>OY970767.1:5000-2405000 GCA_963853795.1 Xestia rhomboidea
TTAGCAATTATTTTACATTTTATTTAGAATTTAAATTATTGTGACAGTTGTCTGTAAGTGGGCAACAATAATTTTATACTATTTGTGTACTTTTAGATTATTTGATTTTTATTTACATTTTTACTTACTGTTCCCCCCCTTTACAGGGAAACAGAAGTACCCAGTGTCCAGCTGACCTGCAACCCTCCATACGAGCAGAAAATTTAGTTTTGACCCCCTCTTTACAGGGGTCCTTCTGAGTTACTCTGCTCACTTAACAAAAATATGTTCCGCACCCCATCTAGCACCGTGAGGGCCCAAGGCTCGAGTGGCTCGCCGCGATCGGCGGAGAAGGCGGGGCCTTCGCCTGACGCGAGGAGGAGAATCTCCTTCGGAGACGAGACTCCTTCGGCGTCACGAGGGGGCCCTGCCACTCCGGGAAAGCGCCGAGCTCCTGCGGACTTCTTGACACTGCTCAAGAAGCCTGAGGCGAGGCACCGCAGTCGCACTGAGGAGGCGAGAGCTTGCCTGAACAAGGCTAAGCTAAATTTAGGCAACTCTCGCAACCTCAGGACCGACATAAAGACTGCGGTGCTCGAGGCCATAAACAGGCTTTTTGAGCTAGTCAAGGAGTCCGAGCGCGACAAGGCCCCTACCGCACCCATCGCCGTACCGGAACCCGCGCCCACTGCTGACTTCGGTCCCCAACCCATTTTCCACGAGGTTCTTGCTGGCCAGACTGAACTTCTTAACACCATGAAGGAGCACATCTCGGAGTTACAAGAAAACTCCGAGAAACTCGACAGACTCCGAGACAGTCTGGCCAGCAGAGAAAGTGTAGGGGAGACAACCTACGCGAGTGTAGCGGCCGTCAGTAAGGGCCACACCGGGGCGCAGGCCCTGGAGCGAACGACGCTGCACTCCGTGGTTGTCTCGTCAACACAGGAAATGGATACAGGGGCCGAAGTCCTCGAAAGAGTGCGAAAAGCAGTGGATGCGAAGGAGGGCTGGGTGCGCGTGGAGAGGGTCAGAAAGGCCAAAGACCAAAAGGTCATAATGGGGTGCGCAACGAAGGAGGAGAGGGACAAACTGAAGAAGCGACTTGAATCGGCCGGAGAGAACCTCGTCGTCGAGGCAGTGAAGAATCGGGACCCGCTTCTGGTTCTTAGGGACGTGCTGTCAGTACACAGTGACGAGGAAGTGTTGAGAGCCCTTAAGAACCAGAACCGGGAGATTTTTCACGGCCTCGGGGACGAGGAACTCAAAATGACAGTTAAATTCCGCAAAAAGTCACGAAACCCGCATGTGAATAGCATTGTGCTGAGTGTCACCCCAGCAATCTGGAGGAGGGCACTCGAAGGAGGCAAGCTTAGGATTGACCTCCAGAGAGTGCGCGTCGAAGACCAGACGCCTCTGGTGCAGTGCACCCGCTGCTTGGCTTACGGGCACGGCAAACGCCTGTGCACGGAGCCAGCCGATCTGTGTAGCCACTGCGGCGGTCCACACTTCAGGGTGGACTGCCCTAGCAGCCAGATCGGCGAAGCAGCGGCATGCGTTAACTGCACCAGAGCCAAGCTTGGGGAGCACCAGCACAATGCATTCAGCAACGATTGCCCAGTGCGTAAGAAGTGGGACGCATTCGCGCGAGCAATGATAGCTTATTGCTAAAGGCGTCGATGCGCCCACTTCTAAGCTCAAAGAAACCACTTCGACACAACCAGATAGCAGATGCATTGAGCGAACCACTAGGGTTGGCTCAATGGAGAACGATAATTGGAGTCACTTTCTTGGGAAGGTGGCTGAAATTATGCTGGACCGTGAGCCAGCTCTAGTGGAATTGCCAAGTTGTGTCGAACCTGGTCCAAAACTGGTGGTCCTGAATATTAGGCATCAAAATTAGATATTAACTTATATATTGAATATATATGAAACAAATATCGTCAAAACCAAAATTAAAAATCTTACTTATAAGTGCAGAAAATTTCAAGGGCCATAAATATAAGGGTAAGTGACATAAGTAAACAAATCTTAAATAGTAAATATAATTTTAGAAATCTAGTCAGTATATATTAGTAAAATATAAAATTAAATGAAAAAATAAGCGAATTATAGTCGAAAACAAGATTATGTAGTGAAATAGTTAAAAATAATGAACAGAATCTAAAATATAAAGAAGAGAGAATTGAAATGAAAATGAAAGTTGCAACAATAGATGTGGGAGTGTGGTCTCATCGGCCTTTTAAAAACAAGTCGCCATTCAAGAGACAAAATTGTAGAAAAGGTCTCTGATCATGTCAGAGGGACACTGGCGGGGCAGGAGTGTGGTTTTAGCCGGTTCGAGTCCGGCACTACCTCGACTGTCTCACAAGAGAAATTCCTGTGGGATAGTCGAGGTGTCCGCGGGGATTTCCCACTCCTGCCAAAAAAAAAAAAAAAAAAAAAAAAAAAAAAAAAAAAAAAAAACCTAACCTAACCTAACCTAACCTAACCTAACCTAACCTAACCTAACCTAACCTAACCTAACCTAACCTAACCTAACCTTTTTTTTTTTTTTTTTTTTTTGACGCTGGGAAAAAATGCATTACGCATACCCTCCCGTCGGGGGACGGGAGGGTTATGTGGGACTCCCCGGGCGGACCCGGTATACCCACTAAAACGACCCAGCGCATTCCCGCTTCGTCAGAGTGGCAGGGGACTGGGAAACCGGCACAGCCTTTACTTCCAGTCCCCCGCCGACGATTGCCAGGCAGGACCCCCTCACACCCTCACGGGTGTGGGGGGTCGGGAATGACTAACGGAGGTGACGGGTGCAATGCGGGCGGAGGCACCCCCGTGCCTGTCGCCCGCCCGTCACCTAGAGGGGGGAGGGCACGATGCCTTCTCCCCCTTCTCCGTCTGCGGAGCGGCGCAGCGAGAGGGTCGTCCTCCCGCGCCCGCTCCGCCTCCTCCTTCTGCGAGAGTACGTCCTCGCAGAAGGAGGCTACTGCTGACCAGGCCTCCTCGCTCCCCAGCATGGAGTCAACCACGCCGGGAAGCGAGAGGTCCGGTCCGACCACCGCGGTCAGACCACGGCGCAGCTCGGACCACGCCGGGCACACCTCGAGGGTGTGCTGCGCCGTGTCCTCCGCCGCGTCGCAGTCGTGGCACGCCGGGGTTTCCTCTCTCCCGATCCGGTGAAGGTGCGATCCGAAACATCCGTGCCCGGACAACACCTGCACCAGACGGAAAGAGAGGAAACCGTGGGACCGCTCGAGCCAGCCCTTCAGGACCGGCCCGAGCGCGTCCAACGTCCGGCGGCCAAAGGCGGCGCTGGCGAGGTCCTCCGTCCAATGGAGGACGATGGCGTCCTTCGCCTCTCGCCGCACCGCCTCCCGCTCTTCGCCCATGGGGCGCTCCCCAAGCGCCTTTCGGCGCGCCGTCCACTCGTACACTCTGGCGAGCACCCACGCCTCCAGCTCCCACGGAGGGGTGCCGGCCAGAGCGCACGCCGCCGAAAAGCCCACTGAGCGGTACGCTCTCGCCACCAACCTAACCTAACCTAACCTAACCTAACCTAACCTAACCTAACCTAACCGTCGATATCTTCACTTCTAGACGTGCGATTTTGAAGCTGTTTACAGCGGATTTAGACTAAACTAGGCCTCCGCCTACGTACTGACCATATCGCACGCACACACGCGCGTCAGGACTTCATCCCTTACCACACTTAGGAATTTTTCGATTTTTTCAAAGTAAATTCTCAAAATTTAGTGTTTTTTCCAAATTTTTTGCAAAAGTAGTTTCAGTTTATAGTATAAATAGTACTCACCCTTCATCCCTGAATTCTGGTTCGCGATCCGTGTCCCGGTCTCCAGGTTGTGGGGTGAAAATCAAAATTTTTTGGTTCAAAAACTGGTTTTTTGACCAAAACTCCAAATTTTTGTTCGGCACCTACCCTGTTTTATTCCATATTTAGCTAGCCCGCGCGGAGACGCGTCTCTGGACCCCTCGCCCGCGCCCCTAGCTCGAATAAAACATTCACATTTTTAAAAAATAGTTTTTTCATACATTGCTGCTGGTACCCGAAATCCACCTTAGGGATCGAGTCAAAAACACAAACGTCGATATCTTCACTTCTAGACGTGCGATTTTGAAGCTGTTTACAGCGGATTTAGACTAAACTAGGCCTCCGCCTACGTACTGACCATATCGCACGCACACACGCGCGTCAGGACTTCATCCCTTACCACACTTAGGAATTTTTCGATTTTTTCAAAGTAAATTCTCAAAATTTAGTGTTTTTTCCAAATTTTTTGCAAAAGTAGTTTCAGTTTATAGTATAAATAGTACTCACCCTTCATCCCTGAATTCTGGTTCGCGATCCGTGTCCCGGTCTCCAGGTTGTGGGGTGAAAATCAAAATTTTTTGGTTCAAAAACTGGTTTTTTGACCAAAACTCCAAATTTTTGTTCGGCACCTACCCTGTTTTATTCCATATTTAGCTAGCCCGCGCGGAGACGCGTCTCTGGACCCCTCGCCCGCGCCCCTAGCTCGAATAAAACATTCACATTTTTAAAAAATAGTTTTTTTCATACATTGCTGCTGGTACCCGAAATCCACCTTAGGGATCGAGTCAAAAACACAAACGTCGATATCTTCACTTCTAGACGTGCGATTTTGAAGCTGTTTACAGCGGATTTAGACTAAACTAGGCCTCCGCCTACGTACTGACCATATCGCACGCACACACGCGCGTCAGGACTTCATCCCTTACCACACTTAGGAATTTTTCGATTTTTTCAAAGTAAATTCTCAAAATTTAGTGTTTTTTCCAAATTTTTTGCAAAAGTAGTTTCAGTTTATAGTATAAATAGTACTCACCCTTCATCCCTGAATTCTGGTTCGCGATCCGTGTCCCGGTCTCCAGGTTGTGGGGTGAAAATCAAAATTTTTTGGTTCAAAAACTGGTTTTTTGACCAAAACTCCAAATTTTTGTTCGGCACCTACCCTGTTTTATTCCATATTTAGCTAGCCCGCGCGGAGACGCGTCCCTGGACCCCTCGCCCGCGCCCCTAGCTCGAATAAAACATTCACATTTTTAAAAAATAGTTTTTTCATACATTGCTGCTGGTACCCGAAATCCACCTTAGGGATCGAGTCAAAAACACAAACGTCGATATCTTCACTTCTAGACGTGCGATTTTGAAGCTGTTTACAGCGGATTTAGACTAAACTAGGCCTCCGCCTACGTACTGACCATATCGCACGCACACACGCGCGTCAGGACTTCATCCCTTACCACACTTAGGAATTTTTCGATTTTTTCAAAGTAAATTCTCAAAATTTAGTGTTTTTTCCAAATTTTTTGCAAAAGTAGTTTCAGTTTATAGTATAAATAGTACTCACCCTTCATCCCTGAATTCTGGTTCGCGATCCGTGTCCCGGTCTCCAGGTTGTGGGGTGAAAATCAAAATTTTTTGGTTCAAAAACTGGTTTTTTGACCAAAACTCCAAATTTTTGTTCGGCACCTACCCTGTTTTATTCCATATTTAGCTAGCCCGCGCGGAGACGCGTCTCTGGACCCCTCGCCCGCGCCCCTAGCTCGAATAAAACATTCACATTTTTAAAAAATAGTTTTTTCATACATTGCTGCTGGTACCCGAAATCCACCTTAGGGATCGAGTCAAAAACACAAACGTCGATATCTTCACTTCTAGACGTGCGATTTTGAAGCTGTTTACAGCGGATTTAGACTAAACTAGGCCTCCGCCTACGTACTGACCATATCGCACGCACACACGCGCGTCAGGACTTCATCCCTTACCACACTTAGGAATTTTTCGATTTTTTCAAAGTAAATTCTCAAAATTTAGTGTTTTTTCCAAATTTTTTGCAAAAGTAGTTTCAGTTTATAGTATAAATAGTACTCACCCTTCATCCCTGAATTCTGGTTCGCGATCCGTGTCCCGGTCTCCAGGTTGTGGGGTGAAAATCAAAATTTTTTGGTTCAAAAACTGGTTTTTTGACCAAAACTCCAAATTTTTGTTCGGCACCTACCCTGTTTTATTCCATATTTAGCTAGCCCGCGCGGAGACGCGTCTCTGGACCCCTCGCCCGCGCCCCTAGCTCGAATAAAACATTCACATTTTTAAAAAATAGTTTTTTCATACATTGCTGCTGGTACCCGAAATCCACCTTAGGGATCGAGTCAAAAACACAAACGTCGATATCTTCACTTCTAGACGTGCGATTTTGAAGCTGTTTACAGCGGATTTAGACTAAACTAGGCCTCCGCCTACGTACTGACCATATCGCACGCACACACGCGCGTCAGGACTTCATCCCTTACCACACTTAGGAATTTTTCGATTTTTTCAAAGTAAATTCTCAAAATTTAGTGTTTTTTCCAATTTTTTTGCAAAAATAGTTTCAGTTTATAGTATAAATAGTACTCACCCTTCATCCCTGAATTCTGGTTCGCGATCCGTGTCCCGGTCTCCAGGCTGTGGGGTGAAAATCAAAATTTTTTGGTTCAAAAACTGGTTTTTTGACCAAAACTCCAAATTTTTGTTCGGCACCTACCCTGTTTTATTCCACATATAGCTAGCCCGCGCGGAGACGCGTCTCTGGACACCTCGGCCGCGCCCCTAGCTCGAATAAAACATAGATTTTTCCAAAAAATAGTCTTTTTCATACATCTCTGTTAGCACCCAAAAACCACCTTAGGGATCGAGTCAAAAACACAATTGTCGATATCTTCATTTCTAGACGTGCGATTTTGAAGCTGTTTTCAGCGGATTTAGACTAAACTAGGCCTCCGCCTACGTACTGACCATATCGCACGCACACACGCGCGTCAGGACTTCATCCCTTACCACACTTAGGAATTTTTCGATTTTTTCAAAGTAAATTCTCAAAATTTAGTGTTTTTTCCAATTTTTTTGCAAAAATAGTTTCAGTTTATAGTATAAATAGTACTCACCCTTCATCCCTGAATTCTGGTTCGCGATCCGTGTCCCGGTCTCCAGGCTGTGGGGTGAAAATCAAAATTTTTTGGTTCAAAAACTGGTTTTTTGACCAAAACTCCAAATTTTTGTTCGGCACCTACCCTGTTTTATTCCACATATAGCTAGCCCGCGCGGAGACGCGTCTCTGGACACCTCGGCCGCGCCCCTAGCTCGAATAAAACATAGATTTTTCCAAAAAATAGTCTTTTTCATACATCTCTGTTAGCACCCAAAAACCACCTTAGGGATCGAGTCAAAAACACAATTGTCGATATCTTCATTTCTAGACGTGCGATTTTGAAGCTGTTTTCAGCGGATTTAGACTAAACTAGGCCTCCGCCTACGTACTGACCATATCGCACGCACACACGCGCGTCAGGACTTCATCCCTTACCACACTTAGGAATTTTTCGATTTTTTCAAAGTAAATTCTCAAAATTTAGTGTTTTTTCCAAATTTTTTGCAAAAATAGTTTCAGTTTATAGTATAAATAGTACTCACCCTTCATCCCTGAATTCTGGTTCGCGATCCGTGTCCCGGTCTCCAGGCTGTGGGGTGAAAATCAAAATTTTTTGGTTCAAAAACTGGTTTTTTGACCAAAACTCCAAATTTTTGTTCGGCACCTACCCTGTTTTATTCCACATATAGCTAGCCCGCGCGGAGACGCGTCTCTGGACACCTCGGCCGCGCCCCTAGCTCGAATAAAACATAGATTTTTCCAAAAAATAGTCTTTTTCATACATCTCTGTTAGCACCCAAAAACCACCTTAGGGATCGAGTCAAAAACACAATTGTCGATATCTTCATTTCTAGACGTGCGATTTTGAAGCTGTTTTCAGCGGATTTAGACTAAACTAGGCCTCCGCCTACGTACTGACCATATCGCACGCACACACGCGCGTCAGGACTTCATCCCTTACCACACTTAGGAATTTTTCGATTTTTTCAAAGTAAATTCTCAAAATTTAGTGTTTTTTCCAAATTTTTTGCAAAAATAGTTTCAGTTTATAGTATAAATAGTACTCACCCTTCATCCCTGAATTCTGGTTCGCGTTCCGTGTCCCGGTCTCCAGGCTGTGGGGTGAAAATCAAAATTTTTTGGTTCAAAAACTGGTTTTTTGACCAAAACTCCAAATTTTTGTTCGGCACCTACCCTGTTTTATTCCATATTTAGCTAGCCCGCGCGAAGACGCGTCTCTGGACACCTCAACCGCGCCCCTAGTTCGAAAAAATTTTGCCCACCCACCCGCCCTCTGGTCTATAGGAAGGTAGACGTGGGAGTTTCGGCAAAATTTATTTTTTCATATATAGTTTCTTTTGCATATTTTAGGCCCATAACTAGGTGATTGGTAGGGAAAACTCGTTTTTTTTTTAAATTTTTTGACTTGAATTTTAACGGAATTTGAATATTAATTTTTAGCCATCTTATTTAATTTAGTAATTTTATTGTTTTATTGTTGTTTTATATTTTAATTGATTATTTTTGTATTACTTATTGTGTTCCCCCCTTTACAGGGTCACATAAGTACCAGTGTTTTTCTGAACACCTCCTCTCGAGCAGATATTGCGGTTCCGTCCCCCTCTTTACAGGGGCCTGTTCTGACAGTACCTGCTCCCAAATTTTTAATATGTTTCGCACCCCATCCAGCACCGTGAGGGCCCAAGGCTCGAGTGGCTCGCCGCGGTCGGCGGAGAAGGCGGGGCCTTCGCCTGACGCGAGGAGGAGAATCTCCTTCGGAGACGAGACTCCTTCGGCGTCACGAGGGGGCCCTGCCACTCCGGGAACGCGCCGAGCTCCTGCGGACTTCTTGACATTGCTCAAGAAGCCTGAGGCGAGGCACCGCAGTCGCACTGAGGAGGCGAGAGCTTGCCTGAACAAGGCTAAGCTAAATCTAGGCAACTCTCGCAACCTCAGGACCGACATCAAAGCTGCGGTGCTCGAGGCCATAAACAGGCTTTTTGAGCTTGTCAAGGAGTCGGAACGAGACAAGGCGCCTACCGCACCCATCGCCGTACCGGAACCCGCGCCTACTGCTGACCCAAGTCCCCATCCTATCACCGTCGACGTTCTTGCTGGCCAGACTGAGCTCCTTAACAGTCTAAAGGAGCACATCTCGGAGTTGCGAGACAACTCCGAGAAGCTTGACAGACTCCGAGACAGTCTGGTCAGCAGGGAAGGGGTGGAGGAGACAACCTACGCGAGTGTGGCGGCCGTCTGTAAGAGCCACACCGGGGCTCAGGCCCTGGAGCGAACGACGCTGCACTCTGTGGTTGTCTCCTCAACTCAGGAGATGGATACGGGGGACGAAATCCTCGAAAGAGTGAGGAAGGCAGTAGATGCGAAGGAGGGCTGGGTGCGCGTAGAGAGGGTCCGAAAAGCCAAGGACCAAAAGGTAGTAATGGGGTGCGCAACAACGGAGGAGAGGCGAAAATTAAAAGCGCGATTGGAGAAGGCCGGGGAGAACCTCGTCGTCGAGGAAGTGAAAAATCGAAACCCGCTTCTGGTTCTTAGGGACGTGCTGTTAGTACACAGCGACGAAGAGGTGCTCAGGGCCCTTAGGAACCAGAACCGGGAGATCTTTCACGGCCTCGATGACGAGGAACAGAAAATCTCCATAAAATTTAGGAAAAAGTCACGTAACCCACACGTGAGCAGCATTGTGCTGAGTGTTACCCCAGTAATCTGGAGGAGGGCACTCGAAGGAGGCAAGCTCCGTATTGACCTCCAGAGAGTGCGCGTCGAAGATCAGACGCCTCTGGTGCAGTGCACCCGCTGCTTATCGTACGGCCACGGCAAGCGCCTATGTACGGAGCCGGCCGACCTGTGCAGCCACTGTGGCGGTCCTCATCTTAGGGTGGACTGCCCAGACAAGCACAGGGGCGAAGCAGTGGTATGCGTAAACTGCACCAGAGCCAAGCTGGGGGAACACTCGCACAATGCGTTCAGTGAGTTATGCCCGATACGTAGGAAGTGGGACGCATTTGCTAGGGCATCAATAGCATATTGCTAAAGTTGTCACTGCGCCCACTTCCGCGTACACAGCGATGACCGGTTTGACACAACCAGATCGCAGACGCATTGAGCGAACCACTAGGGTTGGCTTAATGAAGAACAATAATTGGAGTCACTTTCATAAGAAAGTGGCTGGAATTATGCGGGACCGTAAGTCAACTCTAGTGGAATCGTCAAGTTGTGTCAGACTGGGTGAAAAATTCTGCAGCTGTCTTGTGGGAAAGAAATAATATTAAATTATATAATAAATATATATTATAGATATTATAAGTAAATATGCAAAATCAAATTGTAAACAATTTTTAGTAAAGACAATCGATATAACGCAGAAAACAACTATGTATAAGGGCATTAATTAACGGGTTGAGTGGAGATAAATGTGAGTCAAATAGCAAATTTAATAAAGTTATAAAGGCAGTTTATTCATTGTATTAGTAGTTCAGTTTAAATATAAATTAAAATAATAGAGCACTAAATTAATAATAAAACACACAATTAGATTATAAAATAAGTTAGTAATAGAATTAAAACAGCACAAATGATAAAAAAAAAAGTTAAATATAGAAATTATAAACAATAGTAAAACCAGAGTATAGAGCAAGGTCTCTTCGGCCTCTTACTAAATAGTCGCAAAATAAGCCAAAAAACTCGCTACAAAGGTCTCTGATCATGTTAGAGGAACACTGGCTAGGCAGGAGTGGTTTTTAGCCGGTTCGAGTCCGGCACTACCTCGACTGTCTCACAGGAGATATTCCTGTGGGATAGTCGAGGTGTCCGCGGGGATTTCCCACTCCTGCCCAAACAAAAAAAAAAAAAAAAAAAAAAAAAAAAAACCTAACCTAACCTAACCTGAGCGAACCTAACCTGAGCGAACCTAACCTGAGCGAACCTAACCTGAGCGAACCTAACCTGAGCGTTGATATCTTCACTTCCAGACGTGCGATTTTGAAGCTTTTTTCAGCGTTTTTAGACCAAACTAGGCCTCCGCCTACGTACTGACCATATCGCACGCACACACGCGCGTCAGGACTTCATCCCTTACCACACTTGGGAATTTTTCGACTTTTTCAAAGTAAATTCTCAAAATTTCGTGTTTTTTCCAAATTTTTTGCAAAAATAGTTTCAGTTTATAGTATAAATAGTACTCACCCTTCATCCCTGAATTCTGGTTCGCGATCCGTGTCCCGGTCTCCAGGCTGTGGAGTGAAAATCAAAATTTTTTGGTTCAAAAACTGGTTTTTTGACCAAAACTCAAAATTTTTGTTCGGCACCTACCCTGTTTTATTCCACATATAGCTAGCCCGCGCGGAGACGCGTCTCTGGACCCCTCGCCCGCACCCCTAGCCCGAATAGAACATACATATTTTTTCAAAATTGTGATTTTTCATACTTCGCTGCTGGTACCAAAATCTACCTAAGGGATCGAGTAAAAAACAAAAACGTTGATATCTTCACTTCCAGACGTGCGATTTTGAAGCTTTTTTCAGCGTTTTTAGACCAAACTAGGCCTCCGCCTACGTACTGACCATATCGCACGCACACACGCGCGTCAGGACTTCATCCCTTACCACACTTAGGAATTTTTCGACTTTTTCAAAGTAAATTCTCAAAATTTCGTGTTTTTTCCAAATTTTTTGCAAAAATAGTTTCAGTTTATAGTATAAATAGTACTCACCCTTCATCCCTGAATTCTGGTTCGCGATCCGTGTCCCGGTCTCCAGGCTGTGGGGTGAAAATCAAAATTTTTTGGTTCAAAAACTGGTTTTTTGACCAAAACTCAAAATTTTTGTTCGGCACCTACCCTGTTTTATTCCATATTTAGCTAGCCCGCGCGGAGACGCGTCTCTGGACCCCTCGCCCGCACCCCTAGCCCGAATAGAACATACATATTTTTTCAAAATTGTGATTTTTCATACTTCGCTGCTGGTACCAAAATCTACCTAAGGGATCGAGTAAAAAACAAAAACGTTGATATCTTCACTTCCAGACGTGCGATTTTGAAGCTTTTTTCAGCGTTTTTAGACCAAACTAGGCCTCCGCCTACGTACTGACCATATCGCACGCACACACGCGCGTCAGGACTTCATCCCTTACCACACTTGGGAATTTTTCGACTTTTTCAAAGTAAATTCTCAAAATTTCGTGTTTTTTCCAAATTTTTTGCAAAAATAGTTTCAGTTTATAGTATAAATAGTACTCACCCTTCATCCCTGAATTCTGGTTCGCGATCCGTGTCCCGGTCTCCAGGCTGTGGAGTGAAAATCAAAATTTTTTGGTTCAAAAACTGGTTTTTTGACCAAAACTCAAAATTTTTGTTCGGCACCTACCCTGTTTTATTCCACATATAGCTAGCCCGCGCGGAGACGCGTCTCTGGACCCCTCGCCCGCACCCCTAGCCCGAATAGAACATACATATTTTTTCAAAATTGTGATTTTTCATACTTCGCTGCTGGTACCAAAATCTACCTAAGGGATCGAGTAAAAAACAAAAACGTTGATATCTTCACTTCCAGACGTGCGATTTTGAAGCTTTTTTCAGCGTTTTTAGACCAAACTAGGCCTCCGCCTACGTACTGACCATATCGCACGCACACACGCGCGTCAGGACTTCATCCCTTACCACACTTAGGAATTTTTCGACTTTTTCAAAGTAAATTCTCAAAATTTCGTGTTTTTTCCAAATTTTTTGCAAAAATAGTTTCAGTTTATAGTATAAATAGTACTCACCCTTCATCCCTGAATTCTGGTTCGCGATCCGTGTCCCGGTCTCCAGGCTGTGGGGTGAAAATCAAAATTTTTTGGTTCAAAAACTGGTTTTTTGACCAAAACTCAAAATTTTTGTTCGGCACCTACCCTGTTTTATTCCATATTTAGCTAGCCCGCGCGGAGACGCGTCTCTGGACCCCTCGCCCGCACCCCTAGCCCGAATAGAACATACATATTTTTTCAAAATTGTGATTTTTCATACTTCGCTGCTGGTACCAAAATCTACCTAAGGGATCGAGTAAAAAACAAAAACGTTGATATCTTCACTTCCAGACGTGCGATTTTGAAGCTTTTTTCAGCGTTTTTAGACCAAACTAGGCCTCCGCCTACGTACTGACCATATCGCACGCACACACGCGCGTCAGGACTTCATCCCTTACCACACTTGGGAATTTTTCGACTTTTTCAAAGTAAATTCTCAAAATTTCGTGTTTTTTCCAAATTTTTTGCAAAAATAGTTTCAGTTTATAGTATAAATAGTACTCACCCTTCATCCCTGAATTCTGGTTCGCGATCCGTGTCCCGGTCTCCAGGCTGTGGAGTGAAAATCAAAATTTTTTGGTTCAAAAACTGGTTTTTTGACCAAAACTCAAAATTTTTGTTCGGCACCTACCCTGTTTTATTCCACATATAGCTAGCCCGCGCGGAGACGCGTCTCTGGACCCCTCGCCCGCACCCCTAGCCCGAATAGAACATACATATTTTTTCAAAATTGTGATTTTTCATACTTCGCTGCTGGTACCAAAATCTACCTAAGGGATCGAGTAAAAAACAAAAACGTTGATATCTTCACTTCCAGACGTGCGATTTTGAAGCTTTTTTCAGCGTTTTTAGACCAAACTAGGCCTCCGCCTACGTACTGACCATATCGCACGCACACACGCGCGTCAGGACTTCATCCCTTACCACACTTAGGAATTTTTCGACTTTTTCAAAGTAAATTCTCAAAATTTCGTGTTTTTTCCAAATTTTTTGCAAAAATAGTTTCAGTTTATAGTATAAATAGTACTCACCCTTCATCCCTGAATTCTGGTTCGCGATCCGTGTCCCGGTCTCCAGGCTGTGGGGTGAAAATCAAAATTTTTTGGTTCAAAAACTGGTTTTTTGACCAAAACTCAAAATTTTTGTTCGGCACCTACCCTGTTTTATTCCATATTTAGCTAGCCCGCGCGGAGACGCGTCTCTGGACCCCTCGCCCGCACCCCTAGCCCGAATAGAACATACATATTTTTTCAAAATTGTGATTTTTCATACTTCGCTGCTGGTACCAAAATCTACCTAAGGGATCGAGTAAAAAACAAAAACGTTGATATCTTCACTTCCAGACGTGCGATTTTGAAGCTTTTTTCAGCGTTTTTAGACCAAACTAGGCCTCCGCCTACGTACTGACCATATCGCACGCACACACGCGCGTCAGGACTTCATCCCTTACCACACTTGGGAATTTTTCGACTTTTTCAAAGTAAATTCTCAAAATTTCGTGTTTTTTCCAAATTTTTTGCAAAAATAGTTTCAGTTTATAGTATAAATAGTACTCACCCTTCATCCCTGAATTCTGGTTCGCGATCCGTGTCCCGGTCTCCAGGCTGTGGAGTGAAAATCAAAATTTTTTGGTTCAAAAACTGGTTTTTTGACCAAAACTCAAAATTTTTGTTCGGCACCTACCCTGTTTTATTCCACATATAGCTAGCCCGCGCGGAGACGCGTCTCTGGACCCCTCGCCCGCACCCCTAGCCCGAATAGAACATACATATTTTTTCAAAATTGTGATTTTTCATACTTCGCTGCTGGTACCAAAATCTACCTAAGGGATCGAGTAAAAAACAAAAACGTTGATATCTTCACTTCCAGACGTGCGATTTTGAAGCTTTTTTCAGCGTTTTTAGACCAAACTAGGCCTCCGCCTACGTACTGACCATATCGCACGCACACACGCGCGTCAGGACTTCATCCCTTACCACACTTAGGAATTTTTCGACTTTTTCAAAGTAAATTCTCAAAATTTCGTGTTTTTTCCAAATTTTTTGCAAAAATAGTTTCAGTTTATAGTATAAATAGTACTCACCCTTCATCCCTGAATTCTGGTTCGCGATCCGTGTCCCGGTCTCCAGGCTGTGGGGTGAAAATCAAAATTTTTTGGTTCAAAAACTGGTTTTTTGACCAAAACTCAAAATTTTTGTTCGGCACCTACCCTGTTTTATTCCACATATAGCTAGCCCGCGCGGAGACGCGTCTCTGGACACCTCGCCCGCGCCCCTAGCTTGAAAAAATTTTGCCCACCCACCCGCCCTCTGGTCTATAGGAAGGTAGACGTGGGAGCTTCGGCAAAATTTATTTTTTCATATATAGTTCCTTTTGGATATTTTAGGCCCATAACTAGGTGATAGGTAGGGGAAACTCGTTTTTAAAAATTTTTTGACCTGAATTTTACAGAAATTTTAATATTATTATTTTTAGATATTTTAGTAATTTAGTAATTTTATTGTATTTTATTGTATTTTATTGTTGTATATTTTATTTGATTATTTATATTACTTATTGTGTTCCCCCCTTTACAGGGTCACATAAGTACCAGTGTCCCTTTGAACATCTCCTCTCGGGCAGATATTGCGGTTCCGTCCCCCTCTTTACAGGGGTCAGTTCTGACAGTACCTGCTCCCAAAATTTTGAATATGTTTTGCACCCCATCCAGCACCGTGAGGGCCCAAGGCTCGAGTGGCTCGCCGCGATCGGCGGAGAGGGCGGGGCCTTCGCCTGACGCGAGGAGGAGAATCTCCTTCGGAGACGAGACTCCTTCGGCGTCACGAGGGGGCCCTGCCACTCCGGGAGCGCGCCGAGCTCCTGCGGACTTCTTGACATTGCTCAAGAAGCCTGAGGCGAGGCACCGCAGTCGCACTGAGGAGGCGAGAGCTTGCCTGAACAAGGCTAAGCTAAATTTAGGCAACTCTCGTAACCTCAGGACCGACATAAAGACTGCGGTGCTCGAGGCCATAAACAGGCTTTTTGAGCTTGTCAAGGAGTCCGAGCGCGACAAGGCCCTTACCGCACCCATCGCCGTACCGGAACCCGCGCCCACTGCTGACTTCGGTCCCCAACCCATTTTCCACGAGGTTCTTGCTGGCCAGACTGAGCTTCTAAACACCATGAAGGAGCACATCTCGGAGTTAAAGGAAAACTCCGAGAAACTCGACAGACTCCGAGACAGTCTGGCCAGCAGAGAAAGTGTAGGGGAGACAACCTACGCGAGTGTAACGGCCGTCAGTAAGTGCCACACTGGGGCGCAGGCCCTAGAGCGAACGACGCTGCACTCCGTGGTTGTCTCGTCAACACAGGAAATGGATACAGGGGCCGAAGTCCTCGAAAGAGTGCGAAAAGCAGTGGATGCGAAGGAGGGCTGGGTGCGCGTGGAGAGGGTCAGAAAGGCCAAAGACCAAAAGGTCATAATGGGGTGCGCAACGAAGGAGGAGAGGGAGAAACTGAAGAAGCGACTAGAATCGGCCGGAGAGAACCTCGTCGTCGAGGCAGTGAAGAATCGGGACCCGCTTCTGGTTCTTAGGGACGTGCTGTCAGTACACAGTGACGAGGAAGTGTTGAGAGCCCTTAAGAACCAGAACCGGGAGATCTTTCACGGCCTCGGGGACGAGGAACTCAAAATGTCTGTAAAATTTCGCAAGAAATCACGAAACCCGCACGTGAATAGCATTGTGCTGAGTGTCACCCCAGCAATCTGGAGGAGCCCTCCTCCAGATTGCTAACTCGAAGGAGGCAAGCTTAGGATTGACCTCCAGAGAGTGCGCGTCGAAGACCAGACGCCTCTGGTGCAGTGCACCCGCTGCTTGGCTTACGGGCACAGCAAACGCCTGTGCTCGGAGCCAGCCGATCTGTGTAGCCACTGCGGCGGTCCACACTTCAGGGTGGACTGCCCTAGCAACCAGATCGGCGAAGCAGCGGCATGCATTAACTGCACCAGAGCCAAGCTCGGGGAACACCGGCACAATGCATTCAGCAACGAGTGCCCGGTGCGTAAGAAGTGGGACGCATTCGCGCGAGCAATGATAGCTTATTGCTAAAGTTGTCGATGCGCCCACTTCAAAGCTCCAAGAAACAACTTCGACACAACCAGATAGCAGATGCATTGAGCGAACCACTGGGGTTGGCTCAGTGGAGAATGATAATTGGAGTCACCTTCTTGAGAAGGTGGCTGAAATTATGCTGGACCGTGAGCCAACTCTAGTGGAAACGCGAAGTTGTGTCGAACTTGTTGCGGGAATGGTCATCATCCTGAATATTTGGCGTCGAAATGGGATATTCAATTATATATTGAGGATATATCAAGCAAATATTACCAAAGAGAAAGTTGGAATCTGACTCGTAGGCGCAGAGTATGTCAAGGGCCATGTATGTAGGAGTGAGTGTTTGGATAAAGTAGGCTTAGATAGAAAATTTAATTTGGAAATGTAGTTAGTATAATAGTAGGGAAATATAAAGGAAAATGTAAAATTAAGTTAAATTGTAGTTGCAGGCAAAATTATATTGTGAAAAGGAATGGTTAATAGTAATAAGTCAAAAATAAAAGAAGAAGAACAATAGTAGGTTGTATTGAGTATGAAAATGGAAGCGAAATTTAAAGCAGCATTGGATGTGGGAGTGTGGTCTCGTCGGCCTTCTAAAACACAAGTCGCCAATCAAGAAAAACAAAAGTAAAAAAGGTCTCTGATCATGTCAGAGGGACACTGGCGGGGCAGGAGTGTGGTTTTAGCCGGTTCGAGTCCGGCACTACCTCGACTGTCTCACAGGAGAAATTCCTGTGGGATAGTCGAGGTGTCCGCGGGGATTTCCCACTCCTGCCAAAACAAAAAAAAAAAAAAAAAAAAAACCTAACCTGAGCGAACCTAACCTGAGCGAACCTAACCTGAGCGAACCTAACCTGAGCGTCTGGACACCTCGCACGCGCCTCTAGCTCGAAAAAATTTAAAACTAGGTTTTTCGGCCAAAATTGGTTATTCGGGATTTAACTTTCTACCATTCGCTTAGTCTGAAAAATCGATATAATAGGTTTTTGACGCTTATCTAGCACAAAATTCAGTGTTAGAAAAGTTGTGGGATAAATTTCTGACAACAATTTTAATTTTATCTTTTATTTTATTAGCAGGACTAAGTCCCGATTAAGGACTTATTTTACCTACAATTATAATTATATTTTGTCTATTCATTAAATTTATTATATTCCTTTTACCGACTGTATCCCCCCTTTACAGGGATCAGTTTGTACATGTCCATTTACTTTTATTAGCAGGACTAAGTCCCAATTAAGGACCTATTTTATTCAATTATTATTATAATCTGATTTATTCATTTTACTTATTTTTACTCTTTTACCGACTGTATCCCCTCTTTACAGGGATCAGTCTGTACGTGTCCCCCGAATAATTTAGAATCTACACGATGTTAGGCATTCGGACCCCGCTGAACAAGGCGAAGGCTGCGGATGAGAGTTTGGACGTGGAGGGGTCATGCCCAGTACAGGCAGGCCCTTCAGTGCGGCGTAGCATTGGCGAGTGGGAGGCGGAGAAGCACAAATCGGGGCAACCCTGCAAAACCACACTGGTGGAAACCACACCCGCCACCTCTCCCCCGAAACAACTCAAAGCCAAAGCATTAGCCACACAGCGGGTTAGATCCGACACCTACGAGCTGCCAGGAAAAGCCCTGGAGAGTCCGCCTCGAGAAGTGCCACCCGTGAGGTACCTAAATAGAACCACGGAGGCAAAGGCGTGTCTCTCCAGCGCAAAACTACAACTGGACAGCTCTAGGAACCTGAAAAAGGAGATCAAGGATGCGCTGACAAAAGCCGTGGACCGGCTGTACCAACTGGTCAAAGAGGGTGAAAAAGAGAGGGCAAAAACACCCGTAGAGACAGTCGAACCCGAGAGGCCCCCCAGGGACCTGACACATGCCTTGGGCGCACCGACAGAGCTCGTGATGCAACTCATGGAAAACCTCCAGCAGCACAACAAGGCGATGGAGGAATGCCAGCAGCATACACGAGCTCTGTTGGAGCAACTACAACAGGCGCCTCGCTTTGTCGCAGGCCAGGGACCCTCGTTCGCGGAGATGGCCGCCGTCCCAAAGCAGCACATCCAAGCGCCTCTTCACTCGATGATCGTGTCATCAGTCGATGACAAGGACACGGGTGAAGAGGTGATTGAGAAGCTAAGGACGGTAGTAGATGCCAGAAACGAGGGCACCAGAGTGGAGAGGCTGCGGAAGGCGAGGGACCAGAAGGTGGTGGTCGGTTTCAGGTACAGGGAGGAGTTGACTCGGGTAACGGAGAGAATAAAGAAGGCCGGGAACCTCCTAGTGGAAGAGGTCAAAAACAAAGACCCCCTCATTATCCTCAAGGACGTCCTCTCCTGTCACTCTGATGTGGAGGTCACCGAGTCGCTTAAGCGCCAGAACACCCACCTGATTGGGGACCTGCCTGCAGACGATGTGAGGATGGGGGTTAAGTACCGTCGTAGAACGAGAAACCCCCACATGTCTCACATCGTTATGCAGGTGTCCTCTTCTGTATGGCAGAGGCTGACGAATGCGGGTCGGGTGCACATCGACTTGCAGCGGGTGCGTGTGCTGGACCAGTCGCCACTGATCCAGTGCACCCGCTGCTTGCGCTTCGGCCATGGCCGTAAACTGTGCACGGAACCCGCCGACCTCTGCACACACTGCGGTGACCCCCACATGAGAGTCGACTGCCCCTCACGGCTGGCCGCGGAACCGCCGAAGTGCAGGAACTGCGCGACCGCGAAAAACGGCAAGACCCAGCATAACGCCTTCGACAGTGAGTGCCCATGTCGGGTGAAGTGGGACGCATTGGCGCGACTGTCGGTGGCGTACTGCTAAGGGCGAGCAGGCGGTACCAGAGGCAACAAACACCAGGGACTCACCCAGGGTTTCCCGAACATACCCAAGTGCCCCTAATAGTTACCGGGTAATCCAAGCGAATCTGCAGAGGAAGAACTTAGCAACCCAAGAGCTCATGATCGTGGCTAGTGAGCGGAGGGTTGCGTTCGCACTGCTCCAGGAGCCGTACGTGGATGGGGTTAAAAGGATGCGAGACTACCGGGGAGCGAGAGTCTACCAGTGCGCTGAACAAGGAGGTGGAACTGTGAAGGCGGCAATAGTCGTCTTCGATCACGACCTAGACGTGACACAGTGTCCGAAACTCACCACCAACAACATCGTGGTGGTGAGGATCCGTACCAGCGCCTGGGAAATCGCAGTAGTCTCCTTCTACTTTGAACCAGACCAGCCCATACAGCCATACCTGGAGAAACTCTTGCAGATTCGCGAGGAAATAGGCCACACTAGGATGATTATTGGCGGCGACGCCAACGCCAAGAGCACCTGGTGGGGTAGCCTGGTAACCGACACCAAGGGAGAGGACATGTCGGGAACCCTGGAGGAAATGAGCTTGCAGATACTCAACGTCGGCAACACCCCGACCTTCGACACCGTCAGAGGTAACACCCTGTACAGCAGCTTCGTTGATGTAACAGCGTGCTCAATGGAGCTGCTGGACCTGGTGGAGGACTGGCGGGTCGAGGAAGGTCTCACGGGCTCGGACCACAATGGTATTGTTTTCCAAATTAACCTAAAAAAGTCAAAAGGTATAAATGTCAACAGGTCTACAAGACTTTTTAACACTAAAAAAGCTAATTGGAGCCAATTTCATGAGAAATTGGCCCAATTAAAATCTTATGCAAAATTAAATTCAATAGAAATCAATAAAATCAGTAATAAAGTAGATTTAGAAAACAGTATTAATAAATATATAGATAGCATCACCAAGACCTGTGACGAAACATTGAGTAAATATAAAAAGAATGAACAACTTACCATACCATGGTGGTCCAAAGAGCTCGCTGAGCTGATGTCGGAGGTGAACACCCTGAGACGTCGCATTCGATGGTTCGGAGGGTTCGACGGTTCGGAGGCAAAAAGTCGTCGATGAGTACCTGCAAGCAAAACAAAATTATGAGTCCCTGGCAAAAAAGGCGCAGACAGAAGGTTGGAAGGGCTTCTGTCAAAAACAGGACAGGGAGGGAATGTGGGAGGGGATCTATAGGGTCATAGGACGGACCGCCAAAAGACAGGAGGACTTGCCGTTGGTGAAGGAGGGAGTGCCACTGAGTGCACAGGAATCGGCTCAGCTGCTGGCCGAGACCTTTTACCCGGAAGACCTAGAGGAGGGTGAAAATGCTGACCACCGTCGAACACGGGAAGCGGCCTGTCGTGTAAACGACTGGGCGCATGATGAAGAACATGACCCACCGTTTACACTTCAGGAGCTGAAAACCGCGGTGGAAAGCTTCAACCCGAAGAAGGCACCCGGGGCAGACGGTCTCACAGCCGATATCTGTGCCCAGGCTATATCCCGGGACCCAGGGACGTTCCTTGCACTGGCCAATAAGTGCCTAGAGCACGGACACTTCCCTGGGGCCTGGAAAGTAGCCACAGTGGTAGTCCTCCGGAAGCCCGGCAAAGACTCTTACACCACACCTAAGTCGTACAGGCCAGTCGGCCTCCTACCAGTCCTAGGTAAAACCCTGGAGAAGCTGCTAGTAGCAAGGCTGAAATGGCATCTAATCCCGCGGCTCAGTACTCGTCAGTTTGGATTCATGCCACAGAGGAGCACCGAAGACTCCCTCTACACCATGATACAACACATCAAAGAGAAGCTAAGTCAGAAGAAGCTGATCACTGTTGTATCACTGGACATAGAGGGAGCCTTCGATAGCGCATGGTGGCCGGCCATCAGGACCAGACTGGCTGAGGAAAAGTGCCCGGTGAACCTCAGGAGGCTGCTAGAAAGCTACTTAACTGGTAGGAGTGTCCGAGTTCGATACGCGGGTGTCGAATTTTATAGGGACACAAATAAGGGGTGTGTGCAGGGGTCCATTGGCGGTCCGATCCTGTGGAACCTGATCCTCGACCCCCTGCTGAAGGGGCTGGACGAGCGAGGCGTCCACTGCCAGGCGTTCGCCGATGATGTGGTGATGATCTTCGACGGTGAGACAGCGTTGGAAGTCCAGAGGCATGCCAATGCCGCCCTCGAATATGTTCGGGCGTGGGGCGTCGGAAATAAGCTGAAGTTTGCACCGCAAAAAACTTGTGCAATGGTGATAACCAAAAAGCTGAAGTACGACGTCCCAATCCTGAGCATGGGCGGGCTAGACATTGGCATGTCTAAGGAAATTAAAATACTGGGTCTCACCGTCGACCACCAGCTCACTTTCAACTCCCACGTCGCAAACGTATGCAGAAAAGCTGTTTGTTAAGGTGATTAGGGTTGAAGTTTGCTCGATTGACTTTTTGAATGAAACGACGTGTGGTTTGTACAAAGATCTATTGGACACTGCTTATGAACTAAGGAATGAGTAACTTGTACACATGAATGTATAGCTAGTGGTCAACAACAGTTTTTAACCGAACATACCGCCCACCAAAAGGGCTTAAAGGCCTTTTCTCACATAATAAAACATTATGCTAAGACACTACAATGTAACAATTAATTACATGCAACTTGAACAGGTAGGTAAAAATTAGAAGCTATTGTTACTCGAATTACTATAAAATTACAATAATGATTTATACCTAAGGTGGTTTTAAAACATGAATTTATGACTTAACTATATTAATATAAACAAACCAAAATAACTAAATTTAAACAAACATGGGCTTACACACAAAGATAATTAATTATTTTAGTCTTTAGTACTAATCGGTAAATTACATAAGTTTGAGATTGATCTCTGAGACAGTTTGCCATCGTGACGTACTGTATATACTCTCGTTATTACATCTTGTATTGTTTTCAGGTGTGCATCAGCCAACACTAGTGATACGAAGCTGTTTTTCTTGCCCAGTATCACAGGATGTTTTAAGTTCTCATCAGCGTCTGCGTTTCTCAACCTTCCGCCCACCCTGAGGATATGTTGGTTATCTAAGAATGGGTTCAGTGACTTTAGAATGCTAGGGGTTTTTACATTCGCTTTTTGTTTTATTTTTCTAATTTCATCTGGAAATTCCTCTTCATGTACTCTTTGTATGCAAATTTCCAAAGCATTTTGCAGTTCTTCTGTTGTCACCTCCTGACCCAGTTTGTTAGGATTTCTCTTCATATTTAAAACTCTTTTGCAATGTACTATTACTCTCAATAACTCAATAAGTGTATCATATTCTTCAAATTTTAGGAATTTCTCTTCTCCTTCTGTTACATTTACGTATGACTGGATGGGTTTCTTCCTTTCTAAATCTGTAGTTGACCTTATAGGCTTTGTGAACTCGATATTTTTCTCTACAAGCCAGGCAGGGCCGTCCCACCATAGCGTTTTCTGTTGTAGTTCTGATAAAGATGATCCTCGTGACGCTATATCGGCTGGGTTATGTGCCGACTGCACATGGAACCATTGGCTACTGCTTGTGTTTTCTAGTATCTCTACCACTCGGTTGGCGACAAATGGCTTCCATCGGTTTGGTTCTCCGAACAGCCACGCTAAGACTATAGTTGAGTCAGTCCATGCGAACACATTGTGTGAAGGAATTCTCATAGCTTGACTCACTTTGGTTAGCAATTTAGCTAGTAGTGTAGCTCCACTCAGTTCGAGTCGTGGTAGTGAAATGGTCTTGACAGGAGCTACCTTTGTTCTTGAAGCGATGAGATTTGTTTTTATGTCACCTTCGCTGGTTTGTACACGGCAATAAATCACAGCTGCATATGCCTTTTCAGACGCATCGCAGAACCCATGTAAGGTTATTCCTTCATTTTCAGTGCTAATGGTGTTCAACCAACGTCTGATTCTTAATTGATTGACATTTTCTAAATCTTCTCTAATGAACTTCCATTGTTCTTTCAGTTCTTTACTTATGTCTTGGTCCCATCCAACTCCTTCTAGCCACAATCTTTGTACTAGAATTTTTGCTGTTACAATAACTGATGCTATCCACCCTAGTGGATCAAACAACTTCTGTAAATGTGACAGAATGCTTCTCTTTGTTATATGATCTGATGATATAGGTTCTAGTTGTAAGTGGTAATGAAACTCGTCTCTTCCGAGATTCCATGACAGACCAAGAGCTTTTATGGTGCCGTCTAGCTTCAAGTCTAGGTTAGCCTTTGTAGTGACTTTATTGGCATCTATAGATTTAAGAAACTCGGTATCATTAGACGCCCATTGAAGTTCAAAGCCTCCTCGTTTTAGAATGGTAATGATTTGCTTACTCACACGAATTGCTTCTTCTGTTGTATCGCAGCCTGACGTCAGGTCGTCGACATAGAAGTCTTCACGAATAATTTTGACAGCTTCAGGATATTGTTCACCTTCATCTTCTGCTAGTTTAATTAACGTTTTTATGGCAAGATAAGGTGCAGATGCTGTACCAAACGTTACTGTTTTCAATCTGTAGTCCTTGACTTCAGGTGGTTGGCAGTTTGGCTCAAGATTCGGTCTGACGCGGCCACGCCACAATATTCTATGATAATCTGTATCTTTCTTATCTACAAGTACCATTCTGTACATTTTGATGACGTCACTTGCGAAACACACCTTATGCATGCGCCATCTCATTATAATACTTCGCATACCTTCTTGTAGTACTCGTCGTTCAAAGATATGCCATTATTTTCTTTGCATGACGCATCAAATACGACTCTGATTTTTGTAGTCTCTTTATCTTTTCGAACTACGGCGTGATGTGGTAGGTAAAAACACCGATTGGTTACTTCATCTTTTGGGACTTCCTCCATGTGTCCCATTGTTAAATATTCTTCTAGTACCTTATCGTATTCTTCTCTTAGTTCAGGTTCTTTTTGAAGTCTTCTTTCTTGTTGAATCAAGCGATTCATTGCGATTTGTCTCGTGTTCCCATCCGCTGCTTTCGAGTCATTGGTACGGAATGGGAGTCTCACAACGTATTGTCCGTTGCTGTTTCTTCTGTATGTATTTTCATAGAAGCTTTTACATTCCTTTTCTTCCTTTGTGTATGTCCTCTTCGAATCTGGTTCTATCTCCCAGAGTGTTTTCAATAAGTCTTCTCCTATGATTTGATGATGCATAACAAGAACCGACTCTGTTCGTTGTACTCTATCTTCTACCTTTCCGAATAAAATCCAACCAAGGTTTGTTTTAAGTGCACATGGTGACCCTGGTGGACCTTTGATTAGCTGGTTCTGTACAATTTGTGCATACACGTCGACACCCAGAAGCAAATCAATAGACCCTGGCTGACAGTAGTTAGGGTCAGCCAGGACTAGTCCTTCTAAATGAGGCCAATATTTTGTGTTAATCGTGCGGGATGGTATTTTAGTAGTCAGTGGCTTCGACATTACATATGTTCAACTTCCAAGTTGAAATTTTCACATCTTGATTCTACATTGATCTGAACTACTTGTTTGATGTCTTCTCTCGTTGATCCCACGCCTACACTGTACCTTTGACATGATATCGCTTGGCCATGAGTTGTTGTGCTGCACGTTCGCTAATGAAACTTGCTTGTGGGCCTTGGTCGATCAAAGCTCGTAATATCGTTGTGTAATTGTCTTCACTTCTCACTTTTACGATTGCAGTTGCCAGCAACGATGTGCTTTGATTCGTAGAAACGTGTGATGTCACCATTGTAATGTCTTTCTCTGTATCTTCAATCTTCTCCACGTTGGTATGTAGTGCCACTTCGGGTTGTTTTGTTTCTTTGGTTTCAGTGTTGCCCGTTGTGGTTGGTTTTATGGTGCTTTCTTCCTTATTTTCGTGAAGAAGTGAATGGTGACGTCTTTTGCATATTCTACAGCTTGTTGGTATGCGACAATGCCTCACAGAGTGTCCGGGTGCAAGGCAGTTGAAGCACAAATTGTTGACTTTGATAAACTCGCTTCTTTGTGTTGGTGATTGTTTTCCAAACTCCTTACAGTGGCTAAGTGTGTGGTTTTCTTTACACATTTGACATTGTTTACTATTCTCCACATTAGTTGCTGCGTGAAATGACCTTTCTCGAACATGACCTAAACTTGCCTTTTGTTTTGTGGGTTCTGTAAGTTCTAACGTACGAAATCGGCATTCCAGGAATTTACGAAACATATCGAGGGAGGGGAGGCTATCAGGTTCCTCATAATTGCTGCTCACATAGTTTTCCCAATCTTTGTGGGCTTCACAGTCTAGTTTTTGCACTATGACGAATATTATCAAAGGATCCCAGTTATCAGTCTGCACATTCATATTTTTAAATTGATGTAAACATTCAAATGTTGTATCTAGTAAATTCTTGATAGAAGTGGAATTTCCCACACTCATTTTTTTCAGAGAAAAGAATCTTTTCATAACTGCGTCGACATTTATACGTTTGTTGCCATACCTTGCTTTTAGGACGTTCCACGCTTGTTCGTAGTTCGAATCTGTCACTTGTATATGTTTTAATATCGATGCAGCTTCTCCATTAAGACTTGTTTTTAAATAATGCAATTTTTGTACATTACTTAACGACTCGTTCTTATGTACAAGTGTATTAAACAAATCATGAAACGATAACCACTCTTCATATTGTCCACTGTACGTAGGCAGTTGTATTTTCGGCAAAACCACTCGTGTTTGTTGAGAATCACTAGGTATAGGCAACGAACCACTATCAATAACTGTTTGAGACACCAACAAATCCTTCAAGTCTGTCATCAGACTTAAATACAGCTCTTCATGTTCAAAATATTCGTCATTTACTATGTAAGGTATTTGGTCCCGCTTCTCCTTCGGTACGCTTCGCATTATTTCACCGTAAGCTTGTTTATATTCACTCCAGTAATCTTCTACACACTTAATGCGGGCTTCAACATAATTCTTTTGGGTTAATCAAGCCTTTGGGCACTTCTTTAGGTTGATCTGGGTCTTCTTCAAAGTATGTGCAAGGTTTTCCACTTTATTCAACGCTTCTTCCACTTCCATAGCCATCGTAAGTTTGTAATAACTTCAATCGTAGCAAACGTAATGAAATGAATAAGCTTCACTAATAAATACTTCGCGCTGAACAACTCGAACACTTGGGCCGTCTTATCTTAACGCGATCTCTTTGTTCTCGGGCGGCCGGCGACGTCGGCAGCGAGGACTGGTATCCGGCTCGATTATGGACCATATGTTAAGGTGATTAGGGTTGAAGTTTGCTCGATTGACTTTTTGAATGAAACGACGTGTGGTTTGTACAAAGATCTATTGGACACTGCTTATGAACTAAGGAATGAGTAACTTGTACACATGAATGTATAGCTAGTGGTCAACAACAGTTTTTAACCGAACACTGTTAATATTTACAAGCAGCTGGCACGTGCGGCAAAAGTGAGCTGGGGCCTTAACCCGGAGATCATCCACACAATATACACGGCAGCAGTGGAGCCGGTGATTTTGTACGCGGCAAGCGCCTGGGCGCCGGCCGCGAAAAAGATCGGAGTGCAGAAGAGCCTCAACACGGTCCAGCGAGGATTCGCGCAGAAGCTCTGCAAATCCTACCGCACCGTACGCGTCCCTGGTGCTGGCTGGGATACTCCCACTCGACCTCCGAATACAAGAAGCAGCCGCTCTGTATGAGGCGAAGAGGGGGTTGCCACAGCCAGCACTTGCGGGCAGGGAGGTAGAGCGGGTGGTGGCATTTGCAGAGACTCCGCACCCGGCGAAACATACGGCCATGGAGTTCGTGTGCCTGGAAGACCGGACGCTTGTGGACACCCACAATACCCAAGCAGTCAGAGTGTTCACGGATGGCAGTAAGATTGCGGGCAAGGTCGGAGCAGCGCTGTCACTCTGGGACAGCGACGCCGAGATCAAGTCCGTCAAGCTTAGCCTGCCACCGTACTGCACGGTCTACCAGGCAGAACTTCTGGCCATATGCGTAGCCACGCGCGAAATCCTCAAGCGCAAAGAGGGAACCTTCGGTATCTATAGTGACTCAAAGGCCGCACTACAGACAGTCACAAACCAAGGTTCCCTCCACGCGCTGGCCGTGGAGGCGAGAGCGAACGTTGCCGCTGCGTTTGTCCAGAGCAAAGATATTTCTTTGTTCTGGATAAAGGCACATGCAGGGCTGGAGGGCAACGAGCGCGCAGACGATCTCGCGAAGGAGGCTGCACTCCGGTCTAAAAAGAGGCCGGACTATGACCGCTGCCCGGTTTCATTCGTCAAGCGACAGATCCGTTTGGGGTCGCTCGACGAATGGAACCGGAGGTACCAGAATGGCGAAACAGCCTCTGTTACAAAACTATTCTTCCCTGATGCGATCGACGCCTTTAAAATAGTAAAAAAGGTGCAACCAGCGGGCATCCTGACACAGATCTTCACGGGACACGGTGGGTTCTCCGAATACCTGCACCGTTTCAAGTGTAAGGAGAACCCATCGTGCATCTGCGAACCAGGAAAGGTGGAGTCGATCGCCCACATCATGACCGAATGCCCAGTCTTCGAAAACGCAAGATACAATGCCGAGCGGAAACTGGAAGTTAGCATTAACAAAAATAGCCTGAAGAGCCTAATGTCGGACAACAAATCTAGAAATATTTTACTAGACTTCTGCATTAAAATTGCAAAAAATGTAATAGAAAGGAATAAGGACGGCTAAAACTACTCTGTGCTTTTCCAAATATGGGCGTTCTTTCAAAGAATAGATATTAGGCATAAGCATAGATAAACATTCAACATAGCATATAAATTTGAACAAATAATATACTCAAACAAATAAATTAAAAAACTTCAAATCATTAAATACATGTCAATTTTAAAAAATTAAATAACCAACTAAATCGCAGTAAATTCATAAACAAAGTTTAAAAAGGTCTCTGACTATGTCAGGGGGACACGAGCAGAGCAGGAGTGGTTTTTAGCCGGTTCGAGTCCGGCACTACCTCGACTGTCTCACAAGAGATATTCCTGTGAGATAGTCGAGGTGTCCGTGGGGATTTTCCACTCCTGCCAAAAAAAAAAAAACCTTTTAATTGGTTTTTCTCATCGGATTTCAAAGAGTGAAGTGTCTTTGGATGCGGAAATCTGTGCCACATAAAGTGCCGCTCTGCAGTGCCTGAAAAGTTATTCGTGAAAAACCCTCTTTTTAGAGGTTAAGTGGAATTTGCATTTCACTAAAACGCAAACGCTGCCAGAACGAGATCGGCGACCCCTTCCTTTTCTATTGGAATTTGGTGGGCATCGTGGTTCCGGACCATCTGGACCCATCAAAATCTTCCTGACATCGCGCCTTGGCGAGTTATTCAGGAAATTCAAAAAACCACGTGTCCTGAAAAGGTTGAAGGAGTTGAGTCAGCGGCACGAAATTTGGACACAACCTGGACTGTCACAACACAACGATAGACTATCGTATCAATTCTAAAAACGTTTGTAACTTGGCTAGGCCTGCTGGCTCGAAAATACGAGCGTGATTTAAGCGCCGTTGAATTCTGCCAGGAACTCTACGTTTTAAGAGCAAGCTCCGCTTTTATTTGGTGACATAGAAAAGGCTAACGGTTTCTATCTCTTGCAACAGATCTATGCGCATGATTTGCAGGATGCTTTTCCTAATATTTGTATTGCCCTGCGAATTTACTCTACGCTTCCAACTACATCCGCAAGCTGTGAACGAAGTTTTAGCTAGCTAAAACTAATTAAAAAGTATTTGCGATCTTCTATGAGCCAGGAACGCTTATCGAGTCTTGCAATCTTAGCGATAGAGAATCGAAGTGCACACGAGTTAAATTATAACAAGGCCATAGATTTATTTTCTGAACAAAAAGCTCGAAGAGTAAAATTGTAATTTAAATTCACAAGTGCAATACTTATATATTTCATTTTTATTATACATATTTTGATTTTAAATCCTATCCTGTGCTGTGTATAAAATAAAAATATATATTATCCTACACGTTCATGTCTATATATCTGAAAATAACAGAAAGAACAGCGATGGATGCATTCTTTCCGGAAGGCCTATGTCCAAATGATAATCAATTAGTGGACATCTGATAGCTGAAATTATAAAGATGATAAAGGTAAAAATAAATATAAGTGGGTGTGCGGGGGCGGCATTTTTCAGTTTTTGCCTCGCCTAAAAAAACGAAGATCCGGGGCTGATCGGATACCAAAACAATTCGTATTCGACTAAAAATACAAAATCCAGCTCCACGAGGATCACCGCTGTGAGGGATTAAACCCCGCAGAACTACGGATCTTCACGGATGGATCTAAAACAGGTACTGGCATACTGTCATACTCCGGCACAGGTGCTGGAGTCTTCTCGGAGGATCTCAACATCCAAATAGCCACACCTCTGGGGGCCCACAACACGGTATTTCAGGCAGAATGCATGGGCATTTCTCTGGCGGCATCTGCCATCTTAGCCAGGGAGGTTGTGGACCAGTCCATTCGTATACTCTCAGAGAGCATGGCTGTACTGCTAGCTTTAAACAATCACACAATTAGATAGATAGATAGATAGATAAACCATTTATTTAGTGCACACAAAAGACACAGCACAACACACAGAAGTACAATTAAATGATACATGATAAAAAACAAGATGCCAACATACAAAAAGAAGAACATATTTACGAAATAAGTACGGTAACACCATGACATACTTCAAATAAAATAACGATTATAATTATACAAAGTGCGGTGTGCGTCTCAAGGTTGCACCAAATGGGAGTCCAGCTCAGCATGTGTCAGGCATGCACCTGACGCTGATATTCTGCTGGATCCCTGTAGTGACATACGGACGTCGAGCAGACGAGATAAATTGGCGTTGTGATAAAGTGTAATTCATGCGCGGGGTGAAATTATGTAAGTATACCCTCAACTTAAATTAAGTATTTTACAGTAAGTTTACTTGCTGTGTTGGAAACGTTCTTGCTCGTTGACGCAACCGTTTTCCCGACGACGAAAACGGTCGTCGTTACAACTGTTTTGAAGACGGCTTGAAGGAAGAAATTTATCCAACATGGAATATAATTGCGTTTACCTACGTCGAGTGAAATAGTTGCAGTTTCTTACAACTATTGTAAGTGTTTGATCTAGGAGACCAATATTAACATACCGCACCGCTGGCTCCGAAGCTTTCTGTGATTTTGATCGGCGGTTCCACGTGCTAGGGTGTAACACAGAATATAAGTAAAAATACACAAATTATTTCCTAAACTCACCCCCAGACTTCCACAACTCCTAGTTTCTATTAGAACTGCTTTAAGGCCTTTTCATAATGGTTCCGCGTTATTGGTTTTTCTTTGCTTTTTTGGTAGGTAGGTATCCGCGATGCCTTTTCAATCTGTCAGTGGCGCGTCAGTGCTGCCAACCATCGCAGGCGCATTTCCGCTTCCATCATTGGATACATGGCTTTTGAGATCACGTTGACATTTCGACCCATCCCAAAACGTCAAAGAGGGACAATAAACTAATACATATACATAATGTGTTATGTGCATGTTTTGCGAATTCTGTATTCTCTCATACATATTAAACATCCCCCCGCCCGAGAAAGGCTGAAAAGCCTTTATCAAAGAGAAACCGCAAAATATAAAACCGCAAGTTAAATAACTACATCTAAAACTAAAATGGAATAGGTTCGTAGTAACCGAACCTAGTCCAGTGGTAACCTACAAATTTTTACCACCGGCCTCATAAACGAGCCTGAAAGAGTCTTCAGCCTAACGGCACGGACTACCCCGTCCTTCCCAGGAAAAACCTCTATCACTCTACCGCGTCTCCACTTGAGACAAGGAACGTTTTCTTCCTTAATCAACACGAGGTCCCCTATTTTAGGTGGATCCGTAGGTGTTGTCCACTTATTCCGGTTCTTAAGACAATGCAGGTACCGGTCACTCCATTGCTTCCAGAATCGTTGAGAAATTGCCTGTACTAACTTAAACCGACCAAACCGCGTGTCAGGTACATCCACCAGATTGTACTCTGGTACCGAAAGTAAGGCCTTACCGATTAGAAAATGTGCTGGCGTTAACACTTCGAGGTCTTCAGGATCCTGTTATAATGGACAAAGTGGCCGAGAGTTGAGTACCGCTTCAACTCTGGCAAATACTGTGGACAGTTCCTCATAATATGTCAAAACCTGCTCTCGTATCATCCGCTTTAAAAGAGTTTTTGCAGATTTGACAGCCGCTTCAAAAAGACCACCGAAATGAGGAGCCCCTGGTACGTTAAACCACCAAGTTATACCGCTCTTGGCTGCAACGTCCTCCAGAGTTTTCTCAACGTCTTTGCTATGTAAATATTTATCAACCTCGTTTAAGTGCTTGTTCGTCCCTACATAATTAGTACCATTATCGGACCTGATAACACTCGGGAGACCGCGCCGAGCTGTGAACCGCGACAAGGCCGCTGTAAAGGCTTCCGTCGTTAGGTCACTTACGACTTCCAAATGAACCGCCTTTGACGACGAGCATATAAACACGCATAGATATGCCTTTAAAATCTTCGCGTTACGAAGGCGCGATGCTTTAATAGAGAATGGCCCTGCAAAATCCGTTTGCACCGTATGAAAAACCCCAGTCGCGTTAACTCTATCGCTTGGTAGCGCAGACATCATGGGTTCGTCAGGCCTCGCCTTAGTCCTAAAACACGCAATGTATTTAAAAACGCGACTTCTAATGGCTTGCCGAGCCGATAAAATCCAAAAATTTGATTGTAAAATTGCCTGTAGGGCTGTTGGGCCAACATGACAATGAACCCGATGTGCATTGTCAATAACCATATTAGTCAGAGGGTGGTTCTTGGGTAAAACAACCGGATGTTTCACCTGAAATGGCAAGCTTGAATGTTCTAGGCGTCCCCCTACCCGCAAAAGACCCGCATTGTCTATGAAGGGAAACAACCGCCGCAACCGCGTGGAACGCTGCTTGTCCCGCTTTAAGGAGTCCAAATCCGCAGCAAATTCCGTTTGCTGGACTAGACTGACAAGCCGATCCATGGCCGACTTGCGTTCTTGAACCGTCAAAACACCTAACCTTTTGTTGGATGGATTCCTAGCATTATGCGCAAACCGAATGCAATAAGCTACGACAAACTGTAGCATTGATAATGAGCTGAACCGATTGAAAATGGGATCTGGCCCCGCCGTACTCACATGGACTTGAACCTGTAGGGAGGACTCCCGCATTCCTGGTAGGTCTTTGTCCTGTCTAACTCTATCCGCTGGCCAGCAGCATCGGCATGAAGCCATCGTGGGTCCCACCATAAGGTATGTCCGAGCAGTTCCGAAGCTCGACAACCTCGACTCGCGATGTCCGCAGGGTTCAGCTCAGATGGTACGTGCCGCCATTTTAAATCTAACCCGCAATTAATAATTTGGGAGACCCGGTTCCCCTCAAATGTTTGTAATGTGTGAGGAGGTATATCCGCCACCATGAGAGAACAATAGTGCTATCCGACCAACAGACTATCTCCTCTATCCCCACTTTCCCCTTGATAGATTCAGCGACGTATTTAACGAGCCGTACCAATAAAGCCGCACCTAATAATTCTAGTTTAGGAATTGTGACTTTTATCTTAGATGGCGCTACTCGTGACTTTCCCATCATAAGAGACACTTTCACTTTACCCCCTCTGTCAATGGTTCTCAGATATACCACTGCGCTGTAACCGCGTTCAGACGCATCTGAGAATCCATGCAAGGTGCAAGTATTGGTATTACTGCCTAGAGCAAAACGCTCCATATAAATGTTTTCTATTTGAGGTAAATCCGCAATAATTTCACCCCATTCCGCTACCACATCCGGTGGTGGAGTCTCATCCCACGACAAATTCAACCTCCAAAGCCGCTGCATGAGGACCTTGCCCTGGAAAAGCACCGGTGCTACCCAACCTAGTGGGTCGAAGGTTCTTGCCAAGGTTGACAAAATAGTCCGCTTGGTACAACCTTTGTTGTCCTTTATTTTACAATGATAAGAAAAGGCATCTCTATTGGGATCCCATTCTACCCCCAAGATCTTGAAGAACCCAGGCCCGTCTACCTTGTCAAAGGTCCGTGGTTTCTCTAGGTCCTCCGCAGGAACATCATCTAGCAACCGCTCACTGTTCGACACCCACTTGCTCAACTCAAAACCGCCAGAGCGAAGCAAGTTTGTTAGGTCCGATTTCAGTTTTTTAGCTTCCTCCTCAGAGTCGGTGCTTACGCAAGTTTATGTAGTAGGTATACGTTTTTAACATGAACATATCCGAACGTGGTACACTGCATTACCATGTTTCCAAAACACTCTCACAATATCCTTTTCTGTAATGTTGCCAACGCTGTTTTTATCTATCCATCTCCTTCCCTCCTATTACGCTAACATGCGACAGAACGAGAAGAAGCTTCGCCGCCAGCGCCCAATTAGGCGCGCTTCCGCAGTGATTGGCAAAAAACGACGCCATGTTTTTTTTTCTCTTCGACTTGGATCTGCAACGTCAACCGCTTAACACCGCACCTCTCGCTATACCGTTTAGCTTTGCGGTACGCGCCGTAAAATACACCAAACCGCATCAATAATTATTAAACCAAAAAAGACAATCTGTGAGTGTCGGCCGACACGGTGAGACAAAAAATCACGTGCAGGAAGAAATCACCAGAACACGCGCTGAGCATCATCACGGCACGAAACGGCGTTTTCACGTCGTGAAAGTTAAGGCACAGACTGGCGAAGAGTTTGGTTACGTGGGGTGTAGTTGTAATTATTATTTTCTTCGTATTTATAATATTCCACATGTATGTATTGTTTATTCGTCTACAATTTATTTTTATTTATTAACCTTGTCCGTAGCTGACCGTGGCATCACTCTCACTTTAGGCCCTATCAGAATACCAGCGCTGTAACGTTTTTTAACGTGACAGCACCATGCTGAGATAGGGGCCTTTTGGCCTTGTACAGGACCAATTTCGTTTTCTTTTTATTTTTAATTTCTTTTAGTTGTTTTATGTTTAATTTTTATTTGTTGATAATTTCACCATTTTTGTGTTTTGTCCTGTGCGGGTTAATAAATGCTTTTTCTTTCTTTCTTTCTTGCACGCTCCAGTGGAGTCAGCCATCTTCCCAGGCGATCGTCCAGGAGTTTCCAAGTAAGTCCTTGTTTCCCTAGATAAAACTGTGTTGGCAACATTCCATCCCGAATAAATTAACTTCCCGCCAAAAATACTATCCCGTAAAGGTCCTTCGGTCAAACGCATTTCCAACTTGTCACCATAAGTCTTTGGTCCACTCGAGTCGGATTTAAAGAATAAAATACCCGGACCTAAGTTCGTAAAACCGCCATATTGAACGCGTACTAACGTTCGTACATCCCGCTAGGTACAGTCGTGGTCTTTTCCGCCTGATCATTTAAAATATTTTTCGCTTAAATCATGCGGAGGCGCCGAGCCACTCCACCTTAAACTTTAGGCCTATTAGGAAAGCGTCAACTTTGGCGCGCAAAATAACAATAACTCTCGTTTGGCATGTGCATATTCATTGAGAACTACTGTACCAACTTAATATTGCTCCTGCTGCATTAAAATAGCATAGGTCAATATTAAGACCGCTAATTATCGTGAGTTAGTTCGGCAAACTTGCCTACCACATACTCAACCGCAATTACTTCTTATACCCGCTTAGAATACAATTATTATTTTAAGTCTACCCGCTATACCTACCATTATTTTATCCGTTGTATTTTCTAGAATAATCCATTATGGACGAACTTAAAATGAAAGTAAAATTACTTCAAGCTAAAAATCAAGCAATCTTTGAGCATTTATCGTCGTTATATGAAACGTCAAAGAAAATTAATACGACTAGTATTGAGCTTCGTTCGTCGGAAACGTTCATGTCAGATACACAAATACTCTGTCACTCGTCAGGAATTTAGTAATAATCTAGATAAAATAAATACATATTCTTTACAAATAAATCCTGATCATAAAATTGATTATAACAGTCAAATATTCTTTGACGGCGTTTACACTCGTGTCGAGAGAGTGCGCTCACTTATTGCCGCGAAGTCTTCAAGGTCATTAGATGACTCAATGTCACAGGACAACGCGAAACATTCTAAAAGTTCGATCAAACTACCTCCAATTCAGATTCCGTTCTTTGATGGTAGGATTGAAAACTGGCCTGTTTTTTATGAATCATTTAAGTCAAATATCCATAGTAATATAAATCTTACAGATTCACAGCGAGTGCAGTACTTAATAGGTAACCTAAAAGGAAACGCATTGCAAATTACCGCAGGAATTATCCCATCAGGAAAAAATTATACTTCTATGTGGAACAGCTTAGTTCAAAAATATCAAGATAGGCGAGCACTAGGCTCACACTATATGTCTAACATATTAAATATTAAACCTGCAACTAATAATTCCGCTTCTTTAAACAGTTTTATTGAAAGTTTTCACGCGTCTGTTTCTGCCTTAGAACAATTACAAAATAAGGACTTAAAGGATTTCATTTTATTAAATTTAGCTTTGAAAAAATTAGACCCCGCTACTATACATTCATTCGAGATGCATATGAGAGATGAGGAGATTCCTACTTATACGGATTTCGTTGACTTCATAAAATCGCAAGTTAAATACTAGATAGGACTATTTCTTCTCGAACTGCATCAGTAAACAAAAATAAGTCATACTGTAACCAGTCACGTGATAGTACAGTGCATACCTTTGTTGCTTGTGACAATAACCAAACTTGTTTATACTGTAACAAAAATGATCATTGGAAGCTTTATCTATGCCCAACATTTCAGTCACTCTCAGCCAATGCACGTTTGGATTTTATTAAAACCAAACGTGGGTGTGTCAACTGTCTTAGTGCAACGCACACTGCTTCACAGTGTAAATCAATACATACTTGCAGGACATGTAACAAAAAACATCATTCGCTCTTACATCTGGAGCTAAGTTCGACGCCGCGATTGATATCGACTGACGCTGTACCTAGTTCCGCGCACTCACAACAGGTGGCGCTGTGTGCATGTTCACGCTTAGGCACAAACATATCGCGCACTACTGTTCTGTTGTCGACAGCACAAGTCTACGTTAATAATAAACATAACAAATACGTTTCTGTGAGATGTTTGATCGATAACGCTTCGCAAAACAACATAATTACTTCAGCCTGTTGTAAGTGTAGCGGAATTTTCCTCCTCACAGATATAATACAGCACGTAGGGTATTTCGACAATATTGTGTTCAAACTAACTTTTTATTTGTACCCACTAAGCATTGATTTTTATTAGCACATTTTGTATATAAGGGACCATTTTTTCGAAATACATTCATTCCATTATTCAACCTCACCACGAGTCTCATTTAATACCCTGCGTACCCAAAAGTGGTGACCCCGACGTGATAAACTCCAAGAAGCAAGAATGAGCCCGGGTACTTCGAAAACGAACGATGGAAGCGAAACATCATCGCCGCAAAAAGATTCGCACGAACTGTCAGCCGTCTCGTACAACCAACGGATACCACCTCTATGGAGAAACAGAATCAAGCTTTGGTTCCTGCAATTTGAAGCGATCGTGTCTGCTGGAAAACTAAGCGACAAGGAACTATCAGAACTGCTCATCCGCCAACTCGACCTACAAGATCTAGACGAAATTCAAGACATCATGTTCGATACCAGAAATGCAACAGAAAAAAACAGATACGCCACCATGAAGATGAGGCTCATCCAAACCTACGACGAGAGCGACCACACTAAACTCGAACGGCTACTGTCCAACGTGGACCTAGGAGATTTGAAGCCTTCGCAACTACTACGCCGCATGCAAAACTTAGCCGGTAACAACATCGCTGATAACACGCTGCGTGTTATATGGACGAAACACCTACCGCCATCGGTACGCGCTTGATAAAATAATTGCTATATATGGTTTATAATAAGTATAAGTAGCTTGACCTTTAAATAATCACTATTCCATATATCTTTCCAAGACACTATTTAATCTAGGCTAAGTTTCACCTAAAATATGTGGGTAAGTTTTATAGAGAATAAGACACCACTTAGTAAGTGTTAAGTATAAGAGTAACGGAGACAAGTGAAACAAACGCCTGCTGAATGCACACTGATTTATTCGTCGATGAGGCGACTACTTTAACCGTGGACGCAGCCACGCACACATATACAACAACTCCTCCCCCATACTACAGGTAACCATCTCAAATAATTAAAGTTAGTCCTTATAATCTACTCTAGGTACTTTGCGTAACAACTTCCGGGATAAAGGGTTATACCTCTGTATCTGTTGTTCATTCATTTGTGGTGAGATGCTTTCCGACAGAGCCTCATGAAACTCCTCATGGTCTTCGTTCTGTGATCTGGACTGTTCGGCAGTTTCAACAACTGGACATGACGTAGGTTGCGGAAGGCTATTTATATTCTGAGTGATTGTCAATGCTTGCTCAGATTCTGTCACTGTATCACCTTCCCCCACCACTGGTATATCGGGCCTTATCGATTCCGGTGATGTATTGTTATCTTGTTGCAATGATACATGGACATCACTGTCGCAATCCCAGAATGTTTCTTCGTCTACATTGATACCTTTATATAAGACTAATTGATTTTTATGTTTTCTAAGTTCTAAAAGTGATTGGATGTCTTTAACAAGATACATGACTTTACCTATTCGCTTTACAATAGTTCCTCTTTTCCAAACACTGTTTTTATTCATAACATTGTTCTTATACAAGACGTTGTCACCTACAGAATAGGTTTCTTTGTTTTTACCACCGTATGACTTAATCTGCGAACACTGTTTATTTTTGACCACATTAGGTACGTTCGATGAAGATAATGAGGTATTTAATTTTGGATTAAGTAGATCTAGGCGTGACCTAAGTTTTTTGCCAAATACTAACTGAGCTGGTGACAATCCCGTAGTACTGTGAATCGAGTTTCTGTAATCGAAAAGGTACTTTAATAAATTCAATCTCCTTTCTCGTTCATTGCTGTTTGTCAAAATACACGATTTAATACCCTTTTTTACAATTTTAACGTAGCTTTCCGCTTGACCGTTACTAGCCGGATGATAGCTTGGTGACGTCACGTGTATTATGCCGTTGGAGTTGCAAAATTTTTTGAACTCATGAGATACAAAGGCGGTGCCATTGTCACTAACTATAGTTTGGGGTATCCCAAACCTAGACATAAAATCGTATAATTTATCAATCACTGCTACTGAGGTTGATGTGTTTATCATGTCATAAACTTCTACCCATTTAGAGTGGGCGTCTACAACAACCAAAAACGTGTGTCCGTGCATAGGGCCCAGAAAATCTATATGTATCCTAACAAATGGGCTCGGAGGGTATTTCCACGGTGAAAGCGGAGTGCGAGGAGGGGAAGGGCGTAGTTGAGTGCACACATAGCACGAGCCTATCATTTTTTCCAAAGCAACATCAATACCTGGGAACCAAACCTGCGCTCTTGCTAACGCTTTTGTTTTGACGATACCTAAATGAGATTTATGTAATTCTAACATAACTCTGTGCCTCAGATTTCCCGGCAAAATTACTTTGTGGCCCCTCATGAGACAACCTTCTTCGACAGAAAGTTGTGACTTACAACACCAGTATGGTCGTAGGTTTATGTCTGTTATTTTTTTAGGCCACCCGTTTAATATGTATTTTATTACGATCTTTAAAATTGCGTCTTTACTTGTTTGTTCGCGTAATTCTGTTAGTGTCACAGGTAAGCTCCCGTCTATTACAAAGTTAATATAAGCCGCGCGCTCGACGGACGGCGGCAACTCGAATGAGTCATCTTCTAACGTACCGATGGCGGCGCCGCACGCAAGCCGCCCCTTACTGTTTGTGCTATCGCTCTGCTGAACCTCCGGTAGGCTCGCCCGTGATAAATAATCCGCACAGTTGTTATTACTTCGTACATACTCTATTGTGTAATTGTACCCGCTGAGAAATAAAGCGTATCTCTGAAGCCTATTTGCAGATACTTCTGGAATACCTTTATACGGTCCAAAAATTGATATCAACGGCTTATGATCCGTTCTTAATACAAATGGATCAGATCTGGCATATAAATATTGGTGATACCGACGTATTCCAAAAATAATGGCAGTGGCTTCCTTCTGTATTTGAGCGTAATTTTTTTCTGCCGCGTTAAGAGTACGGGACGCGAAAGATATTGGACGTTCGGTGCCATCATTTTCTAGTTGTGATAACACGGCTCCCAAACCGGTTGGTGATGCATCGACCGTAAGGATTAGTTTTGCATTATGATTAAAATGCGTAAGGACTTGGTCAGACGCTAATATTTCTTTTATTTTGTTAAAAGATTTATTATGTAACTCGCTCCAATTCCATTTTACCCCTTTCTTTAGCAGGTCATATAATGGACTTAAAATACCAGAAGCATTTTTTACAAAATTTCTATAATAATTTACCAGTCCTAAGAACGATTGCAATTTAGCTACATTTGTGGGCACTGGTGCTTCAACTATAGCTTTAACTTTTTCGGGAGTTTTCTTAAGTCCGTGTTTATCTATTTTATATCCTAGGTAATCTATCTCATTTTTAAAAAACTCACATTTTTCCTTTTGTAATACCAATCCCGCATCTTGTAATCTTTCGAGCACGGCTTTAAGTCTTTGTAGGTGAACGTCTCTTGTGGGACCCGTGATGAGGACGTCGTCAAGCAGACACAGAACTCCATCCATATCTGCTAGAACACATTCCATCGCTCTCTGAAATATGGACGGCGCGCTAGACAACCCGAACACCATACGAGTGTATTTATACAATCCACGATGTGTATTAATACAAGTTAATTTTTGGGACTCGTCATCTAATAAAAACTGATTGTACGCCATTGACAAATCAAGTTTTGAAAACTGTTGTCCACCATGTAGTCTACTAAACAGTTCGTGAACCGTCGGCAGAGGATACTGCTCCACAATCAGCTGTTTATTGATACTAACTGAGTAGTCTACACACAGCCTAACTGTACCGTTACGCTTCAATACGGGGACAATAGGTGACGCATACTCGGCATGCTCGACCGGTTTTAATACACCCAACTCAACTAAACGATCGATCTCGTTATTAATTTTGTCTTTTAATGCGAAAGCGATAGGGCGCGCTTTAAAAAACACTGGTTGAGAACCGGGTTTAATTTTCAGTTTTACTTTGTACTTATTAAACGCTCCTAATTCGTCTGAAAAAACCTTTGGAAACTGTGATTGCAGTTGTTTAAACATACTATCCGTCTTGTTCAAATACTTACAAGGTAGCAGCTCTAATTTATAACTCGCAATGAAATCTCGTCCAAGAAGCGGCGGACCGGTGCCATTATTAACTACGTAAATACTGAGCTCATGTGTTTGTCCCAAGTACGTAACTGGTAACCGACTTACTCCGGCACATGTTATTTTATTACCAACATATGTATACAGCTGTTTTCTAGTCGGCGACAATGGCACGGTTGAAAAATATTTATTATACACTGTACGAGATATTACAGTGACCGCTGATCCGCTATCGATCTCAAATTTCAATTCTACCCCCAGGATTGTCACAATTTCAGTCATTGGCTCGCCATTTATACAGCTTATTTTAAACAGTTTACCGTCATCATCTTCATCCACGTCACTTGTGGTGGCAATATAATTTGTTTTTTTACACATTCTTTGAAGGTGACCGGTCACATTACACTTTTTGCACTTATATTTTGCGAAACGACACTTCGCCGACGTATGATTGGAACGACCGCACACAGAACACTTATCTTCCGATGCCGAACTTTTCTTTGTCGCCGGGTCGATCTTGTACAGCTGCTGCTCCTGCTGCCCCGCGGGATGCGCGGTGGCTGCCGCTCCGGCGCGTGCGCTCCTTAGCGTTTCCGCTAACTCGATCGCCTTAGCCAGCGTCAGTTCTGTCAAGTCTTGAGCAAATAATTTATCCCGCTCGCGCCCCGGCAACATTGCCATTACGAATCGGTCACGCAGGGCTTCTTCCACATTGCTGAAACCGCAGTGAGCGGTCAGCCCACGAAGTCTCGCCGCCCATTGTGTCGGTGTTTCACCAGCTTCCTGCGATGCCGCATAAAAATTGCATCGCTCGCCGAACCCACTGCGTTTCGGTGTAAAATGACTGTCTAACAGCAATAATATGTCCTCGTATGGCACTTCTTGAAGCTCCTTCGGTAAGGCGAGGTCCGAAGCGAGTTTGTAGGTGCCATCTGTGAGTGCGCTAAGCAGTATAGCACGTCGTTTCGATCCTGTCACGTCACTGGCTGCATTAACGTCGTTTGCTATGAACCACTGAGCTAAACGACTCTTGTACGTCTTCCAAGAGTGGACTGTATGGTCAAACGTGGACAAAATTCCAAACTGTTGAGCCGCCATCGCGATTTTTTCTTTTTGTGGGTACTCGTCGCCAATGTTATGTATAAGAGTAACGGAGACAAGTGAAACAAACGCCTGCTGAATGCACACTGATTTATTCGTCGATGAGGCGACTACTTTAACCGTGGACGCAGCCACGCACACATATACAACAGTAAGTATCATAATATTTATTTGTAGTTCAAACACTTACCTAATTACTTGTATGTAATTTTAACACATTAAGAGAATAACAAAATCAATAAAATTCAAAAGTAAGTACTTAACTTTTATTAGTAATCCAACACAATTTTTGTCCAATACACTATCAATCACTTGATCTTAACTTTTATTGGTTATCCAAATCAATTTTCTCCAACACACTATCGATCACTTGATCCACCACGATTATTTTCGATTTTCGTTCGAGGTCCGCACTGCTCAACAGTCGAACCAGAAGTGCCGCCACACTGGACGGTCACTAGTTTTAAAACATCGGTTTTCGTAAACAAGGTGGGGTGATCAGGTGACGACATAGCTCAACAACTGTACTAAATAAACGTTAAAACACTTTAATTTTAATAAAATGCTATTAAATATTTCTTAAAATAAAAATAATTGAACCGTATAATGGTATCTAAATAATAATAAAATACATTATAGCTTTAATTTGTGATTGTTCTTAGAATTCACAATAAATAATAAATCGTATCTTTTATCTAATCTAATTTAAGTTCCTGTTATTTCATAGTTTACAAAAATAGTCATTAAGTCGATTGGATGATTTGTTAAACTGAAATTTTCACCAAAAACAGTTATCAGTTTGAAAATAATCTATCACGGCCATACTGAACTGTGCTTCGCTCTCGAAGTACAAGCCTCAGAAAAAATAAGATCATGTCATAGTTCAATAGTAATAAGTCAGTTATAGCCCCTGACCTTCACATGTTAGGGCTCCCACCTGCTGTACGTGAGATCCAGACTAACACCAGCATCAGTGACCGTCCAGCAGTAAGTAATAATTATGTCTCTGGCCTTTGCATGTTAGGGCTCCCACCTGCTGTTCATGAGATCCAGACTAACACCTAGCGCCAGGACTGTCCAACAGCAAGTTATGTCATATGTCAACCATCATAAATATATAATCATAAGTCGTTAGTGATATGTCTCTGACCTTTGCATGTTAGGGCTCCCACCTGCTGTTCATGAGATCCAGACTAACACCTAGGTCAGGACTGTCCAGCAGTAAATCAAGTCATAAGTCAGTTGTCAAGCATATATAACGCTATGAATAGATAACCCTAAGTTACAAGTCATTTTTTTATTAATCTTATTTATGTTTTAAATCTCATTTATAAATCATTATAAATCTTCAATAGAGTAACTACTCAATTAGTGAGTTTGTATTATTTTAATATACCTGGTTCACTCCAACCCATTTGAGCAAAACTCCAAAGCAATAATAAAAAAAAAAACCTCTGTTTCATTTTTATTACATTCAAAATAAAGTAAAAAATACTAAACAATACTAATAAACAATCAATACTAAACAATCTAAACTAAATAAGAATACTAAACAATCAATTTTTTTATTTGACGACCATTTTTTCAACAAACAATATTGTTTGCTAAATACTAATAAGGCTAGATTATACTTAATACATAAATGGATAGATTAAGAAGAACAAAAATTTACTAAAACTAATCTATCACGGTCAACCACCGTTGTTTATACAGACTCTTCGAAAGCAACGTTTTGATCTATCCATTCACCAGGCCAATGCCTTATCTTATCTTTGGCGACAATAACATTTCTTAGATTACCATGACCCCTTAAAGAGAACCTGTCATTTGGTAGTATTTCAATGATTTCATACGGGCCTTTGAATTTAGGACCTAACTTGTCATGGCGTCTATGTTCCTGACTGATGTAAACTATGTCTCCAAGATTATATGTTTTGTTGGTTCGTCTGGTAGTATCAAAACGTTCCTTAAATTTATTTGCAACGTCTGTAAGACGTTGCCGAGCTAATTCACGATCGGCTTGCATATTAATTATTGGCTGTGTTGACTCATCTACAACATCAGCCAATCGGGCCTGTACAGAAGGAAGATATCCTTCTCTGCCTATCAACAGTCTAATTGGAGAAAACCCAGTGCTTTTTTGAAATGTTGTGTTAAGGGACTGTTGCACCTTCCAAAGTACGTTTGGCCATTCTGGAAGATCACTAACGGTTGTAGCCAACATATTTGTTACCGTGGCTACGTATCTCTCTACCTGCCCATTACCACGAGGAGTACCGGTAGATATCATATGATGTTCGATTCTCATTTCTTGGAAGAGAGACTGTACATGATTAGAGGTAAAGTTTGTACCTCTATCAGTGACTACAAGACTTGGGGTACCAAAAAGCGTAATATTTTCTCTTAATACAAACAGTAATTCCTGGCCGTTTAAGGTCTTAAGGGGTCTAAGCATACAAAATTTTGTAAAACCGTCTATTATTAATAAGATGTACTTGTACCCTTCAATCGATTGTCGGAAGGGTCCGGTGCAATCCAGATGCAATGTGTGAAATGGAACTGATTTCTGAATTGGATGCAGCATACCTTGCTTTGGCCCAGAGTGACTTTTTCGCGATGTACAAATCAAACAATGTGTAATATATTTTTTTGTGAATGCTGCCATACCAGGAAACCAAAAATTATCTTTTATTTTGTTAAGGGTCTTTTCATAACCCACGTGACAGTTGTCATCGTGATAAAGACGCAATAAACTAAGTCTATATATAACCTCTGGGAACATACAATTTTGGCATTGCATCAAAACAAACTTTATAGTGAAGCAAGTTGTTAATTACCATGTATTGATTGGGATCCACTTCACCGATCTGTACTTTATTTATTATAGTTTGAGTCTCATTGTCATCTCTTTGTGCAACCTCTAACCATGACGGTGGATTATTTTCATCATTAATAACATTAACTACTAAAGCAGCCACTGCTGTAAGTTTACTAGGATTGCGGCTAAGATAATCCACATGTCCTACATATTTTCCCTTTTTATAAACTATTTCAAATTGGAAATCTTGCATATAGGTCCACCATCTGGCAACACGAGGTGACAAATCCCGTTTATTCATGGTTGGTTTAATGGCATTGCAATCTGTGATAATTGTGAAGTGGATACCCAGTAAATACACTCTAAAATGTTGAAGAGCATTATAAATTGCCAGGGTCTCTAAATCATAGGAGCAATACCTTGATTCAGCAGGGGAAGTACGTTTACTAAAGTATGCTACAACCTTATTCTGATCTTTTACTTTTTGCATCAGGATAGCACCGTATCCCAATGAACTTGCATCAGTGTGCAATTCAGTTATTAAATTCGGGTCGAATATTGTTAACAAAGGTTTATTTATCAAATGTTTTATAACATAATCTCTAGCTTTCTCCTGTTCTTGTCCCCATTCCCAGTTTTGATTATTCTTGGTGAGTTTTGTTATAGAAGAAGTTCGTGAAGCGAACTCTGGAATAAACCTTCTAAAATAGCTTGCCAGACCCATGAACTGACGGACCTCCCTTACGGTAGTTGGAGTGGGGGAATTAGTGAGAGCAGACACCTTACTACCGCTCGGCCTTACACCTTCTTCAGAAATGTGCCTACCTAAATACTCAATTTCTTTAAAAAAGAATTTACATTTCTTTAAGTTTACTGTGAAACCAGCAGAACTAAGGGCCTGAAGAGTTTGTTCTAAATACATTAATCCAATATCTTCCGTTTTGAATGGAATCAATAAATCATCAATATAAACTAATAGAAATTTTAAATGTTGTACGGCTTTACTGATGGCTCTTTGGAACACGGATGGCCCATTACATATACCAAATGGCATTTTCAGAAATTCGTAGTGGCCATCCGGTGTTACAAAGGCAGTATATTTAATCGAATTTTCAGCTACTGGAATTTGATGAAATCCATTTTTCATATCTATGGATATGTAATATTTCGCGTTACCTAGCTTATCTATCTGATCCTCGATGAGAGGGAGAGGGTACCTTTCTTTTTCAATAATTTTATTCAGTGCTCTAAAGTCTACGCACATCCTATCACTTCCATCTTTCTTTTTAACGAGTAAAACAGGACTAGCATAAGACGAGTCACTTTCCCTAATAATATTTTTCTTCATTAAGTCTATGATCATTTCCTTTACCTTCTCTCTCTCAACGGGGGCCAATCTATAAGGCCGGTAATATATTACTTCGTCTTTTTTTAACCGTAAATTCATTTCACCAGCCTTTACAGTACCAATATTGTCTGGTAACGGTAGAACAGACGAGAACTTGGCAAATATATTTTTTATTTTTATTTGCAAAATGCAATCTAAATGATCTATTGCTCCATTCAACTGAGCGATTTCAGTATCTAAACTATTTGAGACATGACCCTTAACATTTGAGGGCACACCTGAAGAAGAGGTACGAGTCAGTTTGCAACCAGTAGAGTCTAAAATTACCGCAATATCTGGGTATTGGACAGCATTTCTCCCAATTAGACAGTCATAGTAAAAGTCTCTATCTCTAGCTACATGAAATTCAATTTCAAGACAGATATCATCAAATTTTACAGGGGCAGTTACCAAAGCAGTAATATGTAATTTACCATTACCTATCCCTTCAAGAACAGACGAATATGGTACAATATTGCAACCTAAGTGTCTAGCAATGGAATCTTTTATGACACTACAGCTTGCACCGGTATCGATAAGTGCCTTAATTGAATTGCCTTTAATATCGACTTCGGTTAACTTCAGATTTGTCTTTGTTAAACAATTTACACCATTTTCCTTAGTGGTAGATTTACCGACAGCCCGCTGTTTAAAGTAACAAGCAGACTCAACATGACCGACCTTCTTACAGTACGTACACTGAACAGGCTTGGTTGGAGGAGTAACACTAGTAGTTGCAGCTGCGGTCGCGGAACCTTGGCGAGCTTCAAGATTCTTAAGTTTGTAGCAATGATTTTTAATGTGACCCGGCTTTTTACAGAACATACAACGTTTTTCCTGAGAGTCACCCTCTCGTTTGTCAGTAGATTTACCAGCTGTATCGATTGGGCGTTTTCTTGAAATTTTTACATACGTTGTAAAAAGAGAGATTAGTTCGGCAGTAGTTTTCACACAACTATTGTAAGAAGCCATTTTAACATTAACGTCGTGTATACCCCCACAAACAAGCTCGAGTAATTGTTGTTCGGTGAAAGAAATCTTAGTATTTTTAAGTAACCTTAATTTTTCTCTGGCATATTCACAATATGAATCTGACATTTCTGACGTAAGTAGTACAGCCTAGGTAAGTTTTTCGGTCAAATTTCGTTTTTCTGGATACAGATCCTTAAGGGTCGTTCGAAAATTTTCCCATGATCTTCCTTGCTCGGGTTCCCAAGTCTCGTACCACAATAAAGCAGAGCCCTTTAGGGCCTTACCTGCTTTCGCCACTGTCGTGATGCTGCTCCATTCAAGGTCCTTTGCGATTGAATCAATGGTGGTGCACCAGTTTTCGGCACCGTTATCATTCTTTGCAGGATCAAATGGTGGCAGCACGACATCTTCCCCTCGTTGCTTCACGGATACTGCATCACGTATGGCCTTTAGCAGACCTTCTACCGTTGCCGGATCCATCGCAAGCCACGCTCACAATCCCAGTTACATAAACAAATATTAGTAGGTGGTATGTCAGGTTTGAATCCCACTTCTGATGATAAAATAATTGCTATATATGGTTTATAATAAGTATAAGTAGCTTGACCTTTAAATAATCACTATTCCATATATCTTTCCAAGACACTATTTAATCTAGGCTAAGTTTCACCTAAAATATGTGGGTAAGTTTTATAGAGAATAAGACACCACTTAGTAAGTATCATAATATTTATTTGTAGTTCAAACACTTACCTAATTACTTGTATGTAATTTTAACACATTAAGAGAATAACAAAATCAATAAAATTCAAAAGTAAGTACTTAACTTTTATTAGTAATCCAACACAATTTTCTCCAATACACTATCAATCACTTGATCTTAACTTTTATTGGTTATCCAAATCAATTTTCTCCAACACACTATCGATCACTTGATCCACCACGATTATTTTTCGAGGTCCGCACTGCTCAACAGTCGAACCAGAAGTGCCGCCACACTGGACGGTCACTAGTTTTAAAACATCGGTTTTCGTAAACAAGGTGGGGTGATCAGGTGACGACATAGCTCAACAACTGTACTAAATAAACGTTAAAACACTTTAATTTTAATAAAATGCTATTAAATATTTCTTAAAATAAAAATAATTGAACCGTATAATGGTATCTAAATAATAATAAAATACATTATAGCTTTAATTTGTGATTGTTCTTAGAATTCACAATAAATAATAAATCGTATCTTTTATCTAATCTAATTTAAGTTCCTGTTATTTCATAGTTTACAAAAATAGTCATTAAGTCGATTGGATGATTTGTTAAACTGAAATTTTCACCAAAAACAGTTATCAGTTTGAAAATAATCTATCACGCTATACTAGCTGTGAGCGAAACTATAGCCAAGAAAACCGAACTAAATGAGCTAGCAATAATGGCCGACAAAATGCTGGAACAACTTCACCACCTAATATCAGCAGTACACAACACGTCGTCACCGTCAACACTATCCACTCCACCTGTGGCTACAAATCATGAAAACGCATTACTACACGCGAAGATCGACATGTTGGCGAAAGAAATATCGGAATTAAAAACACACCACAGCCGCTACGGAAGGCAGCGCGGGCGCAACTGGCGAGGCGTGCGTCAACGATCACGCAGTTCATACAGATCGCCGCATGGTAACCGCCGGTCGGACTCAAATCAACAACGGACCGAGTACAACGACAATTCCGTTTGTTATTTTCATCGAAGGTTCGGCGGGCAAGCGCGAAAATGTACTAGACCATGTACTTATGAAGATAAGCACCCTTTAAACTCGGGAAACTAAAGCAGGTGTTAGCAGAGACGGAAACTGGCACCTGGGAAAAATCACACCGTCTATTTCTGAAAGACAACAAGACAAATCTAAGCTTTCTCATCGACACTGGTGCAAACATATCCGTCATTCCTCGAAAACGCTGCGAAATCCTGAAGCCAACCACATTCAAACTATATGCAGCAAACAACACAGAAATAGCTACCTTTCGTGAAAAAACATTAGACCTAGATTTCAACCTGAGGCGACCATTCAGATGGAAGTTTGTCGTAGCTGCAGTCAGTAAGCCCATCATCGGCGCTGATTTTTTGAAGCACCATCACCTACTAGTCGACCTCGCTGGAAAGTGTTTAATCGACAAGATAACTAACTTGTCAGTGAAGACGTCCATTTGCAAATCTACAGAACCAACCATCAGACCCATAGACCTGGAACAAAAATATCATGACATATTGGCGGAATTCCCCGATATTACGAGACTTACCACTATGAAAAAAACTCCGAAGCACAACGTCGAGCATCACATCGAAACAACAGGGCCGCCATTATACTGCAAAGCTCGCCCACTGCCACCTCACCGTTACGAAGCTGCGAAGAAAGAGTTTCAAACCATGATGGAACAGGGATTATGCCGACCAAGCAAGAGCCCCTGGGCCAGTCCACTTCATGTAGTACCCAAACCAAACGGAGACTTACGCGTATGTGGAGACTACAGAAGACTAAATGCCATAACCAAAGCAGACCGATATCTGGTACCACGTTTGAAGGATTTCACATACCAGTTGCACGGGAAGCAGGTATTCTCAACGCTTGACCTAAATAGGGCATACCAACAATTGCCTGTTCTGGAAGATCACGTCGAAAAAACAGCCATCATTACACCATTCGGGCTATTTGAATTTCCCCGGACGTGCCCAGGACTGAAAAATGCTGGACAGACTTTCCAGCGGTTCATTCACGAGGTACTCCACGGACTCGATTTTGCCTACCCTTTTGTGGATGACATCTTCATAAGTTCCAGTACAGAAGAAGAACACAGACAACATTTACGAACCGTCCTACAACGACTGAACAAATACGGCATCACTATAAATCCATCAAAATGTGTACTTGGCAAGAAAGTGATCAAGTTCCTGGGACACACTGTCTCACCAGATGGCATCAAACCTCCAGCAGAAAAGTTGAAGCAATAACCAATTTTCCACTACCCACAACCATTGAACAATTGAGAAGATTCCTTGGCACCGTCAACTTCTACAGAGACTGCATTTCAAAGGCAGCCGAAATACAAGCACCTCTAAACGCATATTTGCACAATAGCAAGAAACGAGACAAAACAAAGATTGTATGGAACGACGAAGCCAAGAAGGCATTTGAGCTATGTAAAGCTGGCTTACAAAACGCAGCATTACTAGCACACCCCTCACATAACGCACCGATCGCATTGATGACTGACGCCTCTGTTAAGTGCGCCGGTGCTGTACTGCAACAATATGTACACAACAAATGGCAGCCACTGGGATATTTCTCCAAAGCATTGTCAAACGCGCAAGTCAAATATAGCACATTCGACAGAGAACTTTTAGCTATATACATGGCCGTCAAGCATTTTAGAAAAATGTTCGAAGGACGACATCTTATAATATTCACCGACCACAAGCCGCTAACCTACGCGATAAATAAAACATCGACAGACAGCGAGACACCGCGCCGAGCCAGACAACTCATGTACATCAGCGAATTCACAAACGACATTCGTCATATCAGCGGGAAAGACAACATAGTCGCAGACTCATTATCGCGGATCAACACAGAAACTATCACCTGTCCTACAACGATCGACTACAAGCAACTAGCTACAGCGCAAGAAAGAGACAGCACTGTACATGACCTAATGAAGCAAAGCAACTTACAACTAAAGCGCATAGTCCTACCAAACACAAATTGCAAAATACTATGCGAAACATCAACACAACATATTCGCCCGTACCTACCCGCAACATTTCGACGAGCAGCGTACGAAAGTGTACATAACCTGAGTCACCCCGGCACGCGCACAACAAGAAAAATACTAAAGGAAAAATTCTTCTGGCCATCAATGAACGCTGACGCGGGACGATGGTCGAAAGCCTGTGAAAACTGTCAAAAGTCAAAAGTTAGTCGTCATACAACGAGTCAAATTGCAACATTCCCACAATCGGAACGATTCCAACATATTCATGTCGACATTGTTGGGCCCCTACCACCATCACAACATGGACACAAGTACCTGCTCACTATTATCGACCGGTACAAGCGATGGCCCGAAGCATTACCTCTCCACGACATAACTGCAGAAACACTAGTCAAAACGATATATGAAGGCTGGATAACAAGATTTGGTTGTCCTATCACGATAACAAGCGATCAAGGTCGTCAGTTTGAGAGCCATCTTTTCTCTGAATTAATGAAGCTAATGGGAATAAACAGAACGAGAACAACCGCATATCACCCACAATCAAATGGAATCATCGAACGCTGGCACCGCTCACTCAAAGCCGCACTTACCGCGCGCTGCACTACTAGTGCGAACGGAAAGTGGTTTGACGAGTTACCGACCGTACTACTCGGACTACGCGCGGCTACTCGCAGCGACACAGGGATTAGTCCTGCACAATACACCTACGGAACATCGCTGCGATTACCTGGAGATTTTTTTGTTGAAACAAAAGGAAGCCCAATGAGTCATGATTTCGTCGAACAGCTGCGACACACTATCAACGCATACCGACCGGCCGAGACCACGCATAGCAACAACAACATGTTTGTACACTCCGACCTACGTACCTGCGAAAACGTTTACCTACGCAGAGATTGCACGAAAAAACCACTACAGCCGACATATTTATGAAGGCCCATATCCCGTATTGGAAAGAAGTGAGAAATACTACAGCTCCAACTACCAGGAAGAGTATCCAACGTCTCGATCGACCGACTGAAGCCTGCCTACACTATGAACGAACAGGGACAAGATGACACACAGAGAACAACGCGATCAGGACGAATAGTGAAACCAGTTGTACGCTTCGCTTGAGGGGGTGTACTGTAGCGGAATTTTCCTCCTCACAGATATAATACAGCACGTAGGGTATTTCGACAATATTGTGTTCAAACTAACTTTTTATTTGTACCCACTAAGCATTGATTTTTATTAGCAGATTTTGTATATAAGGGACCATTTTTTCGAAATACATTCATTCCATTATTCAACCTCACCACGAGTCTCATTTAATACCCTGCGTACCCAAAATAAGAAACTACAATTAAATATTATACCGCTTTCAAATTCATTTATAAAGGGTGTAGGAACTTCTTCACGGCCTATTATAGGTTACGTCGAGATAACAGTTACTGCTAAAAATAAAATTTATTATTTTAAAATAACCGCTCTTGTGGTTGATTGTATAACTGATAAATTACCATCACACTTTGTGGATACTTCTGCCGTGCAGCATTTGTTCGAATTACCGCTGGCAGACCCCCAGTGGCATAAACCAGGTGAGATTGAGTTGCTTCTAGGGGCAAAGCTGTTCCCGTATTTATTACTTCAGAATAAAATTATCTCACCTACCGCGCCTTCCGCATTTGAAACTGTGTTTGGTTATATTCTTATGGGTGAGGTACCCGTTAGTTTATCTAATGATAATAATATCCCCGCTAATTTAAATACCGCTTCATATTTTTCTACCGCGTTAAATATAGATGACTCTTATTGTTTTCTGTCGTTAAACGAATCTTTGCATACATTTTGGAATATCGAAGAAATGCCTTAAAAATCTTTTAGGAGCCCTGCTGAACGGGAGTGTGAACAGCTGTACGCTTCTACGGTGTCACGTGACTCCAGTGGTAGGTACTGTACTGCGTTGCCATTCTATAAAAATCCAGATTCACTCGGAAATTCTTATGCTGTCGCTTATCGACGCTTAATTAATTTGGAAAAAGCTTCGCGACCCTGCTTTGCGCACTAGTTATAACGAAATAATCCAAGAATATATTGACCACAATTATTTAACTGAAACTACACCTAGTGCTGCTGATCAGACTATAGGTTATTACATACCGCATCACCCTGTTATTAGGAATGATAAACAAACCACGAAAGTGCGCATCGTTCTTGACGCGAGCGCTAAGTCTCATAATGGCGTGTCATTGAATGATTTGTTACACACAGGGCCGAATTTACAGGCTGACATATTTTTATTACTTTTAAATTTCCGTTTGTTCCCTATTGCAGTTACAGCTGATATAAAACAGATGTATCTTCGAATTGCTGTTATTGATGAGCATCGAAAATACCAGAAAATATTGTTTCCATTTAATACAGCTGAACCTGTGCGAGAATTTCAATTTAACCGAGTTGCCTTTGGTCTTAAGCCCAGTCCCTTACTAGCCATGCGCACTGTGCGCCAGCTGTCAGAGGATGAAAAACATCGCTTCCCGCGCGCATGCATTGTCGCTTCTCATGAGCTATATATGGATGACTTGGCTAATTCTACCCCTACTCTGGAGGAAGCCAAGATTCTCTCCGCTGAACTTATCGCCTTATTTAAGGCTGGGGGCTTCGACCTTACTAAGTGGGCAAGTAATTCCTCGGAACTACTAGAGGCTATTCCACACTCCAACCGCTCTTCTATTAACTTCTCTGACGGGGATAATTTAAAAATTCTTGGACTCAAATGGATTCCTTCCAAGGATTGTTTCACCTTTACTACATCTAATGTGAACAAAGGTTGTACTAAACGCTCCATATTTTCCACTGTTGCCCGTCTGTGGGATGTTCTCGGTCTAGTAGCACCTGTAGTTCTATTCGCGAAATTACTCATAAAAGAATTATGGAAATTAAATACAGATTGGGATGAGACTCCACCCGATTCTATTGTACTCCTCTTTCAAAAATTTAAAGAGCAACTCCCTCTGCTCTCTTCATTAAAATTGCCGCGTCATGTAGCCGTTACTATGGGTTGCATGACAAACATAGTAGGTTTTGCTGACGCCAGTATGAATGCGTATGGCTGCGTCATATATTTACATGTCACTGACGCAAATGGTAACACACACGTAAATTTGGTGTGTGCTAAATCCAAAGTTGCACCTGTTAAGGTCGTATCTCTGGCTCGTCTAGAGCTTTGCGCCGCTGTTCTTTTATCTAACTTAATTAAATTAGTTTATGACACTTACCGGTCTCGTACCGCTATTAATAAAATATTTGCCTTTTCCGATTATACAATTACACTTTCATGGATTCATTCCTCACCGCACAAATGGAACATTTTTGTTAGCAACCGCGTCGCTAAATGTCAAGAAAACCTTGATCCTAAACATTTTTATCACATTAACGGTAAAGAAAATCCTAGTGACTGTTTGTCTCGAGGTCTTCTACCTGAGCAGCTACTAAATCACGATTTGTGGTGGCATGGCCCTGAGTGGCTTCTGCGCCCAACTGCTGAGTGGCCTATCACTCCGTTTGTTTCCTCATGCAGCGAGCAGTTGCCTGAGTTTAATAATAAATCTTTAACGTTAGTATCTACCGTATCAGAACTAAATTTAATATACAACATGTAACATAATTAACGCACATCCTGAAATTACTTTGTTCAGAATCGTTTACTGAATCGATTTGTATAATTTTTAATATAGGTAATTTTTTATCCCAAAAATAATTAAAGCTACGTAATTTATAGTCACACTACCCTTGTATAGTCCAAACAAACTGAAATGGACCGTAACTCAAGGCAATAAGACTTTTAAAAGTGCAGTTTTATTTGTATTAATACAAATTCCGTCATTCAATACAAAATAAAGAAAAATGAACCTTATTTCAAGCAAGTTAGTCTTTACAAAAACAGTTGAAGTAAACTTGGCGATTTAACCGCACACACACACTAACAGACACTGGATACAAAGGAAACAATAGTTACCCATACCAACAAAATGCGAAATATGTCATACTTGTTTTCGTTCCCTTTCTCGTGCAAATTAAAAACCTGGGATAGAGCGAGATAGCCACCGGGCGGCGCCGGCAGCGCCTACAATCAAAGCTAACTTAAATAAATGTAAACAATATTTAGTCACGCGCTAACTTCCGTACAGTGTACTTATGCAAATAGATTTTCGCGCGCGATTCTTTGCAATAATTGACATAAAATGTTCAGTGAAATGGTGACTAATGGTGAGGATTGTGCCACGGTGCAGTGTGGTGATAATGTGGCTCTAGCTGGCAGAACATTCAAGTCAACCAAAAGTATGGTACAAGAGTAGACCGCAGGGTAGGACTATGTTAGCTGCTACTTCGTGGCCATGGAACGTTCCGTCCGAACACAGCCATCGACAGGGGAGCCGATTGGCGTACACGTAGGTACTCGTTTTCAAAACGAACAATGGGATTAATTCGATGAGAATCCCCAATCAGCTGATTTTACGACTTTTTTTGTGGGGACGTATGTGCCGAGGATCTAAAAAATAGGATAGTGAACGCTTTTGATAAAAAAATGACGAAGTGCTTTCTAAATTAAAACATCAATTAAGAAAACAGGCATTAAAATGTATTGAACTTTTCTATTGAAGTTGAGTCAAGCGACGACGTTAACAGCTGTCTCGAACGCGAGCGAATACCTACTAGGCTAGCAAGACTCACACAGTCGCATACGTAGGTATGAGACCTACGTATGCGACTGTGTGCGTTCGTTGATTTGTACTGTGACTACAACATTCTTCCGGAATTAGGAAAACTAATTTATTAAATAATCATTGCCTAGACAGACATGTTTAATTAAAAATCCAGTGCATGTATTATGATTATAACATAATAAACTAATTGGGGTGTCTGAGGGTGTGCGTTAATTACGTTACATGTTGTATAGCCATTCTCAAAAATTTACGTTCGTAAATTTTCGTAAATTTACGTACATCGTTAAATAAAATATTGCGCATAGTTATATACATTTTAAGATTTTTGCATTTTATTCCTTATGACAAGTCACATAAGACAATTACTGTCCGTGAATTGGCTACCGCTGAAATTTATTTAATTCGTTGTATTCAACAATTTCATTTTTTTGATGTTTACGACGAAATTAAAAGTAAAAAACTTCGCACACAGTTTAAAAAACTCGATCTCTTTATAGACGAGCATAACATAATCAGAATCGGCGGCAGGTTGTCAAATGCGAACCTTCCTTATGAAGCGCAGCATCCCGCTCTTTTACCTAAACATGATAATTTTACACACGTTCTAATAAATTATTATCACCGCATTTATTGTCACGCCGGTGTAAGCCTTCTTAGCTCTCTGTTACACCAAAAATATTGGATCCTCTCTTCTAGGGGTGTCATCAGACAAAGAGTACACGCTTGTAACTTTTGTTTTAAAGTTTCTCCTTCTCACCCTAGCCCAAAGATGGCTGATTTACCCGCTTGTCGCGTACAGGAGACTAAAGCTTTCGTGCATACGGGTGTGGATTACGCTGGTCCCATTAAAGTAACTTTATGTAGACGCAGAGGTCAAAGAAGTCAGAAGGCTTACATATGCTTATTCATTTGTTTCGTTACCAAAGCAGTTTATATTGAATTAGTTACCGACGTGTCATCGGACACTTTTATTGCCGCTTTTAAAAGATTCATTTCCCGCAGAGGACCTGTTTCTTATTTATATTCCGACAACGGAACAAATTTCGTCGGAGCCAAGGCTCAATTGCAAGAACTACTTGCTAACCGCTATCCTATAGAGTGGAAAATGATTCCACCCCGCGCTCCCCACTTTGGAGGGTTGTGGGAATCTAACATTAAATCTATTAAAACGCATTTATACCGTGTTATCGGTTCTCAACTTCTTACTTATGAGGAGCTTTCGACTGTTCTCACTGAAATTGAGGCAGTTCTAAATTCCAGACCGCTCTGTGTCCTGAATGAGGATCCGTACCCAGAACCGCTTACTCCCGCGCATTTTATAATGGCTTCTCCATTGACTTCGTTGCCTGTCGTGAACGTTCCCGAAACGACGAAATCTTTAACTTGTCGCAAAAAATTGCTTGACCAAATGCTTTGTAGCTTTTGGAAGAGATGGCGTATAGAATATCTACATAACTTACAAGTTAGGCAAAAATGGTTGAATGCCGCAGACAATATTAATATTGGTACAGTGGTTCTCATGCATCAGGATGATGTCCCTCCTTTACGTTGGCCAATGGGCATAATCACCGAGGTTTTTCCCGGCAGGGATGGGACAACCCGCGTTGCTATGGTGAAGACATGCAGTGGCTCTTTCAAGAGACCTGTTGTTAAGCTATGTCCTTTACCTTCTCAATAACATCACCGCGTAATTAGTAACCGAATTTTAGCTGTAGTTAACATAATTAAGTTGTTTTCTTTTTTCTCTCTTAGTCCGCTTTAATATAATTTCTTTCCCTTTTGAGAATACTACATATCCTCAAAGCCGGGCAGGATGCTTACGCAAGTTTATGTAGTATACGTTTTTTACATGAACATATCCGAACGTGGTACACTACATTACCATGTTTCCAAAACACTCTCACAATATCCTTTTCTGTCATGTTGCCAACGCTGTTTTTATCTATCCATCTCCTTCCCTCCTATTACGCTCCCATGCGACAGAACGAAAAGGAGTTTCGCCGCCCGCGCCCAATTAGGCGCGCTTCCGCAGTGATTGGCAAAAAACGACGCCATGATTTTTTTTCTCTTCGACTTGGATCCGCAACGTCAACCGCTTAACACCGCACCTCTCGCTATACCGTTTAGCTTTGCGGTACGCGCCGCAAAATACACCAAACCGCATCAATAATTATTAAACCAAAAAAGACAATCTGTGAGTGTCGGCCGACACAGTGAGACAAAAAATCACGTGCAGGAAGAAATCACCAGAACACGCGCTGAGCATCATCACGGCACGCTCCAGTGGAGTCAGCCATCTTCCCAGGCGATCGTCCAGGAGTTTCCAAGTAAGTCCTTGTTTCCCTAGACAAAACTGTGTTGGCAACATTCCATCCCGAATAAATTAACTTCCCGCCAAAAATACTATCCCGCAAAGGTCCTTCGGTCAAACGCATTTCCAACTTGTCACCAGTCGGCTCCCCCTAAAATGTCATCCATAAATCCATATGTCCATATATAATAATAATCCATAATGGATACTCAGCAGCAGAATCATCAGCGAGCTGCCGCAACGTCCTAATCGCAAGGTATGGACTGGACTTCATACCGTAAGTCACAGTGTTTAGCGAATATAGACGCAAAGGCCGATCCGCAGCCTCCCTCCAGAAGATGAGCTGATACCGCCTGTCTTTTTCGTGGATAATTATTTGACGAAACATCATCTTAATGTCGGTTGTGAACACGAATGCCGACATCCGAAACCGACAAATGATCTCCATAACGTCCCGCTGTAACTTTGGCCCCGCATGTAAAGTATCGTTTAATGACAACCCCGTGGTCGTCCCGCAACAGGCATCAAATACCACACGAATTTTCTCGGAGTCCGCCTTGAAAATACCGTGGTGGGGAATGACATACCCCTTTCCGCTGGCATAGTCGGCCGGGTCCCGGTCGCAGACCGACATATGCTCCATTTGCTCATATTCCCGCATGAACTTAATATATTTTTCACGTAGTGAGTCATTAAAGGAAAGTCGCCTTTCCATAGCTAAAAACCGCCTTTTGGCTAACAGAACCGAGTCACCTAACTCAGGTTTCTCATCCATAAAAGGTAACCTAACGATGTACCTACCCGACTCATCCCGCTGATGAGTATCCCTAAAAAATTTTTCGCACTCAGCATTTAGGGTTAACAATAACCGTATCCGGAATGTCCTCTACCTCCCAGAACCTCTCCAGAATCTGATCGGTAGTGACATGCGCCGCAAAAAATGAATGTGAATAATGAACCGCATTCAATTCACTTTGTGGAACCGCATAGGTCACCGGACCCATAAGTACATGCCCGAACACCGTGTTCATCGCACATGGTAAGTAGTTATTTACTTTAATTATGCCACCTATCATAATATCACCCATCAAATCTGCCCCTATCAGAATATCTATTGGTCGGCTGGAATAAAACTGTTCATCTGCCAGGTATATTCCCCTATACCAAGCCGCTATATTCGCCGATAAGTTTGTGCTAGGTAAATTATGAGTAATGTTACCCAAGATCGTGGCCGTAGTAACAAGCCGAGGGTGATCCGCATGCCTGGCTGGGGCTAATCGTTAAATTAACTCCACCTCTGCAGTCACTAACCGGTAACCCCCCTAATCCTGTAAGCGTAACGATTTCAGACCTAAACCGCCTCAAACCTAGCCTACTAGCACAAGCCTCGGTAACAAAAGTGTTCTGACTCCCCCCGTCCAGTAGCGCGCGCACTTCCTGATATTCACCGCAAATATCCATAACACGCACTACGGCCGTCGCCAGTAGCACTGTTGTCCGTTGACAAGGATTCCGAACCGCCGCCTTATTATGTGACGTTAAAACCGCCCCTTGGTCCACAGTCGCCGAACTTCCCCTATTTGGTTCATGACTGGGACCGCCTACCCCATTCGGCGCATTTACCCTATCCGGTCCGGGTATGCTTGACCGACCTGTGTTGGCAGAAAGAGTACGAGGTCCACCTCCCGCTGGTGGCCCCCCCGCCCCCGCACTAGCTGCCGCCGCCGCCTGCTGTGGCAAATCAAAATGGATGAGGTTGTGGTGTTTGGTCGATTTGCATTTGTAGCACGACCAGCCCGATGTACACTGCGCAAAGTTATGTTCTCCTAAACACCTGAAGCAGAGCCTGAACTCTTTGACGCGCTCCTTCCGCTGGCGCGGCTTCAGTGACAAAAATTGTTCACATTTTGCCAAATTATGGTTACCCTGTTTACATAACTTGCACCCATTTGTGGCGCCCTGAGAAGCACCATGGTGTGCCCTAGATGTGGAAGCCCCACCTTTACCGCTGTGGGCATCCCCGCTTGATTCCAAAATTCTCACCTCATTTTCCAAACATACACACATACTATGTTTTCCTCCTTATTTTGTATCTTTTTGTTTTTTTTTATGTGTGTGTGCTGTAATAACTGACGTCAAATAAATATTTTTCTTTCTTTCTTTCAAAAACTTGATAAGATCCGCAAAGTTAGGCAATTCTTTATGAGAAATCTTGTCCTCAAACTGCTTCTTCAAACTTGCCTCTAACTTTTAAAAGTTGATGAAGAAGAGGAGGTATGACCAGTCCGCTACTGGAAATTTCATATTTTCTGGAGCCTTGGTGTTCTTCAACAATGTGTTCAGAAATGGCTTTAGCGAGCTCAAATTCTTATTAACATGGGATGTGCCTAGCAAGTTATGTAATAACTTATCCGCAAGTAACCGTTTATTGTTGTATCTACTTTTCAATAGCTTTAGAGCAATTGAGTAGTTCTCCCCGGTGACTGACAAATGTTGGGTGAGTACTTTAGGCTCTCCGGTCAATGACCCTACAAGGTAATACAGCTTTTCTGTATTGGTCAGTGCCGTGTCCTGACCCACCAGCGCCTCAAATAGGTCCATAAAGGACACAAACTCTTCTATTTTACCCGAGAAAGTAGGCAACTGTACCCGTGGTAAAAACACCCGCTTGCTTTTACTTGTTCCATCTGTGGAACATGCAGTACCATCTTCAGAAGAATGGCTACTGACCCCAGGAAACAATTCTAAATACCTACGCTTAACATCATAGTATTTTTTATTATAACCTAAATATTTAATTTTAAAATTATCAGACTCCTCATCTCCCTCAAGACTGGCCTGCAATTCAAGATGTATTGATGTAAACTCTGAATAAATGGTTTCCACATCCTTATACCTTAGCTTGAACTCATTCCTTTCGGCTTCAGAGGTCAAACCCGACTGTGAAATCTCATGCAACAGATCTAAATTCACTATGGCCATATCATACCGCACCTTGAGGAACTTATTAGCCTGAGTTTTAGGAGGCATTTTGACTGATTTAACACTCTTTCAGTCTAAACAATTCAAAAATAAACACACAACAAAATAAACAATTTATAAACGAAAATAATTTTCCTCAGATGGGAACTAAACCAGAATGCAACCTGGATACCAGATCTAAACCGCTTAGATTGCTGGATAACCTGCTGACTACTAGGTAGGTATACCGCTTTTGTAGGCCCGATACCACGAATCTATTCCAATTCTGTACAACAAAATACAAACAAAGTGATTGAAATGTGCAAAATGTTTCACTTAATATACCCCGAAAAAATCACTGTTTTACACACAAATAAATCTTAAATTGCACCTGCTTACCTATCCAGAGCCACTAGATAGTAAGCCAACTAACATTGAATATCTACTCAGGAAGACATAAGTATACAACTTATAAAAAACCAATAAACTTCAAGTGTGAATGTTTGTGTTATGTAAACCTATCTAAGCTGTAGGTATACAATTTTAATATTTTAGGGGACACTACTTATAAACTATGTGTAGCCCTACCGCAATACCGTCGATAAAGTGTGAGTTTCTCTGTGCAGTGTAACTTGGTAGGCACCTTACCGCTCGGTAACCTGACCAAGAGAATTTGACTGAAAATACTATAAACCGCCAAGTATTTTCAGTCACCGCGTTCCGCATAAATAGGAGTTGGGTTTGAAAGATTCCGTGCCAAAGCTACTCATAGACCGCCAGAGCACTTGGACCACGGAACCCACCGCGTTTTGTGTGCTCTAGCACGGGATGACGACAAAATCACAGGGCTTCGGAATTAAACAAATCTGTGCTCGAGTAAGGACCAATGTTTGATCTAGGAGACCAATATTAACATACCGCACCGCTGGCTCCGAAGCTTTCTGTGATTTTGATCGGCGGTTCCACGTGCTAGGGTGTAACACAGAATGTATGTAAAAATACACAAATTATTTCCTAAACTCACCCCCAGACTTCCACAACTCCTAGTTTCTATTAGAACTGCTTTAAGGCCTTTTCATAATGGTTCCGCGTTATTGGTTTTTCTTTAGTTTTTTGGTAGGTAGGTATCCGCGATGCCTTTTTCAATCTGTCAGTGGCGCGTCAGTGCTGCCAACCATCGCAGGCGCATTTCCGCTTCCATCATTGGATACATGGCTTTTGAGATCACGTTGACATTTCGACCCATCCCAAAACGTCAAAGAGGGACAATAAACTAATACAGTACATAATGTGTAATGTGCATGTGTGTGTTCCGCGAATTCTGTATTCTCTCATATATATTAAACAGTTAGGACTGACTGTTTTGCAAACGAACGCGGAACGACAATATAACACGGAACGTTAAAAACGACGAGGCGACGAGTGACTCTGAGAAAGATAAAAATCTGTACATTGAAGATTTAAAAAAAAAAACCAGCCAGGGTGACTTAGATTATGTAACTGAACATATTAAAACCATTTTGAAAATTTTTGTTTGTTTGTTTGTTTGACCGCGCATCACGTAAAAACTACTGAACCGATTTTGTTGAAATGTTCACAAATCTATTTATATAAGTTCAGAATAACATTTAGGCTATAGAAATTTTGAATCTTTTTCGAAAAAGGGGGTGAAAAGGGGGGGTAAAGTTTGTATGAAAAAAATATTTTAGATTGTTCTAGAATCATGAAACTCTGAATAAATACTTATTAATAAAAATAAAGAAATACCTGTTTTAGCATTTTTTTTAAATCTCATCCAGAGACGCAAAAAAGAGGGTTTTGTGTTTGAAATTAATAAACCTCAAACACCTATGTTGCGGGTATGATAAAAACGTAGGGTCAGTATAAACAATTAGTTTATTTCCACGGACAATGTTGTATACAGACTAGGCTTAATCTAGGTACGACGAATATTTACACACACGATACGTTCCCGGCCAGTTCGTGACGCGAGATGCGTCACGAAACAAGAAGGATACGTCACCGTGGGGCGCGAGGGGAAAGGGGCGTCTAGGCTAGGCGAGCTCTTCCAATGCGTGGAAAAAGTGGCGCGCTAACGCAGACTGAGGGCTCGTGTTTAGTTTTTTTTTTTTTTTTTCGAAATGGCATCTCGCAGTTCAACCAGAGAGGTTGTCGTCTGCTTAACCGGACTTTCCTGTGGGTGCCTTAAGTGTAAGGCCTCCAGCCAGGGCAAAAAACTTACAAACTAAGCGACTACACGCTAAGGGCACCCCCTGCGGGATACGGGCCTCGACTTAGGGCGTCGCTGGGAGAGGACAGCAAGGGGACAGGCTGGATCGGAGTGGTGTCATTATTTAGGGACTGACTTTGGACTACAGGCTCAGCAACGCGAGCTGGCACGAGCAAGGGACGGGGAGGGTTCGTAACGGGGCGTCGCGACGGGCCTCGACGGCGAGGACGGAATTACGGCTGTTTTAAGCGTGCTCGTTTCCTTCCTGCTCTCCTGGAGAAGGGTTGTAGCGTCATCGGGATCGACTAAAGCATGCCTTGGGCGGCGGACCTGACTGATTCGCGAGGGTTCGTAACGGGCGGCCGCTGCGATCAGGGGATTATGATGTCTGACGGCAGAGTCGAAGAATCGCTTGGAAAGGCGCTTCATGAACTGGGCTATTGTGGGGATTTTAAGATCTAATGTAAACGGTCATTGCGGACATAATAAGGAGCTCCCGTGACTTTACGTAAGAACCGGTTTTGCAGGACCTGCATCCTATGGAGATATTTAGGCTTGGCGTGAGCGTACACGACACATGCGTAGGTCATGATGGGACGGATCACCGCGGTAAAGAGACGCAATTTGCACCTGGGAGACAATTTGCTCTTTTCCGTTATTAAGTAATGAAGCCTACTCATCGCGAAGGCAGCTCGATCGCGAGCTGCTTTGATATGTGGCCCGAAGGTCAGGTGGTTGTCAAGTATGACTCCTAAGTATTTGGCTTGCTTCTCCCAGGGGATAGGCTTGCCGTACATGGTGATCGAAATGGGGGAAGTGATTTTAGTACGCGGTCTCGAAAAAAGAACAGCCTGACTCTAATCGGGGTTAACCTCGATTCTCCATTTCCTAAACCAAGCGCCTAAGACGTCGGTTGAGGTTTGGAGGGTTTTGGCGATTGCGTTTTTACAGCGACCGGTGTAATAGATGGCCGTGTCGTCCGCGAACAGGGCTAACTGAGCTTTTTTGCTCTTGGGAATGTCACTAGTGAACAACGTGAACGCGAGCGGGGACATGACGGAGCCCTGAGGGACTCCGGCGCTCCAGGGTGGGTGGGTTTAGGCGGGCGCCCGCGTTTCTTCAGTGGGCGCACCGGCGGAGGAAGTGGGCTTGCTGCATGGCCTTGGAACGGTGTCAAGGCAGATGTATGATACACTCCAAGAGGTTTATCTGGAGCAGTGGGATCTGAAATCAGGTAAGATGAAGCACCATGGCGTGCTAGGATTAGATAGGGACCATCCCTGCGAGGACAGAATTTAGCACTTATTCCTCGAGCAGCATTACTGATTGGATGGGTAGTTGCTAATACCAGGTCACCGGGAGTGTAACCGGGATCTTCTCGTACGTCCTTGGTCTGCCATCTTCTTCCTGCGTTCTTCTAGATTCTCTCTGACATCTCTAGCCTTGTCTAGCGTATTAGCGAGTAGCAGTAACTTCGGCGTAATTTCAGGCACAAAGTTCTCAGACAGTAAAATCTGACGAAAATCGTGAGTATTGTCATCCGGAGTACGCAGTTCTCGTGCAAATGTCAAATACGCTGGCGTTTGTCCTGTAGTGAGGCAGGTTGCGGTATTCATTGCAAACCGTATGCTGGGTAACATATCACCCCAACTCACATGTTCATCTCCTACTAAAATGGCCAGTTGTGTCTTTAAGACTCGGTTTTTCCTTTCCACCGGGTTTGCTGCCGGGTGATACACTGGTGTGAATGTGTGCTTAATTCGTAGACAATAGGTTAATTTTTGCATCACAGCACTCACAAATTGGGGTCCATTGTCGCTTATCAGGCGTCTGGGCACACCGTATCGAAGAAAAATCTCGTTCATCAAAACTGTCGCACAATTTTCAGCGCTGGCAGTTTCCAAAGCAAATAATTCTATCCATCCAGTAGCAATATCTTCAGCTATCAGTATCCATGTCTTGCCGCTGGTCGTTGACGGCAAAGGTCTTTGGAGGTGATATCGGAAATAATGCGACCTGAACGATTTAACAAAGGTATATTGGAGTAGCTAATATTATGTACAATAATAGGATATTAAGAAAGGGCGGCGGAATACAGATATGTAGACTAGCGCGGTCGCGCGGAGCGGTAACGAGTAGCTTCGATCGTGTTTTGGAGTGCACTGTCGCGGGCGCCGGCCGACTGCCCGCGGTCCGCTTCCTCTTGCCCCCGCGCCGCAGCCTTCATCCCTCCGGCGCCTGGGTGTAGTGACGTGCGTCGCTCATAGTGATGTGCGATGCTACACCACCCCCCTTGGAGAATCAAAGTCCTGTAAATAACGTGGAAAATTAACTCGGCGACCTGACCGTGTAATTCTAACCGGTGTGTCGTCGGTCTGTTTGCAAATCTTTGCTTCGTTTTTTTCATCAGCCATTATGTAAGCTGGCTTCACTCTGTCTATGGAAACAGTCACTGGTCCTCTGTTCAACTGTAAAGTGATTGTTTTGTCTGATCTTGCTGTGACCTTATGTGGACCTGTGTATGGTGCCTCTAGTGCTCCACGAAGGGCATCTTTTCTTAAAAAAACGAACTCAGAGGCTTTGAGGTCTTTGTGAACGAAAGTTGCCTTAGTTCCATGCCTAGACGCAGGTGTAGGTCTGATGCGAGAGATGTGTTGTCTGAGGTTGTGTATAAAGTCTGCTGGTGGTACTCGTGTGTCAGATTTAGAATGAAAGAACTCACCAGGCATCCTCAAGGTCTCACCATACACTAGTTCAGCGGCAGAGCACTGTAGGTCTTCTTTCCATGACGCCCTCATGCCAAGTAAAATGCTAGGTAGCACGTCAGCCCAGTGGGGAGTGCTGTGTGACATGATAGCGGCTTTCAATGTTCGGTGCAGTCTTTCCACCATCCCGTTGGCTTGCGGGTGGTAAGCCGTTGTGTGCCGTAGCTGGGCTCCACACAGCTCACTCAGCGCCTTGAAGATCTGGGAAGTGAATTGTCGCCCTTGATCAGTTGTTATAGTTTCAGGACAGCCGAACCGAGTAATCCAGGTCCCATACAATGCTTTGGCGACAGTCTCAGCAGTGATATTTTCAAGTGGTGTAACCTCAGGCCACCTGGTGTATCTGTCAATAGCTGTTAAGCAATACTTGTAGCCTGCAGAAGGTGGAAGTGGTCCTACTAGATCAATGTGAACATGAGAAAACCTAGTACCAATGAGATTAAATTTCCCTAGTGGTGCAGATGTATGGCGCTGGACTTTGCTACGTTGGCAGTCCTCGCAGGTTCGAACCCAGGCACGGCAGTCTTTCCGCACGGAGGGCCAGACGAACCTCTCAGTGACCAGTTTTGTTGTAGCGGTTGCCCCTGGATGGCTCAAACCGTGTAGCTGGTCAAAAATGGTCCTTCGATGATCTCTTGTGACAAAAGGTCGTGGCTTGGTTTGCGTGACATCACAAAAAAGTTCAAGTTTCGTACCTGGGATCGGAACCAGACGTAGGTCTAAAGAAGTGCTACCCGATAAAAGGTTCTTCAGCTCCTGGTCCTTTTTCTGTGCCTGCACCAACGTAGTCAGATCGAGCGTAGAGATGGCCTCAATTCTGGAGAGGGTATCGGCAGTCAGGTTGTCTTCGCCTGCGATGTGCCGGATATCTGTAGTGTATTGAGAAATGAAATCTAGATGATTAAACTGGCGGGGAGTACATTTGCGATCCTTCTGTTGAAATGCATAAGTGATGGGTTTGTGATCTGTGAAAATGACAAAATGTCGGCCTTCAAGCATGTGTTTAAAGTGTTTAACACTTTCATATATTGCGAGCAACTCCCTATCGTAAGCGCTGTACTTTATTTGCGATTTGGACAGTTTTTGCGAGAAGAAAGCGAGTGGTTGCCATTCACAGTTGATTCTTTGCTGCAAGACAGCACCTAGAGCAGTGTTAGAAGCATCAGTAGTCAAAGCAAGCGGTGCATCGTGTACAGGGTGCGAAAGCAGAGTTGCATTGCACAGCTGAATTTTGCATTTCTCAAACGCAGTAGCTTGTTCTGTGGTCCAGGTCAGGGCTGTTGAGCCTTTGACGTTTGGACCAGACAGCATATCGTGCAGAGGCGCTTGTGCTTCAGCAGCATGCGGTAAGAAACGCCTGTAGAAGTTAATCATGCCTAGGAAACGACGTAGGCCTTTTGCAGTTTTTGGCAGTGGAAAATCCTGGATTGCTTTGATCTTGTCGTCTAGGGGGCGTGTACCTTTGGCAGACACGGTGTATCCAAGGAATGTGACCTCGTCTTGCCCGAAAGAACACTTACTTTCGTTCAAAAGTATTCCAAATTGACTTAGACGTTCAAAAAGTTTTTCCAGATGATCTAAGTGTTCTGCTCTGCTCCTGGAGAAAACCAAAATGTCATCTATATATGAGAAACAGAAGTCTAGGCCCCGCAGCACCTCATCCAAGAATCTTTGAAATGTTTGAGCCGCGTTCCTTAAACCAAACGACATATTAGGGAACTCAAACAGGCCGAAAGGGGTCGTAATCGCAGTTTTCTGAATATCTTCCTGGAAAACTGGTATTTGGTGATAGGCTTTGACTAAATCAAGAGTTGAATATATGGAGCTACCCTCTAACATCAAGGAATAATCTTCTATGTGTCTGATGGGGTACCGGTCCGGAATCGTGCGAGCGTTGAGCGCTCGGTAGTCACCACAAGGCCTCCATCCGTCCTTTTTCGGAGCCAGGTGCAGTGCTGAAGCCCAAGGTGAATCAGATCTGCGAGCAGTTCCGTCACAAATCATCTCTTCAAACTGTTGTTTAGCTATTTTCAAACGGTCTGGCGCGAGCCGACGAGGCCTACAGAAAACAGGCGGTCCTGGAGTAGTGCGTATATAGTGTATAGTTGAATGCTTTACCTCTTTAAGGACGCCAGCAGGTTTAGTCAAAGTTGGGTACCGTGAGAGCAGCCTGTGGTATTCAGTGGTGCCAGAAATAGCCTTGATGCTGTGGCATTTAGCTGTAGTTGGCACTCCAGGTGTCGAGAGGTCAGTAATCCCGTCCAGTAGCCGCTTATTTCTGCAATCAACGAGCAAGTTATAGAAAGACATAAAGTCGGCACCTATTATTGGCTTGTCCACGTCAGCAACAACGAAATTCCAGGTAAAATCGCGACGGAGTCCCAGGTCCAGGTGCAACTTTAAGCAACCGTACGTTCGTATGATGGTGCCGTTCGCGGCGACTAAGCGGTATTTAGTTAGCTTGGTGTGCTTAGCCTGCGATTTCAGGAATTTCCTTGGTAATACGCAAAGATCCGAACCGGTGTCTATTAAAAATTGTACCTTGGTTTTTCTGTCCGTAACGTATAGGCGGCTGGTGGATTGCAGACAGTCAGACGCCGCTTCTATTGACTGTCGGGAGCGTTTCCCGCCTTAAAATTGCATGGCGCGATACATTTGCGCGCTTTCCCGCCAAACTTATCATGATACCAACAAATACCTGGAGTCCGGCTCTGTGAGTACGATCTGCGGCTCTGGGAACGGTTTCTGTGATTGTTACCAGCTCTTTGTTGTCTGCGGCCACGTGTCTGCTGCCCCACGCTTAGTTGCGCTAATTGTTGGAAGACGCCATTTTGTAAGCGCGCCATGATGCGTTCCTCCACTTTCTGTAACATATCATCTGAATTGTTTAAATTTGAAGCGTTACCCTTACTAGTACTAGCTATCTGTTGTGTGTTTAATGACATCACTTCACAAATTTTGTCGGCCATGTCGGCTGCTTCATCTAAGGTCAAACTCCTTTGAGCGGCTAAAATTGCCTTAACTTGTGTAGGTAGGCGGCCTGACCACACGCTAAATAAAAATTCATCCTGCACGTCCGATCCTGCGAGCAATCGTAGCGCACGTAAAAATTGGGAGGGCTTACGGTCTCCTAGTTCCTCTAAGTAAAGTGCTTGCTGTATGCCCTGGTCGCGGGACATGGATAACCGCTTAATTAATTCAGCTTTTACCTTGTCATACTTCCCGGTAGCGGGTGGATGCAGAATAACGTCACGAACCTCCTTGGCGTAGTTCTGTTCTAGGTGCTGTATTACCATATTGAATTTAGTACTGTCCGATTTAATCGCAGAAGTCTCGAACTGGGCTTCAACTTGCGAAAACCACACCTCGGGGTCGTCGGCCCAAAACGGCGGCAGCTTGACGGTAACGCGGTCCACGGACGCCATGTTGCAATCTGAATCTTGAAACTCCTCCGTATTCATTGCGCGCGGCGTGGTCGCTTACTCTAATCGCCTATTACCTACCAGTCGCGGGTCACCACTTTGGAGGTGATGTCGGAAATAATGCGACCTGAACGATTTAACAAAGGTATATTGGAGTAGCTAATATTATGTACAATAATAGGATATTAAGAAAGGGCGGCGGAATACAGATATGTAGACTAGCGCGGTCGCGCGGAGCGGTAACGAGTAGCTTCGATCGTGTTTTGGAGTGCACTGTCGCGGGCGCCGGCCGACTGCCCGCGGTCCGCTTCCTCTTGCCCCCGCGCCGCAGCCTTCATCCCTCCGGCGCCTGGGTGTAGTGACGTGCGTCGCTCATAGTGATGTGCGATGCTACAGGTCCAAACAAGTCAAAGGCGAGGGTTTCGAAACGTTGGTTGACGGGCGTAGTTTGGAGCAGACCAGCTGGTTTCAGGTTGGACGGCTTAAATCTCTGGCATGCAACACAGTTCTTAACATATGCTTCGATATATTTTCTCATACCCTTCCAATGATATCGCTTTGATATGCGTTGATATGTCTTATCAGCGCCGTAATGCCCCGCCAAAGGGTCATCGTGGTATACTGAACATTTGCCCATTCATGTTGGGGAACTACGAGTTGAGCCTCATCTGAGTCATCCGACGGGTGATATCGGTACAACAACCCGTTGTTCATGACATACCCTTTGTTGCTCCAGTACACGGCATTATCTTTACGATCTGCATCCTCTAAGGCAGTTACGATGTTAGTGATGTGTTCATCCTTTAGCTGTTCTGCCCTGATTTCAGATGACGGCCTCTGCGGCATATCCACGGCCATGCTACACACTCCACAGGTGTTTTCAGTGCTTTCATCGCAAATAGGCCTGGACAGCGTGTCTGCAACCACATTCGTTCTACCGGGTGTGTACTTGAAGGTAATATCATACGCCTGTATCCACAAAGCCCATCTAGCTAATCGACCAGTTGGAGACCGTAACGACATCAACCACCTCAGAGCTTGATGGTCCGTAACCACTGTTACTGGGAGGCCTTCGATGTATCCACGGAATTTTTTGATCGCCCAAACTACTGCGAGAGCCTCCCTCTCGGTTGTGGAATAATTGCGTTCTGCAGGGATCATCAGTCTACTGGCATATTCGACGGGATGCTCATCCTGTCCCTCCCCCTGCACTAGAACTGCTCCAAGTGCATAGTTGCTTGCATCACTTTAGATGATGTAGCTTCTCGTCTCGTCGGCTTGTCGTAACACAGGAGTGGATGTAAGACGTATTTTGAGCTCTTGATAAGACTGCTCCTGTTCCGTTGACCAAGTCCATACCGCGTTTTTCTTAGTTAAACGGGAGAGTGGTTCACTGATTCCGGCAAAATTTGGTATGAATCGCCTGTACCAGGAACAGGTGTGCAGGAACGTCATCAGATGTTTCAAATTCTTTGGCGCTGGATAGGCTAGTATTGCTGCTACCTTCTCAGGATCAGCCTTCAGACCCTCTGGAGTAATAATGTGCCCTAAATACTTAATTGTTGAGCAACAAAATTGGCACTTACTAAAATTTACATGAAGGTTCGTTTCTTTCAGCTTGCTTAGCACCTTACCCAAATCCGTTAGGTGTGCTTGATAGGTAGACGAAAAGGTGATCAGATCGTCTAGGTACGCCAGCATCTTTACATTCTCCAAGCTAACTCGAATCCTGTCTATCAGACGCTGGAATGTAGAGGGTGCGTTGCGAAGTCCAAAGGGCATCCTCTTAAAACGGTACATACCGAATGGAGTTATAAACGACGTCTTGTCCTGGTCCTCGAGTTTTACTTTCACTTGCCAGTAGCCAGCGCGTAAATCCAGGGTCGACATAAAAGGCGTTGGCTTAGCAGCATGAAGCAGATCATCAATGCGAGGGATAGTATATTTGTCGGGGACCGTTATGGCATTAAGTCTACGGTAATCAACGCAAACTCGTACTGAACCGTCCTTCTTTGGTACCATGACAACGGGTACAGACCAGGGTGATGAGCATGCTTCAATTACTCCACTGTCTAACATCTTCTTTACCTCATTCTTTAACACAGTCATGCGTGGCGGTGAGAGGCGGTATGGAGGTACAGAGACGGGGTTATGCTCACCTGTGTCGATGCAGTGTTCAGCGAGGGTAGTCGGTTCTCCACCTTCACTGAAAACTTCTTGGTAATCCCATAGCACTTCCATCAGCTGTGACTTTTGAGTTGCGTCCAGCGTATCCGATGAGACCTCTTCAACTTCTAAAGATCCAATTTCAACATTATTGCTGCTATTACTTTGGTCGCTAGGGAAGAGCGCCTTGGAGTGTGGAGATAGTTCACACGGAGCATCGTGAAGCTGCATTTGGGCATCACGGACCATAAAGTCGACGAACCTTGGAGAATACCCATCGAATAATGGTCGGGATCGCTTCCTTGGAATAGGGGACAGCTCAATTGGCACTACGCGATATGACATCGTGTTTGTAGTGCAGGCACTCGTTGTCGGGAGTGCTGGTTCTCCGCTGGATAATGGACTGCCAGTTGCTGGGGTGCATGCACTGGATTGTGGCAGCGCCGGTTCCAGTACGCCTTCGTCTCGTGGAGTTATCGACAGAGGAGAAATAAATTCAGGCAGCTCGACATCTTTTAACATGGAATGTAACTGAGGATCAAAATAAACGGGCGTGGCCTCTACTTTGGCCATTGATATCTCCTCATCATCTTCGTCTTGGAGGTCGAAGATGTCATCAGGGTAATCCTCGAAATACCATGTCTTCTGCGGAACGTTAAGTACCATGCACTGTTTTAGACTTTCACGGTTTTTCACTACACTTAAAGTACTTACGGGATGATATCCGTGATTTTGTTTTTGGTCGATGAGCTCCCGATATTTCGACGCTGTTGCAAGCATCATGATCGCGGGAATACTGAAAAGGTATGCGGGTGGGATGAAAATTATTTATTATGAGCAGACAAATCTGTCTACCCTCTTTCTTAGTCTTTTATTACGCGCCCTACTGGAACTCGATTGTAACTCACGACAAAACGCACTCACAGTATCACTAGGTTTTTCTTGATAATGGAGACGCATGTTATTTTTTATTAGATTTACCACTGGATTCCACGTACTTGATAGTTTAAAACCATCCTCACGATTGAAGTTTTTATGTTTTAAATTTCAATAGCTTCTCTGGTCAACCTTGGGATGTAGTATCGGTCTGTAGATAAGATTTGTGGTTTGTAAACCCCATCCAGTGATTTGGCCCTGAGTCTAGCAGATGTTCCATTTCAATTTTTATTATTGATTATACAAGTGCTGTGCACACCTATAAGTGACGAATTCACCGCAAAGTTGTTAAAATTGAATATATTTAAATGTACATAATGATTTAGTGAATAAGTCGTTGGTGTGTCAATAAATAAATAAATAAAAAAAAAAAAAAGATGTTCAGCTATGGCCGATTTGTGTCTCTCATTGTTTTTCACTGCTTTGATGTGTTCATTTATCCGGCATGAGATGGTACGTTTGGTTTGTCCAATGTATGAGCTACCGCAACTGCAGTCAATTTTGTATACCCCGGGATGTTCTAAGGGCAGTTTGTCTTTAGGTGAACGCAAACTTAGCCCGATTTTCTTGTAGGGAGTGAACACAGTTTTAATTGAGTACCTACTCAGTATTCTACCGATTTTATCGGTTATTCCCTTAACAAATGGCAAGTAGGTCGGTTGACGGTCCACCTGAGCCCTGGCTGGTCGTGTCGTCATCGGTCTTTTTTCCCTTGTCTCCTTGTAGCCATTATTCCGTAGGACTTCCTGCACATGGGTTAATTCCTCAGTTAAATGTTCCGAATCGCACAAATCTCTTGCGCGATTGGTGAGTGAGTGCACTACGGAGTTTAGGTGGTAGGGGTGGTGATGTGAGGTGGCGTGTAGATAGCGGTCTGTGTGAGTCGGTTTACGGTAGACGTGTGACGTGGAATCCAGTGGTAAACCTAATAAAAAATAACATGCGTCTCCATTATCAAGAAAAACCTAGTGATACTGTGAGTGCGTTTTGTCGTGAGTTACAATCGAGTTCCAGTAGTGCGCGTAATAAAAGACTAAGAAAGAGGGTAGACAGATTTGTCTGCTCATAATAAATAATTTTCATCCCACCCGCATACCTCTTCAGTATTCCCGCGATCATGATGCTTGCAACAGCGTCGAAATATCGGGAGCTCATCGACCAAAAACAAAATCACGGATATCATCCCGTAAGTACTTTAAGTGTAGTTAAGTACCATTTTGGCATCTTCTATAAAGCCGACACCCAACAGTGTGCGAGACTCTCGAGCTTCCGGGAACACGATAAAATTCGTTTGCACAACACGGTAACAGACACTGACGGGTGCATTGACAGTCAAGACGTCTCTCGTCGTCTTCGTGCCGTCAGCCAGTTTCACCACAAACTGTTGTGTGTGGAATGCAAACCCGAGTCTTCGTAGACATTTGTACAGCGTGTATGATGCAACGCTGGCCTTTGCGCAAGTATCCACGTAGGCGCTGCCGGCTATTTTGCCTATGGCTATACCAATAACCGGCCTAGGGCGTACATCTGCTTGAGGATTAAACGAACAAAAACTTACTTCAGTCTTTCCCTCCTTTGGCACAGCCTTGGCGCAGGTTGTGCACTTTGACCGGACCACTCCCGGTGTACCACATCCGTAACACGAAAACTTTGGTGTAGAAGGTGATGGCGCTTGGGTGCCTATAGCAGCATATTATAGCAGATATTGTTGAACGAAGACAGTTTTTTATTAATTTTCTTTCACGTATTTTAATTTTTATGAACGAATTTAATTAACGTTCACCTGTGGCGTATGATATCATCAGACTTCTATATACTTACCTACTTGAAATGCTATTATTACATTCGGGAAATTTGATTCTACCATAATTTTCAAAAAATCTACTTAATAATAATAATCATTTTATTATCAGGCAACTAAGGCCCATAGATAAACTACATACTACATACTGTAACTACATACGTCTTACAGCCGCGATTCATAGTTTAATCAACATACAACCTGACACTGACCTGCAAATTGCAAAAACGTAAAAAAAATTGAATTTCGCGGGCTACCCTGGAGCATCCACCTTACTTAAACGATTTCTCGGCAGGTAGGACCGCGCGCCGGCTGCGTTCCGAATTAACGCTTACCTTACCTATATATCATCAAATACAGTTTTTTTTAGTTCTAATAAGTATGAAGTATTTTTTCAACTGACATGCGTCGAAAAAAAGAAATAATATTGAGCAATTATAAAAATTAAAAAAAAGAACGTTTTTTTTCTTGGTGCGTGCACGGGGCCCCAAGTCGATGCGGGGCCCCTAGGCAGTTGCCTAATCCGGCCCTCGTACCACTCCATTTCGGATACCTACGCACACTGGTAAGGAACCGAACTAGTGAACAACACCACAACCTGTGGCTAGACCACGGCGAGTGCAGGCAGGCCAAGGAAGCACTACCTACAATCGACGGCCGCCTCACCAAACGCGCGCTTCGGTTGACCAAACCGCAGCTGCGCACAGCTACAGCCGCCATTACTGGACACGGCTCTTTTAATAAACACCTCTTTGTCATAGGAGTCACAGACAGCCCCTGTGCCGTGCCTGCAAGGAGGAAGACGAGACAGCAGCCTACGTGCTTCTTCACTGCCCAGTGGTTGCAACATACAGGGCAAAGAACTTCGGTAACCCAGGTACTCTCCGCGAGATTGTCAGCAACATCAGGGCGCTGCTGGCCTTTCTCGAGGAGTTAGGGTGGATCGAATAAATTTCCCACCCGTACACAAAATACGCGCTTTGACGTGGAGTTGCGGACAGCAGCCCGCTATACAATACAATACACACCTACCTCTACAAAATTACAGCTTTCTAGTACTAACGGTCTTTTAGCAAAATCTCCGACAGACAGACAGACGGACATGACGAAACTATAAGGGTACCTTGTCAGGACTACGGAACCCTAACTCCGAAACTCATCATCGGATCCATATGAAATTTAAATGGGACCATTTCGGAATAAACTCCTTTCGAACAAAAACAGAATTTTGACCGAACGTACAACCTCCTCCTTTTTGAAGTCTGTTAAAAATCAATATAATAAAATTGATAATGTCCAGTACGTAATGATAATCGACCACCTTACTATAATTATGTAGGGCACCCCGATGGCAAGCTCGAAGGGGGCAGATGGGAATAAACGGTGTAGTTCTGGGCAACAGTTTACTAATAAAACAACTCGGTCTTGGAACTATTATATTAATTAATATAGTCTACATCAATACAAACATCATAATTATTACAACTATACCTACTTAATTATTTAAAGACGATCGATAAATAATTATATTGCGGCGGGTGATAATTATATTCTTAGATGGCGCAAAATAATGGAACTAAATAATACCTTTATTTACAATCCATAATAATTATGTAGTCGCCGAACATCGGAGAACTTAACTAGGTCACATTACCAGAAAATCAATGCAAACGTAGTCAGCTTCGGGCGCATGGGTGGTGTCTGCAGAGGGGTGGCGATCATAACCGCTTCAGCACGCGCCGCGCCGAGCCACCCACGCCGCCCGGGCCCGCGCGCCGCTCGCGCTTGGCCGCCGGCCCGCTGTCGCTCGCTGCGTGGCCCTGCTCCGAGCCGCCCTCCTGCGGACCGAGCCCAGCGTTAGTGTGCGCTCCTGCGGGAGCAGGCGCCGTAGGGGCGGCGCGACTCACCCGGCGACGGAGCGGCGCGGGCGCCAAAGCGGGCGCGCGTGCGTGTATATCGGTGAGCAGCTTGGCGCGCGCGAAGTAGTCGTCGTAGCGGTCGCGCAGCAGCGCCGCCGCCTCGGCGTTGAGCGCGGACTCGGCGTTGGGCGCGATGAGCAGGCACTTGACGGCCAGCAGCGCGTGCTCCAGGCCCAGTTCGGGCCGCCAGTCGCGCTTCAGCGTGTTGATGCACACCTCGCCGGAGTCCGGCGCCACATTGGGGTGGAATAGCTTGGTGAGGAAGAAAGCGCGCGGCGGCACGGCCGGGAACTCGCGGCCCAGCACCAGGCGCACGCGGAACGTGCCGCCAGCGTACGGCGTGCCCGCTGCCGACAAAACACATACTATCGTCATCACCTCATTAGTTATAAAACATGATTTATACAGATTTTTTAAATTAATCCATGGTTTTCGAGTTTCGAACCAAAATTATAAAAAAGTGTAAAAAGTGTAAATGTAAATATTAAAAGTGAATAAAAAAACTATTCATTTTATTGCAACTGAAGAAAAAAAATAGGGATTTTAAATAAGGTGGCATATCATTTTGACCAACAAACTCAAAAACCAAGCGTTGTCACAACTTTTTAAATACAAGTCATTCCAGACACAATTCTTAGTTTTATCCAATGACAATTAAACATTAGAACCACCAATGTTTGACTACTGGTAAAATGGGGTGAATAGAAATCGTGGGGTGAATAGAAACAAATCTTGGAGTTTATTGTTGTTGTCTCCAATTTGTCTATAGTCGGTTATCATACATTTATTTCTAATTTTTATTAAACTGCAAAATGTTTCCATTATACTGGCTAACCCAACATTTACGCCAAGTTTAATGCCACAGAGAAAAAAGCGGTTAAAGTGACGTCTCCGTGTGCTACCAATTTTAGCCTGTGTAAAGTTTTCTCTAACTTAAAATTGTTCAGTGAAAACTGCTATGTAATTGATATAATTAATTAGGGAAGTTTCCCATCTTCTAGCAATACAAAGGTGAGTCATAGACTCACCTTTGTATTTTCGTATTTTAAGTAAAATCGGAACACTGATATTTTCTCCTATTTTCGAGGTGAATAGATACGAGTGGGGGTGAATAGAAACGCCCTTAGGGCCAATAGTCACGAAGAAAGGGGTGAATAGATACAAGTGATATATTAGCCCCCTAATAGAAACGAAAAAGAGGTCAATAGAAACATGATTTTCAGGGTTGTCAATCGAGGACTAATTCATCACATACTTTAAAAAAAAATAAGTGAGAACTTTAAACTATTGGAAAAACATCTAAAAGTGATTTTCAAATTGAATGTTAAATTTTGATATTTTCTATCCTCATTGGCTTTGGTCAAATTACCTAACTACCTACCTAGACATAATAGGTAGACGGAGAAGACTGATTTAATAATTAGTAAAAATTGATTTGATAAAAAGAAAAAACATCATTTTGTTATTGAAAAATATACCTACCTACTTAAAATAAAAGTTGATTTTGACAGCCCTAGTTTTTTCTCTATTCACCCCTCTCTCGTATCTTTTGACCCCAGTTTCCAGGTAAATAGAAACCGCCTTCCTTTTTCTATTTTACAAATGATTCACATTTTTTCACATATTTTAAGCATTGGTAAATGGTAATTAAAATACAATGAGACTCACAATTTCAAAATGCTTTAATAACAGCCTTCATACAATATATCTGAGAAAACCAGTGTGGAAGTTGAAAGTTGTGTCGACTCACCCCATTTTACCATTACCTAATGGTTTGTTGAGGGACATATTTGGTCTATGCCAGTTTTTTGGTCTGTGGGTTGTCGGTTTAAATACTTGTTTGCAGCCAGCAACTCTTATTTATGTAACACCTTCATAACCACCTCACCTACACTACACAATACACATCGAATTGGGACTAGTTTACGAGCAAGCTCAGGGTTCAAACATGAGTTTTATAAGTGAATAATGATTAACTCAAACTCAACTCTTGCTGTAATGTCATTACAAGTATTCAGTGAATTATTTTTTATATTGAATATTGATATTTCAAAAGAAATATATAGGAGGTCAGTCGTAATAAGAATAGTAGCAATGAGACGGAACAGGGGAAGCGGTGGCAAGTGTGCATACCGGGCCCTTCCATGGTCGCCACCACGTCAGTGAGGTCGTCGTCGCGCAGCAGCAGCTTGATGCCCGCGGGCGGGTTGGCCGCCAGGCGCCGAAGTTCGCGCGCCACGCCGCGCAGCGTCTGCGGGCACACATTCTCCACGTTGGACATGCCGACGCCGCCGCCGCCCTGACCGTCTGCCGCACCAGCGTCGCGTGCCTATAGCTGAGCCGAGCTGTCTGCAACGCTCACGCAGAGATCTTGTACGTCTCGGACACCATAGGTCTACACTTGCACGCTCTATTTCAAGTTGGATAAGCTCCTGAATTATTATGAAGAAGATTGCACGATGTTCACGAAATTTATTAAGTATCCTTATAACCAACTACTATGTAGAATACAGCCTAAAAGTCAATTCTTCACAAAATAAACTCTTAACGAATTCCAATTCATAAACTCCATCAAATTCAATGTAGTTCTAGTTACGTCAATCGTCAATCAAGCAAGATTCAACAACAAACCACAGTACAAACGAGTCAAAATCAAAACTTACTCTACTCTATGGCCATAGCCGTTTAATTTAAAATCGGCGGATCGTTTCAAAACGATTGGAAAATCGACTAATCAACTTTTGTCATTTTAAGCATGATGCATAGACCAAGAAAAAGAAAACTCAAGTGAGAAAAAAAGCGCGGGAAATTCGTAACGAAAGGGCGCCTTTTTTAAAACAAATTTTATTTATTTTATTCATTCTTAAGTTCATTTGCTTGCTTTTATTATAATGGGGAAGAAAGGGAATCCCAAGAAAAGAAAAAAAGAAGATAGTTCGTCTTCTGCTCCACCATTGGTGTCCTCTGAAGACGACGGTGGAGCCTCAAGCTCTTCAGAGGAATCTATACCAGTTGAAAAGGATAAGTATCGGGAATTCAGGATTCCTGACTACATTAGGTCATATCCTGAAAACGGTGGAAATTTCGAATATGTTGTATTTTTTGAAAGTATTGATTTAGTCCCGATCGGTGATAAAGACATGATGTCCCTTTCAACCAGTATAAAAAAATACAATAAGGGTGTAAAACAATTATTACGCATGAATCGTTATAAAATTGGTGTTATTTTCGAACGTCCTGGTTTAGCCAATGCAGCGTTATTGAATCGAAAATTTCTGGATAGTTATAAATTTAAAGCCAGTATTCCTGCAGCCGCTACGGAGAATACAGGCGTTATCATGCATGTTCCCATTGATCTTAGCAACGAACACATCTACAACGCAATAACTAGCACAAAGAATATTATTTCTATTAGAAGATTTATGCGTCGTACTATTTCAGAAGGAGGGGGGGTGTCCTTTCAGCCTACGAAGACGGTGTCCATCACTTTCTCGTGTGCAGCGATACCTGATAGTGTAGACCTGAACAGCTGGCGGTTCGAAGTGCGCCCGTACATTCCGCCGGTAAAACAATGCCTGAAGTGTCTAAGGTATGGCCATATAGCTAAATTCTGTAAGAACTCCCAAAGATGTTCCATATGTACAAAGGACCATAATTATAAAGAATGCCAAATACCATCAACTGAGGCAACATGTTGCCACTGTCAAGGTAAACATGTAGCTATTTCGTCACAGTGCCCAGTCAAACAACAAAAAGTGGAAGAAAACAAAAACAAAATTAATAAAAAATCATATGCAGATTTATTCAATGAAAAGTCATTTCCATCTCTTAAGTCCAGTCCTGCTAAACAATTAAAATCACTAATTGAAACAGAACCAATTTTAAATATTTTAATACAGACAATAGTAACATTAATTTCTCAAAATAAAAATAACGAAAAGAGTATTTGCACTCAAAGCATAAAAGATGTTCTAATATCAAAAATTCAGAATAATATAAATAAACCTTCATTTTATGGATCAGCTAAATATAGTACAGTGGAATGCCCAGAGCATCAATAGTAACAAACATGCTTTTTCGTATTTTTTACATGAGTATAACATACATGTAGCTTTATTATGTGAGACTTGGCTCAAGCCTCACATGAGATTTAGTATTAAAGGATATAATATAGTAAGATTAGACTCAGGTAATACACATAATGGTGTAGCTATTTTAATACATAACAGTTTACAATTTAGTAAAATAGATACTATAAATGATGATTCCATACAAAATATAGCGATTCGTTTAAAATATGGCAATAGTAAAGAAATCTCGTTAGTCAGTTTTTATAGTCCCGGAAACGCTTCATTTACTAAGTATAAGTTTGATAATTTAATTCGCAGTATTCCTGGTCCTCTTTTGGTGGGTGGTGATTTCAATGCACATCATTCGGCTTGGGGATGTAACAGTGTGAACATTCGCGGCCGAGAGGTGCTTGAAATCATTAATAACTATAATTTGGTTTTACTAAATGATGGAGAAATGACTACTGTAGGCTCTGATAGGTGGCAAAGAAATGCACTTGATTTAACTGTAGTATCAGCTTCAATATCATTGTCCTGTAACTGGTCTGTTCATGACGATCCTTTAGGTAGTTACCATTTGCCTGTAATTACAAAGGTACTTATTAATAACAATTATAATATCTCACATGATACAGAAACATCAAATTTACCACAACATTTTAATTTTAACTTGGTTGATTGGGAAATATATAAGAAGAGTGTTGATAGTTTGATAGTGGATTTTAAAATTAATCAAAATAACCCACTACAGTCATATAATGACTTGATAAAGTTGTTAAATTTAGCTATTATTAAATCATTACCATTAGCTTTAAGACCTGCTACATCTTTTAATACAACATTATTAAATAACAATCGTAAAAAACGCATCCCATTACCATGGTCGAATTTGAATTGCACTAAAGCAGTACAAGACTCTAGGAATGCCTATAAAGAATTCAAGTACAATCCCACATTAGAAAAATATATTGAGTTTAAAAAGTTACAAGCTCTTAAAAAGTTAGTGTTAAAAAGAGAAAGATATTTAAGTTGGATTTCTCTATGTGAGTCATTTAATAGAACTACTCCATTATCTAGAGTTTGGCAAATTTCAAAAAGATTTAATAAAACATTTACACCTTCAAGTAATAATATTTCTCCTTGGGTATTCGATTTTCTTAAAAAATATACTCCAGATACAGTTGAGGGGCCATTTCAATCAATTCCTCATGAAGTAAAAGCTCCAGGACATTATGAATATCTAATTTATCCATTTTCTCATCAGGAATTAAAATCTGCAATATTATCTAGACGTGATTCAGCTTTTGGCCTTGATGGAATACCTTATAAAATGTTGAAAAATGTATCAATTAAGGCACTTTCTGATATACTAAGTGTTTTTAATTTACTCTGGCAGGAAATGATCATTCCTAATGAATGGAAAACAGATTGTCTCATCCCAGTACTTAAACCTAACAAAGTAAGACATAAAGCAGAATCATATAGGCCAGTAGCATTAACATCATGCATGGGAAAAACTTTTGAACAATTAATTAAACAAAGGCTAGAATTTTATATAGAAAGTAATAGTCTATTACCATCCAATCAATTTGGCTTTCGACGTGGTTGCTCCACTCGAGATAGCATTTCTTATTTGCAATTAGATATATACAATTCTAATAAAATGGATAATCATTTTGTTGGTGTCTTCTTTGATGTAGTGGGTGCTTTCAACAACATCAATCTACACATTTTGTGTGGTGAACTTCGTGTCCTTGGTATTCCTGATAAAGTTATAAAATGCATCTTTAACTTTTTACATGGCAGAGAAGTATATGTCAAAGTGAATAAACGTTTAATAGGGCCACGTTTTTCATACAAAGGGGTATGTCAAGGTGGCATCCTCAGTCCATTGATTTATCTTCTTTATTTACATAGACTAAACATTGTTCTTGGTCTTGAAGTGGCAAATTTGCAGTTTGCAGATGATTTGGTTATCTATGCTTCAGGTTCTAATATAAGTTCTGTTGCAAGTATTTTAAACACAGCTTTAACTCAGCTAAAGAACTATTTTCATTATCTAAATTTGGATATTAGTCCAGAAAAATCTAAAGTTATAGTGTTTGGCGAGTGTGAAACAGATCTACATATTTATTACAATAATAGTGTTCTTCCAATAGTGAATGAAGTGAAGTTTCTGGGTATAATTTTTACAAGCAACCTCTCATGGACTAAGTATGTTGATTATCTGTTAGGTAGAGCTAATAAGGCATTTAATTTTGTAAAGTCACTGTCAATCCCAGCTGATCCTAAAATTTTGCTTATGCTATATAAATCTTTAGTGCGTAGTCATTTTGAATACGGATTTTTATGCTTTGGGTCTGATCAGAGATTGGTTCACAAATTGGAGATTCTTCAAAATCACAATCTTAGATGTGTAACTGGTGCAATGAAGACAACTCCAATTAATTCACTTCAAATTGAGTGTAACACTCCTCCTATTAATATAAGATTTCAGTTTTTAAAATCCAAATACATTCTAAAACTTTTGTCTTTCGAAAATCATCCTTTATTAAAGAAAATATTATTTTATCATAGAGTATACAATCCCTCTAAGTCCGTAAATGTCCCCTATATATTTCATGACTTTTCAAATTTAATCAGTATTGATGATCAATATCAAGTTGAGAAATGTAAAGGCAGATGGCCATGTTACTCTGGTAATTATATCAGCAAATTCTGGCCCATGGACATTTACAATAATCGTAACTTGGGGAGTAAAGAAGATGTTTATCAGCTAATTGCAGAGTTCCCTGGGTACAGGCATATATTTACTGATGGATCCAAAAACAATAGAAATGTTTCGCTAGCCATATATCTACCTCGTCTTACTGTTGGACATGGAGTTCGGCTACCTGGAGCCATGACTATATTTACAGCAGAATCTCTAGCCATTTTATCAGCGCTGCAGTATATACATGAAAAGAATCTGGGGCACACAACTTGGCTTATAGCGACCGACTGCATGAGTGTTCTCATGGCCTTACAAAACCCGAAACTGGACGCCAATTCCGGAAATATTTTATATGAGATTCGGACCTTATATGCTGATCTTTGTTCTAGAGGATTTACAATAAGTTTAATATGGACACCCTCCAACATAGGAGTATCAGGAAACGAAAACGCAGATTACCTTGCAAGAGTTATTGCTGACATTGACAATGACAATATTGATATCCCAGAGACTAGAAATGTTGCCATACCAAGTTCTGACCTGCTTACCAAATTACATGAACAAAACATCTGCATTTGGCTTGAGAACTGGCAAGAAACACTAAGAACTAAAGGAAAATGGTATGCGAAAATAAATCAAACCATTGGTTCTGTGCCCTGGTTCACCAGATCGGTTCTTCCTTATAGTAGAAAATTTTATACTACCATAAATCGACTTAGACTTGGACATGGAAGATTCAATGCTCATTTGGCCAGAATGAAAATTATAACATCGCCTGTTTGTACCAATTGTGACTTAGGAAGTGATCAGACCCTAGATCATATAATTTTTGAATGCCCTGCATATGAGTTACAAAGAATTCCCTTATTTGATAATTTATTGGAAATATATAAAACGCCAGCAAGCATCCCGCGTGACACTCAAAGTTTGCTGGAAAATTACAGTACATACATAGCACTGTATAAATTTATTGATTGCACTGGATGGGCTATTTGACCGATCGGGGCGACTTAAATAGAAGGATATGACCCGGATATGAAGTTACTTCACAACATATATGACGAATGTACACGGTTATGACACCATATTGTTATGTTTTTGACTAAAAGTATAAAGAATACTGAAGACTTGGCTCTGGCCTTAAATAAATTTAAAACAAGGATGTTACCTACTGAAGACGAGGCTTCGGCCTTACTTTTACACAAGAAGGATGATAAGAACTGAAGACGAGGCGCATACCGCCTCGTCTTCAGTTCTTATCAGAACTGAAGACGAGGCGGTATGGTCCAAGACCTTAGCCTGCCCGAACTGGGCGAATGGAAAAAAAAAAAAAGCATAGACCAAGAAACTTATATACTAACTGGAATGAGTACGAACAAAATGCAAAAAAAAAAAAACTATATCAAGGAGTTTCTGCATTCAATACAAACCAATGAACTTAAATACTAACTGGAATGAGTACGAACAAAATGCTAAAAAAATAAAAGAACTTTCTCAAAAGTTTAGAGTTCCAATTTGTACAATGGATTCAATAGAAAAGAAAAAAAAATGTTCCGAGCGAGAAACCGACAAAGGTTAATGGTGTCTCTGTCTTGCCTTGTCATCGATGTAAGCAAAATGGCCGATACATGGTGCGTTCGAGTAGCTCACTTTTAGCGCTATTTAGCGCTGTCGCCCGTTCGAGAAGCTACTGTTGCGCGCTATCAACACTGCCGTGACGTCACACATTACGTCATTACTTCACGCTACCAACACTATTTCTCTCGAGGTGATGTGCCTACAGCGTTATCCTTGACACTGTCAACTAGACAGCGCTAATCGAGCGGGTATCTATTATTTCCTGCAGGACACTTGTCACAACTGCTATTATATTAAGTCTTTCAGTTTGCATCATATAAAATAAAATAAAATTAGTCGAAAGCAAGACGAAAACAAACAAAACAACAATAGAGTTGTCATTCGTAATCAGCTGTCAAGTGTCACTGCAGTTCACTGTAAAAGTCGTTCGGGGAGCTTCTTTTCACTAACGCTGCTAAGGCTTCTCGAACGGGAGTTGACAGCGTTAGCGTTGATAGCGTTAATAGTGTCTACTCGAACGCACCAACAGTTTCGTGTTAAAGTCATTTAAGCGCTTTTTATTGTATTTAAGTGAAATAATCCGCTTTAAAAATGGTAAAATTGTGTTGTGTGAAGGGGTGTAGTAGTGAGGGGTATGCTGGATGTGGAATTTCGTTTTTCAGGTAAGTTTTGTAACTTTGGTTGTATAATACGACTAGGGTTACCAATTTTTTAGACTAACAAACGGGAAATATCCAATTATATTAAGTAAATAATGTTAGCTTGCAACTCCAAGCTACAAGCAACACTTAAGTCCATGCCTAGGACTTACCAAGTCCATGCTCGTAGGCTGAATCGATGTTCGTGGATGATGGCACTTTTTTTGGCGGGATTTTGGCTATACGGGCCGGCCTTCTGGTTCGAGACGCCAGCAGGAAAAACGTCTACAATAACATTGTAATAAAGTGGTGTAATTTAGATTTTAAAGCTAGTAAGTAAGTATCGTAAGTATTCATTATTTAAGTGTTTGTTTTCAAGTATTGTGAAGAGGGAAGTAAATGTGTTTGAGTTGAAATGCTGTGTCTGCTTTTCTTTTGCAAAGTCCTTCATTTCTGAGCTGTAGCTTACATTTCAGAAGTGGGATCGATAGAGAATTCTCATAATTTTCTTTTGTTCACGTCCACCTAAAATAACGAGTGATATCACGGGATACAGACACGCATATTTTATTTTCTTTCCTGAGCAACGATTTTTTTCTTTTTTGTTTTCTTCTTCTCCAATTACCGTCGTAACATGCAAGAAATTTTATTTCAAAATCAACTTGAATATGAAGGCTCTAATCGTATCTATTTAACGGGTTGTGAACGTATGGACATAAGAACATTTACGGTTATTACCAATTACTGATTTATACTGCTAATTGGATTTGAAAAAGAGAAAAGAATAGAATGAAGTAAGGAAAAGCATTAAGTGTATGACTAATGCTTGCCCTTTAATTGTTGATGTACGAAATAAAAACCCATAATTGCTACTATTTAATGATAACTTTGATATTTCTTATAACAGAAATGGTTAAAATGAGGAACCTTATTGTTATATTATAGATAGGTAATGTAACATTTATGTATTGATGCGATCTAAGATGTGATTGTGATTTGATTTAAAAAAAAAGAAGCATTATAAGTTAATTAAGTAAATATAATTACTGCTGATGGTTTTTAACGTCATACCCGTCCACTCTTAATAGGCCTTCTCTTATTTTTTTGGATCTTATGTATTTTATAACTACTCAACTAAAGCACTAAGCTTTTCAATTGTAAGTTTCAGATACATATCCTTATTGGTTGCAACCAAGGTGAAGGGTTGTTAGCCAATATGGATAAGGATGAGGAGCCCGGGTTTGAGGGCGGAGGAGAGCCCAGGTTTGAGGGTGGAAGTAGGCCTAGGTTTGAGGGCGGAGGTAGGCCCAGGTTTGAGGGCGGAGGTGGGCCCAGGTTTGAGGGCGAAGATGGGCCCAGGTTTGAGGGCGAAGATGGGCCCAGGTTTGAGGGCGAAGATGGGCCCAAGTTTGAGGGCGATGATGGGCCCAGGTTTGAGGGCGAAGATAGGCCCAGGTTTGAGGGCGGAGGTGAGCCCGGGTTTGAGGGTGGAAGTGAGTCCAAGTTCGAGGGCAGGTGTGGGTCCAGGTTGGAAAGGATATCAACACCTAGGCTAGAAGATCAAGGACAGCCCAGTTGAGAGGGCAAAAGGAAGAAGAAATATGGATAGTCGGGACGAGGAACGGGTTACTGCTGGGATCGCAAGGAGGGATTAAGACCGGACACTGCGTCCATCTAGGAACCGGAAAAGGCAAAATATCATCACAGATTCGGACAGTTCGTCGCGTGGCGGTGCAAGCCGCGAGCGGATGAGGAATTGCAGAAGGAGGTCACGGACAAGGAGAGGCGGTTCCAGGTGGACAGAGCGTAGCGACGAAAGCTCTGATAACCGTGAGTCAATTAGAGCTAGTACATCTAGTCGGAACAAGAACAGGGAATCTGAAACGAATGTAATAATAGATAAATTTTTGTCGATTTTAAGTAATGTCAAGAGTTCGGATAAGCCCAAGCTGTCCTTTAATAGTAATGTTTTTACCGGATTTTGATCCCTTATGTAAAGAGCAAACTATGTTAGTATGAATCAATAAAGTAGAAGAATGCGCCGAAATATACGGTTGGTCTGAAAAGGGAAATAATTTACTACGCCCTTCCGAAATTGTCAGGGGTAGCAAAGACTTGGTATCAAGGTCAACCTTCTCTTCTTTACACTTGGGGTGAATGGAAGAAAAAACTAATTGAGTCATTCCCGTGTCGCGAGGACTACGCTGAACTCTTGACAGAAATGTTGGCTAAGCGTGTTATGTACGGCGAATCATTGGAGCATTATTATTACACGAAATTGAATTTATCGAATAGGTGCAAAATGTATGGTAAACAAGCAGTAGATTGTGTCTTACACGGAGTGGACGACGTGCTATTAGAGTAGGTGCGCAAGCGGCTCAATTTAGTGAACCTGACCAAATTTTAAAATATTTTAGAACGGTTAAGGTAGGACAAAGTAGGGACGCGTATGAAGCTGATCGAAATAGGAACGATCACAAAGCTACTTCTAATGTGACACCGCGAACCCAGAATTCGAAGTGTTTTAATTGTAACGAAATTGGTCACCCTAGTTTTAGGTGCGATAAACCCCCTATTAAATGTACGTTATGTGATAAATCGGGTCATCTAGCTTCTAGCTGTTATAAGATCAACAGGATAAAAGAAACTCCTCCTTAAAACGAGACCCAAAAAAAAACATTCGAATGAAACAGGTGTTAGAGTTGACAACTGAAAGATCTATTGATACATATATTTTTGATATTCAAATTAATGGTAAAGCAATAAAACTCACTAGGAAAACAGTGTACGCTTATTACCATAAGCAAAGCTAAGGAACTTGAGTTAGATATTAAATGTCCCCTTTAATTTACCCGTGTTGAATAAAAATAATATATAATAATAAATAATAGATGCAAGCCTGTTCATTCCGTTGGGCGTAATAACTGCCAATGTGGAAGTTCAACACATCGGGAGTATTTTTGATATTTATTGTAGTTGAAGATCACGTGCTGAGTCATCCTGTTATTTTGGGGCAATGTTTTACTGTTCCGATTCTTACTAAAAGTCCAACCAAATTAAATTTAAAATGATAGATTGTACAAAGATACATTTACTATGTGCTGATAATGTTTGCATTCCACCGTGTGTTACCAGTAGATTCTGAACCATCTTTTAGCGGAAATGTTTACGTAAAAGCGTCCCATTAAGAATTGAATGGAAATCACTATTATCTTTTATCAGCGGATATATTAAAACGTCAATGAAGGGAACGGTTCGCTACTTTTGTATAATGTGTCCGATAGCGAAATAATCATCTCAAAAAAATCCTTATTGACTCGTTCTATTAAAAGCGAAATAAAACTGCTGATTTAGTCATGGATGGTACAAAATAAAAAAAAAGGTCTTATTTATCGCACTGTGGGAGACGAGATTAGGTGGTTAGTCCCGAAGGGCCTACGCTGGCAAGTATTAAAACGTAACCATGACGACATAGGACATTATGGATTTGACAAAACCTTAGAGCGTTTACAACTGCATTATTGGTTTCCTAAAATGCGACGTTTCATGAAAAAAATACGTGCAGTCTTGCTTAGAATGTGTCTATCATAAGACGCCTGGTGGCAAACAAGAAGGCAAACCGATAGAGAAAATCAGTGTCCCTTTCCATACAGTACTTAGACGCCGACCACTTAGTCCCTTAAGCAAGAGCAAGAGGGGTAACTGCAGCTGTTTACTGGTTTTGGTAGATATTTTCATGACATGCTGTCAAGAATACGAAGTCCCTAACTAGTATACGCGTAATAAAAGAGCACATAAGTTATTTAGATGGTCCCTATACGTCTAATAACCGATAAAAGATCTAGTTTCACAAGCAAAACGTTTAATGAATTTACTACACACAAAAAACAAAACACATTAATGACGCCGAAGCAACACCTAGAGCCAACGGACAAGTTGAGCGGTTTAATAGGACTATCCTATATGCCCCTTTCGACTTGCACTCACAACAAAATGACAAACCCTGGGATAGCTATATCTACAACATTCAAGTAGGCATCAATACCACAGTTCATAAGACCACCCAAAAATAGTAGTATTTTGAATCCCGTTATACCTATCCGATACCACTATTTAAATTGACCCTGAAATTTTGAATAGCATAAGAGAAAAGGAAAGTTTTAATATAAAGTCACATCAATTAAAAGATACAAAAAGATTTTAACAGTCATAGAGATCGGCTAAAAAGTGTAAGGTAGGAGACTCCGCGTTAAGATACAAGTTCCTCAAGATGGGCCAATCTCAAAGCTAGTGTTTAAATTCCAAGGTTCATATCGGGTAATGAAAGTGCTTCCCAATGAAAGATATGTAATTTAAGACACCCATAGGACACGCAAACACGGCCGGCGATAGGAAGCCGTGGTTGCCGTAGATAAAATGCAGCCTTGGGTAACATTTAATAGAAACTTAGAAAGTAGTTATGATGAGGATAGTGATGATAATACCGAAAATTAATAGAACGAAGTAGAGAGTTAATTTTTATGAATGATTGGTTTGAATTTTATGATTATATTGTTATGTTGATCTGTTTTGAATATGAATTATTGTAAAAGTTTAGGACCCATGTACTTAGACATTATATTTTATAAAGTAAATTGTAACTGATATAATAATTATAACTGGATGGTTGGATAACGAACTGATATTGACTGGTGTATTTTATTTTTGTTTATTGGTTCCATGATAATGTTCGTTTTGTTTGTTTTCCATTCCTCCTTTATTCTTCTCTTTTCTTAACAATTCAAATAAGACTAAGCACGAGGACGCGCTTTGAACAGGATGGCCGAGCTGTTAGCTTGCAACTCGTAGGCATGGACTTACCAAGTCCATGCTCGTAGGCTGAATCGATGTTCGTGGATGATGGCACTTTTTTTGGCGGGATTTTGGCTATACGGGCCGGCCTTCTGGTTCGAGACGCCAGCAGGAAAAACGTTTACAATAACATCGTAATAAAGTGGTGTAATTTAGATTTTAAAGCTAGTAAGTAAGTATCGTAAGTATTCATTATTTAAGTGTTTGTTTTCAAGTATTGTGAAGAGGGAAGTAAATGTGTTTGAGTTGAAATGCTGAGTCTGCTTTTCTTTTGCAAAGTCCTTCATTTCTGAGCTGTAGCTTACAGTAAGTTCGAAGTTTCGAACATCGTTGTCGTACTTATTAATCAAAAGCATATTTTTATTATTTCAGTAGTAACTAGTTTGCTTTTTAAATAGAAATATTGAAAAGAAAAGAGTCCGCCGCACCGTGCCGTGCCATGACGGTCCTAAGGATTTTTCCATGCTTCTCCAGCAAAAGAATCCATTTGGCGAGCTGCAAGTGAAAATGATTGGCTTCGGAAGGTAAAGTTTCAAGATGGTGTTCAACTTCACTATTTCCCAGATTCTTTAAGTTTAGTCTCTTGATGTCTGGGTACTCGGCCAACAGGTCGTGGTAGGGAACCTTGTCATCGATGGTACGGATGCTTCCCTCTGCTGCAGGTGATAGGAAACCTCATGCCGATAAATTGGTTCTTTTATCCACCAATCGTCGTCCATGGAGATCTACCATAAGTGTGTAAGAACAATGGTTCGCTCCCCGTATGTGGGTATTTTTGAACCATTTGCTGCATACAAGTAGTTGGTTGGTGTTCGCTGTTTATCGCGTGCTGTGGCGGGTAAAACAGAAACATTTGCACCCGTGTTGACAAGGAACTATTTTCTGGATGATTTGTCGTTAATAAATAGGCGGTATGAGGATAAATCGTCGACTTCGGCTACCGCCACGGCTTGGGTCTTCTTAAGTTTTCCGGCTTTTCGGCTGTAATTCCTTTAAAACTGCACGGACTCCTGCATCGGTATGCTGCCTTGCCGAATTTCTGGTGAAAATGGCACACGGCATCTCCTCTATCCCGAGATTTCGAGCTTCTGGAATTGTGGAATCAGCGTTGAAATTTGCAGGATCGATTCGTTTTCAGCGCTACGACTGCCTTGGTCAGGGCTTCTATCATGCTGAACAGTTTGTCTGCTGGTTCAGATGTCGCCGCTATTTCGGCTGGCACTGATGTCGTTGACGCTGATGCGGAAGGTTGACACTGGCAGGAACACACGGCGTTTACCTCTTTCAGCTGTTCTTGCATTCTGTCTGCCATGGCAGTCATTTCGAACGCGGGGTCACCACTTTAGGTATTAGGGTGTCACTAATTCAGGGAATCGATGCTTTAGGATGGTAGTTGTTGTCGAATAACGATCTGTATGATTTATTCTAAGGTGCGGATAATATACCATTTCTAAATACAAAAATAATAATAATCAGGGTACATAGACAAACTTAATAACTAACACAAATGGGTAATGGAGGTAGTATTTGCCGTGCTCCCTTCGAGGTGCTAGCGCAATGATACAGCGGCCGAGCGAGTGCAAATTCCTTTCTCATGTTGTCGGCCAGTCTAGCATTAGATGGGCAACTCTGGCTTCGCTCGAGGTCGCGAAAGTGCTGCCGTGTAGTGGTTGCTTCATGAACTAAAGCTACTGCGCTACAAAATAAATATATAAATAGGTAGTGCAGCCGTACTTAGCCCCAGCTTTTAGAGATATTATTGTTAAAATGCATTATTTTCATAAATTTGTGTTTTCAGGGTAACACAAATCTTGAAAACAATGCATGTCAATTTTCTTATAGTGAAAAAAAAAACAGTATGTTTGGTTATTAGTTTTTATTTCGGGTTTTATGAGTTACATAATAATTATGAGCTGCCACTTTCATTTCATCACTTTCATCCCAAAACGTGGTTTTTCCAGATATCAACTGATTAATATCTTTACACCAATTGTTCAAAAAGAACAAAATTATTTTTTTTACCATAAATTTTATTGCTAAATTTCTATGATGGTTACATGTAATAAAATTGTAGTCGATATTTATTGATATTACTAGTTCCAAATATGCGTTTATATTTTTGCTTTGACATTTTGTCTTTAGAACTTCAGTAACAACATTTTCTGAATTAAAAAAAAATGAAAATGCTTCACGACTTGGGTAAGAAAGCCAAGTTTTTGTGCTATCATACTCTTTAATCTTAATATATTTATGATACTCTTGCATTTCTTCAGACTCGAAATCATGTCTGCAGGTTTGACAATCCTTATAAATATTTTTTTTTAAAAGATAGATGAGCCACCCGCTGCAATATGCAACAGCTGCACATTTTTCTTTGTTTTCTGGATTTGATATTAAATTTTCTACATCGGCGTCCCTTATGCACAAGTGCTCCTCCGCTATTTCAAAGTTAATATTGCTTTTTTCTGGTTGGGGTAGGTTTTCGGTTAATATTTTTTTTAATGAATGCAATAATTCAAAATTGTCTTCTTCACAATTTGCCCCAACCGATTTGTATGATGTTATATTACATATCAGTAATGATTTATAAGCGTTAATAAAAGCATGAGCACTTGGCATATTATTGCGAAGACCATGTGCTCTTATTGCCCCAAAGAAATTTTCTAAGGGGTCTTGATTAATATGGCGCAGCAGTATCGATTTCAAACCTGCAGAATGCAAATCCTTTGTCAAGGCGAGGAAAGCTTCGATACTTTTTACCCAACTCGTTAAAGACGGCACAGTTGCTCTGTTACCAGTTTTTGTGATGAACGTCATGGATTTCAATATTGGTAAACTTTTATACCACAATCTGTGATGTGGAGATTGCCGAGTTACAGCACATCTATAAATTTTTCCTAAGTCAGGTTTATGGAAATTGCCATTAACAGAATCAAACAATTTGTCGAAGAATAAGATGAGATCGGCTGTGTCCACACTTTTTTTCGGGAGTCTCCCTTCATCTAAAAAGAAAAAAGTTTCTAATTAACTTACATCGTGATTTTATGCATCGATAGTGAGAGATTCACTGACGACATGGCCAGACTAAATTTTAACGTCGTTACATAACGCGTTAATGAACATCAATCACTAACGCAGAGACTACTACTGAAGCTACAAATTAATAATGTTTTTTTTTTCTTTAATAACGAAGCAGCCACTAAAAATATATATTTTTTAAATTCCAGCTCCCAAAAAGTATGTTTAGTATTCTCAGATAAAACGCCGTCAAAGAATTTAAGTCGAAATGTACTGTCAGTAAAAATGTTCAATGAAAAAACAAACCTGCCATGTATCCCATAGTCAGGCCAACGGTGTTGCTAAACACTTGTGTACAATGTTTGACTCTCATTTTTGGTATAAGTTGTGGATAGACATGCTCAGCTGTTAACTTTGTCATAAGTTTAACTCCTCTGTATTTTGGTCCTCGTTTATATAATGATTCTATGTGTGACCAAGAAGCTAACTTAGTTTTACCATCTTCTTTAAACTGTAAATCTTTCGTAAGTAGGTTATTTCTAACGCCCTTTATGAGATGAGGCGGGTCATAAATTGGGTATATTTTTTTTGAATCGATCTCAAAAAAGCCGCCAGGATAATTTTTGCCACATCTTAAATAGTTGCCTTCAGTTGCCTTCATCAAAAGGTTAAGTGCTGCCATATTGGTTGCACCTTGGTCACATACTGTTGCAACCACGTTTAACCCAATGCCATTTAAAGAATGGATAATATTTTTTAATTGCTTGCATAAATCTGCCGTTTTACTGCTTCCTTTACAAAATGAAAATGAGATAGGTTGTTTGTATTTCTTACAAATACCCCTTATCATAAAAACGCACACATGGTCACAGAATATCTTCGATCTCTCTTCACCGTTATCAATAAAACCGTGGATAATGTCATTGGTCTTGTCATAAGATAAATTAGGTGCAATGGCCATTTCGTCAAAAATCAGACAGCAATACTTGTGACGGGTGGGCATTTTTTCTACTTTTCTTTTTAAATGTTCAAATATTACTTCGTTGATTCCTGGCTGTAGATTTATTTTGCAAAGCAATTTCTCTAAAGTTTTTCGCTTGGGAAGTATGCACATTTGACCAAGTATTCGGTATGCTCTAGGGGAAGGCTTGTATAAAGATAAACAGAGAACTTTTTCATCTAGAGTAAAACGTCTCCCTGCAGGTTTCTTCGCAAACTGCTTGATCTGCATTGCGAAAAATGTCTGAGCTGCTGGTGTCATTTTTTCTTTTACCATTTGATACGCAGAAGATTTCATAATATTTTCTGCCATCAGCATTTGCATTCGTAACTTTTTGTTTGTATTGCGAGCTTTGCGCAATTTTGCTTTTACTTCAGATATTATGTCTTTCAGCTTCTTTTCTGTTGCAGTCAACGGCATGGAAATCTTATAACAACCTGAAAAAATTTAAACAAAATTTTACATTGGGTATTATTTAGAATATAGAATATTTATTTTGAAGTTAACTAATTATAAATATAAATAAATCATAATAATATATCAACAAGCATATTGCGAATGGGTTTAGGTGAAGATGGTGTTAGGTTATTATTAGTAGATTATAATCAAAAACACTGTTGTTCAGTTTTAATTTTATTCATCTCTTCTTAACATATTGTTATAATAATCATTTTTTGTTTTTTTTTACAAACAGTGTTATTCTTTTGTTCAGAGAGACCACAGATAATGTGTACATTGAACCTCAACATTAGGTTGCCTAAGTTCACGAAATTGTTTAATTTGATTTTCCGAATAAACCCATTCGCAATAATTATGCTTGTTCTTTTACTAAGATTCCCAAAACATATTGAATATTACAAAAAAAAATGTTTTATTTGTGATCTTTGCCAAAGTTTTAGGCATTTTTGAGCTTTTAAATATTAACAAAGGTCTGCTGCGGTTTCAGCTATCATAATAACTTAAATTTCAGTATATTCGCGTTGTAAATCGTTTTTAAATTGGTTTCAAATGATTTAATCTGGGATTTTTCATTAAAAAATACAAAAAATCGAACTAACTCAAAAACTACTGAATTTTGGTAGAACATTTGGTGGCTTAATTTCTTGCATTATAACCCTACTATAACGTCCTGCAAGGAATACGTCGAGTTACCAGTAACCCTGTATGTATTTAATAATTATGTTGTTTTTCATTTACCTGGATTCGAAGATATGTCTTTGTCCATTTGAACTGGTCCAGTAGAGACGTCTATCTCCATTTGATGTGGCATTTCAATATTCATTACTGTAATCACATTAGAAAAACAATATTCAACATTGTATTGTGTAGATTACCAACTGCAAGAAATCTGTCAATAAAATTGGTCAGCACTATCTTTGGCTGACTGTATAATATTTACCTGGCCTGGAAGATATATCTGTTTCCATTGGACTGGTAGAGATGGCCGTCTCCATTTGATGTGGCATTTCAATATTTATTACTGTAATCACATAAGAAAACCAAAACTAAACATTTGTATTGTGTAGATTACCAACGGAAAAAAATCGATCAACAAAATTGGTCAGCACTATCTCTGGCCGGCTGTATAATATTTACCTGGCCTGAAAGATATATCTGTGTCCATTTGAACTTCTCTGGTACAGATGGCCATCTCCATTTGAAGCGAAGTAGATGGCAGTTCAATATGCCTGCACTCACCAACATGCACACCTGAAATTATTTATAGGGTGATTTTTAATATATATGAACGCCTTAACCATTTGGGCTTTATTCTTAGGAAGCCGTTATCATCATCAATAAAATTTTGAACTTTTGACTATGAACACACACACAGATAGACACAATTTTTAATAAACAGACTGAGTAACATTAATCTGCTATGATGCTATGATATGCTGAAGTAATTTTCTATTTTTACATTGCTTAGTTTTGTATTTCACAAAACAAGACATGGTTAGATTATTTACCTTTAATTTTTTCCATCACTAAACAGTGAATAGTTTTTAAAAATGAAATTTTACCTGGAATTGCAAGTGTCGGAATTGCCAGTGCAGTTATTTTCTTATTAGGTAATATGTAAATATCTTGAAAATGTTTGTGACACACTTTTCGGTTCTTGTGTATGAAATTATTATCTTCTCCGATAATGTCACCTCCAATTTTCATTACCCAAGTGCGAAAACGTTCTACTTGTGCAGGATTATTTGGGTTTGGAAACCGGTGCAGCGGCAATCCTAAAACATGATAATTAAAAACTTGTTACAAGTTGTTCATCATCATCATCATCATCCACAGCCCAACTTCACCCACTGCTGGGTATAGGCCTCTCGTTTGTTTGTGCCAACCTCATACAGGATATGGAATTCCTTGCCAAGGAATGGAAAGAGAAGTGTTGGTCGTCCGGCGGCGAGATGAAACGAGTGGCGTCCAAGGAATCCTTGGACGCCACTCGTTTCACACAAGTTGTTCACCAAATATAAAAAGGAAAATGTCGAAATTCTACACATTACCGGTGATACGTATAAAAATATAAGAACTCAGTCAGACTGAGACAACTTACCGCCTCCAAGTTTCATGGAACAGCCGGGAACACAACAAGACCTTTGAGCCATCACAAAGTTTCGAGGGAAACGATTAATGTTTTATGCAGGCAATCTTCACTTAAAGCCGGAGGATCAAAGTTCGACTCAACGTACTAAATGAAAATAAAGCCGAGAAAACACGAAAACACAAGAAAATTAACAGGTTATGCGCATGCACATCAACCGAAAAAAATCTTGTGAAAAATTCAAACTAATGTCAAATGTCAACGTCACTTTATTGTCATCGTTATTTCATTGAGTTTTGGTTAAACTGCCATCTAGTGGAAAACTTTACGATAAAATCACAAACAGCATTTTGTTTCTTGAAGCAGCTAATAGATGGCAGTGCTTACAGCGTACCGTGTCATTTGTTCTAAGATACCATAGCATGCAGTCTAGTACGCGCGGGCGCACGGTGGCAGACGGCCGTGTGCGCTCCTCTAATATGTATGCTTAGATACGTAAGTATGAGCTGCTACAATAACATGAATATGCGATTTTCCATGTCTGAAAAAATATTTCGTATCGCACGAAGCTAAATTATAACGTTTCTTTAGAGGTATCATCATCAGCCTTTAATGATCCCACTGCTGGGACACGGCCTCCTCTCAATGAGAGGGAAGGGAGTTCTAGAAGTATACAATGTCGAAATACTTTTCGCTGTTCCGATTAAAAATTTCGTGTCTATGTACAGGGAAGACGACCGTCTCGCGCCAGTTAGCCTTCGGCTCCTGACATTCCTGGTGGCACGAAATTTAAATCGCTCGATCTTGCATCCGAGTCAAGAGTCCCGGTCGACGGAGCCCCGCTTCGCGGAGCTCCTACTTCTGCATGGTTTATAATAAAATCCGTGTCGGGGTGCCCCAAATAAGTATAAAAAAGTAAATATAGAAAACAAACTGTGAATGTTGTAGTTTATTTTAGGTAGCCTAATTTGTGTCCCACTGCTGGGGAAAGGGTATTTTTTGATACTTTGTGTCCCACTGCTGGTCACTGCTGCAATTTCTGGCCACGTTTGCCATGTTTTAGCATAAAAAAGTGATTTTTCACCCCAAAAAAAAACGTTTGCCAGCAATAATTTTTGCGAAGGGTTACTTAGTTTGAGAATTCTCGGTTGACGGCTTCGTGAAGAGTCCGTATACACCTTGTATAATATATAAAAATCTCGTGACACGGTGTTCGTAGTTGTTCTGTTCTAGATATGGTTTAAAGGAGCACTTAAATAATAACACTCACGAGTTACGTTGAAAATGTTTATTGGAATCTGACATCCTTTACCCAAATCCCTGTGTCTGATCTGCAGTGTTGCCACATGCATTTGATGTATTGTGTTGCCACAAATATGATATTTAAGCTTATAAATAATCATAATTATCAAACATCCCCCGTAAAGCTAAACAGTTTACTTATTCAAGCATTTAACTTAACTCATACTCTCATAAATACAATGGCATTTTAGTGACCCTACCTGATCTCATTCTCCTCTCAGGAATAGCTTCTGTGTGATCGGTATCTGTTACATTATCATTAGTACTATCCGACTCATTATTTTGATGTTCTTGCCTGACATCCTCCAATTGACTTTCAAGCAACTTATCAGATACACTGTCATGTCTTACATTAAACTTATTTTAACTTGGTCTAATATGTCTTTAATTTCTCCTAACCAAATGACCTTTTTCATTTTTTACAATGAAAGATCTAGGACCATCAGCTTCACCAACAACTTTCCCTGTACACCATTCTTTATTTGGCGCATTTTGCATTGTTACATTATCCCCCAAAGTAAAAGATTTCTTATCCTTTGCAGTTTTATTATATACTAGCTGACCCGGCAGACTTCGTACTGCCAAATATAGCCTGTCAAAATGATTTGTAATGTGTCATTTTTTTGTTCCTATATATTTTGTAGTTGGGGCAAAAAATTCACCTGAACAGAACCGTCACCTTTGTACAGAGGTAATAAAGTGCAAAATTGACTCTTTGACGTTAGGAACATACCTACATTGTTTAAACAACAGTGACTGCTTGTAATTCAATATGAACTTTATACAATAGCAATAAAGCTCGTTTTGGTTAGAAAACGTTTGTATGGGAAAAAGAAAAGGGCTGTTTTTAGGGTTTTTTTTTCGAATTATTCGAATTTTTCTCGCCGTAAAAACCATCTTTGAACTTCAACGAACATTAAAAAAAAAGAATTGGCCAAATTGGTCCAGGCGTTGTTGAGTTATGCGCTTACCAACACTTTTTGCGATTCATTTTTATATTATAGACTAGCGGCCCGTCCCGGCTTCGCACGGGTTTGGTTTTTTTTTTTTTTTTTGTTTTATTGTAAATCCTTTAGTCCACCAAATAGATGAATATAATCTGCCGACATATGTACCTATTCATATTTTTTTACTAATAATAACAGACAAATAATTAGCTGAATTATACGGTGTTTCGTTCACTACAACATAAATTTAATTCATTTTATAGCGTCAACAACACGTGGTAATTATGCTGTTAAAATGTAGCTTATATTACACTTTCGTAGATTTACCATAGCAGCGCCATCTATTGATTACTTACTCAACCCAGTCGAAAGGTATCGACATCTGTTAGAATCATTTGGAGTTAACAGATAATTGTGACTGTCAAATAATAATAACAGACAAATAATTATCAATAAATTAAAATTGCGACTATAATTTGAGATTTAAACTATCCTATCTCTCAAGTTGGATCGAACTGCACATGGTGTGCGAATTTTATTATAATCGGTTAAGTGGTTTAGGAGTTTATTGAGGACAAACATTGTGACACGAGATTTATATATATTAAGACTAGTTTGCTTGGGTGCGCGAGCTGCACGCAGCTCGCGGGTTTGGTCTTTTGAGAAGTATTTCCCTATCCTTAGAAAATTTTGAGAATCCATAGGAATCCTTAAATGAATTGGAAAATCCGTTAGAATTACCCCTAAATCAGTATGAGAACCCTTAAGAACCCCTAAAATATTTGAGAATATAAAAAAACATTACCCGGAGGTTTGCTTGTCGTCGTCCCTTTTTTTTTTAGGATGGGAAATCATCAAATGACTTCTGCCGCTCTGGGCGGAGCAGGAGGGAGTGTCAGACTTTTACTGACTAAAACCCATCCATGTTCCTTCCTCGCCCTTTGTGTTCCGGGGCCACGGTATCTCTTTCGAATAGTCCCGCAGCCCCGGATTGTTGTCGTCGTCCCTGAGTTACGCTCAGGACCTACCTACCACCGGACAGGTTTTGACGCCTTTTATAATATTTGTTCAAACACCTGATGGCTATCTCTAACCGTTATGAAGTTACAGCCCTTTCAATTTTAGGGGAGGTTGGGGAGGGGGAGCTTCACCGACTCAACCTTCGTTACGCTACGGAGGTCGCCGGCTCGCTTCGCTCGCCACCTCCCCTCTTCGCTCCACTCGGTCTCGCAAGTTCGCTCCACACAGGACCTACCTACCACCGGAAAGGGGAGGTTGGGGAGGGGAGGGTATAAAAATTTTAACGCACCCCTATAATAAAGTATAGTAAAAATCAAAATGCCGCTACGTGTCCCAGTTTCCGAGATACGATGGGGGGAGGGGTGAAGAGGGGGAGAGTGGGGAGGTTTGAAAAATGATTTCGACTATTTCGGGGCCCCTTGATACGAATCTGAAAAAAAAAATGTTCCAAGTATCTTAACTTCCGAGATCCACCTAAAGGGGGGGAGAAGGGGGGAAAGGGGGTCAACTTTGAAGACTGGTTTTTACTTTTCCGAGCCTCCTCTATACGAATCTGAGAAAAAAAATGTACGAAGTTTCTTGGTTTCCGAGATACGATAGGGAGGGGGGAGAAGGGGGGCGAAAAGGGGAGGTTTGGCACTTTTCCCATAGGTTTCAGAGTTAGTTGTTTACGAATCTGTCAAAAACTACCCACCTACCCATCCACCATCTGGGAGAACAATTCTGTCAGTCAGTCAGTGGTAATCTAGCTTTATATAGTATAACTAGCTTGCTTGGGTGCGCGAGCTGCGCGCAGCTCGCGTGTTTGGTGTTTTTGAGAAGTATTCCTTATCCTTATAAAATTTTGAGAATCCATAGGAATCCTTAAATGAATTGGAAAATCCGTTAGAATTACCCCTAAATCAGTATGTGAACCCTTAAGCACCCCTAAAACATTTGAGAAGTATAAAAAAACATTTCCCTAAGGTTTGCTTGTCGTCGTCCCTGAGCTACGCTTCACCCACTCAACCATACGCTACGGAGGTCGTCGGCTCGCTCCGCTCGCCACATCCCCCCTTCGCTCCACTCAGGACCTACCTGCCACCGGACAGGTTTCGACGCCTACTATAATATTTGTTCAAACACCTGATGGCTATCTCTAACGGTTATGAAGTTACAGCCCTTTCAATTTTAGGGGAGGTTGGGGAGGGGAGCTTCACCTACTCAACCTTAGTTACGCTACGGAGGTCGCCGGCTCGCTTCGCTCGCCACCTCCCCCTTCGCTCTCCTCGGTCTCGCAGGTTCGCTCCACTAAGGACTTTTAGGGGAGGTTGGGGAGCGGACGGTATACAAATTTCAACGCCCCTCAATAATAAAGCATAGTCAAAATCAAAATGCCGCTATGTGTCCTAGTTTCCGAGATACGATAGGGGGAGGGGCGAAAGGGGGGAGAGTGGGGAGTTTTGAAAAATGATTTCAACTAACAATCAGCCCCTTTATACAAATCTGAAAAAAAAAATGTTCCAAATCTCTTAACTTCCGAGATCCGCCTAAAGGGGGGGAGAAGGGGAGAAAGCGGGACAACTTTGAAAACTGGTTTTTACTTTTCCGAGCCCCCTCTATACGAATCCGTAACAAAAAAAAATACGGGTCCCTTAGTTTCCGAGATACGATAGGGAGGGGGAGGAAGGGGAGCAAAAAGGGGAGGTTTGGGACTTTTCCCATACTCGCGAGAGTTACTTGTTTACGAATCTATCAAAATATAACCCTCTCCCCCTCCACCATCTGGGAGAATAATTATGTCAGTAAGTGAGTGGTAATAAACCGGAAATGGCACGGCCGCCATCTTGAATTTCTGAAATGTCACAATTTTCCTAAAGTAACCAGGATACAAGTTACCTGTCAGTAAAAGAACGGTGGCTGTCCGTTGACTTTGGTAGAACAAAAGAATTGGCCAAAGTCGGGTCTGACCCAAAAATTCAAGCACCAATGGCTCTCGGGGTTGCCAGCTGAGAGTAATGAAATTGATCAAAAGTCATTTCACGTACCCCATTCTTGGTGGTTATGCAAAATTTCCATTAAAAATGTCGTCATTTCTACTATTCATGTTTTCGGGAAAAATCTGGGAAAATACCCTAAACATGGGGAAATTTTTTGCATCAGGCAACACTCCTCGATAAAACAAAACCGGTTCATACAACACAATCCAGTCGGGGGATGCGAGCTGTCCCATTTATCGTGTCGAAAATTGGGATTTTTTGTCATTTTTACAAGATGGCCGCCACACTGTCCGCCATTTTGTTTTTCTGAAATGTCATAAATTTCCTGAAATTTCAAGGATGCAAGCCACCGACTGGTGTACTTGTTGTTGCCAACTTTTGAGTTTGGTAGAACAAACGAACTCGCCAAAGTCAGGTCTGACCCGAAAATTCAAGCCCCAATGGCTCTCGGGGTTGCCCGCTGAAAGTGATGAAAATGGTCAAATGTCATTTAAAGGACCATAATATTGCCGGCTAGTCAAAGTCTCCATTCAAAATGTCGTTATTTCTACTTTTCATGTATTTGGAGATAATCTGGGAAAACTCCCTAAAAATGGGGAATTTTTTTGCACCAGGCAACACTCCTCGATAAAACAAAACCGGTTCATATAACACAATCCAGTCGGGGGTTGCCAGCTGTCCCATTTATCGTGTCGAAAATTGGGATTTTTCGTCATTTTTACAAGATGGTCGCCACACTGTCCGCCATCTTGTTTTTCTGAAATGTCATAATTTTCCTGAAACCTCAAGGATATAGGCTACCGATCAGTGTACTTGGTGTTGCCAACTTTTGAGTTTGGTAGAACAAATGAATTCGCCAAAGTCAAAAAGTCCCAAAAAGTAAAATATTCAATATTTTTTGGGGTTGCCAACTAAAACGCACCAAAATGGTCAAATGTCATTTGGGGGACCCCAATGCTGCCAGCTAGTCAAAGTCTTCATTTGAATTGTCGTTATTTCTACTTTTCATGTTTTTGGGGAAAATCTGGGAAAGTACCCTAAAAATGGGGAAATTTATTTCGCCAGGCAACACTCGTTGACGTAACACACAACCGTTCGGTACAACTCGAACCCGTCGGATGTTGCCAACTACACGAAAAATGGATTTGAAAAAAGTCGAAAATTCCAACTGTTCACAAAATGGCCGCCACAGCGTCCGCCATCTTGTGTTTTCAAAAAGTCACAATTTTTCTGAAATCTCAAGGATATAGGCCCCCGACTGGTATACTTAGTGTTGCAAACGTTTGAAATCGGTTGAACAAAACAATTCGCCAGAGTCGAGTGGAAAAAGTCACAATTTTCAAAACGTCCCAGCGCAGCCGCCATCTTGTTTTTTTTTTTTTTTTTACTTTTTTTTGAAATCATTCCAGATCTTATACAGGACCTATGAGTCGAAACCCCTCCAAGTCTTTTCCCCACCGAAACCGGAAATGGACTCGGCCGCCATCATGGATTTGAATCTCCTCTATAATTTTCCTCTACTCACTCTATGGTTTTATACATTATTGCAAAACATACCCCTAACCCATCTCTCACCCATTCCGAGAAACGACATGTCAATGAGTGAGTGAGTGGCTTTGTAGTTTTATATAATATAAAAATAAATTTGCTTGGGTGCGCGAGCTGCGCGCAGCTCGCGTGTTTGGTGTTTTAGAGACGTATTACTTACCCTTATAAAATTTTGAGAATCTATAGGCACCCCTAAATGAATTGGAAAATCCGTAAGAATTACCCCTAAAACAGTATGAAAACCCCTACGGACCCCTAATAAAACCTTATTCAAAAACTCAGACCTTTTCCATAAAAAAAATAACTCTAAAGTTTGCTGAGTTACGCTTCACCCATTCAATCATCGTTACGCTACGGAGATCGCCGGCTCGCTTCGCTCGCCACCTCCCCCCTTCGCTCCATTCAGGACCTACCTGCCACCGGAAAGGGGAGGTTGGGGAGGGGAGGGTATACAAATTTCAACAACCCTCAATAATAAAGTATAGTCAAAATCAAAATGCCGCTACGTGTCCTAGTTTCCGAGATACGATGGGGGGAGGGGTGAAGGGGGGAGAGTGGGGAGTTTTGAAAAATGATTTTGACCAACTCTTTGCCCCTTCTTACGAATCTGAAAAAAAAAATGTTCCAAGTCTCTTGGTTTCCGAGATACGATAGGGAGGGGTGAGAAGGGGGGTGAAAAGGGGAGGTTTGGCACTTTTTCCATAGGTTTGAGAGTTAGTTGTTTACGAATCTGTAAAAATGTACCTACCTCCCCATCCACCATCTGGGAGATCAATTCTATACGATGGGGGGAGGGGTGAAGGGGGGAGAGTGGGGAGTTTTCAAAATGATTTTGACCAACTCTTTGCCCCTTTTTACGAATCTAAAAAAAAAAATGTTCCAAGTCTCTTAACTTCTGAGATCCGCCTAAAGGGGCGGGGAGAAGGGGCGCAAAGGGGCAACTTTGAAAAATGGTTTTTACTTTTCCAAGCCTCCTCTATACGAATCTGAAAAAAAAATGTTCCAAGTCTCTTGGTTTCCGAGACACGATAGGGAGGGGTGAGAAGGGGGGTGAAAAGGGGAGGTTTGGCACTTTTCCCATAGGTTTGAGAGTTAGTTGTTTACGAATCTGTAAAAATATACCCCACTCGCCCTCCACCATCTCGGAGAACAATTATGTCAGTGAGTGAGTGGTAATAAACCGGAAATGGCACGGTCGCCATCTTGAATTTTTGAAATGTCACAATTTTCCTAAAGTAACCAGGATACAAGGTACCTGTCAGTAAAAAAACGGTGGCTGTTCGTTGACTTTGGTATAACAAAAGAACTCGCCAAAGTCGGGTCTAACCCGAAAATTCAAGCCCTAATGGCGCTCGGGGTTGCCAGCTGAAAGTGATGAAAATGGTGAATTGTCATTTGGGGGATCCCAAAGTTGCCGGCTAATCAAAGTTTCTATTCAAAATGGCGTTATTTCTACTTTTGACGTTTTTGGGGAAAATCTGGGAAAATACCCTAAGAATGGGGAGAATTTTTGCACCAGGCTATACTCCTCAACAAAACACATAACCCGTTCATACAACACAATCCAGTCGGGGGATGCCAGTCGTGCCATTTATCGCGTCAAAAATTGGGAATTTTCGTCATTTTTACAAGATGTTCGCCACACTGTCCGCCATCTTGTTTTTCTGATATGTTATAATTTTCCTGAAATCTCAAGGATACAGACCACCGACTGGTGTACTTGTTGTTGCCAACTTTTGAGTTTGGTAGAACAAAAGAATTCGCCAAAGTCGGGTCTGACCCGAAACTTCAAGCCAAAATGGTTCTCGGGGTTGCCAGCTGAAAGTGATGAAAATGGTCAAATGTCATTTGGGGGACCCCAATGTTGCCGGCTAGTCAAAGTCTCCATTCAAAATGTCGTTATTTCTACTTTTCATGTATTTGGAGATAATCTGGGAAAACTCCCTAAAAATGGGGAAATTTTTTGCACCAGGCAACACTCCTAGACTAAATACACAACCGGTTCATACAACACAATCCAGTCGGGGGTTGCCAGCTGTCCCATTTATCGTGTCGAAAATTGGGATTTTTCGTCATTTTTACAAGATGGCCGCCACACTGTCCGCCATCTTGTTTTTCTGAAATGTCATAATTTTCCTGAAATCTCAAGGATACAGGCCACCGACTGGTGTACTTGGTGTTGCCAACTTTTGTGTTTGGTAGAACAAAAGAACTCGCCAAAGTCGGGTCTGACCCGAAAATTCAAGCCCCAATGGCTCTCGGGGTTGCCAGCTAAAAGTGATGAAAATGGTCAAATGTCATTTGGGGGACTACAATGTTGCCAGCTAGTCAAAGTCTCCATTCAAAATGTCGTTCTTTCTACTTTTCATGTTTTTGGGGAAAATCTGGGAAAACTCCCTAAAAATGGGGAAAATTTTTGCACCAGGCAACACTCCTCGACTAAATACACAACCGGTTCATACAACACAATCCAGTCGGGGGTTGCCAGCTGTCCCATTTATCGTGTCGAAAATTGGGATTTTTCGTCATTTTTACAAGATGGCCGCCACACTGTCCGCCATCTTGTTTTTCTGAAATGTCATAATTTTCCTGAAATCTCAAGGATATAGGCTACCGATCGGTGTACTTGGTGTTGCCAACTTTTGAGTTTGGTAGAACAAATGAATTCGCCAAAGTCACAAAGTCCCAAAAATTAAAATATTCAATGTTTTTTGGGGTTGCCAACTAAAACCCACCAAAATGGTCAAATGTTATTTAGGGGACCCCAATGCTGCCAGCTAGTCAAAGTCTTCATTTAAAATGTCGTTATTTCTACTTTTCATGTTTTTGGGGAAAATCTGGGAAAATACCCTAAAAACGGGGAAATGTTTTTCACCAGGCAACACTTGTTGTCGTAACACATAACCGCTCGGTACAACTCGAACCCGTCAGATGTTGCCAACTACACGAAAAATGGATTTGAAAAAAGTCGAAAATTCCAACTTTAGACAAAATGGCAGCCACAGCGTCCGCCATCTTGTTTTTCTAAAAAGTCATAATTTTCCTGAAATCTCAAGGATATAGGCTACCGACCGGTGTACTTGGTGTTGCCAACTTTTGAGTTTGGTAGAACAAATGAATTCGCCAAAGTCAAAAAGTCCCAAAAATTAAAATATTCAATGTTTTTTGGGGTTGCCAACTAAAACGGACCAAAATGGTCAAATGTCATTTGGAGGACCCCAATGCTGCCAGCTAGTCAAAGTCTTCATTCGAATTGTCGTTTTTTCTACTTTTCATGTTTTTGGGGAAAATCTGGGAAAGAACCCTAAAAATGGGGAAATTTATTTCACCAGGCAACACTCGTTGTTGTAACACACAACCGCTCAGTACAATTCGAACCCGTCAGATGTTGCCAACCACACGAAAAATGGATTTGAAAAAAGTCGAAAATTCCTACTGTTCACAAAATGGCCGCCACAGCGTCCGCCATCTTGTGTTTTCAAAAAGTCACAATTTTTCTGAAATCTCAAGGATATAGGCCCCCGACTGGTATACTTAGTGTTGCAAACGTTTGAAATCGGTTGAACAAAACAATTCGCCAGAGTCGAGTGGAAAAAGTCACAATTTTCAAAACGTCCCAGCGCAGCCGCCATCTTGTTTTTTTTTTTTTTTTACTTTTTTTTTAAATCATTCCAGATCTTATACAGGACCTATGAGTCGAAACCCCTCCAAGTCTTTTCCCCACCGAAACCGGAAATGGACTCGGCCGCCATCTTGGATTTGAATCTCCTCTATAATTTTCCTCTACTCACTTTATGGTTTTGTACATTATTGCAAAACATACCCCTAACCCATCTCTCACCCGTTCCGAGAAACGACATGTCAATGAGTCAGTGAGTGGCTTTGTAGTTTTATATAATATAACTAGTTTGCTTGTGTGCGCGAGCTGCGCGCAGCTCGCGGGTTTCGTGTTTTTGAGAAATATTCCCTATCCTTATAAAATTTTGAGAATCCATAGGAATCCTTAAATGAATTGGGAAATCCGTTAGAATTACCCCTAAATCAGTATGAGAACCCTTAAGAACCCCTAAAACATTTGAACATTACCCTAAGGTTTGCTTGTCGTCGTCCCTGAGTTACGCTTCACCCACTCAACCTTCGTTACGCTACGGAGGTCTCGCAGGTTCGCTCCACTCAGGACCTACCTACCACCAGACAGGTTTCGACGCCTACTATAATATTTGTTCAAACACCTGATGGCTACCTCTAACCGTTATGAAGTTACAGCCCTTTCAATTTTAGGGGAGGTTGGGGAGGGGAGCTTCACCCACTCAACCTTCATTACGCTACGGAGGTCGCCGGCTCGCTTCGCTCGCCACCTCCCCCCTTCGCTCCACTCGGTCTCGCAGGTTCGCTCCACTCAGGACCTACCTACCACCGGAAAGGGGAGGTTGGGGAGGGGAGGGTATACAAATTTTAACGCCCCTCAATAATAAAGTATAGTAAAAATCAAAATGCCGCCACGTGTCCTAGTTTCCGAGATACGATGGGGGGAGGGGTGAAGGGGGGGAGAGGGGGGGGAGTTTTGAAAAAAGATTTTGTCTTACAACCAGCCCCTTTATACGAATCTGAAAAAAAAATGTTCCAAGTGTCTTGGTTTCCGAGATACGATAGGAAGGGGTGAGAAGGGGGGTGAGAAGGGGGGCGAAAAGGGGAGGTTTGGCACTTTTCCCATAGGTTTCAGAGTTATATGTTTACGAATCTGTCAAAATATACCTACCTCCCCATCCACCATCTGGGAGAACAATTCTGTCAGTGAGTCAGTGGTAATTCAGCTTTATATAGTATAATAACTAGTTTGCTTGGGTGCGCGAGCTGCACGCAGCTCGCGGGTTTCGTGTTTTTGAGAAGTATTTCTATATCCTTATAAAATTTTGAGAATCTATAGGCACTCATAAATTAATTGGAAAATCCGTTAGAATTACCCCTAAAACAGTATGAAAACCCCTACGGACCCCTAATAAAACCTTATTTAAAAACTCAGACCTTTTCCCATACAAAACATTACCCTAAAGTTTGCTGAGTTACGCTTCACCCACTCAATCATCGTTACGCTACGGAGGTTGCCGGCTCGCTTCGCTCGCCACCTCCCCCTTAGCTCCACTCAGCACCTACCTACCACCGGACAGGTTTCGACACCTACTATAATATTTGTTCAAACACCTGATGGCTATCTCTAACCGTTATGAAGTTACAGCCCTTTCAATTATAGGGGAGGTTGGGAAAGGGAGCTTCACCCACTCAACCTTCGTTACGCTATGGAGGTCGCCGGCTTGCTTCGCTCGCCACCTCCCCCTTCACTCCACTCGGTCTCGCAGGTTCGCTCCACTCAGGACCTACCTACCACCGGAAAGGGGAAGTTGGGGAGGGGAGGGTATACAAATTTCAACGCCCCTCAATAATAGAGCATAGTAAAAATCAAAATGCCGCTACGTGTCCTAGTTTCCGAGATACGATGGGGGGAGGGGTGAAGGGGGGAGAGTGGGGAGTTTTGAAAAATGATTTTGACTAACAATCAGCCCCTTTATACAAATCTGAAAAAAAAACGTTACAAGTCTCTCAACTTCCGAGATCCGCCTAAAGGGGGTGAGAAGGGGGGCAAAAGGGGCAACTTTGAAAACTGTTTTTTACTTTTCCGAGCTTCCTCTATACGAATCCGTAAAAAAATTAAACACGGGTCACTTATTTTCCGAGATACGATAGGGAGGGGTGAGAAGAGGGGCAAAAAGGGGTGGTTTGGCACTTTTCCATTACTCGTGAGAGTTAGTTGTTTACGAATCTGTAAAAATATACCCCACTCGCCCTCCACCATCTGGGAAAACAATTATGTCAGTGAGTGAGTGGTAATAAACCGGAAATGGCACGGTCGCCATCTTGAATTTTTGAAATGTCACAATTTTCCTAAAGTAACCAGGATACAAGGTAACTGCCAGTAAAAAAACGGTGGCTGTTCGTTGACTTTGGTAAAACAAAAGAACTCGCCAAAGTCGGGTCTGACCCGAAAATTCAAGCCCTAATGGCGCTCGGGGTTGCCAGCTGAAAGTGATGAAAATGGTGAAATGTCATTTGTCATCCCAAAGTTGCCGGCTTATCAAAGTTTCTATATAAAATGGCGTTATTTCTACTTTTCAGGTTTTTGGGGAAAATCTGCGAAAATACCCTAAAAATTGGGAGAATTTTTGCACCAGGCTATACTCCTCAACAAAACACATAACCCGTTCATACAACACAATCCAGTCGGGGGATGCCAGTCGTGCCATTTATCGCGACAAAAATTGGAATTTTCGTCATTTTTACAAGATGGCCGCCATACTGTCCGCCATCTTGTTTTTCTGATATGTCATAATTTTCCTGAAATCTAAAGGATACAGACCACCGACTGGTGTACTTGTTGTTGCCAACTTTTGAGTTTGGTAGAACAAAAGAACTCGCCAAAGTCGGGTCTGACCCGAAATTTCAAGCCAAAATGGTTCTCGGGGTTGCCAGCTGAAAGTGATGAAAATGGTCAAATGTCATTCGGGGGACCCCAATGTTGCCGGCTAGTCAAAGTCTCCATTCAAAATGTAGTTATTTCTACTTTTCATGTTTTTGGGGAAAATCTGGGAAAACTCCCTAAAAATGGGGAAAAGTTTTACACCAGGCAACACTCCTCGACTAAATACACAACCGGTTCATACAACACAATCCAGTCGGGGGTTGCCAGCTGTCCCATTTATCGTGTCGAAAATTGTCATTTTTCGTCATTTTTACAAGATGGCCGCCACACTGTCCGCCATCTTGTTTTTCTGAAATGTCATAATTTTCCTGAAATTTCAAGGATACAGGCCACCGACTGGTGTATTTGGAGTTGCCGACTTTTGAGTTTGGTAAAACAAAAGAACTCGCCAAAATCGGGTCTGACCCGAAAATTCAAGCCAAAATGGTTCTCGGGGTTGCCAGCTGAAAGTGATGAAAATGGTCAAATATCATTTGAGAGACCCCAATGTTGCCGGCTAGTCAAAGTCTTTATTCAAAATGTCGTTATTTCTACTTTTCAAGTTTTTGGGGAAAATCTGGGAAAACACCCTAAAAATGGGGATTTTTTTTACACCAGGCAACACTCCTCAAAGAAATACACAACCGGTTCATACATTACTATCCAGTCTGGGGTTGCCAGCTGTCCCATTTATCGTGTCGAAAATTGGGATTTTTCGTCATTTTTACAAGATGGCCGCCACAATGTCCGCCATCTTGTTTTTCTGAAAAGTCATAATTTTCCTAAAATTTCAAGGATATAGGCTACCGACCGGTGTACTTGGTGTTGCCAACTTTTGAGTTTGGTAGAACAAATGAATTCGCCAAAGTCAAAAAGTCCCAAAAATTAAAATATTCAATATTTTTTGGGGTTGCCAACTAAAACGCATCAAAATGGTCAAATATCATTTTGGGGACCCTAATGCTGCCAGCTAGTCAAAGTCTTTATTCAAAATGTCGTTATTTCTACTTTTCATGTTTTTGGGGAAAATCTGGGAAAGTACCCTAAAAATGGGGAAATTTATTTCGCCAGGCAACACTCGTTGACGTAACACACAACCGTTCGGTACAATTCGAACCCGTCGGATGTTGCCAACTACACGAAAAATGGATTTGAAAAAAGTCGAAAATTCCAACTGTTCACAAAATGGCCGCCACAGCGACCGCCATCTTGTGTTTTCAAAAAGTCACAATTTTTCTGAAATCTCAAGGATATAGGCCCCCGACTGGTATACTTAGTGTTGCAAACGTTTGAAATCGGTAAAACAAAACAATTCACCAAAGTCGAGTGAAAAAAGTCGCAATTTTCAAAACGTCCTAGCGCAGCCGCCATCTTGTTTTTATATTATTTTAACTTATACAGGACCTATGAGTCGAAACCCCTCCAAGTCTTTTCCCCACCGAAACCGGAAATGGACTCGGCCGCCATCTTGGATTTGAATCTCCTCTATAATTTTCCTCTACTCACTTTATGGTTTTATACATTATTGCAAAACATACCCCTAACCCATCTCTCACCCATTCCGAGAAACGACATGTCAATGAGTGAGTGAGTGGCTTTGTAGTTTTATATAATATAAACTAGTTTGCTTGGGTGCGCGAGCTGCACGCAGCTCGCGTGTTTGGTGTTTTTGAGAAGTATTTCCCTATCCTTATAAAATTTTGAGAATCCATAGGAATCCTTAAATGAATTGGGAAATCCGTTAGAATTACCCCTAAATCAGTATGAGAACCCTTAAGAACCCCTAAAACATTTGAGAAGTATAAAAAAAAACTTTAACCTATTGTTTGCTTGTCGTCGTCCCTGAGTTACGCTTCACCCACTCAACCTTCGTTACGCTACGGAGGTCGGCGGCTCGCTTCGCTCGCCACCTACCCCCTTTGCTCCACTCGGTCTCGCAGGTTCGCTCCGCTCAGGACCTACCTACCACCAGTGAGGTTTCGAAGCCTACTATTATATTTGTTCAAACACCTGATGGCTATCTCTAACCGTTATGAAGTTACAGCCCTTTCAATTTTAGGGGAGGTTGGGGAGGGGAGCTTCACCCACTCAACCTTCGTTACGCTACGGAGGTCGCCGGCTCGCTTCGCTCGCCACCTCCCCGCTTCGCTATACTCGGTCTCGCAGGTTCGCTCCACTCAGGACTTTTAGGGGAGGTTGGGGAGGGGAGAAGAGGGGAGGGTATAAAACGTTCAACGCCCCTCATTAATAAAGTATAGTAAAAATCAAAATGCCGCTACGTGTCCTAGTTTCCGAGATACGATGGGGGGAGGGGTGAAGGGGTGGAGAGAGGGGAGTTTTGAAAAATGATTTTGACCAACTCTTTGCCCCTTCTTACGAATCTGAAAAAAAATATGTTCCAAGTCTCTTAACTTCCGAGATCCGCCTAAAGGGGGGGAGAAGGGGGGAAAGGGGGACAACTTCTAAAACTGGTTTTTACTATTCCGAGCCTCCTCTATACGAATCTGAAAAAAAAAATGTTCCAAGTCTCTTGGTTTCCGAGATACGATAGGGAGGGGGGAGAAGGGGGGTGAAAAGGGGAGGTTTGGCACTTTTCCCATAGGTTTGAGAGTTAGTTGTTTACGAATCTGTCAAAATATACCCACCTCCCCATCCACCATCTGGGAGAACAATTCTGTCAGTGAGTGAGTGAGTGGTAATCGAGCTTTATATAATATAACTAGTTTGCTTGGGTGCGCGAGCTGCACGCAGCTCGCGGGTTTGGTCTTTTTGAGGAGTATTTCCCTATGGTTATAAAATTTTTAGAATCCATAGGAATCCTTAAATGAATTGGAAAATCCGTTAGAATTACCCCTAAATCAGTATGAGAACCCTTAAAAACCCCTAAAACATTTGAGAAGTATAAAAAAACATTACCCTGAGGTTTGCTTGTCGTCATCCCTGAGTTACGCTTCACCCACTCAACTTTCGTAACGCTACGCTTCGCTCCACTCGGTCTCGCAGGTTCGCTCCACTCAGGACCTACCTACCACCGGACAGGTTTCGACGCCTACTATAATATTTGTTCAAACACCTGATGGCTATCTCTAACCGTTATGAAGTTACAACCCTTTCAATTTTAGGGGAGGTTGGGGAGGGGAGCTTCACCCACTCAACCTTCGTTACGCTATGGAGGTCGCCGGTTCGCTTCGCTCGCCACCTCCCCCCTTCGCTCCACTCGGTCTCGGAGGTTCGCTCCACTCAGGACCTACCTACCACCGGAAAGGGGAGGTTGGGGAGGGGAGGATATAAAAATTTCAACGCACTTCAATAATAATGTATAGTCAAAATCAAAATGCCGCTAAGTGTCCTAGTTTCCGAGATACGATGGGGGGAGGGGTGAAGAGGGGTAGTGGGGGGGGGGGAGTTTTGAAAAATGATTTTGACTAACAATCAGCCCAGTTATACAAATCTGAAAAAAAAAATGTTCCAAGTCTCTTAACTTCCGAGATCCGCCTAATGGGGGGGAGAAGGGGGAAAGGGGGACAACTTTGAAAACTGATTTTTACTTTTCAGAACCTCCTCTATACGAATCTGAAAAAAAAAATGTTCCAAGTCTCTTGGTTTCCGAGATACGATAGGGAGGGGTGAGAAGGGGGGTGAAAAGAGGAGGTTTGGCACTTTTCCCATAGGTTTGAGAGTTAGTTGTTTACGAATCTGTAAAAATATACCTACCTCCCCACCCACCATCAGGGAGATCAATTCTGTCAGTGAGTCAGTCAGTGGTAATTTAGCTTTATATAACAATCAGCCCCAGAATTACCCCTAAAACAGTATGAAAACCCCTACGGACCCCTAATAAAACCTTATTTAAAAACTGAGACTTTTTCCATACAAAATATTACCCTAAAGTTTGCTGAGTTACGCTTCACCCACTCAACCATCGTTAAGCTACGGAGGTCGCCGGCTCGCTTCGCTCGCCACCTCCCCCCTTCGCTCCACTCAGGACCTACCTACCACCGGACAGGTTTCGACACCTACTATAATATTTGTTCAAACACCTGATGGCTATCTCTAACCGTTATGAAGTTACAGCCCTTTCAATTTTAGGGGAGGTTGGGGAGGGGAGCTTCACCCACTCAACCTTCGTTACGCTACGGAGGTCGCCGACTCGCTTTGCTCGCCACCTCCCCCCTTCGCTCCACTCGGTGTCGCAAGTTCGCTCCACTCAGGACCTACCTACCACCGGAAATGGGAGGTTGGGGAGGGGAGGGTATGAAAATTTTAACGCTCCTCAATAATAAAGCATAGTCAAAATCAAAATGCCGCTACGTGTCCTAGTTTCCGAGATACGATGAAGGGGGGGAGGTGAAGGGGGGGAGAGGGGGGAGTTTTGAAAAATGATTTTGACCAACTTTTTGCCCCTTCTTACGAATCTGAAAAAAAAAATGTTCCAAGTCTCTTAACCTCCGAGATCTGCCTAAAGGGGGGGAGAAGGGGGGAAAGGGGGCCAACTCTGAAAAGTGGTTTTTACTTTTCCGAGCCTCCTCTATACGAATCTGAAAAAAAAAATGATCCAAGTCTCATGGTTTCCGAGATACGATAGGGAGGGGGGTGAAGGGGGGCGAAAAGGGGAGGTTTGGCACTTTTCCCATAGGTTTTAGAGTTAGTTGTTTACGAATCTGCAAAAATATACCCCCCTCCCCATCCACCATCAGGGAGAACAATTCTGTCAGTGAGTGAGTGAGTGGTAATCGAGCTTTATATAATATAATAATAATGGCCATAGATTTTTCTTTGGTTAACATCAATTGCTCTCTAACATTTAGTGGTACTTTAGGTTTTAATAATTCTTGTGTACAAGGTAAATTAGTTCTTAACATCCTACTCATCAATAATTCAGATGGATTATACTCCAACCCTGCTACTGGGGTTGTTCTCTAATGCAACAAGGCAATTTCAAAATCAGAATGATCCTCTAAACATTTTTTTAACATGCGCTTGACTATACCCACTGCTTTTTCTGATAACCCATTTGATTGGAGTGTATCGGGGGCTGGACTTTATCAACTCAATATCGAATTTTCGAGAAAACTGTACGAATCTCCTCTGAAACTGCTCGACTGATTTTTATGATATTTGGTAGGTATGAGAATAGGTTGGCAAGTATATTTCACACCTTAAAGCCTCCCAGGCGCGGTTTTGCGTTTCTGCGTTTTCAATACAAAATGCGATATTGCGAAATGAGTTCTTAGAACATTTGGTATTGGGACGCAGAAACGCAAAAACGCGCCTGTGTGTGAGAGCTTTTAATTTTTATGACAGAACAACGTTTGCGGGGTCAGCTAGTATGTAATACTTCGCGGGAGTGCGGCAACAAGCACCGTGATACGAGATTTTATATAAAGAAGAAGAAGAAGAAGATAATTGCAAAATATTTCAATATTTAGCATAAAATAAATTGTGATAATTTGCAAAATAAATATTGACTCTCTGTTCGTGCCGAACCAGTCGGCTCTCTGTACGTGGAAGTGGGCACCGTCAACTTTAGCAATAAACTATTGACGCTCTAGTGAATGCGTCCCACTTCCTATCGTCGCCCACTTCGCATTGGGCAATCGTTGCTGAACGCATTGTGCCGGTGATCCCCAGCTGGGCTTGGTGCAGCTAACCATCTGTGATCGGCTTGCTTCGTGCACAAGCGTTTACCGTGCCCGTTTGCCAAGCAATACCTTGTGGGCTCGAAACACCCGTGAAAGCCGCGAACCGTGAATGTGGATGGCTTTCGCGCCCGTTCTCGGGCTTCCCGCTTTGTTCCTCGTACAGTGTCGGTCTATTTGTGCCCGCTTCAAAGGGGTTGCAAAGCACAAACCTCCCGTGAACAAAATCAAATCAAGAACGCGACCGCATCCACACTCGCGCGTGAAATGGATGACGTATGAATGCTTCTAAAGGAAATAATGAATATTGAAGTGACTGATTTAAAAAAAAAAAGATAATCTAATGTCTAGTCATAGGAAATATAAAGGAAAAAAAGGATTCTGAAAAGAAGTCTGGAGTAAGCATATTTTATATTTATGTATAGCAATACAGATTATATAGCATTCGACGTCCATTCATGGTCCATTCTCGACGAGCGCGCGAACTAACCTGTGAACGAATCGCGAATGTGGAGGGACATGTTTTTCGCGACGACTTCCCGGCAAAATTACGGGCGTGATTTGAACAGTTGTTCGCGACACGAATGTGGAGCCCGCATTTTTCGGGCCATGCCATTGACCTCCTTAGAGTATATATTTATGTTCTGTGCCATTGACTATCTGAAAGAAACTTATATACTAACTGGAATGAGGACGGGCAACCCAGAAACGTTCCGAGCGAGAAAGCTTCAAGAGTGGATGTTGTCTTGAACTATGTATGTCTGTACCGTCCAGTTGCAAATTATCCATTTTGCAACCTGTCTATTAAGACGACTTTTGTATTCGGAGATTCGAGGACTCCGTTAATATTATATATTTTTTCAGACATAGAAAATCGCATATTCATGCTATGACTGTATGACTTATAATGTTTTAGTAACATTCGTTAATATTTATTTTATATTCCGAAACCATTCATTTTCACTCGCAGCTCGCCAAATGGATTCTTTTGCTGGAGAAGCATGGAAAAATCCTTAGGACCGGCACGCCATGGTGCGCGGTCTCTTTTCTTTTCAATATTTGTATTTAAAAAGCAAACTAGGTACTACCGACACCATGTGCGATGTCCGATGTTTCTAATTTATAAAATATATTTTTGATTACTATGTACATCTCAACGGACGAAATCTCACCACCAATACGGCTCTTTTTGTTTGCAGCATCCGGCCGCTATTGAAGCGCTAAACTTTCTCTTCCTTTATCCCTATTCCCTTCATTAACCCTACAACAAAAAAGACCTATGATAACATACAAAATGCATTTATGCGTTGTTTACATTTGCTCTCAGAACCTAGGTAACTCATTAACAACTCAGCTGGGTAACTTTTCTGATAATATGACTAACATTATAATGGAGCACCCGGTCGATAAGTTTATTGTGCTGGGTGACTTTAACCAATCTAATTTAACCAGGATCCCTGCAGATGATGGTTATTCTCTCCACCCTACAAACCTGAATGGTCATGTCCAATCCATTTTCTTTGACAACATTAACGCATGTAACCTGTTGCAGTACAACTGTCACCCTAACAAAAATAATAAGATTCTGGACTTGGTGTTTTCCAATACTGAAGTTGCTGTCTCCTGCAGCATAGTGTACGTTACCCCAGCAGGAAAGTGTCTCCTAGAGTTATATGAGTGGAACGTATAATGTGTGCCCTAACTGCTGTAAATGTGCCCCCACATAAAAAATGTGTGCCCCCTGTCGTTTTGGAAAAAAAAACGGAATAAACGATTCCTGCTGGGGTAACGTTTTTCTAGCAGGAAAATTCTAAACGAATGATCAGATAGAGAAACATTGTGCATGGCCTTGTAGCTTATAGTAGTGCCAAAGTGTGGGGCACACATTTTTTATGTGGGGGCACATTTACAGCAGTTAGGGAACACATTATACGTTCCACTCATATAACTCTAGGAGACACTTTCCTGCTGGGGTAACGTACACTGCAGCATGGACCCCCTGGTTCCTGAAGATCCGCACCACAACGCTTTAGGTATCACGGCGGACTTTGTTCAGCTGCATAGTCTGCCAGCTCGTCCCTATGTTAAATACTTGTATCGGTCAGCTGACTATGCAGCAATTAAAGATAATCTTAACATTGTTGACTGGCAATTCGAATTGGGTCACAGGTCACTGGACGATGCCGTAGCATTCTTTTATGATGTTTTATATAAAGTTCACAAATCTTACATCCCAACCAAAACAGTTGTTTCCCAGTCTAAATACCCCCTCTGGTATAAAAGTTCGTTAGTTAAAATTATTAAAGAAAAATCAAAATTCCACGCTAAATTCAAAAAGTATGGGAACGACTCGGACTACCAATCTTTTGTAATATTACGGCAACGTGCAAAGGACTTAGAGAAGTGCATGTTTGAGGATTACATGGCCAATGTAGAATCCGCTATTCGTAACAACCCTCGAGCCTTCTGGAGCTACGTAAAATCAAAAAAACAAAACAAAATAACCCTTCTGTGCTGTGGTTTGGAGACCGATCCTCTAGCAATGGTGAAGAAATTTGCGACTTCTTCGGCGAGTATTTTCTGTCAAACTTTTGTGAATCCACTAGCTTTGAGAGTAGTGCGGAATACCATTGTACCAGTGAGCGGACTGATTACAGTCCATACGATATTGCCGCTATCGAGGTTTGTGAAAACGAGGTTATGAAATTGCTAAAGCACTTGGACTTAAATAAATCTGCTGGTCCGGACAAGCTCCCACCGGTTTTACAATCTCTTATCTTACAATTTTATTATTCAGACGATCTCTGAATACCGGGGTTATGCCCGCTATATGGAAATCGGCTTATATTACTCCCATTCACAAAAAGGGACCGAGAAAATGCGTGGACAACTACAGACCGATATCCAAGTTATGCGTGTTTGCTAAAATATTAGAAAAAATTGTGTACAGGCAAGTTTACTCTGCTCTCAGGCTCAGTTTCAGCGAACACCAGCATGGCTTTTTGGGTGGTCGGTCAACAACTACAAACCTCGTTCTCTGTAGTGACTTCTTGTCAGAGGCTATGTCTAATCGGTCCCAAATCGACGTCATTTATACAGACTATGCTAAATGTTTCGACAGAATTGATCACGTAGTTCTCATGCGTAAACTTCTATCGATGGGCATTAGGGGTAATCTTTTCCGTTGGTTTAAGTCGTATTGGAGGACAGGTGTCAGACTGTTGTGCTGAATGGGTATTCATCAAGATCAATGCGTGTTCCATCTGGAGTTCCTCAAGGATCTTTATTGGGGCCGCTCTTATTTAATTTATTCGTCAATGATATTGATTCCTGCTTCCTCCACTTCTTATTATTTGATCAACACGTGGACCAAATCATGAATAAAGCATCAAAATCACTAGGGTTCATTTTGAGAGTCTCGTCCGAGTTCAGAAGCATCAAAACCATTAAAATTCTCTATTGTACTTTTGTTCGCAGTCATCTCGAGTATGCCTCTCAAGTTTGGAATCCCAACTACAACTTATACATTAATCGATTGGAAGGCATACAAAGAAGATTTTTGAGGTATATTCAATTCCGGTCTAAAACTTACTCTCCCACTTATCTCCTACGCTGTAAAAGATTCCATCTACTTCCTCTTTCTGAACGTAGAAGAATTGCAGACCTGGCGTTTTTATTTAGAATCGCTAACGGTTTAACCGAGCTTCCCGAACTGCTGAGCAAAATTGGACTGAGGATTCCTTCTACTTTTCGGCGCAATACCCGTCTATTGCATACTCCTGTGGTAGGAACGAAATATAGACGAAACTCATACTTAATAAGAGCGAGTCATACGTATAACGCGGTTGGCCAGGACGTCGACATCGATATTTTCAGTACTAGCATCTCAAAATTAAAAAGGACTCTTTGTAATTTCTTTTTCGAGAACATTAACTAATTCAATGCAATTTGCGCTGTTTGAAACACATTTTTACTTATGATACTGTCTTTTCAAACACTGTCTGCCTTCTTAAATATTTTTGTTTTTGTTTATAAGCTCTTTTCTATCTGTGAAAACTTTTAATTGGCCTTATTTTAATCATTCTTTGTCATATGTAAAATCCTTTTTTTTTGTTTTATTCCTATTAGTCAAAAAAAGGTGGTCAAACAATAGAATAGAATTTTTGTAAAACAAAGGATGACGTAAAAAAGGGTCACATATTTTTTGTCGTTTTGACTTCTATTGGTCGGCACACTCTTTGTGCGGACCAATAGAAGTTCTTCTTCTTCGTTTCGATGATTCGTTAAGGGTGGTAAACAGATGTGGACATCGTCTGCACGGGATTTTATTTTAAATATGAGCAGATTTCGTTCGAGCCCATGGTACGACAACGATGTTCGAAACTTCGAACTTACCTACTTAATTTTTTGGAAATTTCCCGTTTGCCAATCTAAAACATTGGTAACCCTAGTCGTAATAAACAACCAAAGTTTAAAAACTTCCCTGAAAAACCAAATTCCACATCCAGCATACCCTTACTACTACTCACACAACACAATTTTACCATATCCAAAGCGGATTATTTCACTTAAATACAATAAAAAGTACATAAATGACTTCAACGCGAAAATGTATCGGCCATATTGTTTACATCGGTGACAAGGCAAGACAAGAGACACCATCACCACCACCTTTGTCGGTTTCTCGCTCGGAACGTTTTTTTTTTTTCTTTTCTATTGAATCCATTGTACAAATTTAAACTCTAAACTTTTGAGATAGATTTATTTTTAGTTTTTTAGCATTTTGTTCGTACTCATTCCAGTTAGTATAAAAGTTCCTTGACTATCTGTAAATGTACAAATCACAGACTGCTGGCCGGGCGGGACCGGGACATACGTCCATGACCGGGACCAACGGCATGTGACAGTTTGCTTTTGTCATTGTCAATTTTTATTCAAATAATCGATTAGTTCCACCTCCACCAAAGTTAGTATTTAGCTTAGAGACCATTTTCTATTTGTATTTTCAACTTAACAGTTATTATTACAGGGTAAAATGGTAAAAACTGATAAAATAGAACCTGTGTCTTCTGTTCATTCACATCACAATTTGAGAATTTTCTCTTAATTTAAATACTTTGATCAACCCACTATAATGTACTACAGTTACACACAAAATACGTGCTTTGGATGTGGAGTTGCGGACATCAGCCTGTTACACAATAGACTTGTCCACTTTAAAGTGATAAAAGTGTTGTTTTCTTCTAAATGTCTGGGTCTACTTGCTTAATTATTACAAAACAAAGTCATGCTGTGTGAATTGGTTGCTTCGAATTGTCAGTAACAATCTTATTTTCTAGTAGCTGTGAACATTCTTCATTTTCAGCCAAGGGGTTAAGTTTAGCCTGCTAATCTTGAGTTTATTTTCACTTGGGGTAGTAAGGGCAGGTACCTTACAGGCTTGTTGTAGTTATAGGAAAATAGTCTTATTTCGTAAATCGTATCATTTGAGATATTTCAATCTGAGTTTATACTTTTTGGTAAAAATATACTCGGCAATGTTCGGAGCAGCCGCACTGTAGGTAATGTAGGTACAGCCTACAACTGTAATTTAAGGTTTTAGGTGTCAAAAATAATTAATTTAGGTCATAGTATTACTAAGTGAGGGATTGACTGCGAGTGACGAGAAATCAACAGAACAGCAACTTACTAACATTAATTTGAGTTACTTAAAATACAAATTGAGTAGCTTTATAATATTTGAGCGACTTAATATTTGTTGAGTGTCAACGTCCTGCATTTTTTTAAATATTTGGCAAATGATTTATTTATACTGAGCGGCATTTTATCATAAATGAAGTGTTTCAAGTAGTTGTGTGTAAATGTTCTAAAAATAGAAAATCTTTGTTAATTTTTCGCTTACTCAAATTCATACCGCTCAAGTTATTAGTCAGTCAGTCAGTCAGTCTGTCTGGCCGTTTGTATGTTACAGCCATTTTACTCTAGACTTTTGGCACCACACTATTGATATTTGGAGAGTGGCTTTCAAGAATCGTAAGTCGTTGTCGTCGTCGTTGTTTGTCTATCAACAGCTCATTACATCATATCATCATTGTCAATGATATAGAGGTTCATAAAATATGTTTTTTCTTTAATCAATGGTTGAAAAGATCATCCGTTTTAATAGCCATAAAAAGTGATGAAATTTTGCACAGTTGTTCTACATTTATGCCAGGAAAGGTTTCTGGAAAAAAAGGCATTGCAATGCATGTCGGGCACAACTAGTAGGTAGTTAATATCTAATAATTAATCTGCTAACGAGAGGTTTTCTCCATGTAACTCCTCTTTGATGAGTGCATATGTGCAAAAAAATATGTTGCTTCTTCTTACTCTAAACTTTAGTTGGTACAATTGAAATATTTCATTTCATTTATTCAATAACATTAACAATTGTGTCTGAATGCGTTACATAAAAAAACTTTAAGTAAGTAATTAGTTAAATAAAATTAATTAAATAAACAGAAAAAAAAACACAAATAGACTAATAACAAATAGAAAAAAATATACCATTGCTAAATAAAATAAAATTAATAAAAATCACAATAATAAACAATGTCAACATTATAAAAAATAAAAAACCATGAAAATATTTAAAAAGTCACCAATAATTCTAATCTATTCTATTCTTTTTTCTTCACAAAGTGTACAATTGGCATTTTGATCTGATGATTTATTAGGCTGTAATTAAATAAAAACCACCCATTTCGCACTATTCGGCACGCAGTGACTGATGGACATAACAACCACTTTGTAGTGCAAGTTGATTAGAACTTTATTCCAACAGTATTTCAAACTAAGTTAGAACCACCACAAATAGAGTTGCTAATTTAGCAGATACCCCAGCCTTAATAAAATCGTTTGGTTGCAGAAAACTGATTGGAGGTGGCAGAGAAGTGGGTAACCAGGAGTGTTTGTATCGTAAGAACTGATCACAAGTACTGATAATGGTGAAATATAACGAGTCGGAGTCAGAGTCGGAAGACGCGTCGCACGCGAGCGAGCCGCGCTTCCGTGTGCGCGTGTGCATGCAGCGCTTCTACCACAGCGGGGACGTGCGCGCGCGCGCCTACGTGTGCGTGTCGCCGCGCCGCCGCGTGCGCTGGCTGCAGCGCCGCCTGCGCCGCCTGTTCGGCCTGCCGCGCCTGCTGCTGCTGTCGCGCGGCCACCTGCTGCCGCCGCAGGAGCCGCTCGCGCTGCTGCAGCCCGACGACCCCGTCGAGTGCGTACGCGACGGACCGCGCGAGTAGCCGCGCCGACAGACCGCAAGTCTTAATCTGATTCCTGCCTTGCAGGGTGGTTCCTGCGGACGCGGAGCCCGACGACTGCGACGATGCAACGCCCCGAGACGTCGTGGACTGTGTAGACGAGGTGCCGGTGACTACCGTAGAAGACCCTCAGCGCTCTCCGTCGCCCGCCCACTCTGATGATCTCACCGAAACCAAGCGGCAGGCGCTTATGATGCTGGAGCAGTTCTGCGTCTCGCCCGCGACGGAGAGCGTGCCCAGGCCGCGCCGGCGCCGCGTGCGTCGCCGCCGGCGCGTACCGCCGGGCGCGAGCACGGACGCGGGTTCAGACGCAGGCATGGTCGCGGATACGGTCGCGGGCATGGGGGCGGGCACGGATGCAGACATGGTCGCGGGCACGGGCGTAGGCACGGACGCGGGCACGGACGCGGGCTCGGACGCAGAGGACGAGGCGGCGTCGGCAGCCCTGTGTCGCGGCCCGGTGGCGGTGGCGATGGTGCTACGTAATGAGATGCAGCCGCGCGCGCCCCGCGTCGTGCGCCCGCTGTCAGACCGAAAGACCGCGACCCTCCACGACACATCGCCCACCGAGATCGTTATGGGTTAATCCGATTAAATTGATATGGTTAGTTTAATTGATGAATTTCTTTATTTCTAATGCTAATTTCATTTTAATCATCACCCTCAAAACCCCTGAAAATGGCACCCATAACGAAATTTTGAGAATTTTCTTATCCGAAAATGACGTGAATCATATATCCATTTGAGTGATGGCTGAGATGGCTCACTCAAAACCTGAGCTCAAAACATTGTGCTGATAAATGCATTGAATAGTAAGGGGATTGTGGAGGTATATAAAAGTTATTATCGGAGAGGTATATTGATACGATATGTGGAAAACTAGTAACTTATGTTCTATGGCGTATATCTTACTTAACAAGTAGACACGCCACATTGCAGGCTTATCATGCTTAAGTTGGTTCAATATTGCGTTATGGTATGGGGAAACTCGGTGCATCTCGGAAGAGCTTTCGTCGCACATAAGAGATGTATACGTGCGATTTGTAATGTAGACCCACTAACATCCTGTAAACCACTATTTAAAAAACTAAGAATATTTATATTGAGGAAATATGTACATTTACCAAATCTCACCCTGAGATGTTTGAAAAACTGGGAGATAAATGTAAATTGAAAACTAGATACCCTAACAGATTAATTATTCCTGGAACGAAAACTGAACTATACAGGCGGAGTTGCTATCCTATGTGTATTCAGATATATCTCAAGATTCCTAACCAAATTAGAGAACTTCCAATGGTCCACTACAGAAGGGCTTTACAAAAATGGTTAATTGAGAATCCCTTCTTTTAAAAGAATTCCTCCAGTTCAAATTTAAATGATCTCTTTGTACCAAAAATTTGCATGTCATTAATTTATGATTGAATATGTTAAGCTATTATATTATATTATATTATACCATTGTAAGAACTTTTGTAACCATATTTATCGGCAAATAAATCTTTGACTTTTACTATAAAACATTTAAAAAAATATTAAGAGGACTACAGGAGCTAAACGCGAGTTTTATAATGCAAAAAAGCATATGATTCACTGCAATAAACAAAACCAGTAAAATATATGATATTCTCCAGGATATATGCTACTATGATAGTGTTTTGAAAACATAATTCAACTAATTTTACTCGATAGAATAAAAATCACGAACTTGTCTCTAAAATTTTCTTTTAACGAGTAAAATCATACTAAAATACATGCGATCATTCTGATTTTTTGGCAAATAATTCTACAAGCAACATATTAGCATGCTTTATGTTGTTATTTTTTTAGCCCAATCAATAGATTTTTTGTAAATCGCAAAAAACCACTCATTTCGCACTATTCGGCCCGCAGTGACTGACGTAACAACCACACTTACCACCGTAGTAGCTTTATTCTAACAGTATTACAAACGAAGTTTGAACCACCACAAATAGAGTTGCTAATTTAGCTCCTGTAGTCGCCTTAAAAGAAAATCTTGTAAAAAGGTGGAACTATTACCCCCCCATATCTCCGTAACTATAAGGTTCCCAGATATGGTTTAGATTCTAGACCAAAAAATCCTTTTACACCCATAAGGGTAAATGTTGACACCGCACCCATTAACGACATCTTACAGTTATAGTCAGTTATAAATAAATCCTCTTGCAATGTTGCTTAAGTTTCTTATTCCACTGCCGACTGGCTTGTTTCAGGCCATACAATGCTTTGTTAAGCCGACATACTTTATTCTGAATTTCGTAAGGTGGCAATGACGTGTTAATTTCTTCATCTACAACTCCTTGCAAAAATGCCGAAATAGCATCCATTTGATGAATTTTTAGTTTGTACTTAGCCGCTAAGTCAATCAAGTATCTGATAGCGTATAACCAGAGCGTAAACTTCATGGTAATCTATACCTTTTGTTTGTTTGAATCTATAGGTAGATAATCAATAAAATGACTCGATAACACCAATGTTATTGTTTTAATCTTTGAACACTGAATCCCTCTCTCAAATCCTGGGTTTTGTGCGGCGTCCGAGCTTTTACGAAACTCGCCGACCAACCGCCGGAAATGCGCGCGAATTTAGCGCGGCAAATTTAAGATCGTGAAGCTTGTACGCCACACCATCCCCCTAGGTTGAAAGATACCCCAACCAAAATCACAATAACTTTACATCTTACATTCAATGAAAACTTGCGTTAAAAAACAGTAAAATACACAATATTTTTTTTTTATTGAAATTAGGATGCAAGAACATGCTTAGAACAAACAAATACACATTATGCTGTATGGTGAGCCAAAACTACAGATCGAGACGGGCTTTGAAGCGAACGTTACGACCTGAACGTGTCGTGTATTGCTGCGGTTGAGTTGGGGCTGTGAACCAGGAACAGGCGGAGTTTGAGGCGCACTTGGGCCGGCAGGCACAACCGGAACAGCTGACTTGGGCTAGGTGTCACAGGTAAGTTAGCGATTGGAGCACGGTAAGCTGATGAGGTTGGGCTGTCGAAAATGAACGCCGGCTTTACCCTGTCAAGGCTCACTTGGGTATTCTTATCACCCACGGTGATGGTGACAGTTTTGTCTGTCCTGGAAACGACCGGGTATGGACCTCCGTAGGGAGGCTTGAGCGCAGGCCGTACAGTGTCGTCTCTTAAAAAAACGTGGGACGCAGTTTGCAGTTCCTTCGAAATGAAGGTGCGCTGCTGTCCATGTCGAGAGGCAGGGGTAGGCCTTAAACGTGCCATGTATTGTCGCAGTTGTGTTGCAAAACTTGAGAGGTCTTCGGCGCGATTTGGATCTGCAGAAGATGCAATAAATTCGCCGGGCAGGCGCAGGGGCTCCCCGTAAACGAGCTCGGCTGTGGAACATTGCAGATCTTCTTTAAGGGCAGCACGCATGCCGAGAAGTACCACGGGCAGCGCTTTGTACCACGTCTCCTCATAGCACATTAGGGCGGCCTTGAGGGTGCGGTGCATTCTCTCGACGAGGCCATTCGCGCAAGGGTGGTAGCTCGTAGTTCGAATACGTTTAATGCCGCAAAGCTGCGTCAAATTCTGGAACAAGGTAGACTCAAAATGCCTACCTTGGTCAGTTGTCAAAATGGTAGGAACTCCGAAACGGGAGATCCAGCCTCGGAAGAAAGTCTCCGCTGTTTCCTCCGCAGTCATAGTCACCATTGGCCAGACCTCAGGCCAGCGAGTGAACCTGTCCTCCGCAGTAAGGCATTATTGGTAGCCTTTGCTAGAAGGAAGAGGGCCAATAATGTCCATATGAACGTGATAGAAACGTTTGGGAGGATTGGAGAAATTACCGAGAGGAGTAACTGTGTGTCTGGACACCTTACTGCGTTGGCAAGCGACGCAGGAACGAGTCTAGTCCTTCTGGATACTAGGCCATACAAAGCGGTCAGCCACCAAGCGTGCGGTTGCTCGCGCGCCTGGATGACTGAGGTTATGGAGCTTGTTAAAGTGATGACGTCTAAAAGAAGGGGTTAAGAAAGGACGGGGTTTTCCTGTGGACACGTCACAAAAGATCTCGAGGTCAGAACCGGGTATCAATACTTTTTCAATTTTCAGAGAAGAGCTAGTTTGCGCCTTACGGAGTTCCTCGTCGGTCGCCTGTTCTGCGGCGAGGGCGGTGAAGTTCTCATCAAGACGGATGGCCTCTACGCGCGACATGGCGTCAGCGACGACGTTGTCCTTCCCACTAACATGGACGATGTCCGTTGTGAACTGGGAAATGAACGACAATTGGTTCAGTTGGACAGGAGGCAGCTTCTCGCGCTTTTGTGAAAAAGCATAAATCAAGGGCTTATGATCGGTGAAAATTGTGGCGTGCTGTGCTTCCAAGAGGTGGCAAAAGTGTTGGACAGCAGCATTAACTCCCAGCAGTTCCCTGTAGTACGCAGGCCAAGTAGCCTGACGTGCAGTAAGTTTCTTACTGAAGAAAGCGAGGGGTTGCCAGATGCTGTCTACATGCTGCTGTAAGCAAGCGCCAACATGGGTCGAGGAAGCATCAGTGAAGAGGCCAAGCTTGGCATCAGGTATTGGGTGAGCGAAGAGGGTCGCGTTTGCGAGGTGGTCCTTACATTTTTGGAATGCCAACTCGAGCTCAGGTGTCCATGGGACTGGTTTTGCTCCTTTAAGTTGAGGGCTTGAAGTTCCCCTGCATTTGGTAGGAAACGTCGGTAAAAATTTACCATTCCTAAAAACCTGCGAAGACCTTCGATGGTCTTCGGCAATGGGAAATTTTGTAGGGCTTCTATGCGTTCGGGAGGAGGGCGAATACCAGACTGGTCGATTTGGACGGGTTGATTACAACACCGTACCCGGAGTGGCGCTTTATAAAGGGCGCGTAGATGTACTGCATGATCTTCAGGCGATTTAGAGAAGACCAGAATGTCGTCCACATAAAGGGAAACAAAAGTCAAGGCCCATTGTGACCTCGTCAATAAATCGTTGGAACGATTGCCCGGCGTTCCGCAAACCAAAGCCCATGAATGGGAACTCAAAGAGCCCAAAAGGAGTTATTATTGCAGTTTTGCAAATATCCTCTGGCGCGACCGGAATTTGCTGGTAGGCTTTGACGAGGTCTATCTTGCTGAAGATGGAACAGCCAGCCAAGTTGCTTCCAACGTCCCCGATGTGGCGGACTGGATAGCAGTCAGGTATTGTCCGAGCATTGACACCTCTATAATCGCCGCATGGCCTCCAGCGGTCCTGGGGACAGGCTGGTAACTCCAGATGACTGTCCTTGTGGACCATCTGTAGTGGCGAAGACCACGGGCTTTTAGAAGGACGGGCGGTACCACAACGAACCATGTCTTCGAAGACGGCCTTCGCGACCTGCAGCTTCTGCGGTGCAAGGCGGCGAGGACGGCTCGAAACAGGGGGACCCTCTGTCGTGAGGGTGTGGTGCTTGGTTGCATGCTCGACGACCCGTGGGAGTCCAGGAGGTCTCGTGATGTCAGGGAACTCCTGTAATATTACAGAGAAAGGAGGATTATCAGATATGATAGTTTTGATACTAGCTTGTGTGATGGATGCTACAGAAGCACGTACAGAGAGCTTTGTGGTGCCGTCGATCAGGAGGCGGTTATAGCAGTCGGGTAGCAGATTATAATACGCTAGAAAATCTGACCTGATAATTGCTGTGCTCACGTCTGCGATGATGAAATTCCACCTAAAGTCACGTCGAAGACCCAGATTTAGGTTAAGAAAAATAGTGCCGTAAGTTCTTATGGCACTTCCATTAGCGGCGCGAACGTCAAAACTAGTGGCATTGTAACAGCCACGGAGCAATCGGCGCGGGAAACAACAAAGATCCGACCCAGTGTCGATTAAGAATCGATTACCTGACCTGGAATCTGTTATAAACAGACGGCGGCTCGTGTTTTCGCAATCAGACGCCGCCGGTACTAATTGCCGACGGCATTTCCCGGTTGGTCAGGTTGCCAACTGGAAGGCGTAATGTACTACGCTGCCTTTGTGCCAAAACGACTGTGGTACCAGCACATGCCTTTACTCTGGCGCGAAGATGACCTTGACCGGGAACGAGCGTTTGTGGGGGATCTAGAGCGTGAGTGTGCACTGTCCTTATCTAAGGCATCAATCCTTCTGGAAAGGTTTTCAATGCATTTTAAAATGCGCTCAAGATCCGGTACCGCACTGGAAGAAGTAGTTGTAAGTTTGCAGGGAAAGGGATCGGAATCGGACCCCGCTCTTACCACCCTCTTTTAATTAATATTACTTGGGAGCACACAAATTATTAAACCACCATCTTTTTCGATCGAAGCTTACCATAGACAGTTTTTTATTTTCTTAAATGTCAATCATAGACAACGTCAATAGCGAGGTGCGTTTCGTAACATCCTCCCACCGCAAAGAAAGATTATTAAATCTAAATTATCATTTCTTAATTTTACTACCATAATGAACATAATAATTAAGGTAAAAAAAAATAACATGGCAACCCTAAACTAAGTTCACATAGCAGTCACTAGGTGGCGTACATGTCAGACTCACAGAAATGATTAGATATAATCTTCCTGAAACTTAATTCTTAAATTTAACAATATGACATCACCAAGTCAGATAGAGAATTATATTTAAGTTTTCTTAGTAACTATACACATTGTAATGAATGTAACAATTGTTTCAATTTTCATTTAATAAGATGTAATAATTTTTGCTTAAAACTATTAAGTAATCTAATAGTCTAATAATTATTTTACATAGCCTTGGCAGACATAATAGGTAAATTCAGATTTTAAAAACACAAGTGTATGGTGCACTTAACATAATTTAATTAGTCAGACTCGAGTTAATTAGCGAAATGTATTTTTATAAATCATAGACATCAAATTTACTGGGTAGTTTTACTTTCCTCCCCCTGCGAGATACCTGTTCATGACAATCCGCGTTAACTGATGGTGTATTAGTTCCCTCATTAAGAGGGCCTGCCACAGCAAGAGGAAGATCTTTGTCATGCTCAGAAGGATCTGACAAAGGTTTATGTAGTTTAGATAAAGAATAATCGTTACCTGATAATTCTAACTTGTACAGTCTCTGCACAGGACGAATCTTTACTCCCGTAGCAGTCCTTACTTTCGCTGTCCTTTCTATCCTATCCTTTCCTGTATATAGTTCTTCTACTACACCCAGCGGCCATTTGACTCTTTTCTCATCAGTTTCTAACAATATAATATCACTTACCTTAATGCTGTCTTTCTTTTCATTTCCTTTTTGAACTAAAAAGGCGAGGTAATCAGACTTAAATCTCTCACGAAACTGATTTCGTAGAGTTTGTAAATATTTGAGCCTGATGTTAAGGTTCTGTGAATCTATTTGGTCTAGATCCGTAACATCAGTGTTGGGTATTGGCTGAATGAAATGAATTGGTGTGAGAGGTTCTAGATATTCAGCTGTGTCGTCATTAATGAAGGTAAGCGGGCGTCCATTCATTACAGCCTCGCAGTCACATATTACTGTCAGTAATTCGTCGTAGGATAAAGAAGCTTTACCTAGTAATCTCTTTAGCAAGTCTTTCATGATTCGGATGAGCCGTTCCCAGTAACCACCCCACCAGGCGGCGGTTGGTGCGTTCATCTTCCATGTGATTCTTCGTACAGTAGATTGTCTCTGAATTTCGTCCCAATCTAATAAATTTAATAAATTCTTTGTACCATGAAAATTTGTACCTTGGTCTGAAGATAGCATATCTATGCGTCCTCGCCTGGCGATAAATCGGCGCAGTGTCAAGAGAAAGGCTTCAGTAGACAGTGATTTAGTCACCTCTAAATGAACTGCTCGATATACGGCGTAGGTATAGAGGACGATCCAACATTTGTCTCCATTTCATAGAAGCAGCGGTCCAGCAAGATCGACGCCCGTCGTTTGGAAGGGAGCGCTGCAAGTGACGCGTTCCAATCCAATGGAAGCGGTGCGGTAGGTACCCTTGTCGGCTTCGCTCTGTATCTCGCGCAGGTAACACATCTTGTTATTACTGACTTTACAAGTCTGCGTATTCCTACTATCCAGAATCGAGTGCGGATGTCAGTGATTAATTGGTTGGCGCCTGCATGCTGCAGTTGGGCATGTCTTTGCCTTACCATCATCTCCACTACAGGATGCTTAGCAGGAAGCAGGTACGGACTTTTCATACAGTCAGGTAAGTCTAATAACATTAATTTAGTTTTTATTCTTATAATACTGTCTTTATCTAAATTTTTAATTAGATTTTTAGTATTATTTTCTATGAAGTCACACTGTTCTTCTTGTATCATTTTTATTACAGTTTTTTCAGCATTTTCAAACTCTTTATAAGACAACTCTCCTTTTTTATGTATTTTATTTTGTGTATTATATTTAAATCTTAGTATCCATGCTATTGTTCGAACTATTTTTGAGTATTTCGAAAAGTATTCTTTTAGTTTATTTAGTACATTCTCTTCTTTGTTAATAATATTTGTACTACATACCGTTTTCTTCATTTCCAGGTGAACCTGTTTTTCATCTACAGTGAACTCGGATCTAGGCCCCTGCTCCGACGATAGCCTCAGCCAAGCGGGTCCAGCTGCCCATCTGCATTCCACCAGTGTTCTTGCATTACAGCCTCGTGACAGCAGATCAGCCCAGTTGTACTCTCCTGAAATGTGTCTCCAATTTTCTACATGAGTATTTTGGCGTATTTCTCTAACCCTATTTCCTACAAAGGTGTTCCAGGGTAGTTCACGCTTTATCCAGCAGAGGGCGACACTGGAATCAGTCCAACAAAACTCTGTACACGATGTAATTTCAAGGTGTAATCTTACTTGTGCAAGAAGCCGGGAGCCTATTAAAGCAGCTAATAATTCAAGTCTTGGAATTGTTATTTGTTTAGGCGGTGTTATTCTAGATTTCGCCATAAGTAATTGTACTGTTACTTCACCAGCATACTCTGCCCTTAGTAAAATGCAGCCACCGTAACCATCCTTACTAGCATCGCAAAAAAGATGCAGACTTACCTCACTTTCTTTAAGAGAGTTGATAGATAGTCGTCTTGGAATTCTGCAGTGCTTAAAAAAGGATATCCATCTATACCAGTCAAAAAACCTTTCTCTTAAATGTGATGGTAAGTTCTCGTCCCATGGAATGTCACGCTGCCATGCTTCTTTGAGTATTAATTAAGGAGGTAACATTGCAGGTGAAGTAAATCCAATAGGGTCAAATACTCTTTGAGAGAGTGATAGAATTTCTCTTTTAGTAATCTGTTTACTAGCTTGATCAAGTGGAGGCAAAGAATCAGTACTACAGAAAAGTTCATCTGAGTCAGTATCCCACAACAATTTAGTTGCTTATTATTTAATTGTTTCTATTATTTCAATCAACGACGTACGTAGCTTAGTACCTTATGTTTTCGTCTATATAAGTTAGTGATAAGTCCTAGAACTGAAACTTCTGATTGTCCTGCTTCGTTGAGTTTCATTGGTGAGGTTACCCACTGACTCAGATCAAACTTTGCATTTTGCATAATCTGTTTACTGAATAATATAAAGTCATTTACCTCTTTTTCAGAGTCCAAGCTTGTGATGCAGTTGTCAACGTAGAACGACTTACTCAGTAGTTTGGCAGTTTCTCTTCGTTGACGTGGCTCGGTCTGCTGCTCCCCCTGTTGGTCAACCTTTAATTCCCCCAGTAGATGATGTTGCAACGTGGCAGACAGGAGGAATGGGCTCGATGTCAGGCCGAAGACCACTCTGCAATGTCTTCCAGGGTAATTGGACTTCATATCTGCCCTCAGCATTCACCTGCACATTTTCTTCAAAGGACATAATCACCTCTGCTTCGGTTTCTGCCTTCGACTTGACTTCTACTGGATCGCGGATGCCCAGTGTCTCCAGTTTCCAATAATCTGTCAAATCAGATTCACAAACACAATGTAAAACATTAACAGAGTTATTATTTATACACACCTGTCTCCCTTGTAAGGTCCAGCCCAACTTTGTGTTAACTGCAACCAGTCCATCCTTCAGATGAACAACAGATTCTGTTAACAAATACCCTAAAAAGTCTGCACCAATTAAAAGTCCTATTTCAATGATATCTACATTTTTGTCTGTCAAAGCAATGTTGCTGATACTTAATAAATTATTTAGTTGCACATCATTTGAATTTAACTTAGGTATGTTACCACAAATATTGTTTTGACAAATGGCTGATACTTCCAATTTATAAGAATTAGTTAATGAAGACACATTAAAATTGTAAACATTGAACTCTTTGGATTTGGTTTCGACTCCACGAAATAATACATGGGTAAGGACTTCTTTTCCTGCAGGTGGTATATTCATTTTCTCAACTATTTCCTTCTTTACATATGTACGTTGTGATCCGGAGTCTAGAAGCGCTCTTATTTTCTGTTTCTTTCCTCCAAACTCCAGTTCTATGATTATTGTCTGAAGCAATGTTTCCCCTTTTTGAGCTGTAGATGCCATTGATGCAGTAGCAGTAGATGCTTGAGCAGTTTTATCTTCTTTGTGTTCAAATTTGTCTGAGCATAAAACTGTTGAATGCCTCTTCCCACAAATTAAGCATTTTACATTGGCTCGGCAAGCCTTCGGATGATGCCCTTTTCTTAGGCATATTGGGCAGGCCTTTTTTTTCTTTAGCCTCTCTTTTCTCTCTTCTAAACCGAGTTTATTTAATTTATAACATTCAATGCTTGCGTGTGTCTCTTTGTCGCACCATATGCATGTGAAGCTTGTTTTTTCTTTCTTAACATTAGAGACTAAACACTCTGCTGTAATCGGTTTATCTGTTTCTATACTATTGAAGGTCTTCTTTGAAATTTCCAATCTCTGCTCGCTTTCAACTTCTTTTCTTATAAATTCTAGGAGATTATTCAGCTCATTAGCTACATCCTTTTCCTGATCTCTATTCCTCTCCCATATTTTCAAAACATCATTTGGTAAGGCAGATTCTACCATTTGCAGAAGAAAAGCGGCATAGTTCTCGGTTGTCACCTTCAATGTTTCTAGTTCTCTAAGGTGTGCGGTTAATTGGTCATACAATTTTGTTAGATTTTCCTTTTTCTCACTCAGCACCAAACTTAATAGTTCTCTAATATAAATTTGTATCAGTAAATCTTCACGTGCATATCTACTTCTTAGTTGTTCGATACATTTTTGATATGCCGTCGCTGGAAAGCCTTCTACTAACCTCCTTGGTTCCGAATCAGCCTTTACACATTGCGTCAAATATTGGTATTTTTCTGTATCATCCAATGATGAATTCTCGTGTATTTTGGAGTATTGACTCCAAAAACTGATCCAGTTACGGAGTTGTCCATCGAAGGACTGTAATTCCAGTTTTTTGATCTTGTTTTTGCATGACTGTATTTTGCTTTTCTTGATCGTGCCAGAGTGTGCTTAAGCGCAGCCATCTTGTTTTATATTCGTAAGCACCGCATAATTCGCGTTCCAACTCCTCCTCATTGAAATCTTGTAAGTTTAATAGTGCTTCTTTTATTTGTTTGTCCAATTTCAACAAGTTTTCAGCAATTTCTTTTAATATGGTGAATTTACTTGCGAGTTCTGATTTGGACGCTTGGGTTGCTTGGACTATGGCGGCTTCAAAATCATTTGCGGTTTTCGTAAATAATCTTCTTTGAACTGTACGCTCCTTTTTTTGGTTCTCCATTTTTAACCATACACGGTCGCCACATGTAAGTTTGCAGGGAAAGGGATCGGATTTGGACCCCGCTCTTACCACCCTCTTTTAATTAATATTACTTGGGAGCACACAAATTAAACCACCATCTTTTTCGATCGAAGCTTACCATAGACAGTTTTTTATTTTCTTAAATGTCAATCATAGACAACGTCAATAGTGAGGTGCATTTCGTAACAGTAGCATTAACTGACTTACTTGGAGATGCATCCATAATAGCATCAGCCAAGTCAGCTACCTTGTCCAATGGCAGGTCCATCTGGGCCATCAGGATCCGCTGGACCTCCTGAGGCAGGCTCCGCATCCATAGTTCGCGGATGATGCTCTCATCACTCTTTTTACTGCCAATGAGCGTAGGTGCCGCAGGAAGGAAGATGGCTTGCGGTCCCCTATTTGCTGCTCACCAAGTAACTGGCGAATACGCTGCTCTCTGGAAATGGAAAACCTCTTTATGAGTTCATTTATTAAGTTTTCATATTTCCCCTCAGAAGGAGGATTAGCGATAATGTCCTCAACCTCATCAGCCTGCCTAGCATCCAAGACTGACAGTATGTGCCCATATTTAGTTCCATTTTTGTTATTCCGGCATTTTCAAATTGTGCCTCCGCTTGAGCAAACCAAAGATGCGGTTTGTCCGGCCAAAAAGAAGAAAGTTTGACCGATACAGCCCCAACACTAGGTGTAGCATTCATGCGAGCAAGTTGCTCTTGGAGTACTGTGATCTGTTGCTTTAGCTCTTCCTCAGCAAACATGATTAAACACGATGACACAAACCAAACCAATAATTTTACATTCAATAAACTAACAAAACAAAAATAAAAATGTTTTGTTAGGACTCTCAAACCAAGAGTAAATTGTTAAATATTAATTTTAAATTCTAAACATTAAAATGTATTTCTACTTTCTTTTTTAAATCACTATCGGTTGTCAGCAATAAAAAAGGAAATAAAGCATTACGTCATATAGTAAGTACATAAAATGTTCACCAATCTATAATATTAATAATAATAATCTTTATTAATCCAAAAAACATACAGAGTTTGAAATACAGCTTAATATTTGGTTTAGATAAAACATTTATAGTTTATGTTGCAAATTCTGTACAAGAATAATACTCTACCTCTTAATTAAACTAGGGAATACCTGTATTATAAGAGGTAGCTTACGGTCATTAATCAACAAAAACTTATACCTCAAGTGGACTGTGTCATTCTACTGTATGGTATACAAGAGTAGAATTGTATGTTGTGTGTTTGTGTGTGTGGTGCTTGTGTAGGTGTGAGTGTTATGTGTGGGTGTAGGTGTGTGTGTGTGCATGTGAGTGTGAGTGATTAAACAAGATAGGTGAGTAAAGACTCCGTGTAAGAGTAATCCTTAAGGAGCAGCCACTCTGTTACTTTAGATTTTAGTGCATGTGAGTTTAGATTTATAATATTGAGATGTGTGTTAATGGTTTTATAGATATGAGTACTTAGTATATAATATTGATGTTTGGCGAAGGAGGTTTTGTGTTGTATGTTTGGTGGAACGTGTAATGTGGGTACTTGCTTATTATCTTATAGACTAAGGGGGGTAACTCGAAATGTAGCGGATGTTATTTCATTTACATATCTGTGGGCCAGTTCGGAATAAACCATTGCCACTAGAGGTTGTCTCATTTCGCTCCTGCGGAACCTTCTAGAACATTACAGAACGTACGTGCGTTTGTTTGTAATAAAAGGAGGAAGGCCTGCGTGCTTTCTAAGGGTGGATTTAAGCACATAAAGCTGACGAACCGTGAGTACTTTACAGTCAGAGAACAGTTCAGTTGTTGGATACCGGTATGGCTTTTTCGTCATGACTTTAAGTATAGCTCGCTGTGCTCTTTCCACCCTAAGAAATCTAGTCTTAGCAGCACCGCCCCACGTAACTATGCAATAACCAATCACTGATTTGCATAGTGCAAGGTACACCATCTTAAGAGTTTTTAGGTCGGCGGAAACTCTAAGAGACTTAAATATATGTATAAGACGTAAAGTTCTGGTGGTGACGGCGTCAATTTGTTGGTCCCATCTCAGTCCGTCGTCTATGTGTACTCCGAGGTATTTAACGCTTTCGGATCTAGCAAGCGGAGGACAAGTGCAGGGGGTGGATGAGTTTGTGCAGGAATGAGGAGTTATGCTAAAATAAGGCGATGGCTTAGAGGTACGTCGTATAGCAAAGGGAATATAAGTAGTTTTTTGTAGGTTTAATGTAAGAAGGTTCGAGTTTAACCACATCATAACTTTAGCCATGGCCACCTCCGCATTTCCTTTCTCAATGTCCCAAGTGATTCCGTCTACAAGAATTGCAGTGTCATCTGCGTAAGCGTAAATTCTACCATTTGGGAGATTCAATCTGCAGAGGTCATTTACGTAGATCTGAAATAGAGTCGGGGAAAGGATCCCTCCCTGGGGAACACCATAGGACACGAGAAACTCATCACTTAGGTGAGTATCAATTTTAATGCATTGCCTACAGTTTAATAAGTAATCCTTAAATATCTCTAGCGGTATTCCACGCACACCGATACTTTCCAGCTTCATGATGAGTTTGGGAACAGAGACCGTGTCAAAAGCCTTCGAATGGTCCAGGAATATACCTAGGCATTTTGATTTTTTATCTAAATTTGAGGCAACCTGTTGCGTGAAATCCAGAACTGCATCATCTGTAGATAGACTTGTCCGAAATCCGTATTGGTTATTAGCAATGAGTTGGTGTTTGTCGAGAAATTTCTGTAGAGAGTTATTGAGGATTTTTTCGAGAACTTTAGAGAGTGCAGGTAGGACCGATATCGGTCTGTAGTTATTAACACAGTCCCTGTTCCCTCCCTTGTATATTGGATGGACCACAGCTTTTTTAAAGGCCTCCGGAAAGACACCCTCCCGCAGGCAACGATTAAAAAGGTAAGTAATTGGTGGAACCAGTACATGTCGACAGCTTTTCAATATAAGCGATGATATGCCGTCCCAGCCGACTGCACAGTCAGAACGTAGTTGTAGGATTAGGGACTCAACATCAGCTTCGTCTACGTCCAGAATGGTAAGAGAGTTCACAGGTGAGTTTCGGGTGTCCGTAGGTGAGGATGAGGGGTAGTCACCGGCCGTTGATGATGCAGTGTCATTCATAATTTTTGATGCCAAGTTTTTGCCTATGTTGGCAAAAAATTGGCCTACCTCATTAATCGCCGATTTTGGGCTGTCCCGTATTGTGAGTAGCTCTACTGGGCTAGGTTTTGGTTTATGGGTATTGGTTATTTGTTTGATAGTTTTCCATAGGACTTTGGGATTATTTTTTGCTTTTTCAAGCTGGCCGGTTTCATAAGCCTTTTTTAGTTTCCAGAGTAAGTTATTGCAAAAATACGATTCCGAGAATATGTAGTTTTTAGAATAATATTATCTGGTGATTTTTTAGATTTTATGTGCATTTTATCTCTATTCTTTATACATTTTAAAAGACCAGGGGTTATCCAGGGTTTAATAATTCTCTTTTGTCTTGGGATTTTAACTTGTCTTGAATGATTTGATATTACTGATTTAATAATACTGATGAATTTATTCATTGCCTCATTTATGTTCTCGACCTCATATATTACCGTAAAATCCACAATTTCTAACTCCTCCACAATAGCTTTGTGGTTTAGGGTGGTAGTTGCATATAACTTGTGGGAGGGATTAGCATTTTTCAAACTTAAGAGTAGTGGTTTGTGGTCCGTTACGTGTGCCTCTAAAACTAGTGTGGTAGTGGATAAATAAGATTTCAAAAATATATGATCCAAACAGTTCTCATCTCGAGTTGGGAATAAGTGTGTTGGCATAAGACCGTGAGATGCTTTAGCGTGAGGTAGTCCGAGGTTCTTTCATTCATATTATTTTGTTTTATGTCTATGTTTAGGTCACCTACAAGCGCGATATTAGGGCATATAGATTTAATATTGTCTTAAACATTAATCAGACTAGTTGAAAAATTGTCAAAATTCTCCCTCGAGTCTAATGAGGGCGAGCGGTAGATCGCTACCACCGATATTCTTTTGTCTAGGTGACACACTAAACAGACTGTTGTTTGCAGGCTTGATTTTGCATAAATAATTATTCCGTCATTTTGGTTAGAAGTTGTGAAATGTGACTCAAAACCGTCCAAAAATGGTACATTATTTATCCGAAAGGGAGTGGTACGATAGGTTCGGGTCCCACCGCTGCCATGCTCGATCCCCTTCTAGCGAGTTCGTCCGCCGCATCATTGCCACGGGAATCGCTGTGTCCTTATAGTTATATTATTGAGATTACCAACCTGGTTCAGGCGTTGGTGACACTCGTGTATTAACCCTGAGTTCACTGTGTGGTTGTTTAGCGCTAGCAGTACAGCCATGCTGTCTGAGAGTATACGAATTGAGTGGTCCGCAACCTCCCTGGCTAAGATGGCAGATGCCGCCAGGGAAATGCCCATGCATTCTGCCTGAAATACCGTGTTGTGGGCCCCCAGAGGTTTGGCTATGTGGATGTTGAGATCCTCCGAGAAGACTCCAGCCCCCGTGCCAGTACCTGTTTTAGATCCATCCGTGAAGATCCGTAGTTCCGCGGGGTTTAATCCCTCGCAGCGGTGATCCTCATGGAGCTGGATTTTGTATTTCTTATCGAATACGAATTGTTTTGGCATCCGATCGTTTGCTGCTTTCGCCAGGGGGAACTCGTTATAGAATCCCTCCAGTACGGCGGTGTGCTGTGTTTCTCTCTTACCCCAGAGTTGAAGTGTTTTAAGGCGTGCGGCCGTCATTGTCGCTTCCTGCTGTATGAACAGATGGAGCGGTGGGAGCCCCAACATGGCTTCGAGAGCCGCAGTCGGAGTAGTCCTCATGCAGCCTGTGATCGCCATGCAGGCAAGCCTTTGCAAGCGTTGCAGTTTGATGGAGGCTGTAGTTAGTTTGGTGCGGGGCCACCAGACCACTGCCCCATAAGTGATCATAGGTCGGATTACCGCGCAGTATAACCAAAGTATAATTTTAGGGGATAGGCCCCACTTCTTACCTATCATCCTCCTGCATTGCCAGAAGGTAATGCAGGCCCTGTTTGTTTTGTTGTCTAAGTGGCTACTCCAGTTTAACTTGCTGTCTAGGATGACTCCCAGATACTTAACCTCATTGGCTAACTGGAGTTCCGTATCGAAAAGTTTGGGTAAGCGATAAGGGCCTAGTGTTCGTTTTTGGGTAAACATGACTAGCTCAGTCTTCGGGGGGTTCACTGAGAGATCGAACCCTCTGCACCATCGTTCAACGATGCGTAGTGCCTGTTGAGTTAGGTCGCAGATTGTCCCTGTCACTTTCCCCGAAATGAGGATAGCGAGGTCGTCGGCATACCCTATAGTGTAGAAATGGTTCCTGTTGAGTTTTGTGATGAGGTCATTTATCACCAGATTCCAGAGGAGCGGGGATAGTACACCACCTTGAGGGCAGCCTCTGGCTATCATGGCCATCTGCTGCTCTACTTCAAGTCGAACCACTCGTTTACTTAGCATATTAGTAATCCAGTCTGTCAGTACCTGTTCTACTCCGTGACGAGAGAGCGCGGTGTTGATGCTGGAGAAGTTTGTTTTATCGAAGGCTCCCTCGATGTCTATGAAAGTGCCCAGGCAAGTGCCCTTCTGATGAATCGCCTCTTCTATCCGGCCGACCACCAGATGGAGGGCGGATTCCGTGGACTTACCCGAGCTGTATGCGTGTTGGTTAGTATGGAGTGGGATAGTTTTCAAAGCGCCGTCCCTCAGCTCTCTCTCGCACATTCTCTCCATGGTTTTAAGGAGAAAAGAGGTCAGGCTGATTGGTCGGTGGGATTTGGCGTTGGTATAATCACTCTTACCTGGCTTAGGAATGAATATGACTTTCACTTCCCTCCATCCTTTTGGAACGTATCTGAAGGCCAGAAACGCTCTCATCATCAGATTCTCTCATCTCTCAGATTTATATTATTTCCAGATGTATCTATAAAGTTTAGACATTCTTCTGGACTGCAGACAAAGGATTTTCCCTGGGTTATTTGATCAAGGTCATTATTGACGTTAATTAAGTTAGCCATTAAGAGAAGAAAAATAACAACAATAAAAATAATTTGGAAAAACCGGTAAGAGTCCGTGGGGTACCAGAGTCCCGATGGGTTTTAAATAATAAAATAATGGGATTAGAGTCTTTAAGTGGTTGCATGTGTATGTGTGAGCAATTCTAGGGGTGTGTGAAATGTTATTGAAGACAGTGTTTTGGTGTGTGTTGTTTTTTTGTAGAAGATAAACGTAAGTGTGTGTAATTAAGTAGTTATCTAAATGTAAAAAAAATTAAAGAATGTTCTTGTTTAAGTGGCATAAATATCATGCTTTTTTGTAGTCAGATATTCAGTTTAGGTATGTTGGCAGTGAGGTTTTAGATACATTTTTCCGATTTGATCAGAATTTGCTTGTCACCTACTTGTTTCCGGAGGAAAATATTTCCGTTGCTGATCCAGCAGAAACTATATTGATTATCCTTTGCAAATTTTCGCGCCAAGTAGAACAGCTTCTTCGAACTGGCGGACAGGCGTTCTTCAATATAGACGGCCTGGCGATTGCCTGGGACACCAATTAATTCCGTGTTCAGTTTGTCTTCTTTTGAAGTTTTAGTTTTGTTGTATGATCGGATAGCCATCAGTAGGTTTTGCTTAGTATGTACCGTTGTAAACTCTGCTACGACAGGACGTGATGTTTGGCTGGGTTTTCCGGGCTGGCGATACACATCCCGGATTTCGGATTGAGATATAGGTGTTCCAACAAGCTGGCTGATTTTGCAGATGGTATTTGATAATTTTCCTGTAGTTTCATTTTCTAGTTGAGGAATATTTCTTATTTCGACACATGATGAGCGTGTCTTATACTGCAGATCACTTATTTTATTCTCAAGTATTTCTATGTAGCTTGTCTGTTCTTTCCTCTCTTTCTTTAGGTCTTCAACCTCTTTTTTTATTTCTTCAAATTTTTCGTTGAAGTGCTGCATCGACCTTTCGATCTCGGTATTCGTCTTACGAATCTGGGTGTTTGACTTTTTGATATCGGCATTTTGCGCTTTAATTTCATTTACGTCCTCCATTAATTTTTGTATCAAAGTCGTTTGTGACTCCAGCATCTTAGTCACACGGGTGTCCTGATCATTTCTCCATACTCTGAGTAGATCAGTTAGTTCCTGTTTATTTAAAGCAGGCTCAGTTTCTTGAGAATTCTCTCTTCTTGCTCGTTTGCCTCTATTTGTAACATATCCCAAATAGGTACACATTCCTTAAGTCAGTAGAATGCTACAAACAATATCAAATCAAATTGTGATATCTAACACCAACACCTTACTAAAACACATAAACACAACACCAACAGCACCAGTACCTATTTAAAGTGAAATGTGACACAAGACATGATAGCTTGTTCCCTTATAAGTAAACATGGCTTGGCATAGAACAAAATGATAATTATGATATGATTATGACAATATGAGACAGGTATGTGTTAGTGATATTGTCACATGCTGATAAAAGACTGTTAATTTTTTTTAACTATTAACAAAGTTGTTCTAAAGTTTATAAACATAATTCAGTTCGGTTAGATTTAGGCTAGTACTATTAACTATTCTGCGATTTAGGTAGCACGAATGTCCGAAGATGGGATTGATGTTTGCGTGAAGTGGACGACACCATATAGGTACTAAACACTGATCACCAACATGCAATTTTATTATGTAGAACGCCTTCAAAGTTCACTCACCACGTTAGTAGGTTCGTAGGTAGGTAGAATGCCGGGCGAGCGCGAAACCCGCGAGCCACGGCTCACGTAGCTGGGTAGCAACAGCCTCACAAATAAGTACCTAAACCAGCGTCGGGCACTAGCTGCTCGGCGGTTTGCTGAACTGGGCCTATTTGGCGCAGCCGTGAGACACACAATATTATCTCATTTTTTCTGTATCGATTTAAGTTTTTATTGTGTAGTTTTAAGTTTACGCTTTTGTTTTTACTTTTTTTTATGTTGTGTGCACTTATGGCATGTGCCGAATAAATATGTTTTCTTTCTTTTTTCTTTCATTACCTCTAAATCGCTGGACACGCGCGGGCTGTCGTCATGCGCGTCGATGAACCGGCCAGCACGACGTCCAGGGTCAGTAGGGCTTGTGTTGAGCAGTGGGAACAGGGCTGCAGAGGGCACGGGGCTTCCCCGAACCAGTGTGTGCACGACCCACACGTGGATGCCGAAGAAAATCCGTGTCAATCTAATCGCTCCAGCGACGGAACTGCCAGCATGTAGTTGAAGGCGAAGCGAGCTAGCACTGCGTTAATAAGCACGCCCAGCGCGCTATTTATTGTCGTCGAACCACAAAACACTGTTTTTTAACGAGGTAGGTCACCATTATAGGTGGATAATTAATAAAATGACTCGATAACACCAATATTACTGTTTTAATCTTCGTACAATGAATCCCTCTCTCAAATCCTGGGTTTTGTGCGGCGTCCGAGGTTTTACGAAACTCGCCGACCAACCGCCGGAAATGCGCGCGAATTTAGCGCGGCAAATTTAAGATCGTGAAGCTTGTACGCCACAAATCCTTTTATGACCTAACGAGCTTTGTATCGTGCTATGTTTCCAGCGTTTTAAAAACCCATTTGCAGGGAATCGCGTTTTTGCCAACAGGTGGAACGAAGAATCTCCAAGTATTATTTTCGATTAAAGATTATTCGGTTTCCATAGCTTGCTGCCATAATTCAGAATTTTCACTGTTTAGTGCTTCAGTGCTATCTTGTGGATCATCATCCAATAATCTTATTGCAGATTCTGAATTAATGCATAAAAAAGACTTAGGATCCGAACTGTTACTGTATACTTCTCCTTCTCGTTTCTGTGAATCTCGACGAGGCCTGAGATTTACATGACATATTTCAGGAGAACTGGTATTGATTGAACCTGGAGGCATGTATGTCTCATGATTAGGGTCCTCATAATAACTTGAACTAAGAGTCTGATTCATAATTGTCTTCATTAGGAGATTGATTGATGATTTCTTGTGTTTGATTTTTATCGGTCTCAAAATATACTATGCAATCATTCTCTTCACTGCAGTTATTAAATTTGCTTGTAAGTAAATGTGTTTAAATTCTTCTCTTCTATTTTATTCTTCGCTTCCACTAATTCCTTACACTTTTTGTCTGTGGTATAATATATAATAATAATATAGAATAATATAATATTATTTTATAATCAAAAATACCAGTTGTACCGAAAACAAAACAAGAGTTTGTGTTTGGGTTCGGCGAAGGAAAGTAAAGTCAAGAGTAACACACTAGCAAAAGGTTTATTACTGATCACAGTGGGCACACAAAACAATTCAGTCAGTTTTATAAAAATTAGGTACGCATACAATGTTACTCGCGTGTTCGAGGCGTGGCGCGTCTCTCTACGACTAACGGAAACGCGCGGGAAGTCTAGGATCGCGCTCGGGCGCGGGGCGGGTAGCGCTCCAGAATGTTCGATGGCGCTCTCATTGGTCAAACCGGACCGGGAGGCGCTCCGGGGTAACTGACGCGTGTCCATTCCGTTACACGGCCCTGTTTATAACACATTTGCTCGTAAAGGGTCTCTTATTTCACCATTTCCAATATCGTAATGTACCTCATTACGTACTTGTGCTGTAAAGTAAAATGCACGGTTTATACTTTTTTAAAACTTAGCAAAGAGTTTTTATGTCAGAAAAGTGGTCAACATTTTATGAATAAAATTAACTTTGGGAGATGAAATATAATAAATAAACATTTCATTCTTTAATTTAATTAATTTTGACAATAAATTACAACCATTTATCTGTAACAAAAACACAAAAATATTAATTTACTTTATTAGTAATACTGGCTGTTTTTTGTCTTTGCCTTTAAAAAAAAGCGCCGATGCGCGCGCCTCACTAATTTGTGAACAAGTAAAAATTATTCCGCGCGCTTTTTCTTTTCGCTATATTGTTTTTATTAGTTTTATTTATTTCCTCGCAAATATGTTATAAAACTTTGTATGACATACGTGCGCTTTGATAATTACAGCCTCAGCTTTTTTATCGCCCTCGCCTACGGCTCGGGCTAGGAATATCGCCTCGGCTGTAATTTTCAACTTACCGCACTCATATCATAATGTACTATTATTTTGGTTGTCAGTTTCTTCTAAACACAATACATCTCTACTCATTATTACTTGCTTGGTTTTATTATCTACTAGCTGACCCGCGCAACTTCGTCTGCGTCATATAAGAGAGACAGAGAGATGGTTAGAGAGAGTGTGAGACACCCTTAAAAGATAGACATAATAATGCTATCGCGGACTTTTTATAGAAATTTTTAAGAGGAACAATTCCGTCATACACGATTGTTGCGTAACTTTAACCGTTTACGCAGCGCACGCAACTAATGATCTCAAAAGGAATATTTTTTTCCTTTTGTTGCAAGATTTTTCATTGATGCTCTGCTCCTATTGATTGTAGCGTGATGTTATATAAACGTTGTTGTTCGTTGTTGCCTTTTCCGATAAATGGGCTATCCAACACTAATAGATACTTTCAACTCAAACCAGTAGTTCCTGAAATTAGCGTGTTCAACCAACCAAACAAACACTTCATTTAATTTCTCTGAAATATTTGCATTAATCGCTTCGCTCGCCAGCCTCTTCAGCCTTACGTTATCATCCTTAGACACTTGATGACAGTCATACTCCAGCTAGGTCGAAAGTTCTCATCAAGGTGCATAAAATGAGCCCAAACACGATATAGATGTACAATCTTGATGACCTCTTGCAACTGCTTTCCGTCACCATCGTCAGACCTTCGATGAAAGTTATACTCTAGCTAAGTTTAAAGTTCTCATCAAGGTCCATGAAATGAGCCCAAACACGATATAGCTGCTGCAAACTGTTGCGGACCTCTTGCAACTGACTTTTGTCTCCATCGTCAGACCTTCGATGGCAGTCCAGGCAGGTCTTAAATTCTCACCAAGGTGCATGAAATGAAGGCAATAACAATATGGCTGTAAATATAATCTACGTAAACTACGTATGAATTATTGCGAATAGCACAGCACAGTTCTTGCACGGAAAGAACACGTGAATTTATCAGGCTTCCGTTCGCTATAATACTTTTTGGAGAAATCACCATCATACTCCTGCTCTTATCCCAATTTATTTGAGGTCGGCGCAGCATAATTGTATTCTTCGTCTATACTTCTCTATTACTTTTTGGAAAAAATATTTCACAACAACAAAAATAAGAAATATAGAAATGCAAACAATTTAAATACAAAAAGAAATCTATGAAATCTCACAACATAAAAAAAAATAAACAAATAAAATAATGTTGGGGGGTTTGAACCTGCAACCCCGTAGTTTACAGAGAGGTCATGAAACCGCTAGGCTATTTACTTCGTTGACATAAGCTACAAATAGCCGTTCTCATGTACTTACGTCATGACTGAAACGTCAAACAATTGAAGTATACGGACATAATGCAAAATTGCCTACCCCCTTAAGGAAGTAGCGTGATAATATATAGCCTAAATATTGAAGAAGCCTTTAAAGAAATCTATGCAGTAGTTTTCACGTGATGCGCGCACAAACATTTCTTACCAACTACTTATACCGAGGAAAGCTGATTTTCTTGAGTTCCGCTATTTTGTGCGTATTCACGTCAAAAATCAAATTTCGAGAAAACTGAGAAATTATATTTACCTGTATTAGATATGAAGTATATGTAGCAACTTTAAAAGGTAACACTTCATTGGTTTTGATTGTATAGGTGTTTGAAGTTTATTAATTTTAAACACAAAACCCTCTTTTTTGCGTCTCTGGATGAGATTTAAAAAAAAATGCTAAGACAGGTATTTCTTTATTTTTATTAATAAGTATTAATTCTGAGTTTCATTATTCTAGAACAATCTAAAATTTTTATTTCATACAAACTTTACCCCCCTTTTTCCAAAAAAATCCAATATTTCTATAGCCTAAATGTTATTCTGAATGTATTTAAATAGATTTGCGAACATTTCAACAATATCGGTTCAGAAGTTTTTACGTGATGCGCGGTCAAACAAAATAACAAACAAACAAACAGACAAACAAACAAAAATTTTAAAAATGGGTTTAATATGTTCAGTTACTTATTTTAAGTCACCCTGGTCGTTTTTTTTTTTTAAATCTTCAATGTACAGATTTTTTGGTCTCAACGATTTTATTATATGTATAGATAAAGCGATATCCTTTAGAGCATTCGCTATCTATCTATATACCGTTCGTTTGTTTTTTTGTCTGTTTGTTTGTTTGTTTGACCGCGCATCACGTGAAAACTACTGAACCGATATTGTTGAAATCTTCACAAATCTATTTAAATCAATTCAGAATAACATTTAGGCTATAGAAATTTTGTTTTTTTTTTTAAAAAGGGGGTGAAAAGGGGGGGTAAGGTTTGTATGAAAAAAAAAATTAGATTGTTCTAGAATCATGAAACTCAGAATTAATACTTATTAATAAAAATAAAGAAAACTTGTTTAAGCATTTTTTTTTAATCTCATCCAGAGACGCAAAAAAGAGGGTTTTGTGTGTAAAATTAATAAACTTCAAACACCTATACAATCAAAACCAATGAAGTGTAACCTTTTAAAGTTGTTACATATACTTCATATCTAATACATGTAAATATTATTTCTCAGTTTTCTTGAAATTTGATTTTTGAGGTGAATACGCACAAAATAGCGGAACTCAGGAAAATCAGCTTTCCTCGGTTAAAGTAGTTGGTACGAAATGTTAGTGCGCACATCAAGTCAAAACTACTGCATAGGCTTCTTAAATATTTAGGCTATATATTATCACGCTACTTCCTTAAGGGGGTAGGCAATTTTGCATTATGTCCGTATACTTCAATTGTTTGACGTTTCAGTCATGACGTAAGTACATGAGAACGGCTATTTGTAGCTTATGTCAACGAAGTAAATAACCTAGCGGTTTCATGACCGCTCTGTAAACTACGGGGTTGCAGGTTCAAACCCCCCCCCAACATTATTTTCACTTTTTGTGATTTGTTTATTTTTTTTGGTGTTGTGAGATTTCCTATATTTATTTTTGTATTTAAAAATTGTTTGCATTTTTATATTTCTTATTTTTTTCGTGAATTATTTTTTCAAAAAGTAATAGAGAAGTATGGAAGAATGAATACAATCATGCTGCGCCGACCCCAAATAAATTGGAATAAGGGCAGGAGTATGATGATGATGATGGTGATTTCTCCAAAAAGTAGTATAGCGAACATCAGAAGCCTGATAAATTCACGTGATCTTGCCGTGCAAGAACTGTGCTGTGCTATTCGCAATAATCAATAATCCATACGCAGTTTACGTAGATTATATTACAGCTATATTGTTATTCGCCTCATTCCATGCACCTTGGTGAGAATTTAAGATTTGCCTGGACTGTCATCGAAGGTCTGACGATGGAGACAAAAGTCAGTTGCAAGAGGTCCGCAACAGTTTACAGCAGCTATATCGTGTTTAGGCGTATTTCATGGACTTTGATGAGAACTTTCGACCTAGTTGGAGTATGACTATCATCATGTGTCTAAGGATGATAACGTAAGGCTGTCGAGGGAAGCCCTTATTAGGATAAACAGAATATTTTAGTGATTAATGCAAATATTTCAGAGAAATTAAATTGTTACCTACTTGAATCTATAATAAAATATTATAAAGCTGAAGAGTTTGTTTGGTTGGTTGAACGCGCTAATTTCGGGAACTACTGGTTCGAGTTGAAAGTATCTATTACTGTTGGATAGCCCATTAATCGGGGAAGGCAACAACGAACGACAACGTTACAACGTTTTAAAATCACGCTACAATCAATAGGAGCAGAGCATCAATGAAAAATGTTGCAAAAAAAAAGGAAAAAAATATTCCTTTTGAGATCTTTCGTTGCGTGCGCTGCGTAAATGGTTAAAGTTACGCAACAATCGTGTATGACGGAAAAAGTTCTATAAAAATCCGCGGTAGCATTATTATGTCTATCTTTTAAGGGTGTCTCACACTCTCTCTAACCATCTCTCTCCTCTCTCTTATGTGACGCAAACGAAGTTGCGCGGGTCAGCTAGTAACCAATAAATGTCAACTTACGAGACTTAGCATCTAATTTGTGACGCTTTTGTTTCGGTATATGTACCATTGCTTGGCAACCTAAGACTTTCATATGACTGAAGTCAGGCTTGGATCCAGTCCATCGTTCCTCAGGGGTGATATAAGACAGTGAGCGAGTTGGTGAGCGATTGATGATGTAGGCAGCAGTTGCTATTGCTTCACCCCAATACTCCTTCTAGCACCTCCGAGTGACTGGTTCTCCATGGGTCCACATAGGTCTGAGTGGATGAGCTCTAGCAAGTTTGTTGCCCGGGAGCCTTCATTTTTGAATGGTTGCCTGGTTTGTTTTGCCTCCAAACAAGATGTACATTTATGTAGTCCTCATCTTGTTGACATAACTTCACACCAAGAGTACATTCTGGAATCCTATTAATATCGTTAAAATTGAGGTGACCTAGTCTTTGGTGCCATAAATACCTGTCTTCAGCTGTAGCTGCCATTGCCTGCCCACTCCGGTAGGTGAGTAATTTGTAAGTATTATTTTCTAACTTTGCATTGGCCACTATCTGATTATTCCTGTTCATTATTGAGCAACCGGTACTGTCAAATTCAACTTTATTACCATTCATTATAATCTTGCTCACAGAAAGTAAATTTGTGGATGAAGTAGGAATAAATAATACATTATTAAATTTACCTGAATACAGTCAGGTTCTCCTGTAATTTAATTTGGTACCTGGATATTTACAGTGCCACAGCTTTGCACGGTTAAAACTTTGCTGTCTGCGATCCTGATACTTTGTACAGGCGGTACAGTTTCATTTTCTACCCAGTCACGGTTCATTGTCATGTGAGCTGAAGCTCCGGAGTCCACATAACAGCGACTGACATCATTTACAGATATTGCTGAAAAAGCTGCGACAAAACATTTTTGATACCGTTGTCTTCCTTGTTTTTATTTTTAAACCAACATTGCTTGCCCATTTTTGTTACAGTTGAAGCAACGGGGCCTTTTGGTTTTCCTGAGTGACTGTCTTTATGTTGAGTATCTTCATGAATTTCTTAGACTTAGCATAAAAACGGTAGTACTTTCTGATTTTGTTTTAACTTCTTGTAATAGCTTTGTTTTTATCATATCAGCACTAATTTTTATGCCTGAGCTTTCTATACCCATAATCATAGGCTTATATTCATTCGACAACCCGGCCAACATTAGAGTTCCGAGCCACTCATCATCCACATAAATCCTATTCCTCTCAATTAATGTGCTGTTGACATCAATCTGTTTATATATTCTTCTACATTTGAACTTGATTCAAGGTTGGTCATAATCAAATCTCTAAGAAGCCCTACTTTACGGAGCAGGCCAGTATCTTCAAATGCTTTTAATAAATTGTCCCATACCTGATTTGCTGTTTTCGCATCTTGAACATGTACGTATACTTAAAATGTCACTTACGGGATATCTTCCGTGATTATTTATTGTTTTTGAGCTCCCGATATTTCGACGCTGTTGCAAGCGCCATGATCGCGGAAGATATCCCGTAAGTGACATTTTAAATATAGTTATGTACGTACAATTGCGGATCTATTAATAAAATTATTTTTGTTCTGGCTTTAAAATGTCCTTTTTTGAGTCACAACTATCAGACTGTATAGGTACATTCCCACAGTTCTTCATGTTGCAAATATGTTTGCATCGCAAATTTCCATGTGGAAAAATTGTCTCTTCCAGTCAATTTTTGAATTGTAAATGAGTTTAAAGCCATTTTTTTTTAGCTTTTCGGACACAAAACTGGAAAAATTTTTTTTTTTTTTTTTTTGCGAAATTTGCTTTTCACGGAACTTATATTTTTACAGCTTTATTTTAAAAACTTTGATCAGGCAGGGACGGCCTATAACCTGTTGTATTTAAATAAAGCACTTGATTTTAACTGTTTTATTCATACTAATACTAATAGCTAACAGATTGACACGCGTCACGGAGCCGGTGAGAGAACGTAGACACCAAAGAGTTCGTTGTACACATGCGTTCATGCGTTTGGTTAACGCTCTCACTGAACGGCAAAAAAATTGCGATAGGGACAGCTTACCGTCCGCCGTGGCTTGACCTGGTCCTTTTCCTTGATGCCATAACAGATTCTATGAGTTCATTGGGAAGTTGTGACCATTACATTCTACTTGGCGACTTCAACGTTAATCTCCGTGACACAATGGGAATAAAAACGAAAACAGTTAATGAGTTTCTAAATTGCCTTAATATTAACCAGTTGGTCACAACCCCTACTCATTTCACAGCATCCAGTGAAACTCTCATCGATCTTCTATGTACTGACCTGAGAGCAAGATTCACTGGGGTAGAATCGTTCGGCTCACTCAATGGCCATTCTATCGTAGTTGGTGAATTTAACATTAAGCGGGATAAATTCAAACCGTACGTGGTAAAGTTTCGGCCTCTTAAAAATGTGTGCACGGAAACATTTAATATGGACTTATCGCTGTTAAATCTTGAAATTATTTCGTCGCTTAACACTGTCAATGATATGGTGTATGTGTTTAACACCCATCTTACGTCCTTATTTGATGTCCACGCGCCGATCAAGACGTGTACTATAAGGGAGCAATCGTTTCCATGGATTACAGATACAATCAAAACTATGATGCGTTTACGCGATGACGCACTAAGTAGTTATAGAAAAACAAAATCCGATTCTAAAAAAAAATACTACAAAGATTTAAAACACTTAGTAATTAGTTCGCTGTACAATGAAAAAATTGCGTACTTTAAACAAAATATAAATAATAAATTAAAAAACCCTAAATTGCTATGGAAAAATCTAAAATCCACCTTATCGTCCTATAAACCCAGACAAGACCTTCCGTCGCATTTTACAGATCCTGATATAATTAATAAAAACTTTTTAATTGTTCCCGGTAACCCCATAGCCAGCGCATCGCTTATGAATTATTATGAAAATCATAAGCACGGTGAAGCAATTTTTACAATCAATCCAGTGGACCAGAACGATGTCTCACGCACTATCGCTAGTCTTAAAAGTAATGCCGAAGGCTACGACAACATTACCCTGGACATGATTAACATGACTTTGCCGCACACGTTAGATGTTGTTACAGACATAATAAACCGCTCCATAGAAACGTCAACATTCCCTGATCAATGGAAGATTGCCTCCATTAGGCCGTTGCCAAAGAATTCAAATCCATCAGCCTTAAAAGATCTGCGTCCTATTAGTATTTTACCATGTTTATCCAAAGTACTAGAGAAAATCGTCAGTCACCAACTTACGCTTTTTCTGGAACAAAATAACGTTTTACCGGACTTACAATCAGGGTTCAGAAAACAGCGCAGTACATCTACTGCTTTACTGGATGTTACTGATAACATTTTATCTGCCCAAGATAAGGGAATGTGCACATTACTCGTTTTATTGGACTTTTCCAGGGCATTTGACGCTATTAATATACCATTGCTATTGTCAAAGTTAAAATATTATGGTTTCGACCCTGAAGCTATACAATGGTTCCGCAGCTACCTAAGTAACAGACAACAACTAGTTGACCTGCGGTTAAGTGACGGCACTACTCTAAGATCGGCACTTTTACAAGTAGAAAGGGGAGTCCCGCAGGGCTCTATTTTGGGTCCTATTATATTCATTTTGTACTGCGCAGACATAATAAGATGCTTACAGAGATGCAAGTACCACATATACGCCGACGATGTACAATTATATATTTCCTTCAGACCGGACGACTATGACAGCGCCATTAAGGATCTTAACAAAGATCTCCAACGAATCGCTGCCTGGTCCGCGGAGAACTGCTTGTCGCTAAACCCTACAAAAACAAAGTTTATGGTATTTGGTACCAGACAGCAGCTGGCTCGACTACCTTTGATTTTTGACCTAGAACTAATGGGTGAACCAATTGAGCGAGTGTATGAGGCGCGAAATCTAGGACTAACCATGGACAAGGACCTTCGCTTTGAGAAACACGTAGCAGACTCTGTAAGAAACTGTTTTTATCGTCTGAAGGTTTTGTACAAGATGAGGCCTTATTTATCCGAAGCGCTGCGGGAACAACTTGTAGAAACCTTAGTCCTGTCTCGGTTGAACTACGCCGACACTGTTTACGGCCCGCGCCTACTAGCTCGTACAGATCGGCTCATACAAAGGGTACAAAACGCGTGCGCTCGATTTTGTTATAACATACCTCGCAGAAGTCATGTCACTCCTTTCCTTAACAAGCATTTTTCGCTAAAAATGAAGTCCAGACGCAAGCTACACCTGGCTTGCCTTTTATTTGGTGTGGTCAAATACCAAAAACCGGACTACTTGTACAACAAGCTAAGTTGGATAACAAGTAGGCGGGAATGTGGAAGAAGACAATGCTCCCAACAGCTCTCAAGTCAGTCGCATAATACAGCTGCTTTCAGAGGCAGCTTTCGTTATGCGGCTTCTAAAGTATGGAATAACCTGCCACCACCAATAAGACTACTCAACACGATAGGTACTTTCAGGAGTCGTTTGCGGCAGTTCCTCATAGAAGCGCAACGTAAGATGGATATGGTCGCTCTAAATCAATCGCTAATATGATGAACGTCCCTGCCTACCTAACTTATTACTCGCGTCAAAAAAAAAAAAAAGTTTTTTTAATATTATTTACAAATGTATACCGTCACACTAAATTATTAAATAATCCTTATGCAATATCGATGTTGTTAACAAGCGCTTACCTCTTATAACCTCCTTTTTCCTTAATCTACTTCCACTTTCACTTGAATACACTTCAACGACCTATTTATGGATGGCACGGTGCATAGGTAATTTAAATTAGTATGTCGCGCTCGGCGGCTTGCAGCGTATTGTGAACGAAATGAACAGGTTCTTTTAGCATGCTTCCGTCCCATTTATGTATCTTTCTGTTTTCTGATATATATATATATTTCTGTTTTGTTTTTGCACTTTCGTTCAGTCACTCTAGTTTATTTTTTTCTAATAAGTAATTTATTGTTTTTTTTTTTTTTTTGTTATTTTATTTATTTTATATACAGATCTATTTCACATATTTATGCTATTCACCACCACCATTGACACAAAACATAAAACTGGTTCACATCCGTAACCTCACTAATCCAGGTTCAGTTGAAAACCAGCGTCGGGCACTAGTTGTCCGGCATTTTGCTGAACTGGGCCTATTTGGCGCAGCCGTGAGGCGCACAGTGACACATTATTATTATTTTTGTTAAGTTTTATGTTTTTAATTCATTTTTATTTTTCTTTTTTTGTATTTTTTTTATACTGTGTGCACTTGTGGCGTGTGCCAAATAAATGTATTTTCTTTCTTTCTTTCTTTCATATATTATCAACAATAATTTTTATTAAAAACTGAAAAGAAAAAAACAAGTTCAGGTGGCCTACCATGACGTCTTAAAGCAGGATCGTTTTAATCGCGTTCCAGTGTGGGTAAGAGACGGAGCTATAGAGGACGTCTAGCGCCATCTCTTTCCCACACTGGCACGAAATTAAAACGATCCTACTTTAAGACGTCATGTTAGGCCCGCAGGAAACAGGACATATTGACTGCAACAGGTGTAATGATTTTAGTCTAGATTGTTTAATGGGTCCGACTGTTGCAGTCAATATGTCCTGTCTCCTGAACTTGTTTTTTTTTTTTCAGTTTTATTTAAAGTTATTAGTTATTTTTATGCAGTCGGGTTATTTTAATTTTTTTTTTTAATTTTACACTTTTTAGTTACTTAGATATACCATTTTAAAATCTGCCTTTTATCGTGCCGTTCAGGCTGCAGAGCGTGCCAAACATTTGAATTTGGCGCCAAAAATCCGCCATTTTGTTTTTATTTTGATATACCCAGTGTCACTCTTACAGTAAATACGAAGCTAACGACACCTCTCAAACTAAAATCCATCGAGCAGTTCAGGCTGCTGAGCGTGCCAAACATTTGAATTTGGCGCCAAAAATTCGCCATTTTGTTTTTTTTTTTTATTTTGATATACCCAGTGTCACTCTCACAGTAAATACGAATCTAACGACGCCTTTCAAGCTAAAATCCATCGAGCCGTTCAGGCCACAGAGCGTGCCAAACAATTATACATACATGCTCTCGAAAAACATAATCCTCCTTCTGGCGCAGTCGGGTAAAAAGAATGGCTCACGCTCCTTAATTAACTGTAAACTTACTGAGATAAATGATAGTTCTGCCATTGAATGACTATCGATATATAATTTATGCCAAAAGATGATTCTGAATGTGAACTTTCTGCGATAAGATACTACTTTTAATTCTTATGCATATGAAATTAATGCCTAAAGATGATTCTGACTTACAAAATATGAGTTTTGAACGTATTATAAATGAGTGTCTGCCAAACGATTTTCTGTGAAATGAAGTTTATGCTATCCGCTGGTATGCAAATAATATTATGACATAAAAAGTTCTGCTAAAAAAGGTAGACCCATTTTCTTTCAATCTAATTAAATCGCTGATTTTCTTTCTCTGAATCTCTCTCGCTTCAGCCTGAGCTCGTAGATGATTCTGGTTGCATCCGGCGGCACCTTCGATGTCAAGAACCCTTGTTTAATCTTCAATCACGCCAAAGAAGCCAGAAGCCAGGGCATTAGTTGCAACGTGGTTTCGAGGTTTCAAATCCGGTTTTCTTGCTACTTTTTCTTCGTATTTTGGGTTCTTGATTTGTATTTCCCCTCATGGGCCACCAATATGTATATTTTACTTATACACTAGGGCTAATTAAAGTCCAATTACATAAAAAAAATCGTTTAATGAAAATTGATGCTTACAGTAACAAGGTTGGTAGTGGAGTGGCTTAGCCACTACGGGTAGAGAGGGAACAGCTGGGTACGGTTACGCTTACGATACGTTTTAGAATCTTTTAACAGGAACAATTCCGTCATACATGCACTTTAAACGTTTACTCAGCGCTCGCAACGGACGCTCTCAAAGAATTTTATCTGCGGTTTTTGCAACATTTTTCATTGATGATTGTTGTAGCGTGATGTTATATAACATATAGCTTTCATCGATAAATGGGCTATCCAACACTAATAGATGTTTTTAACTCGAACCAGTAGTTCCTGAAATTAGCGCGTTCAACCAAACAAACAAACCCTTCATCAGCTTTATAATATTAGTATAGATTCGAGTAGATAACAATTTAATTTCTCGGAAATATTTGCATTAATCGCTAAAATATTCTACTTATGTTTTCCCAAATAAGGGCTTCCCTCGACAACCTAACGTTTTCATCCTTAGACACTCGATGACAGTCATACTCCAGCTAGGTCAAAAGTTCTTATCAAGGTGCATGAAATGAGCCCGAACACGATATAGATGCTGCTCTTGAGGACCTCTTGCAACTGTCTTCCGTCTCCATCGTCAAACCTTCGATGGAAGTCATACTCTAGTTAGATTAAGTTCTCATCAAGGTACATGAATTGAGCCCAAACACGATCTAGCTGTTGTAAACTCTTGCGGAACTATTGCAACTGCCTTCCGTCTCCACTGCAGACCTTTGATGACAGTCATACTCCAGGCAAGTCTTAAGTTCTCACCCAGGTGCTTGAATGAGGCATTGCTGTAAATAAATATAATCTGCGTAAAATGCGTATGGATTAATTATTGATTATTGCGAATAGCACAATTATTGCACAGAATACGTGATTTTATCAGGCTTCTGTTCGCTATACTACTTTTTGGAGAAATAATCAACTCCTGCCCTTATCCCAATTTATTTGGGGTCGGCGCAGCACGTATTCTTCTTCGTTGACATAAGCTACAAATAGCCGTTCTCATGTACCTAAGTCATGACTGAAACGTCAAACAATTGAAGAATACGGACATAATGCAAAATTGCTTACCCCTTAAGCAAGTACCGTGTTATATATAGCCTAAATGTTGAAGAAGCAAATATTATTTAGTCCTTGTTCCAAATTCAAAATGTCTTTATTCACTCAGTGATTAAAAGAGCGTTTTATTCACTGTTATCGATGATTAAAATGCCCTTTTTCGAGTGTCAATGGTAAAATAGTATATTATGCAACTAGTGAATAAAGGACGGATTTAAAGCGAGGGCCGTAGATGAGTCACGAGCAAGTGAAGGATTCTAATGATTGAATCACGAGCGCAGCGAGTGATTCAACTGTTAGAATCCTGAACGACGCGAGTGATTCATGGCCCTCGATATAAATTCGTACTTTATTCAGGAGTTGCATACTATACTTTATATCATGACTACGAGAAAAGACATAATTTAAGCGAAAATAGAAATTTAATCAAGAAATAAGAATTGTTAATTGAAATGGACATTAAAATTAGAGCAATGACTGAAATTAATCGTAATTTTCTTATTATTTCGTTTATTTATTTTAGAACATATTTTTAAATTTTTAAATATTCCTAATATAAAAACAATATAAATAAAAACATTTAAAAATATAAAAATTGTAGCCCACCAGCGCTGGGAACAGGGTCCTCAGGGCCTCCTAAGATGTTGGTCGAGGCTCTTGGCTATTAAGCCATTGGCCGACACGACTATCGGCACAATGACTGCTGTACTCACGTCCCACATGTCAACAACCTCGCGAGCCAGATCTAGATATTTAAATTGTTTATCTTTTTCTGCTTTCACGAGGTTCTCGTCATGCGGGACCGTTATATCAACAATCATTGTGCGACGCTCCAATCGATCTATCTGATAGATCGATTGGAGCGTCGCACAATGATTGTAGTGATAGATTCTATCACCACAATGTCAGGCCTATTGGCAACAACAGTCCTGTCAGTGGTGATAGGTCGATCCCAATACAACGTGATATTACCATTATCGAGAATAGGGTCGGGCGCATACTTATAGTATGGCACTTCTGATTCCACAAGGTTGTACTTCAAAGCAAGTTGCTGTTGGATAATCCTGGCAACAAGGTTGTGTCTATGCAAGTACTCTCCGTTAGCCAGACTAGAACACCCAGAAATAATGTGTCGGATCGATTCTCCCGGACGGTGGCATGCCCGACATATGTCAACCGTGCCATCTTTCACAATGTATTTCCGGTAGTTATTCGTCATCATAACTTCGTCCATTATTGCACAGACAAAACCTTCGGTTTCCCCGAAGAGGTCACCAAAGCGCAGCCAGGATACGGACGCTAAGAAGTCTAGATCCGGGCCATGTAGTGCCCGGTAAAAGCGTCCGTGAAGCTCCTTGCCTTGCCATTCCTCCTTGCGGTCATTAGTGTCTAATACTTTAGGCTTGCGCCAGTTTTCGTTAGCCAGGGAGAGCGGGGTGAGGCCCTTGTCCACTGAGACCACATCTCGGTGCATCTCCCCGTCGGCTTCTAGGAAGTATTCCCTGAGACTGCATACCTCACGGTTGTGTAGGGTCTTAGCATTTAAGAAGCCACGACCCCCGCACTTCCGCGGGATATACAGTCTCATCACCGACGACCGTGGGTGATGCATTCGATTTGCAGTCAACAGTGTGCGTACCCTCCTATCCAGGGCATCAAGTTCCGTCAGTCCATTTGAGTATGCCGAAGGAATGCATCAAAACCGGCATGACCCAACCGTTGAAGGCGCGCACCTTGTTTCCGCCTGACAAGAGACTGCCTAGCACCTTATTCAGGCGGCCAAAGAAGCGCTCCTTCAACGATTGCTTCATGCCAGTTACGTTAATGCCTAACGCTTCCGACATACCCAAATACTTGTAGGTTTCTAGGAGGAGAGGGATCTAAGGTGTATGGAATCCGAGTTGGGTTCCCACGGATTCCATAATCTCCCCTCGCTTTACTTATTATTATTATTAGGGTGGTCAACTTGTGAAACAATATTTATTTCTTGTCGATGGTCAGAACTTTCTGCTGGAGGAAACTCTGGGGCATCTTTGGCCGTTGAAGGGCGTGGAGTCCATGGGTCTTCAGGTTTCTTTAGGTTTATGCTGTGTAGCATAATAAGCGTAATACCAAATAGAACGTGGCTTTATTTAGCTAAAGAATTACAGCTAGGCAGAGATTGATTATGTATCCATGACAATAAGTATAACAGTTGTCGTTGACAGCACTAGCCACCATACAGCCAAGGAGGCCGTGTGAATAGGCATATCACCTCATTCTTCCCCGGTCGAGTTTTCACTCCCTTCTCCATCTTCCACAAAGTCGCTTAGGTAGGCGGGCGGCTTTCTAGTCCTGTTAGATCTCCGCGGGAGAGCTTCGATCTGGAGTATCGGAGAAGGCGGCGAGGTACGTAGATCCTCTGAACGTTACGGCGATGATAGCGACGGGATGTCAGTTTCGGGTGGAGCAGTAGCGCTGTTTTCCATCTCTTCAGAAGCTGATTGAAAACTATCATCTCCACTGTAGCCAACGGTATTCGGGAACGGTGCCAATTGACGGTTCGATACTGATGATGTTTCCCCATTGTCCCGTCGAATAAGAGAATAGTGAGGATTAATTTCAAGGAGTTCAGCTTCTTCGACTAAAGGGTCTGTTTTAGATTGTCGGACATTCTTCTTTACCAATATCGGGCCAGGTGTAAGCCAGGCAAGTTTTTGGATCTCACCCAATGATACATCCTTGTCACCCCTGGATGACAGAGTGCGTTATGGAGCTCTTTTAGTTTACTGATATTCATATAGGCGCATACACGGGATAGAGCGTCCGCAGCTGCATTTTCGCAGCCTGGTCTATAAATAATGTCATATTTGAAGCAAGACAATTCTAATCGCCAACGTGAGATTTTCTCGTTCTTGATTTTACTGTTATGATTCTGATTGAACATGAAGGCTACCGATTGTTGGTCTGTTATTAAAAGGAAATGTTTGCCAATAAGGTAGTGTCTCCACTTCTTTAAACTTTCCACTATAGCGCAAGCTTCTTTTTCGATTGAGGATTGCTTGCATTCGGAGTATGACAAAGTTCGTGAAAAGAATGCTACAGGTCGTCCTTGTTGAGTGAGTGTAGCCGCCAGAGCGAATTCTGAAGCATCAGTTTCAACGGTGAAGATTTCGTCATTAATCGCTGCTAGGGCCGCCGCCTTGATGTCCTGCTTTATTTCCTCGAAACATTTTAGAGTGTCGCTCGATAACGGGAAGCTTGTTACGCAGGTGAGGGGTTTTATCTTTTCCGAGAATCGCCCAATCCATTTTGCATAGTGCGCGAACATTCCTAGGACTCGTTTCAGTTCACTTGATTTAGTCGGTGCGGGGAGGTCTAGTAGAGGCTTTAATCTATCAGGATCAGGTCGGATAGTATGATTTTCCACGGTATAGCCAAGAAGACTGATCTTAGTTATTTAAAACGCTTTTTTCTTCATTCAGAGTTAGATTAAACTTTTTAGTGGCGTCCATAAAACGTTTTAGATTGCGCTCGTGATCCTTAGCATCCTTGCCGCAAACGGTTATGTCATCTAAGTAGGCATACGTCCCATCTAATTTTTCTTCAGATATTATGAAGTCAAGAGTCCGTTGGAAGGCAGCTACGCCATTAGTAACTCCGAACGGAATACGTGTGAATTGATAGAGTTTTCCATTCGCTTCGAACGCTGTATATATCTTCTCATTTTCCAGGATTGGGACCTGATGATAGGCTGATTTTAAGTCTATCTGACTAAAGACTTCAAATTTGGATACGTTGTTCACAACCGTTTCGATATTTGGCAAGGGAAAGGCATCTAGGTCAGTAAATTTATTGATTGTCATTGAATAATCGATCACGAGCCGCTTGCGATGGGCCCCTCCTCCCGCTACGAGAACTTGGGCCCTCCAAGGGGAAATACTTTTTTCAACTACCCCATCTTGGAGCAACTTAGACACTTCTTCTTTTATGAAGTCAGCGTCTTCTTTAGTGTAGCGCCTGCTTCTTACAGCAATCGGTTGGATATTTGGCGAAAGATTGGTGAATACGGAGGCCGGCGGAACTGAGGCTTGCAGAACATTACAGATTTGTAAGGGCTCGCCGGGGCCTCCCAGATTGAATTGGATGCTTGAATGTTGTCTAAGTAAGTCGTGACCAATGATAACGTCTGCGCAGAGGTTGTCTACTACTAAAAGAGGTGTTTGCTTGTAAGTATGTTGATTCATTTTAATAGTTGCGAAACATACCCCTTCAACGAAAGAGACTTGATTAAGAGAAGCGAGATTGACAGTTTTTCTGCACTGTCTCTTGGGCAACTTCATGATGCGGGCGACTTTGCTGTTTATGAAACTGACTGAACTTCCAGTGTCGACGAGAGCATCAGCTTTATATTCGTTTTTTGTGATACGGATCGTCGAACTCCTAAGACTTGAAGGAGAAACATCGGAAAAAATAGCCCCGCTATAAAACTGGTCATTGCTTGAGTTGGGACTAGGATGTTCCTCATTCCACATAGAGTTTATGTTATGCCCGAACCTGCAAACGCTAGCAAAATGGCCTTTCTTCGAACACTTATTACAAGTAGCTTTGCTAGCTGGGCACCTTATTCTAGGATGATCATTTCCGCCGCAGAAGAAACAGCGCTTGGCTGATTGTGACGAGGAAGACGGTGCAGCCGAAGCATTCTGAGGCATTCGTGACGATGACGCTATCGCCAGATTACTCGATTCTTTGTCTCGAGAGATTTCAGGTACAGCATTTAGTTGTGGAGAGTTAGTACCGATCGTCTGAGCATCTTTCTCAGCAGTTTCCAAGGTGATGGCTTGATTAAGAGCTTCAGTAAGAGCAAGCGTAGAGTTTTCTAAGAGTCGTTGACGGATTTTTCTTGAGAGCAGGCCGGAGATAAGAGCACTACAAATTGCCTGTTCTTCATGTTCTGTCGCGGTGACTGCTTCAAATTTACAATCGTTAGCCGACAGTCGAAGGGCTCTAGCATATTCGGAAATAGTCTCGTCCGTTCTTTGTGCTCGATTGAATAGGACATGTCGAGCTAGTATCGTGTTTTTTTGTTTGACATAGATGTTTTCTAGAGCTTTCATAGATGCTTTATAAGTCGTGCAAGACTTGATATGTTTGTAGATCGATGCGGATAAATGGTTGATTAACAGCTTACACTTGAGAGAATCCGGTACGTCTTCAGTATTTTCTTCGGCGAGAAAGCTTTCGAAAGTCGATTTCCAATGTAGCCATTTTGCGTCGGCGTCCGCGACATCAGGTTCGACGTCAAATTTGTCGGGTCGGAGATACCTTGATAGCGATGATTTGCCTAATTTTTCGTCAGGCATCTTTAGCTAAATAAATTGTAGCATAATAAGCGTAATACCAAATAGAACGTGGCTTTATTTAGCTAAAGAATTACAGCTAGGCAGAGATTGATTATGTATCCATGACAATAAATATAACAGTTGTCGTTGACAGCACTAGCCACCATACAGCCAAGGAGGCCGTGTCAATAGGCATATCACCTCTTGCTGCTTGCTATCTGAAGGCTGCGTTTAGATTTATTTTCGATACAATCTTCGATATAACCCTCAGCCACGGTAGTGGACTTCCATCCACCATGTAGCTTTAATTCCGTCATATCTGCACCAGTGTTTGCTAATAACGTGGCAGAGGTTCTTCGGAAAGAATGCCCTGTATACATCTCGGGATTTGGTAGCTTTAAAAATGTTGCAATGTCTTTTGGCATGGAACCAATTTTATTTATTCCAATTGAATTTTTTCTCAAGTGAACAACATGCAGAAATGTATTAAGTCTAGGATCCAAACCCTAAATGACCATGCCTGGAACAAAAAATTAGCGAAAGTCACCAATCCCACTACGGATTTATGGAGAGTGGTCAAGTCATTGAACCATCAACCTATCTCAATTCCCCCTCTTAAAATGTCAAATAACACCACCACCTCCGCTGTACATGAACAATGTGAAACTCTGGCTAATACCTTCCTTGAGAACATAAACCTAACCAAACATTGGGTTAGTGATCCTAGTATTGAAGAGGCAGTCAAAGAATCGATCAGGCTGCTCGACTCTTACCAGATGAGTGACTACCCATCACTTGTTAGACCGAAAGAAATCCGAAGACTTCTGGGTAAACTAAAACCAAACAAAGCGCCTGGATTTGATGGCCTGGGAAATGGCTTATTGAGAAACCTCCCTCAAAAAGCTATTGTCTATTTGACCAAAGTGTTTAATGGCTGTTTGCGCACTGCACACTTCCCAAGTACATTAAAACACGCCAAAATCATAGCTATTAAAAAACCTGGGAAAGATCAGTTGAGCCCATCTAGCTATCGCCCAATTAGTTTACTACCAAGCGTAGGGAAACTCCTAGAAGCCATTGTCTTATCACGCTTCGCTAAAATAACTGCACATAATTTGATCCCCGAACAGTTTGGATTTCGTAGCTCACACTCAACCACACAACAGCTAGCCAGAGTAGCGGAGCACATAGCTCACGGGCTAAATGGTGGCCTCTCCACAGGCATGATTTTATTAGACATAGAAAAAGCATTTGATTCTGTTTGGCATGATGGCTTGTTACAGAAATTAATTAAATTTGAAGTTCCTCTCTGTCTAGTAAAACTCATCCAGAACTACTTACGAGATCGATCGTTCTCCGTTTATATAGGCAATGACCATTCTGATCCTAAGACCATCCCAGCCGGTGTGCCCCAAGGCTCGCTCGTGGGCCCTTACGTCTTCATACTGTACCTGATTGACATTCCCAAACAGGCTCACACACAACTCGCCATCTACGCTGACGATACGGCAACATTCGCGACCCACAAAGACGTTGATGTGGTAACTGGACGACTGCAATACTCACTGGAACTACTTAGTCATTTTTTTAAAACCTGGAAACTTAAAGTTAACTCAACAAAAACTGAAGGCATTCTGTTTACCAGGAAACGCGCACCTCCCACGAGACTTGTAAATATTGATAATTTTCAGATTACATGGCGTCCTTCGGTTAAATATTTAGGTATTTTATTAGACAAGACACTCAATTGGAATAAAAACACTGAACTAATTATAAGCAAAGGTGTTAAAGCCCTAAATTCATTAAAACCAATTTTGAATCGCAAGTCTGTTCTTAGTTCCTCTACTAAATTGCACATTTATTCCACACTTGTTAGACCCTGCCTAACTTACGCAGCACCTGTGTGGTCTAGTCTATCGGAAACCAAATATAACAAACTCCAAAAAATACAAAATAAAGCCCTAAAACTATCGTACAACACACCATTTCGCACCAACCTTAGTTTACTACACAACCGTTTAAACTATCCATTCATAAAAGATTTCATTTTAAAAACTTCGCGTAAATTTTATTTGTCTAGAAACCCAGCACATCGTAACTTCCTAATATCGTCAATTGGTAAAAGCTGACTCAGTTCGTTACCGTACGCCCGTACATACAATCGATACCGACTGCCCCATCACTATTTCCTCCATGACGCATCATGACGATAGCTCGCTTACCAGCCGACGCCGCTCGTTCGGTCGGAGAATGCGTGATTCTGTTTGCGGACTACCCGCTACTTACATTATATTAGTTTATCATAATTATTAAAATAAAAGCGTACATTCTGTATAGTAAAACATTTTTAAACGTATGTGCGTCCTTACTAAGACTTGCTACTTTTAGTAATAAGTTAGTTAAATCATCCAAACTAATATTATAAATGCGAAAGTAACTCTGTCTGTCTGTCTTTCTGTCTGTCTTTGCTTCACGCCTAAACTACTGAACCGATTTGTGTGAAATTTGGTACAGACATAGTTTGGAACTTGAGAAAGGACATAGGATAGTTTTTATTACAAAAAATAAAATAAAAAATAAAATTTATTCCGGACATACAGCGCCATCTATTGGTCAAGAGTCGGCATCAATTCAGTACTGAAAATTCATCGGAAAAACGCCAAAAATCTGCCGGAAGTCACTATTCCACGCGAACGAAGTCGCGGGCAAAAGCTAGTTGTAAAATAATAGTAAGCAACATGTTTTAATGTTTGTAAAGGCGATAGCTGCCTGTGTAACGACATAAACCGTGATTGGTGTACAAATCGAATAAGATCGTTTGTTAACTGTGCTGTAAACCATATTTAGTAAATAAAGACCTTGAAAAATGAAAAAAAAAAATGAATTGGATTTTTTGTACATTTATTTTTAGAATAGAACAAAAAGAATCTATTTGTGTTCCAAATTCAAACACCAAAATAGTGAATAAAAACAAAACAGTGAATAAAAGGCCTTTTTATTCACTGTTTTGCGTGAATAAAATAAGCTTTTTAGAGTAGGTATGGTATAAATAAATTTAACTATCATTGAAAGCGAGCGCGCTCGTCTAGGTATAAAATATTCGCGTAAAATGAAAAACGTCAGTACTGAGGATAAAAGAGTTTATTGTGCGGGTACTAGATGTCTAGAGTCTGGCCAGGTGCGGCACCGGCGCCAGCGCCAGCTCCAGCTCGCGCCGGCGCTGCGCCACCCGCGCCGTGAGGTAGCGCGCCACGCCCTCGCCGGCCCACGCCTGCGAGTAGAAGGCGCCCAGGCGCTCCTCCTCGGGGTTGCCCTGCGCCGTCCCTCCCATGCTCTGTGAGTGAGATACCAAAAACTTTATTTTTTAAATAAAACTTCATTCAATCTGCTAAAAGGCTATCAGTTGGGTCGGAGACATTGCAAAGATAGTGTTTTTCTTCCTTTTTGTAATATATGGACTAAGTAAATTGATAAGGTTGTACACCGTTTTATAAACAAAAGTTTTACAGAATTTCGTTTCATATAATTTTTTTTTCATATTATGGTGTCACAGAATAATCAATAAATACTACGCAGAATAGTTACTTCGAAAAAATTTAAATCGTAGATTTTTGATTCAAATAAAATATAATGTTTCGATATTCATATCATAGAATAACAAATTTAATATTCTTTATACTCATATTGTTTACCTATTATAAAACTTATTACCAAGAAAAACATTTTATCAAGCGACAGTTTCTTAATGTTTCAATTGAAATTTGAAGCAATTATTATTAAAACACATTTGCACACCTAATAATATCATTTAACTTGGTTCTATTTTATATTTGATAACACTATATAATATATATACCGTAGTATACTTATAACACTATATAATATATATACCGTAGTATACTTATAACACTATATAATATATATACCGTAGTATACTTATAAGAAAGCGGTTTATAATTGTCGGTGGATGTAGTTGGTCACAGTTCTGACCTAACCTATTAGCTCGGAGTGCTACGCAGCGTAACCTAACACGAAGGGGATAGCATTTTCGTTGAAATAAAATACCATAGTAAAATACACCGAACAAACAATGTTCGTTAAAAAATAATTCTACTGTATGATAAGTTTGTTATATAAAAAATGGGATTAAAAAAATCATTGAATGGTGTTTCTACGAAACAAAGTAAACAGTCATTAAAACAATAATATTGGAAATAAAAATACAAGGACCAAGGATTATATGAAATATTTTTGTGTACGTTACCCCAGCAGGGAAGTGTCTCCTTGAGTGATATCAGTGGAACGTATAATTAGTGCTTAATCTGCTGTAAATGTGCACCACATAACGAATTGGTGCGCTTTGTCGTTTTGGAAAAAACGGAAAAAAGCGGCGAAGTGCGAGTCGGACTCGCCCATGAAGGGTTCCGTAGCAGCAAGTAACATCACTTTGAAAGTGTCTCTCACGCAAACTATTCAGTTTAGAAAAAAAATATGTTTGAAACCTAAATATCATTTTTGAAGACCTAACCATAGATACCCCACACGTATGGGTTTGATGAAAACAAAAATTTCGAGTTTCAGTTCTAAGTACTTATTTGGAACCCACAAAATTTATTGTTTTTTTTTTCCATTTTTGTGTAAAAATCTTAATGCGGTCCACAGAATACATCTACTTACCAAGTTTCAACAGTTTAGTTCTTATAGTTTCGGAAAAAAGTGGCTGTGACATACGGACGGACAGACGGACAGACATGACGAATCCATAAGGGTTCCGTTTTTTGCCACTTGGCTACGGAACCCTAAAAACAATTCCTACTGGGGTAACGTTTTTCCAGCAGGAAAATTCTAAACGAATGATCGGAGAGAGAAACATTGTGCATGGCCAGAGAGCTTATATTAGTGCAAAAAGTGCACCAAAAATAAAATTAGTGCGTCTTCAGGTTTTCGAGATATTGCATTTCCTGCTGGAGTAACGTTTTGCAGAATCGTATCTCTAAAACCATTGCATGTGCGCCTGTAAAATAAACATACAAGAGTTGCTATTAAGGGCAGGTAGACCAAATTTTACCAATTTTACATAACTTTGATTCAATAGTAAACTAACAAATCGTAATTTTTTAAATAAAAAAAAATATAGATATTTTAGTTGACTATAATATCTACTTTGATAATTTGTGGTTCAAAACATGATATCGAAAACTTCACTCGATAAAAAAAAAATCCGAACAGGAGCCTAACTCGAATATTTTTTTATGTTTTTCTTATTTTTCTTGAAGAAAATGAAAATTTACTTCCAAAAAAAAATCTAAGCAAAGTAAATAACATTTTGAACAATTATTTGTGGTTACATTTTGCAAAAGAGTTTAATCCTTTTAATAATTAATTATTATATAATACAGCGGCTTGCGTACGTGGATTCAGTCGCCCGCCGGCGCCGGGCCTTGACGAGGTAGGACCTATGTCCCTTTGGCTGGCGCACGGCTCTCCCGCTGATTTATAGAACGATTTATTCATAGATCGTAGTGTAAATATAATGGTATGGTATTTAATACCGACTTAAAAAAAGGAGGAGGTTTCTCAATTTGACCTTATGATAACATCGTCGTTTATGAACCGATTTTGATGATTCTTTTTTTGTTCGAAAGAAGATATTTCAAGGGTGGTACCATGATCAGAAAACCAGGATCTGATGATGGCATCCTAGAGAAATCGAGGGGAACATTTGAAAATCGTAGTGCGACTAGTGCGTTTGTTATTTTTTTTCATTGAGCGTTTTAAAGCACTAATATTTAATGAAAGTCTGGAGTCGATATGGTGATGGAACTCGAAGATAGTTGAGGGCACTCCTTAACGATTCACAACAGTAATCGGGTGTTTGGGCTTGATTAATTTGTATTGATGAGAACTTTACACCTAGATGGGTTGTGGCTATCATTAGGGGTCTGATGATAAAGACGAAGGACAGTCAAGGGAACTCCTCAACGTTTTACAGTAGCTACCTTGTATTTGGATTTAATTCATTTCTAATGATGAGAACTTTGCACCCATATGGGTTATAAGTGCCATTACAGGTCTGACGATGGGGACCAAAGACAGTCGAGGGAATTCCTCAACGATTTACAGTAGTTACGTTTAGTTGGGCTTCCTTCAAATGGTTCAATATGCTAAAATGTCCTGTTCGTACAAAAATAAGACCTAATTAAGATTGAAGTTTGCATAGCAAATATTTGTATAGGATATTACAACTAAAATGTGACAAATGGTGGCAGAAAAAACGGAATCAAACAAACAAGTCACCGACTTCTGAAGCTAAAAGTATTTTTCACTTTTTTTGTTTTTTTAAGTCGGTTTTATTTTTTGCAAGAAAGTTTTTTGTTATTAATTTATTCTTTTGTTTGTGAAGTAAGGGGATTAAAAATAAAAACAAGTAGCTAGGTATAAAGTGCGGAAGGTTGGATTAAAATATTATTTAATCCTCGTTGCTTTTGCCATTTGTTAGTATATGGTAGAAATACATTTTTGACCGACTTCAAAAAAAGGAGGTTTCTCAATTCGACCGTTTATATTTTTTTTATGTGTCGCGCTTAACTTCGTCGTTTATGAACCGATTTTGATGATTCTTTTTTGTTGGAAAGGGTATACCCCGAAGTTGGTCCCATTTAAATTTCATTTAGATCTGATGAGTTTCAGAGACAGACAACGGAACTGTTCAAAAAATTACAGCAATTTAACCGCGATTGCAGCAATCACTTGGATGTTTATTGTTTACGCAACATCATAACATAACATCACGCCTGTATGCTCTGAGCGGGTAAGCAGATGTGTACAATACACCCACATTTCGACAGTTAGGTATGTTAAGTTCCATTTTAATGGGGATACTCCTATTATCATGTAAAATAAATGCTTAGCAAATATTTTTATAAAAAATTACAACAAAAAATTAAAAAAAATAAAACTGACAATAAAGAAGTCGGAAGTGTGTGTGTGTGTGTCATGTAATGACGCTACTCATCTTCACACAAACAACGGGGTGCGTCTTCCGCTGGGACGTGAGGTTCTCTCCCTCTCACGTTCTGCCACCTCCTTCACTAGCATGACTGCTTCGCAGAAGTTGGCGACGGCTTCCCATTCCGTCTCGCTCCGGACCATGGATTGAACCAGGGCCGGACGCGAGAGGTCGCCGCTACGAGGACACGGCGGTGCTCCGCCCACGTGGGGCAGACCTCCACCTTGTCCTCCGGTCGATCCTCACAGTGGTGACACCCGGGCGTTGGTTATTATTAGCGTCAAGAAGGACCGAATACAGTTTTTAGCGAGCTTATACCTTGGCTCATTAAGGCGCTGCGATGTTTTTACGGGTTTATAAATAATAAAATATTTTCTTAAGTTTAATTATGACACTAATAGGCACTAATTAAGAGCTACTCGTGTATGTTTATTCTACAGGCGCACATGCAATGGTTTTAGAGATACGATTCTGCGAAACGTTACTCCAGCAGCAGGAAATACAATATCTCGAAAACCTGAAGACGCACTGATTTTATTTTCGGTGCAGTTTTTTGCACTAATGACATTGACGTACATATCTACTAAAAATTGGTGGAACAGCTGTCTTGACCGTAGAAGAACCGCTGTTTCGTAGTGGGATTAATGAGTGGTATATTTATTTATTTAGGTAACCAACAGCGATACAATAATATTTTACAAAATATGCGTGTAACAGTATATATAATATCAAAATAGTATCCCGACTGTACCTGACGGGTACTGCAAAGCATCGTAGAAATATGAGTATCGGCTACGCGTGTCAGTGTTCGTAGTTCGTAACACTATGTCTCGTGAAGAGAACTGGCCGCACTCACTACGACAGCAACTTCATTAATTGTCGGTGCATTAAAGCGCCTCTCATGTTCGCCACGTGCAGTTAGATCAGCACTGATAACGTTCTTATAATTTTCTTGAGGCCAGTTTTCTATTGCGATTTTAAAGATATTTATCAATCATTTTGGTCACGTAACATTACCGGTAATAAAAGTACTCCATTTCTTCTCCTAAAATTGCTTGTCCGAAAATCATTATCCATAACACGTTTGCTATAAACTTATAATGTTAAAATCGTGAAATTTTGTTTTACATAATTATCTTTACTTCTAAAACTATTCTGTCATAGTATCGAGTAGGATACCTACTATAATAATTGAATCTCCTATTTTTACATGACCTAAAATCATATGTCCTAAGTATTTTATTAAATAACTAGTTGTTGCCCGCGGCTTCGCCCGCGTGAAGTTCGGCAACTGTCCCACCGTATCATAATAAAGGGATAAATAGTGTCCCACATGTTAACCCAGGTTATAAACTATCTATGTGCCTAGGGTTGCCATCTCTAAAATTTGGCAACCAGGACAAGACGCGTAAAAGCCCCGGATTTTAGAGCCCAGAACCCGGACATGTCAACAGTTTTTTTTTAACATATTCAGTGTAATAAAAAACAGTTAAAAATGTCATAAATTACCTTTTTATTTATTTTCAGACCTTAAAATTAAATTTAGTCATCTTATATTATCATTTTAAACGTAGCTAACAAAACAGAATCTTATTACAGTTTGTTACAAATTGTTTTAATAATCAGTCGATTTTTTTATTCTTAAAATAAAACACAAATTATTAATATTCGCAATAGGCGAGACAACAAAAAAAAATCTAATTTGTCCGTCAGTTAGATTATCAAAAAATATTTGACCCGTGTTTTTTCTTTTGTTACGTAAACCAAAATTGACGAAGATATGAAGCTTTTAAAATTCTCAATACGTCACGCCTAGGTATAATTTTTAGCTAGTTCTGACTTTACGAGCCCCCACTCCCAAGTTTTGATGCGTTTTATCTTTTGTCAATATTCATTGATTTACAAAAACAAAAAATACGTGTCCGTTAATTTTCAATACTAACTGACGGACTAAATAGATTTCCAATTTTTGATACTGTTGTCTTGCCTATTGAATTTAGCGAGTCGGTTCGTCGGTTGATCGCGGCGTGCGGGCGTGTGTCGCAGGTGGTCTAAGACTTTAAATTTTTAAACCCGGACTACAAATGAATCCCCGCCCGGACGCACCCCGGATGCCCTCTAAACTAGGACAAATCCGGGGAAACCCGGACGGATGGCAACCCTATATGTGCCAAATATTATCATCACAATCACCATCATTATCTCACCATCACCGTCATTATCACAATCACCATCACTGTCAAGTGTCACAATCACCATCACAATCACAATCATCATCACTGTATCGTTACAGTTATTCGCAATTCTAATAGTAACCAATGTTTCGCGCACTTTCATTTCTAAGCGTTTGCAATTCGTATCTTTCACTGATTAAGATATAGGCAAGCGCGATGGAAAGCGCAAGTCTTCTTGGGGTGGTATTAGGACCTCAAGAAACCTCAAGACATCAAATCGATAGTTAGTCGAAACTCAATAATCGACTTCACGCCCAACACTCGAGTGTTTGTGTTATCTATGGTCGAACCAAGAAACTTATATACTAACTGGAATGATGCATGAATGCCCGTCGGCAAGCCAAAAACGTTCCGAGCGAGAAAGCTTCAAGAGTGGATGTTGTCTCTTTCTAATAGGGTGTCCAATAATCATACTAACTCTTGAGACAGTTACAGAGTAGCTGTTATTTTATTATTTAATGATGATGACCTGCAACTCAATAGCATTCTAGGCGAAATAGCTTCAAGAGTGGATGTCATTAACTTTTTATGTTAACTTAAATGTATGTCTGTACCGTCCAGTTGCAAATTATCAATTTTGCAACCTGTCTATCCAGACGACTTTTGTATTCAGGGATTCGAGGACTCCGTTAGTATTATAATATATATTTTTTCGGACATAGAAAATCGCATATTCATGCTATGACTGTTTACTTATAATGTTTTAGTAACATTCGCCAATATTTTTTTATATACCGAAACCATTCATTTTCACTCGCAGCTCGCCAAATGGATTCTTTTGCTGGAGAAGCATGGAAAAATCCATATGACCGGTATGGCACGGCACGGTGCGGCGGACTCTTTTCTTTTCAACATTTGTATTTAAAAAGCAAACTAGGTACTACCGACACTATGTGCGATGTCCGATGTTTCTAATTTATAAAATGTACTTTTGATTACTATGTACGACAACGATGTTTGAAACTTCGAACTTACTTACTTAATTTATTTGGATATTTCCCGTTTGTCAATCTAAAACATGGTAACCCTAGTCGCAATAAACAACCAAAGTTAAAAAACTTCCCTGAAAAACGAAATTCCACATCCAGCATACCCTTACTACTACCCCCTTCACACAACACAATTTTACCATATTTAAAGCGGATTATTTCACTTAAATACAATAAAAAGTACTTAAATGACTTCAACGCGAAAATGTATCGGCCATATTGTTTACATCGGTGACAAGGCAAGACAGAGACACCATCCACCTTGGTCGGTTTCTCGCTCGGAACGGTTTTTTTTCCTTTTCTATTGAATCCGTTGTACATCTTTTGAGATACGAGTTTATTTTTTATTTTTTAGCATTTTGTTCGTACTCATTCCAGTTAGTATATAATTTCCTTGGGTCGAACGCAACGCAAGCGCATCTCTACGAGTCGTGTAAGAAATTTTGTAAATGGCTACGCCGCCGCTTTCTAACTAACAGGAAATAAATATACATTCTGTGTAAAGTGTTGTGTCCCCTTTAAAAAGGGCTGCAATAGTGCGTGGAAACCTGAACTGGTGGATCTAGCTGTGGTAATTAAGGTAAGGCTGCTCTAAACTGTCTTAATCTTGTCAGTGTCTAGTGCTCCCACAAACGCATGATGGTTCATTTTGAATTTCCATCCCTTATGTTATCCGAGAACTCATTCTTCTCGTAACTATCACCATCACAATTACCATCACCATCGCTATGACCATCACTATCACAATCACCATCATCGTTATCACAATCATCATTATCACAATCATCACAATAACCCTGTAATAGAAGTCGAGTCCGTCATCTTCTGGATCTCAAAATAAACAGCACCCCTGATAATCTCGGTATCGACACCCATATTGATTTTTAGACATATCAACCCCATCGCACCCCAACAGGGGATGATGGTATTTCAGGTCCGCCACATACACCATACAAACAATACCCATGTTGATTTTCAGACTTTGTTACCCCATTTCCCTCTTTAGGGGTTCAATTCTGGAAAAACCTGAAACACAAATGTAACTCATTTATCGATAGGAGTACTCCTGTGAAGTTTCGAATAATACAGTCGAACTAATCTTGTTTCCCCATACAAACTTTAGAGCCCCGTTGAACCCCCTTAGGGGGTGAATTTTGAAAAATCCTCCTTAGTGCACCCCTAGACTACGTAAGGAAACTACTTGCCAAATTTGGAATCTGTAGACCCAGCGGTTTGGGCTGTGCGTTGATATGTGAGTCAGTCAGTCAGTTTCTTCTTTTATAAATTGTTGCCGAAGCTGTGCTGCTGAGCGTAAAACACATCTGCGACGATAAGCTCGCGTGGGACCACCGGAGCCTCGCAGCGCCGGAACCGTGACAGAAACCATGCCTGCTGCATGTTGCTTGCATGCTTGTTGCATGTTGCTTGCATGCTTGCTGCATGTTTGTTTGCACGTTTGCATGCTTCTTACAGGAAAATAAAATCCACATAATTATGTTCATAATCAACTGTTTTGATTGACGCTTTCATTGATTGATTTTCTGCCTTTTAGTGACTCTCGATATGAAATGTATGCCAAAAAAAGAATCTGACTGTAAACGTATATACTATTATATACATTATATTATACAAAATGTAACGTAATTAACGCACACCCTCAGACACCCCAATTAGTATATTATGTTGTAATCATAATACATGCACTGAATTTTTAAATAAAAATGTTTAAGCAATGATTATTGAATAAATTAGTTATCCTAATTCCGGAAGAATGTTGTAGTCACAGTACAAATCAACGAACGCACACAGTCGCATACGTAGGTCTCATACCTACGTATGCGACTGTGTGAGTCTTGCTAGCCTAGTAGGTTAGGTATTCGCTTGCGTTCGAGACAGCTGTTAACGTCGTCGCTCGACTCAACTTCAATAGAAAAGTTCAATACTTACATTTTTATGCCCGTTTTCTAAATTGATGTTTTAATTTAGAAAGCACTTCGTTATTTTTATCAAAAGCGTTCACTATCCTATTTTTTGCACTAAAATAAACTAACGATTTAATACGTCCCCACATAAAAAAGTCAAGAGGCGTCAAATCAGCTGATTCTCGGGTACTGGCGTGGGGATTCCCATCGAAATAGTCCAGTATTTCGTTTTGAAAACAAGTACTTACGTGTACGCCAATCGGCTCCCCTGTCGATGGCCGTGTTCGGACAGAACGTGCCATGGCCAAGAAGCCGCTGCGGTCTACTCTTGTACCATGCCTTTGGTTGAATGTTCTGCCAACTAATAACCTAGGACCACACTATCACCACACCGCACCGTGCCAAAGTCCTCATTGCACATTATTTTGTTTATTGGAAAGACATCGCGCGCGTAAAACAATTTGCATAAACTTTACGGAAGTACCTACATCCCACTAATAATGTCCGTGCGTGACCAATAACATTTAAGCTTTCATCTAGCGCCCGCGCCGCCCGGTGCCGGTGTCATGGTACCCACCATAACATCTCGCTCTATCCCAGGATTTTAATTTGCACGAGAAAGGGAACGAAAACAAGTATGACATATTTCGCATTTTGTTGGTATGGGTAACTATTGTTTCCTTTGTATCCAGTCCCTGTTAGTTTGTGCGTGCGGTTAAATCGCTAAGTTTACTTCAACTGTTTTTGTAAAGACTTTAACTTGCTTGAAATATGGTTCATTTTTCTTTATTTTGTATTGAATGGCGGAATTTGTTTTAATACAAATAAAACTGAACTTTTAAAAGTCTTATTGCCTTGAGTTACGGTCCATTTCACTTTGTTCTCACTGTACAGGGGTAGTGTGTCTATAAATTACATATTTTTAATTATTTTTGGGATAAAAAATGACCTATATTAAAAATTACAGAAATCGATTCAGTAAACGATCCTGAACAAACTAATTTCTGGATGTGAGTTAATTATGTTACATGTTGTATATATAATACTATTTATGACATGTGGTATTATGTGATACAAATTTCGGCGAAGTGATCATTTGGACAAATTATGATTAGGACAACGTCTACGATTGCGAAGCATTTTAATAGTAATAGTTATATTATCAACACTGCGACTATTAGTAATAATACTAATGTACAGGTGACTTTAAATGAATATAGCATTAGTGCTATAAATGTTTACAAAAATTGTACTGAAGAGGATCCATGTGTCACCGTGGAGAATTCTCAAGTAGGGTATATTAGTGATAGGGTTTTGTTGTCTGAGGATGGCATGGGACTCTCCGGCCTCACTCCAAATATTAATTTAAAACTAGAAAGTGAAAATCAAAGCATTTATTTCAAGTAGGCCAGTTACAGGCACTTTTGAATTGTCGAAACAAAGATGAAAATTAAATGTAGCTACAGTCCCAGTCACAAGGCATAAAAACTGTGAAAGTACTGTAGTTGCCCATTCCCTAGCGTAGATCTCTATGGAGAAAAACGGGCAAGAAACTCCATGGACGCTCTTTTAAATCAGAATATTTTCTCAAAACCGTGGTTACATCATTCATGTTGAGATGGTACATTACGTGAGAACAATGTAGCAAGATGCACATTAAAAGTGTCCATAGTAAAAACAAAACAAACAATTCAAAAATAAAAATAATTAATTCAAATAAGCCGTGGCACCCAAGAGCTGACCAGTCCCAACTGACAGCGCCCGTTCACGAACATGACGCATGGATCGGCACCATTCAACTCAACCATTTTGAAGGGAACTAAATGATCCGACACACGCGCCACCATCAGTGAGACATTGAGTGAGCATGACATACTCTTAACCGCCAGGGCACATTCAAGTCAAGAAAAGACGTAGGTTTCCAGCGACTGATAGCATTCTAGTACATAGCACTCACACAAATATGGGATATGCGTTTATATAATACCAAAAATATTGAATTTATACAAAACAAAGATAGTTGTACAATCTTCAGCAGCTCCAACAATACAATTAGTGCTATCCAATTATGCGCCCCTGTCCTTGTGGAGCAGGACCGGCATTGAGCCAAGCATTTTATCACCGATATAATCGTCCAATTTGTCTCCGTAGCGTAACGAAGGTTGAGTGGGTGAAGCTCCCCTCCCCAACCTCCCCTAAAATTGAAAGGGCTGTAACTTCATAACGGATAGAGGTAGACATCAGGTGTTTAATATGCTTGCTTACTTAATGTGCGTTTAATGCATGTTTTAAATTTTGTTTCATTCAGTTCAAGAATGCTTTGTGGAATTTTATTATAGCATCTCAAACAGTACTGTTTGAGATGCTATAATAGAAAGAAGAGTCTACTTTAGCGAGTCTGAAGCCTGGCTGAACGAATTGGTCCCTATTTCTAGTACTGTAATTGTTTCTGTCACCTCTTTTACCAAAAAGATGTAGCTTTTTTCTTACGTACATTATGTTTTCGTAGATGTATTGACAATGTACAGTCATGATGTTAATTTCCTTAAACAGTTCCCTCAGAGAATCGCGCCTACGAAGATTGTATATGGCTCTGATGGCTCTTTTTTGCAGAATAAATATAGATTCAATGTCTGCAGCCCGTCCCCATAATAAAATGCCATAAAACATTATACTATGAAAGTAACTAAAAAAGACCAATCTAGCAGTATCTACATCAGTAAATTGACGGATTTTTCTAATAGTATATGCTGCTGAACTTAGCCGCCCCGCCAGAGATGTTAAATGAGAACCCCATCGAAGCCTTGAATCAAGCGTAATCCCCAGGAAAACCGTTTTATCTACGAATTCAAGTTTCTGTTTATTCAATACTATATCACAATCGCTACTTTTGACATTCGGTAAAGCAAATCTTATGCATTTCGTTTTTTTTTCATTGAGTACCAAATTGTTTGCAGTGAACCAATTATGGACTTGAAGTAGGGCATTATTCACGTCGTCTAGATTTTGGGCTCGTCTATTAATCTTAAAAATTAGGGAAGTGTCATCGGCAAATAACAACATATTTTGAGGTTGGTTTTTCAGTAAATACGGTAGATCATTTATATATACTAAGAAGAGGAAAGGACCCAATATTGAGCCTTGCGGAACCCCCATTTTGACTTTTAAACCCTGTGAATTAACACCATTTATTTGAACATATTGTTGTCTATCACTCAAATAAGATTTTACCAAACTAAGTGCAAGTTTACCTAGTCTGTAAAGCTCAAGTTTCAAAAGTAATGTGTTGTAAGTGAGACAACAGAAGGTACCATTAACGATTTTGTTAATTTTACCAACAGCAAGGTATCTTCTTGCACTCAATTAGTCAGTAAAAAAGGGTCTCAGCAGAACACCTTAAAATTATTCCATCAAAATATCCAAGGCATTTCTTCCAAATTATTAGAAATTGAATTGTTTTTAGAAAATAGTAAGTTTGACATTATTTGTTTTACTGAACATTGGCTTAAGGATTACCAAATGCTTATTAATTATGAGAACTACATGGTGGGTAGCTGCTTTAACCGTAAAACTATGCTTCGTGGAGGTTCCCTAATATTAATAAAAAAATAGTTTAAAATATAAGCAACGTAATGACATAGTAGGTCTCTCGGTTGAACATTGCGTCGAACTGTCCTGTGTTGAGCTAGATAAGCATGTGATTGTGTGTGTGTACAGACCCCCTAACTATCAAAACTTTTCCTTATTTGAATCAATAATGGAAGATGTCCTGGCAAAACTTGCAACTAGTAATAATCTACAATTATTTGTGGTGATTTTAATATCAATATTTTAGAAATAAATCCAAATAGCAGTCGGTTATTCAATCTTTTTAAGTCATTCGACTTATCCAACACTTTTATAGAACCAACTAGAGTCACTATATCTTCTGCTACTTGTATAGATAATGTTTTCTGCGATTGTGATTACTTACATAAAGCCATAGTTAATTATCTGCCGTCTGACCATAGCGGACAAACTGCAACTTTTAGGTATAACACTCCATTGCAAAAAGTTCAGATTAAATTCAGACCTATAACTTCTAGCAAATTAAATAGGTATAATATTTCCCTACAGAACAAGTTAAGTGTTATGAGCCATGACGATATTAATGTACATCAATTTTATGATAATTTCTTTTCAATAGTTCACACTGAATTCAACAAAACTTTTGAAAAGAAGACAAAAAGTATTTGCCCTACATTTATATTTAGTGATTGGGCAACTAGAGGTATCAGAAAAAGTAGGGAAAGACTATTTGAGCTTTATGGCCTTAAGCCTTACATAAACACTGAAACTTTTAACAAATACGTTGCTAAGTATTAAAAAAAATATAGAAATACATGCAAGGTTGCCAAAGCCCTGCACATTAGCAACAAGATCAAAACAGCAGAAAATAAAATAAAGACAGTTTGGAAAGTAGTAAATTACGAGACCAACAGGAAGAAAGTTCGTAACACTAGCTACACATTAGATACAGCATCTGGTCCTAAAAGCTCTAATCAGGAAGTAGCTCAAGAATTTGTAAATTTCTTTACCGATATACCGTTAAAAACTACGGAGGCTCTTAATTCCTCTCCTGAAGTCTCAATTAGTTTATTATAATAAATAAATAAATAGTTACTAAAGCTTTCCGGCAAATAAAAATTAAACTGACCGATGATCTATGGGGAATGTCTATCAAAGTTTGTACATCCATAATTGAGACTATAGCTCCTTACTTAGCTTTAATTTTTAATTCGTGTGTAGACCAAGGAGTTTTCCCTGATTTGATGAAATACAGTAAAGTCATACCTCTTTTCAAATCCGGGGACAGTAAAGATACAAATAATTATAGACCTGTATCGGTGTTACCAGCTTTTAGCAAGGTTTTTGAAAAGGTAATGCTTAATCAAATGCTCAATCATTTTAACACCAACAGAATTTTACACGATCAACAGTATGGTTTCACCAAGGGACGTTGTACAACTGACACCGGTGTAACCCTATTAAAGCACATATATACGGCGTGGGAAGAGTCACAAGACGCCATAGGAATATTTTGTGACCTCTCCAAAGCATTTGATTGCGTAAATCACGACACATTACTTTTGAAACTAGAGCATTACGGACTAGGTAAACTTGCACTCAGTTTGGTAAAATCTTATTTGAGTAATAGACAACATTTTGTTCATATAAATGGTGTTAATTCACAGGGTTTAAAAGTAAAAATGGGGGTTCCACAGGGCTCAATATTGGGTCCTTTCCTCTTTCTAGTATATATAAATGATCTACCCTATTTATTGAAAACCCAACCTCAAAATATGATGTTATTCGCTGATGACACCTCCCTAATTTTTAGGATAAATAGACGGGCCCAAAATGTAGATGACGTGAATAATGCCCTACTTCAGGTCCAAAATTGGTTCACAGCAAACAATTTAGTATTAAATGAAAAAAAGACTAAATGCATAAGATTCGCTTTACCGAATGTTAAAAGTAGTGATTGTGATATAATATTGAATAAAGAGAAACTTGAATTCATAGATAAAACGGTTTTCCTGGGGATTACGCTTGATTCAAGGCTACAATGGGGTTCTCATTTAACATCTCTTGCGGGGCGGCTAAGTTCAGCAGCATATGCCATTAGAAAAATCCGTCAGTTTACTGATGTAGATTCTGCTAGACTGGTATATTTTAGTTACTTTCACAGTATAATGTCTTATGGCATTTTGCTATGGGGACGGGCTGCACATATTGAGTCTATATTTATTCTGCAAAAAAGAGCCATCAGAGCCATATATAATCATCGTAGGCGCGATTCTCTACGGGAACTGTTTAAGGAAATGAACATCATGACGTACATTGTCAATACATCTACGAAAAAATCTGCATCTTTTTGGTAAAAGAGGTGACAGGCATCATTACAGTACTAGAAATAGGGACCAACTAATTCAGCCAGGCTTTAGACTCGCTAAGGTAGACTCATCTTTTATAGGGTACTGTTTGAGATGCTATAATAAAATTCCACAAAGTATTCTTGAACTGAATGAGACGAAATTTAAAACATGCATTAAACAGAACACACACTATGTAAGCAAGCATATTACAAGTTGAGCGATTATATCGCTGATAAAAATGCTTGGCTCAATGCTGGTCCTGCTCCACAAGGACAGGGCCTGGCCAGGCGCATAAATTGATAGCATTAAATAGTATTGTTGGAGCTGCTGAAGATTGTACAACTTTCTTTGCATTGTATAGATTCAATCTGTTTAGTATTATATAATCGCATTGCCCATATTGTGTGAGTACTATGTACTAGAAAGCTATTTCACTGATTCACTGGAAACCTACGTCTTTTCTTGACTTGAATGTGCCCTGGCGGTTGAGAGGATGTCATGCTCACTCAAATGTCTCGCTGATGGTGGCGCATGTGTCGGATCATTTAGTTCCCTTCAAAATGGTTGAGTTGAATGGTGCTGATCCATGTGTCATATCCGTGAACGGGCGCTGTCAGTTGTGACTGGTCATCTCTTAGTTGCCATGGCTTATTTGAATGAATTATTTTGGTTTTTGAATTGTATTTTTTTTGTGTATTTACTGTGGACACTTATAACGTGCACATCTTGCTACATTGTTCTCACATAATATACCATCTCAACGATGGATGATGTAACCAAGATTTTGTAACAATATTCTGACTTAAAAGAGTGTCCATGGAGTTTCTTGCCCGTTCTTCTCCATAGAGATCTACGCTAGGGAATGGGCAACTACAGTACTTTCACAGTTTTTATGTCTTGTGACTGGGACTGTAGCTACATTTAATTTTCATCTTTGTTTCGACAATTCAAAAGTGCCTGTAACTGGCCTACTTGAAATAAATGCTTTTGATTTGATTTGATTTGAATATAGAAAAAAAAAACAAAGAAAGCTAACCTAATAAAAACACACAAAGAAACCTAACCTATAAAAATAACAAACTAACCAAAATAACCGAAAAATAATAAAAGGGAATTATAAAAGACATTTTTTTATTTTCATACAAACAATTTTATTGAGGATCGAGTCGGATCGAATAGGATCGACAACGCTTAATTGATAATTAAGTGCCGCAGATTTAGACAACCAATCCTAGCGAATATTTTTTTAGGAATCAGAATAACCAATTTTAACAACCGGCGTAGTCTCACAAAATGCGGTACAAAAGGTAGAGTCTAGACTTGATATTGATTAAAAATAAGAATAATGTTCACGAAATTGTTTAATTTGATTTTCCGAAAACCTTTTATGAGTGAGCAAAAACGATGAATTAAAATTGTGGCCTCCTAAAATGCAGTATAATTTAAACATTAAAACTACTATGATTCAAAATATTACAGATGCACAACAGCTGGTAGAGAATCAGTTCGCAGAGATATTTAGCCCGGTTTGGGGAAACTTCAAAGGTGAGGAAATAATATTGAAATTAAAACCAAACACCATACCGAAGCGCTTACCGGTTCGGCGTGTGCCATTCGCATTACGTGAAAAAGTGGATAATGATCTGGTTCCAAACTTAGATTACCTGTTAGTTTATAATCACCACACAGACGAACCGAGCCATCATGTTAAGGGCGCGTTTGCATATCAGGTAAAATTATGCTGTTTTCGGTACAATTTTATGGCATAACCAAACAAAATTCAATATAACTAATAACTACCTCGTATAGATTGGTTCTTCATCTTCATAGGTACTAGATCATAGAAAATTTTAGTTTTTTATAATGTAAAATCGATCTGTCCTTGCCTTTTCCCATAAAATTAACGATACAGGGTTGAGTTTAGGTACATTTTTTGTGCTTAACATATATGTGATTAACATATTTTACTATTTCTAAAAATACTGTATGTTGGCATGCATAATCAATTCTTAATGCAAGGATTTTTACACAATAAAAAATTGATAACGTTTGATTTGTTGTTTTAATAATCACGAAAGTACCTACACCTTCCAGCAGGTCTTATCATAACTATCAAAACGAGCCCAAACTCGGCTCACCTAGTACAACACGTCAAGGAGTTCCAGTAGCAGTCACCGAAGTACACCTTCATGTCACTCCATCAGGTCTGGAGGTAAGGTCTCATCATAACTAACAAAACGAGCCCAAATTCGGCTCACCTAGTACAACACATCGAGGAGTTCCAGTAGCAGTCACCGAAGTACACCTTCAGGTCACTCAATCAGGTCTGGAGGTAAGGTCTCATCATAACTAACAAAACGAGCCCAAACTCGGCTCACCTAGTACAACACGTCAAGGAGTTCCAGTAGCAGTCACCGAAGTACACCTTCAGGACACTCTATCAAGTCCGGAGGTAAGGTCTCATCATAACTAACAAAACGAGCCCAAACTCGACTCGCCTAGTACAACACGTCAAGGAGTTCCAGTAGCAGTCACCGAAGTACACCTTCAGGTCGCTCCATCAAGTCCGGAGGTAAGGTATCATCATGACTAACAAAACGAGCCCAAACTCGGCTCACCTAGTACAACACGTCGAGAAGTTCCAGTGGCAGTAGTCACTGAAGTATACCTTCAGGTCACTCCATCAAGTCCGGAGGTAATTCGTAAAAACAGCAAATTTTTTTTTTTTAGGGACCTACCATAATTTTATTTCTAAGAAATACGTAAAATCTTTCAAAGCATCAAAATGAGTTCACTTGACTACTATTCTCGCAGTTAGTCGTGCGTACACGTCTTGTGTGTATGACCCGTGTCAATGTAGTAGTTCGATTCTGTACCTATCAATTTTGCAAACGCGTCCTTAACCAAATTGTAACTTGCTCAGAGTCGGTAGATACTTGTTAAGGTAATTTAGTTGTTTTTCTGCGAAAATCATTTGTAAAATTTCAAGGCTACAAGATATATCATGCCCTGCATCCTGATAACGCCGCGAGAGGAGACAGCGCCGTCATAATTAGAGAAAACATACATCATTATGAACAAACAAAATGTGAAGATCAGGAAATGCAAGTGATCTGTGTAACTATTAAAATGAAAAGATACGACTCGGTTACTATAGCAGCTATATACATCCCCCCAAAATACGCACAAAAAAAAAGAGCAATACAAGACAATCTTAAAGCTACTTGGAAATAGATTTATACTAGGTGGAGACTTTAATGCCAAGAATACCTATTGGGGCTCCAGACTAACTACAAAAAAAGGTAGAGAGCTACTAAGTGCCATACAAGAAACTAAATCAGAGGTTCTATCAACTGGAAAACCAACATATTGGACAACAGACTCAAGAAAAATTCCAGACTTAATTGACTTTTTTATATATAAAGGAATATGTATGTGTAAAAGTCAGGGGGACTTTTTGAGTGCAGAAGACGGATTTAATTTATGAACTCTGATCACTCACCAATCATTTTAAATACTAGTGAACATGTCAAACAGAGAGAAGGCAATCCGTTTCTCGTGAACAAGTTCACAGACTGGGAATCCTTTAAAATAGACTTAGAAAATAAAATAGACTTAAATATATTCATAAATGATAATCACCAACTTAATTTAGAATTACGCAAATTTATTGTAGATGTCCAACAAACTGCATGGGCTAATACACCCGAGAAAAAAACAACTATGAAGGTAATACTTATCCAAAAGAAATAACAGATCTGATCAGAGAAAAAAGAACTTTGAGAAAAAAGTGGCAGCGAAACAGGTTTCCCCAAGATAAGACACTGTTAAATAGATTAACTAAACAAATTAGGAAGGCAATCGAGAAAGTTCGAGACGAAAATTTAACTAGGCATCTTCTTCATCTGACTAATGATCGATCGACTGATTATTCTCTATGGAAAGCCACAAGAAACCAAAAACAACCTATTGCTGACATACCGCCAATGAAAGAACTAAATGGACAATGGGCAATAAGTAACGAACAAAAAGCATCAAGGTTTGCCCATCACTTAGAGGACATTTTTACACAAACCGAGAGCGCTGACCAAGATCTCCACTAGCAGCAACTACAACAAGTAGATCAAAAGATAAAACTTGTAAAACCAAAAGAAGTATCTAAAGAAATCAGAGATCACATCAGGTCAAAACAATCCCCTGGTTATGACCTTATCACAGGGGAAATCCTAAAGAATGTACCAAAAAAAGCCTTGGTTAAACGTACTAAGATAATCAATGCTTCTTTTAGACTAAAGCATGTTCCAGACCTATGGAAGGTTGCAGAAGTCATGGTCCCCAAATCAGGGAAACCACCTCAAGATGCATCATCATACAGGCCTATCTCCTTGCTGCCAGTGATGTCCAAGCTTTTCGAGAAACTACTTCTAAAACGATTGAAACCTATTATAGAAAATAGTATCATTATACCAGCCTATCAATTTGGATTCAGAGAAAAACACTCAACGATAGATCAGGTGAAAAGAATTACAACAGTAATTGAAGAAGCTCTTGAAGGTAGGAAAGTATGTACCACTGTATTTTTAGATGTAGCCCAGGCTTTTGACAAAGTTTGGCACAAGGGATTGATTTATAAACTAAGAACTATGTTGCCGAAACAGTTCGCAGATATATTAGAATCATATATAACTGGTAGTCTTTAGCGTAAGGCAAGAAAATGCCTATTCTGAACTAAAAGAAATAAAAGCTGGTGTACCACAAGGAAGTGTTCTAGGCCCGGTCCTGTACCCATTGTACACATGTGATATACCAGAACTAGAAAATGCAACTATTTCCACTTTTGCTGATGATACCGCAATAATGTCCACAGGATCTAGTCACAAGGAAGCTGTGGTAAAAGTACAAACAGCAATAAATCAATTCTATGATTGGATCAAAAAGTGGAAGATCAAGTTGAATGAAACAAAATCCATTCACATTGACTTCACTAACAAGAAATCAGAACACAACCCATTACAGTACATAAACAACAAAATTGTACCGTACGAAAACACTGCCAAATATCTTGGTATGGCCTTAGACGCAAAGCTTCGCTGGAAAGCCCATGTCAAAAAGAAACGAGAAGAATTAGAAATTCGTTACAGAAGCATGAACTGGTTACTAGGAAGGCAATCCGCGTTGTCGGTTCCTAACAAAATCCTGCTCTACAAATCAGTCCTTATGCCAGTATGGACCTATGGTATACAACTATGGGGTTGCGCCAAAGAAAGCAATGCAGAAATTATACAAAAAATCCAGAATAAAGTACTCAAGAACATCGTGAACGCGCCTTCATTATTATTATTATTAATATCGAGGCCATCCAGCTCAAGAAGGCTCAAAAGGACTAAACCTTTTGAGTTTGTGTAGTGAAATATAATTGTGACTTTACCGCGAGTGTAATATAGTACCTAGCTATTTATATGGACACAAGAACAAAGTGACTTCGCCTTAATAGACGCTAAGTGAACGCAATGGACGTGCTCTTAGATATAATTTCACTTTTAGCAAATTAAGTTAGATTAAAATTGCTTATTAGCCTTAGGGTGGATTCGACCAAATCCGAAATTATACGCGAGTAACTATACCAGGATAATTTTACTCTCAATACTTACTCGAGGAGTAATTTGATTTACGTTCTACCACCCTATACCTAGATTAAAATTATTCTCGTCTAGTTACTCTTTGGTCGTCTTTGGCATTGAACGAATGAAATGACCTAATACATAATGCTACTAAACGAAGAGGTCATTGTATCTGCACCTACTATACTTGAGGAATGTACTATTATATTTGGTAGATTTAAACGTCACTTTCTTTACTTTCTTTCCTTGATCCTTGGTCGATTGTGTGGTATTTTCTTGGTTGCGATTTTTAAATGGAATTGATTTATTTGGTGAAATTGGTGACTGTGCACGATGTCCGCACCGAAAAGAAAGAGTAGCGCAAACTGGATGGCATCGGAGAAGAGCCTGTTGGTTGACTTGGTAGCGCAACATTTCGCTATAATAGAAAATAAAAAAACCGATGGCACAACTTTACGGCAAATATCCGAAGAGTGGAAGATAATTGCGCAGGAATATAACTCGCAAACTGCCCTGGTACATCGACTGGCTGAAAATTTAAAAGCACAATGGGAAGCCATGAAAAAAGCTGCAAAAAAAGAAGCAGCAGATTCAAGAATGGCTATCCTAAAGACAGGTAAGGTTCAATTAAAAATTATGGTCAGAGTGTCGTCTTGGGGGCACTATGAAAAAAATACTTAGAAAAATTTCGCGACCAATTTCGAGGTAGCGCTCGCCGGTCGCTGCCGCGGCACCGCTCGCTTACTACTGTACCAAATAGATAGATTATTTATAAGTATCAAACAATGTACTCACCGGTTTGACGAATATTCCAACTTATGCTCAAGTTTAGCTAACAAACAAAGAGTGGCTTCCTTGGATAGACGAAATCTAACAGCGAAGTCTTTGTCATCATAATCTTCGAAGTAATTAGCTCTTTCTTTTATCCACCTTGGACGCCTTGGCACGTAATCATCGTGGCTATCGGATTCTTCGATCATATTTCTCAAACGTTCCATTATGGCGAGGTTTTGATTGAAAACCACACAAAAACAAAGAATATCAACACGGACGGATGATTTTTGACAAGGTAAATGACAAATGTACTTAACCTAACATTTTGACATTTCGTTTCGTTATTCCCAGTCAACAGACTTTACTCCACCAAAATCGACCTTATAAAAATTTACTCTCGTATAGTGACCTTAGCCACGGGTTAATTTTTGGTAGAACGCAAATTGAGCTTACTCTCGAGTAAATAGCTATTTATTCTAAAAACAAACTTTACTCTCGTTTGGTCGAATCCGCCCTTATTAGGCTAGATTGTAATATATAAAACAAAAAAAAAAACTATATACCCTGTATTTAACACACACGCATACGTGCGGACGTTTCGTATATTCAAAGACTTGGTCGTCATGGCAACGACTTTGTTGACGTTTGACAATTTATTAATACATCACGAAGCAAAAACTTTGTACCCCTTTTTAAATTAATTATGGTCGAATTTCGACCACTGGCGACCACTTAGTGGACTGTATTTATATAATATCAATTAGTTACTATATTATTTACAGATGTCTCCTAATTAATTGATAACTTTTATGCAGATTTCACTTTCAAGAATACACGCGATAGGAAGCACTCGCTTGTAATGCAATAAATGCAAGACACGATTTTAAGCATTACGTTCGATGATTACGTTCAACTGTTTCTGTACAAAATTCAAACTTGGATTGTTACATTACAGGCGAACGCTCGTGGCCAGGGAGCGCCTTAATATAATATATTACGGTGTTTTGTTTAAATAATTTTGTTTTAATAATCGAGTTAGGCATCGAGTTCATATAGCCTTGCTCAGTGTGCGGCGTGACGTCACTCACCTTGAGGTCGCGCGACTGCGACACGAGCCACTTCTGGATGAACTGCTGCGGGTCCATGCTGAAGCTCAGGAAGAACTCACGGTTGGTCTTCAGCTGGTTGATCGTGTCCACCTGCAACGGAACGAGCTCGTCGGTCAACGTCAACGGCTGGAGAGAATTTCTCTCTCGCCAATTGAAATGGTATACTCACAGTCTCATGTATCTTGGAGTCGAGCCCCTGGATCTCCTGCTGGTTGGCCGTGCTGAGCAGGAAGTTGTTCATCTGCGTCTTGAGCGTGTCGTCGACCTCCACGTCGATGTCGTAGCAGGCCGTCTGCTTGGTGTCGTGCGGCGGCTCCACGGCGATGACGTGGTTGATGACGATGGGGTCGGGCGGGTGCAGCAGCGCGCCCAGGCGGCCCGGCACCTCGGCCAGCTTCATGCGCGCGCAGCCGAAGATCTGCTCCAGGTACTTGTCGCACGCCACGTACTCGCGCTCGTGCGCGTCCTGCAGGCGGTGCGTCTTCACGTACTGCCACAGCGCGTTGACGATGACGGGCCGCGTCTGCGTGTGCACGCCCAGCAGGCGCGCCAGGCGCTGGTCCAGCTTGAACTGCAGCGGCTGGTAGTCCAGCAGCAGCAGGATGGTGCAGCGTACGTTCTTGTAGCCGGGCCGCTTCACCTGGAAGCCGTCCGTCTCCTGCGTGGTCAGCGTGCGGTGCCACTCCACCAGGTGGTTGTCGGGCCCGTAGAGCTCCTTGTCAAGCTCGATCACCAGCGACTTGAAGAATGATGAGAATTTGCGCTTCACCTGCAACACCTCCGCACCGGTTAACTTACTGCTGTACTGCGAGCCGGGATTCACGGCGGCAACGTCCAAAGTTCAAGGATCTAACAAGGTCCAGGACCCACATTAGAAAATAACATATTTTTTATAACGCAAATTAGAGAAGAATGGCGTGGCGATTGGAACTGACTGCTGGCAGTAGGCATTAGGCTCCTCGCACAAGCAGTAAAAGCTATAATGAAATGTGTTACTTTGTTGGGGTCGTTCTTGGTGTCGTCGAGCAGGCGGCCCTCCACGCGCAGCTCCCACGACGGCACGGCGTTGTCGCCCTGACCTGCGACACACAGCACATCACTACTAACCACAGCTTCAGGGAGTTAAGCTGAGTCCTCATTAGGCGAACAGTAAGCGGCCGACTAACTCTGAGCCGTAAACTGAATGTCGAATCAGCAGCGAACTGCAGCTAATTTGCCGCGAAGTGTGCGAACTCTTGGCTGGTCTTTTACTTGGTCGGCGGCATGGCGAGCGTACTTGTCGCCGACTACAGACGTCTCTCCGAGGATTACAGGCGTGGTGTTACGTAGTTGTAGTGTACCACACTCATTCTTTTCATCAATTCATTTTTTAATTCGGGTACTTGTCATTGACACGCGAACTTAGACCCCGTGTGATTTTATTCCGCTAAACGGTAAAAATGTCAAAATTCAATCTGGAAACGGCGTTCAACGACCTTATGAAGAGAGTTGCAGCGTTGACAGCCAAAATTGTAGCTCAATCGGCAGTGATTGAGTCGCAAAATAAGAAAATTGAAGATCAACAGCAGGTGATCACAGAACAGACGAGGGTACTTGCGGATTTGTCCTCAAATATTAAGAAGATCGAAGTTCATATCGCATCAATGAATACTGCAAAGAGCGAGATGGAGAGACCAGTCGTGATACCTTCTGCGCAGCGTGCAAGTGAGACGAACGTCGGAATTGATGCTAATGAACCTCACGGAATGGTGACGGAACGTACGCGCCGAGCGACTGAGCGGGCCAAGAATAAGGCGGCGTCCATACTGCAGAAAACTAGCGACAGGTCTGAAAACACTGAGACAGTATTGGAGGATAACGCTGCTTCCGAAGAATGGAAAGTAGTAGGTGGTAATAAAAAACGACCAAACACTATTACCAATACTATACAAAAAGGAGGAAACACTGAAATTGTTACGCTACAAGCTATTCAGAGGAAGAAGTTTTTGCATGTGTGGTCACTACATCCTGACACAACGGAGAAGGCGATTAGTGAACATGTGACGGCAATATGTGGATCTGCAGACATTAAAGTCGAGAAAATTATTCCTAGGACTGCAAGAGATTATGCGTCATTTATGGTTGGAGTTCCGGAATCCCTTTTTGAGAGGGTTAATAACGTTGACAGTTGGCCATTAAATGCGCAATTTAATCAATGGGTGTGGTTTCGTAACTCCCGAAATTCAACAAAAGGCAACCAAAGTCAGCTATAAGAGTGTCCAAGTGTATTATCAGAATGTTCGTGGATTACGCACGAAAACAACTACATTTTATAATAATATATTGGCATCGACGTATGATCTCTTTGCAATTACGGAGTCAGGTCTAAATGAAGGGATTCATGACGGAGAACTAATCCCAACTGAATACAACACATTACGTTGTGATCGAACAGACGGACGTAAACAAGGAGGAGTGTTTTTGGCGGCCTCACCGCGTTTTAATTTGAATCGCGTTTCTGTTAACAATGTGGACAATGCCTTATTTGAGATTGTGTGCGCGACGGTACACAAACAAAATCATTTTTTGTTTTTCTGTTGTGTTGTTTACATTCCGCCAAAATGTGATGCTAATGAATATATGAATCTATTTCATATATTAGAGAATGTTTGTGATAAATATGACAAAGTTTTAGTGTTGGGTGATTTTAACATGCCTTCTACGACAGTAGAAATTCAAAGTTATTTGGAGTATTTTATTGCCTACGGTGGATTTCGGCAGGTAAATGACGTTAATAATATTAATAATCGTGCCTTAGATTTAGTACTGTCAACGTTTGAGTTGAGTGGTGTAGGCGTTCAACTTTCTGAGGAACCTTTGGTCAATGTTGATGCACAACATCCGCCACTGCTCATAAGCGTGAAGCTTTGTCATCGGGAGGCAGAGGGTAAACCTCCGCCTTCTCAGAAAAAATGTGTTTCGTCACTCAATAGACGAAGGTGGAATTTTAATAAAGCCGACTTTCTAGGTTTGTATAATTCTTTTAAGTTGGTAAATTGGGAACCGTTGTTTATTATTCATAACTCTGAGGCGGCTTTAGATTATTTTTATAAAACAGTTAATGAGATTATTGACGGTTGTGTTCCTGAGAAAAACATTCTAGCAAATAAGCATGGGTCTAGGTTTTGCTATCCAGTATGGTACACTTCTGATTTGATAACAGACATAAAAAACAAATGGCGTTGTCACAAATTGTATAAATCTACTGGTTCCCTGACTGATTATGAAATGTTTTCTTGTTTACGTACTAGGGTCAAATTAAAAATAGCGTCAAACTATAAGGTGTACCAAAACCGGCTACAGAAGAACCTGCAAGTAGATCCAAAATCGTTCTGGAACTTTATTAGGGCTAAGCAATCTCGGCGCAATAAGCCCAAAGTGACTAAGGACGGCTTATTGCTGAAGGAGGAGGAGTGTGCGGAATGTTTTGCATCGTATTTTCACTCGGTGTACAGCGAGAAGCGACCGGCGCTAAACTCGGTAGCCGCGGAGCGCGTGGGTGGCGGCGCGGCGGGGGCGGCACGCGTGCATGTTGACGGGCTCAGCGCGCGGGACCTGCGAGCGGCGCTCCTGCGTCTCAAGCCCAAACGCTCAGTGGGTCCGGACGGCATACCACCTTACATTGTCAAAGATTGTCGCATGGTTTTGGAAGCGCCCTTATTGCACATTTTTAGCTTGTGTTTGCGGGAGGGTCACTACCCGGACCGGTGGAAACTCACTCGCGTTATCCCAGTCCCTAAAGGGGGAGTAGGTACCGACGTGTGTGGATACCGACCGGTGGCGGTGCTGTCTGCGTTCGCGAAGGTATTTGAATCGGTGTTGCACAAAAGTATTTATACACAAGTGAGCTCACAACTCTCTGACGCTCAACATGGCTTTCGACCGGGTCACAGTACGGGAGGCAACTTGCTGTCATTTGTTAATTACCTATCGCCTGCCATTGACGCTGGGGGACAGGTGGATGTGGCGTATTTTGACTTCCGGAAAGCTTTTGATACCGTGGATAACGATGTGCTTTTGTGCAAACTCTCTGCCATGGGATTCACACCGCAATTACTTAAGTTTTTTGCGAGCTACCTTGGCGAACGCCGACAGTACGTCGAGTATGCGGGACACGAATCTAGTCCTTATTACACGTTTTCCGGGGTGAGTCAAGGCAGTAATATTGGGCCATTAGAATTTATATTATTTGTTAATGATCTGCCTACAGTCGTGAAAGATGCAAAGTGTCTTCTGTTTGCAGATGACTTGAAGTTGTACCTAAATGTGAAGGAGACAGCTGACTGTAATCGGCTCCAGTCTGATATCGACAATGTGGTACAATGGAGTAAGTCAAACAAACTGCATTTCAATGTTGAAAAGTGTTGTCTAATGAGCTACACACGCGCGCGGGCTCCTTTGCAGCATCACTACGACATGGACGGGGTAGTCATACCGCGTGTTAGGCAGGTACGAGATCTAGGTGTGCAGATGGTGTCTGAGCTGACGTTCCGCAAACACATAGTGGAGGTGTGCGGTAGGGCTTTCAAAAATCTTGGTTTCATCATAAGACAGTGTAAGGATTTTAACGATACTGCGGCTGTTAAGGTTTTATACAATGCACTTGTGAGAAGTCACCTAGAAACAAGTGCATTCATTTGGAATCCACATGAAAGTAAATACAGCCTCATGTTGGAAAAAATGCAAAATAAATTCTGTAGATTCCTCTACCTCAAGCAATATGGAGTTTATCCCTTTTATCCCCTGATGTACCCAAGTCTGTTCGTCCTGGGCATGGTTGGGTACACCAGGCTGGCAGTGAGAAGGGACGTGGCGCTAGTCAAGTACGTGGCGAGCGTTCTGCTAGGGCTGCTGCACCACCCCGAGGTGCTGGCTGCGCTGCGCCTGCGCGCGCCGGATGGGTGCGTGGGAGCGCGCCGTCGCCCCGCACTGTTAGACGTGCCAGCGGCTAGGACTAACCTACTCAAGTTTGCCCCTATGTCGCGAGCTGCACGTATTATTAATATTATAACGGTATCGGAAGATATATTTGGGCAAAACCTGCCGAGATTTATCCAGAGGGCACAAATCTCGATTGAAAAAGGTGTGCAACTGTGAACATGTTTAATTAATTTAGCTATAATTATTGTTACTGGGTAAGCTTATACTTATTTTATATTGTGTGTTTTTCTATATTTTGTGTTTATAATTTATATTTTCTAAATTGTATGTATTATAGCATCGTATTGGACGAGTCTGTAATGATGTTATAATTGGTAAATAAATAAATAAATAAATAAATAAATAAATTGTAACTAAAACTTACTAAGGGATCATCATGTCATCAACATAGCCCAAGAAGAAATACGTATTTGAGGAAAAAAAACAAATGACGGAACCGATTTTGTTTAGATGTCTAGGGGACCAGTCGAGAAGTATAAGCTATGACCTAAAAACTTTTTTTTTCAAATAGGATAAATAAAGTTATGAGGTAACCGACATAAAATAAAAAACGAATTGAGAACCTCCTCCTTTTTTGAAATCGGTTAAAAACACACGACTAACGATGGATACATTAAAATGAATACAATAATATTTGTGATAGAAATTAAAAGGAAGAGGTATGTATTCGGTCAGCATCTTTATTATTTAATAATCCCTTTTTTCATTCTCTAAGTATGTTTTACATTTTTAAATATTATCTCTATATTACAAAGCTGTATTTTAGAGCAAGTTGCTGCTGGATAATCATGGCTACAAGGTTGTGTCTATGCAAGTACTCTCCATTAGCCAGACGGAAACACCCAGAGATAATGTGACGTATTGATTCACCTGGGCGGTGGCATGCCCGACATAATTAATTATATCAACCATGCCGTCCTTTACAAATAAATCTCCAGTAGTTATTCGTCATCATAACTTCATCCATAATTGCACAGACAATAGGTCCCCGAAACGTAGCCAGGCTACAGACGCTGGTAGGTCTACATCGGGCCCATGCAGGGCCCGGAAAAAGCGCCCGTGAAGCGTCTTACTCGGCCATACTTCCCTGCGATCGTTAGTGTCAAGCACTACAGGTTTGCGCCAGTTCTCTTTAGCCAAGGAGAGCGTGTCCATCGCGACCACATCTCGATGCATCCCCACGTCGGTTTCTAGGAAATATTCTCTGAGACTGCATATCTCGCGATTGTGGAGAGTCTTGGCGTTTAAAAGGCCTCGACCCCCATACTTCCGCGGGATATATAGTCTCATAACCGAAGAACGGGGGTGATGCATTCGATATGCCGTCAACAATTTACGGACCTTCGTATCCAGGGCGTCAAGTTCTGTTTGAGTCCATTTGAGTATTCCGAAAGAGTATATTAAAATCGACATGACCCAACCTTAGAAGGCACACACCTTTCCGCCTGAAAAGACTATTAAAGACTTTTTCCAGGCGGCCAAAGAAACGCTCCTTCAACGATTGCTTCATGTCAGCAACATAGATGCGCAGCGCTTCCGACATACCCAAATACTTATAGATTTCGGTTGCTACACAGCTAGCAAAATATCCTTACAAACAAACGCTTTAAGAGCGATGGTTTCATTCAAGGTATATACGTGTTCTGATTAAGTCAGAAACCCTTAATACCCTTACAAACAAAAGCTTGTAAGAGCTATGGTTTCAAATAAGGTTTATATGTGTTTTGATTAAGGCAGTAACTCTAATAGTGCCATTTTATAAGTCTATTTAAGTTTTAAGAGCATTCATACTTGTAACATAGTCTTATAGACGTATTAAAGAAAACGTTATATAATATTAATAAGAGCAGTGGCATTATAAGCGCCTTTTACAAGTCTGATTGCCTTTGATTCTTAATTAATACTTATAAATTCATTTTATAAGTACAGTCAACCTTAGAAGTGACTACACTAAGTGTTTTATTAGAATTCTGTAAAACTAGTATTTTAAAAGTGTGATTTATCTCACCTAAGATATATTATAGAGTAGTAGCACTTTAAAAGTTCTACAACAATTCCCTATTAAGGGTTATTTATTTTCTTTGTTGTGTTGACTCCAGAAATTGTTTAATCAGGTAATAGACTATTTTAATATATAGTACATATTTTCATTAAGTTTCTATTAGATCCTTCTACTTCGTCGTTAGGTTTGCTTTTACTTATTACGGAACCCTAAAAATATAAGCAACATGGCCGCGTAGACAGTGGTTTTAGGTTTCATTTGACTTTTACGAGTGCGATATAAACCTTAGACAAGAGTGCTGGACTTATATTGCTCTAATAAAGCACTTATAAGTCGTGGTTGGTCGTAATGGCGACATTTTGATATTATTTTACAAATAATTAAAACACATATAAAGTAAAAGCCACTTTTATGAAAAGGCCCGTGAAAATATTGTTATTAAAATTTCAAAGTAATCGAGAAAAACTACTTCCCAACCTACGTAAAAATCATATACTTAGTGCGTGACAAATACATGAGTAAGAAATTAGAAAATATACACACTAGCCTTTTGTAGGAAATATAAATTTAAATATAATACTTTATTATTTTCACAAAAGTTCCAAGGACTTCGCGGTTTGTGATAACACTCTTATTAGGAGATCACAAAGAGGACTACAAGCGATATTACCCTTAAAATTGTATTTTATTTTTTTAGTAAGAGGACTTTAAGGTTATTTACCCTTACAGCGCGCCATTGTAAGTCACTTGTAAGTTTATTTGTCATTATAAAAGTATCAGCAAGAGTCTTATAAGTTTCAAAATACACTTCGCGAGACCATTACAAGGCAATTGCAAGGGTGAATATACTTATAAAGTGCGCCCAAATCCACACTTATAAGTGTCTATAAATGTGATATAAGACTGAAAAAATATGCTCTTGGGATATTTGTAAGATTATCTTTTGCTAGCTGAGTAAGAGGGATCTCAATCCGAGAGCTGGGTTCCCACAGATTCCACAATCTTCCCTCGCTTTACATGCATGACCGCACATTTGTCCACACTAAATTCCATTCTGATGGCGCTACTGTAAGTTTCAGTTACCTTCTGTAACTCCATCAGTTGCAAATCATTGGGGGCAAAGAGTTTCAGGTCATCCATGTAAAGGAGGTGAGATATTACTTGATCATCTCTCCTCAACTGATAGCCTAGACCTGAACCGTCCAGCAGTGTGCTAACAGGATTCAAGGCTAAGCAAAGTGGACTCAAACTATCGCCCTGAAATATTCCTCACTACATCCTTATCGGCTCGCTATTCCTCTGGATTTGGACTGTCCTCCATTGCCCCATACACGACATTAAGAGAATATCATCTGGGAATCTTATCGAACTAGGTTTAGTGTCGTGGGCTCTCAAACTATTATCGGCGCTGGGTCAGCACAAATTATAGAGACTGCCACACGTAGAACCAGCCAGCGGCCAGCGCTGGCAGGTCGTACGTGTATACGCCCTTATAGTCTATCCAACATGTCGACAGATCTCTTCTGGAACCTGTTGTGTTTTGGCCATTTTAATGAGAAGTAGCTCCTTAGTACCGCGGGACCCGTTCCTACATCCATTTTGAGAAGCGGACATAACAGAATTTTCGTCAATATGTAATAGTACATTGTTACCCAAGGGGTGAAAGTAACTTATCTAGTCCCGAGACGGGGTTTGGTGCCCGAGCGCAGCGAGGGCGCTAATAGTTCGAGGGACTAAATAAGTCTTTAACCCGAGGTAAACACTGTGCTTTTCATTACGAATACAAGGCAAATAAAAATAAAAACATGAATCAACTCGAAAAAACAAATGAAGATCGGATTGCCGCTTTCCCGCCTATTTTGTTTTTTTTTTCTGTGACCGGCCAGCTATTCAGCCATAAACTATTTTTTATTTTCATCATCGAAAAAATGGTAAATATTTTGCCCAAAATCTATGTTTTATAAAGAAATAGTTGAAACTTAAAATAAAGTTACTAAAAAATATATGTATTCTTTAATTAATACTTAGCTTTATGTTATTTGAATTTTACATCGTGGCTGTATAGAAAGTTGGAACATGGTTCAATAGAAAAATGAACTATTTTTTTTTTATAATTTGACAGTTGTCAGCTGAAAACGATTCTCCCTAGGGCTGAAAAGTATTACTTTCAACCCGCTCCTCAGGCAACTTCAGACCTACTTTCAGAGTATGAGTAATGAAAAAGTGATTTTAGCTCTCAAAATGGAGGTAAGAACTTTAAGACCGTCGGGAGACACGTAATCCTACTTAATATTATAAATGCAGATTAGAATTAGAAATTATAAATAAAGTTTGTGAGTATGTATGGATGGATGTTTGTTACTCTTTCACGCAAAAACTAGTGAACGTATTTGGATGAAATTATGCACAGATAGTTTATAACCTGGATTAAAACATAGGATACTTACATCCCGGTAGTCAGATCCCATGGGACAATTAACTTCACGCGGGCGAAGCCGCTGGCAGAAGCTAGTAGGTATATAATTTATTATTAGGCTTTGCAACAAGGAGTACACTGTTACGTTATAATTTGTACATTGCAAACTTAAGCCTAAGCGGCTCATCACTTACAGCAAGTCCGCTAATGGGTCTATTTTTAACCGACTTCAAAAAGGAGAAGGTTCTCAATTCGTCGTAATCTTTATTTTTTTATGTATGCTCCCCGATTACTCGAAGATGCCTGGAAAGATTTGGATTTTTTTTGTTTTGTTTGAAAGGGTATACTTCCCAGGTGGTCCCATGATCATCAAGTCAGGATCTGATGATGGGACCCTGGAGAAATAGAGAGAACTCTTTAAATTTTATAGGCATACTTGAAGCGATTTGGGTCGTTTTTGGAAGAGTACTTTCTCGGAATAGTCCCATTTCAATTTGGTGAAGATCTGATGAAGAACTTCGGAGATAGGCAACGGAACTCTTCAATAAATGATAGAAAATGGACTGGGATTGCTGAAATCTCATGTCTGTCTATTGTTTACACCAGCCCGCGTAGCATGGCAATTCTATCTCTACTCTTCAAGACTCGACAAAGCTCTTTTCTATACAACTTGACATGTCTTAATGTCTTGACATGCCCGAGCATGCGGCTACCCATCGACTCGAGTTTGTACGAAGACAAAGACATAGAATGTCTTTCCATGGCAACGGACAAGTAGCTAGTGACATTGAGGATTTTGTACTCAGCATCTGCGATCTAGAAGTAATAGAGTTGATTTTATTTTTTTAGATTGTTTGTTAATATTACGGTCATCACCATAAAAGAAATCAGGATCAGATTAGGGATTCTTGCTTCCCTACAATCTCATATCATCTTTAACAATCTCATGATTTGTATCTTATAATATCCATCAATGTTCAGTTGGTAAGAAAATAGTTTCTTACTAAGTTTTTGTTGTTTAAGTACTTAAAAATAATGTTACACGGGCGGTGGATAATATCAGGCAAGGTGGGACGATGACATAACAATTTGTTTGAAAGGAAAAAGATGGACCCTCCAGAGTATTACAGCTATCATAGGAGGCATCGTGTGATTGCCATTACTTTTATTGAAGGCGTTAAGGCCTGAATATATTCCCGGCCAGCTAGACCACTTACAGCTATACCCTACAATTTTGTCAATGGTGTTCTGACATGTCCGCTTTGTGCTCGGAGTTTTTAAGTTGCGTATTATTTTTTGGTCCAAAAAGATCAAAAAACCCGCCTTTTTAACCAATGTGTCCTGCCAACAATGACCTACTACGGTGCCGAGACATGGACGCTCACAAAGGAGACTGTCCACCAAGTACAAGTGGCACAAAGGGCCATGGAGCGAGCCATGCTCGGCATAACCCTCTTAGATCGAGCCGTCATCGGACGAAAGTCTACGACTTCAGGGACCGGGCAGTGTGCCTCAAGTGGACCTGGGTAGAACTTCTACACCCGGAGATGGCCGATAGAGCAAGGCTTTGACTGAGTGGTGGCCAAGGTTTGGCCAAAGACACCAAGGCCGTCCTAAAGCTCGTTGGGTTGACGATAAAGTCGCGGGAAACACCTGGATCAGGGACGCACAGAACCGGGAAGTGTGGCAGAAGAAAGGGGAAGCCTATAACCAGCAGTGGGTGATTCCGGGCTGATATGATGATTGATGATGATGTATGCTAGCCACTTGAGAGCACATGAAAGTGCAGCACACCAAAGCACTCGACAACCACCTTAGAAAGCTATCGAATGCAGTCGCTGTGGCCGAAATCGACTAGATGGCATTATCATCAAAGAACTCGTTTTACGGGATATCGAAAGCCCCTGTTAAAGCTCGTACAGCGTTTCTTTTGGCATAAAAACTGAGGAAGTGGCGACGGTAGGACCCCGACATGTTTTTAAAAACAAAGTGGCTTACAAAAACAAATTATATTTATAAAAATAATCTTGTCTAGGTCTGATGTGTTGTAGACTTTTTGACATTCGTTGCCAAGAAACGATTCCTACAACCAGTGTCAAAAGTAGACAAAAAATTGTCGCCATGCTTCGACGTTGAAGAGTTTTATCGCTAAAGAATAGAAACCTTTCTTTTCCACATGTCACACATCGCTATGCTTAGGACGATAGAAGTCTTTCCAAAATCTGTCATTTATCTGTCATTTTGTCGATTGTCAGTCGACAAAACCCGTTTCTACGGCGGCCATGCTACGCGGGCATGGCGGCCATGCTACGCGGGCAGTTCATAACATAACATCACGCCGGTACGCTATGAAGGGGTAAGCACATGAGAATCACTAAAAAGTAAAAAATAAAACCGACTTCAAAAAACACAAAAAAGTGAAAAATAACTTTAGCTTCAGAAGTCGGTGACAAAAAAACTAAATCAATCAAACAAAGGTCACCGACTTCTTAAGCTTAAGTTTAGCTTTAGAAGTCGGTGTGTTTTTCACTTTTTAGAAGTCGGTTTTATTTTTTGCAAAAAAGTTTTTAGCAAATGGCCTTTCGCGAGTTACAAATATTTCGCTGCGAATCGGTACAGTACAGTACACGCTGTAAGGGCACTCCATGTAAAATATATAGGGAAGCGAATTGAAAGCAAACAGTCAACCGCTCACTGTTCGCTTTTAGCGAGGACATAATATTAGGCGTAAAAAAAACGGGTCCACTCGCGGATTGAAATATTTTGGAGAACCCCTTGTTATAGGCTGCCTAAATTCATTTACTTTTATTTTTTAGGGTTCCGTAGTACAAGGAACCCTTAAGTTTTGTCAAGTCCGTCTGCCTGTATTTCCTTGGTTTATCTCAGAGAACCTTGTTTATTATAATGTATGTAAGAATTTTCAGAAAATGATGTTTATGGATACACATACCCGGGTAGAAGGTATTGGAGATGAATATTCTCAGCTTCCGCTTCTGCTTCATGGGTCGCTTGAGCGCCTCCTGGATGTCGAGGCGCTTGCGCATGATGGTGGCGTCGAGCTTGCGCTCAAAGGCGAGCAGGTCCATATAGGCCTGCGACTCCGGCACCAAGTCGCGCACCTTCTGCGGCAGGATCTTGTCTGCCAGCCGCTTCTTGCGTTTGGAGGGCGCACCGCCCGCGCCCCCGCCCCCGCCGTACGCGTCCCTGGGTTCAAATTTCCATTATTGGACAACGAAATCAGGGGTGGGGGTGGTACAGGGGTACCACCCCCACTCCGCGGAGCCCCATGGTTATGGAGATATCCATGGTTAAAGATTTGAGGTTAGAATAGCGGTTAAGTTAAGGCGACGCACCGTTCTTGAGAAAAACAAATTATAGTATCCTAACCTCAAAACACTTTATATTCACAAAAAGCGTAGTCGACGGAGAAGACTATTTCTAGAACCTTTACGACTTCATGACGCGCGCTCGCTACGCTCGCATTTTACATGACACACCCACTTTCTGGGTCAGTGGGTCGTCTTAGGGGCACTATGAAAAAAAGACTTATTAAAATTTCGCGACCAATTTCGAGGCAGCGCTCGCCGGCCGCTACCGCGGCACCGCTCGCTTGGCTCGCTCGGCTCGCACGTAGAACTTGGTCACAGTTCTAACCTATACAGGGTTATTTGTTAAACACCGACAACCTCTCAGGACTGTGTTACTAACATCATAATGAACAACTTTTGTTCTATGACTTTTAAAAATTCATCATATTTTAGTTCATCAAAAATTCGTACAAAAATAAAAATATTTAAATTGAACGCTCTAAATGTTAAGAAATCTATGCAAAGCAAAAGAAAGCGATAGTACAATCGTGAGGCGAGCGGGTTCAGGGCGGCGAAGGCCCGTAAAAGCGTTCAATTTAAATAGTTTTATTTTTTTTATGAAAATTTGACGAACTAAAATATGATGAATTTTTAAAAGTCATAGAACATAAGTTGTTGATTATGATGTTAGTAACACAGTCCTGAGAGGTTGTCGGTGTTTTACAAATAACCCTGTAGATCCCTTCGAAATCGTTTTTACGTCGGAGACAAAAAACACCAAGACACTTTTAGCCTTATATTTAGGTGTTTTATACGATAGAATCGACAAAATTATTCAACACGATTATTTATAATCGATGTTTTTGCTAAGAATAAACAATCAAAACAAATCAAAACAATTTTTTATGTAGAATGTCACATCCCTGCAGGTTCAGCACCCGGGCGCGAAATGACAATTTATCCAACCTAAAAATCTGACTAGTATTACTACTTACTCTTAACAAAGTCGAAAGGCACTTGTTCTCCCCGTCATTGCGATCATTTTTTGTTCTACATCATACCTAGTTCTAGTTACGGAGATATTGGGGGTCAGAAGTTCCAACTTTATAACAACTTTTTTTTAAAATACAAGTTTTTAATGTAAGATTTTTAAACACCTCCTCGACCCCCGTACTATTCAATCCATCCACCAGCACAATGTTTTGAGTGCGTTACATTGAGTTCTACGTGTAGGTTACCCCAGCAGGAAAGTGTCTCCTAGATGAGTGGAACGTTTAATGTATGCCCTAACTGTAAATGTGCCCCCACATTAAAAATGTGTGCCCCCTGTCGTTTTGGAAAAAAACGGAAAAAACGTTTCCTGCTGGGGTAACATTTTTCCAGCAGGAAATATCTAAACGAATGATCGGAGGGAGAAACATTGTGCATGGCCTTGTAGCTTATAGTAGTGCAAAAGTGTGCCCCCAAAATAAATTGTGTGCCCCTTCAGGTTTTTGAGATATTGCATTTCCTGCTGGAGTAACGTTTTGCAGAATCGTATATCTCTAAAACCATTGCATGTGCCCCTCTAGAACAAACAAACACGCGTAGCTCTTAATGTGTGCCCCTTAGTGCCCCAATTAGATTTAAGAAAATATTTTTATTTTCCAAGTTATCGCGGTTTTATGGTTTTCTCCACGTAAGGCGACGGTCCAAGTGCTTATCCAAGTATTTTGCGTGGTTGTTTTGGGTCAGTTGGTTATTTCGGAGAGATACCGGTGGGCAGTCTTCTCTTCGCAGAGTGAAAGTTACTTGGACTGACTTTTGAGCACTGACATTTATTCTCCATTTCGTCAGCCACTTATCAATTTGGTTTAAGCTTCTTTGGAGAACCATTGAGGCTTCTTTAGGGCAGAATTGCTGTATCATCTGCGAACGTGGCCACCGTTACTTCGTCACTCTGAGGTACGTCGTAAGTAAATATTGTGTAGAGGACTAGGCCCAAAACTGATCCCTGTGGCACCCCAGCAAGTATTGGGTGGAAAGAGGAGGTGCATTGATCTTCTTTTATTTGAAAGATTCTATCAGCTAAGTATGATTTGATGAGAACGCAGTATGGACCATACCCATACTGCGTTCTCATCAAATCATTTGTGGAGTGATTTGATTTTAAATAGCAAGCCCTTATGCCATACTCGATCAAATGCCTGCTGGACATCCAGAAATACTGATGAACAGTACTCCTTCTTTTCATGTGCGTGTGGTCTGTGGGCCACTTTGTTAAAAAAAAATTGAAAATGTGCTTAGGATTTAGTGAACATTCCCAAAGAATTGTGAAAGTTGGAATCAGATTTTGTGAAACTCAAATAAGCAAGTTATGGACTGCAAAGTTGGGCCCTCAGTTCTCACATAGAGGATTGAGGGCCCGCCTGTACCTGATACTTACAGCTACTACTTGATATCATGATATGCTACTAAATAAATTGTGAAAATTTGTGAAAGCATGAACAGGTCCCCACGTCTTGTGGTTAGAAAGTTATGACCTTGATAAAAAATCGAGCCCTTAGTCCTCCATTTCTTTTGTTTTCCTTTTAATACACTTAACGTATTAAAGATAAGACAAACACAAAATTGTGTCTTTTTGTGAAATTAATTGTGCAACAAATTCGATACCAGGAAGAAAATAAAAGACCCTTTATTTTATAAGAAAATCGAGTTTTATTTTTATTCTCTGAATTAGCAAATAGGGTAACCACAATTTCTTTTAGATGGCAACAAATATTAGTAAATGTAGTGTCATAGGTTTTAAAAAGCTTTCTTCGATTTTCGTATCACATAGCATTTAAAGTTACTATTAATTAATAAATGACATTTGTAATGACCAATACTATCAGGGAAAGCTGAAAGAACGAATACAATTGCTCCGATAAGTTCGTACACCTTTAATTTTATTCTTATTGTGTGCGGTATATCCTGCAGGCAATACTCGTCAGTACCATTTAAATCGAATGCAATGATCAAATGTAATTCGTAGTTGACTGCTACGTTGTTAGAAACACAAGTAAGACAAGACTTAATTGATTCGTCGAAACGAATTGCGTCTTCGAAACACTCGATCCCAAAAACGGATAACTTATCGGAATTGAGTGGTAAGCAAATTGTCTTTCTATAGAAATCGTCATTTTTTTCGTTTACTTAGTAGTTTGATTTTTCACAACTTCAAGGGACTGAAGACTTGAGTATATGGTTTTAATTTCAACTCGATACCTCCACGCGCTCCCGAGATAAAGGGTCTTGACAAACAAACGGACTGACAGACGGACAACAAAGTGTTATAGGGGTTCCGTTAACCCTACAAATCTAAGGAAGTTTATTAAAACCTATGACACTACATTTACTAATATATGCTGCAATCTAAAAAAAAATGTGGTCACCCTATTTCCTAATTCAGAGAATAAAAATATAAAACTCGATTTTCTTATAAAATAAAGGGTCTTTTATTTTCTTCCTGGTATCGAATTTGTTGCATAATTAATTTCACAAAAAGACACAATTTTGTGTTTGTCTTATCTTTAATACGTTACGTGTATTAAAAGGAAAACAAAAGAAATGGAGTACTGAGGGCCCGAATTTTTATCAAGGTCATAACTTTTAAACCACAAGACGTGGGGACCTGTTCATGCTTTCACAATTTATTTAGTAGCATATTATGTTTTTTTTTTTTTTTTTTTTTTTCGGATGGGAAATCATCAAATGACTTCTCCCGCTCTGGGCGGAGCAGGAGGGAGTGTCAGACTTTTACTGACTAAAACCCATCCATGTTCCTTCCTCGCCCTTTGTGTTCCGGGGCCACGGTATCTCTTTCGAATAGTCCCGCCGCCCCGGCAGGCTTCGGTCCTTGCGGACCCCTTCCCTATTGCTGACTCTCTTTGAGGCGCGCGTGGAACACGAACGCGCCGTCGACACGGCCTGTCGTCATGTGACGTACGGACGGCGAGCTAGCCCATAGCTCCCCGTCCACAGGCCCGCGCCTACGGTGGCCGGAAGCCACCACGTGGCCCCCGACGCCCGGGGCGTCTCCCGCGGCGGCCGGGACATGAGGATCTCATATTATGATATCAAGTAGTAGCTGTAAGTTAATGGTTTAATTTTATTTGCGTAATAAACTTTTACGTGTATGAGAATTGAGGGCCCATTTTTAACGTAAATATACAAAGTAGAACAGCGTTTTGCGACAAAATCTGGTTTTCACTAATTTTGTTTAGCATTAGCTTAGACTTTGGCATAAAGACTTTTTCTGTGGTGTTCATAGCTTATCAGGTACAGGCGGGCCCTCAATCCTCTATGTGAGAACTGAGGGCCCAACTTTGCAGTCCATAACTTGCTTATTTGACTTTCACAAAATCTGATTCCAACTTTCACAATTCTTTGGGAATGTTCACTAAATCCTAAGCACATTTTCAATTTTTTTTAACAAAGTGGCCCTCAGACCACACGCACATTTCTTTTCAAGTGCATCCCGGATGATTTTGCACACTCTGTGAACCTGTTCCACTGTACCATGTTCCTTTCTGAACCCAAATTGGTGGTCTGGTATGATGGATCTATTCAGGAGCTCTGAGTGAAGTCATTTTAGTAGTATCTTTTCGAATAGTTTTGAAGTTATTGGTAGCAGGCTAATAGGTCTATAGAAGGTTATTTGATGGCTTGGCTTTCCCGTTTTTTGTACCATTATACCTTCCACAAACTTGGGTAGTGACCAGTTCTTAAGATACCGTTGAAGATCATAACAAGATAGATGATAGCCTTCCTTGGTAACTCCATGAGCACCTTATTGTCGATCGTATCGAAGCCAGGCGCTTTTTTGTCTTCCATGTGCTTGATCAAACTCATAACTTCCTTCAAATTAGTGGGTTTGATCGGGAGATCCAACTGATAGTCTTGGATCAAGACATTCTCTATTTCTGATTCATCGGTTTGTGGATCAGGTTCGTTGGGTGTAAATACCTTGGCTAGATATTCCCCGATCGCATCTGCTTTTTCTTGTTTAGATCTAGCCCATCTGTTGTTTTCGAGTTTTATCGGAGGTTTAGGTTCGACCGGACGACTGATTTTATGACAAGCTCTCCAAAGTGAGTAATTGTTGGAGCTGGTCGCAGATAGTGTATGTTGTTTGTAGATAGTGTGTGTTGTTGTTTGTAAGTGTGTTTCCATTGCAGTTTCCTCCTCTTTAGCTGTCGCGTCTTTTAAAGTTTTTATAAATTTATTGAAAGCAGACTTGTCAGCGGGATGCCTACTGCAATGCCAAACCCTTCGAAGTCTTCGCTTTTCTAGTAGAAGGTTTTTTATTTCAGCCAATACCGCGTTTTGTCTAGGAGTTTTGTTTTGGCTCTCAGGGGTGCACCTCCAACAAGCATCCTGAATTGTAGTCGTGAAGATCTTTACAGCTTCATCAACGTCGGCCTCAGTCTTCAGGGCTATTTGCAGTTGTAATTCTTTAGTGTACGATGTCCCGAAATGACTCCCAGTCCGTTCCTTTATTATAGAGATTGAGTATTTTCTCTCTGTTCAGAATCATTGTACTAACCGTCAAGATAACTGGGATGTGATTAGAGGAGCCATCCAAACACGAGTCAATCCCGAAGAACATCCGCGACATCCCCTTGGTGATAAAGAAATCCAAGACATCTGGTAGCCTATTTGGATCCGTAGGCCAGTGTGTCGGTTCCAGAGTGGATAAAGTAGTGAGTAGATGTTTATTGATACACTTTTTTTTTAAGTCTAGTTACAATGTTAAAAAAATAATTCATGACAAGAATTCACAAGACTCCAAAACTCGACCACAATCCGTCAACATGTCATAGGGCTGTATCTTTTTAGCCGAAATAGCTAAATACTCGATTTTCACAGAATGTTCTTTGGCAGCTATTACTTTAAGAATTAATATTAATGGAATAAAAATAACAAACAACAAGCTGTTTCATTTAATATGGTCACAAGATGCATTAAAATATTTTTTAATTAGCCCCCAAAACTTTTGAACGCGACTGTACGGACAACAGCTTAGGTATAATACGTCCAATAAAGAAGGTCAGCGATATGTATGAATCCGTCGCTTTTTAGTAGTCATTCGAATTTGGTCGGATAACCGGCCGTTGTTTACATGTTTTGTTTTTTGTTAATATTTACTTAATGCGAAACATTCCAAGCTGAATATTTTCACCATATATTTTTGAATAAAGACACACTAGTTCCTTAACACCTACACATCCGGGATCGAGCTGGTTCCTTGTATTTTGCCGTCAAAGTTATGACACCATCGTTTTGACTTTCAGCAAGATTATTCAAAAACGCATGCATGACCAGTTTTGAAACTTTGTATGGTTATTAGTAGCGTCAAGACGGACCGAATACAGTTTTCAACGAGCTTATACCTTGTCTCATTTAGGTGCTGCGATGTTTTTTCGAGTTTTCATAAAACCGCGATAACTTGGAAATTATAAATATTTTCTTAAATCTAATTGGGGCACTAAGGGACACACATTAAGAGCTACGCGTGTATGTTTATACTACAGGGGCACATGCAATGGTTTTAGATATATACGATTCTGCAAAACGTTACCCCAGCAGGAAATGCAATATCTCGAAAACCTGAAGGGGCACACAATTTATTTTTGGGGGCACACTTTGGCACTACTATAAGCTACGAGGCCATGCACAATGTTTCTCTCTCCGATCATTCGTTTAGAATTTTCCTGCTGGAAAAACCTTACCCCAGCAGGAATCGTTTTTTTCGTTTTTTTGCAAAACGACAGGGGGCACACTTTTTTTATGTGGGGCCACATTTACAGCAGTTAGGGCACACATTAAACGTTCCACTCATATAACTCTAGGAGACACTTTCCTGCTGGGGTAACGTACACGAGTTCTACCACAAAACATGATTTATCGCCCCAAAAAATAAGTCGTTTCCCAGCAATATTTTTTGCGTAAAGTTACTTAGTTTGATGTTCAGAATGCTTGGTTGACGGCTTCGTGATTGTTGACGGTTTACACCCTGTTTTATTTATGCAAAAAATGTGAAAATGGTGTGCTAAGTTCCTGTTTGTATAGAAACTTTAAAGACTGTAATCTCGTAAACCGTGGGCGTCCGTATATTGAAAATTTGTAAAAAGCTTTCTATTTATGTGTAATTGTGTACTATCTACAAAAAAAATATGAACTTCGAAATTCTTGTCCATTAAAGGAATTTTTATCCCGTCCCTGCACACACGCGCACACGTCACACACTCCTCACAACTACTCACAAGACACGCCACGCGCCACTCGCGGTACTCACGGGTTTTTTTTTTTTTTTTTTCGAAATGGCATCTCGCAGTTCAACCAGAGAGGTTGTCGTCTGCTTAACCGGACTTTTCTGTGGGTGCCTTAAGTGTAAGGCCTCCAGCCAGGGCAAAAAACTTACAAACTAAGCGACTACACGCTAAGGGCACCCCCTGCGGGGTACGGGCCTCGGCTTAGGGCGTCGCTGGGAGAGGACAGCAAGGGGACAGGCTGGATCGGAGTGGGTACTCACGGGTTGTAGAGGCCGGGCTTGTGCTGCGGCGCCAGCGCGGCGCGTGCGTCTGCCGGGCGCTTGGCGGGCGGTGCGGGCGCGGAGGGCGCCGGCGCCGGCCGCATGCCCGGCGCTGCCGTCGCCCCGGGTGCCGGGCCGCCGCCGTAGGCCGCCCCGCCGGCCGCGCGCCCGCCGACCACACCGACGGGACCGCCCACGCCTCCGGGGCCGCCCGCGCCCCCTACGCCGCCCACGCCCACCGGTGGCGGCGTGAACCCGCTACGTGCCTGCCGACATACATACGATAACATAATATAATAATTTCAAACTATAGGTATAAAAGAATAAGAATAATTTAAGAAAAACACATGAGCTCATTCCATTTACTTGACATATGCTTAGTTGCCTCGACGTTGTGGTCACCCGCACCACAGGGTAACTATAGTAACTACTTCTTAGGTAACCCGGTCTCCAAACTCATGACGACCAGCACGGCGAGAAGTGCCGCGAAAAGGACGAAATCAAAGATAAGGAGGCCAAAGTTAAATATTGACTTAGGTTGTGAAAAAATGGGTTTTTATGTGAATTACAAAGCATCGCCAGAGCTCATGGCTAAATAGTGGCTTGCCAAGGTTGGTTCATGGATGGGTGACCATCCGTAGCATACTGAGTTTCCTCTGTACACTGTACCTCTGTAATCCCAAAATTATGATAGTATGGAGCAGGATAGGGAAAAGATCTCTAATCTTTTATTCTCGAAGTCAAAGTCAAACAGCCTTATTCATAAAAAATCCTTAATTGAGGTTTAATCGGTCTGTTAGCAGACTCATTAAGCTTATTAGACGGTTGTCAAGAAGTATGATTCATAAACGCTTGCTAGCAGTCTGCTAGTTAATGTGCTGCTGATAGACGGATTAGAAGCTTTATGTTGGCCATCTTGACAAAAAAAAATTGACTGACAGACAGACAGACAGACAGACAGACTACAGACGACAGAAGACAACAACTACGGACCGACAGACGACAGAAGACAACGACAGACAACGACAGACAACAGACGACAACGACGGACGACAGACGACAGAAGACAGACGACAGGCGACAGACGGCGGACGACAGACGACCAACGACCGACGACAGACGACAAAGTAAGCTGTTCGAATTTGCGGCAGCCATTTTGTGACTTAGCAGGGAGATAAAGGAGGGTCAACAGTCCTCTAACTTTAGCAGAACCTTGATGGACTGATTAGCGTTAGCAGACGTTTATGAATCATGTTTTTTAGCATCGGGCCTTCAAGGAGGCTCTAACTTTTTATGAATAAGGCTGTAACAGCCTTATTCATAAAAAATCCTTAATTGAGGTTTGATCGGTCTGTTAGTTAGCAGACTCATTAAGCTTATTAGACGCTTGTCAAGAAGTATGATTCATAAACGCTTGTTGTTGTTGTAATGTGCTGCTGATGGACGGATTACACGCGTTATGTTGGCCATCTTGACAAATCAAAGACAAAAAATGGGGGGCCACGTCGACAGACGACAGATGACAGACCAGCCGATATCAATACTTTTTTTTACGTACGTATTATTCGTTTCTATCCTACTTGTTCCAAATTTAAAAAATGATTGCTGCTAACTCTGATTTAATATATTTATATTAAATCAGAGTTAGCAGCAATCATTTGCCCAACAAAACTCTTAAACTTACGTTTAATAATTGCTCAAGTATAACTTTTAATTTCAATAATTAAACTTCTATTTTAATTGTTTGATTTCAGTTTCTTTTATCTACTATTCCTATAGGTAATAGTTGAATGAAAAGCAGATTATGCACCTCGCCTTAAGTAATTTATATTGCCCTCGTGCCTAATAAATTACTTTGTGCTCGATGCAATAATCTACTATTATTTATTGATTATTTATTTTACGAAGAAATTATTATTTACTTAGCTAGAAAGTTTTATACAATATGGATAAACATAACTCATAAATTACAATCTACTTCATATGTCGGGTATTCGACTTATTTGCCGGCAAAAGTAAAGAGTAGCTTTTTTTTCACAGACGGTGATGATTTTGATAGAAGTATTCATTTTATTATTAAAAATCTATTGAGTTTAAGTATATTTGAGTTATAGCACATTACAAAACAAGGCTATAAACACCTTGTAAATGTAAAAAAGTTACGATACTCGAGCAGTATTTATTTTTTATGCCAAAACGTGATTTTTCGACAGCATTGTAAATCCACCCTAGTAACTCAAAAAACTACCCATTCGGGCATACACTATATAACATTATAAGAATTTAAAATTGCTATTACATACAATTAACAAAAAATTCAACATTTAAAATACTTTTTTTTTTAATAACCCTTTAAAATACAAATTATACAATATCATAAATTTAAATGAATACTCTATAGAAATGCAATGTCATAAATTAAGAAATAATACCCTATAAATTCAAATTGGTAAGTAATGTCAGAGTATAATATCAAAATATTTTTTATAAAATAGATCAGCCTAGCTTATTAAATTTTGTCAAGAAGGAATTCGTCAATGCTTCGTCAATGGTATAGTAACACTTTTCAATTAAAAATTTATTCAGTTTCCGTTTAAATTGTGTCAAGTTTAAGTATATTTGATGTCATTTGGTATTTTATTGAATATTTTCGGAGCCATGCAGAGGATGCTTTTGTGCATAAGGGCCGGTCTTTGAGGCTCTTAGACATAATTCGTGAAGATATTCTTGTCTTGTCGATCTATAGCGTTGCTCTGAAGCTTTTTTAAACAAATCACTATTTTTCTTGACAAACAGTGCGGTCTCTCTCTAACTAGCTTCAAGGCTGCTGGAGACGCATTATCAAAGCTATACCCTAACGCTGCTGGAGTACCTCAGGGCAGTGTGCTTGGACCGATTTTGTACTTGATTCATACTGCAGACCTCCCAATATCAAATTTGGTGACAACAGGAACCTTCACGGATGACACAGCTGTGTTGGCATCCCATACTGACCATAAAGTAGCATCAGCTATGCTGCAGACCTGTTTGGATGACATAGCCCTCTGGCTCAAAAAGTGGAGGATAAAAGCAAACGAGACCAAGTCAGTAAATGTCACATTTTCTAGGAGAAAGGAAACATGCCACCAGTACAGTTAAATAGTATACAAGTACCTCAAGCTGAACATGTTAAATACCTTGGTTGATACCTTGACAGACACCTCACTTGGAAAAACACACCTTCACGAAACGGAAGCAACTTGGGCTGACACTAAGAAAGTTTTACTGGTTAATTGGCCGAAATTCACAACTAAAAATGGAAAATAAAATCCTTTTATACAAAGCCATAATCAAGCCTATTTGGACCTATGGCATCCAGCTATGGGGAATAGCATCACACTCTAACATAGAGATCATACAGCGCTTTCAGAACAAGCTTCTGAGAACAATCACAAACGCTCCATGGTTTGTTCCAAATGAAGCTCTACACCATGATCTAAAGATACTTCCAGTCAAAGAAGAAATAAAAAGCTACATCAAGTCATACAAAGAAAGAATAACTCGACACCCAAACATCTTGGCAAACCATCTCATGGATAAAAAAGGAATCCACAGACTAAAACACAAAATCCCACAACATCTCATCGGACAATAATAGCATTATGCTTTCAAGTAATAGGTTGTGTCATAGGACGCATACCAAGCAAGCCATCTAACACGCCATAGAAATTACTTAATGTCCTAACGAATAGTGACAGCAACTCTGTTTGTGGTGGTTCAAACTTCATTTGAAATACTATTTGAATATAGTCTAATCAGCTTACACTACCAAGTGGTTGTTACGTCAGTCACTGCGGGCCGAATAGTGCGAAATGAGTGGATTGGACAATTTATATAAAATCTATAGATTGGACAAAAAAAAATAAAACACTATCATGCAAAAAAAAAAAAACAGAATTTTTGCATGTATTTTAGTTGGTTTTTACTAGTTAAAAGAAATTTTCAGAGATAAGTTTGTGATTTGTTTTTATCAAGTAAAATTAGTTGTATTATGTTTTCAAAATACTATAATACTAACATATATCCTGAAGAATATCATATATTCTTCTGGTTTTGTTTATTGCAGTGAATCATATGCTTTTTTGCATTATAAAACTCAGGTTTAGCTCCTAAAGTCGCCTTAATGTGAAATGGAAGGCAAATACAGGAAGGTCTGTTCAATTGTTAGCTGATCATCTGATCATCATTATAGCACATGCTAAAATTTTTAAAGTTGTTCAAAACTTACTACAGTATCTTAAAACAAATAAACCTCTGCTATGTAAAAAAAATCAAATTAAGCAATTTTTTATCTACATTGTTAATCCGAGTATTTATTGTATTAATGAAAATAGGTAGTGTCATTACTAGCATTTGAGGCCTTTGAGGGCAATGTGCAGACATTTTGCAACCTAATTCTATCTTCATTTATCATTAAAATGAAGTTGGTAATGTGCAGTGATTTCCAAAACAGCGGGTTCGTTTGCAATATACAATGTGAAGCCACGGCACCAAACGCAGATGAATGTACTAAGTAATAACTTAGTAGAATGGTTAAGTACAGTACATCCAAGGTAAGGTTTAACGCAACCAATCTTACAGGAAAGTTGGGGCCTGGGTAAGGCCTGGGCGGCATTGGGGAGCCCTGCGGCTGTGCTGGCCCCGGGTAGCGCTGCTGTGGCTGCATAGCGCCCGGAGGGGGTGCTGGGCTCGGCCCGCCGGCAGGAAAGCGTTGGGCCATGATTTTGACTGATTATATTTCACGCTTGATAACTATGTATTTAAAGATCACATTCCTTAACAATTAAGATTAATTTGCCATTACTTTACAATACATCTAATGTAATTTCACCAATTCATTAAATACTGGTTCAATACTGTCATCACTAAAATGTCAAACAACACAACTCTAAAGCCACAACCACAACACAAAGACAACAAACAAGGACGCGAAGACGACCAAAGACAATATTTTCAAATTAATAGTGTTGCCATTAGCTAGCATTAGGGATGAGCAAGGGAATAAAATACATCGATTTTTACGATTCTTTCAGACTTCAAAAAGGAGGAGATTCTCAATTAGTCGGAACCTTTTTCTCAACTCTTAACTCTTTTTGTATTTTTTTATGTACTTATGTTCCCCGATTACTCGAAGATGGCTGGACCGATTTGGATTTTTTTTTTGAAAGGGTTTACTTCCCAAGTGGTCCCATGATCATCAAGTCAGGATGTAATGATGGGTTCCTGTAGAAATAGAGAGAACTCTTCAAATATTATAACACACTTGAAGCGATTTGGGTAGTTTTTGGAAGAGTACTTTCTGGGAGTAGTCCTATTTCAATTTGGTGAAGATCTGATGAAGAACTTCGGATATAGGCAACGGAACTCCTCAATAAATGATAGCAAATGGACTGGGATTGCTGTAATCTCATGTCTGTCTATTGTTTCATAACATAACATCATGCCGGTACGCTGTGAAGGGGTAAGCACATGTGAACCACTAAAAAGTTAAACTTTTTTGCAAAAAATAAAACCGACTTAAAAAAACACAAAAAAGTGAAAAATAACTTTTAGCTTCAGAAGTCGGTGACCTTTGTTTGATTGATTTAGTTTTTTTGTCACCGACTTGAAGTAGGTTTTATTTTTTTATTCAAAAGAACATACTTTGTTCTCTTAGCGAACACAGACATAGCTAGAGTAACGTGTAGTCCAGTAGTTACCAGTTTTGTTTTGTTAATGTAGGTATGTCGACATTTACTATTGTGTGAAAGGCTGGTTTATATCGTTAACATAATAGTTTTGTGTTGTTAGTGACGTACTGCTTGAGTTTAGCTTTAAATAAGTTGAAAGAAGATGTGCTCCTGACATCTGCCGGTAGATTGTTATAAAGTTGAACACGTTCTTATATTTTTCCTGCCATATTGCGGGGGGCGCGTATGTATTTGGTTAGGGTTTCTTTGGCTGTATTTTGATGTTTTTGTGTTGAAGGATAACTGTGTGTGTATGGTTTTGTTAAGAATTTTTCTTATTAGAACGCAGGAATTGAATGTGTAAAGTTGATGAATGCTCATTATTTTGGTATTTTTATAAAGTTTGTATGTAGGCGTGTCATAATCGTAGTTGAATAGAAGTTTGATTATTTATTTTTTTGCTATTTGTAGATCTATAATTGTAGATTTTGTGGCGCATCCCTATTTATCGTATCGACATTTAAAAAAAATATCGTAAAGTGTCGATAACTATCGAGTGAAAAATAACGATATTTCGACATATCGTCAGTTTTCGTATGATTATTCATACATATTCCCAAAGCATTCAAAATTCGTAAAAAAGAATAGACATGAAGAAAACAATATTTTTTAATTTATTTATTTCAATCACCTTTGGAACACAGAATTGAAAAGTTATAAAATAACATAGCAATATTCAAATCAAAATCACAAAAATAATCGAAATTGATGCGATTTCGATACTCCTAAATAATTACCGAATATTTCACGATTAAAAATATCCACGATATTTATCGATAATTGCATGGAAAAATTTCGATGTTTTCATAAATCGATATTTTTTGCCCATGCCTAAGCTAGAATAATGGGGAATTTTTAAGTGCTTTTTATGAACGAATTAGATGGCGCTGCTCAACCTTGGGAATAATAAAATGGCTCGTTTTTATGTCCACAAAGCCTTAACTGAAGTTCGGAGGAGCCTAAGCTCGACTCATCATCAATGAGATTTTACCAATGATACCTCAGTATTATATAATTATAACATCATTGACCAGCATAGCTATTCACAACGCTTCGATTCGATTGTTGAATCGAATAACCGTATGACGTCTTTCTCGCTCGATTTCGTAATGTAAAAAAAGATAGACATACGACTTTCCAAATCGAAAATCGAATCGAAGCGTTGTGAGTAAGGGGCCAGGTTTTTTTTTATTTTTTTTCTCTCGTTTTGGCATTGCACTATTCGTGCTTATTGCCACTGACAATATTTTATTTGATATCAAAACGTAAGAATCAACTACTCGCGAAAGGATAAAATATAATAACGGAAAATTTGGAAATGGAAAGGAGATTAGTTGTTAAATATAAATATAATAAAATTATAATACGTTAAATTTTGAAAGCCTTTCTTACGTCGTCGGTCAGATAATTGGATGTGTTTTATCTCTTAACTCCAACAGAATCACACACTTTTTTGCTTTTCACATATTCTTCAGTTATTCTATTAGTAAGATTAATAATTATTATATATATCACGGCAGGGAAAGCTTAGACTCCTTAGAGGAACACTGTCCACAATATTAGCGCCATCCGCCGCCATATTATCTTTTATTCTCTAGCCATCACATCGCCGTGCGATTAGGGTAGGGTATTTGAAATCACACACAGCACTTGACTCAAACTCCAAACGTTTATTTCTAATAAACCATTTAGGTACAGGCACTTAGAAACATTCTAGAGTTCAGTCGTCCGAGGAGAAGAATGGACAAAGAAACTCCTCACACTATTTTAAATCGTATTACAGTTCTCATTTTCACAACTTAATATCGTTCACAACAATAAACACTTATAATTACTTAGTATTTCAATTGTTTTTTCTAATCCTAAGCTAACGAGACACGTCCGCCTACGCGCGTCCATCTTGAGTCGGCGGAAGTGACACGTCCCCTCAGTTCAGTGATTCATTACATCGTCAGTTCATTAGAACATACAAACAATACCAGAATACTTCACAATTAATTATTGTAATAATTAAACAATACTAATATTCACAAATGCAAAGGTGTTATTAAGTTTAAGCTAAATTACTCGCTTCATTACCTTTAACACTTTGTTTTTAAAACCATTTCCGGTAGATCGAAGGCAGGTCTAATTAATACTAAGAACAGGTCTTTCACTAACAATCATTCATCATCATCATTTCATCATTTCAGCCGAAAGACGTCCACTGCTGGACATAGGCCTCCCCCAAGTGTCGCCACATTGACCGGTCCCATGCGACTCGCATCCAGCGGACTCCCGCAATCTTCACCAGGTCATCGGTCCGCCTAGTGGGAGGTCTTCCAACGCAACGTCTTCCGGTTCGCGGTCGCCACTCCAGAACTTTTCGGCCCCATCGGCCATCCGTTCTGCGAGCAATGTGACCTGCCCACTGCCACTTCAGTTTGGCAATTCTTCGGGCTACGTCGGTAACCTTGGTTCTCTTGCTTGCTTACTCCGAGCATAGCCCTCTCCATTGCCCTTTGGGTGACTTTAAGCCTTCTGATGAGGCCCATTGTGAGCGACCACGTTTCGGTCCCGTATGTAATCACTGGCAACACACACTGGTCATAGACTTTCGTCTTGAGACACTGCGGTAAGTTGGACGAGAAGATACCGCGCAACTTCCCGAACGCTGCCCAGCCGAGTCGGATTCGACGATTGACCTCTTTCTCGAAGTTAGACCTACCTAACTGGACCGTTTGTCCCAGGTACACATAATCGTCTACAACTTCGAGTATAGAGTCTCCGATTTTGTTAGGAGTGGGTGTGACATGGTCATTCAATATGACCTTGGTTTTGTCCATGTTCATTTTAAGACCCACTCTTCCGGAAGCTCTACTGAGGTCATCGAGCATCGTCCTGAGGTCCTCTATGGTCTCAGCCATGACCACTATATCGTCGGCAAACCGAAGGTGAGTGATGTACTCGCCATTTATTTATTTAACACTTCAAGCACAAAGTACAGAGGCGGACTTAATTGCCATTGACGTTGATGCCTAGCCCTCTCCAGTCCAGAACCTTGAAGACATCCTCCAGTGCATCGGTGAATAGTTTCGGAGATATGACGTCTCCCTGTCTCACACCTCGCTGCAGGAGGATAGGTTCCGAGGCTTGGTCCTGAAGTCGGACTGACATGGAGGCGTTTTTGTACAAACACTTCAACACCTCGATGTACCGATAGTCAATTTGGCACCGTTGGAGAGACTGCAGTACAGCCCAGGTCTCGATCGAATCGAAGGCTTTCTCGTAGTCCACAAACGCTAAACAGAGGGGCAGGTTATACTCTTCGGTCTTCTGTATAACCTGCCGCAGCGTATGTATGTGGTCCACGGTGCTAAAGCCTTTTCGGAAACCGGCTTGTTCGGTAGGCTGGAAATCGTCAAACCTGCGCGCGAGACGATTCGTGATGACTCTTGAAAACAACTTGTAGACATGGCTTAGAAGTGAGATGGGCCTATAATTCTTCAACCGGGCATTGTCGCCCTTCTTGAAGAAGAGTACCACCACACCATGCCTGTGGCGTATTTCCCTCAAGTATGACGGAATTAAAGAGCTTCTGAAGGGCCTTAAGAACCGGTTTTCCACCCGCCTTCAGGAGTTCGGCTGTAATTCCGTCATCACCCGGTGCCTTGTTGTTTTTGAGTTGCTGCAGAGCCATCCTAATCTCGTACAGGCTGACGTCCGGGATGTCTTCGGTATAGTGTCGGGTCAGTCTAGCTCTTGGGTCGTTTGCTAGATCTACGACGGGTTTATTGGTTGACGTGTACAACTGTCCATAGAAGCTCTCGATCTCCCTCAGAAGCTCCGGTTTGGCGGACAAGATCCTACCATCGTCGGTCTTCAGTTTCGTGAGCTGGCTCTGCCCAATAGCCAGATCTCTTGCAAATACCTTGGAGCCTTTATTCCGGTCAATCGCGTCTTTAATACGCTCGGTATTAAAGCGGCGGAGGTCGCTCTTCAAGGATTTAGAGATCCGTCTATTGAGCTGCCGGTATTTACACGCCTCGTCTGAAGACTGCAGGATCATCTCACGCCGCTCCTTCATGAGCTTGAGAGTGTGATCGTAGAGTCTCTTGTTCTGATCTGTACGACGTGCCTTGAAGAACTTAGACCCGGTCGCATGGACAGCTTCCACGAACCCATCGTTATATTCGTCCACTGAGCTTCCTTGGCACTCGAAACGGTTCTGGAGTTCAAGCTGGAAGCTCTCGGGGTTTTGGATTTGGATCTGTGCTGGACGGAGCGTAGACTTCATCAGTCGATACCTTTCAAGCTTGATATTGATGTTCAATGTGCCTCTTACCATGCGGTGATCGCTCCCGGTTTTCACCGAATTGATCACAGAGACATCATTGAACATTTGCTTCTTGGTAGACATGATGAAGTCAATCTCATTTCTCGTTGCACCATCGGGGCTCTGCCAGGTCCACTTTCTGTGCTCAGGCTTTTTGAAGAAGGAGTTCATCATATAGAGGCCCTCCTTCTCCATAAAACTAGCCAGTTGGTGACCCCGGCGATTCCGACGTCCAACTCCAAATTGCCCCACCTGCAGCTCATCCCCGTCTCGTTTGCCCAGTTTCGCGTTGAAGTCCCCCATGACAACGGTAAAGTGAGTTTTGGAACCATGCATGGCTTTAGTAATATCCTCATACATGGTCTCCACTTCGTCGTCGGGGTGTGCCGAGGTCGGGGCGTAAACCTGTATGACCTTCAGCGAATATCTTGAGGATATTCTGAGTATAAGGTACGCCACCCTGGTCGACACACTCTCGATCTTCACTACGTTGTTCACGAGGGACTTGTGGACGATAAACCCGACACCACCCTGGGACTGCCGGTCACCCTCTCGGAAATAGAGCAGGTTGCCGGATTTCAGGATTATCGTGTCCTCCCCCTCTCTTCGGACTTCTGATAATCCCACAATACAAAATTATAAATTGAGTCATTGACCACTAAAATCGTACTTGGCGCCACATTCCACAACACTGTGGAATGTTGCCATACAAACAAATCATAGTACAAAAGAGCAATAACAAATTGGTAAAATCCCAATTGCCATAAAGTATTTGCTTATCTTAATTTTAACTGTAGTTCTAGATAAAGACTTTAGTTTAATCAATTACTCTCTAAATTGTCACTTGAAGATGTAAGTACTAGTTAATACAAAAACCAACAGATGGCGCTTAACTATTCAGTTAATCGATAACAATGTTTGTAATAATCGTACTGCCAAGCAGAGATGGCAGGTTCATCAATACCATCATGGAATAGAACCATGAGTGTTATTAATTAGATGAAATCTTAGCAGATAGAGACTGTTGAGAACAGTGTGAAGGTCTCGATGATGGTGATGAGAAATAAGTGGACTGTATATAAATGGCTGGTACAAACTGAATTTATTGGTTGAAACCGACATGTACAACGCGGTGGCCCGTGGAGAAGTGTTCTCTGAGGCGCGAGTGCGCGACGCCCATCGCCCGCGCAGCCTGTCGCCTGCGTCCCCCGCGCCGCCTGCTCCGCGCGCCGCATTGCCTGGCTCAGCGGCTCGCGAGCGCTGCCTGCAGTCTGTCGAGGTTCGATTCTCGACAAGACTCTTGCGGCGACATATATAATTTAACAGTAGGGAAATATAATACAGCAAAAAACTAACCATCTAACGCAACCAGGTGGCCCAACAAAAAGGCTGACTCGGTGCGTAAACTAAGAACTACATGATATAATAAGTACATAGAACAGTCTATAAAATGTTTAAATAGCTATTTCATTATTTACAAGGAAAAGAGCTATGGTTTTATAAATATCTACATTAAAATTAAATAAAATACATGAGATAGAAGTGGGTAAAGGGACTCGGAGGGAAACAAGACTTTGGAAAAGTGAGGAGTGGTCATAAAGGGGCAAGAAAAAATAAGGTGGTTCAGATCTCCCATTTCAGCGCCACATTCACACGCAGGATTCTGCACAATGCCAAGCCTGGCAAGATGAGCAGGAGTGCACACGTGACCCAATCGCATACGTATGAATATTGTTGTCATTTTTTTGCTTAGCTTGTACTTGCTAAACAAAGGTTTAACAAAAATGGATGGCTGAATAATACGATAAAATTTCTCTTTCACTGATTGCTCGGACCAAAGCTGACCCCAGGATTTCTGTAGATAAACCTTGGGCAGAGCTGCCAGATCTTGGGTGTTATTTTTGTATGGAAAAACTCCACTCAGTACGGCATTAAGAGCTAACTGGTCAGCTCTCTCATTACCTAAAATGCCACAATGCGAGGGTATCCACGCAAAATGCACTGAATACCCCTTATTAGAACACCTGTAAAGGAGTTCACGTGTATCAAATATTATATAAGGATTATGAGAATAGAAAGGGAATCTGGCCAAAGATTGTAAGGCACTCCTAATGAGTGAATTCCGTAAGCCCATCATGAGTTTATATTCGACAGCTTTGAATAGGCCGTAACATTCTTCCGTAAATACAGATGATTCGGGCGGGAGCTTTATTTTTTGAACGATATTATATTGGGAGTGGTATACACCTACTCCCACACATGAGTCTCTTCCATGCTTCGAAGCATCTGTAAACAAGAGATGGCAGCCCTTCCAGTCTCTATCCATAGTAAAGTTAAAGTTAAGGTTATGACATACGTCATCTCGGAAAATGTTAAGGTTATAATGTATGTTCGGTGACATAATTAATGAACTGTAATTACAGTGAAATAAAGGAAGAAATTCAGATTGGTGACAGGGAGCTTCAATTAAATTGTATTTTCTAAAGCTTTTAACTAAACACGGAGTAGTTTTGTGCCTCCAGTAAGTGGATGAATTGACTTCTTCAGAGAGAATGAAAAGTTTATTTCGCAAATGATGATACGTAAATTGCAAACACCGAGCCATAAATCGATCAGCTAAAAATTGACGTCGTAAATGAAGTGGAGGGTCTCCACATTCCACCTGAAGACAATTAATAGGACTGCTTTTCATTGCGCCTGAAACCACTCTAAGTGCCTTGGACTGGACATTGTCCAGTTTCTTAAGACCAGCAACATTAGCAGGTTCCAGCAAAAAAGTCCCATAGTCCAATACGCTTCTAATCAAGGTGTTGTACAGTAATTTTAATGAAAAGGGATGTGCTCCCCACCAAACACCAGCAAGACATCTAATAATGTTGATATTTCGTTCGCATTTAGCAGCTATATAATCACAGTGTGGTAAACCAGTAAGATGTGTATCGAAAATAAGGCCTAAAAATTTAACCTGGTTTTTAATGGGCATAGGGATATTATTATACCTTACTGTAACTATAGGAAGCTTACGCATTCTGGTAAACAAGACAATGTTGCTTTTATCAATTGACAGGTGTAGACCATTATTTTCTAGCCAAGTCTTCAGTAAGCATAAAGAAGAGGTTAAGGAGGTAAAAATATTTGCAACACAATGACCAGATAAATAAAGAAGTAAATCATCTGCATATTGGAGGACTTGTACTGACTCATTTAGAGAGGATTCCAAATCATAAGTGTAAATATTGTAGAGAATTAGAGAATTGGACTAAGTACAGAACCTTGAGGGAGACCTTTCCATACTAAACGGGTAAATGTAAACCCTTCAATATGAAGATGTAAAGATCTCTCTGAAAGCATGTTAATTATGAACTTAGACAGCATTGTTGGAACTTGTAATGAATTCAGCTTTTGTTCTAGGATTGATACCAGGACATTATCGTAAGCTGAGCTAATATCCAGGAAAGCAGCAATTACAGAGTTATTAGAAGTGAAGGCTAAGCGAATATCAGTTGTGAACACACTAAGGCTGTCCATCGTACTTTTACCCTTCCTAAAACCAAACTGTGAAGTAGCTAGCAAGTTTTTGCTTTCCAAAAACCACTCGACGATTCTTAATGAGATGTTCAGCAATTTTAGCAAGAACTGTAGAAAGTGCAATTGGTCGATAAGAAGCAACATTTGAAGAAGGTTTGTTTGGTTTCAGAATGGGAATAATTGTTTGAGACTTCTAACTTGATGGAATGTTGCCAGATATCAAAGCTGTATTGATGAGATTTAAATATATTAAAAGAACAGAGTCAGACAGATTAGCTATAAATGAATATGGTATACCATCTTCACCAGGAGCTGAATCCTTAACATGTGAAAGGACTCCTTTCAATTCACTTAGTGTGAAGAGAGCATTCAACTCGTATACCGTACAATTCGTCATAAAAGAGCCTGAATGCCGTACGAAACGGTAACACTGCCACGGCAGGCTAACGCATTTGAGTTCACCAGATGGCGCCATCTGGTGAACTCAAATGCGTTAGCCTGCCGTGGTGCCACTGGCGAGTTAGATGAAAAACGATCACTTTGTGGCCCGTCTGTGTGTTTGTCTGTCCGTCTTTAAAGTTGAAATTTAAATTTAAATCAAATACTTAGGGTTTATAGTCCTTTGGAACTGTAAAAAGTCAACGTTTTCAGTCAGCTAAATCAAGAGATATAAAGTAAGGGTTTTTTTTTTCTCAAAGCTCAGAGCGTCCATAGATGCGGACGAGGCCCGAGTGTCTAGGCCCGTCAGATGCGCAGACCTGCGCATCCTGGGTCTGGACGACTCGGTCACCGAGGAGGAGGTGGTGGCCGCCTTCGCTAGGTCCGGAGGGTGCCCTGTCGATCAGGTCAGAGCAGGCACCCTTCGCCCGGACCCCACGGGCATGCGGACCGTAATGATAAGCTGCCCTGAGACGGCGGCCAGGACAATTGTGGAGGGACGTAGGCTACTGGTGGGCTGGGTCTCAGCGCAGGTGAAGCTGCTGGAGCCCAGACCTCTGAGGTGCTACCGTTACCTCGTGGGACACCATGTGTCGGTGCAATGCGCCTCGGAGGTCGACCGCAGCGGACTCTGCTTCCGTTGCAGTCAGCTCGGTCACACATCCGCAACTTGCTGCGCCACGCCGCACTGCTCCGCATGTGCGGCAGCTGGCAAGCCCGCTGATCACTGAGCTAGCAGCAAAGCCTGCGCTGCACCCGCTAAGGCCAAGGCCAGCGGCAGGGGAGGGCCCTCCACCGCCACCACCACCGTTGCCACCACCGCAGCCGCAACCGCCGCCGCTGCCGCTGTCGCCGCCACCGCCGCCGCGACAATTGCGCCTGCCGCCTCACAGGGGGCCCGAGTGGAGGAAGCGGTAATGGAATGCCAATAACGGCTCCATTATGCTTCCTCCAAGCGAACATCACCACTCCGCCTGCGCTCAGGATCTGTTGCGCCAGAGCATGGCGCAGTGGTTGATTAACATCGCTGTGGTCGCTGAGCTGTATTTTGACCTGCCCAGGGAAGACTGGGTGGCGGACCTAAGCGGCTCAGTGACCATAGTGTCGTCGGCCGCCGCCGGCACCCCGACCCTTAAAAGTGTCAGGAGGGGGTCGGGGGTGCGTAGCAGCCCGGTTCGGGGAGATCTTCGTATTGGGAGTCTACTTTTCCCCGAGCCGAACTCTCGCCGAGTTCCACAACTCTCTCGCAGATTTGAGTGTCGTCGTCGGAAACCATTCCCACCCCGTGCTTGTCCTCGGGGACTTCAATGCCAAGAACTTGGCTTGGGGTTCCCGTTGCACAGACGTGCGGGGAAGGATGGTGGAGGACTGAGCCCTGGAGAAGGGCCTGGTCGTCCTAAATCGGGGTTCTGTCGCCACGTGTGTGAGGATGCGGGGCGAGTCGGTGGTGGACATTTCGTTCGCTAGCCCCGCTCTGTCACCGCGTGTCGCTGACTGGCGCGTCATGGAGGGGGTAAGTATTCCGACCACCGGTTCATCCGGTTTGACGTCTCCACCCAGACCTCAAGCTCGCCGGTCCAACAGGCCCCGAGTGGTCCGCGTTGGGCGCTGAAGCAGCTGGAACGGGAGCTCCTCCTGGAAGCCTCGATCGTTCAGGCCTGGGTGACATCACCGGACAGGCCTGCTGACGTTAATGATGAGGCAGGATGGTTCCAGGAGGCCATGTCCGACATCTGCGACGTGGCAATGCCCCGTGTTCAGCCAGGAAGCGCCCGGCGTCAGGTGTACTGGCGGTCGCGAGAGCTGACGTCTCTACGCGAGGCGTGCGTGGCTGCGCGACACCGGTACGCCAGGCACCGCAGGCTCCGCATTCGCCCACCGGATGCGGCAGCCATTGAGGTGGAGCTTTATGAGGGCTACAGAGCGGCGAAGACCACCCTCCGCGAGGCTGTTCTGTGGGCCAGGGATCTGGCCCGCGAGGAGATGCTGGGGGCTCTCGACAGAGATCCGTGGGGGCGCCCTTGCAAAATGGTGCGGGATAAACTCCGCACCTGGGCCCCCCCGCTGACGCAGAGTTTCCGGCCTCAGCTCGTTATGGGACGTGGTGAGCGCTCTGTTCCCCTCGCGAGGGGAACACCCGCCCCCGCCTATGGTTTCGCCGGCTGCGGTGCCGGAAGCGGACCACGAAAGCGACTACGACGACACTCGGGAAGTGACTGGGGTAGACCTGAGAGTGGCGGTACGCAGGCTCGGTGCCAAAAATACCGCCCCGGGACCTTGCTTGGCAAAGTCTGGGTCCTAGCCTCGGAGGCTCTCGGGCCCCGACTCGAAGGGCTCTTTAGCGCATGTTTGGAGAGAGGCCAGTTCCCGCTGCGTTGGAAGACGGGGAAGCTGGTCCTTATTCGGAAGCCGGGGCACCCGGCTCTACGTCGGACGCCATCATGCGCGTGAGAGCCCTCACGTCGGGGGATGCGGTGTCCAGGGGTGGGGTTGTCTTGGCGGTGTCCCTCGACATCGCCAACGCCTTCAACTCCATGCCCTGGAGCTGCATAAGGGAGGCACTCCAGTATCACCGGGTGCCGACATACCTTCGTCGTGTGGTCGGGGACTACCTGACGGAAGGGGCCGTCATCTACCCCGGTCGCAGCGGAGACTGGAACCGGCGAGAGATGTCGTGCGGTGTTCCACAGGGATCGGTTCTAGGGCCGCCCTTGTGGAACATCGGGTACGACTGGGTGCTGCGCGCCGACCTCCCTAGCGGTGTCAGCGTAGTTTGCAACGCTGACGACACGCTCGTGCTGGCACGGCGAGGGGAGGTCACACGAGGCGGCGGCCGATACTATGACACGCGGGGTTGCGATAGTCGTGGAGAGGATCCAACAACTGGGTCTCGAGGTGGCATTGCACAAGTCCGAGGCCATGTGCTTTCATGGGCCTCGGAATGCGCCCCCTCCGGGATCCTCAGTGACGGCGGGTGGGGTTTTCATCGGCGTCGAGTGGACGCTGAAGTACCTGGGACTTGTCCTCGACAGCCGGTGGAACTTCGTGGAGCATTTCCGACGTTTGGCCCCCAAACTGGAACGGACAGGGGCTGCCTTCAGGCGGTTCCTGCCCAACTTGGGGGGGCCAAACGCCTCCCGCCGGAAGCTCTATGCGGTAGTCGTGCGGTCCATGGCCCTTTACGGGGCCCCGGTGTGGGCGCGTTCATTGAGGCGGCGTGCCGCCCACTATTTGAACGCGCCCCAGAAGGTGGTAGCCGTAAGGCTGGTCCAGGGGTACCGCACGATCTCCCGCGAGGCGGCGAGCCTCCTTGCCGGATTACCGCCATGGGATCTGGAGGCGATAGTCCTTGCGCGCCTACATGAATGGCGCGCGGAGGTGCTACGACAAATTGTCGGATAAATTGTCGTGCGGCAAATTGTCGCTCAGCGGATGGACTTCCGGCGTGATCTCATGGCGACATGGAGAGAGTGACTGTCGCAACCCCGTGCAGGGCACGCCACAATAGTGGCGGTAAGTCCCCTCTTTGAGGGGTCACGGGGGGAGAGACGCCACGGGCGTCCTCACCTTCCACCTGACGCAGGTTCTTACCAGACACGGATGTTTCGGTAAGTTCCTGCACCGAATTGGGTGGGAGGAGATGCCCGGGTGTTTCCACTGCGAGGATCGACCGCAGGACACGGTGGCGCATACTGTGGAGGTGTGCCCCGCTTGGGCGGAGCACCGCCGTGTCCTCGAAGTGGCGATCGGTGGCGGCGACCTCTCGCTCCCGGCCCTGGTTCAATCCATGGTTAGGAGCGAGACGGAATGGGACGCCGTCGCCTCCTTCTGCGAAGCAGTCATGCTAGCGAAGGAGGTGGCGGAACGTGAGAGGGAGAGATCCTCACGTCCAGCCGCCGCGGGAGACGCCCCGGGCGTCGGGGGCCACGTGGTGGCTTCCGGCCACCGTAGGCGCGGGCCTGTGGACGGAGAGCTTTAGGCTAGCTCGCCGTCCGTCCGTCTCATGACGACAGGCCTTGTCGAAGGTGCGTTCGTGTTACACGCGCGCCTCAAAGAGAGTCAGCAACAATGAAGGGGTCCGCAAGGGCCAATGCCTGCCGATGCTGATTCCCAAGAAAACCGTTTTATCGACAAATTCTAGTTTCTCTTGATTCAATTTTATGTCACAATCATTACTTTTGACATTTGGTAGAGCAAATCTAATGCACTTAGTTTTTTTTTCCCTAAATAAAGAGTAAAGAATATAATATAAAATAAAGAGTATTCTACTCTAAGAATAAAAAAAAAAATTTCTACTCTATTCTAATATTTTAAAACTCGGCAGCAGGGGGGTAAATTTGCCTTTACGTACATACCAGTTTTTTTTATGTGCTTCTACTTTAATTTTATGATCTTTATTGAAGTTTTTAATCTACATAATTAAGATGTACTAGATGGTTCTACAACTTTTAATTTACATAGGATGCACTAGATGTCTCTACAAACCTAATACTTGTTGAAAATGGCTAAGTATTTTTATTTAGTTTACTTTTATGATATTAAAGGATAAATTCGGTTCCCTAAAGTTTCACCAAAACTCCGTTGACAAATATTAATTTTACTACCAACGTTTTGTATACTATTTATTTCACAAACAACTTATTCCGCAAATGTTTTATTTTAAAAACACTCGTTTTACAAACATTAATTTGGCAAATATTTATTTTATCAAATGCATCAGACAGATGATATTAATTCATATAAACTTCGTCTTCTTCTTTGCTCCATGCCGTGGAGTCGTCTCTCCGAATTTTCCTGCGCCATGACGTTCTGTCTAGGGTTGTCGGGTCGGGTAGTTTTACTTTATTTATGAAGCTGGTCATACTAGTGTACCATGTGTACGGAGGGCGTCCTGTACCTCTCTCTTTCTCCGGTAGATTTAAGGCTTTTTTAAACTATTTAGTCCTCGTCTCTTCTCATTACGTGTATATAACACCGCAAACGACTTTCATTGAGCTTTTCGGCTAAGGGGTTACTTTAAAGCTTCCTCGAATGTACTCATTCCTTACTTTATCTAGCCCTGTAACCCCGACTGATCACCTTAGCATTTTCATTTCAGTCGTGTGAAGCTTTTTACAGGCCAGCACTCCCGTACAAGATAGCTGGTCTCACTGCCATCTTGTAGACCTTCCCTTTTGTACGGGTGGGCATGCTTTTTACCACACAGCACTCCTGTTAACGAACGCCACTTTTGCGAGCCAACGTTCACTCTATGCGCCACGTCTTCCTCCACACTGCCAGTTTCCATGATGACTGACCCAAGATATTTAAACTGTTTTACTTTTGGGACCACTGTCATATCTGGGTAGTAAATATTGGATGTATGTGAAATTTTGCTTAGTTTGCACTCTAGGTGTTCTGTTTTAATAATATAATAATAATAATCATTTTATTTCAGACAAATTATTTTACATCCATATAAATTGTTAGTAAACATGACTTTTAAAAACTATGTTAGTAGAACATGTAGGTTTGACATGAAATGCAGAAACGGGCAATCAAATTTCCCCGCAATGACATTCAGGAGCCTGTTTGAGCTGCCCCGTACCCTCTGCAGTAGCGACGCAGCACGCTTACGTCTGATAGCTACGAAGCCATCAGTGTGCGCATCAGCAAACATTCCCGACGCACTACAGAAGCGTGGCAGCCCCAGCAGCATCCTGAATGCATTGTTATACTGAACTCGAAGAGCATTGATGGCTCTCTGCGTACAGCTTGTCCAGAGGTTACACGTGTACAGTGTCTGACAATATGCTTTAAAAAGCGTCACTTTCACTTCAGACGTACAGCGAGCAAACCTACGGACAAGCATGTTGCATCGAACCGCCAATGCTCTTCGCTCCCTTTCTACATCCAGGTCATCTTTGTTGTCTGCGGTAACAATATGGCCGAGGTATTTAAATTCTTGAACACGATTCAAGACATTACCTGCTAGCTTTACGGAAGGAAACCTATCTGAGGACTTTGCTCCAAAAATAAGAACCTCACTCTTTTTGGCATTATATCTTAAACCGTGCTCCTCAACATACCTCTCACAAACATCCAACAGCTTTCTCAAGCCTGATATTGAAGGGCTCAAGAGTGCCATATCATCGGCGTAACTGATGTTATTAAAAGCCACTCCATCTAAATAACAACCTGCCTGCAAGCTACTGAGCTGACCAAAAAGACCGTCTATGTACAAGTTGAACAAAATCGGAGAAGTCAAACCACCCTGTCTGACCCCGCATTGCAACTTATACTCATCAGAACTAGCATCCGCCCAACGCACACAGTTCACTTGGTTACCATACCAGTACCTAAATATATTTATCAACTATAATGGCATATTTGCTTTGCGTAATTTACCCCACAGTATATCATAATTTATCATATCAAAGGCTTTAGACATATCAAGGAAGCAAGAAAAGACAGGACTCTGATTATCTACGTAATACCTCACTGTCTTTTTTAGACACATGATGGCAGTCTCTGTTGACAGTCCCTGGCGGAAGCCGTGCTGAGCATCATGTAACTTAATATTCTTCCGTAAAAAGGTGTTTAAGTGACAGTCAAAATCCTTTGCGATAATCGTCGCCAGGGAGATCGGTCTGTAGTTTGACTTATCCGACATGTCACCAGTTTTAATTTTAATAATCGGCACCACTACAGCTTTCATCATGTCACTGGGCAGATACGAATGTGCGATACAAAAATTATACAGCAATGCTAAGACTCGGGGCAGATGCTTACCAGCGTGTCTTAAATGTTCAACACTGAGCCCATCGTGACCGGGTGACTTACCACGTTTCATCTGACTAATAGCATTTCTTACATCTTTAGTTGTAAATCTTATAGAAAGATTTGTCATTTGGGACGACGCAGTACTAAATTCAACGTCACCCGACGACGGCGAGGGTTCAGCGGTGGATCAATAACAAAAACATCTTTAAACAAGTTAGAAATATCAGTAGCGTCAGACAGTCCATCGACACTCACCGGGAAGACCGGTGCATGATTCACGTTTTTAGTGCATTTCCAAAAATCCCGAAAATTATTTTTGTCGTGAAGTGAGGCCATCCGATCCATAACTATTTGGTCCTGGTTGTCTTGGCACCATTTAATTTTAGCTTTAAACATCTTCCTAGCTTTAACCATATTATTGTACAATTCACCGCGGGAGGGTTTGCCCGCTGACACCCATACAAGAAAACTTCGTCTGGCCTCCCGATGAGCCCCGCTAACATGCCGATTCCAACCTTTAATATAACCTCCTTTTCTTTTACAATGCGGCCCATCAAATGAAGCAACTGCAGCGTTGCTCAGAATCATTACTAAATTTTTATATAATTTGTCAATAACTAAACGATGTTCTACTATATTACAATTAATGTCACAACAATTACGGAAGTCATCAGGAAAATCAAAAAAATTTAAATCATTATTACATAGTTCATTATAGAAAGTCATCTGTTGCAAATATCTATTACCCCATAATATTTTATTTATTTTACTGTTACTATTATTCATAGAATTTAAAATTGGATTAATAAAAATAAAATTACAATTTATAAATAAGGGAAAGTGGTCAGACCAGGTTACATCATATTTTACATTAACACTAGTAACTGACTGATAGGCTGACTCCGTCACCACACAATGGTCGAGCCATCTTTGACACCCATGAGCCTCGCTAATAAAAGTGTACGCACCAGAGTCAATACCTAACATGTTTATGTCCGCACACATCCACTTTTGTTCGACGCAAAAACTGCGTAACTCGTTACCAAAAAGTTCATTGGGATGGGAATTAAAATCGCCTAGAATATATGCAGATCCTACCTGCTGTTCCTCAATAATTGCATGAATCCTACTTAAACAGTCTGTGAAATCACTTAGGTTCTCTGCACAGTTGGTCGGCATATAAACACTGAACAACAAGATTGATCTATCACATAACACTATTTTAATCGCTGTTATACGCACTGACTCACAGTCAATCACAGATACATTCGAAAACTGTTTCCTCGCAAATGTGTTAAAAAACGTCGTACGATATACGTGCGTATTGGTTATAACATGCTCGGCTCAATTACGCCCTCGCCTTCGGCTCGGGCTGAAATTCCGCCTCGCATGTTATAACCATCTTAACGCACTAATATCGTAATGTTCTATTATAACACATTTGCTCATAAAGGGTCTCTTATTTCACCAATTTCAATATCGTAATGTATCTCATTACGTATTTGTGCTTTATAGTAAAATGCACGATTTATACTTTCTTAAATCTTAGCAAAGAGTTTTTATGTCAGAAAAGTGGTTAACATTTTATGAATAAAATTAACTTTGGAAGATGAAATATAATAAATTAGCAATTAATTATTTAATTTAATTAATTTTGACAATAAATTACAACCATTTATCTGTAACACAAACACAAAAATATTAATTTACTTTATTAGTAATACTGGCTGTATTTTGTGTCTTTGCCTTAAAAAAAAACACTGATGCGCGCGCCTCGCTAATTTGTGAACAAGTAAAAATTATCCGTGCGCTTTTTCTTTTCGCTGTATTGTTTTAATTTGTTTTATTTATTTCCTCGCAAATATGTTATAAAACGTCGTATGACATACGTGCGCTTTGATAATTACAGCCTCAGCTTTTTATCGCCCTCGCCTACGGCTCGGGCTAGTAATATCGCCTCGGCTGTAATTTTCAACTTACCGCACTTATATCTGTTGAACCTATTTGGTTTAAATTCAATAAATAATCATCCTGGCTGTATAGTGTTCCAAATACAAATCTATTCTATTTTACTGACTCTACTTGACTTTGTCACATATCAATAAAAATGCTTCGTGTGTAAAACTCTCACATTAAAAACTTGTGTTTTACTACTCAAATATTAGAAGGTTATGGCCCCTTGCTAGTGCTATGGAAGCGAGCGGAGATTCCTCGGCACCATCGATGACCACGAAGGCGTCGGCACCAAATGCAATGATTTTTGGAACCACTACCGCTGTTCCAAATATCGACAAACTGGAGGGAGCGAAGAACTATACTTCATGGAGCTTCGTAATGAAGAATACTCTCATTGTGTGCGACCTCTGGGACTGCGTAAACAGCCCTGCTAAATTTAAAACACAGGTAGGAGATGACGATACCTTTAAACGTCTAGATGCGAAAGCTATGGCGAAAATTTGCCTCTCGGTGACACCACGAGTACATCCAACCGTGATGAGCGCCACGACAGCAGAAGGAATGTGGAAGAAGCTACAAGCTGCATACGCAGACAGCGGCTTACTGCGACGACTAAACCTCTTGCACAGACTATTTAATTATAAACTCTCCTCATTTAAGAGTATGGAAGCTTATGTGAGCGAGATAAGAGCCACACAGCAACAGCTCATCGAAGCTAACGAGCCAGTAGATGACGAGTTCGTAGGACTGATTATGCTGACAGGACTGACCGAGAAGTTTAATCCAATGGTCATGGCGATCGAAAACTCGGGAACCAAACTTACGTCAGACTCTGTAGCTGTGATCCTATTAAAAGAAGACCTACGTTATTCCCCATCGAAAGAGCCAGATGCTGCGTTGACCGTTAATTCTACTAAGAACTCAAGCCCTCGCCCACCAGTTTGCACATACTGCAAGAAGAAAGGACGCTTCGTCTCAGAATGTCGTAAAAGGAAATGCAAGAATAATGTGACTAACTTAGTTTCTAATATTACTGATGTTACACTTTTATCATCTTTTACTACACCTCCTTTTCAGCTACCCACATCCATCTCATCCTGGTACTTAGATTCTGGTGCAACAGCACACATGTGCAACGACATACGCATGTTCAGTGACTTTTCGCACAGCTCAAGCTATGTCACTGTAGCCAACAATGAAAAAATGGCATGTAAAGGTACAGGTACAGTTCAATTAAATGTATCTAATAGTGTTCATTCCATGTCTAACGTTCTCTTTGTACCCAAACTAACTGCTAACTTATTATCAGTCAGTAAGCTTGTGGTATATATCGTAAGGTTTTGTGGTTATATTCTCGCCCAAAGGTGCGACTATTCTTCTCAGACAAGAATGCAAAGTTTCCGGAATAACAGTTGCTACTGCTTCAAATAAACAAGGCATGTATAAGCTTGACATTTCCGAAACTCAAGCTCAGCTGATTACTGACAGAAAGCTACCAGCTGTGTTATGGCATAGACGTCTTGGACATATCAACGTCAAAGCGATGAATATTTAAAAAAAGTTTTCTACGTCAGGCATAAAATATGATGACACGTTGAATGAAACCTGCATTCCTTGTGTACAAGGAAAATTAGCAAAAAGGCCGTTTAAAAAGTCCAAAAGTAAGACAAAAAATAAACTTGAATTGATCCATACAGATCTATGCGGACCAATGAGTACGCATTCATGGGGTGGTGCCCTATATTTGCTTACATTTACGGACGATTTTACTCGAAAAACTTTTGGTTTTTTATTAAAGTCTAAAAGTGAAGTTTTTTCGAAGTTTGTCGAATTCAAACATCATGTTGAAAACCAAACTGGTCTTAAAATTAAAACTTTACGAACAGACAATGGCCGAGAATTCGTAAACGGACCGATGTCTACTTTTTTGCAGGAAAACGGAATAGTTCATCAGAAAACAGTCCCGTATAATGCAGAGCAAAATGGAACTTCAGAACGCGTCAATAGAACTGTAATTGAAAAAGCAAGAACAATGCTTCATGACTCCAAGCTACCAAAAGCTTACTGGGGTGAAGCTGTGAATACAGCTATCTATTTAAAAAACGTAACGCCAACTCAAGCGTTGAACAATAAAATTCCTGACGAATTATGGTATGAAAAATCGATTGATCTATCACATCTTCGTGTTTTTGGTTGCGAAGCGCATGCTTTATTTCCTAAAGAGAAGCGCACTAAGTTAGATTCTAAAACAAAAGCTTGTATCTTTGTTGGTTACACAAGTGAGAGTAAAGGCTATCGCCTTATAGATCTTCATAATCCCAGAACGATCATTGTCGCACGTGATGTCATCTCCATCGAAGATAAAGTGGGAAAACCTGCTACAGCAGCGGAACCTACTACTACTACTGCCGACAGTACCCTCATTTACGACCAAATAAAGATAGAAAATTCACAACCAGTAACACCAGAATCGTTTACAGATACTGAACGAATTGAAAGCCAGCCTGAAGTTTCAGAAGCAGAAAAATCACAGGAGTACATGAATGTCGAAACTTTACAACCAGTAACACCAGAATTGTTTTCAGATACTGAACGAATTGAAAGTCTGCCTAAAGTTTCAGAAGCAGAAACATCAGAGGAGTATTTGACTGCAGATAACGAATCTAGTGAATCAGCGCCAACTTCTCCAGAAACAGACAGCGCGATCAGTGAACCCAGATATCCGCAACGACAACGACGACCACTTGACAGATATAGTCCGTCGATGTTTATGGTGTCAGACTATGAACCAGAAACCTACAAACAAGCCGTAGAAGATGTTCACAGTTCTGAATGGCTAAAGCTATGAAAAATGAGTACGATTGTTTAATGAAACACGGGACATGGCAATTAATAGAGAGACCCACAGACAGAAAGATTATTAAAAATAAATGGGTCTATAAAATTAAAAAGAATACTAACGGTGAAGTTGTTAAATTTAAAGCAAGATTAGTAGCAAAAGGCTTTACTCAGGTACATGGTATCGATTACGGAGAGACTTTTTCTCCTGTAGCACGACTGTCATCAGTTAGACTGCTTCTTGCGTTTGCCGTACAACTTAACGTCCAGTTAGATCACCTTGATGTAGAAACAGCTTTCCTAAATGGCGATTTAGAAGAGGAAATCTTCATGGAACAGCCACCAGGTTTTGAAATCGACCGAAAAGGAAAAGTTTGCTTACTTAAAAAATCGCTTTATGGCCTAAAGCAATCCCCTCGACAGTGGAATATAAAAATATGCGAAGCCATGAATAGTTTATCGATGACACAAGCAGCAAACGAGCATTGCGTTTATTACAGACGAGACGGTAACAACATAATTGTAGTTTCCGTATTCGTGGACGATTTTTTCATCCTCTGTAATAATGAATGTATGAAAGAGACCTTCAAGAATTCACTCAAAAAACTTTTCATCGTGAAGGATCTTGGTCCTCTGAAAGACTGCTTAGGCATGCGAGTTATTCAAAATGTTGAGAATATCACACTTGACCAAACTAAGTACATCGAAAAAATCATTGAAAAGTTTGGGATGAAAGATGCAATTCCAATCTCCACTCCTATGGAAGCTGGTATGAAGCTCACCATTCCTGCCAAGGAAGATGAGAGACTTGATTTACCGTACCAACAGCTTATCGGATCTCTAATGTACATTTCAATAGGAACAAGGCCTGACATATCGCATACAGTGTCTTATCTGAGTCAATTCAATGTACATTACGGGGAGGTGCATTGGAAAGCTGCTAAACGGGTACTCAGATACCTGAAGGCAACAAAGGACTTAAAACTTTGTTTTGATAAAAAAGAACACAGCTATCCTATCGGATACGTAGACGCTGACTACGGCAGTAATGTTGTAGACAGACGATCGTACACAGGATACGCCTTTAAAATGAGTTGTGCGTGCATATCTTGGGAATCGCGCAAGCAGCGCACACCCGCACTGTCCACCACTGAGGCTGAGTACATGGCACTTACTGAAGCATGTAAGGAAGCCACTCATTAAAGAAGTTTTCGACGTCATTCAGCCCATTACCATTCATTCGGATAACCAAAGTTCACTCAAACTCACTCGAAATGATACCTTTCATAGTCGCACTAAACACATAGACATAAGACATCATTTCATTAGGGAACTTTCACAAACCGATTTCAACCTACAGTACATTTCAACAAATGACATGCTAGCTGACATACTCACTAAATCACTAACCAGAACTAAACATTCTAGATTTACAAATGCTTTAGGTTTAGTTAAGAGTAGTTAGCATTTTCAATTTATTTTTCTGTACTGAATGTATATACAGGTTGATCTTATTTTTTTTTTCTTGTATCTATGGAATGTCTTTGATACAGGATGCTCCATTACGGGGAGGTGTTGAACCTATTTGGTTTAAATTCAATAAAGAATCATCCTGGCTGTATAGTGTTCCAAATACAAATCTATTCTATTGTACTGACTCTACTTGACTTTGTCACATATCAATAAAAATGCTTCGTGTGTAAAACTCTCACATTAAAAACTTGTGTTTTACTACTCAAATATTAGAAATATCATAATGTACTATTAAAATATTATTTGATGAAATTTAAAACATGCCTTAAACGCACACTATATAAGCAAGCATTACAAGTTGAGCGATTTTACAGCTGATAAAAATGCTTGGCTCAATGCTGGTCCTGCTCCACAAGGACAGGGGCGCATAAATTGATAGCATTAAATGGTATTGTTGAAGCTGCTGAAGATTGTACAACTATTTTTGCATTGTATAGATTCAATCTCTTTAGTATTATATAATCGCATAGCCCATAGCATAGCATATTGTGTGAGTACTATGTACTAAAAAGCTATCATTCACTGGAAACCGCGGTTGAGAGTATGTCATACTCACTCAAATGTCTCGCTGATGGTGGCGCATGTGTCGGATCGTTTAGTTCCCTTCAAAATGGTTGAGTTGAATGTTGTTGATCCATGCGTCATGTTCGTGAACGGGCGCTGTCACTTGTGACTGGTCATCTCTTAGTTGCCATGGCTTATTTGAATGAATTATTTTGGTGTTTGAATTGTATTTTGTTTTTACTGTGGACACTTTTAACGTGCATATCTTGTTACATTGTTCTCACATAATATACCATCTCAACATGGATGATGTAACCAATATTTTGTAACAATATTTTGATATAAAAGAGAGTCCATGGAGTTTCTTGCCCGTTCTTCTCCATAGAGATCTACAATATTTAGGATAAACAGACGTGCCACTGATCTTAACGACGTAAATAACGCACTACTGCAGGTCCATAATTGGTTTACCGCTAATAATTTAGTACTAAATGGGAAAAAAACGAAGTGCATTAGATTTGCTCTACCAAATGTCAAAAGTAGTGATTGTGACATAATATTGAATCAAGAGAAACTAGAATTTGTCGATAAAACGGTTTTCTTGGGAATCACGCTTGACTCAAGGTTACAATGGGGTCCTCATTTAACATCTCTTGCAGGACGGCTGAGTTCAGCTGCATATGCTGTTAGAAAAATCCGTCAATTTACTGATATTGATACCGCGAGGCTAGTCTATTTTAGTTTTTTTCATAGTATTATGTCATACGGTATTTTACTATTGTGACGGGCTGCAGACATCAAGTCTATATTTATTCTGCAGAAAAGAGCCATCAGAGCCATATATGAATTACGTAGACGCGATTCTCTAAGAGAACTGTTTAAGGAAATTAATATCATGACAGTACCTTGTCAATACATCTATGAAAACATCATGTACGTTAGGAAAAATCTGCATTTATTCAGTAAAAGAGGTGACCGACACCACTATAACGCTAGAAATAGGGACCAACTAGTTCAGCTAGGTTTCAGGCTTGCTAAAGTAGATTCATCTTTCATGGGGTACTGTTTGAAATGTTACAATAAAATACCTCCCTACATTCTTCAACTGAATGAGACGAAATTTAAATCTTGTATAAAACGCACACTATGTAGGCAAGTATATTATAAGTTGGGGGATTACATTGATGATAAAAATGCTTGGCTAAATGCTGGTCCTGCTCCACAACCATGGGGACAAACTAATTGATTGTACTGGTCGGGCATTATTTAGAGTCTATCGACACGCAAAGAAGAAGAAGAAGAATTGATTCCCATGTTAATGTATTGTGGAAGCTGTAGAAGATTGTAAAAATATACCTACTTGAATTGTATAGATTCCAGTTTTTAGTATTATATTATTGCATAGCACATGCGTGAGTAGGTACTTTGTACTGTTCAGCCACTACTTACATTTAGTTATCTTTCATTGACTTGAATATGCCTTGGTGGCTATGAGAGAATGTCATGCTCACTGAAATGTCTCGCTGGTGGTGGCGGGTGTGTCGGGTCATTTAGTTCCCTTAAATATGGTCGAGTTGAATGGCGCCGATACATGCGTCATGTTCGTGAACTGGCGCTGTCAGTTGGGACTGGTCATCTCTTAGCTGCCACGGTTCGTTCATTTTAATTACTTTATTAAAAAAAAATATATATATATTTTACTGTGGACGCTCTTAATGTGCACGTCTTTCTACATCGTTCTCACATATATACAGTATATTCTCAACATGAATGATGATGTAACCAAGATTTTGTAACAATAATGATTTATAAGAGTGTTTCTTGCCGCTCCATAGAGATCTACGTTAGGGAATGGGCAACTACAGTACTTTCTCAACTTATTATGCCTTGTGACTGTGACCTGTATGTAGCTTTGCTTTTTTTGTATTTTCATTTTTGAACGATAATAATATCATATAAGCGTATAGAATATTCCAAGGAAGCACGGCTTGGATATGTTCTGTTATAAGGTTCATTACCAAGTTTAATAGAAGTGAACTGAGTGCCGCTTTGCTTAAGCCTGCTGGGCTTTTTACTTCAGTAGTGACGTTTTGGTACATGTCTTGTATCAATTGGACATAAGTTTCAGGCAGGTGTTGTGCTCTCAGTGTTTGCCATACTAACCGGTCGCTGTACTCGTGTGTGGTACTCTGTCGAATGCTTTCTCGAGATCTATAATGAAGTGGAGATCTTCCTTGTTCAGTTGGTATTTGTCGGTCAGCACACGGATTGCTTGGATTGCGTCGGTGATTTTGAGGTTTTGACGGCCGGAACCCGAACTGATTTGGAATCATCTTCGAGAGACTTTGAATGCGGCTACGTAGTATGCGCTCCCATATTTTGAGTGTGTGATGTCAGTTTAATGCCGCGATAGTTTCCGCACTCTGTAACATCGCCTTTATTTTTAAAGAAAGGGATGACGTGACTAAGGCGCCATGAGTTTGGCATGACTTCGGTTGTTAGGATGAGGTTAAAAAGTCTTGTGAGCCATCCTGTGCCTATTGGCCCGAGCAGTTTCCAAAACTCTGCTGGGATTTCGTCTGGCCCTGCATCTGATTCCACTTTATCAATCTTATCATACATGCCCTGCCGCGCGGTTGCCCTGGCCTATGCCACAGTTCTCTTTGCTGCAGACTTTGCTGCCTTATATTGTTCACGATCTTCCTCCAGCTCTGAGCCTTGCCATGTTTTAATTTTTTGTTTTGTATGCAACGCTTCTTTTGACCTGCTCCTTCCACCACGATGGGTCTTTCCCTGTATTGAGGACACCAGGTTTGGCTACACCTAGTTTCGCTGCGACAGGTCGTTTCCATATCTATCTTTAATTGCTCCCTAAGATCTATATGGAGTGCATCGCCTTTAGCGCTGGTAAGTTCTTATTCATTTTATTTTGCATACCATAAGTTTAAAAAGATGGTACAATGGGCTTACAGCTAAGAACAATTATGGACCCTGTTAGGGCACAGCAATAAACAAGATTAACATTAATAATAACTAGTAAGATCATCATTATTTCAATACTATTTCTAACTGAGATCAATAGTGAAAAAAATGAAAATGAAAAATGTTTATTTGTCCCAAAACACATTTGTTACATGTAATATATAATGAGACATCCCCAGTAGGTAATTGATAATACCTGTGTTGGGGGTATCTCGCTCCTTCCCTTAATATTAACAATATTGAGACTAATGCACATGTTATTAAAAAAGTGAAAAATTAAAAATAAAAATCTAAAAATTCACAGTAAATGACATAATTATAAACTAATTAGCAGCTCTTTGTGTAACTGTAGTTGTATGCCTAGATATGTGAAACTGTATGTGATCCTTGTTCTTAAACAGGGTTTGTAGTGATGTCTGTGTGTGTGTGTGTGTGTGTATGTGTGTGTGAAAGTAGTATATATCTTCTTTCTTTGAAGTGCCGATGTGTTCGAAGCAATAAATAGATTATAAATAGACCTATTTGCATTATTGATACGGAGGGAATAAAAAAGAAATGATTTAGCAAAGTCTAACCAAGAATTGCTCAGTTTCCTCGTATGTTAAGGTTATAAGCCACTCGGTTAATACCTTTTTGCATATGTGTGATACCTCACAGTGGAACCTTAATTTTTTGTTTATTTTATTATAAATGTAGGCAGATTGGGTTGCATATTGACGCCTTGCAAAAGCGGTTCGAACCCCCGGGGAGTAGGCCACTATATCCTTTCGTCTTTTCTCCTGACTATCTTTGTTACAAGGAATAGATTTATGTAAGTTCAGGGTCGTGATTAAAAAATATAGTTTTCTTACTGTAAGTAAGCCACTGATTCTATAAAGATCGACTTTCGGGTATAGGTATGGTTTGTTGTACATTACTTTTATGAGTGACCTTTGGGCTCTTTCTAACTCAAGGAATTTAGTTTTAGTGGCTCCTCTCCAAACTGGTAAACAGTATGTAATAACTGATTGCGTGAGCGCAACATAGATGCTATTTAATGTATTTTGGGGCATCACATATCTTAGATTTTTTAAAATCCATATAAATTTTCTCTCTCTCTCTTCTATATGCGAATGCCAAGTTAAACACTCGTCAACTATAACTCCAAGGTATCTTGTGGACGTTACATGTTTAATAGCTTGACAATTACAATTTTGGTCCCTGTGGTCCGGACACGTATGGATTCGAATACTGAAGTTAAGGCCTGGTTTAGACCTTCTGCTAGGAGAAAAACAAATATAGTTCGTTTTAGGAACACTAAGGGTTAGAAGATTGGCTTTGAGCCATCTATCTATAGCAGCCAATCCTTTCTGGGCTTTATTACAGACGGCTTCCCATGTGTCCCCAAAATAAACAATGGCCGTGTCGTCCGCGTAAGAGAAGATTTTGCCCCCACTGTTTCGTAGGTTGCAGAGTTCATTAACATACACTAGAAACAGTGGTGGGCCGAGGACTGACCCCTGCGGGACACCGAAAACAATGTTTTCCTTCTCACCATGTGAGTTACCTATTTTAACTTGCTGTCTCCTACCTCGGAGGTAACTGTCAAAGAGGGAGAGAGCCTTACCTCTTATCCCTATAGCCTCAAGTCTCTGCACAAGGATGGGGACAGATACGGATAAAAAAATGGCAAAGTTGTAGGTAAATAACCAAGTATTTGTTTTTTTTTATCTAAAATAAAGTTTATTGATTGATTGATTGATTGATTGATTGATTGATCATGATCAAAACAATTTTTTTTCACGAACTTTAGTGGAAACTTACTTTTTTATGTCCCAAATATTTATGGGGTATTTAATATATCTGATTCACTTTTTAATTACCCTGTCAACTTCGACAGTAAACTTCACACTTTGTTACAATTTATTTACTAATAAACACAAAACACACAGGTTAAACCCTACTGACACACAAACAATGAATATAAAACATACATACTTTCCCCCTCCACTAAGATTCAACAGAAAAGCGATGTTATTTTCAAATATCAAAAACATTACTCTCAACGTTTTTTTTTTTGCTCGTTACTATAAAACATAAATGGCTAACATAAATAATATAAATCAGGATCTAGATAACCTTAACCTTGAAAACTCTTTCTCTTGTGACCCGCATGAGTGTATTAAATATGTAAATAGGGCTGACAGTAGTATAAAATTATTGCACGTAAATATTCGAGGCGTTAATAAAAATTTTGATAGCCTCCTGGCATTGATGTGTGGCCTCCCAGTTCTAAACGGATACCAATCGCAGTCAACAAAAAATATTACAAACCAAAACGATGGGGTTATAATCTACACCAAAATTGGGCTAAACGTATGGGAACCAAATATAAATTATGCAAATAGTCTTGTATGTCAAATTGATAACAAGCTCTCGGTAGTAGCAATATATCGATCTCCATCGAATAACACCAAGGATCACTTCGACAGCTTTTTGACTAGTTTAAATAATATTTATGATGAAATATTGTACTCACCTAGTATCTCAACTGTGGGAGATCTGAATATCGACATAAAATTGGACAGTAGGAATGACCGTGCACTAGAATACCTAATCCTAAATGCGTCCCATTGACTACTACCAACCCACCTTCCAACCAGAATGGGAAACTGCCTCGACCACATTTTATTAAAACAAAGGCAATGGCCACCACGTTGGTACTGGAGTCGCATATTACTGACCACAAACCGATTATTCTTGCGATCTCAAATACCAACCCGACACGAAACAAAAGTTTCACGATACCTCGATTAAATTACGAAGCAATTAAGACAGAGTCAGAAAACACGGACTTCTCAGATATCTACAAAATAAAAACGCAAATACTGCTATAACTACACTGATTACAAAGGTATCAACTGCAATAACCAAACATACAAAGCATGTTACATACACGCATAGCACCATAGCAAAACACGCATAGCAAAACGCTGACCGCGCGTTAGCCTAATTACCGCGGATTGCACCTTGCACCAGCGGAGACACGAGGCGCCGACGCAGCTCAACGTGATGCACCCCGGCACCGGATATCGCGGCCTTCGCGAAATCGTCACTTTTGGCACAGCATCGGTCAACTGTCGACTATCTAGCTCATAATTAATATTGTAATTTTCGTAATTAAATTAAGTTTTAGTAAATTTTGTATTTCTTTCAATCCTCCGGCTACAGCCTTCGTAATTGGCGCAGTCGGTAGGATACTCGCGGGCCGGTTCGCGAGAGTAAGTTGTTAGGATCGCGAGTCACCCGGGTGGCTTTCGGGCACCGTACGAGTATCCAGAATCTACAGGAAGAGCTGCAGTCCAGAGGAGTATCCAGACATCGATACAGAAAAGGTACAAAACCATTGCAAATAAGTACTTTAGAATCGCTCTAGAGTCGCTTCCCTTTGTTATCCTTTAATATTCCAAGATTTTCCATCCACGGCAATCTCGGTCCCCTAGGTTAGGCAATAGAAATAATATTTTAGACGCTAATAGAAATTTAGAGGCAGAACAGGAGGAAAGTGATAGTTCATATATATCGAGTATGGCCGACTCAATGGATCAAATTTACAAGGCCCTACGATTGGTGCCGGAGTTCGACGGAAACTCGAACGTATTAACTCGATTCATAAAACTATGTGATCAATTAGTACAACAATTTATGAGAAACGGGCCGGAATTTCAATTAGGTAATTTGGCATTATTAAACGGAATTTTAAATAAGATAGTGGGACCCGCATCGCGTACGATTAATTCGAATGGTATCCCGGAAACTTGGGAGGGAATAAAAAGTGCTTTAATAAATCATTTCGCTGATCAACGGGATGAGACATCCTTGTACAATGATTTAGCGCTCTTAACGCAGGGTTCAACCACCCCACAGGAATTTTATGAACGTTGTCAAAATCTCCTTAGTACTATTATGACCTATATCAGCCTGCATGAAACGATAGCGAGTACCATTGAATCGAAACGCACCTTGTACAAGAAACTCACGTTACAGTCGTACTTACGTGGTCTACGCGACCCGTTGGGTTCTCGCATTCGGTGTATGCGGCCTGATACAATCGAGAAAGCTTTAGAGTTTGTGCATGAGGAAATGAACACGTTGTATTTACAGCAGCGCAACGACCATGCTCCTGACAGGAGGACGCAGCCTCAGCCCCAGGTTAGTCCTAAATTTCCTTATGGCCTTATGCCACCGATTCACATGGCACAGCCCGTAGCGCGTGCTTTTAATCTGTCAGCCCCCGGTTCTTCTAATATGCCGGGACCCTCGCGTCCGTCTATGCCCCAAGGACAGCAACCTGTTCCGTTATGGAAAAATCAACCCCCTTATAATCGCGGTCCCACACGCACGCAGCAAATGTTCAGTTCACCGCCGCCCAATTATATACCCCAAGGTCAAGTTTTTAGAATGCCTGGTCCCAGGCCAACTAGTAGTAACACCCCACGGCCTATGAGTGGCGTAAGTCAGTATGTGGCTAGACCATTCACACCACGTGCATCACACGATTGGTCTAGATCTGGGAATCCGCCACCCTCAAATTATTTTAGAACACGGGAATCTAATTTTAACGATTTTAAAGACCAGTTGCAGTATGACTATCATAGTGATTATTTTGTTAGCGGTGACTATTACCCCCAGGAATATATTGAGTATCCCATTTACGTGTACCCGAATGAATACGTATATGAGAACCCACAGCGTACGGACTCTTACGTTAGAGTAGAAGAAGTGAAAGAATCAACTTCATCTACTGAAAGGGAGGATTTTCAGGAGGCCCCCGAATCAGACAAGTCAAAATAGAAATTAACTTGCAATCGCAAAGGCAACTACCATATATTCAAATTTCAAACCCCCCGCTTAAGCTATTAATTGATACTGGTGCAAATATGTCTTTTGTTAGCCCCGCAGTTGTTCAAAAATTCTTTGCCCATATACCGTGCAATTATGATCCATTTGAGGAAACGAATATTCACGCTACCACTAGAAGTGATTATTCCATTACTTTACCGTGTTTCCAGGAATTTAACGAGTCAGGTGATATAACTCTTTTCGTTTATGCGTTTCATAATTTTTTGATGGTTTGATTGGCTATGACTTATTAGAAAAAATTGAATCTAACATTGACCTGAAGAACAGATGGTTGGTTACTCGTAATTCTAGTAATCCTTTATTAATGTACGACTCTCGCAATAGTAACCTATACGAGGATATAGTACCGGCCAATTCATCCAAATTAGTTAAAATTCCTATAAACTCTAAGGACGGTGACGCTTTTATTCCTGAACAGTTTATTTAAAATTGTTTAATAAGCGATTGCGTCACGACAGTAAAAAACAAGAGAGGTATAGTAGAGGTAGCAAACACGTCACGTCATGACGTAGTCTTTTCCATGAATCGCCCCGTTAGTGCAGAGTTATGTAATGTTCAGTGCACGCGCACCAAATAACAGTCCGATCGTGTAAAGGAAGTTTTGTCTCGGCTACGTACGAATCATCTGAACCCCGAGGAAAAAGCTAACTTAGAGGCACTGTGCGCTCGGTACGCCGATGTATTTTACATTGATGGTGAGCCATTATCTTTTACAAACCAAGTAAAGCACACTATTCGAACAACAGATGACGTGTCAATCTACACAAAAAGTTACCGATACCCATTCATCCATAAGCAGGAAGTTCAGGATCAAATCTCTAAAATGTTAGAACAGAATATCATACGACCCTCACAGTCTGCGTGGAGCTCCCCCATCTGGGTAGTTCCCAAGAAAGCTGACGCCAGCGGAAAAACCAAATGGCGCTTGGTTATAGACTTTCGGAAATTAAATGAAAAAACTATAGATGACCGTTATCCTATACCCAAAATTTCAGATATCCTTGACAAGTTGGGTAATTGCCACTATTTCACCACCCTTGACCTCGCGAGTGGCTTTTATCAAGTTGAAATGAACTCAGATGACATCCACAAGACGGCATTTACAGTCGAGCATGGACACTTTGAATTTCTCCGCATGCCAATGGGTTTAAAAAATTCTCCTTCAACATTTCAACGGGTTATGGACAATGTCTTGCGAGACCTTCAAAACGTTGTGTGCTTAGTTTATCTAGATGATATTATTGTCTTCTCAGTATCCCTTCAGGAACACATGGTCAATTTAGAAAAGGTATTTCAGAGACTCAGGGAATCCAATTTCAAAATTCAAATGAACAAATCGGAGTTTTTAAAATTAGAGACTACATATTTAGGGCACATCATCAGTAAAGATGGTATTAAACCTAACTCGGATAAAATCAAAGCCATTCAGAAATTTCCAATCCCCAAAACGGCAACCGAAATCAAACGGTTCCTAGGCCTGTTAGGGTATTATAGAAAATTCATTCCAGACTTTGCTCGTATAACAAAACCTATGACGCAATGTCTCAAGAAAGGTTCAAAAGTCGACATAACCACTCCAAACTATATCAGTTGTTTCGAGAAGTGCAAAACCCTTTTAATAAATGATCCGATCTTGCAATACCCAGACTTTAGTAAAGACTTTATACTGACAACTGATGCATCTAATCTTGCCATTGATGCCGTTCTTTCACAAGGTCAGATAGGTACCGACAAGCCCATAGCATACGCATCCCGCACATTAAACACCAGTGAAATTAATTATAGCACAATTGAAAAAGAATTGTTAGCAATTGTGTGGACAACCAAATACTTTTGGTAGAAAATTCAAAATTGTTACAGATCACAGCCCTTTACAATGGGTCATGAATTTAAAGGAACCCAACTCACGTTTAACCCGCTGGAAATTAAAGTTAAGTGAGTATAATTTCACTACTGTCTATAAACCGGGTAAACTGAATACCAACGCAGACGCTCTATCCCGTATCGAAATCAATAATGAAGACGCAAACTCCATAGCAGTTAACACGTCTGAAAAACCCCCTTCAGTAACTGATTCTACAACAGCAACAGCTCACACCAGTGCTGAGAACCCCATATTAGAAATACCAATATCTGATGAACCCCTAAATAAATTCCACCGTCAAATATCCTTTGTAATCGTAGGAGATATCAAGAGACGCCCAACTGTGTCTAAACCATTCGAAACCCATACCAAAACTACCATACAACTATCAGAGTCAAATCTGGAAGAAGACGTAATTAATGCTGTAAAGGAATTTGTAAATCCCAAAGTAAGAACCGGAATTCTTATTTATCCCCCTCTAGCCATGTACAGTATTATCCCGATTTTGCAAGACACGTTTAGAAGCTCCGCCTTGAATATAGTCTTAACGAAAAAAGAGATAGAGAACGTTAAAAATTATTTAGACCAACAGGAAAACATTCGTAATTACCATGAAGGGAAAACAAATCACCGTGGTATAACTGAATGTTTCCTAGCTTTATCACATCGTTATTATTGGCCTAAAATGAAAGAAAGTATTTCGAAATATATTAATGAATGCAGTATCTGTGGAAAAGCGAAATACGATCGGAACCCCATTCAGCAAAAATTCTCCATAGTTCCCCCCCCAACCAAACCCTTCGAAACTGTTCACCTCGATCTTTTCACAGCACAAAATGAGAAATTTCTTACCTTAATTGACGCTTTCTCGAAATATGCGCAAGCATATCATCTCAGAGACGGTACCGCGTTAAGTGTCGTCCAAGCTCTTTTAACGTTTTGCACCCATCATGGCGTCCCTTACACTTTAGTTACAGATCAAGGAACCGAGTTCACTAATGCATTATTTTCAGAGTTCGTCCGTCTTCATAAAATCCAGCATCATAAGATACTTGCACATTCTCCTAACGACAATGGTATAGTAGAGCGCTTCCATTCTACTATTCTCGAACATCTCAGAATCCTTAAGTTACAAAGGTGTAATGAATCCGCTGTAAATCTCATGCCCTATGCAATTTTGGGTTATAACAGCTCAATACACAGCTTTACTAAATGTAGACCTATAGAATTACTCACAGGACACTTTGATCCCCGCAATTCCTTAGATTTAAATTTATCAGAGCACTTATTGCAGAATTACCTGCAAGAGCATAAAAAACGACTAACCCAGGTCTACGAAATAATAAATGAAACCTCACTTCACCATAGGACTGAATTAACTGAAAACAGGAATAAAGACCGCGAATCTGAAAAGGAATATATCCCTGACCAACAAGTTTTTGTCCGTAATCCACAAGCCAGCAGACAAAAGTTGGCCCCGCGTTATACCAAAGACATAGTCCTAGCCGACCTTCCCATACATATTTACACCAGAAAGAAACGAGGTCCCGTTGCAAAATCTCGTCTTAAGAGAAGCCTTAAAGATTCCATATTGTTACAGGATGTTACTACTAATACTACTACTCCAAATGACGCAAGGACAAGAAGTAACGATCGACCCTTTAGGGAACGGCCCTGGTATACTTCCGTTTAATCTAGGAACGACGCGTATCGTTTCCCACTATCATTCCTTCCTCAATTATGTTAACCTCGATAGTATACAATTTCAGATAGATACAGTTAATACTAGATTGACTGATATTAGACACACACTAAATAATAAGACATCCCTATTATTTGAACCGCACATGAATTATCTTACAATCAAACTAACTAAAATATCTACACAGTTACAATCATTTGAACATAATCGCCATAAAAGAGGACTCATTGATGGCCTCGGTTCCGTTATCAAGAGTATATCCGGAAATCTCGATCAAACTGATGCAATTAAATACGACAACGCCATAAAAATCCTTCAGGAAAATTAGTACAGGATGCAGGCTCAACCTAATCAGCATGTTAGCCTATCCAAAACTTGGGTTTCACAAAATGCCAACTTATTAACTAATATAACTAAAAACCAAGAGAGAATTGGCAATGTTTTAAATCGGATAATTAATAGCTCGGCAAACCTAGATTTAATCCACTACGCCCATATTGCTCAACACTTAATTATCTTAGATGATAACATAGACAATTTATCTGAAGAACTCCATAAACTAGAATACACTCTAGCCTTTATACGTGCATTAAGCACACCGCATATGGTAGTTACTATAGCTGAGATTGAGAATATGTTAAAGAAACTAAGGATTTTATATTCAAATGACGAAATCCTTGACTTAGAACTAAGAGACTATTATGACGTAATTAAGCTAGGTTCTTTTACATAGAAAATCAGATAGTTATAGTATTTAAGGTGCCGATTGCCTTACCTCCAATCTATAGCCTTTACAAACTTTCCATCGTCCCTAACAAGAATAACAAAATCCTTTTACCTACCTCACCTTTTATTGCGATTTCTGGACAAGATTCTATGTACATGGAGGCTGAATGCCCGAAGGTAAATTCTCTGTACCTCTGCAAAGCTAAAACAAAATACAAGGCCAAAGATGACCCCGACTGTATCCAGCATCTGATCTCCAAGCAAGAACTTTTCCCATCCTGTAAGCTGTCTTCAGTTGCCTTGAAGAAAGAAGCTGTAGAACAACTCGACGAGAAACATTACACCATCAGTTTCCCACATCCAACCAAAGTGAAGATATCATGCGGACAAGAAACATACAAAACCCTTGAAGGAAGCTATTTAGCTATCATCCCGCACAATTGCCACATCAAAACGCCCGAATTTACTATAGCGAACTCTAACAATCACATCAAGGGATTCGCTCTAGAGATTATGCAATTACCTACAAATAATGAAGACTTAGAAACGTCAAGCGAACCACCAATCGTACTAAACTCTGTCGATCTACATAATCTGCACTCTATAAACACGAAGATCATGCAACAGACTCCAGCAAAGCTTAATGAAGCAATTGATACAGCTCTCTACCATACCACGATCCCGGTCTATCTAATACTATCCGGTGCAAGTGCACTCATTATCGCACTGACGTACCGACGATATCGAGCGAAACGCCTCCACAAAAATCAAACAATGAAAACCGATGATGCTACATCTCCAGGAAATTATGCTGAAATTCGAGAACCACATGGAATCAGTCCTAGCGAGATAAGAATCGACCACAGCAATATTTCATCATCTCTCTTACACACGATTTCGAAATAGTTGCTTATCTTCGGGGGGAGGTGTTACATACACGCATAGCACCTAAAACGCTGACCGCGCGTTAGCCTAATTACCGCGGATTGCATCTTGCACCAGCGGAGACACGAGGCGCCGACGCAGCTCAACGTGATGCACCCCGGCACCGGACATCGCGGCCTTCGCGAAATCGTCACTTTTGGCACAGCATCGGTCAACTGTCGACTATCTAGCTCATAATTAATATTGTAATTTTCGTAATTAAATTAAGTTTTAGTAAATTTTGTATTTCTTTCAATCCTCCGGCTACAGCCTTCGTAATTAGCATATCAACATACCGAGAAAACAAAGAGCCCTAAAACCGTGGATAACCCCAGGGCTTCTAAAATGTATAAAACACCGGGATAAACTGCACGTAAAATCTAAGAAGTCACCAGACAATTTAATACTACATGTAACCTATACGCGTTATCGGAATTTCTGCAATATGCTACTGCGAAAATTAAAGAGAACTTATGAGAAGACTGAACTTGAAAAATCTAGGAATAACCCTAAAGCATTGTGGAAAACCATTAAGGAAATAACCAAAACTGGTAAAATATGCTCAAGTCCTGATGAAATGCTCAAAATATGCGAGAGTCCTGCATCTTCCCTCAACAATGTCTGTTCTTTCTTAAACAATATAGGTAAAAACATGGCTACAATAGTACATTGTTACCCTAGGGGTGAAAGTAACTTATTTAGTCCCGAGACGGGGTTTGGTGCCCGAGCGAAGCGAGGGCGCTAATAGTTCGAGGGACTAAATAAGTCTTTAACCCGAGGTAAACACTGTGCTTTTCATTACGAATACAAGGAATGTAAAAATAAAAACATGACTCAACTCGAAAAAAAAATGAAGATCGGATTGGCGCTTTCCCGCCTATTTTGTTTTTTTTTTCTATGGCCGACCAGCTATTCAGCCATTACCTATTTTTCATTTTCATCATCGAAAAAATGGTAAATATTTGCCCAAATCTATGTTATTTTAAAGAAATAGTTGAAACTTAACTATTATAAAGTTAAAAAATATCTATTCTTTAATTAATACTTAACTTTGTTATTTCAATTTTACATCGTGGCTGTATAGAAAGTTGGAACATGGTTCAATAGAAAAATGAACAATTTTTTTTTTATAATTTGACAGTTGTCAGTTGAAAACGATTCTCCCTAGGGCTGAAAAGTATTACTTTCAACCCGCTCCTCAGGCAACTTCAGACCAACTTTCAGAGTATGAGTAATGAAAAAATAATTAACGACCTAAATAAAGCCCCTTCAGCCTGCGATACCATTCATGCTGCTAGGGACAAGACACTGAGGCCGCCTGTCAATTCACTCGTTATACAAAAAGTTGACGAATGTGACATAGACAGTATTATACTACAAATGCGCCATGACTGTGCCGTGGGCTGGGATGGTATATCTTCCTTGCTCCTTAAGAAATGTCGTCATATTCTGGTATCGCCAATAACATATATCTGCAATCTTTGCATTGAGAAAGGAGTTTTTCCAGATTCTCTGAAGAGGGCTATAGTCCATCCAATCTTTAAGGGCGGGGACAGAGGCTGTAATGCAAGCGCTGAAAGCGCATATCATGCTGGGGTTGCATCCAATGATTTCTTAAAAATACTTTCCAGTGGTTTGTGGTCTGATTCGACAACTACACTATTTTTGCCGTAAATGTATTGGTGAAACTTCTCACACGCGAAAACAATTGCCAACATCTCCTTTTCGATTTGTGCGTACCTTTGCTGTGTTTCAGTGAGCGTGCGAGACGCGTACTCAACTGGTCGCCCGTCCTGCATGAGTACGGCCCCCAGGGCGACACTGCTCGCGTCCACGGACAATAATACAGGACTACCAACGTTACACAGTGATAATACCGGGGCATTACATATTAACTTCTTTAATTTCTCTAATGTGTTTTTATGTTCAACTTCCCAACTCCATAGATTTTCTTTTTTTAATAGCCTTGTGAGAGGAAAAATATGCTCAGAGTAATTAGGTATAAATTTTGATAAATAGTTTACTGTCCCTAAAAATCTTTCCAAGCTTTTACGGTCAGTTGTTCCGGGCATGTTTTTAACTGCCCTAACTTTCTCTGGGTCCATTTTCATTCCATCTTTGTTAAAAATATGACCCAAATACGTTACCTCCTCCACACATATCCGACATTTATCTTTGTTAAATTTTAAATTAATTTCCCGAGCTCTATTTAGTAACGCTTTTAATCTCATGTCGTGTTCATTTTTATTTCTACCCTAACAAATTATATCGTCAATAAAAGAATCTACCCCCTCTAAGCCTTCGAAAAATTGTTTAATCTTTGCGTGAAATACTTCGGGCGCACAATTCAAACCAAAGGGCAAGGGCAAGGGCAAATGTACATAAATCTGCACTGGCATTATCTAATTTAACCGACCAAAATCCTGAATTTGCATCTAAAACTGAAAAATACTGAGCACCATGTAGCTTAGTAGCCAATTCATTTATTGTTGGTAATTGAAAATGTGCACGCTGTATAGCCTTATTAAGTGGTCTCGGGTCTAAACATATACGCAACTGACCATTCTTCTTAGCAACAATCACTAACGAGTTTACCCAAGGAGTTGGATGAGTCACCTTCCTAATAACTCCCAACTCATTCATTCTATTCAACTCGTCTTGCAACTTGTCGCGCAATCCTAAAGGTACTTTACGAGGAGCACTAATCAATGGCATCACAGTCTTATCACCGACAATGTGATACTCACCTGGCAAACAGCCCAATCCATTAAATAAATCATGATATTCAGTGTAATTTATATTATGAACTCTTTTTACTAAACCCAAAGTTAAACATGCTTGCAATCCCAGCACACTTTGACAATCCATTACTGCTATGGCAAATTTTAATTCGTAAACAATATTCTTATACCGCCATTTTAAAATACAAACGCCTTTTATTGGAATAAAATCACCACTGTAAGATTGCAATTTAACATGATTACTTATATTTATTAACTTACTTGCGTACCCTAATGATAAAAATCGTTTTAAGGATAAAACACTAATGTCCGCTCCAGTATCTAATTTAAATTTTTCATAACCACATTCCCCTTGAAGTATTTCAAACCAGTCCTCTGACGAAGTATTTATCTCGGAAACATTATACAAAACAGATATAAAAAATGACTCACAATCGTCCCCATCATCGTATTTTTCTTCACTTATAGCTATTTCGTGTATTTTCTTAACTCTTCTTTTAACTTTACACATCCTAGCAAAATGCTCATAATTTTCACACACATAACACTGCACAAATATAGCCGGACACGAAGTAGGCTCAGAACAGTCACCTCCACACCTGAGACAGTGACCCGATGCACCTGATTGTCGAACCTCGTTGGAACCGGAAACAACTGCTCCACGTCCCCGGCGGCGCGGGCGCCCGCGGCTGCGCCAGCCACGGCCACCAACACCGCTACGTACTCCGACTGTATCGACTTGCACAGGCGCCGATTCTGCAGAACCACTTGCACCCCGCGTCTCCAATATATGGTTGCTCCTTGGAAATTTCACTGGCTTGACAGATTTTAATCGCTTTTTCTAAAGACAAATCTTCAGTTCTCAATAAGCGATCTCGTACTACCGTAGTTTTTATACCACAAACGATACGGTCACGAATTAATTCCTCTTCTAAACTTTTAAAACAACAATTTCTGCTCAACAATTTTAATGCCGTAACATACTGATCTATGGACTCGCCTGTTTCCTGATTTCTCGTAAAAAAGTTATATCTGGCCAAAGTTATATTCTGCCTGACGCCAAAATACTCATCAAACTTCTTGATTAACAAAGTGACGTCATCCTTTTCACTATCTTGATCAAACGTAAAAGTCTCATAAATATCGAACCCCTCGCGTCCAATCAGATTGACCAGTAAACTAGCTTGGACACCACATTCCTCTTTATGCACCCCAGATGCTTTCAAAAATAGAGTGAACTGCGTTTTCCATTTCTTCCACGCGTCAGCCCGGCTGACGGAGCTGCCTTCCAAACTCAATTCTGATGGTGGTCGCGCGTGTTCCATAGTTATTCACAACTTTTCAACACTGTTCGCCAAAACTATCGCAACAAATCTCGATTATTACGTGTTTTATAATTATTTTTACCGCTGTCACATTGTAATGTAATGAAACAGCACAGTCTGAGTTAGCAACTGATTTATTGTATCTGCAGGTACTTGCATATTAAGTTGAGTGGAAGTACCCACAACAGTCGATAATTATAGGCCTATATCAGTACTGTCATCGCTCTCTAAAATCCTCGAGAAGATTTTTAACCAAAATCTTAGAAGCTTTCTCGATAAATACAAAATTATAGCGGATAACCAGTACGGCTTCCGGTCTGGTATCTCCACTGAAGACGCAGTATTGGATCTAACGCAATCTATTGCTAAGTCCCTGGACAGTAGAACAAAGTGCCTTGGTATATTCTTGGACCTCTCAAAAGCCTTCGACACAGTTTCTGTCCCCAAACTAATCTCCAAGCTGGAGTATTTGGGTGTACGTGGCATTGCTCTGGAAATTTTCAAAGACTATTTGACGAATCGCACACAACTGGTAAAGATTGGCTCCAGCTACAGTAATGAATAGGTTATGCTATACGGTGTCCCCCAAGGAAGCATTCTAGGCCCCACACTTTTTCAAATATACTTAGATGACCTCTGTAGAATGTCATTGCCAGCTTGTAGGATCTATGCATATGCTGATGACACAGCGATTCTGGTTGATGGGACCTCGTGGGAAGATGTGAAACGAAAGGCGGAATTTGCACTGTCTTCAATGATGAACTGGCTTGACATAAATTTGCTAACATTAAATCTAAAAAAAACTTATTACTTACCCTTTGCAATCCGGTGCAACACCAAACCTACAAGTAATTTTACGAAAACGGCTCACTCATGCCAGAATCCGGTAATATCGTGCTCATGCCCCTTCATTGTTAGTGTTAAATACTTGGGTGTGCAGACGATGGACTAAAATGAGACAAACAACTCGATACACTGACTACTCGAATACTTCGTCTTATTCACATTTTAAAATCTCTCCGATAATCCGCCAGTACTGACATTCTTAAAATGGTGTACTTCACACTATGCCAATCGATCATTGGCTACTGTATAACTGTATGGGGTGGAGCAGCAAAGACTTATCTTCTGCGAGCAGAGAGGTCACAAAGGGCTGTACGTAAAGTTATGTTGAGGAAACCCTACAGATACTCTACAACACAGCTTTACGCTGATTGCAAAGTACTGACGGTCCGGCAGCTCTTTGTTCTCCGTTCTGTCCTGAGGATACATGCCCATTTGCCTCCATCTGATCCAAGCAAGCGTACGTATGTTCCCCCAGGTGTACAGTACAAAACCTCATTTGCAAGACGCCAATTCTATGTCTTAAGCCATCAAGTCTTAAAAAAAATTCAGAAAGAACTAGACATAATAGACCTAAATAAATTTAATGTCAAATCAAAAACATCTGACTGGCTCATACTGCAGGACTATATGAAAACAGAATCTTTGCTATCATACATCGCTTGACTTACAAAATCTTAAGAAAAAAAAAAGCTAAAAAACACCACAAATACACATACTCGATCTAATATTCGATCGAGCACTCGCAGCGTACAGACGTGCTCAGCAATTTTTGATTAAAAATTTAATAATAGTGACCTCCTTTAGTGCAGGTATTACTATCGTAATGCATGAAGTAATCTTGCTTAGTGTGTAGTTTTTGTGAATAATGGACACGAATCAGTGAAGTAAAACTAACAAAATGGAAAACAGCCCCAGTAATCCAAGGGGGCCAGTGCAACCCTCCATCTCGCCGTCGCAGTCGGCCACGGCCGTTGTCATTGCTTCAACGCCTGAAATCCAAGGATGGATGGCCCAGATCCAGCAGTACTTGGATGAAGTTTGCTCTATTGCCATGGATGGGAAACTGAACACCGAGCAGAAGATGAAGATCGCAAACCTTTGCCGTAAAGTCGAATCTGGTACGTCACAAATGGCAGTCGCTGAAACAAAAATCTATTCAATCGGATAACATGATCGGTACCCTAAAACAACAGCGCGACCTGACGGAACATATCTCCGAGCTCAAGCAGACGATACGGGATTCTAGTTCTGCGGGAAATGCTTCTTTTGCCGATATAGTGAAAAAGGGTTCGAACCATTTCGTTCGACCTAATCTCTTAAGCTCTGTCGCTATTTATCCCAATGACAAATTGAAAACAAGTAACGAAACTAAAGAACTGGTGCAAAAAATTATACGGCCCGAGCAAATGAAGCTGCAAGTACGTGGTGTCCGGAAAACAAAAAATGGTGGCGTAATAATAAGTACCGAGACGAAACACGACGCCGATAAGCTGAAGAACGCAGTCCAGCTCTCTACATCTGGACTTACCGCCGATGAACCCAACAAGCGTAAACCCCGGATCGTGGTTATAGGAGTGCCGACTTCCTTGACTGAAAATGAGGTCTTCAAGTGCATTTTAGAACAAAATTTAGCCGACAAGTTACCAGCGATGTCCTTAGAATCCTTCTTGACCTTGGTAAAATTAAGCCACAAATCTGGAAAGAGATAGGCTGCGACCTGTAACTACGTTATTGAAGTTGCGTCCAATTTACGGAAAATTGTAATTCCTCAATCAAGGATTTTTATAAATTGGTCATCATGTCCTGTCAGGGACTTCACGTTAGTTACAAATGCCAGCAGTATGGCCATACTTACTAACTCATACTTTTATGTTAAATAATGTTAAGAAATCTATTGTCCAAATAGTATTTATTAGAAAAATGCCGCCTGTGATACACGTTTAACCTAGTACAGGCATCGTAGTTTGTTATACCAACATTATTTCTAGAATTTGAATTGTATTTTTTGTGCTAACTCTATTTTTGAATAAATATATTATTATAATTATTATTATTATACTCACATACATCGGCACGCACTTACACTCCCTTCCCACACACACACACACACACATGTCACACAACTCACACACACCTCAACATATACATATAGGATTAAGACTAACATTAATATACATTTAGAATAGTAAATCGACACACCTCCACTCTTGTAAACTTCAGTTTTATTAAATTCCAATTTCTGGCCGATCACTGTCTTTTAAGATACAGGTCTCCTAGTTTAAGAGACAGGGTTCATTATTATTTCGTATGCATAGACTTATTTATTGTAGACTTAAATCTTCTGTGCACAAACTAAATTATATGCTTATTGTATTGTATTTTTGTCACCTTGTTTTGAACTGTGTCTGTGTGTATTATTCGGATAAATAAACAATTTATTATTATTATTATTATCTGTGTTTGGGACATAAGATTACACCATCCCATCAAATTTCACCTGATTTGGTCCAGTAGATTCGGAACAAATTGGCTGTGACAGGCCGACGGACAGACAGACGGAACTATCTCTACGCGAGTCCAACTCGCACTTGGCCGGTTTTTTTTACCTCAGCAGAAAATAGAGATTTTAACAAACAAAAAGCTTACCGACTTTTTAAAAAACGCAGATATTTTGACGTGAGAATTTCGATAGAAAATTAGGGTGCTTTTTCAATATTAAGTCAAAATAAGGTGAAAAAATAAATATTTTAAATTAAAAAAAATACAGCGTATTTGGGACATAAAAAGGTAAGTTTCCACAAAAGTTCGTAGAAAAAAAGAATTGTTTTGTAAAAGATAAAAATATAAAACCAAAAACTTGGTTATTTGAATTTTTCTCATAAATTTTAAGGTTATGTGAAAAAAGTGTAAACACATAAGTTGTAGATCTTTTTATTACCTACATCTTTGCCGTTTGACTTTTTTCCATAGGCCTTGTAGTTTTTCCGGAAATCGAGATAAACCAATTTTTACCCTTTAAACCCCCCTCCCCCCCACTTCCCAACCTCAGATCGCGCGTAAATTATTTTTCCTTACATTTTTGTTATATTCTCTTTCATTTTCAATGGGTTTCATCCTACTATGATTTTTTTCGTTTTCAAAAATTATCTGCACTGGTCTAATAACATGTATAGTTTTTTGTGCAACAAGAGAGCAAAGTGGGTTTTTGCTGCGAGTGTTGTTTTTGAATCCCGAGTAAGCGAAGGATTCTATAGTTGAATCACGAGCGTAGCGAGTGATTCTAGGTTAGAATCCTGAGCGTAGCGAGGGATTCAAAGACACGAGATGCAAATAACTTTGGTCTCGTGTAACACATACAACTTTTCACCTCAGCAGCGAGAACACTAAAGGTACTAAAGGTAAAAAAACAACATGGTAAAAACTAAACCACTACACCACATCACAAACAGACAGATATAAAGAGGATGATTTGTGTATTTTTATAGGATACCATAAACAGGAAAAGATATTGAGATTTGTAAAAAATAATGTTATTTGGATTTGTGCCCTTTTTTTTTTTTGGATGGGAAATCATCAAATGACTTCTCCCGCTCTGGGCGGAGCAGGAGGGAGTGTCAGACTTTTACTGACTAAAACCCATCCATGTTCCTTCCTCGCCCTTTGTGTTCCGGGGCCACGGTATCTCTTTCGAATAGTCCCGCAGCCCCGGCAGGCTTCGGTCCTTGCGGACCCCTTCCCTATTGCTGACTCTCTTTGAGGCGCGCGTGGAACACGAACGCGCCGTCGACACGGCCTGTCGTCATAAGACGTACGGACGGCGAGCTAGCCCATAGCCCCCGTCCACAGGCCCGCGCCTACGGTGGCCGAAGGCCCCCGACGCCCTGGGCGTCTCCCGCGGCGGCCGGGACGTGAGGATCTCTCCCTGTCCTGTTCCGCCACCTCCTTCGCTAGCATGACTGCTTCGCAGAAGGAGGTGACGGCGTCCCATTCCGTCTCGCTCTGGACCATGGATTGAACCAAGGCCGGGAGCGAGAGGTCGCCGCCGCCAATCGCCGTTACGAGGACACGGCGGTGCTCCGCCCAAGCGGGGCACACCTCCACCGTGTGCTCCACCGTGTCCTCCGGTCGATCCTCACAATGGTGACACCCGGGCGTCTCCTCCCGCCCGATTCGGTGCAGGAACTTACCGAAACATCCGTGTCCGGTAAGAACCTGCGTCAGGCGGAAGGTGAGGACGCCGTGGCGTCTCTCCAGCCACTCCTCAAAGAGGGGACTTATCGCCCCTATTGTGGCGTGCCCTGCACAGGGTTGCGATAGTCGCTGTCTCCATGTCGCCATGAGATCCCGCCGGAAGTCCGTCCGCTGAGCGACAATTTGCCGCGGCAGCGGAGTTTCCCCCCGGCGTAGCGCCTCCGCGCGCCACTCATGTAGGCGCGCGAGGACTATTGCCTCCAGATCCCATGGCGGCAATCCGGCAAGGAGGTTCGCCGCCTCGCGGGAGATCGTGCGGTACCCCCGGACCAGCCTTACGGCTACCACCTTCTGGGGCACGTTCAAGTGGTGGGCGGCACGCCGCCTCAATGAACGTGCCCACACCGGGGCCCCGTAAAGGGCCATGGACCGCACGACTCCCGCGTAGAGCCTCCGGCAGGAGGCGTTCGGCCCCCCCAGGTTGGGCAGGAGCCGCCTGAAGGCGGCCCCTGTCCGCTCCAGTTTGGTGGATTTGTGCCCTACTGACATTCTTTTCAAAAATGCAATAAGTTTGGGATAGGTTTCAATGTGCACGTCATCTTTTGTTTTTATTGTGGCTTACAACACTGAGTAAATACTCCACATTGTAGATGGTTGCCAAGTTTGATAATTCTATGAAGTACGAAAACAGTAGTCTCCGAAAAAGTGTTTATTCCCTTTGTGAGTCTCCATTGCTTAAAAATATCACAAGTTTTTAGATATTTTTCGCGAGACTTTTCAGGTAGAAAACTTAATTCTGCATTTTTTACATTATGTTTCAATTCTTCGGGTGTTAAATAGCAGACTTCGTCACTGGACTCACTCATTTTATTTATTATTTTTACTATATTATCCAAATTTTATTGTACTTTGTAACTAGCGTACATTGACCTGATCATTGCTAGCGTAACAGAGAATAGAACAATAAAAAATGCGTTCGTTTTGTTTTTAAATGCGTTCTGAAACTACACTCGCGATATTCTGTCTCAATATTAAAGATCATTAAAACTATAAATAAATAAGTAGATACATGATAAACTTCGTATTTTTTTCTTCAACATTCTTCATCTTCATTTAAATAATAAAAAATATAATTCGATTATTCGAAATATAAATACAAACACGTGATTTACAATATTACGGTTATCAATTTACAATATCGGTATTCGAACGTTTTATTATTTGTTTCTTTTTTGGGCCTACTAGATATGGAATTTGAAAATCGAATTTCGAATCGACTTGTTTCTATCTCTCGCTTTTTTCATATCGAAGTGAAAAACAGAACAAAGTGAATTTGAAATCTTTCGAATTTTGTGAAACCTGCACAGTTCTCGATATTTAAAAAAATAAAAAGTGACTTTGTCTCACGCTCGCAGCAAAATCGAACTTTGCTTACTGTTTGTAAACAGCAAAACCTGCTTGTTTGAGGTGCTGACGTGAAATAGTTATTTGTGCAACAAGAGAGCAAAGTGGGTTTTTGCTGCGAGTGTTGATTTTGAATCCCGAGTTAGCGAAGGATTCTATAGTTGAATCACGAGCGTAGCGAGTGATTCTAGGTTAGAATCCTGAGCGTAGCGAGGGATTCAAAGACACGAGATGCAAATAACTTTGGTCTCGAGTAACACATACAACTTTTCACCTCAGCAGCGAGAACATATACCTAAAGGTAAAAAAACAACATGGTAAAAATTAAACCACCACGCCACATTAAGAGACTAGACACATGAGAGCGGCGGTGGCCCAGTGGTGGCGGCCCCGACTTACGAATAGTAAGTCGCGAGTTCGAACCTAGGCAGGCGCATGACTTTGTGTAATTTATTTCATCACCACTGCTCTCAAAACGGTGAAGGAAAACATCATGAGGAAACCGGCATGTCCTAGAACCAGAAATTCGAAGACATGTGACATCTACCAATCCCCACTGGGCCCGCGTGGTGGATTATAGTCCATTCCCTCTCATTGAGAAGAGGCCGTGTCCCAGCAGTGGGAACATTAATAGGCTGATGATGATGACAACATTTAAATAATTTAAAAAAATCAAAAGTGAAATGGTTGTAGTTTTGCAAATTAAAAGTAACAGTTCAGTCTCCATTGCTTAAAAATATCATAAGTTTTTAGATATTTTTCGCGAGACTTTCCAGACAGGAAACTTAATTCTGCATTTTTTACATTATGCTTCTATACTTCGGGTGTTAAATAGCAGACTTCGTCACTGGACTCACTCATATTTATTTGTTATTATTACTTTATTATCCAAATGTTATTGTACTTTGTAGCAAGTGTACACTGACCAAACTATTGCTAGAACTCACAGAAAAAAAAAAAAAAAAATTAAATCCCGCAATTTTTAAAAAAATGCGTTCTGAAACTACACTCGCGGTATACTGTCTCAATACTTAATAAAGTTTGTTATAAGTAACTATAAATAAATAAGTAGATACATGATAAACTTCGTATGTTTTTCTTCAACATTCTTCATCTTGATATAAAAAATATAATTTGATTATTCGAAATATATCAATTTTTCGTTTAAAACCTAAACACGTGATTTACAATATTACGGTTATCGATTTACAATATCGGTATCCGAACGTTTTATTGTTTGTTTCTTTTTTGGGCCTACTAGATATGGAATTTGAAAATCGAATTTCGAATCGACTTGTTTCTATCTCTCGCTTTTTTCGTATCGAAGTGAAAGTGACAGAACAAAGTGAAGTAGAAATCTTTCGAATTTTGTGACTAGACCTGCACAGTTGTCGGTATTTAAAAAAAATAATTAAAAAGTTACTTTGTCTCACGCTCGCAGCAAAATCGAATTTTGCTCACTGTCTGTAAACAGCAAAACCTGCTTGTTTGAGGTGCTGAGGTGAAAACGTAATTAACGCACACCCTCAGACACCCCAATTAGTAGTCACACTGAATTTTTAATTAAATATATGTATATGCAATGATTATTTAATAAATTAGTTATCCTAATTCCGGAAGAATGTTGTAGTCACAGTACAAATCAACGAACGCACACAGTCGCATATGTTAGAATTTGTACTGTGCTAAGTTGTAAGTTTAATAATCAATCTATAAACAGTCGTATTTACTAATAATTTAATAATTGTGTATGGTATTTGTGGTGTTTAATAAATGAGTTATGCGTGCTGTGGTGGGGATGTACGCTAGAGGGAGCGCGGGCCAATGGACCGAGCTCTGTCTAGTCTGAACGGTCGTAGCGACAGCACGTCTAACGCCGTAATATTGGAAACAGTGTTTTATTTGTACAACCCTGAACAAAGACACCACACTGATATATGGTGGTTTTACTCTAAACCCTAACTAGTGTACGCAGAACACCACAATGGCGACGAGGATAAAACTACAAAAGTGAACGTGTAAAGTGTAAATACAGTTTGTGTTTTTAAGTGAAAAAGTGAAAGTGTTTAGTGAAAGTGTGTTTAGTGAAAAAAAAAAAAGGGAAACCCGTAGTGAGATAGTGAAATAATAGTGTTATAATAACTAAAGGAATACTAAAGTGCGCGCCACAATCAGTGTAGTTCTTTAGCTATGATAAAACAGCTCACGTAAGTCTAATCACCATATTTAAATCATTGTGTTATTACAATTACCAAACAGATGTTATGATTCAAGTAACCAAAACAATTTAAAATGTAACGGAGGCGACATCGACAACAGCCTATAGAATTTCTCATTTGTTTACGATGGAATGTGCTATGACTTATTAGATCGGAACACAGCTGTACTGCTAACAGTTTTTAGAAACGATTAACTTGGTTATTTTATTAGTAGTGATTCAAAACATAATGAAGCAAGTAAGCTGGCGTAATGCCTGGTCATTTACTGACACAAAAGAAATAACAAAGCTATTTTTTTTGGTTTTGTATAGCAGTACCTATATACAGATAAACTGATCATTAAGACATCATCATTGTAATGATACGGAAGCAGCATAGCTGGTGATTTAATTGATACTGTTTAACAATATTCAGGGGAATTATATCCTCAACAGCATTATTGGTGATTAAATTGACGTGATAAATGTAAGCAATGTAAAGTAAATCACACACATTCATTGGCTGAATTGAAGCTTCTAAGCAGTGATTTGAAATTATGTGAGGTACAGTTTCAAAAATAATAACGGTCGATCTTTGGGTTGAGCCGTGCTTGCCTGGGTTGGTCTGTGGGTGACTGCCCATTACATGGTTTCCTCCGTGCCTCGGAAGGCACCTTGAGCGTTGGTCTCGCTGTCATTAATGATCATTGGATCTTTGACAGTCGTTAAAGGTAGTCAGTGGCACGAAAGCACAATAACAAAACAATCACCAACCAGGCGAACACGGGTCTAAACTAAAAGTGAGTCGTTGTCAAACTGTCGGCCTGTGCTCGCCAGCGTACGGTGGTACGCTGGCGAGTCAACTAGTGTTGTTAAATGTGCATATTTAAACATTTCGCTAGTTATGTTTAACCAAGTCCCAAGAACATAATAAGGGGACCTGCAAAATTTAGTATTAATCGTGATTTGTTTTTTTTTATTTCCGTAATTTTGTTTATTTTGTAACTATTTAACTAAATAATTACATAAGTCTTGAAAAGATCGCTTTTAGTGATAAGACCGCCCATTTTATCACCCTGTGTAAAATGTTACTTGTATGGTGTACATAAACCGATATTATTATGTAAACACGTGATTGTACTCAGGAAAACAAACAACTTTTACCATGGCACCAAACATGGAAAAAAAAAAAAATCTACTGTTCAGTACATGAATATTCCATTCTGTTCTATGAAGCATGTAATCATTCTAAAATACATTATTACGTACAATACAAATCAGTATTTAATTCATTAACTGTTAGCGAAGTTAGTCGAATACTGTTCATTGTGTTATATTTCGATCCACAATTTGTTATTAATATATGAGATAGGTATTGTTACATAAATAATATCGCATATGCGATCGTCTGCGATAAGCTGAGGAATGTGACTGTGCAGCATGGATCGATGAACTGGGTAATAAAAAAAAAAACTAGTACTTACGCCACTTACTCAAACGACTGAATGTCGGAACGTAGTTACGAAATTTAGTTGTTTGAATCGACATTAATAATAAAATATTATATAAAAAAAAAAAAAAAAAAAACAAAAAAAAAAAAAGATGAAATACGTCGCACCTACAAAAAAAAAATATATTTCGAAAGAAATTCAGAAAAACAAAAAATTATTAATAAATAAAAAATTTGCCTAGATCAATTTCTATAATTTAATCAAAAATTATTTTCGATCAAAACCTGATGTATCACATGAAAATTTTGACCAAAAACTAACGTGCCCTACGAAAACATTCCTCGTAAATTCCAGTTTTAACCAAGTACCCCTTCGATAATTTCGAAGCAATGGAGGTAATTATTACCTCACCTATTGTTAAAACTGAACAAGTGTCATGAAATCCATTAGGGCTAATGATAATTTTTGACGAAATGCATTTTGTGGTGTCATCAAAAACAAATTAAGGAATAAATACGATGCAAGTACCTATCGTATATTCCCTAGCTCCGACGTGTATCATTTCAAGTGGCCGTATTGCTTAGTTTACACTTGACAGGCACTTATAATAGAACCCTTGGTGAAACTTTCAAACTACAGTTTATTTAAGTGCCACGTTATCGGTACCCACAGAACTCTTTGCTATTGGCTGGATACGACCAATGCATGGTTAAAACTTGGTACCTGTAGGATTCTTTTGGAAAAAAAAATACTTAAGGAGCAGTAACGTATTGAAGAAAATAATTTAACCTAATACAATTTCGACGAGACAAGTTTTAAATGTTTGCTATCGTTCAACTGGTTTAAGAAAGAATATATTGATTCTCGTGATACAACAATAATATAAAACCATAACAGGAGTAATCTAAAACCGTAAAAAGGCCGTTAAACAAGTTCCACGATGGTCAGAATACAAAGGCAACAAGTACCCGCCTTAATAAAATTGACATGCAACCAAATATCTCACTATAGAGAGGTTAACATATAACAAAACGACTGTCAGTGGTTGAAGCCTGCAAATAATACAAATCGCATAAAATATGCTACAAAGTAAAAATCACAAAGGTGATAAAATGCCTAAATGTGGCAGAAAAAATCACAAAGGTGATAAAATGCCTAAATATGGCACCAAAAATCACAAAGGTGATAAAATGCCTAAATGTGGCAGCAAAAAATCACAAAGGTGATAAAGTGCCTAAATGAGGCAGCAAAAAATCACAAAGGTGATAAAGTGCCTAAATGAGGCAGCAAAAAATCACAAAGGTGATAAAGTGCCTAAATGTGGCAGCAAAAAATCACAAAGGTGATAAAGTGCCTAAATGAGGCAGCAAAAATCACAAAGGTGATAAAATGCCTAAATATGGCACCAAAAATCACAAAGGTGATACTAGTCCCGGCCCTGCAATCAATGCAGATTGCATAAAATGTAGTTTCAATGGTATTACTAAAAGTACTGCAGAACAAGAGAAAAAAGAAATACATAGATGATTGTGTATATGTATAATATTTGTGCATATACATAGACATCTGTGTCGAAAAATATTATATGTAAATGTGTGTGGAAAATATATATATGTGTATGTGCTGATACATAAATAGTCAGCAGTGAAAATACTATTAGGGAAGAAAATAGTGCTGACATCAAGCTAAATGTGAGTGTGGACTCTCAAAATTGTGACATAATAAAATGCTAATATTTAGCAGCCGAGTACTAAATTGCACAACAGTAACAAAATTTAAAATAACCACAGTTTCTTCTTTCTCAATACATTTGAGTGCTAATCTTGCAAAACAACAAGCACAGTCAAATTAGAGAAGCCAAACAAGAAAACCAAAGCCAAAGAGCCTACATCTTGGGTCATTTATTTAATTCTCGAGTAAAAGTGGGTCTCAAGTCAATATTACAAATTGAGTTAAGCCGAGCTACACGATAATTGACAAATGCTTGCACTGACTGGACAGGTCCACTCAAAACTGTGTGGTTCTTTTTTCAAAATACCATATCAGACACTAATATGCATAGTCCTCGTGTGAATTGAGCAATGTCTGTAGTGTAGTTAAAAGAGACTATGATCTCTGAGTTTGTTTCGGCTGTTTCTTCTCAGAGTAGTCAGGTACGAAACACCGGCTCCATCTAGTTTAATAAAATGCCGTGCTAAAGTGTTTATAAAAACCTACTTGCAAAATAAACATCATCAATCCATCAAAACTAAAAATTCAAAGATATTAAATTAAAATCACTATTTAATTTTATGGTTTTATGGAACAATTCTTCTACTTGTCAGTTATAAATGAGTTCCATTTCATTGGGAATCAAAGAAAATAATAAATAAGACGAACTGGAAAAAATAACCTCATTTAAACCACTCGAGAAGTTCAAAATTTACTATAACTTGATTATGAGCAAATAAGTTAAGATTAAATCAGCCATTTCTTTTATAAGCAAATAAATAAATAAATCAATTTATTAAAACACAAGTTACAAATTATACAAACAAGCAAACAAAAGCAGTGAATTATAATTAACTAAACAATTTGCACATTTGTCAATAAAGACCCATATTATTGTGTGTTAATATGTTATTAGCAGTTTAATCTTTTGTAAGCTTTGAAAGGCGAACTGCTAGCCTAACAAAAAGTCTTTAATTTAGTGTGTTAATGTATCTTAGGATAAGTGAATTTTGTTAGTGTTAATGAACATTAAAAAAAAAAAAAAAAAAAAGTGATGAAAAGATGAACATGCGTAATTCAAATAATTCATATTAAAATCATCAGTGAGTGATGGCAATCAAACAAAAGTCATAAATCATTCAGAAATAAAATAACAATAACAACCAATAAAATGAATATTAAAAACAAAAGAACCAAAATCAATCAATCATTCAGATAGGAAAAATAAGATAAAATATCTTATTATTATTTCTTTATATTTTGTAAAGAAGAGATGTGGTGTTTAATAAATGAGTTATGCGTGCTGTGGTGGGGATGCACGCTAGAGGGAGCGCGGGCCAATGGACCGAGCTCTGTCTAGTCTGAACGGTCGTAGCGACAGCACGTCTAACGCCGTAATATTGGAAACAGTGTTTTATTTGTACAACCCTGAACAAAGACACCACACTGATATATGGTGGTTTTACTCTAAACCCTAACTAGTGTACGCAGAACACCACAGTATTGTTGATTAATATTATATCCTTTTTGTAATTAGTTATTTTGAAGTGTACAATCAAATAAGTATTGTAAAATATTAAATAACAAAATATTACATAATATAAATCAGAAAAACAATAAAAGTATTTTTAGTAAAGTGTAATACTCGATACTTCCGTTAATAATGAAACTAGACCTAAGTTGATGTTTGTTGTTTTGCATCTAAAGTGGGGGTAGCTTTGATGGAATGGTCGACGACAAATATTGAGGCAGTCTGAGTGTGACCATCGAGGTGAATAGTCAGCTACCCCAACGACTGCAAATTGATGTGTTAAAACTTGGATAAAAAGTAAAAGTGTTGTGCTGAAATTAAATCTTTTATTTCGAGAATCTACATTGGTTCCTGATACATACATAGGTCTCATACCTACGTACGCGACTGTGTGAGTCTTGCTAGCCTAGTAGGTATTCGCTCGCGTTCGAGACCAGCTGTTAACGTCGTCGCAATAGAAAAGTTCAATACATTTGAATGCCCGTTTTCTTAATTGATGTTTTAATTTAGAAAGCACTTCGTCATTTTTTATCAAAAGCGTTCACAATCCTATTTGTTGCACTAAAATAAATTAACGATTTAATACGTCCCCACAAAAAAAAAGTCAAGAGGCGTCAAATCAGCTGATTCTCGGGTAACTGCAGTACCCATACATGTACTGGCATGGGAATTCTCATCGAAATATCTCAGTCCAGTATTTCGTTTTGAAAACGAGTAGGTACTTAAGTGTACGCCAATCGGCTCCCCTGTCGATGGCCGTGTTCGGACGGAACGTTTCGTGGCCACGAAGCCGCTGAGTAGCAGCTAACATAGGCCTTTTTTTTTTTTTTTTAGGATGGGAAATCCTCAAATAACTCCTCTAGCTCTGGGCGGAGCAGGCCCCTTATTCACAACGCTACGATTAGATTTTCGATTCGGAAAGTCGTATGTCTATCTTTTTTTGACATTACGAAATCGAGCGAGATCCCACGAACGAACGAACGAACGAACACAACACCACGAACGAGCGAAGCCACCACGTGGCCCCCGACGGCCGGGGTGTCTCCCGCGGCGGCCGGGACGTGTGGATCACGTTCCGCCACCTCCTTCGCTAGCATGACTGCTTCGCAGAAGGAGGTGACGGCGTCCCATTCCATCTCGCTCCGGACCATGGATTGAACCAGGGCCGGGAGCGAGAGGTCACCGCCGCCGATCGCCGCTACGAGGACACGGCGGTGCTCCGCCCAAGCGGGGCACACCTCCACAGTGTGCGCCACCGTGTCCTCCGGTCGATCCTCACAGTGGAAGCACCCGGGCGTCTCCTCCCGCCCGATTCGGTGCAGGAACTTACCGAAGCATCCGTGTCCGGTAAGAACCTGCGTCAGGCGGAAGGTGAGAACACCGTGGCGTCTCTCCAGCCACTCCTCATAGAGGGAACTTACCGCCACTATTGTGGCGTGCCCTAGCTAACATAGTCCTGCGGTCTACTCTTGTACCATGCCTTTGGTTGAATGTTCTGCCAGATAAGAACCTAGAACCACACTATCACCACACCGCACCCTTGCCAAAGCCACAGTGAACATTATTTTGTGTATTGGAAAGAGATCGCGCGCGTAAAACAATTTGCATACACTTTACGGAAGTACATCCCACTAATAATGTCCGCGCATGACTAATATTGTTTATAACACATTTGCTCCTAAAGGGTCTCTTATTTCACCAATTTCAATATCGTAATGTATCTCATTACGTACTTGTGCTGTAAAGTAAAATGCACGGTTTATACTTTTTTAAATCTTAGCAAAGAGTTTTTATGTCAGAAAAGTGGTCAACATTTTATGAATAAAATTAACTTTGGCAGATGAAATATAATAAATAAACATTTAATTTAATTAATTTTGACAATAAATTACAACCATTTCTCTGTAACAAAAACACAAAAATATTAATTTACTTTATTAGTAATACTGGCTGTTTTTGTGTCTTTGCTTTAAAAAAAAGCGCCGATGCGCGCGCCTCACTAATTTGTGAACAAGTAAAAATTATTCCGCGCGCTTTTTCTGTTCGCTGTATTGTTTTTATTTGTTTTATTTATTTCCTCGCAAATATGTTATAAAACGTCGTATGACATACGTGCGCTTTGATAATTACAGCCTCAGCTTTTTTATCGCCCTCGCCTACGGCTCGGGCTAGGAATATCGCCTCGGCTGATTTTTTCAACTTACCGCACTTATATCATAATGTACTATTACATTTAAGCTTTCATCGTAGCGCTCGGGACGCCCGGTGTCATGGTGGCTATCTCGCTCTATCCCAGGTTTTTAATTTGCACGAGAAAGGGAACGAAAATAAGTATGACATATTTCGCATTTTGTTGGTATAACTATTCTTCCTTTGACCAGTGCCTGTTAGTGTGTGGGTGCGGTTAAATCGCTAGGTTTACTTCAACTGTTTTAGTAAAGACTTTAACTTGCTTGAAATAAGGTTCATTTTTCTTTATTTTGTATTGGATGGCGGAATTTGTATTAATACAAGTAAAACGGAACTTTTAAAAGTCTTATTGACTTGAGTTACGGTCCATTTCACTTTGTTCTGACTGTACAGGGGTAGTCTAAATATATAAAAGAAGAAACTGACTGACTGACTGACTGACCTCATCTATCAACGCACAGCCCAAACCGCTGAGTCTACAGATTCCAAATTTGGCAAGTAAACCTACTTGCCAAATTTGGAATCTGTAGACCCAGCGGTTTGGGCTGTGCGTTGTGGTCTAGGGGTGCACTAAGAAATTACTTTTCAAAATTCAACCCCTAAAGGAGTCAAACGGGGCTCCAAAGTTTGTAAAGGAAAACCAGATTGTGATAGTGATAGTGATTGTGATAGTGATTGTGATAGTGATTGTGATAGTGATTGTGATAGTGATTGTGATAGTGATTGTGATAGTGATTGTGATAGTGATTGTGATAGTGATTGTGATAGTGATTGTGATAGTGATTGTGATAGTGATTGTGATAGTGATTGTGATAGTGATTGTGATAGTGATTGTGATAGTGATTGTGATAGTGATTGTGATAGTGATTGTGATAGTGATTGTGATAGTGATTGTGATAGTGATTGTGATAGTGATTGTGATAGTGATTGTGATAGTGATTGTGATAGTGATTGTGATAGTGATTGTGATAGTGATTGTGATAGTGATTGTGATAGTGATTGTGATAGTGATTGTGATAGTGATTGTGATAGTGATTGTGATAGTGATTGTGATAGTGATTGTGATAGTGATTGTGATAGTGATTGTGATAGTGATTGTGATAGTGATTGTGATAGTGATTGTGATAGTGATTGTGATAGTGATTGTGATAGTGATTGTGATAGTGATTGTGATAGTGATTGTGATAGTGATTGTGATAGTGATTGTGATAGTGATTGTGATAGTGATTGTGATAGTGATTGTGATAGTGATTGTGATAGTGATTGTGATAGTGATTGTGATAGTGATTGTGATAGTGATTGTGATAGTGATTGTGATAGTGATTGTGATAGTGATTGTGATAGTGATTGTGATAGTGATTGTGATAGTGATTGTGATAGTGATTGTGATAGTGATTGTGATAGTGATTGTGATAGTGACTGTGATAGTGACTGTGATAGTGACTGTGATAGTGACTGTGATAGTGACTGTGATAGTGACTGTGATAGTGACTGTGATAGTGACTGTGATAGTGACTGTGATAGTGACTGTGATAGTGACTGTGATAGTGACTGTGATAGTGACTGTGATAGTGACTGTGATAGTGACTGTGATAGTGACTGTGATAGTGACTGTGATAGTGACTCTGATAGTGACTCTGATAGTGACTCTGATAGTGATTGTGATGTTAGATAGCTTCCGTGTCAGATTCTAAGTATGTGATGATAAGGTAGTTACGCCAAATGAATTCATTCATTTCTTTACTCCATTTCTTTCGCGGAATAGTTGAAACAGTAGCGGGTAACGTGCGGTCACGCTTCGTAGCAGTCGTAGGCGATCCGCTACGGCGTAGCACCACAATGGCAATTAGGTGCTACGACTGGAGCGGGGACGAAGGGGGGTAGAGGGTAGGGAAATGGCGTGGGGAAGGGGGAGGGGTGAGGGGAAGGGTAGGGGCGGGGAGAGGGAGGGCGAGTGATAGGTAATATAGTCGCTGATAATGAAAATGAGGTCAAAATGAAAATCCAAGATGGCGCCGACGAAAATTTTTAGTGTTTTCTTCATGGGTGTCCTTTTACGTGGTTTTTGGGGTCGCTGATAATGAAAATGAAGTCAAAATGATAATCCAAGATAGCGCCGATAATTATAATATAATCATATTATTAATAATGTAAACGTAATTTTGATTACTTAGTTTATGGAACATATACAAACACTTAGATGAGTGTTATTAAGATAAAATGGTGCGCAAACGACGGCAGACATTTTTCTTGTGACATCAAATGTCAAAATCAAAATTATAAATAATACGGCGTGCGGACGTTAGTGTTGTCATATATTTTCCCCTTTTAATTTTGTTTTGTGTATTAATCAATTAAATATGATATATTTCCTAACTAGCATTTTCTGGCAACAGAATAATAGCAAAGGGTAATTTTAAGGGAAGTTTACTTTAAAAATCAATTAATAAGCTCATTATTTTGGAGAGTGTAAAATAGTATTTTTGGTAGCAACATTACGTAATTCATCTGTTTTACTCCGATGTTGTTGTCTCCTTCTTGTTTTCTAGCCCACCTATATCTTGTTCGTAGAACAAAGTTGCCAGACCCCTCGGAAAGCACGTTAAGCAGTTGGTCCCGGCTGTCATTTGTAGCTCTTTGACAGTCGTTACAAGTCAAGTCAAGTCAGTTGCCGAAAGTCTGAGAACCAGTCTTACTAAGGGGTAGCGTATTACCCAGTGGTAACTGGGTTGTGGAGGTCAGATAGGCAGTCACTCCATGTACAAAACGGGTATTCAGCTGCATCCGGTTAGACTGGAAGCTGACCCCAACATATTTGGGAAAAGGCTAGGCAATTGATGATGATATTTTAGTAACAACACATATTATAACATATTACAACATTACAACATTATACACGTTAAAAACAGTATTATCTGCATACTACGGGTACGTTGATTCTGTGTTGAGGTGTGGTCTTATCACCTGAGGTTACTCAACAGACAGTTAGAGAGTGTTCATCGCACATAAAAAACGCATCCGCGCCATAGCGGGATTACGCCCTTGGGAATTCTGAAAACCTGTCTTCAATAAGTTCAAAATTCTAACACTTCCAAATCTTTGAATTCGCTAAATTTGTGAAAACGCACCCGGAGTTGTTCAAAACCGGTCCTGAAATATTTCCAAAAAGTAATAGGCATAGAAATATAATAGTTTTGCCCATAATTCCTAGGACAGCATTATAGTATTATACAGCAAGAATAGCTATGCAATGTGTGTTCGAATATTTAATGCTATACCTGACAGTATTAAAAACTTACCAGCTATTATAGCAAGATGTCCTAAAGCATGGTAAAGGAAAAATAATTTCTACACAGTAAGTGACTTATTTAATTAATAAGAAATTGGTAAATAAAATGTAACGGTAATTATTTACCCACTGGCCTAATATTATGAAAAAATTAGTTGAATTTTATTTGACATTGAATTATGAATTTAATGAAAATAATTATAATCGCAAATGTTTGCATGTCACATTATTATGACTTAGTATTATGGATCTGGATTATTTATGTTAAGACCGAAATTGTACCAATACTTTGTAGCAAATAAATTGATTTGATTTGATTTGACTGACTCATCAACGCCCAGCCCAAGCCCTAAACACCTAACCTAGAAAGCTGAATTTTTGCACAAAGGTTCCCTTTACACATGTGTCATACATACAAGAAAATACATGCATGATAGAAGAAAATGCATACAAGATGGTAACATTTAAATAGGAGATGAAAGTTTGTATGGAAAATCGTCATTTTTGTAGTTTTAACCATGAAAATTGGTGTTTATAATTCCGGCTAAAAATTCAAAACCACGTGTTTTTGAGTTTTTGGGAAATCCAACTTTTTTTTTTTTATCGGATGGGAAATCATCAAATGACTCCTCCCGCTCTGGGCGGAGCAGGAGGGAGTGTCAGACTTTTACTGACTAAAACCCATCCATGTTCCTTCATCGCCCTTTGTGTTCCGGGGCCACGGTATCTCTTTCGAATAGTCCCGCAGCCCCGGCAGGCTTCGGCCCTTGCGGACCCCTTCCTTATTGCTGACTCTCTTTGAGGCGCGCGTGGAACACGAATGCGCCGTCGACACAGCCTGTCGTCGAGAGACGGACGGACGGCGAGCTAGCTCCCCGTCCACAGGCCCGCGCCTACGGTGGCCAGAAGCCACCACGTGGCCCCCGACGCCCGGGGCGTCTCCCGCGGCGGCCGGGACGTAGGGATCTCTCCCTCTCACGTTCCGCTACCTCCTTCGCTAGCATGACTGCTTCGCAGAAGGAGGTGACGGCGTCCCATTCCGTCTCGCTCCGGACCATGGATTGAACCAGGGCCGGAAGCGAGAGGTCGCCGCCGCCGATCGCCACTTCGAGGACACGGCGGTGCTCCGCCCAAGCGGGGCACACCTCCACAGTGTGCCACCGTGTCCTCCGGTCGAACCTCACAATGGAAGCACCCGGGCGTCTCCTCCCGCCCGATTTGGTGCAGAAACTTACCGAAACATCCGTGTCCGGTAAGAACCTGCGTCAGGCGGAACGTGAGGACGCCGTGGCGTCTCTCCAGCCACTCCTCAAAGAGGGGACTTACCGCCACTATTGTGGCGTGCCCTGGGAAATCCACTCCTGAGGGCGTAAAATATAAATATGAAAGTATAAATGGGAAACCCGTTAGTTTTGTATTTCAACCAAGAAAATTTGGATTTAGCCTTTTGGTTGGTTAATAAAGGTTAAGTTTAAAATTACATGTACCAGATTTTTTTAAATCTTTCTAGACGAGGGTAAGATTTACGGGTTTCACCCGTAAATTTTAAAGTTACCCCATAAAATTGGTATTTAAAAGCCTTTTGGCGTTTTAGTAACGTCATCCCTTAAGCGGTTAAAAACCCTTACTAACTCTTAATCGCTCAGCCCAAATTACGCCATCGCCAAAGACACCTTAGTAATTTTGAGAACAACAACTTTACGAAGGGATCCAATGAGTAATAATAAAGGTTGTGAAAAACCTCTTAACGAAGCCGAAAGGCACTTGTTCTCCCCGTCATTGTGATAATTTTTTTTGATCTATACCATACCTCAGGTCAAAGTTCCAACTTATTGTCATGTTTTTTTTAAATACGAGTTTTGATTGTGAGATTTTTACTTTAAACACCTCCACGATCCCGTATTATTCAATCCACCCATCAGCACAATTTTTTGAGTGCGTTACGACGAGTCTTACCACAAAATAATTATGATTTTTCACTTACAAAAAAAAAGTCGTTTCCCAGCAATATTTTTTGCGTAAAGTTACTTAGTTTGATGTACAGAATGCTTGGTTGACGGCTTCGTGATGAGGTTGCATACACCCTGTATTTAAATTTACCTTATTTCCGTACCTGTAATTATTTGCGTTACTATTTTTTTAATTCTCACAGAGAATAAAGAGGATTTATTATTTTCACTTTAAAGTTGCCTTCAAAGCTTCTCAAGAAACGTTCTTAATTCTGCTGTATTGGTTGGGTTTTCTGTTTTAACTATTGCGTTTATCTTGTCCCTGTTTCTGTGTAGACCTTTTTTGTCGATAGTGTGTCCTAGGTAATTTATACTTGTTTGGAAAAAATGGCACTTGTCTTTGTTTACTCGAAGGTTACTTCCTTTTAGTTTATCCAGTACGAGCTTGAGCCTCTGTAGTAGTTGTTCTTGGTTGGCTCCTTGTATAATTATACCGTCGAAGAAAAATTTAACGCCTTCTAGGCCTTATAACAGTTTATCCATAAATTCCTGCCATAAGCTCGGAGTGACCTTAATTCCGAACATGAGCCTATTTACTCTGTAAGTCCCTTTGTGTGTACTGAGTTTTTGTAGCATTGCGCTCTCTTCATCCATCACGATTGATGATTGACGACCCGAATGGCGCAGTGTAGTGAGGCTGCCTTACGTTCCTAGGGTCCCGGGTTCGAATCCCGGTTGGAGCAAATGTTTGTGTGATGAGCGTGGACGTTTGTTTCCGAGTCATGGATGTTTATATGTATAATAAGTATGTATTTACTACAAACAAAAAGTATATATGTAGTATATCAAATAACTGGTGTCCACGACACAAGCCTCGTTGCTTAGTGTGACACACTTATGTAACCTTATAATCAGCGCATAATCGGATATTCCCTTTTGGTTTGACAACTGGTACTACTGGAGTACCCCACTCAGAGTCGTCAACTTTCGTGATGACAACTTGTGTGCATAGTCGCTCTATTTCTTCATCCACTTTGGTTTTTAAAGCGTAAGGAATTCTACGTGGTCTAATAAAAAATTGTTTAGTGTGTTCTCTTTCAAGTTTAGGTGTCCTCTGTAATTCATTGATAGTTACGGAGGACTTAAAGGTTGATCTTTTTTTTTTTTTTATTATGATGCTGATATGGAAAGAGAACGGAGGGCGTTGGCTGTCCGATGCAATATGTTGACCCGCAGGTTCGCGAGTTTGTACACCAGAAGTAAAAATAACTCTTTTCAAAGCTTTCTGTCAATCATTGTACACGTGCACTCTGTGGGTTCGATATACGCAGAGGGCATACAAGAGGGCATACAACGTTATGTTTTCAGTAGGTTGTACGGCTTTTATGTCTGCTAAGTTAAGTGTCTCGAGTTCTTTCATTCAGCTGCAGCCAAAAATTGGGTCAACGTTGTTGTTGATAACGTACAGTTTTCCATGGAATTCTTTTCCTTGGCATCTGCATTGAGCGTATACCACGCCTGTTGGTTTGATTACTTCTCCAAAAAATATTTTTCCAATGTTTAGTTTTTGATAGTCTCGTAATGACATTGAAGTTAGTGTAGCTCCAGTGTCAAATTTCATATTTATCTTAACGTGTTCAATATGTACCGTTATCATTTATTTTTCAGATGATTCGCCAGATAATATTATATTAATATTATTCCAGTCATCATGGTCACTTGTAATTGAGTCTTCTAATAGGTTCGTAGTCGGTTTATTTTTGTTAAGACTCACACCAGAGTGGCGCTGAAGGCAAACACGGGCTAGGTGACAGACTTTATTGCATTTATGGCATGTAACGTTTATAGCGCCACATTTGTTGGATTCGTGATTCGCAACACAACAGCGGAAGCATTTCCCTTTTAAATCTTTAGGTGTAATTTGTCTTGGACTTGGTCCTGGTCCTGCCAGTCTCTTGTAGGGGCGATTTTATTGATGTGGTCACTACTGGTACTTGGTTGTTTATTAGTAATCATTGATGCGTTTTCTGCCTTACCCATTTTAATAGATATCGCAATCTGTGTCAGTGATTTGAATGTATATACTGTTCGGTCTTTTATGATTTTTGTACGTGCATCGCTATCTTTCAATCCCCTTATAAATTGTAGAAATAAAAAGCTTTCTGATGTATTTTTCAGACAGTGTTGGCAATTGAATTCACAGTTAGTGGTAAGTTTCTTCAACTCTGAGGCGTACTGGGCTACAGTTTCATCGGTTTTTTGCGTTCTTGTTATGAATTTATGTTGTAGCGCCCATTTGCTAGGTTTTTGGTCTAAGTAGTCGTCAAGTATTTGCGTAATATCAGCAAATGACATATTCATTGGTTCTTCCGGTGATGTTAAATATCAAAGTTTCTCGTGGAGCTCTGGTGATAATGTTGACAGTAAAATATTTGATTTCATGTGTGCTTCCGATATGTCGTTCAATCGAAAATATACTTCTAGTCTTTTTTTGAAATTGTTGAAACTGTTTCTTCGGTGTATTACCATGCCTGGATTTACTTTGTTTTATGTGTTGTTGCTGTTGCTGGCCCTGTTGCTGACCTCCATTCTGTGTCTGTTTTGATAAAAGTTTAGTTTTTATCGCTGTATGAAGTTCTTCGAACTGGTACCTGTATTCTTGATCTTAAGCGTCATCGTCCTTGTCGTCGACGGTCTTGTTTTCGATTTTCTCTCATACCTCCCGTATAGCCAGGATCGTCTCCTTCAGGCCCAGGAAGCGAGCAGACATCGCGTGAGCATCCCGCGTAGGGTGCCACGATATTTTTTTAGTTTGTCCATTTCATATATCTATTTACACAATGTTTATATGGCTTTTTCTCGTCACCAATAACAAATCTTGATATTTCGTAAAATCATTTATTGATTGTGACGGACAGTTTACATGACATTTTATTTTAAGGCCTCTAGCGACTTAGCATAGAGACAGCTGTCTAAAGAGTTTCCAATATACCACAGTCGGGAAAAGGCTAGGCAGATGATGAGTATGAAAAGTAAAAAACTGATTGTTGGGACAAATAGGCGGAGTCCAATCCAATAACCTATTTAAAGTATGTACTATTTTTACAATGAACAGGAGAACAGCCTGCGGGCGACGTAAATCTAAACTTACTAACTATAATATCTATACATAATATTAATGATTACAGTCGCTTTTCTGTCTGGTTAGGTCTTCAAGAATAGATTTTGATCCTGATTTCACTATTTACATTTAGAGCATTTATTCGGGAAGGTTTAACTTAACTTTAATATTTCACGTGAATAATGACTTCCTTCCTTCCAGAAACGACTTTTTTTTGGGGTGAAAAATCATGTTTTGTGGTAGAACTCAATGTAACGCACTCAGAACATTGTGCTGATGGATGGATTGAATAGTACGGGTGTCATGGAGGTGTTTAAAAATCTTACATTAAATACTTGTATTTAAAATAAAAGTTGCCAAAAAGTTAGAACTTTGACCCCCAATATCTCCGACACTAGAAGGTTCCCAGGTATGGTGTAGAAAAAAAAATGATCGCAATGACGAAGAGAACAAGTGCCTTTCGGTTTCGTTAAGAGGTGTTTTACACCCTTTATGTATAAGGTTTTGGTATACGTGACTATTTTGTTTTGGTGAAATACATTGTATGCTTAGTTTTGTACCTATAGGTACCTGAAATGCAGTGTTACGGAGCAAAGGTTGTTAACATTTAAATGGCGCCCTGTCCGTGTTTACATCTTTTTGAGGCTGACTGTACTTTACCAACCTCTATGTGAAGCGTAAACTTTTAAAACAGATGTCATTTGTTTCACGAGAAGACAGGGAGAATGGGCGATGCAGGGGTGGCGGTCGCTAGTGCATATGGATTCAATTCACTTTTGTGACCGAGTTGTTCTTTTATACTGCCCTTGTTACTGAAAATACAGTAACATAACTTACTTACTTAATTACTTATTAAAATTATTGTAGTATAAAAGAAAAAAATATTGTACTAGTTTTTTGTAACTTTTGCAAGGGACAGGGACTGTTAATCCTTAATGCAGGTTATTCTATAACCTAGCTAGGAAAACAGAACTTCACCCACCAGATTGTGATTTACATTGTACAAACCTATATGTATAACTCTGTGTATGCCTCATGTACTACAATCTCCTTTTTTATGAAATAAATTTATTATTATTATTATAAAACTTACTATAACAATGAAATTACTGTTTTCAGTTACGGACAGCATTATGATGCGGCTTTCACCATTTTGTCAAGTCGTAAAAACCATGTGAACCATGAGTGGATCGCTAGTTACATATGAGTACGAAAGTAACTCTGCTTGACTGTCTGTTACCTTTTTTGCGTCCTTTACCTTTATGCCACTAAGCCGATCGTTTTTAATTTGACAGTTAGGTAGCATGGGATCTAGCAAGGCTACTTTTGATCCATGATAGGTAATTACATTAAAATGAATGAATACAAGTAGATAAAGTCGTGGGTGAAGCAACTAAAAATAAATAAATACGTACTGAGGTCCAGATAGGTACATTCAGTTTGGAACAGGCCTAGGTCAGCCATACTGACAGTATCAGTGACGTTAAGCAAGACGACCCAAGGACACAAACCTACTTTAATCAATTTAATTCCAAGTCTTAGGAGATGGCAAAAAATATTCCTGAATGGTATTACAAATGTCTCCATGACATAACTGTTTTGTACTTGTGGTGGTAAATGTAGGAGTCACTACGGGTTGCGTAGTGACGCAACCCGCTGTAGATGCGCTAAGACATCGTCAGCTGTGAACAGCCTCCCCGTGGATGTAGCACGCGTGGTACGCGGTGGCGGTGTCGGGAGTCAGGGTTGCTGGTGTCGCGTGGCAGGAGGTGTCGCGGGCGTGGGGCGTGCGGCGAGGCGGCGCCGCCTCCGCCGCTCCCAGAGAGCGCAGCGCGCGGGCCCCGGCCGCGGCCGACCGGCCCAGTCCGCGACTAGCAGCGCCGCCGTCCGCACGCGCGCGCCCGCGCCTCCGCCTCGTGGCGACCGCGCGCCGGCCTCCACCGATACACCATCGAGCACCGTCTGCGGCCGGAGTGGCGGTTCGCATCTTACCGGGCAGCATTAGAGTCAAATAGTTATTTCTAATACTGTCAGGTAAAGATGTCGTCCGCGCTCCACGTTCTACGTTTGTCTACTGGAATTCTTCGGAACCGGTCCGCTATCGACGTTTATATCCACCGGGTCCGGCTGTTCACTGGAAGCTTTTCTCTCCGCATCAAGTAACCGGGCCGCCAGCGTCGCTCGACGAGGACATCGCACGCGCGGCTCAGCACCGCGTGCGCAGAACACTTGCACAGTTAACGACACTCGCATCACCTTTGGATCCTACGGTAACCTACAACAAACGTGTTATATGGCCGACCTCTGTCACAATCCTGCGATATGTCGCACATCATTACGTCACATGTGTCGGACTAGTCTTCGTTGACTGTTGAAGAACGATTGTCTTCGTCGGGTGGTGGTACCCGCATTCGGAAATTTGTTCGGATTCTTCCTCATGAAGGATATGTGTATGATGATATGGTAATCTGTATAATGTTTCTGTAACCTGATGGCTATCCACTTTATTCATACATAGGTCGCCGCATACGCCGCCATGCATCGGCATCGTAACCGTACAACCGGTTATCGGCTAAGGACTACTTCATATCGCTCTCATAACTTGCAATCGTATGGGTACTTGTAGTTTTTAGTTTCCAATAATGTTACTATTCGACCGACAACAGTGTACTAGCGCCATCTGTACGTAACGTCGCGGACTTGTTGTCACTAATCGTGTTGATGTGGACTTTAGAACTAATGAGAAATGCGTAACAGTCGGGTTGGTCGGAGCAAGAAACGCTTCCCGAAGTCGATGTTATCAACATAATCCGCGCACTGGTGCGTTTCCTCATCGTCGCTCACGTAACCCACTTAACTAATTAAAATTCCTCATGGCCGGCAATGAGCACGCGTTTTCAACTCATTAACTCGGCACACGATAGTCCCGCCAGCGCACCGCCCGCCGCGCCGCCGCTCCGGACGACCGCGGACCGCGGCCACGTCTCTGTCTATCTGTTTGCTCAAATATAATGTTCCTAGTAAGAGCTTTATGCATACAAACCATTATATTGTTCACATTGTTTACACACAATTTGACTATATACTGTAGTCTGCCAGACCCTATTGCCAATGAGACAAAAACAGGCTGTCTTTCTTGTTGCCCGCAGCAGAATCTATCGTCAGCAGTTCTGTTTATTTCATGACATCCAAATGGGACATCATAAAGAGCCTGCCTTATAAATTAGCCTGAAACTCGCGACCTCCCGATTATTTTTATATTATTTTCCTTTGTTGCTTCATACTATGGTTGTTTTTTATTGATATTTATTAGGTATATCTCTAAAAGTTCAACAATACCCCAATCAGACAGCTTAACGACTTGATTTTTGTTAAGATAATATTTTTTCAAAATGCCATTTGCGCGCTCATTGTTTTTTATAGATTATGCAATAAATTGTTTATGTTATGCTTAAAAAGCTATCTCTATAGCTCTTAAACATCCCAATGTTATATAATTTTTCGTCTGGAAGATTTCGTATCGCTACATAATGAAAGGAAGAGGGAAAATCTTTATAATTTCGGTGAAATTTTCGTGACTATCATTTAGTAGTAGTATATTATGTGTGTGTGGCGTGTTCAGAGGACGCGACAACTGTGAGGCGCAACAGTGGCGGCCACAACAGCAACACGCGGCCGCCACGTGCCTGCCACGTCCCGCGGATTACAGTTCCGTATCGAGGCCCGAAGTTCGCCTACGTTCGCGTCGGACTCGATAACGCGACCGGTGAAAGCCGCAGTAAATTAATCGCTCAGGTGGATTCCGCTTTCGAAATGAATTTTTATCGGTATCGGAGTGTCGCCGCGGTTCGGACTGGTTCTTAATTTCCTATAGGTGCGCGCGTTGTGCATCTATTTCGGGAGTCGTTGACCGCGGGTTTGGCACTACCGGCGGCCGGTTTTATTCTGTTCGTGTCAGAGAGTCGTTCCGGGAGCGGCTCGCCCGCCGATCGACGATTTCGTGTAAAACTCGGGCGTATTTCAGGCGATGACGTAACGTGCGGGAGTGCGTCGTCCCCAGGCGCCGGGAGGGACATGCCTAATCGAGCATAATGTTATTAATAAGCCGGGGGCGGGCCGCGACTCGCCCTCGCATAAAACTACTATTTATCGGCCATCGAGCGCATGCAATTCAAAACAAATGATACGCCACGCAGCACTCGGCAGTGACAAGCGCTCGGTGCATGCAGCATTGTTGCGCTATTAATACACATTTCTAAACTCAGCCGTGTCTGTCCCAGCTTGTCCACTGTTCGCAAGCCCATTGCGTGCGTCCCAAACACAACACACGAGCTTTTTCATACTGAGTGGATTAGAATTTACTTTATGGCATGTTACCTATCAGAGTAACCTAGGTATGATAGTGTAAGTACCTCTTATAATTATGTTTAAGGGTATTATGGACTTACTTTCATAAGAACAAACTTAGTACAATACATACAGTAAAGTTGTGACTTCAATAGTGGAAGTTTCAAATGTTGATGTCTACTTTGCGCCACTAATGTACTTGATGGAAAAAAAAATACTACGGAAGAGTACGATTTAGGAGAATTTTTATAATGCAAGAATTTAAAAACAAAAACGAAGTAGAGTCAGTTTAATTAAAAAACTGTATTTTTTCTTATCTTTCTTGTAATTCAATTGTTGCCCTAATGTATGTTGACATTGGTAATTGTGTGTTAGTACGTAAGGAATTGTGTGTTAGTAATTTAGTATGTAGGTAATTGAGTTATTTTATTTTAAATGTGTGTTTGTGTTTCGACACAACTTACATTATTATTATTTGTCTGCTCTCGAGTAAGATGTAACAAACTGACCATTTTATTATAACATCCTATTGTACCTAACCTACATTTACGAATAAAATTTAATTGATTTGTAATAAATCGATTAGTTTGTCAAAGTGGACATAAACATTTAGACATTTGTCCCACTTGTGTAACAACTTGCTGGGGCAAAGAAGAATATTTGCAATACAGATAATTAGTGTAGAAGATGCAATCTTAGGCTACGATTAAAAGCAGGTACGGAAACCTTACATATGGGTTTTTTTACTCGCGTCATTTAAGGAACTCCTGGATGACTTAAAAAAAAAACACTCTACACAAGTTACTCAATGCTAAGGTTACAGTGGAGCACGAGCGTGAAATAAACTTTGTGAGAGAGACTGGTGCTTGAAGTAGGACTCTTTATAAACCTGTATTACAAGTCACCACCAGGACCCTCCCGAAGCAATTCACCTGCTATGACCTACTTTTATTGCAATAGGTTTTTCATAGTAAGAAGAGTGCACGAAGCTAAAAAATACCAAATGATTGTAGAAGTATTAGAACGCGTGTGAGTAGCTGGAGTGTGTGTATGAACAGAATGTGATCAGGTGTGTATGCGTGGGAGGTTGTGGAGTGACGAGTGCGAGGATGGGTGATAGTATAGTCGGTGCGAGCATGACTAGAGGAAGCCTGTGGTCCGAGTAGCGACAGGAGAGGGTGGTTAGTTAGCAGTTAGAGGATATATAGGTAAATAGTAAGATTGTTGTTTAATTTATGATACAGGTATGGTCCGAGAAATATGAAGAAATTATAGGAGAGAGAACAGTTGCAAGCTTGTGTTTGGCATACCATACCTTTTCGGCGCGTATCCTTTTAGAGATTCGGGTTGTATGGGTACTTAAAATACTTTTTAGTGCTTTCTACGTTTATGAATGTTTATTTAGAACATCAAACTGTAGCAAATTAATGTTTATAATTACCAACATTTTTAAATTACTTTTCTACGTTCTGTAAAAGGAAAGACAAACAGATAGGTAATATAAGAAATTCCCTGGTGAGAAATCATTATTTAAACCCGTACTCGTGCAGGTGCGCTTGTCGAAGTGAACCAAGCAGTGATTCACATGAACCAATATGTGATACTGCTAATGATCTTTTATCTGATAATTATAAACAAAAATCCAACACAGCCTGCCTAGGGCCGCTTTAACGTGACTTTCCATCAATGAATCGTATTGAAAGCATTGCAGTTTGTGGTAGAAAAGAATCATGATTTCCAGGTCAATACTGCATGCATAGTTCATTATTTGTCAAGTGTGTGGTGCGGTCGATTTTGTAATGAACGGCAATGCCTAAGTGCAGAGAACCATTTCTTAATGGGTGCCAAGAACTATGGTTATGGTGGATCGTCCACTCGTCCAACGCTTTTGTCCTGCACGATAGCTAATTTTTATAATAAACAACCGCTAAGTATAATGACCCTTAATTTGTTATCAACTGCAGACTTTTTCCTTGATAGTAAATGTAAATGACAGCGTCGAGTTCACATTGTAGTCCGATAAGTTCACAACGTGCACTGTTTTGTGACCGTCGTAAATTAAAGCAGGTCGTCATCAGCTGCCTAGGGTTCGGCTTCCAGCCAAACAGGATGCAGCTGAATACCAGTATGTTACTGCACTGACCTCAACTACCCAGTTAGTACTGAGTAACACGAAAACGCTTGGTAAGACTGGTTGTCAGACTTTTTGTGCCACTGATTACCTGTAACGACTGTCAAAGATCTACAAATGACACAGACCAACCTGGCAAGCACTAGAGAACGGCTGTCCTTATTTAGCCACGAGCTAAAATTAAAGCGGGTGACGTTAATTATTGTATTTCCTTAATCTACCCACGGCTCAAACAAACCAGAGTGGCAATAGATGCTACACGAAGGAGATAAGCACGTGAAAGTCCTTGCATGCAGCAGAGATGACTTGTCGACCGTGTGTAAGGCATGTTTGTATGAAATTAATGAACAATATGTACCAACGCAGGTGGGTCGAGTAAGACCTAGACAGACTGCCATTTTATCAGCGCTAGCAACGTCTGCCGATGAATGGAAGTCAGAGATCAATGGAAATGTAAAAAATGTACAGGATTGGTTTGTAGAAGTCGTTCCAGCAACACTGAATGCTTTGAGAGACATGCTCACTTGTCCAGACCTGAGCTTTTTTTCTTATCAGGTTAGGTAGGTTCAAGTCATTGAACCTTAGGTTGGCTAAGCAATTACGAGCTCGACTAGATCTGTTGGAGTCAATGGAAGTGGATTCCACAATATACCCACTGTAAGTTATCTACAAATCAACCACAAGATACAAACACCCACTGCATCATCTTTAGATTGATGCTTGCAATAGCGCCCAAATATCGGAAACAACTCGAAACAAATAGTAAGTTATGGTAAATATCTCTATGGGACCAAACGGTGCGTTCCATCTCAAAAATCTTAACTTTTTTGTTTCTTGATATTTTGAATTGAAATTTTATATACGTATTCCTGAATACTTATGCTAATGGATAAATAAAACATTGCCACTTTAAAAACTATGTTTATTGAGTAAAAAAATTACAAAAATAAAATGTTGAATATTTTCATACAAAAATTAAATTAAAGTATTATAATTAATTGTTTGCTTACATTAGGTTAAATTAAAATTATTAGTAAGTGAATAACTACGTAATTAGATAATTTTAAATTTCAAAAAAAAATATAGTCAGGAAAAAAAACATTATTCTACTCATCCCTTGTCAATACTAAAAGCTCTTTAGCTTCGTTAAATAGTTCTTTTGGTATCACAATACTTGATCTATGTAAGCTAGATCAGATCAGAAGTATATAACTATATGTGCAGAACGTCTTCCATCGTGGCTGATCTGGAACACTTTCGAGCGTGATGTAACCTATATTTCTTATAGTCTTTGTTACGAGCTTCTTGAGCATCTTCTGATAATTGGCCTATTGGCAAAACTGCAAAATGCTCAATTATTTTTTCTTCACTCTTTTTTTCACTCTTCTTACAGCAAATTCACAGTTACTGAGGGAAGGTATACGGATACTTTGACGAACACGCTGAAAACCCGAGTATATATAGGACCCTAGTTTCAGTAACTTGTGCAAAACCAATAAGAAAATTGATAAAACAGTTCTCACAGAAATGCCGTAACCAATCCTGATTATAATTATCTCAACAGATAAGAACTATGCATCATAATTTTTTTCATACGTGTGGTTAAAATTATCACCAAAAAAAAAATATTACGTGAAAATATTTTTCGGTCGTAATTTTTGCTTCTAGCTCGAAATGGCGCAGTAATGTCTCAGGTTTTTTTTATTTCCTTGTATTACTGAATAGTTAAGGAATCTAAAAATGTCATTAACTCGACATCGGCAGACACCGATAACAAGGAAACCTCAACTTGAAAATTAAAAAGACGGAAAATTTCCTTATGACACTTAAAATTAAATAAAAAAATTATAAAAAATATTTCTCATAAAATCATAACTTAGTTATAAACTAGAGATCTGGAGCAATCCAAAAATGTATAATACTTATATATTCCCTTGAAGAACATAGAAAATATCTTAAGTTGAACTTCCATAATGAGTAATCTAGTTAAAATAGAATATCAAAGTATAAAGTTTGGGTGTCATTTTAAATACCTAAAACATTTTTTTTTTTTTTGCTATTGTATCGGATAGCTCTATTATCTTAGAATATAAAACAATCAAAACGGTTTCAGTAACACGACTTTTGTCCGAACCCTTTTTGAGATGGAAAATACTGTTTGGTCCCATAGTGCGCGCCCTCGCGCTCAATAGTCTCTCATGCCGTGCCCGCGCTGCGCCTGTAAAAGACATCAACGGCAATGCGCGCCCTCCATCTTCACCTCGCGCCTCGCCACGGCTACCAGCCATAGGTTCGCGCTACTTGTTCGGAATGCGTAATCGGTTGCATAGTTAGCGAAGCATGCGAACTGACTTGTTTTAAATTAACTAAATACGACAACAATGAATTCTCAAAAATAACCAGCGTCAAATATTTAAACTTGTTAATCGCGGTCATGCGATGAGAAACCGACGCTGAGCTATTATTATGTAAATAGTTAGTTTCTTTAGAGCATTAACCTTATTATGAAGAACTTCCGCTAACCCAAGGTGGCTCGATCGCCGTATTATAATGTTCGTGTAGAGTACTCAAAAGTGGTTAAATCATTGGGTTGTTGTCGATGGCCCTGTTTGTTCAGCTGGCATGCGAAGGTTGTCGCTCGCCTCGCCAGTCCGGATACACTCGCTACTCATTGATTGGGCAGGTTGTACATACATGGAACGCAGTTAACTTACACGAAGTCCGTCCCACTAGGTATTTTAGTGAAACCTTCAGGTTTAACTAATCTATCGCAAAAAGAGGTAGGAGTATCATGGTAGCGCGGTCTCGGTGAACATTTGACAGTTGTAACACGATGTTGAGATGATAATGGCAAATATTTTAATGTCTTTGATAATGGCGTATTATTAATAGACAAGATCGTTTTTGCTGCGTGCGCTGTTCGCTAATGTTTATTCACACGTGTGGGTGCGTGACGTGGCACGGTCGCGGCGACGACGCGGGCGACACGTCGCGCGCGCTGTGAGCTCGTCTCAACGCGGCGCGGGCGTGCGGCGCGCGGTACCACTGCGGGCGCTCACTATAAATACCGGTCTCTGTCACCGAACACGAACAACAAGTACTCTTATTATTATTCTTGTCTTAACATTTAAGTACTTATATACTCTTTCATAAATATTCCCGCGCGAGTAAAGATTACCTACGCTGAAATTGAATGAGCCAAAAATGAAGGCATTCCATGATTGTGAGTGATCAGTTACTGTTGTGCATCAAATAAAAACATAACTCGTATCATGCGAGCTGAGACGTCATTGTGTACCGTCATACTTTACAAGATTGCCCAACTAACTCTGAGTTTGCCCAGCACGGTACTTTTCACAATTATTTAAAAAGCCGGCAACATTTTTTAGTTGGCCGAATTTTGAATAAGTCTCTGGCAACACTACGTATCGGACTCTGCCTAATCATACTTTTGTCACTTGTCGGCTGTAACCGTGTCGAAATTGGTAGTATAACTTGCGGGCCAAATCTCGTGTGAAAAACTTTCATTTAAACTGGATTTCTAAATACAGCAGGAAAGTAAATTTTAAATCACTGTTAATTTGTAATAAATACTTACACAAGAAAGATCGAATATACAAAGCGAAATTTCTCTCAAATTCGAAAATATGATGGTGGGCAAGGTCAAATTATGACCATCATATTTTCGCCCACCACCATAGTTTTTCAGAAGTAGTTGTTACGTCTGACTGTTCCACTGGACCCATTAAATAATCTAGAGTAAAATCATTACATCCAATATGGGTCCCGACTGTTGCAGTCAATATGTCCTGTTTCCTGAACTTGTTTTTTTTCTTATCAGTTTTTATTTAAAGTTATTTTTATGTAGTCGGGTTTTTTAATATTTTTTTTTAAAGTCTGTTAAAAGTGACAACCCTGACTTGTTGTAAAAATTCCAAAAAAATCGTTGGGACTTGGCCCACTCAAATGTGACAGGTAATAAATTATTAACGTTAAAGCGTTTCGTTTATAGATCCTATGATAAATTGATATTTTTTCTAGAATGGTCCCTAAAATTATGTAATTATGAAAATACGAAAGTTACGAAATTTCCTGCAAAACTGCCCGTTTTGCAGAAACTTGTAAAAAGTGCTGAACATATTTAGGCCCGCTGCACGATGACTACATTGACGGTTTTAGCCAGTTTTAGCAGAATAACATACATTTTCTTGATATACATATTATTATATATACACATGACATATAAATACATGTGACATATTTAATGTCAGTAGAGAACAGTACTTTTAACTATCGTGTAGTACAATCGCACATTAAAAGGGCTTAGGTTTAAGCAATCACCAGATATATTTTTTTATTTTTTTATTTTATTTAATATGGGATAATAAACAACTACAACATATATAATTTATAAGGTTAACAATGTGTAGGTAATAGCGTTGCAGTCAACTGCATTATCCGCAGATAGACATATTTAAGGATAAATATTATGGTTGCCACGAGATGACATTACTAAAATTAACTATATAATTAAATACTTCAAAAACAAATATAATTAGATAAGTTACTATAAAGCAAGCTATAGTTACAAAACCAAATCAGATAAAATCATAAACAATTCCATTTACTTAAATTAAATTATGCGCTAAATAAATATTACTAATAGAATTATTATAATTACAACAAAATTTTTATAATATTAGATTTAAATTTATTTTTCGAGCATGAAATCTGAATTATAGGATTCCAACATTCTATGGATAGGGCAGCGTAAGCCAGAGTTCGTTCGACAAGAATTGAGCGCGAACAGAGTGCGAGCACGAACCTGGCGCATATGAACTGTTCGGGGGATAGAATAACATAGCATACTCGTTAGATCAATGGCGTCAAAATGATTGTGAATAAATAAATATAACGCCCAAAAAATCGTTAGTACTTACCAGAATTTAATCCCCATTTTAATATGAAATTATCACCAAAAAACGTAAAGTCTGCTAACCTAAAAAAAGCAAGTATCTTCAGAATGATCGCTGAGCTACCCAAAAAGGCCACGCATGCACCAAATATGTACTCGCATTTTATTTGAAAATTTCATCCAAATATGTTACACAATTTTATCCTAATAAAGTAAATTAATATACAAAAATCATTGTTTACCCAAAAAATATAAATGAAGTTCTAAAGGTTCACCGATACTACCGTAAGGCTTATGTTTAACCAACCACCAGATTTAGTAAAATGTAACGGCAAAAAAATTACTTTTGATTGCCAAAAATAGTAAAGGCATACAATTAACGAACCACTAGATTTAGCAAAATGTAACGGCAAAAAAATCACTTTTGATTGCCAAAATTAGCAAATGATCAACATTTTAGTTAATGACCACGAAAAATTGAACTGTTAAGCTCTTGCATCCGAGTCGAGGGAGACCCGGTCGACGGAGCCCCGCTACGCGGGGCTCCTACTAGGAATGGTTTATAAATAAAATAACCACGAAGGGTATGGCGGGGTTTATTCGCTCGCGTTGCTCGCTCATTCGACCCCGCCATACCCTTCTAACCTAATCTATCCGTGCCGGGGTGCCCTAAGTCGGCCTAGGCAAAACTAGTTTGTCATCAACCACCTCATTAAAATTTGATGCTCAATTTACTACATTTGGTGATCAATTGATATTTTAGGTGATAGATGTTATTGGTCACAAAGTTTTGGTTATATGCATACATTTTATGGCAAAGTGATATATTTGGGTAGTAATGACACAAAACTTTGCTAGTTAAAATTTCGTGCACGCGTGGCCTTTTTGGGTTATGAAAAGTTTTAGTAGTGCAGGCATGACTTAAATAGCCCGAAAAATTTTGGTACAGGTTTCATTTATTTGTACATATTTCTTTTTTTTTTGGATGAGGCTGTTTAGGGTAACGATTGTTTTTTTGGTGGTCATTCAATTTCATCCCCATTAAAAGTAACATTAATTTTTAAACATAAAGAGGAATCAAAAAACGCAAGAAATCTCGACAAAGTTGTACGGTTTTCGGTAGTTCTTGTTGTTATGAAAAACTGAAATACCTATTAAACACTGCACGTAATTGTTTCACAAACTTGCGCTCACAGAGTGATTATTTACTTACTTCAGTTTTAGTTAGGCGCATAGTGCAGTCACAAAAAGCCTGACGTGAGCTCATGGTCCAGCCTGGGCAACAGGATACGTACAATAATACAATAACCTAAAAACTCACTGGGATGTTTTGGGCTACCCAGACGCAACAGCTGAAATAACTTTGTTGTTCATCGTTTACTACATTGTGAAACTTACTTTTGCGGTTGGTAAAATCGATATTGGTGTCGATTCTGTTGTGCACAAACTAAACTTAATTTAGGCCATTGCTGTCTTTTACCAAATGGCAGTGCGAGAAAAGGACGGATATAGCTATGAACTAAGTTAGAGATGTCAAACTAGTTTATGCCTTGCGCTTCACCGTGTTTTTAGTCGACATGTTTCTACGTGCACCCTTCATTTGTATGGAAATATTAGTTCCAATTAAATTTGACAGCTCTAAATTACGTCCGTCTCTTTCTCGTTTTATTAGAGAGAAAAAGATAGCAATAGCCTAAATTAAGTTTAGTTTGTGCACAACAGAATCGACACTATTGTGCATGCGTAAATATTAGTCCCAACGATGAAAGGGTACAAATATTTGTCCCAACTATGAAAGGGTACAAATATTTGTCGCAATTATGAAAGGGCACAAATATTTGTCCCAACTATGAAGGGTACAAATATTTGTCGCAATTATGAAAGGGTACAAATATTTCGTTGTGCGTAGCTCGATACTTGGCCGGGTTTTGACGGATAGTTAAGTGTACAGTTTCCCTTACACCACGTTCTAGCTAGCCAAGGCCTGGGTTACACAAAGGATACTTCTTATCCAAGTAGTAACGGTTCTTGAGGAAAATCTTGAACTCCACTTAGGTGAAAATATCGCAGGCAAAAGAAAATTATTTTTTTTAGATTCGTATAGAGGAGGCTCGGAAAAGTAAAAACCATTTTTCAAAGTTGGCCCCCTTTCCCCCCTTCTCCCCCCCTTTAGGCGGATCTCGGAAGTTAAGAGACTTGGGACATTTTTTTTTTTTAGATTTGTATAAAGGGGCTGATTGTTAGTCGAAATCATTTTTCAAAACTCCCCACTCTCCCCCCCTTCACCCCTCCCCCTATCGTATCTCGGAAACTAGGACACATAGCGGCATTTTGATTTTGACTATACTTTATTATTGAGGGGCGTTGAAATTTTTATACCCTCCCCTCCCCAACCTCCCCTAAAATTGAAAGGGCTGTAACTTCATAACGGTTAGAGATAACCATCAGGTGTTTGAACAAATATAATAGTAGGCGTCGAAACCTGTCCGGTGGTAGGTAGGTCCTGAGCGGAGCGAGCCTGCGAGACCGAGTGGAGCGAAGGGGGGAGGTGGCGAGCGAAGCGAGCCGCCGACCCCCGTAGCGTAACGAAGGTTGAGTGGGTGAAGCGTAACTCAGCAAACTTTAGGGGAATGTTTTTTATGGGAAAAGGTCTCAGTTTTTAAATAAGGTTTTATTAGGGGTCCGTAGGGGTTTTCATACTGTTTTAGGGGTAATTCTAACGGATTTTCCAAAATCCCAAACCCCCCCTTTTCACCCCCCTTCACGCCCTTCCCTATCGTATCTCGGAAACCAAGAGACTTGGAACATTTTTTTTTTCAGATTCGTATAGAGGAGGCTTGGAAAAGTAAAAACCAGTTTTCAAAAATGTCCCCCTTTCCCCCCTTCTCTCCCCCTTTAGGCAGATCTCGGAAGTTAAGAGACTTGGAACATTTTTTTTTCAGATTCGTAAGAAGGGGCAAAGAGTTGGTCAAAATCATTTTTCAAAACTCCCCCCTCTCCCCCCCTTCACCCCTCCCCCCATCGTATCTCGGAAACTAGGACACGTAGCGGCATTTTGATTTTAACTATATTTTATTATTGAGGAGCGTTAAAATTTTTATACCCTCCCCTCCCCAACCTCCCCTTTCCGGTGGTAGGTAGGTCCTGAGTGGAGCGAACCTGCGAGACCGAGTTAAGCGAAGGGGGGAGGTGGCGAGCGAAGCGAGCCGGCGACCTCCGTAGCGTAACGAAGGTTTAGTGGGTGAAGCTCCCCTCCCCAACCTCCCCTATAATTGAAAATGGCTGTAACTTAATAACGTTTAGAGATAGCTATCAGGTGTTTGAACAAATATTATATTAGGCGTCGAAACCTGTCCGGTGTTAGGTAGGTCCTGAGCGGAGCGAACCTGCAAGACCGAGTGGAGCGAAGGGGGGAGGTGGCGAGCGAAGCGAGTCGCCGACCTCCGTAGCGTAACGAAGGTTGAGTGGGTGAAGCGTAATTCAGGCACGACGACAAGCAAACCTTAGGGTAATGTTTTTTTTATACTTCTCAAATGTTTTAGGGGTTCTTATGGGTTCTCATACTGATTTAGGGGTAATACTAACGGATTTTCCAATTCATTTAAGGATTCCTATGGATTCTCAAAATTTTATAAGGATAGGGAATACTTCTTAAAAACACGAAACCCGCGAGCTGCGCGCAGCTCGCGCACCCAAGCAAACTAGTTAATATATAAATGTGAAAGTGAGTAGGTATGTTTATGTAACGCTTTATCGCCTCAAAAGGCCCGCGTGAAATTGGTCACAGAAAAATTGTGAAACAGAGTCGGACTTATGCTACTGTTTTGCTTCCTAACGACGAGAAAAGCCGAAAAGTTTGTTCAGAAGTTCCTCATTTTTGCGGATGGAAAATCATACCAGGCACACGACATACATGATCTAAAATTTAGATCTCAACCTTTCTTGACCAGGCACCATTGGCGTCTTTATTGTGAAGGTCCTAGATAAACATACACACATGATTATATCAAGGGGCTGAATCTTTAACTCACACAATGCAAAAATTGGATGAAATGAAATGATGTTTATTTTGCAAGTAGGTTTTTTTTTACAAACCTTTAGAATTAAGATAGTGAAGGAAACAAAAGCAATCGAAGTGAGCACGAAAATAGCAATCATACATATGGAAATAGGAACAAGTTAGTAGATTGTAAAAAAATGTTAGCACCTCGCACTGAAATGTTCAATAAGGTTTAATTGAGCTTGCATCTTCTGTGCAAGTTAAAAAGTACGAATTTAATGATATGAATGATACGAATGAAATGGCCACAGGTTGGGCACTTGGGGACCATTTACATTCTAAATGGTAGCTGCTCTGGTAGCACGTCACGCGGGACTGTAGTTTTAGCGTACCTACTCCATGGTAGAAAGGTTTCAGTTTCGCTTTGATCAAAATAATACTCTTTTATCACATCACCCAAGTACCTAACTGACAGTGTGTAGTTATAACCTCAGCATAGACCTTATTGCCCCCTATTTTAGAAACAATACGCTGTTCAATCCCATTTCCGCTTTCATCATGTAAGGAAGCTATCACTGAAGTGTTTACTCGGCGTGGAAACAAGAGCAGCACCGTAATGTAGGCACTAATTATTCGTTTTTTAGTTCGTGAGCTGTATATTCAGCAAGATAAAAATATTTATGGTTAGTTAGTCGTGTATATAAAACGTGGTTTTAAAAATACAGTTTGTCGGTAACGGTCACTCTCGCATACGAGAGGATTCATAACGGGCGGCGGAGGCTTCGGCCGCTTGCGCAGCGGGAGCGGGGCGGCGCGCGGGGTGCGGAGTGCGGGGTGCGGGGAGGGGCAAGCTAGCTGCAAAGGTCAGGCGGCGTGCACCTGCGCTGCGCATTGTTGAACCGTTTATCACAATCGCCACTACCACATTACCTTATACCTATTTCATCGACGAAGCTCACCGCTGTCGAATGAAAGTCGCACAAAATGACTAACCGAAGTAAATTCGTTTTTCAAAACTATTCCTCAAAGGGGTTGAGGGGGTGTTAATGTTTGATACGTTTCGTCAAGATACCTACGTTGTTAGTCATGGTGTGAGCAATGCACCATCTCTCGTTTACCACGGTACTTCCCGTCTGGAAGTTACAGACGTTCATTTGGTTGATGTCCCGACCACTTGCATTTAGCTCTTCGTCTTCACATTTTATTATGCGCACGGCATAGGTGTGGAACTTTCTGCTAGTGTCTGTGTGTTCCCTGACACGCTGCCACGCATAGCCCGGGCGCCGAAGCTGGGAGTGGTGCGCGCGTGAGGTGGCGGTGGCGGTGCAAGGTGCTCGGTAGCGGACTAGCGGCGGACGTGGCCGCATATCTCGGTGTAATCGCTTCGTTATCGCACGATACTAGCTGGCTTAGGATAATTGTGTGTTCCGATAATGTTCGATAGCGGAGCGCGTACCGGCGTCGCCTGAACAAAACTACGTTCTGACGATTCTACAAAAATCATACTTCCACAATCCTGAATCCTTTGCATTACAAGCCGCCGAATTAAAAAAAAATCGATATGATTCGATGGACTATGAATCCCCCTACAAATGTATGGTGTTTGGGGCGCTGGTCATATACCGACAGACCTCTATTACATCATCAAGTACGGGGTCGAGGTCAAGTTGATAAACTATTAACCAGAAATATCTGCCAGTAAGTTGCCCACAGACATTCCGAAACGGCGTTCTGAATTTTCCTACTTAAAATAAATAAATAAAAAAAGCCTTATATTTCACACAAATTAAATTAAATTACAGTAGGTACTTAAGTTCCATAGTGTATAGTGAACCTTTGGCGGCCTCCTCCAAAGAAGCCCATCTCTCACTAACTCGGGCTGCTTGTAGCCCAACAGCCAGCGAGTGCGCACCTCATGCGGGCTCTTCCACAGGTTACTCTTCTGGTCCATCTGTTATTCTTTCGCCCTGAAGGCGCGCTTCGTGCCCTGCCTATTTCCATTTTAGCTTTTGAGCATAACTTTATGTGTATGTCAGTCACGGGAGTAGGCATGACGTCATGACTTTAGTTTTGATGTTGATTGGCAAGCTACTTGTAAATATTTCTCTCAGTAGGTACTTATTCCAAGTGATTTGCGTTATTTACATAAATACCTACGTGTCTGTCTAAAAGGATAGACAGAATATAGATTGCGCAGGGTACTCCAGACTATGCTTAAATGTTCTACTGCAGTTCTCGTGCACTCCATATAAGTTTTTTTAAATTAATGGGGTGCTGTATCAAACATATATAATTAACACCTTGTTGTTTGTAAGAACCTTATTAAGTGGAGTTTATCAAAAATCATCTTTGCTACATGTTGATACGCGGAATGTAGGAGAAGTGTGGGGGACGCGGGTTGCGGGGTGCGGGCACACATGACAACAGTGCACACGGTTTCATGTCCATTTGGTGGATGGGCGGTCGGCGACCCCGAGCGGCCGTGGGCGCCGCGATAAACTTTATATATTCATACGTACGCATGTGAGCTGTGCGGCGCGGCGGCGGCGTGCGCCTGTATCGGTGGATCGCTGGCCGGCTGGTTATGTCCGGTACCGTTACTTTTCTTGCTTTCAGATCTCGTTCGGTGTTTAATTCTTGTTTTAAAACTGGCTGCGCGGCAGCGAGCCGCCACGCCGCGCACCGCTAATGAATGTGGCCGCATTAACATGCGACGTCGAACCGCGAGCGAGCCCCGCGCCCGCGCACAGCCCGTCGGGCACCGGCAGGTGAGCGCTGCCGCCACTGGACACTGCTCACCGGGCTCTTCATGGGCCCGATGTAGATTTTCTAGCGTCCGTGCCCTGGTTACGTTTCGGCGACCTCTTTGGGGAAACTGAAGGTTTTGTCTGTGCGATTATGGACGAAGTTATGTACATATTATGAAGGACGGGACGGTTGACGTGTGTCGGGCATGCCACCTTCCGGGTGACTCCATCAGACATATTATTTCTGGTTGTTCTCGTCTGGCTAACGGCGAGTACTTGCACAGGCACAACCAAGTAGCCAGGATTATATACCAGCAACTTGCCTTGAAATATGAACTTGTGGAATCTGAGGTACCGTACTACAAGTATGTGCCCGACCCAGTTCTCAAGAAAGACCATGTCACGCTGTACTGGGATCGGTCTATCATTACTGACAGGACTATTGTCGCCAATAAGCTGACATAGTGGTGATAGACCGATCAGCGCGCCGCGTAATGATAATCGATGTTACCATTCCGCATGACGAGAACCTCGTGAAAGCTGAGAAAGAGAAACAAATAAAATATCTCGACTTAGCACACGAGGTTCGCGAAATGTGGAATATGAACTCGGTTATCATTGTGCCGATTGTCGTGACGGCCAATGGCCTTATAGCCAAGAGCTTCGATGACCATCTATCGAAGCTCTCTTTAGGTGGTTGGATCAAGAGTTTGATTCAGAAGGCTGGTTCCTGTCTTTGCAGCCCTAACCTCAAATATTTAAAAATGTAAATTATAAGATCACGAGATGAATAAAGGAGATTCTAATATAAAGGTGCCTACATTCACGACACGTGATTCTAGGTCAACGGGAACTACCATATAGGTTTTTGACCCAAAACCTATAGGGTACTTCCGGTTGACGTAGAATTGTCAATTTTGGTTAAAAGCAAGATCTTGCAGCACAAGTAAAGGGAAAAGTCCGAAAAATAAAAAAGTTGACAGACTAATTAAGACAGGTAAATTTTGGTACTTAGAAGTTTTCGTCAAAATCTAAATTTGCCCGTATCTTTTTATCGTGTTGACTCAAGACCTTGATTTTGATACAGCTAATAGGGACTATAGACCTTAGTATATGGTATAAATTTCAACTTGCTAGCTAAAACAGTTCCTGAGAAAATCGGTGGTGACAGACGGACAAGAAAGTGATCTTATAAGGGTTCCGTTTTTTCCTTTTGAGGTACAGAACCCTAAAAACAGACCTATAGTCCGCGCGCGAGCTCCGAGGAATCAGTGGCTTGTTTCAATCATCGGTGGTTTTATTTCAAGTACATAAAACCCTCATAGAATGCGGTCGCCGCCACCGATCGCCACTACGAGGACACGGCAGTGCTCCGCCCACGCGGGGCAGACCTCCACCGTGTCGATTCGGTGCTGGAACTCCCGAAACATCCGTGTCCGGTGAGAACTTGCGTCAGGCGGAAGGTGAGGACGCCGTGGCACCTCTCCAAAGAGGGGACTTATCGCCACTGTTTTGGCGAACCCTGCACGGGGTTGCGACAGTCGCTCTCTCCATGTCGCCATGAGAGCTGTATGTGGCCCTGGCGTTGTCATGCATGAATATTGAACTTACACCTATATTAATCAAATATGTGCCGACATGTTCGTTAAGAATTTCTTACACATATCTTGCACTAGTTAGCGGACCATTTTCTATCAGCAGTAACTCTGTGCGACGCTCTGAAGAGATTCCAGCCCAAATCATAACGATCCACTACCTAACGGCAGTTTTTCTCAACACAAGCTGGAATGAAACCCCCTGGCCGTCGGTAACTCTTCGCCACCCATCATGTGCATAAAGCATCTGGATTTGTCAGAGAGCATTACTCTTGCCCATTCTTCATCTCCCCATTGTGCGTGTTTGGACCATTTGCGGGTCTATATTTGGTCAAATAAGGTTCAAGGAGCCGCCGCGGTCGCCTCCACTCGCTGACGTCGGCTCTACGGGTCTCCCGAATTTGATTTGTTACTTCAACTGCCGTGAGATGCCGATTTCGGAGCATGGTCGTAACAAGTAATCGGTCCTCTCGAGCTGTAGTCTGCCGTTTTCTGGTATTCGTATTTTCTGCCCAGTTACTTGGAAACGTTGAACGACTCGCTGCCCTGTAGAAAGTGACACCCCTATTGTTATGAAATTCGCTGACTGCTGTCTTCTTCTAACATAGTGACGCTACGTATACTTCTTCTGGTGTTAGCGACATCATAGTAATTCAATAATGATGGTGAAAAACGACAATGACCGCCTTTTATCATTATGATTTGACGGATTGAAAACAAAAGTGAAAACAAGCAATAGTAAAACTATAGCGAATTGTAGTAATTTGTTTCCAAAATCGAGGTTTTTAAAATTTAAACTTTATTTTAATTACGTTGTAGATTATATAATTATATGGTTTTATCTAAAATTCAAAGCTCTGAATGACTGACTGATATTATATCAGCACACAGCCCAAACCGCTGGTCCTAGAGACATACAATTTGGAGAATGTATTCTTTGTAAAGAGTAGGTATCCACTAAGAAAGGGTTTTTCGAAATTTCATCCCTAAAAAATTAAACCCCCCATGTTTAATTTTATGTAAAACTTTTTACTCTCCGGTCGATTGACTTGAAACTTTGTGTTCATACTCAGTTTAAATTATCTGCATCATAGTTTTTTTTCCAAAATCAACCCCCTATAGAGTCAAATAGGGCTTCGAAACTCACGTAGACGGGCACATGGCGCGCAGTGTGGCGCAGTTTCATGTATGTACCTTTATTAATTTGCAAGTAACTTTACGAAGGTACCTACTCTAACAAAAATACTTTTCGATATTTTATTTTACCACTTTGTCGCCGTAACTAGTTTATATATTCATGCCAAATTAGAGCGTTCTAGTACTAGTCTGAGCTAAGCTGCGGACAGACGGTCAGATGAACGGACATAGCGAAACTATAAGAGCCTTTACACAACACGCGTTTGTATGCGCTGACGACGCGCATTTTTGATAAGCGCGTCCTCTACGCGTTATCAACACGTTTTAGCAGAATTTACACGTTTGTATCGATACAAATGCAAATGTAACGCGCGTTTGAATCGATACATTTTGCAATTGGTGGTGCGGGGAAGGAGCTGAAAATGGCGGTAATAATCAAATAGCGATGGCTTTCTGCGCTTTCTTGCTTTCTTTCTTGATCTATCGCTACAAACCCGCGTTCACAGCGCGTTAGCGATAGATAGATTAGCGATAGATTAGCGCGTTTACAGCGATACAAACGCAAGGATCGAATGCAAAAGTAACAACGTGACTTCAGTCTCGCGTTTGCTGAGTGTCCTGATTGCGTCCTACGCGCGTTGTCAGCGAATAAAAACAACGTGGTGTGCAAACGCTGTAAGGGTTCCTTGTTGACTACGGAACCCTAATAAGAGCAAAGCCCATAAGTGTAAATCTTGTATAAGTGCGGGTAAAACGTAGGTAACGTTACAAGTTCAGACGAAAGTGCCTGGTGAGTCCGCGAATTTGCGAATCATAATATGATTCCCCCACCTGAAAATTAAACCTGTCCACTGCTGCCAGCGCTGCGCACCGGATCAAACGCAACGGTTCACATGTGGGTACTTACGTAATAACTGTTTGCGCACAACGCTTTATTGACTTCACCAAAGTAAGCACATTCATTGATAACTTATGTTGGACGTGAGCTGTTTAATAATACCAGTAATAGCTGTCGAGCGTGTGACGACACTCGGACACTCCGCACGGTAAAGTAGCGGGCGGCAGCGGCCACGCTGATCTCCCTCGGTGATACTGTTATAGACTGTAAGTCCTTACGCTACGACAATTACGTGCTAAGCAAATTCGTGAATTGCTTGATAGTTGGATCGGTTCACTAATGGTGCAAAGGTCTTTTATGTCATTAGGAAAATTGGTGTTCAAAGCGTCACTCTTTGGATTTAATTAAAATGAATATCTACCTACCTGTCAAAAAAGTCAGTGAAAGTAATTGCATATCACATTTACTACATACCAACTTAAATTGTGTGTGTGTATATTCAAATCACAAAACGGTTATTAAATCCTTTGACAGTTGTACAAAATGTCAAAATGTAAAAACGTTCGCATGATGTTCGGGGCTTCTGCGACAGTTGCGGGCACGTAGTGCGGGCGCGTAGCGCGGGTGCTTCCTAGAGCTAACACTGTACTTGCCCAAAAATTGTATGAGCCTGTACCCCAGAATGAGAAAAAAAAAATAACAAAAATAAAAACCAGCCAAGTGCGTGTCGGGAAACGCGCAGTGTAGGGTTCCGTAGTAGCCAAAATTAAAAAAAAAAATTATGATGGTTTTTATTTTAGATTTTGTTTTTCAATGCAAGTCTTTACTCGTTTTAGACAAGCAACTACTTCATCTTAGTCACTTTTATGGATTTATTCTAAGGATTTTGTATTTAGTACAAAATTATTTAACACCCAAGTTCAACGACTATTACTACTAAAATAATAAAGATATCTTAACCGCTATAGTTTTCCTTTAAAGTTCATGAAATGCACTATCATCGTATTTTTTTTAAGATTTTTCAAGCCAGCAGTTAAGCTTTTAGAGTCGGGGAGGGGGGGGAGAGGAACGCCCTACTGGACCAAAAATTTGCACTTTAATATTTCGTAAATGGAGCATTAAATTGAAAAGTAGTATTAGCAACTCATAAGTCATTATAAAAGACCTATTTAACAGTACCCCACACGATGGACTGAATTATTCTTCAAACTGTGACAATCTATTTGTTTGTAACAGTGATCAGGTGAACAAGCAGGTGTGTACACAAAGAAATTTAATTCGGGCACAAAACAAAACACATTAAAATTATAACAACATCATTATATTTCAATCAAATTGACATTGACTATGAAATAAGGTGACCAGCGTAATAAGAATCTAAACCGATATTTAAACTTCATTTGGTTTTATTTAAAAAACTCTTTCTGTTCAGAAACCCCTAACAAAGTTAGACTAACAGTATAGGTACTCAATTATGCAATTTGGAAACGAAAGTATTAATCTAATAATAAATAATGATTAATTACATTTTAAGTTACGGTTAGTTACAAATATTTTACTTTCTAGGCCCGGTAATAGTTTATTTTTTCCTGTTCTGTTCGACTTTTCGAGTGAAATCAAAAATAAAGAATTCCCTTTGTCAAGCTGCAGGAGGAGGTGACTTCAAAGAAGGTTCCACCCATCTTCTTTTCAACCCCTTGGATCAAAAAACTTTTTTATTTTTGTTCATGATTAAAATCTTTAATTAACGGGCAGAAAAAAAAATAAGAAAAATAATTAAAATCCTCCCATAAGAGTTTAGCATGGAAACGCCCTCAATTTTAGTTATAATTTTTTATTTCGAAAACTATAAGTTTTATCGCTAAACTTTTCACTTAAAAATTGTAGAGTAAATAATTTGCTTTCAAAAAAAATATTTGCGACGTTACAAATACTTACCGTTTTCCAAAAAATTTGAAAATTTCTACTCCCTCCCCAAGTTAGCGGTTTCATCAAAAAAGTTTAAATTTAAAAATTGCTTAATGTATTTACAAAATGTGTACAAGATGTGTTTGCATGAATTTAAATTGACAAAAAATACCGACACTGACCATAATTATATTTCATACAAAAGAACTTGCATTTACCTCATAAACGTTTTAATAAGAACATTTTTTCTACAATAAATCAATAATTCCCAAGTAAATATTTCGTTTAACCTCCTTCTAAGTCTTGTACGTCGCACAAACTTTTAGATGTAGATATAAAGACAACTGCACAAATATGTTCTGAACATAATGTTTTTAGTATTTATTGTAGTCAAGAACTAACGTTGATTACAGTAAATTTTCAATTTTCAGTATTTACCGAAATAAAATGAAACAAACTTAATGAAATCTAGACTTTTTAATTCCTATGTAGAAACAACCAAGTGGTAATTGATACAGTTACCAAACTATAACTGACAATGTTGATGCGGACCACTACATTATCTCGTAAAATAATATTAATAAGATAAATTCAAATATATGTGCGAATACCTTATTAAATAATAAACAAGTGACGAAAATTTCAAGAAATTTGGTTTCATATTAACTAAATGAGAACACTTTTTCCTATTTGCGCTCTCCTGAAAAGTAGCTGTTTTGCATATAACTCTTTTTACTTTGTACCCGTAGATTTTCTTGTAAATGGGGATCAAAATTTCACAAAAAATTATGTACTTATAGTCAGAGAAAAACCATTTTCGTGTAGCTGCAACGGTTAATTAGCTCAAATTTTAACCGGCGGCGGTTGATTTGGGCTCTAGGTGTCATAACTAGATCCCCTAAGGTGAAATTTTCGGAAAACTCGAAGTTAGGTGAAAAACCAATAGGTAGAATTTTTCTGACGAAATCTACCTAAAATACTCTTTATAAAAATATATATAATATATTTTTATAAAGAGTCTCTTTATAATATATAAAAAAGGCGCACAATTACTAATTATGCCTGTATTTTTAGCGGACGACTTTGTGACAACGAGTGTGTATCTTGGGTTTTTCATATAACTTTTTTTTTGGGGTTAAAATCACGGAAAAACTCAATGTAACGCAATCAAAACTGTTGTGCTGATGGATGCATTGAGTAGTAAACGGGTTATGGAGGTAAGTAAAGCAAAGACCTTAAAAGCTAGTATTTAAAAAACAAACTTGTCAAAAAGCTGGAACTTTGACCTCCAATATCTCCGTAACTAGAAGGTTCTCAGGTATGGTCCAGAACAAAAATATGATCGCAATGACGGGGAGGACAAGGGCCTTTCGGCTTCGTTAAGGGTCTATTTACACCCTTTTTAAGCGACTTAACTAAATGTCCTTTCTTAGGTATTGTTCGTTGTGAGATAAAGTCGAGCTACACGATAACTGACAATCTGGCTCGCACTGAACAGGTCTACTCTAATCTGTGTGGTTCTTTCTTCAATAGACGATCTCAGAAACTAATCTCTGTCCTCTGTGAGTTGACCAACATTATGTCTGTCTATTACTATAAATGAGACTACGACCTCCGAGTTTGTTTCGGCTGTTTCTTCTCATAGTAGTCAGGCACGAAACAACAGCCCGATCTTGTTTAAAAAAAAACCGGCCAAGTGCGTGTCGGGCCCCGCGCAGTGAAGGGTTCCTAATATATGTACATTGGGTTATTAATATACACACCTCTACAAAATTACAGTTTTCTAGTACTAACGGTCTCTTAGCAAAACCTCGGACAGACAGGCAGACAGACAAACAGACAGACGGACATAGCGAAACTATAAGGGTTCCTTGTCAGGACTTCTTCTTCAATCGGTCCCTCATTACTGAGGTCGTGGTCACTGGAACCCTTTAAACGGACAATCTGCCTCCATCTACTCCGGTCCAAAGTTGCCATCACCACCTGCTGAAATTAGCTTGAGGACATAGCCTCTTTTACTTGGTCGGGCCATCGTGTTGGCGACCAGCCTCGCGCTAATCTATCCTCGTCCTCGTCTCATCTACAATTTTTATTTACAATTATTTACCTTAAATTATTTCTTACTCATGTAAAACTATTCATTTTGTTTCTTTATCTTTATACTTAATGTTTTTATGTTTGGATTTTTTGGCTTTATTTATACTTATTTTTATGAATATATATTCTTTGTTGATTCAAAATCAAAATCATCAATCAAAATCAAAGCATTTATTTCAAGTAGGTTCGGTTAGTAGTTCGACATTACAAAAAAGCCTGTAAAAAAAATTGAAAAACCCGACTGCGTAAAAAATAACTAATAACTGAAACAGGACATATTGACTGCAACAGTCGGAACCCATATTGGATGTAATGATTTAAGTCTAGATTATTTAATGGGTCCCGACTGCTGATTTTTTTTATTTTACACTTTTTAGTTACTTATATATACCAATTAATAATCCTCATGATGAGCCCTTTATCTAGCCGTTCAGGCTGCAGAGCGTGGTAAACATTTGAATTTGGCTCCAATAATCCGCCATTTTTTTTTTTGATATACCCAGTGTAACTCTCACAGTAAATACGAATCTAACTACACCTCTCAAGATAAAATCCATCGAGCCGTTCAGGCTGCAGAGCGTGCCAAACATTTGAATTTGGCGCCAAAAATCCGCCATTTCGTTTTCTTTTACTTTGATATACCCAGTGTCACTCTCACAGTAAATACGAATCTAACGACACCTCTCATGCTAAAATCCATCGAGCCGTTCAGGCCACAGAGCGTGCCAAACAATTATACGTACATACATACTTACATACATACATACTCTCGAAAAACATATCCCTCCTTCTGGCGCAGTCGGGTAAAAACTGTGAAAGTACTGTAGTTGCCCATTCCCTGGCGTAGATCTCTATGGAGAAGAACGGACAAGAAACTCCATGGACACTCTAAATATAAAAATTAGATTAGGTATAGTTATAACAATGCTACCTTGGCACTAACTAACCACGGTGATTTTATAGCAATGTAGTGGAAAGGCATTCTTTCGATGTAGTAGCAGTTAACGAGACTTGGCTAAGACCCCGCGAAGAGGGGCGAGCGCCCACTGTGCCAGGTTACCGCCTGCGCCACGTACCACGAGCGCTGTCTGTTCACGGGGTCGGGGGGTGGTGCGGGTTGTCTCAATGTCCCCAGATACGACACTATCGAGCTTTGGATTATCCTTAGGCACAGCGTATCAGTTCTCTCACGCTTCGACTTGGAGCTCTTGCTCGACGCTATAACTGACTCTTGTGTGCGAGTTTAATATTAAACCTATCAAATATAAGCCCTATACAATTACGTACAGACCCATAAAAATAGAGAAGTACTAGATAGTGATTTATCGCACATACACTGGGACTACATTTGCGGCTTCCATAATGTGAATGACATGGTTGCGGAATTGAATGAAAACATTTTAGCAATTTACGATGCGCACGCTCTGGTCAAGAAATGTTTAATTAAGGAACCGTCTTATCCCTGGATAACAGATACAATTAACAAGCTCGACTCTTTGCACAAGGATTGGCGCATAACAGCACTGGATAGGGATAAGTGGAAGGAGGGAAGGGAGGCGTTCGCCCTGCTGTGGGACACAAATAGCTTAATTATTTGAATCGGGTTTTGTTATCAAAATCATGGGTTTGATTATATTTTTGCACGAAACCCTAATCCTTTTTCTAAAACAAAAGTAGCCTAAGTTACTCCTTAAAACATTAGCTATCTGCCAGCGCCAGTGAAAGACCCGTCAAAATCGGTCCAGCCGTTTCGGAGATTAGCCGCAACAAACAGACAGGCAGACCGACCGACAGAAAGCCAAATTTTTAATTTTTGTCTGACACTTTAATTTTGTTTATTTATAAACAGTTGTGATGTTCTGCTTCTCCCCACCACTCCGCTCCGTTCAGTGAGCACACCGCGCACCGCACACGTGGGACGCTGCTGGTGATGCTGCTGAGCTGAACATAATATCCCTTCGCAGAGACAATAAACATTTAGTATTACATGTAGTACCTATGTGCAAATATGAGCTCATTAGATCTAAGTGCTTATATACATAATATATATACGTGTTTTAAGTTCAAGCTTTGATATTTTTGTGGGCTGTGTTGTTCACATGTTAAGTGAAGACTTGCAATTGGCTGTCAGTTTTATTTACTATTTTTACCTACTTATTCTGTTTTGTTTAGCTGTTAGTCTTCCATAAATAAATAAATACTCATACACAAGTCCGTAGGAAGGTACATTACCATTACTAACATGGTCTTTATCTTGGTTGTAATTACCGCCAAAAAGTGATTGTCGTAATAATTCATGATTAATTTCTGCTTGTGGGAATAAAATGATAAAAGTGATGCAGTTTGTTTTCAATTGAATAGTTACCCTGTGTTCAGCCCCAGCTGGCCCCGGCTGGCCCCGGCTGGCCCCGGCTAGCCCCGCCCGCGCCCAGAGCCCGGCTACTGTTCTCAGTGGACTCTTGCCGTTTGACCTGCACAAATCTAATCATATTTGGACGCTGCATAACCAGTTTATGCGGATCTCGCACTATACGGGAAATGTTTAGAAAGCGAGGTTATGTTATACTGGAAACGTAAAGCTTCATGTGGCGCCGTGTGTACAACTAAAAAGGGTAAAATAAAAACACTAAAAGTGTAAGATAAATTAACTTCCGGAAGTCGGTAACTTGTTTCGTTTATTGCTTTTTTTCGCCACCGACTTCCTAAAGTAACGTTATTTTCCAATATTAGGGTTTTTTTAGAAGCCGCTAGTTCATTTTTGCAAAATATTTTTTTATTCCAGTCTAATAAGTGACTGTGGGTAGAACTGCTTACCAAGGTATAAGTACCTACTCTCTAGTATCTGATCATAGAGAATTAGTTAGGAACTTATCATGGCATGATGGTCGTGGTTCTCACAGTCAAACAATGGAGCCACTGGCCGCCTCGGGGAAGGCTAGAAAATGCTTGAGTGAAGGCAAGCTAATAGCGCCGCCGCTACGTAGCACGTGACGGCGCAGCTCGCAGGGGAACTGGCAGACCTCTGCGTAGAGCAGCCACAGCGAGCGGGAATCAAATTCCTTGCAAATGGAGGCGCCACTGACTAAGCACAACCAGTCGGTTACCAAGTGTCGTACATCGGCTTCTATTAATAGACGCGTCCGCGCGTCCGCGCGCGTGTTGGTGTGTGTGTGTGCGCGTGCGGCAGTGTGGCCGCAGGTGCAGGCTGCTCCCGCGCCGCCAGCCGCGAGCAAGTGTCGCGCGAGAAATTATTTGATGGCTGCCGAGCAACTCGCGCCGCGCCCACTTCTTACCATAACACAGTGCGCTGTGCGATACACAGAAGCACTTCTTCACGCATGGTTTGGACCCAGGTTGGCCGCAGGGAAAACCTGCTCAGGTGGAGATTCATTAATGAATCTGCCCTGGAGTGTAAATGTGGTGCTGTTCCACAAACGATGGGACACTTAATATCGTGTCCTGCGTGTCCTGTTGTTTGTTCTCTGCAGGAACTGATGGGCGCTACTGAAAGCGAGAGACACAATTTAGATTGCCATCGACAAGCTAAGAAGAAGACGCATGGTTTGATGGTTCCCAAGTTATGTACGTTCTACTATCGGAATTATTTAAGAAAACGTAGGACTGTAACGTAGGTTCCCACAACCAATTCCATACGTATTCCTATTCCATACAAGTACGTTTAGGGCTAAAGCACACTGTAGACAAGACTGTCTTAAGGTGGATGCTCCAGGGTAGCCCGCGAAACTAAACGCGAAAAAACTCCAAGCGCATAAAGGTGCAGCAGTGACTTTTACCTTGAAAAAGTAATTCCTGCACTTTTATGCGCTTGGAGGGTTGTATTGACGATTTTGATGATTATAATTCTATAACTACATACGTGTTACAGCCGCGAATCATATTTTAATCAACATACAACCTGATACTGACCTGCGAATTGCAAAAAACGTAAGAAAATTTGAATTTCGCGGGCTACCCTGGAGCATCCACCTTAAGACAGACTATTTCCCTACTAGACTACGACTAGTTACGACTGTTAAGATGCGGCACAACATAATCAAATTGTTGATATTCAGAGTACGTTAACATATGTATGATCATCGCATTTAGGTAAGTACAATTTTTGTATTAATTATTGGTTGGATACATTCCCACTACTTATTGAACTGAGCTTAAGTAGTAGGAACAGCCCTTTTACGCTTTGTTTTACTTTTAGTAGCAGCAATCTAAATACCAAATAAATCGCTATGATTTTGGCAGACTTGTCGCTTGTCAGCGCAACGCCAGCAGCGCCATCTGGTCTGATCACGCTAGTTACGACAAAACTAATAAGATGGTGTTCGATAGATTCGTGGCAGTTTGGCACTAGTTGGTCAGCATGAATGAGGCTCCATTTCAGCCGCGAGCGGCGAGTGGCGACACAGGACGGCACCGTGTCGCCAGCTGGAATACGCGCGCCGGCCGCGACCCCGAACCACGCATTAACATTCAAATTTATGTCACCATTAACGTTCCGTAAACATTGCTTTAGCCGAATCACTGTCTCATTTAAATTTTTAAAATAAAGTCAAACGGTCGTCGAAGTTAGTTTTATATACTTTCAATCATCGTTACGAACGTGTGATACGCAAGTGTGTGACGCAGTACGAGTCGTCTGAGCTAGTGCAACGTGTTTAGTTCAGAATGGTTCTGCCAGCTGCCATCTCTGCTTGCACCCCTACTTCATTGATTTGCGTTCTCTAACACATCCACGACAGGTTCAAGTGCTCGCTCTGTGTCTTTCCTTTTCATAAAGTTCTCCGCTGCCAATAATCATTTTCTGTGGATCATCATAAATATGGAAGTTTAGTACATAATTCGTTACAAGAACGGGTTGCGTCACAGCGTGCGCCGACGAAGCCGGTAGCCCGCCGCCTGCGCCACGCTGCACACAGACAGAGCCGAAGATCCACTCCGTCGCCGAGCGATACCGTTAAAGGCCAGCGCATACCGGCGACGGCAGGGAAGAGGTGTGCGCTGGCCCTAGGCATGCCGCGGGATGTCTCGGTAGCTGCCAGCATGCCACGGTATCTAATAGGCCGGTGGCATCATGAGTGTGTACTGGCCGGTGGCAAAATCCCTTGCGCTGCCGACCGTGGTGAGCGCTGACCTTAAGTCACAGGCGCGGTGAGAGCCCGCGGTGGTTCTCAATATACCAGTCATGTCCCAATAGACATTTTATGTTGTCGAAGCTCCTCCTTTGCGGTAAGCAAGAACGGTACTCTGCAATGAGTGAGAATTCCGCCCTGTCCTGTGTAGTGCGAAGCGCGCAGTGGCTAGTGCCCAGTACGTACTCCCGAGAAAGTTCGCATCACGCTTCCTGACCAGTAAACGGTATGATAGCAGTGCGGATGTTATGAATAATGAAGGCCGCGCCCCCGCGCCCCGCGCCCCCGCGCCCCCGCGCCCCCGCGCCGCTCGCACCAACATTAGACATCAACGCACGGCGCGCGCTGCGTCGCTGCACGCTGGCTCACTGCTGATCACACACGCACGCAGCTTACACCACGTTACCTTATGCTACCTTGACAATTAGTGATAACACACCTCATACTAAGATGAAATAAAATAGTTCAGTCGTAGGCAGATTTCGCGACAGCGACACCCCAAATTTGGCAAAAACTACGAAAATCTGGCCAGCAGTCACACCAAATACCAATGGGTATCGTGGCGAAATGAAACACCTGAGACACGAGACCAATGAGTTGTTACCTGCAGATGGAAGACGGGGAGTGGAGCATGAAGGAACAGGGAGAATCACGTCAAGAGCAACTGACCACATATTGTTATGTATATATAATATTTGCTACTCATTAGAGAGTCGTTCGTAATGACATGTTTATGCAGCAGATAACACGGCGCCGCGGTAGGTACGTACTGTGTCTGCCTTAAGGTAATGTCAGAATTAACTGGCGAGCGTAAGGTCCGATGGTTTGATTCTCAAGTCGGGCAAAGTGTCGCGATTTTTGGGAGCTACGGAGCAACGCGAAGTTTTGCTTGCAACTGAAGGACAGCTAAGCAGACAAGCACAGAGGATACATTAAAGTGGGTTTACATTGCGGGCTTGTGGTGTCACCGTGGCACCAGTGGGCCCGGGCCTGGGCACCTGACGCGTCAGTCTGAGCTCGCAACCAGAAGGCGCGGCCGCCGGCGGTGGCCGAGTGTTGAGCTGGAGCGGCTGACACTGTGCTGTGTGCTGGCTCAGAAGGTTCACTTCGTACAGTATGCGATAAACACCTCCACATTTCTAACGCTGTAAAAGATTTGCAATACATATTTAGAAAGTATTGAACAGGTCTATGAATCTTTTGATGGTGAATTAAAAGAAACACTTAAAACAACAATCGACACTCGGACCACAATTGACGAGTGGCGGCAGCAGTGTGTTGCGCCGGTGGTGTGTCTCTCGGGACCTATTGTTTATGTGTGTAACCACTTCTGTCCGCGTGCCCGCCCTACAGGAAACCAATTACTTATTTTTTCAGAAATATACGTTATAAGAGCCCTCACTCCCTCTATTTGAATATACAAACTGACAATATCCTAAACTACGACAAATAAGGACGAAGTTCTCCGTAAAACCAAACTCTTTCGGATGAGAGTAACTGTATACCACAGATAATAATAATCTGTATACATAGTTTTAACAGAACTCAAATACTGCGTGAAAAAAAGATCGAATTAGTAGACAACAAGAAGTGGATAATAGATAATTAATATTGTTTAAAACGAAATACTATCTTTACCGCAAAATTGCTTTGTAAACTTTTGTTTCCTTCAGGTTTTAGAATCACCAGGAGCTTACTCAGGAGCACGCCGCGTATTACGGACCCTGTGATAAACTGTTCTCCCTTAATTCTGCCCCCTGCAAAACTAAGGGTTTGGTTTTCAGATTTGTTTAGAGTAATGGCAAAGCAGACTTTAATGGGAAACTACAGTCTTTTGAGCTCGAAGGGCTACCCCTTCGGGCTCAAAAGACTGTAGTTTCCCATCAAAGTCTGCTTCCTGTGAGACTCTTTATTATCTGGGTGATCTGGGTCGATTGATACTTACTTTTACCTATTACTTTTACGTTGTTGTTCCTGAGGGGGGTCTCCCCTAAGGAACAACAACGTAAAAGTAATAGGTGTATTATAGGTAGGCTGGAACAGCAGTGATACAAGTCTCTCATCATTTTACTTGCAGAGTATGTACACCAACTTAGTGTCAATCGACCCAGATCACCCGGATAATAAAGAGTCTCACAGGAAATAGAACCCCTCATTTCATCCTGCTAGAGTTTAGGACGCGAATCATATTGTCATCAACATACAACCTGATACTGACCTGCTATACTGCAAATTGTAAAACACGTAAGAAAATCTGAATTCCGCGGGCTACCCTGCCCCTTACTGTGTGCTGACCCCCGCGCACCTTCGCGCACCTCCGCGGGCATTCCTTAACATTATGCTAATTATGTTTAATTTAAGTGTATTTTACCCAATAAAATAATAATGAGGAAAGCTCGGATTCCACGTTATCTTCATCGATTAGAAGTTATCTGTCTGAAACGTTGATGGTATGTAGATAGTATACTAACTGTGTATTGGTAGTCAGAACAACGCTCGGCGGGCGGAACTTATTTTTAGCATTAATACATTAATTAAAGCCTTATGGTAATCTAATTTTAGCTCATACCCTTCAGGTGAACGTTATCGTTAAGCTTTTAAAACCTGCCCCGAACAGATCTAGTATTTTATTTGTACAGCTAAGCGCGTACAAAACGAAAGCGCTCCGCATCACCTGCGGCCAGTTCACACGGGCGCGCTGCGGCGCGGTGCGCGGTGCGACCGGTTGGACTCCCGCGCAGCGCTCGCACCTCGGCGCAGTTACTCACTACCAACACGTACCTTTAATATACTATGGCCATGTTCACCGAAAACATAACGGTCTGATTATCTAAAAACAGCTGTTTAATAGTACATTGTTACCCTAGGGGTGAAAGTAACTTATTTAGTTCCGAGACGGGGTTTGGTGCCCGAGCGCAGTGAGGGCGCTAATAGCTCGAGGGACTAAATAAGTCTTTAACCCGAGGTAAACACTGTGCTTTTCATTACGAATACAAGGAAAGTAAAAATAAAAACATGAATCAACTCGAAAAAACAAATGAAGATCGGATTGCTGCTTTCCCGCCTATTTTGTTTATTTTTCTGTGTCCGGCCAGCTATTCAGCCATTACCTATTTTTCATCTTCTTCATCGAAAAAATGGTAAATATTTTACCCAAATCTATGTTATTTTAAAGAAATAGTTGAAACTTAATTATAATAAAGTTTTAACATAAGTATTCCTTAATTAATACTTAACTTTATGTTATTTCAATTTTACATCGTGGCTGTATAGAAAGTTGGAACATGGTTCAATAGAAAAATGAACTATTAGACGATTCTCCCTAGGGCTGAGAAGTATTACTTTCAACCCGCTCCTCAGGCAACTTCAGACCTACTTTCAGAGTATGAGTAAAGAAATAGTACATTGTTACCCAAGGGGTGAAAGTAACTTATTTAGTCCCGAGACGGGGTTTGGTGCCCGAGCGCAGCGAGGGCGCTAATAGTTCGAGGGACTAAATAAGGTCTTTAACCCGAGGTAAACACTGTGCTTTTCATTACGAATACAAGGAAAGTAAAAATAAAAACTAGAATCAACACGAAAAAAAAATGTAGATCGTGTTGCCGCTTTCCCTATTTTGTTTTTTTTTCTGTGGCCGGCCAGCTATTCAGCCATTACCTATTTTTCATTTTCATCATCGAAAAAATGGTAAATATTTTGCCCAAATCTATGTTATTTTAAAGAAATAGTTGAAACTTAAGTATAATAAAGTTATTTAAAATATATATATTCTTTACTTAATACTTAACTTTGTTATTTCAATTTTACATCGTGGCTGTATAGAAAGTTGGAACATGGTTCAATAGAAAAATGAACTACTTTTTTTTTTAAAATTTGACAGTTGTCAGTTGAAAACGATTCTCCCTAGGGCTGAAAAGTATTACTTTCAACCCGCTTCTCAGGCAACTTCAGACCTACTTTCAGAGTGTGAGTAATGAAATAGCTATTTTCGTACCAGTTGCTCAAAATAGTGACATTCTATGCCACAAAAAGCGAACGAAAAAACAGGGAAAAAAAATTGTACTGAATTTCATTCATCCTCTAGGGGGAGAATGTGATTTAAATTTGGAATACTTACCGAAATTTATACTGAACTACACCTGTGTTTACACCATTGAGTTTGTATATAAAGCATTATACATCTTTTTGAAAAAGGAATACGTATTTATTATGCAGCTACGATTATTAAATAAAATTACGAAAACCGACGAGGCCGTATGAGCTTAATGTCTTTGCTTTTCCGCCAAAAAAATATTAGTCTAGGAATTTGCCGCGTTTTTGTTTTCTTCAAATACATAAACGTTAAGTTTATTTTTAATTGTCATTATTTAGATAAGTAAGCATTTATTAAATGTTTACTTATCTCATATTATTATTGTGTTAATTTTTCCGCAAATGGTACGAAAAGTAGAGTATTTTCTCCGGTGATAAAGCTGTCTTAGGCTTGGGTGAACTTAAATCCCTCGCTACACTCAGGACTCGTCTTAAATCCCTCGCTTTGCTTGTGATTTAAGTTTTTAACACCCTCGCTACGCTCGGGAGTAAACCTCGAGTCCTTCGTTACGCTCGCGATTTAAATCGTCACCCGCGACAGAAGACACTGCTTTATCCCCTTGGTTAATAATCTACTATTTCATGTTCACCAAGGCAAATCAACCGAAGCGAAAAAATAATCAGCTGTCTCATACATTTAGGTCTATGAGGATTACTTTTTCGCGTTTACGATGGTGGTCCCATGGAGAAAGTTGTTCAGTTTGATAGTAAATAAAAGGAAGATCATGGAATTCGACATTGTAAAACTAAATAATGTATTGTCTTTCCTCTAACTTGGCCGCACTACCAACAACTGACATTATTTAATTTAATCATTTAATTCGAGCAACAAGACTCATAGTGTTGGTAACAATGTACTGTGAGTACGGTACGAGTGGTGATCACAAACCATGTTTGCACTTACAAAGACAAAAACCAAATTTAAAACAGATGTGACATCTTTGCTGCAAGGTGACAGGCCCAGCCGAAACCTTGCTGCAGTGCAGGTTCACAAACGCACAATCTAGCCTAGCTGATGCTGATGGCGCTGCCCCGCACCCTACGGACCAAGGATGTGCACTGTTTCCGAATCGCCGTGAGAAACTATCCACGTGAGATTCAGCAAACATAACTGATGCGCTGCAGAACACAAAGGGCGATGAAGGAACATGGATGGGGTTTAGTCAGTAAAAGTCCGACACTCCCTCCTGCTACGCCCAGAGCGGGAGGAGTCATTTGATGACTTCCCATCCGAAAAAAAAAGTGTCGGGGCATCCCCATCAGCACCCTGAATGCGTTATTGTACTGGACTTAACTTATCTCTTTCCTCCCTCCCCCTTTGTTTTTATGTACCTAGTACTTTTTATTAAAAATGAATGGGTTCGGTATCCGCTCACACCGAGCAGCAATGCTACTCACTCGCTAGGTCAGACACAAGTCCATTTATGAACTTTTAAATATAATGTTTAATTTGATATATTATGGTCTTCCTGTTATTTAAGATGCTAGATTATTTAAGTTACCTAATATCATCTTTATAACTAACCCTTTCGGCCGTCATCTTAAAAATACAATGTATTTTTTTTCACATTTGGCGGGTTCGATTCCCGATTCAGGCAGGCGATTATATAAAAATTAAAATGAAGTCTCCTTCCAGTAAAACTTCCTATATACAATATTAAACAAATATTTGTGTGTGTGTATGTTTTATATTATGTTGTAGTTGTTTATTAAAAATAAATAAATTAATAAAGGTACTTTTCTCCGTGTGGTATGGCCTCTTTAGTAGTCCATGGGGTGATTCACCACGGGATTCACTTTGAGATCTTACTAACAGAATACACCGATATGAAAATCGAATATAACGCAGTAATGTACTGAGCATCGAGTAGAGTACGAACTTTCTACAACAATATGACGTACAACTACTTTTTGATCTTGATCTTAGTTTCGATGAATCGACATTAATGGACTCTACACACCAAAGCTCTACACGCCAACTGAAGGGACTCCACACGCTAAAGAGTGTAGAATCCATAAACGTAACAAAGCAAAAGTTGTACAGCATCGTAGTAGTTGTTATCGGTACCGGGGCTCGCAGCACGCGACACTGTGCTGGCACGCTGCAGTCAGCTGTAGTTGTTACCGGTGCAGGGGCTTGCAGCACGCGACACTGTGCTCGCACGCTGCAGTCAGCTGTATTTGTTACCGGTGCCGGGGCTCGCAGCACGCGACACTGTGCTGGCACGATGCAGTCAGCTATAGTTATTACCGGTGCAGGGGCTTGCAGCACGCGACACTGTGCTCGCACGCTGCAGTCAGCTGTATTTGTTACCGGTGCCGGGGCTCGCAGCAGGCGACACTGTGCTGGCACGCTGCAGTCAGCTGTAGTTGTTACCGGTGCAGGGGCTTGCAGCACGCGACACTGTGCTCGCACGCTGCAGTCAGCTGTAGTTGTTACCGGTGCAGGGGCTTGCAGCACGCGACACTGTGCTGGCACGCTGCAGTCAGCTGTATTTGTTACCGGTGCCGAGGCTTGCAGCACGCGACACTGTGCTGGCACGCTCCAGTCAGCTGTAGTTGTTATCGGTACCGGGGCTTGCAGCACGCGACACTGTGCTGGCACGCTGCAGTCAGCTGTAGTTGTTACCGGTGCCGGGGCTCGCAGCACGTGACACTGTGCTGGCACGCTCCAGTCAGCTGTATTTGTTACCGGTGCCGGGGCTCGCAGCACGCGACACTGTGCCTGCACGCTGCAGTCAGCTGTAGTTGTTACCGGTGCAGGGGCTTGCAGCACGCGACACTGTGCTCGCACGCTGCAGTCAGCTGTATTTGTTACCGGTGCCGGGGCTTGCAGCACGCGACACTGTGCTGGCACGCTCCAGTCAGCTGTAGTTGTTACCGGTACCGGGGCTTGCAGCACGCGACACTGTGCTGGCACGCTGCAGTCAGCTGTAGTTGTTACCGGTGCAGGGGCTTGCAGCACGCGACACTGTGCTGGCACGCTGCAGTCAGCTGTAGTTGTTACCGGTGCCGGGGCTCGCAGCACGCGATGCTGTGTGAGCGACGCTGGTGACTTGTGCTGGCCCTGGTACGCTGCAGTGCTCCTGCCGTGCCTGCAGAGGAGGTCAGCGCCATCACGTGACGCGACGTAGCCGACCTTATCTTATCTCCAGGGTTGCGATTCCCTTCCACTGTGCGCTCACCACCGCGCGCCGGCGAACAATTGACCTCTGTTTTATGTCGACTACCATAGCTTCAGCCAGCAGCTTCGCCCGCGTGAAGTTTGATAATTGTCCCATGGGATCTTACTACTGGGATAAAAAGTATCCTATGTTTTAATCCAGGTTATAAACTATCTGTGTGCAAAATTTAATCCAAATCCGTTTAGCAGTTTTTGCGTGAAAGAGTAACAAACATCCATACAGACATCTATACTCACAAACTGTTGCATTTATAATATTAGTAGGATACATCATTACTCTTAGAGCCCTAGCCCGTTTTGTTGCAAGATTTTTCATTGATGTTCTGCTCCTATTGATTGCTGCGTGATGTTATATAAACATTGTAACGTTGTTGTTCGTTGTTGCCTTTTCCGATAAATGGGCTATCCAACACTAATAGATACTTTCAACTCAAACCAGTAGTTCCTGAAATTAGCGTGTTCAACCAACCAAACAAACACTTCATTTAATTTTTCTGAAATATTTGCATTAATCGCTTCGCTCGCCAGCCTCTTCAGCCTTACGTTATCATCCTTAGACACTTGATGACAGTCATACTCCAGCTAGGTCGAAAGTTCTCATCAAGGTGCATAAAATGAGCCCAAACACGATATCGATGTTGTAAACTCTTGATGACCTCTTGCAACTGCCTTCCGTCACCATCGTTAGACCTTCGATGTAAGTCATACTCTAGCTAAGTTTAAAGTTCTCATCAAGGTCCATGAAATGAGCTTAAACACGATATAGCTGCTGCAAACTGTTGCGGACCTCTTGCAACTGACTGTTGTCTCCATCGTCAGACCTTTGATGGCAGTCCAGGCAGGTCTTAAATTCTCACCAAGGTGCATGAAATGAAGGCAATAACAATATAGCTGTAAATATAATCTACATAAACTGCGTATGAATTATTGCGAATAGCACAGCACAGTTCTTGCACGGAAAGAACACGTGAATTTATCAGGCTTCCGTTCGCTATACTACTTTTTGGAGAAATCACCATCATAATCCTGCTCTTATCCCAATTTATTTGAGGTCGGCGCAGCATAATTGTTTTATTCGTCTATACTTCTCTATTACTTTTTGGAAAAATATTTCACAACAACAAAAATAAGAAATATAGAAATGCAAACAATTTAAATACAAAAAGAAATCTATGAAATCTTACAACATAAAAAAAATAAACAAATAAAATAATGTTGGGGGTTTGAACCTGCAACCCCGTAGTTTACAGAGAGGTCATGAAACCGCTAGGCTATTTACTTCGTTGACATAAGCTACAAATAGCCGTTCTCATGTACTTACGTCATGACTGAAACGTCAAACAATTGAAGTATACGGACATAATGCAAAATTGCCTACCCCCTTAAGGAAGTAGCGTGATAATAATTATATAGCCTAAATATTGAAGAAGCCTTTAAAGAAATCTATGCAGTAGTTTTGACGTGATGCGCGCACAAACATTTCGTACCAATTACTTATACCGAGGAAAGCTGATTTTCTTGAGGTCCGCTATTTTGTGCGTATTCACGTCAAAAATCAAATTTCGAGAAAACTGAGAAATTATACTTACCTGTATTAGATATGAAGTATATGTAGCAACTTTAAAAGGTTACACTTCATTGGTTTTGATTGTATAGGTGTTTGAAGTTTATTAATTTTAAACACAAAACCCTCTTTTTTGCGTCTCTGGATGAGATTAAAAAAAATGCTAAGACAGGTATTTCTTTATTTTTATTAATAAGTATTTATTCTGAGTTTCATGATTCTAGGACAATCTAAATTTTTATTTCATACAAACTTTACCCCCCCTTTTCACCCCTTTAAAAAAAAAAACAAAATTTCTATAGCCTAAATGTTATTCTGAATGTATTTAAATAGATTTGTGAACATTTCAACAATATCGGTTCAGTAGTTTTTACGTGATGCGCGGTCAAACAAACAAACAAACAAACATTTTAAAAATGGTTTTAATATGTTCAGTTACTTATTTTAAGTCACCCTGGTCGGTTTTTTTTTAAATCTTCAATGTACAGATTTTTTGGTCTCAACGATTTTATTATATGTATAGATGTTTAGATATAGATAATCACTTCCCAAAAAAAAATCCGCATAATTTCATTTGCCAAATCATAACTTATTACTTAGCAAATAAACTCTTCGCAAATAATTGTAACGCAAACCTAATGTTTAGCAAGTGAACGTTTTAACAATAAATTGCTTACCAACTAGTACTTTTACCAATTTTAATAGAGTCAAATATTTCAGTTGGTATAACATATTTTACGCAAAATAAAATAACCCAAATATTTAGTATCGTCAGCTGTTTTCAATTTACCATTTCTATTCAGTCAATTGCTTATTCAATCAAAGCGTCAATCATTATAAAACAGTTGATTATGAACATATTATGTGGTTTTTATTTCCCTGTAAGAAGCATGCAAACAAGCATAGACCATGCATGCAAACAAGCATAGACCATGCATGCAGCAAGCATACAGCATGCAGCATGAAAACAAGCATGCAGTATGCAAGCAAGCATGCAGCATGAAAGCGAGCTCAAGCCACATGCAGCAGGCATGGTTTCTGTCACGGCTCCGTCGCTGCGGGGCACTGGCGGTCCCACGCGAGCTTGTCGCCGCAGATGTGTTTAATGCTCAGCACCGCAGCTCCAGCCTCAGCCGCGGCGGCGAGTGTTACAACCACCTGCTCCTCAGCTCGCGGGCCGCCTCGCCCCTAAGCGACTACGCGATTGTAAATTACACTGTAGGGGTAGGGCAGACAAGACTCCGTAATATTTTTTTGGATAATGTGTCATGATAACTGGAACCTTTCATGCTAAATGGATGTATGTAGGTGACTAGGCTTCAGGCAAAAAAAAATATTCAGAAATTCATTAACACTTGGACATAATTTAATAGGCAAGTGGGCCGCGCAGAGGAGTGGCCGGGGGTGGTGTCTAGCGTCACATCTAGCGTGCTGGTGGCCGGGGGCTCGGAGGCGCGGGGCGCGGCGGGTGCGGAGGTCACGCGGGGCGGGGAGGGGTGTCATTTCACTAATTAACTCGTTGGGCGCGCCGCCACTCCATTACCGACTGTTTATTGTGACAATTATTCCACCTGAGCCCCCCGCACCCCGCACACCGCGCCCTCCAGCTCATTATTCACGAAGCTGCCCCGCCTACGTTTTGAGCAGAAAAGTGTTTCCGTAATAACGAAGATTCCACAGAAAGTGAAGAGCGCACGTCAGAGGTCAGCTCAAGCCAGTTGTGGCTGGTCGGCTGTGAACAGCTAGCCTCCAGGATACAGAGGATGCTCTTTAGTACCTAGTTACAGTCTCACAGTTTGCGTAGTGTCGCGTGATGTAAGTCTAATAACAGGAGGGTACGAATGCGGGGCTCATTAATGTCTTACTCAACTCAAACTCAAACTCAAATCATTTATTTCAATTAGACCATTACGGCACTTTTGAATGTCGAAAATACAAAAAAAAAGCAAAGCTACAGTCACAGTCACAAGGCATAATAACTTGAGAAAGTACTGTAGTTGCCCATTCCCTAACGTAGATCTCTATGGAGAAGAACGGGCCAGAAACTCCATGGACACTCTTTTAAATCAAAATATTGTTACAAAATCTTGGTTACATCATTCATGTTGAGATTATACGTATATGTGAGAACGATGTAGAAAGACGTGCACATTAAGAGCGTCCAGAGTAAAATGATAAATCAAAAATTAAAAAAAATAAAATAAAAGTAATTAAAATGAACGAACCGTGGCAGCCAAGAGATGGCCAGTCCCAACTGATAGCGCCCGTTCACGAACATGACGCATGTATCGGCACCATTCAACTCGACCATATTTAAGGGAACTAAGTGACCCGACACACCCGCCACCATCAGCGAGACATTTGAGTGAGCATGACATCCTCTCATAGCCACCAAGGCATATTCAAGTCAATGAAAGATAACTAAATGTAAGTGGCGGCTGAACAGTACAAAGTACTCACACATGTGCTATGCAATTATATAATACTAAAAACTGGAATCTATACAATGCAAGTAGGTATATTTTTACAATCTTCTGCAGCTTCCACAATACATTAACATGGGAATCAATTCTTCTTCTTCTTTGCGTGTCGATAGACTCAAATAATGCCCGACCAGTACAATCAATTAGTTTGCAACTATGGTTGTGGAGCAGGACCAGCATTTAGCCAAGCATTTTTATCATCAATGTAATCCCCCAACTTATAATATGCTTGCCTACATAGTGTGCGTTTTATACAAGATTTAAATTTCGTCTCATTCAATTGAAGAATGTGGGGAGGTATTTTATTGTAACATTTCAAACAGTACCCCATGAAAGATGAATCTACTTTAGCAAGCCTGAAACCTGGCTGAACTAGTTGGTCCCTATTTCTAGTGTTATAATGGTGTCTGTCACCTCTTTTACTGAATAAATGCAGATTTTTCCTAACGTACATGATGTTTTCATAGATGTATTGACAAGGTACTGTCATGATATTAATTTCCTTAAACAGTTCTCTTAGAGAATCGCGTCTACGTAATTCATATATGGCTCTGATGGCTCTTTTCTGCAGAATAAATATAGACTCGATGTCTGCAGCCCGTCCCCATAGTAAAATACCGTATGACATAATACTATGAAAATAACTAAAATAGACTAGCCTCGCGGTATCAATATCAGTAAATTGACGGATTTTTCTAACAGCATATGCAGCTGAACTCAGCCGTCCTGCAAGAGATGTTAAATGAGGACCCCATTGTAACCTTGAGTCGAGCGTGATTCCCAAGAAAACCGTTTTATCGACAAATTCTAGTTTCTCTTGATTCAATATTATGTCACAATCATTACTTTTGACATTTGGTAGAGCAAATCTAATGCACTTAGTTTTTTTCCCATTTAGTACTAAATTATTAGCGGTAAACCAATTATGGACCTTACCTAGCCGCTAACAGCTGACATGCTGGTCTCGTGGCTAAGGAACAGCCTCATGCATCAAGTTTAACTCAGCTACGCTTGCTGCGGCTGTTCATGGATGGATGCTCATCTGTTTTCTACCGAGACCCCTCCGTGCCCCGGAGGGCATGTTAAGTCCAGTCCCGGATCGATTCTCATTTGTAGATCGATGATAGTCTTTACGGGAAGACCGAACCTCGGAACCAATATTCAAATCGTCGCCGTACGCGCATCGCATTCAAACCGCCCAATGGGTTTCCCTGACAGAGACACTTCTATCGACATTCGTAACGCAAGGAGCAACTAGATAATATTATTAAATGAACATCGGCCGGCGTCGGTCGGGTAACAATAAACAGTTTCTTGCTCTAATTACATCTGGCGACATACGCGACCCATTTCATAAGCACACATGCGCGACGTGCTCGCGTGTGTGCGCGGGTGTGCGTGTGTGTGCGGGTGATAAGAGGTCGCGCGATAACCCGCACGAGGCCGCCGATCACTCTGAAACTTTAGCGCGACCAAACTATTTTAGTTGGAATATTTACATCGATGTTCGGCGCTACAGGCGGTAGCTTTACTTATGTCTCCTGACGCTGACGCCGGCATCATTCGTAAGCTCTAGTGGGGAGAAGAGGTCTCATTAGCGAATGGAGACGTTGGAAAGGATTGGTACCAACCAATCCTTTCCAACGTCTCCATTCGCTATAAGTATAGCTAACAACTATTCACTACACCTGTAGTGAATAGTTGTTAGTTATAGGTCAACTACAGTGGTGCTCGTATGGAGTAGTGGAGACATGCGGCGTCCTCACTGTGCAGCTCTGTACTCCTGTCCTGTAGCGAGCACACAGCGAGACGTCACACGTGCGCGACTCGCACGCCGCGCGCCGCTGTGACACGTGGTGCCGGCTCCGCTGCTCCGGCCCGCGCGGCCGGTCGCACGCCGCATGCGCGTTAACGACCACTTACCCACATTATTTCAAATATGAGCTCGTTATCGGTACGCAAATAATTCTATAAATAATGTTCAAGGAAAACAATGTAATATTTTATGAATGAGCGTGTCAGCGGCAGCGTGGCAGTGATACGGCGCGGCGACTGCATACTTGGCGCCTCTAGTACCTGACTGGTATTTTCACAAATTCGAATTTCATATCAGCGCCGCTACCCCCCCGCCTCGGCCGCGGCCGAGACACACGTACATCATCTGTACACAATCAAATTATATGCGATGTACACAGCGCGATACTGCGGTGTAACATTGACCGGCGATAACAATTGATTAGAAGGAAATAAATCGGCTTAGCTGCTACTAGAACGATCAGGTGACGTCGCGCGCACACACGGCCCGCTTGGCACACAGAGGGGTACCCTCATGCCCATATGTCTACTCTGTGCAGCTGTGGGTGTTTATGACTGTGAGCGGTCGGTGTGTCAGTGCGACAACTGACACCACATAGAAGGCGCATTCCTCACCATAGACTTAGTATCCTCACTATGAGGATCTCATAAATAACGGTCGTTTATACATGTGTTGAACTTCTGATGTATGATGATGATGTTCTGTCCAATGTATGGTCAAAACAGATAAAAGTACCTACGCTATGGTTAGCTTCTAATTATCCGGTTATATAATTATGGCGCACTGAAAAAACGTAAGGGTTAAAAATAACCAAAATACTGTTAAAAATAACCAAGCATGTTTGTCAATATAGCACCTGCAAAGTTTGTAGCTAAAAACAAATACGTCAACTTTGCTATAATTACTTGTTTAATATTAACCGTTACAATTGTTTAAAAATACTTAGTTATTATTAGCACAGCAGCTTAGATTAGTAACAACAGAGTAAAGTTGGCTGTGTTTAGCCAATTTTACTTTGTAACCTGAGAAATTACACCTAGCAGACTTATTTGTCACAGTCAATCAACTTACTTAACTACAGCCGGCTTACTCGGCATATAACAACAGTGTTACTCGGTATTCTTAAAAAAACATTGGGTAACTACAACCGGTTCACTCGGTATCTGCTGCAATGTTACTCGGTCTTCTCAGCCAAGTGAATTTACTTTGTAGCCACAACCGACTCTCTCGGTGCTTTGAGCTAGTTTACTAGGTAACCCACAGCCAACCTACTCTGTAGTACTAGTGATTTTAATTTGTAGCCACAACCGACTCTCTCGGTACTTTGAGTCAGTTTAGAGAGGCACTGCAATGCCGGGCCGACCCGCGACGTGAGTGGAGCGAGCCCCGAACATCCCGTCAGCTTACAAAAATCAGATTATTATACTGGTCTTTCAGTAAGTGAACTTTCAGATATTACGCTGAAAAGAACAGATACCACTTTAAACATAGCCAGAAGGCCAAGAAGCGATCTGCTATACCGTTCAAAGTAGAACCGGGGAGGGTCGTTCAATCGCGGTGAATCTTAACACCGCGATTCAGAAACGCGCGTCAACAGCATAGTGACATACTGACATCTAGCGTAGCGTTTGAAACTATCTCCGCGGATACCTAACCTAAAAATAAAGTTGTAGAGATGTTTGGGGTTTTTGATCATAATTTACACATTTTCTTCTTTCTTGATCTTTTTACCCGACTACGGCGAAGCTAAAACGAAGGGCAGTCTATGTATATTCCTCCGTAAGCCTACACTATTCACCCGATTTTGATGAATAAGAATTTATTTGTTAATATACTTCAACAATTATAAGAGATTTTACCTTAAAATAAATAAACACACAGCCGTAAATAAACCATCATACATCTAAAAATAACAGATACCAATAAATAGTATTGTCGGTTAGCAACTAACAAGATGTTCTGTTGTATTTAGCAAAGTTAGTCGATTACTATTATTGTGATTCAGTTACTTAATTATTTTTACCACTGTGTAAAAATGGGTAAAAATGACACAAATCTGTTGCTACAGCTTACTAAGTGAACTTTGTTATTTTTAATGAAATTTAAAAACTATAAAATTAACCGATTATCTCATTTTCAATTTACTGAGTTAAGTGTTGGTAATAATCAACACGAATTAGCAATGTTCTCGTGGTTGTTAATTACCAAACGTACTTCAAGCTTTTTAATAATGTCTTTGTCAATATTAAATAACATGCAGTTAACCGAGCCAAAAGGTCCTTGGTTAACTTTCAATTTTTTCCGTGCGGGAAGATATTAAAGCTTCATATTTTGTTTACTATTTTACTATCCGTCAAAGGTTGGATTGGATAGCTAAGTAAATAAATAAAACTATATCGCTGGACATTACACACAGCGCCATCTAGTGCCACACTAAGCAACGAGGCTTGTGTCGTGGACACCAGATAGTTGTTAAACTACATAGATTGTGTATCAACTATCTGGTGTCCCGAGGGTGTGGAAGTGTTTTTAATGGCTTATTAATGTCATCGCTTCATGCACCGCTTCAAGCGCGTGGCGTGACTGGTGTGTGCTGACGAGCTCACGTAGTAGAACTGTGCCTGTGTGAGGCTGGACACACGGCCTCTCTGCGGCTTGTATTTGTACAGTGAACAGAAGGTGTTCTAACATGGATTGTTTGCTTAAGTGCTCTTTAGCTTGCCGTGAAAAACGAGCCTATTAACGTGCAATAAAACGGCTTCTGTAGGGTCCCATTGACTTTGACTACGTATCTACGAAATAAAAGAAACATTCAGCAGATTTAAATAACTATGTTGGGTGCTTCATCGAACGTTGTTAGAAGTGAGGTTACTTGTGACGGGGTGCGCCCGGGGGCTCGACCGTCTAATTAGCCTTAGCGCAACGCGCATATGAATTAGCGGCGTCTCCCGCTACCACACAATTTGATAGTGCGGCTGTCACGAGCCCAGGCGCCTGACGTCACCCACCCGGGGTGACGTCACGACTCACTAGTACCAGCAGCCGCCAGCGCCAACCCAGCCCACAACGCGCTGCGGCATCCCAAGTGTGTCACTCTTAATGTACCTATCGGTTTATCGATGACTCGAAAACTCCAGTTGAGGTGGACTGCAAGCACGATATTATGAAGATTTTGATTAGTTTTACCTTCTGAGCATATTTTGAGCAGAAGCAAAAGGATTGGGAATATAAATGTTAGGTCAGAACTTTGCAGTTATATGTAATGTCATTGCGGAGTGTAGTAGTGACAACTGGCTGCGTGTGCACATTGCCGAGTGCACCGGGGAGTCACTCACAGTTACAGCAGCGTCACTGTCACCCACGGCTGACTCAATGCTACTCGTGTTATTCGTAAAACTGAATGGAGCAGTGTTGACGTTAACGAGTAACGCGACTAACGAGAGCCATCGATAAACAAAATTATTGAAACCTCTTTGTTAGTCTATTTCTCCACATGATTCATTGTACTGCAAATAAGCAGGTACGGTATCATCAATACATTATTATATATTCTCCATGCTGACCAAATTGAATCGTTTTTAGATTATGGCCGCTAAATCTCAACTGCAGTTGACGTGCAGGTATCTTATAAATATACATATTATTATAAGTACAAACCTATAACAGATCCACGCTTGCATAACTTTTGACCCACAGTATACCTGTGCACATCATTGTATTATCTAACTAGTTGCTTCATTTCGTTTCGCTAACTGATTCTGATTGACAACACAAACATAATCATCGTGGTTTGAAAACATTCGAGTGATCTTTAATCTTCACATTCTTTTGTATTGTTGAGTTAACGCAAAGCAGCGGAAGTTATGTCAGTAGACGTTAGTGGGAACAGACGAGGTCGCGCTATAAATAATACTGTGAGGCTATGCGCGTGCGCGTATCTTCGAGCATCGCACGCTTGCAGGGGGTGCCCTGTGCACTCCACAGCCCCACGCGGCAGGCTGGGCGGGGTGTGACGCGCAACAGGCGCGGTGACGTCACGCTGGACGCTGGTGCTAGGCGAGTTCACGACAAGCGACATTCGGTACAACGGTACCAGTACGCCCTGGAAGTAATCAAGAACATAAGACAAAAGTGGATTTGCAATTCTGTGGAGGGAGAACTAACTGCTCATTAGGTGCTGGAGTTTCAAATGAGTACAATTAAAAATGCTTCAAACTGACTTCTACTTATTTTTATTGATTAAAATAGTTTCGGTACTGCTGCTGACATAATAAACTAGCAGTGGCTCTCAGTCCACAGTCGACCGTGGAACAATTTATGATCTAGTTCGGCCGTGAACTTGCCGACACAACGTGTCTGTTTCTATTTTAAATATTTTATTCTAACTCCAATACATAGAGATGTCGCCTAAGGTGGTTCATATTACTTTATAATTTACATAGCTACGCTGTTGCTACGAAATTAAACAATGTTTTAAAATAGGGCCATGAATACCGTACCTACTGTATAAATTAGAATTGGAAATAAACAGGTATTGTAGAAATGGTGGACAATGTGTGTACGCTTGGCTCGGGTTGGATTTAGCGCTGCCTATTACCACAAGCACCGGTCACGTCGCAGCCTCGGTCATGTAGGCAGGAGTGGCAGGATTGGCAAGAGTGGCAGTAGTGGCAGGAGTGGCGGTAGTGGCAGGAGTGGCAGTAGTGGCAGGAGTGGCGGTAGTGGCAGGAGTGGCAGTAGTGGCAGTAGTGGCAGGAGTGGCAGTAGTGGCAGTAGTGGCAGTAGTGGCAGTAGTGGCAGGAGTGGCTGTGGTGCGAGGAGTGGCAGTAGTGGCAGTAGTGGCAGTAGTGGCAGGAGTGGCAGTAGTGGCAGTAGTGGCAGGAGTGGCAGTAGTGGCAGTAGTGGCAGGAGTGGCAGTAGTGGCAGTAGTGGCAGGAGTGGCAGTAGTGGCAGTAGTGGCAGGAGCGGCAGTAGTGGCAGTAGTGGCAGTAGTGGCTGTAGTGGCAGTAGTGGCAGTAGTGGCAGTAGTGGCAGGAGTGGCAGTAGTGGCAGTAGTGGCAGTAGTGGCAGTAGTGGCAGTAGTGGCAGTAGTGGCAGTAGTGGCAGGAGTGGCAGTAGTGGCAGTAGTGGCAGGAGTGGCTGTGGTGCGAGGAGTGGCAGGAGTGGCTGTGGTGCGAGGAGTGGCAGTAGTGGCAGGAGTGGCAGTAGTGGCAGGAGTAGCAGTAGTGGCAGTAGTGGCAGTAGTGGCAGTAGTGGCAGTAGTGGCAGGAGTGGCAGTAGTGGCAGTAGTGGCAGGAGTGGCAGTAGTGGCAGTAGTGGCAGGAGTGGCTGTGGTGCGAGGAGTGGCAGTAGTGGCAGTAGTGGCAGTAGTGGCAGGAGTGGCAGTAGTGGCAGTAGTGGCAGGAGTGGCAGTAGTGGCAGTAGTGGCAGGAGTGGCTGTGGTGCGAGGAGTGGCAGTAGTGGCAGTAGTGGCAGGAGTGGCAGTAGTGGCAGTAGTGGCAGTAGTGGCAGGAGTGGCAGTAGTGGCAGGAGTGGCTGTGGTGCGAGGAGTGGCAGTAGTGGCAGTAGTGGCAGTAGTGGCAGGAGCGGCAGTAGTGGCCGTAGTGGCAGTAGTGGCAGGAGTGGCAGTAGTGGCAGGAGTGGCAGTAGTGGCAGGTGTGGCAGTAGTGGCAGTAGTGGCAGGAGCGGCAGTAGTGGCCGTAGTGGCAGTAGTGGCAGGAGTGGCAGTAGTGGCAGGAGTGGCAGTAGTGGCAGGAGTGGCAGTAGTGGCAGTAGTGGCAGGAGCGGCAGTAGTGGCCGTAGTGGCAGTAGTGGCAGGAGTGGCAGTAGTGGCAGGAGTGGCAGTAGTGGCAGGAGTGGCAGTAGTGGCAGGAGTGGCAGTAGTGGCAGGAGTGGCAGTAGTGGCAGTAGTGGCAGGAGCGGCAGTAGTGGCCGTAGTGGCAGTAGTGGCAGTAGTGGCAGGAGTGGCTGTGGTGGCAGGAGTGGCAGTAGTGGCAGTAGTGGCAGTAGTGGCAGTAGTGCCAGGAGTGGCAGGAGTGGCAGTAGTGGCAGTAGTGGCAGTAGTGGCAGGAGTGGCAGTAGTGGCAGTAGTGGCAGTAATGGCAGTGGTGGCAAGAGTGGCAATAGTGGCAGTGGTGGCAGGAGTGGCAGTAGTGGCAGTAGTGGCAGTAGTGGCAGTAATGGCAGTGGTGGCAAGAGTGGCAATAGTGGCAGTGGTGGCAGGAGTGGCAGGCCAGAGGCATCAAGTCTGACCCACTCTTCGTCATCAGGTTCGCATCGAATAGTGTGTTTTTCCTCAACCACGAGCCGTTTAAGGTATCTAGAGTGTATTTTTTTTTAATAGAAAGTTGATTTGACCACACGATGTCCACCGTGAAATTGACTTTATTAACATATTTTACAATAATTATTCTAACTTTCCGAATGGAATCATTGGTATAGTAGGCCACAGCACTAAGCAGTGGCGTCTAGCGGTTCAGCATCTCGGACACAAATACTTCCGCAATGGACCAATAAGTACATACCTAAGTCTTATTTAGGTAAAAACGAAACGATCCTGGGCGCGGACTGTGCTGAGCCGATATCAGCCTGTTGATGTTCAGCGTGAACAATTAGTCAGCTTTACTTGGAGTGTAAATGAACCTAGTTACCATGTTCACCGCATTAGTAATGGATGTCATAATGTGATGAGTATAAAGGGCGCGTGTTGGTGTGCGATGCTATTGACCTCCAAACCCTGCACAGCCGCGGGCTGGCGGGCTCGGGGCTCCCGCGCTCGTGACTCGTGGCTCGGGGCTCGGCCGGCGGAGGGTGGTTAATGTCCGCCATTCGTTAGCGCCACGCGCCGCGCCCCGGACACTAATCATCTTAATAACTACAACTATGGGACTTTTAATAACCGCAATGCATGCACGTCGCTTCAACGTGCAAGAAACAGCGACTCTTCCAAAAATATTGTGCCTTTAGTCAATGTGAGTGGTTTCCTGCCTGAATATTACTCGGTTAAAAGGTACGTTATCATCGCATCGCAGTTTATCTACGAAAGTCGTCCGACGTTCAAGTTCAAGTGAAACCTTTTCATATTTCATTTTGGCGCAGGACTCCACATATTAGTCCCATCCTAAATACTATGTAGTTCAGCCTCCTTGCGTTCATTTACTCTCATGTCGCTGTCAAATTAAACATCATAATTGAAATCACCCTGATGTTTCCCATACACACTGGAATATAAACCTACGTTCTTCTATAACTATACCGTATATAGTTGTAGAAGAACCTGAGCACCTGAACCTGAACCGGACATGCACCCGCGCCGCCACGCCACGCCGTGCCGCTGAGTGCGCGAGGTGATCACGTGGTGTAGCCCGCCAGGCGGCATGCACTGCGCCATCGCATGCACTCAGCAGAAATATGACTACGTTATGGTGAGTTGATAGTGCAGCACACTACTTATAAGTAGGTACATACATTTCATAGAAATTTGAAGAACTTAGTGTGTCCATCATAAATGATTACCTATACCTACATATACGTGAGTAGGTGTAATTTGGATACATAAGAGTAAACCTACAATGTAAATGTGCTGTGTACTGCACAATGCGAATGAACCCGAAGTCAAGTGTTCTGAATGATAGAGGATGTCAGCGAGTGCGAACTGTGTGGAGTGGACGAAGGGGTTGTGAGGTGGGTGGACGAGCAGGGCGCGCCACAGGTCGCCGGCCGCGCGCCACAGGTGGGGTGGGCCCGGGCCGCCCGGCGCCCCCGAGACCCACACGCACCCTTCACGTTTATGATAATTGGAGAGCAGCCCGCACTAATGATGTCACCCGAAAAGTTCCGCGATACACTGATAGACTGACGCGGTGAAGACATGGCGAGTTGGCGACATTATGGCTTTATTTTTGGAAATAAAGCGCTGGCGCTGACAAATTGCCGTGGGTCGATAGTCAATAGTCGCAGTTTTTACTATTCCGAATTAATTTTAAGACTGTCATTGGGCTTGCAGCACTCAGATCATTGACCATAAGTTCATAACACTGTGACTTTGTGGGTGATAAAAGTCAACCTAAACAATATTTATGTTGGTGACGGCCGCGGCGCCGGAAGGGGTAGGCGGCGACCATGTTCCGCAGATCTCAATGTGTCCGCACACTCACAGTTAGTATGGCGAGTTATCGGTGAGCGAGAGACAAAGTCGTCTGGTTACATAACACGCCATATGCATTTTAATATGTTTGATGAAGGAATCTGCAGATGTCCGCTACTGAAGTACGTCGAGAGTACGCAATAGGACAGAACAGAAGCTTCACTTCTAAGTAAGGCACTGATAAGTACTGAATCCACTGCGTCGTCATCAGGTTTTTATCATTACACAAATATTCTTGAACTCGGGGAAGTGCTCCGACATTTCCTAGTCGTCACGCGCGTCAAGTGGTACAAGTTAATGTTCCAGGCGACAAGTGGTTCATGTCGACCAGACTATACGCTGATTCAATAACAGCATAAATCTGTCGAATGACCGATCTGGTCGAGACGCCATTGTTTTACTATTGCGTCTACTTCGTGGACAGATTATGGGATAAGGTAAAGCTATTGCTTGCTATCGGCTGCTACTGCAACGCCACTGCAGTTCGAAAGTACCATTAACATCGGTCTAAAGTATGATTAACAGCTAGTATTTAATTTTTATAAATTATAGGCAAACTCTTATGAAGCTACTCAAAGTCACACTTTGAGTAGCTTCATAAGAGTTTGCCTATAATTTAAATACTCACTCACTTTAAATACTCCTCCGTAATAAATGGCTCATAGTGTCTAGTGGTCCTTCTGCATGTGTCTCCGCCGCAGCAGCCATGTTGTGACGTCACGAGGACTGCGCGCGCGCCGCGACGTTTGATTAATTGCGCGCGTCGCGTCAGATTGTTTGCCGCGAAAGTGAATAGCTTGCACTGTTGTGTTTAACTCCGTACATTACAGTCATGTCTCGCCAGCCATTACTACTTGGACGACCGCGCGACCCGCCTGGCTGCCTACCCAGCCTTGTGTTGTCCACACTTATGGGCAGACAGTGCAGATGTTTGTTTGTTGATGTCGTCAAGGCAGAGTTTAGTTACTTCAATAGCCTTTAATTAAGTTCGAATCACCTTAGTGTTGTAATCTTAAGGATGTTAAATTGTCCTTAATAGTGTCTTTCAGTTTGAACCTTCCGAAAATAGGTGTCATTTGACAAACGATATGAATTGGCCTTCAGAAGATTTTAACTTCAAAATAGAGCCTTAGGGTCAAAAACTTCTGAATGCCAATTTCTTCGGCGGATTTGGAGGTGGGAGATCCCAAAATAAATAATCAAAAACTCGCTTGTTCATTTTAATAATGTTGTAGAACTTGTTTAGTTGACGATAGAGCAAATGTTATAAAAATAATACTCAGTTAGATATTGATAGTGATTAGAAATTGTCATCGAAGGCAGTTGGCTGTGAGGGAGTGGGGAAGTGTCCATGTAGAATGTAGTATAAACATAAAGAAATGGTTCTGAACTGAACTGTCTTTCTGTTGCAAGCCATGTCCAAGCACTGCTGTCACTAGAGCAGTGTTGTTTGAAGTTTATACCTATTCTCAAATAGCGAGTGCTCATTATTGGGTGTGAACTATCTGCAGTTTTTTTTAATATACATATAAAAAGTACGTTTCATTATGTTCGTACGCACAGGGCCGTATCTAGGAATGTGTTTCGGAAGGCAGGAGGGGGCTATCATGCATACAAAATCAATCGATCGAAAGATTTTGCACCCACCTAAAATTTTATTGGTTTTCTTTTGTTGAAAAACAAAATTTATAATAAAAAGAATGTCAGAACGAGCGAAGCGAGCTCGAAATGAACACTACCTTCATACATAAATAGGAGTCATGATAGTTTCTATGTCGACAAATGCAGCTTTTTTTTGAGAAAAAAGAGATTGCAACAGCGAGAGTAGCGAGCTCGAAAATATTAGCACTCTTCGGATTTGGTATTTTTTTTTCATTCATGCAAATATGAGAATAGGAGAAATTCTCAACTTTTACGAAGAGCGGGTGATGCGCAGTTTAGGTTACGTCCCGAACTTTCAACCGAACGTGCTATTTAGAGTGTTTAGCATACAGTTACTTTATGACGCCGGCAGGTTTACGCCTGCTTCCTTGACCTCTCAAGAGCCTTCCATCTTGTCTCATATGATGCGCTCTGGGAAAAAATCGCAAGCAGGGGTAAGGGGTATTGGGGGGCTATTTCAGTATTGGTATGGTAATCAGACCAATCATGTGAAATGGGCCGGTACGTTTTCTTAGCTGTAAAGGGTGGAGTGTGGGGTGAGACCAAGGAGGTCTGACGTCTCCCAGTTGGCTATGCGGACGATATGGTGCAGCTGGGTCCGTCTGCGGACGCAGACAGGGAGTTACTTAGGACTTGTGAAGCCTACGCTGCCGGACATGGTTTAATTTATAATGTAAAAAGTGTGAATACAGTATTTACGGTCAGTAGCAAATGCCAAGAAGAGAGACCTGAGCTTCGTATAAACGGGTCAGTAATCCAAATGATATAAAATGTTAATAACGATGTAGTGAACCTTCTGTTCGTAACTGCGATGAGGTACAACTTGATTGCGCTCTGGCAACTAAACAACGGGTGAGTGTTAAGCGCTTGATTGTGATCTCCGGCCGATTTCATTTGCGTTGTTAATGTTAACAAAACACACAAATAACGTAAAGTGTTGTCTTGTGGCTCAGTGGCTTGTTTACACTTCATCAGACAACCACCGCGCGACGCGCTTACTGACCACTAAAACACAACTGTTGTTTTTACAAGCTTTTAGTTAGCTGTACTATGATGTTTGTTAACAATGAAAGAACCATCTTTCATTCTCAAGAAAATCATCTTAACCTAAGGAGTCCACTCCTGCAAGTAAGGTTGGGATAATTTTCTTATCAACTTAATACTTTGATAAAAATTGTTCTGTTCCGATCATCTGTACGAATATTCTTAACAGAGAATGTAGAGGCGACCTGATGTTGGATCGTCTCCACACTAGCGTCCACGCTTCTCAACAGACATGGTAAGGTGACGTGAAACTCCAATCACTGATGAGTAGCCAGAATGTTAAAACATTTACTTTGATCTTGTCTTATATGGTTGTAGAGCTAGACTGAAGCGTTGAATATCTTGCCTTAATTTAAAAAAAAAAACAATTGAAACTTGTGCAATAAAGCTGATTCGGTCACAAAGGATAGAGAGGGATCGAATATTTGATGATGTGTTTTTGCGTCATTGGCACGAAGTCAGTGAGCTAATTTAAATATCTTTACACTGCGAAACAGCTCAAGTCTGATAGATAAGTTTTTGTGAGTCGGTCCCGTGAGGCAAGGGAAGAAAAAATTCGGCGCGTCGTCCACACTCGATCGAGGTCGCAGTGAGTGAACTGTGAAAGCAAATGGAATACGCGACTTCATAGTGATACAATTATAATTATGTAGAAATAAAGGGTGTAAAAAACCTCTTAACGAAGCCGAAAGGGACTTGTTCTCCCCGTCTTTGCCATAATTGTTTGCTCTACACCATACCTTCTAGTTACGGAGATATTGGGGGTCAAAGTTCCAACATTTTGACAATTTTTTTTTAATACAAGTTTTTAATGTAAGATTTTTACTTTAAACACCTCCATGACCCCGTACAATTCAATCCATACATCAGGACAATGTTTTGAGTGCGTTACATTGACTTCTACAACAAAACATGATTTTACACCCCAAAAAAGAAGTCGTTTCCCAGCAATAATTTTTGCGTAAAGTTACTTAGTTTGATGTAATAATAATAATAATGGCAACTCTCGATGACATATGCGTCATTTTATAAAACACACAATATATTCCGTATATTTGTCGGCAGGGAAAAGGCTGACCACCGAAGGGCTTGGGACTTAGGGGCCAACAGGCCCCGAGCCGGGTCCCCGCTACCGGTGGTTGTGTGCAACGCATGAAATGGACTCAATCTATGAACGAGAACGTCATGCGTGCATACTACGGGTCTACAGAGGGGGGAACTAACCTCACTGCGTACCGTGTTAGGATGCTGTCTCTGTTCCAGGATCTTGAACCAACCGTCAACGTCTCGGCCCAACGACTGTCGGATCAGGTGCGGGTCATCCAACGCAGTCACAGGTTGGACGACACCGCGCTTGATAGGCTGCGCTCAGAAGTACTGAGCAACCTTATTGTTTTAACTCCGACACAAACCGCGGTGCATGCGTCAGCTATTGACGCAACACTACCGCGGTCGAACCTTGCTGTTGTAGAGGATGATAGGGTTGCCACGGTAAGTAGCCAGTGCAACGACCGATTGAGGAGCGCTCTGGAGGATGCGCTTCGTGAATATCGGTCCACTCCTACCGAACTTAGGCCCCGATTACCACGGTTACCCATGCATAAGAATAATAGGGCGCTGGTGTGTGCCTTGGACTCGCAACTTAAGAATATATTCGAGAGTAGCGAGGACCTCGTTGATACACACTCGATTCTGTTCTGTGGGGCTGTTGCGGCATGTCGTTTAGCTAATGTCAAGTTCCCAAATTGTGACGTAGCTACTCGACCAAAGACAGCCGTATCACCGTCGATCCCGCAAAGATCTGTCAACATGTTGGATAGATTATAAGAAGGCCTATGACTCGGTGCCACATACGTGGCTCATTAGGGTGCTGGAGTTGTACAAAATAGAGGCAACTCTACGCGCCTTCCTTGAGTCTTATATGGGGCAATGGAAGACGGTCCTTCGATATCCAGGATGTCGACAAATCCAGGGGAGCGATGAGCCTGTATGGATTAAGCGGGGAATATTCCAGGGCGACAGTCTGAGTCTACTTTAGTTCTGTTTAGCCCTGAATCCTCTAAGCACATTGCTGGAGAATTCAGGCCTAGGCTACCGGTTGAGGAAAGATGGTCATGTTATATCTCACCTGCTTTACATGGATGATCTGAAATTCTTTGCCCCCAACAAATTGCAACAAGCGAGGGGAGATTATGGAATCCGAGGGACTTCAGCTCTCGGATTCCATACACTTAAGATCTCTTTCCTCATCCGAAAGCTATAAGTATTTGGGTATTTCGGAAGCGTTAGGCATTAACGTAACTGACATGAAGCAATCGTTGGGAGAGCGCTTCTTCGGTCGCCAGAAGAAGGTATTAAATAGCCTTCTTTCAGGCGGGAACAAGGGGCGCGCCTTCAATGGTTGGATCATGCCGGTTTTAATGCACTCTTTCGGCATACTCAAATGGACTCAGACCGAACTCGACGGCCTGGATAGAATTTTTAGAAGAGTTCGTACACTGCTGACCGAAAACCGGATGCATCACCCACGATCATCGGTAATGAGACTGTACATCCCGCGGAAGTGCGGAGGTCGAGGCTTTTTAAATGCGAAGACCCTCCACAACCGCGAGGTGTGCAGTCTCAGAGAATATTTTTTAAAAGCCGAAGTCGGTATGCACCGAGATGTTGACAAGGGACTCACCCCGCTGTCCATGGCTAAAGAGAACTGGCACAAACCTGAAGTACTTACCACCGATGACCGCAAGGAAGTATGGCAAGGCAAAGAGCTTCACGGGCTCTTCAGGGGCCCGATGTAGATTTTCTAGCGTCCGTATCCTGGTTACGTTTCGGTGACCTCTTCGGGGAAACTGAAGGTTTTGTCTGTGCGATTATGGACGAAGTTATGTTGACGAACAACTAACGGAAATATATTATGAAGGACGGACGGTTGACGTGTGTCGGGCATGCCACCTTCCGGGTGAGTCCATCAGACATATTATTTCTAGTTGTTCTCGTCTGGCTAACGGCGAGTACTTGCACAGGCTCAACCAAGTAGCCAGGATTATACACCAGCAACTTGCCTTGAAATATAAGCTTGTGGAATCTGAGGTACCGTACTACAAGTATGTAACCGACCCAGTTCTCGAGAAAGACCATGTCACGCTGTACTGGGATCGGTCTATCATTACTGACAGGACTATTGTCGCCAATAAGCCTGATATAGTGGTAATAGATCAATCAGCGCGCCGCGTAATGATAATCGATGTTACCATTCCGCATGACGAGAACCTCGTGAAAGCTGAGAAAGAGAAACAAATAAAATATCTCGACTTAGCACACGAGGTTCGCGACATGTGGAATATGAACTCGGTTATCATTGTGCCGATTGTCGTGACGGCCAATGGCCTTATAGCCAAGAGCTTCGATGTCCATCTATCGAAGCTCTCTTTAGGCGGTTGGATCAAGGGCCTGGTTCAGAAGGCAGTACTCCTCGATACGGCTCGCATTGTGAGGAGGTTCTTGTCTCTGCAGCCCTAACCACCGGTGGCTTGGACCCTGCTCCCGACACCGGCGGAGCAGGGCGGATTTTTTTTATATTTCTAAATGTTTTATATGTTTTTATAAGAAATATATTTAAAAATGTAAATAATAAGATTCATATTCATATTCTTTATTGCACACAAAATAAAAAAATATACACACAAAATTCAAATATATATAGCTTATGCTAAGATCATAAGATGAATAAAGGAGATAATAATAAATCGTTTATTTATAAAATGTACATATGATGTACCTACAGAATGCTTGGTTGACGGCTTCGTGTTGAGGTTGTTTACACCCTGTATAATACAGGGTGGCGATTTAGTTACCTATGTCCTTCAAGGAGGTGAGTCTACTCGTCGTATTAAACAACTTTTCCAAAACTCATTTCCGATTCATAAGAAACGGACAGACTCACTTCCTTGAAAGATGAAGGTAACTGAATTGAAACATGTATATGGATACAATACTCAATAGTTAATTTATCTCTTGTATCGTTACTAGACAAACTATTAGCAGCGTGTAAGGCAGTGAGCACATGTGTCGCGCATGCTACGTCTATACGTACGTGCGCCACTTGGAGACCATTATCTCACTTTTTTGTGGCTTTAGTGTGAACGGTTGCTAAAAAGTATAGGTACCTATTTAATTATTTTAATGATAACCTTTGCACTTTGCCTCATTCAAGTTTTATTCCTAACGGAACCGAGTGCTGGGCAGAGTACCTACTGTCATGATGACACCCAATACGAAATCTTTTCAGTTTTTAGCGATAAGTATACCTACCTACCTAGTAAATGTGGTGAGGAAAGTTTAAAGTATGAATGTGGTTGGAAAATTAAAGAAACAATGGATGGATTGTGTGTGAAGGATGGTATGGCTAGAAAGGAGCTGACTGCTGACATGACGAGTATTAGAAAAGTATGATAAGGGCAGGAGAATGATGATTATCTACCTACTGCTGACATGCGACATATTTGTTGTTAGCTATAGAGTTTGTTATATTTTTTCATGTATATTAGGTTTCAGTTCCACTAATCGACATGGCGAAGTCCGTTTCTACATCACATTTAGGTTAAGTCTCCGCAAAAGCTCCCAGTCAGCGAATCCAGCGTTGACCGAGTCTCTCACTGAAGGCTTGTGGAACATCACCCAATGAATTTGTTGCAACCGTCGACTTGATGTCTCATGTCGGTAAAACCTATGAGTACGGGAGGCAGCACGGTAACACCAAGTGGTAGCACTTACAAAGCTACAAGCGATGCAAGTTGGTTGGTGGCACGTGGGCTAGTGTGGGCCAGTGCGTGCCTGCGTGGGCCAGAGTGGGCAGCGGGCGACTGGGCGCGGAACAAAAACAAACAGCGCTTGTTTGCCTGTGGGGACGAGGGTAGCCTACTGACACTAATATACGCAAATTGACTTCGTTTCTTTCGATATCAGTTTTCTGTTTCATTTTTGTAAAAGGAATTTGATGCGTAGGTATTGTAAGTTACAATATTAAGTTACCATTGACAACGTCACAATTTGTAATGTTGTCAATGCTATACATGGCACGGCTCTAGATGTCTATCCTTCCTGTCGGCGGCACATGTGGCACTCATGTCCAGCGAGGCAACATCACATCACACGTCTGTCTCGAAGAATTAAGTAAAAACTGTTGATTGGTCGACTCTTCACGTGACCAGAGGGCGGGCCTATTTTTTGGCCAAAGAATCAGCATTGCCATCCAACGTGGCAATGCTGCCAGCCTTCTGGGCACTTTTCCTGTTGACAGCGATGTGGACGAATTTTTTGACGCCCTGTAACGGTTACAGGTTATTACTTGTATATATTTTTATTATTATTTAGAGTTATAGTTTATATAAGATTATTATATATACTTAATAATAAATGAGTTATTAAATTAAAGTAAAAACTAAAGACATTCTAGGTCAATGTGTCACACCAATGTTTTTTTGTTATCAGTATGTATAAAAAATAGGTAACTCGACACGAAAGAATCTGTTTTTTTCTTTGCTTAAAAAATGACAGATATTAAACGTTAAAGTACGGCCTGCGCCTGCGCGGGAAAATCCGACTACGGACGTGGCGTCACAAACTCACGATGCCGAAAAAAGTCGAAATAATAAGTACAAACCACGTTACAAATCAAATTTTATGAACGTAAACACTCGTGGAGTTAAAATAATAAGTGCAAACCATTTTATAAATTAATTTTAATGAACGTAAACACTCCGCATAACCTGCAATCGGACATGACACTCGCCGCATGACGTCACGCTGCGAGTGTGCGAAGGGATGCAAATTTTAAAAAGCTGTGACGTTTTACACCGCTGTAACTTTGGAAATCCTGGCCCGATTTCGATGAAACAAAAACTATTATTATTTTTACGAGTACGCGCATTAAACTTTTATATTAATATTGTGATGTGTTGGTGTGACTCATTACCACAGTCGCATTCCATCAGTTACCTATGTTTTAAGTCCCTCTAATAGGTGCGATGCTCCTGGAAAATTCTGGATGGAAAAGCCCAGTAGGTAATTCGTCTAACTTAGATTCGAGTACTGAAGTTTGGAGCGTGTAGTCTGTTCATAAAACAGTTGTATTGTTATGATAGTTGCTAACGCTCGCTTATTAGTGAGTAGGTCATCGGTCCAATGGGTGCCAGAAAACAATGATCTCAAGGGCATGCGTTCAGCTTTACGGCCTGTATAGCTCACATCACAATGTTCCCAATCACCACGCAAGGGTATTTTAGCGACCATATTGTGATGCGTGTGTCATATTTCAGGAGCATGGGTCAAGGTTCCTCTCTAGTACATCAACAACTTTCGGGTCGTCATTGATTACCGAGCTTTTTCAGCAGTAGACTAATTGCACAGTTTCTTGTCGGAGAGTTGCAGTCTCCAAATGCAGCAGTGAATCATTTACAACAGCTTACAATGTTAGCAATACAGCGATGTTTTGTTGCCCGGTCTACGGTCGCTGATCGGGGCAGTAGAGCCGACACATTTGTGAGTCAATAGCGCCGGGCAAGCTGGCTCATTTGAATCGACACGTGAACTATATATACTTAGGTACCTACCTACTTATTGTGACCGCATCGATCACCTACACCTACCTTTCCAGTAACCACACAGTTCTTATGAAAGTAAACATGAAATCAAAAGACTTGTAGTCTGTTAAAATAGAGCGTTTATAATCAAATGATCAGTTAACATGCTGAAAATAAGACATGTTACTATACAAACAGTTGTTCTGCGTCAAATTCGCAACATTTTTCCAACTACTACAATTCCTTAATCAACAGGCGTGAAGTCATCGAGATCGACCTGAAGCTGTTTTGAATCACCGAAGTTAAAAGGTACGCGTGTATCCCTCCTAGTCCTCACTGAAGAGACATTCTTCCGGCGGTTCCATGTTGAAGCGCCTCACTGCTCGCGCCGAATCCCCGTGTTCATCGCGAGCCGGTGTTTGCTCGGTAAAGTGGAGTAATGGTGTGTGAGTATGTCAGCCTCAGCTCTGACACACATCCAGCGTGTTTGGTCAAGTGCACACGTGTCGCCCTCCCGCCCTCCTGCCCTCCTGCCTCTCCCCGGCATGCCCCTCACGCGAATTGAATCAAATAAGAACATGTATAGAAGGGAGCAGTCTTCTCGTAATTTTGCATTTGCATGAAAATGGCATTATTACTCGATGTAGACGCGACGGTTCGAGGAATTCGATCAAAATATTATGTCATGAGACTTTCTAACAGGCCGTCTGTGACTGGAGCCAGTGGTACTTTTAAGCATTGGGTGAAGTGAGCCTGCTGCGTTTAGTTGTAACGTTCTACTAATGTAATAGACCGCGCGATGCAAATATTCTGTTCGGTGGGCTCGTCACTGTTTGCGCCCCGCTTCGGTAACAATCGGCAAACAATCCGAATCGCTCCGTTTCTCCAGATATCTGTCCCTTGTGCTGAAGGTTCATTGTGATGTAAATTGATTTGTTTTTTTAGTTCGTTGGCAGTTTAAGCATAGAGCGGTTTTTCAATGAAAAAACATGTATAATTTTGGGAAGATATCTACAGATAAAACCGCTACTGGACGACTTGCCTTCAAAAAATTGAAAGTACACAGCTGTTATGTAATGGAAAATGTGATTGTGGAATATTTATAGGGAAATCGGTATACTTACCGGAATACCGGTCACTCACGACTCCGTATATGTGAAAATATAATCAGTTATAAACAATTTACTGATTAAATAGTTCTCGATTATTTAATGAACTGGCTTAGAAAATGATAATTTATAGCTCCGAAAATACCGCTGAGTAATTGTGATTAGGATAAGATTGTCATGTTCACTGACTTACTCAACATGTTTGTTCGGGTGAAGTGAAGCGAGGAAACAGAGACTAACAGGACATCTATTGTCGTTTTGTAGATTGTGCCGGTGCGCACTATCCCTGCAGACTGTGACGGCTGACCTGAGCTGAGCTAAGCTGAGCTGAGTTTTCTACCGATGGGTGAAACCACGTGGTTACTGATCTGTTGACGACACGAACTTGTTGGCTTCACGTGACCAACAACTATAAAGTAAGTAGCAGTTTTTAATTTATGAAGTTTATAAAAAATTATGAAAACTGTTCTTACGTGTAATGCAGCATATGCTCGCCGGCTCATTGGGCTGGCGTATAGCATATCATATAGCACGCACGGACAGTGTGGAGCCCGGGACCGGTGCAGTGGTGCACTGATAGTGCGGGACGACAGCGCGGGGTTGTTTCAGTCCGCATTCACATTGGACGCAGGATATGATAAGCTTCGTTACTAATTTTGATTGTCGCTTTTGAACAAATATGGTAAGGTTGATCCGAAAGCCTTTTTCTTCATTTCAGCCTCTATTCCAAACGCCAGCACGCAACGCCAAAGGATCTACCAAGAACGAGACGAGAGCGACAAGGTGTGTTACAGTACAGTTCAGGGACCCCCTAGCTCTTTCCCAATCTTGGTACTTAGGTATTTAGATCTTAGCTAATTATTACATAATAATAAGTGTATAATTTTCCTGGTCTCGCATGAAGCATGTGACGCGGGCGCAGTGCGCTCGACCCGCGCGCCCCGGCCGATACGCAGTGCGGGGATAGAACGTTCTTGAGATACGGCCGCTTCGAGAAGCGCGGGTCAGGGGGCACGTCTTATCACTGCTCCATACCACACAACAGATAACATACCTTGACGTGTCAAACATAAGGTCGGTTCTAAGTTGTGCGGTGGCCGGACACATTTAGAGGTCGCGGTGTTATCGGCCGTGTCTCTTCGTTATTTTCCGATTATAGTGATTACGTATAAATATTCGTTGCTCTATTTCTGTAGTGGTGACAGCAGATAAGGCGCCGATACGTTTTTATGGGGCTCCGATAAACTTGGTTATCGCGATGTTTGTCCCGACGGGCATCGAGCCCCGCCGCGCCGTCCCGGGAGCGCGGTCTGTCACATCACCACCCTAGGGACTGACTCTGGAGAACTAGTTAACCAAAAACACGTATAGATTTCTAGCTATTACATATATCATGTTTTTTTGTTAATATACAAATTTTAAAAAGTAGGGACTGAAAAGTAAAAAATATTCAATGATCTCCACTACAAACGTTCAGTTCATCCGGCTATGCGGCAAAAGCCATCTTTTATGTTTGCCGCGAAATCGTTCATTTTACGCAAATCGTATTACAAAGCCATACTGACAAGACAAAGAGATAACTCTCTCTCAAGATAGTAGTTAGGTACTAATAAAATTGTTATGTTTTAATTTCATAATATTTATTATATTGTCGTGTTTAATAAATGTTGATGACATTGCGGGTTTAAGCGCAGCACAGCACGGTGTTTCTTATGAAAACGCCCTCCAGCCAGCAAATATCTGCAACACCTGAAAATCAGACACTACAGTGGCAGAGAAAGGCGTCGAGAGATGATCTATTTATCTATCATGGGATTTAGGTTTCCGCACTTAGTCCTTGAAGTGGACCATTGTGCGTGAGCCATGGTGGCCGTTACTCCAACCAGCCCACCTCTCTCCAGAAGCAGATCAAACTTCCCGGTCTTCTCAGGGCATCCGCAAGGGATCTTGGTGTTCCCAGGGTCTCCACGCGAATCTTGGTAACGCAAGGTAACACAACGCTTGGTGGCGCAAGTACTCCTTGAGTGCACCGACTCAAGGAGTAAATGCGCCACCGTTCCCTCCGCCTCCATGCATGCATGCTCTGCACAGGGGACTGTCAGTGATTCCTAGGGTGTGGAAGTGTTTATTCAGTGAACAGTGTCCAGTGATGACCATCACTGGACACTGTTCCCGCCATCAGTCGTAGGCTATCTCTCTCTGTCCAGGCGCAGAAGGCACCTGGTCAGCTTTGTATCCAGGGAAGGCATATCTTCTTTGGATTGGCTACACCCTGGTGTCGAGGTCCACCATTTCTCCGCTTGTATTCGAGTGTGATCCTTTAACAAGCTTCTTAGCTGCTTAAAAGGAATGGGCACAATGGGCTCGGGTCCGCAGGGTTTTGTGCTGGATCCTCTTCTGGCAAGTTCATCAGCCGCATCGTTCCCAAGTGATGCACTGTGACCTTTGATCCATTGTAGGTCGACATGATTCTATAGATGATTAATTTAACTATCGAGGAAGCCATGACGAAATACATCAAAAAAGATTGGCGACACCGCTGAACGAATCGAAGATGTTTGTGTCGAGTCGCTCGAACACTCAACACTCGTTAGTTGTTATCTCTCTGCGTGGCCAACTTAAAGTTCAATCAAAAACAATGATTTGCAAAATTGGAGCGCTCCTTATCACATTATGAAATATGGATGTAATAGCGGACACCCGCCACCGCGAGCCGGATCTGCCAACACTTTACGATATGGTGATGACTTGGACAGAACTTTCTGTATTTTAGGTGTCAGTAGCACGGAAGCGATCCAACAGGTATTATGGGTAGGTGTACGAAATACCGTGACTTGTAAGTGTGTGAGAATCTCGATCAGCGAGTGGTTGGGCTGGTTGGAAGTAGGTGGCCAAAAGCGAAGTATTCGGCGGTGCGGGTCAGGGCCGGCCAGCCGGCCGCGTGCATCCGCCACGCGACAGGCAACCACCACAACATTACAACATTGGCCAATGAACTACTATGGAAACAGCTGAGTTAGCAGTGTTTCAGTTCCTAGAACACAATCTGGTATGCATTGTGTTGCTGGCAATCACTAGCCAGTCGCAAGCTTGTCCAGGCCGCTGACTAGTGCAGTACTGTCTCTGATAGCTGCCCTCTCCCACAAGAGGTAACCCGTTTGATACAGGCCATAATTAGAAGTTTTCAGGGCGAAGTAAGATCACAGTAGCTCAAGCCTGTTTTCAAACGCTGCAGTTTTGAGTGTACCTTCTGAGTATATCTACCTATCATGTGTGGTGTTAGACTAGCTACTTCTCGCCCTCCCCCCGTGCTGCCTCACCCCCGCGAGCGTCCACCGCGCGATAGACAACCTGATTGGGACTGGTTTCAATTAACATTGATATGATTGCTCCACAGCGCGCATTGTTTGGGACACACGCTGTATAACGTCAGGTGCGTTATACAGGTTGTTACGTAAAGGGCGGGTCGTTATGTAGGAGCAACAACAGTAGGTACTGTGGCGGCACACGTGATGTCTTTAATTAAATATTAATGAAGTAGTTCAATAAGCCGAGTTTGGCTTGAGGGGCCGGTGAGTAGGTAAACACTGAAGTAAACTGGGATTCAAGATTGCGTTTCTTTTATTTAAATAGGTAATTTATTATTTGGAATGGCGTTATTATTCCATTTTTAGGGTTCCGTACCTCAAAAGGTAATAAAAGGAACCCTTATAAGATCATTTTCTTGTCCGTCTGTCCGTCTGTCACCACCGATTTTCTCAGCAACGGGTAGACCTAGCAAGTTAAAATGTACTGAGGTCTATAGCCTATTAAATGTATTAAAATCAAGGTCCTGAGTCAAAACGATAAAAAGATACTTATGGGCAAATTTAGATTTTTGTGAAAACTTGTTAGTACCAAAATTCATCTTAATTTTCAACTTTTTTAGTTTTCGGAGTTTTCCCTTTACTTGTGCTGTAAGAACTTGGTTTTAACCAAAATTGACAATTCTAGGTCAACCGAAAGTACCATAGAGGTTTTGGGTCGAACGAAAACCTATATGGTAGTTCCCGTTGACCTAGAATCACGAAATTTGGCAAAAAGCAAGGTCTTACAGCACATGTAAAAGTAAAAATCTGAAAACCGTAAATATGTAGTTTAATAACAAAAAAAAAGCGATTTTACTATTACAAACTTATTATTTGCGGTTGGTGCAATAGCCGTTTCTAGGGATCGAAGAACAGAGTTAAGTTTGTCGTTTAAAAAGTTTGTACGGAACCCTCTGTGCGCGAGTCTGACTCCGACCAGTTTGTCGTAGTCAGACCAGTTTTTTTATCTTAGATCTTCTAAACAATCAAAGGGTTTAGGGGATATCCCTATTATATTTTGCCTATTATCCATAATATAACAGTTCGTTATTAATTTTAGCAATCGTGCATCTTAGTAAGCACCACTTGTGACTTGTGAGGTGGTCAGCAGGCGCGTGCGCGGTGGAGAATGGGCAGAGTGGCCAGCAGTCACCCAGAGAACTGCCGCTGTGTGCCGGCCAATGTCTAGCTAATGCCTACCCCCTAACCTCTAGCTTATCCTATCGTATCCTAGCCTGTAATGGTGTTAAAAAAATAGCCAAATAGTATGATAGGCCAGATCGACCGTTTGTAGTCTCCAAACAGTTGGTCGTGCCCTCTGCAGTCTGCACAGTAAAACAAATCGGCACACAAACACGGCGATGCGTTGTTGGCTTGTAAATACTTGTAATTACAGTGTTTAATTAATCTCAGTAACAGTGTATAAACATGCAGATTACCGCTCCAAACGACGGGTATTTTTAGATTGAATAAAAACAAAATTATTATGTAAAAGTTTTTTGTGAATTTTCGTAGCAGAATCTTATTAATTTGTGTATCTAGCTAGGAATTTTATATGATCATTGTATGTTGTATTGTACAGGTCATTCATAAAATAATGGCCTTCGAATCTTCAGAAGCTGTAAGGTAAACACCAGGTGGTTGTCATACGCAGACTTGTATTACGGCAAGGGGGGTAAAGGGGAGAGTGACAATAACATCTAGTCAACCCCACTTGCACGACCTGGACGTCAGTAAGCAAACCTAGGTACGGCGGCCCTCCAGCTGTCCACTCAACTGCTTCGGCAACCGAGCAGAAGAGGCTCCAGCAGCCTTAGAACCTAAATAATCTCAAAAATGTTTGCCGCAGAAAGCAAGGGGAAACCAATGCGGCTATTACATTCCCAAGAAAGTCACACGAGAGCACAGATAAATAAGACACAGTGCGCGAATTGGATAAAGGAAAGATAGATGCTCTAGAGATGTGGTGCTGGGGGCAGATGCTTGGGATATCGTGGACGGAGTTTCGCACCAATGTGTCCATACTCCAGGAACTCGCATCAAGCAGCGTTTGTCGGCCGTAGAACAGTCACGCATACTGAAGTACTTTGGACATGGCTGTAGGCAGGCTAACGACTCCATGGAGCGGCTGCTCGTACAGGGAAAAGTGGAGGGAATCAGATCGCGCGGCAGGTCACCTATGCGCTAGACTGACCAAGTAAAGTCTGCAGTAGGAGACCGCATATCTGAATGCGCTAGGCTGTCAACCAACAGGGAGAGATGGCGGGGGATCGTGCGGAGAGCTGCATCCGCATATACCACCAACGGGGATGCCTCAAGTGACCACGACCGCTCTGCCAAGAGCGAAACAAAAAAAACAAAACAAAAAAAAACGAAAAAGACAGAAGAAGTAGCCGCAGTCTATTGAATTGAAAACCATCCTTATCCCTGTCTGCTGCAGATCAGATATTGATCACCGATTTCATTATGATCAATTAAATGGCGATTAGTATCTATTATTGTGTTGATAGCCGCAGGGAGGCGTCGCGGGGGGTAATGAGCGGTGGCACGGCGTTGGTACCTATTAACTTACAGTATTTTAACTAGGCACAAATGCTCAAAATACGTAGTATAGTCTCTCACGAAACCTGTTCAGTTCAGTTGGCGATTCATAGACGACTCTGCTCTGGAGTGTAAATGCGTTGTGGTCCGAGTAGTCTTATAAAGGATGGGACACTTGATATCGTGTCCTGCCTTTCCTATTATTTGCACAGTAGATACTGGAGCTGATGGACGCTACTGAAAGTGACAAATTCGTCTCCAAATTTTGGGCTGATTTAATCAAGATTGCCATCGACACGCTAAGAAGAGTCACACAGGTTAACACGTAGGTGCACAGCCACACGAAGCGGCATCAACTATGAAATAATGACCATACAATGAGAGATCCGCTACGTTCTATGTGTGTAGTATCAACAGGACTGTGCGTGGTGCAGGTTGCGTTTGACTTAACTAAAGGGTCTTGGTTTACTGGTCGTCTTGATAGTGTGGTGCCGGTGAACAACGGGCGCCAGGCATGCTCCGGCCCGCGGCGCTTCGGCACGAACAGTTACAGTAGGCGATTTCATTAATTTAAGATCGTCAGCATTGCTACAGATAGCATCGTCGAAACACGATTGATATCGAATGCTTTCCCACTACTTAATTAATTATCAACATGTTAAGACAAACTATGAGCGAGTGATAAGAAACAGTAGTTAGTTTGCAATTAGGAAATTAAACATTCATCTACTAGAAGAAAGGATGTGTCATATCGCTAATAGCAAATAGCTCAATTGTTTCTGTTTGCCGTCAGTTCATAATTATGTAAGTACATGCAATCGTTGCCCCTAGGCTGGCACAGTGAGAATGGTTTCCACGTACGGGTAGTAGGCGCATTATTTTTTGTCAATTATTTCATCGCCGCTTCTCTTAAAACGGTGAAGGAAAACCGGAAACCAGCACGTGGTAGAACCAAAAAATCGAAGACATGTGACATCTACCAACCCGCACTGGGCCCGCGAGCGCCCGCGTGCCGGAACACAGGCTATTCTCATTGATGACATTATGTAACAAGACCAAGCCTACCACGTATTTGACAAAGAAACTAACAACGCGTGAAAATCAGCTATCTTTGTTTACTTTTCAAGCACTGATGACATGCATATTTTGAACTTCAAAACGTTAACGACTTGACAACGGTGAACGAAAAATCGTTCACCGCTTGACAACAACAAATGACATACAGCTATGTGACTACTGGAAATAGCGACATCTAAGATAAATTGACAACATTATTGGTTAACACGATTATAAACAACGACATCTATATAGACATGAACACGGCCATCACAGACTCTGTCATCCCTAAAGGCTAGACAGACGTCTTATCAGAGAGCATCTTATTGTATTATTATATGTCTTACCTAGCCTTACCTACGGGGATTAAAGGCATGAGTTTACGTTGCGTTAATATTATGTGATCCTGTGTCCTTGGCGTCCTCTAAATAGTGCCGTCTGTAATAACGTTTCCCAGACTGCCACTTATAGGAAATGACTGTGTAGTTGTTATCGACTGACCGCTTCCGAGCTCCGACAGTTATACATAATGTGAGCAGTCGCAGCTACAACCATAGATAAAGCTCTAACGATAAGAATCATGTAGTACGAGTAGGCATTGCTGAAGTTTTACAAAGGTTTAACAGTAGCCAGGACAAGTGCTACCTACTGCCCATCAATTACATTTACTCGTATGATACTGAATAACGGAAGAAACTTTGACTTTACTTTTAGAATAAAATAAAATAGATAAAACATGACGGGTGACAGGTCATGGAAGAAGGAGGTACTTAGAGTAAACTAAAGGAATGCTATGATCTCTTGTAATGTTATGTCGATACAACGGCCGGCGCAATTAGTTAATGTTTGGCTTGCACTCTCGCAGTCGGATCGCATTGCAAGACCTGCAGTGAAAGTCGTAGTCTTACCTTACTCTGACTGCATATTGTTAGTCAATGTTCAAAGTAATATCACAGCTAGGTCATTTTCATAGAAGATATTGTGGGAGCTTATAGACAAAATTAAATTCTCAATATGTAACAATGGAGTAAAGGTAAAAAACGTGTGGGACTGTCATGATCTTTCAATCCTATTGTGTTGTTAAAATACACTTTGAAAATGTTTGAAAGCTATTGCCACTGTCACTTGTTTTGGCCCTGGGTTTCATTTTGGGGTTTCACAACACCAATTGCCACAGCAATGAGCGATTAAGTGAATTTTAGCATAATCAGCACTGGGTTGGCGAATGCTACCGGTTGTCAATAGCCAATGGAACTTGCTGCTGGGCGCTGATCTCTCCTGTCGCGCTGGCCCGAGCTTACTCACGAGCCACGACTAGTCACGAGCCAGACGTAAAAATCCCGTATTGTGGTCAAAAGACTAGCTAGTTGGGGAGGAAGAGGTCATACTAAAGAGGAATCATCGAATGAAGAGCCTCTGTGATTACACACCAGGAAACGTTATGAAGCAGGTTTCAGAATAACTACTATGTACTATTATTATAATTAAACACAAGAATATTTGTAATACCCATCTTTCGATTCCATAAATCTTAAATCGAAACCTATAAGTAACCGAAATCTATAAGTATTTGAGTGTTTCGGAAGTGCTGCAAATCAATGTTGCTGACATGAAGCAATCGTTGAAGGAGAGCTTCTTTGGCCGCCTGAAAAAAGTATTTAATAGTCTTTTATCAGGCGGAAACTAGTACGCGCTTTCAATGGTTGGGTCATGCCGGTTTTAATGTACTCTTTCGGCATACTCAAATTGACTCAGACAGAACTCGACGCCCTGGATAGAAGAGTTCGTACAATGTTGACCGAAAACCGGATGCAACACCCACGATCCTCGGTGATGAGACTGTACATCCCGAGGAAGTGCGAAGGTCAAGGCTTTTTAAACGCGAAGACCCTCCACAACCGCGAGGTGTGCAGTCTCAGAGAATATTTCCTTGAAAACAACGTGGGGATGCATCGAGATGTGGTCGCGATGGACACGGGCCTCACCCCGCTCTCCTTGGCTAAAGAGAACTGGCGCAAAGCTGTAGTGCTTGACTCTAACGTCTGCAGGGAGGTATGGCAGAGTATGGAGCTTCATGGACGCGGGCCGTGCATGGGACCTTGTGTCCACTTCATTTTTAATTTCTTACATCTTTCCAGTGTCTGTTCGCCAACAATTCTTTGCAATTGTAGAAGTCTCAAGACCGCGGAAGAGACCACAGACGCAGATCTTTTAACACAACGTGACGGAGCTAAAATTTCTAAATTATTCAAACCACAGACGTCTTGGAGAATTCTATCAAGGGCCAACACCTCCAGCAGGTCTTTTCATCCGTTCGTGATCAGATAGCCAGGATATGGCTGGAGGTAGATCACTGTGTTGACCAATTTCTCACAGGTCTACCATGACCTGTGAGAAATTGGGCAAGATTACTTTAAGAGTAAATTATTTTCCTTCAAGCTTGTTGCCTCGCCTTTTTGTCAATGTTCTACATCTGACTACGAATATGAACAATCTGCACATCACATTTTATGGGAGTGCAGTCTTTGGCAGAAAGAACACAATATTATGTTGGATGTGTACAGGTTACAACCGGAGTTATTTATCACGGACCTTGTAGAAACTAGAACAAATTTGCGAGCGTTCAAGCGTTTTTGCCGTACCTATTATTGGAACCAAATGTAACAACTCACAACTTAGAACCCATTAATAATAATATTTATCCGTGGTGCTAGGCAACTGGGCATATCTCAGTAAAGTTGTAAACGTCCCTTTGTGCCTCTTGGCCTTGTTTCGTTCTGTCTCCTGCTGATATGGAGGGAAGTGGAAATTATGGCTTTCCTACTCCTCCGTTAAACTTTTCTGATTAATTTCTTTGCGGGATCCAAGACAGTTCGATTGTTTTCGTCGCCACTGTTGATTCTGGCTTTCAAGAGTTACAGTGGTTTGGGAATAGTGTGGCGGGAATGTCCCAAAATGAAAAAAATCCAAGGGTTTCGTTTTAGTCAATTTTAAGTTTTTGCAAGTCATACATCCGATAAAAACTTGTAAACATAATGCAGTTATTAATATAGAATGTGAAATATCCGACCGACTGACTAACTTTAGGTAACGTGTAACAATGTCGAAAGTGACACATCCAACAAATTGATCTGTCGAAAGTGGTATATCCGACAAAATTGCCTGCTTGAATATCATTGAAAATAGATGTATGTACTGGAACCTACTTTATTATAAGGAATATACATATATGTCGGATCCGGTCATGAGTACGGACGGGAGAATGGATCGCAAGCGCGCCAGTGGTGACATCACGCGACCTACCTACCAGTCTACCCTGAGGCCTGATGTTACCAGCTCGCGGTGAGGCGGACAGGCTAGGTCTGATCGCAGCAGAGACGTCTTGAAACTGTACCCGATTCATTGTGCCCCGTGGTATTGTGTTAAAGTGTAATTTCAGGTAATTTGTTACTTTGTTATAAACAGTGTATCGCATCCAGTGTGTTTTCATTGCACGAAACCCGTCTTCTGCCCACATAATGCTCGAGCCTAACGGAAAAAATACTGATAACCCGACATATACCTATTATACAAAATATGATGAATGTTTTCATGAAACAAATTGTAATTTAGGAATTATTGAAATGGCTGTATAATTACGCACGTAGTGGCAGATCCGCGCGTAACCGCTCTCCCCCCGCCCCGCAAACAAAGTCGGTTCCGTCACTACCAACACTTTTGCGCGGACAAAGTTATAACAACCGAAAATGTTAACCTAGAAACTGACTGAATTTCATTATTTTTAATAAAATAAAATATTACGTACGTATTGTGATTATATTTATGTAAAAAAGTCAATATTGGTAAAAATGAATATCCGACCTTGATAATAGGGACCATATATTTGATTAGTTGAGAGCGGTGTTGGGGGAAGCCCGGTGGACCCGTTTAAGTAGACACCTGTACCTAAGCTGTTGTCATAATTGCTCTGTACTAATAACCTCAACTTTACTGTAAATAGGAAAGCAAGATCGAAACGCCGCCGGGGCAGCGCTCGAAATCACGTACCTAGTACTTAGGTAATTTCATATACAAATTGTTTTAATACCAAAACATAATCTACAATGACGAGTGTGGTTGACAACACTCACGTAGCTACAGGCGAGAGTGTGTGAGTGATGCGGAGTGTCGCAGTGCTATCGCCACAGATAATAAATCGTGCGATAGCCCCTGAACTGTGACATCTCGCGACCTGATAGCGCAACACAAAACACCACACACTGAGAATACAGACAGAAGATCCACTCCCAGGGGCCAGCAAATACAACGACTGAAACTGGAATATTAAGCCATGTGTAATGTGTTACAGCAGAGGAACCACACTGCTTTGTGTTTTTAATAATGTGTCAGTAAATATCGTACAGTCAAGTCCTTTTTTTCGGGTGGTCCTTCTGCAGGCAGCCGCGTAGCGTAGTGTTACTAGTGCTATAAAACGACACTCGCAGCGAAGCTCATCAGGCTTCAGATAATGACAGTTAGCGGGCCGTCCACTTACTCAGTTAATTTATAATATAAACTGTGCGGAATAATGAGCAACCTGATAAATATGGACGACCTGATTTGCTTACGTACCTACTTATTTACATTCAACCGAAAGGTCTGTCGCACCGATTACGACCTTTAGACAATGCTTGAAACTGTTACAGTATTATAATCACGATGATACACTATAATACTTCGTTAGGTACTTACTTTCTTTGTTCGGGAGTCTCAAGTAACATTTGCTCCAGACTGTCGCCTACGTGTCACAATACATTAAACTTTAGGGATGCATGATGTACCTGGGCGCCTATTTTCATCTCTAATAAGTTCGGAAAAATCTGGTTTCGGAGAGACAATAGTAAAAAAAGGAAAGCGAACAAACATTTAAAAAGTCAAAAATAATACCTACCTACTGTTGAGTCATCAAATTCGATCGAGTAACACCTATATTTTAATTATAGAAATGGATGGATGGCCCAATAACATTTGCTTGTTAAAATGGCGCTACAATGTCGCGGCGGAGTAACGCCTCATGACAAATCGGCATTAGAAGAATTACAAAGAATACGAAATGAGAACTATTGAATAGTTCTCTTTGATCTCACCTTTCTCCTAACTTATCATTTTTCGCTTTCATTAGATACCCTACTTGGGTATATTTGAAAATATTCGATTATTCATCACCACTTTCACCCCTATCTCTAAAATGGCTGAACCGATTTTGATAAAACATGTCTAATTGTAATATTACACATCATACGCTTTCACTTGATACTCCACTGGAATATATACTATACTCTAATACTCCGTAACACAGGTCTCACCTAGCACAGGAGTCAGGGTTTCAAATGTAAATGTATAATTTTTTCTTGTGTCAATAAAACATTTTATTATTATTATTATATATTATTTGACAATATTCGATTTTTCAGAGCCAATTTCCGTAACTAGTAAACGGCTACACTTAAATAATAAATGTCTAAGAAAGAACCATCATCAAAAACCGGCCAAGTGCGTGTCGGGCCACGCGCAGTGTATGGTTCCGCAGTAGCCCGTTATCTCATTATAGAACGAACCCGTTGGTACAGTGCCATCTAGCGGCAGCTTTGTGAAACTTATGATAATTTATTGTTTTTCTTTTTTATTTTAGATTTTGTTTTTTAATGCAAGTCTTTATCCGTTATAAACAAGAAACTACTTCATCTTAGTCACTTTATAGGATTTATTGTATTTTTATATAATTATTCAAATCATTTTTTTTTTACATCTTTTGCTCAGAATAGTTACAGCACTGATGACAATATTTGTATCACTTAATAATTATTTTTTTTTAATTATTTACAAAAAAACAAATATTTACAAAATTTTCCTACCTTTGTGTAGATTCTTCTTTTTACCTATTATTTGTGAATGAGTGAACATTGTAGGCTTTGTAAATTCCCAGATGCTTGTTAACTTTTGTTAAGTCTGTTTTACGCTTTTTGTATTGTAAGCAACAACTTAATGTCGGGCCTACGCTGTCCCCCATACATAAGTACTAATGCTGAACAAAATAATTTTGTAATACCAAATGATTTGAAAAGAGTAACCATGGAGTTTCTTGCCGGTTCTTCTCCATGGAAACGACCAACGCAAACCGTGCACCTTTTTCGACGTTTTATAAGTGCCCATCTAGGCCTATGTGAAATAAAATATTTCGATTTTGATTTTGATTGTAAGGATTTTGTATTTGGTACAAAATTATCCAACACCCAAGTTCAACGACTATTTACTGCTAAACTAATAACGTTATCTTAACCGCTACAATTTCCCTTTAAAGTTCATGAAATGCACTATCATCATGAATTTCGCCAGATTTTTCAAGCCCGCAGTTTAGCTTTTAGGTTGCCACCTAAAAGCTAAACTGCGGGCCCTACTAGAACAAAATGTTTCACTTTAAAGTTTAATATTTTGTAAATAGAGCATTATATCGAAAAGTAGTAAGTATTAGAAACCCCTGAGTCATTTTAAAAGACCTATTCAACAATACCCCACATGATGGAGTAGACGACGAAAAAAAAATTCATCCCACTTCACATGTAGGGGAGATACCCTAAAAAAAAATATTACCCAAAATTTTATTTTACCACTTTGTCGACGTTATAAATATACACACCTTTACAAAATTACAGCTTTCTAGTACTAACGGTCTCTTAGCAAAGCTTTGGACAGAAAGACAGACAGTCGGACATGACGAAACTATAACGGGTTCCTTGTCAGGACTACGGAACCCTAAAAACTAGCTTTTAAATAAAAAACCACATCCAAATTGGGATCTTCGTTTAAGAGCTACGGTGCCACAGACAGGTCAAACTTATAACACCCCTCTTTTTGCATCGGGGGTTAAAAAAAAGCTTTGTTGATGACTAATGATGAGATCATAGCTCATATGGCATGGGTGATACTGATAAGTGATGACACTCGCTAGTCACTACAGACCAGGCAGATCACCTATGGCAGAAAGCAAAGGAGCCCACTTGCTATCAATATATCAATGACGCAGTCTTACGTGAGAATTTTCAATAACATTCAAAGTCATATAACTTATTTCAATTGAACAAAACTTGTTTTAACGTCAGCCATATCAACGCCATCTGTGAACTATAGTATGAATTACCATGCTTGGTATGCTCGGTTTCTCACAATAATTTTGCTCGGTTAGCGCTTTCGGCTCTACGCACGCTCAAGAAGAGGTTTCTTACAAACTAAACTAGATGGCGTGGAGTTCAATAGTCCGAATTACTTGAAAATACATAATATAATTATTTTTAAATAAATCGCCCCCTGCTCTAACGAAAAGGGGTTTTTAACCCTCGACTTAAAAAGAGGAGTGTTATAAGTTTAACGTGTCTGTGTATCTTTCTGTGGTATCATAGCTCCCAAACGGATGAACCGATTTTCGTTTTGTTTTTTTTTGTGACATAGATAATTTTATCCCGAAAGTTCTTAGCTATGTTTCATGAAAACCTGTTTAGCCGTTTGAAGATCATCAGCTCTTTTCTAGTTGATGAGTATCTGACTAACTTCCTTATGTCCTATCGATTCGAAATTTGCCGTGTTAATTCAGTGATATTGAAAGAACATGGTAAGGTAACCATGACTTTAAATATGACATGTTAGGGTAAAGTTTAGATTTCGAAAATGGGTAATTAAGTGGGATCAATTTATTGGGCTCAATTACCACTGCGGCAGAGTCGAAGCAACGCGACTCGTCAATTTTTGAAACTCTTGACTATATTCAACTCAATTTGAGTAACGTTTAAATTCGTATGAAGAAAATAAGAAAACGCGAGTCGAAGCGCGTCAACACCACTTCTAATGTGCGAAATGATGCTTCGCGTCGCTTCGACTCTGCCGCAGTGGGAATTGAGCCTTAAGTTTGTGTAGGTATTATTACTTCCCTAGTCTTATCAATTCTGCTAAAGCAGATCTGTCATGCGGATTATTGGAGAGTTTTCTCAGGTTCAGTTCATTAATAGCCACAGCAGCCTTGCAGGCTCTTTACGCGACTTAAGGCCACGTACGCTTGACCTTTCGCGAAAGTTCTTTTCCCTAAATATACGACAGCTTTATCCACAGTGGTCCCTTGCAGCTTATACCTACACAGTTACGGCCCAGCTTAAAATTATGGGAAACATTATTCTTTTCAATACACTTCCTCGAAAACTGGTTCATAACGCACTATGATTAGGTTCAACATGCAATGTATTTCACACGCGTGCGATTTTTTTCATTTTCCAACACGTGTGCGGGAATGAAAATTGCCACAGATAACTATACCTATACTTAGTCCAAGTTGGTTCAATGCCTATAGTCGGAGGTTAATGTTTTTTTTTATTTCTCCGCTGTCGAAATCTATATTTTTCTGCCATCTCGGCGGGTTTTGGTTGTAAATGCTCTTGAAGTAAACTTACGGCTTGTGAATATTTTAATATACCTAGATGGTTTTAACGGGCTCGCCAAGTTAGATAAATATAGGTTCGTATGTTTCTTTCACAACGTCACTAATTTTGTTCGCCAAAAAATACATTTCAATCCTTTCAACGTACGCCAACCAGTTCCCGGATTGCAAACTAAATTCACGAATCTTCCCGATGGACATTTTTGATATTGAATTCGTCATACTGAACTGCGTAAATATATTTAATTCCGTTATTCCTCGTCGCCAATAGTGAATAAAAGACGTGCTTCCTTATTGGCGTATAATATGAGACTGGCGGTTAACAATTACTCTCGACATTCGTTGCAATATACAACAATTATTTTATTTGCAGTGGTTTTACCTAAGTCTATGTCGTGAAAAGTAAGCACCACTCCCTAGCGATGCGATTGCTGAATTGCATTTTTGATAGCCCACCCTCAAAAAAAAAAACTCAAATTATTTATTTCAATTAGACCATTACGGCACTTTTGAATGTCGAAAATACAAACAAAGCAAAGCTACAAATCACAGTCACAAGGCATAATAACTTGAGTAAGTACTGTAGTTGCCCATTCCCTAACGTAGATCTCTATGGAACGGCAAGAAACTCCATGGACACTCTTTTAAATCAAAATATTGTTACAAAATCTTGGTTACATCATTCATGTTGAGATTATACATATATGTGAGAACGATGTCGAAAGACGTGCACATTAAGAGCGTCCAGAGTAAAAAAATAAATCAAAAAAAAAAAAAAAAAGTAATTAAAATGAACGAACCGTGGCAGCTAAGAGAAGATCAGTCCTAACTGATAGCGCCCGTTCACGAACATGACGCATGTATCGGCGCCATTCAACTCGACCATATATAAGGGAACTAAATGACCCGAAGCACCCGCCACCATCAGCGAGACATTTGAGTGAGCATGACATTCTCTCAGCCACCAAGGCATATTCAAGTCAATGAAAGATAACTAAATGTAAGTGGTGGATGAACAATACAAAGTACTCACACGTGTGCTATGCAATTATATAATACTAAAAACTGGAATCTATACAATGCAAGTAGGTATATTTTTACAATCTTCTGCAGCTTCCACAATACATTGACATGGGAATCAATTCTTCTTCTTCTTTTTTGCGTGTCGATAGACTCAAATAAAGCCCGACCAGTGCAATCAATTAGGTTGCAACTATGGTTGTGGAGCAGGACCAGCATTTAGACAAGCATTTTTATAACATCAATGTAATTCCTCAATTTATAATATGCTTGCCTACATAGTGTCCGTTTTATACAAGATTTAAATTTCATCTCATTCAGTTGAAGAATGTGGGGAGGTATTTTATTGTAACATTTCAAACAGTACCCCATGAAAGATGAATCTACTTTAGCAAGCCTGAAACCTGGCTGAAGTAGTTGGTCCCTCACCTTGTTGGTTGGTTGGTCACCTCTTTTACTGAATAAATGCAGATTTTTCCTAACGTACATGATGTTTTCATAGATGTATTGACACGGTACTGTCATGATATTAATTTCCTTAAACAGTTCTCTTAGAGAATCGCGTCTACGTAATTCATATATGGCTCTGATGGCTCTTTTCTGCAGAATAAATATAGACTCAATGTCTGCAGCCCGTCCCCATAGTAAAATACCGTATGACATAATACTATGAAAATAACTAAAATAGACTAGCCTCGCGGTATCAATATCAGTAAATTGACGGATTTTTCTAACAGCATATGCAGCTGAACTCAGCCGTCCTGCAAGAGATGTTAAATGAGGACCCCATTGTAACCTTGAGTCGAGCGTGATTCCCAAGAAAACCGTTTTATCGACAAATTCTAGTTTCTCTTGATTCAATATTATGTCACAATCATTACTTTAGACATTTGGTAGAGCAAATCTAATGCACTTAGTTTTTTTCCCATTTAGTACTAAATTATTAGCGGTAAACCAATTATGGACCTGCAGTAGGGCGTTATTTACGTCGTCAAGATTAGTGGCACGTCTGTTTATCCTAAATATTAAAGAAGTATCGTCAGCAAACAACACCATATGCGGATGGTTGTTAAATAAACGGGGTAGGTCATTAATATATACTAAAAATAGGAAGGGACCCAATATCGAACCGGGTTAGCCAGTCGCTTACATAGTATCGTCCTGCTACGTCCTAATTTACTGTTTTAATTATAAACGCGTTAGCCCATGATCTGTCCACGAAGTAGACACAATAGTTATACAATGGCGTCTCGACCAAATTGGTCATTTGACAGATCATGATTTAGTGTGAACCTTTATTAAACATTTACTAATTTTAGTATAACCTACAGTGCGTATCATTTATCTGGACCGTAATATATAACACGCATAACAAGTGGTGACCTATTATAATTGATTGGGGCGCGCGTGAATATACCAACATAAAGTTTGATAGAGGGGCATCGGTTACCAAACGTTTCTCTCGTTTCTTTGTAAGTATAAGAACGAGGCTCTAAATCACATGGTGTTGAGATGTGTCGTAGTCAATGAGAGGTCGGAATGCCACGGGGGCGTGAGGTCGAGAGGAAACAATCGCTTTGTTTGACAATACGGGCCCATTGTAGCGGTTGTTGCTAGGAATTACCTAAATGTCGTCACATTACGGATTGGGATCACAGTTTAGAAAGATGTTCATTTTACCTACATCGCATCACGGCACTAAACGGCCGCGCCTTGAGATTATTAAGTCCTGATCTGTAGCGTTTAGAAACAATCTCCCCACTTCAACATTTTCCGACAGACTCAGATGACCTCATTAAATCAATAGAAAAAACTGAACTGAACAAGGCATTACTTACAAGACTTCATTGAGACAAAGAATGGTTAATAGGTACCTAAAATTGTATGCTCATAATATTACATTTTAAAAATGGTTTTATTTCTGTGACAGATGGCCATAATAGGTAAAATAGTAAATATTTGACTACACCTACCTATAATAGAAGACCTATGATTACAAACTATCTACTCATGTAGAGAATACTAAATGAAAGATAATGCATGGAGTGAATAAATTAGCGGACACAGAGACGTGATTCAGCAACCGTTCTCCTAAGACCGATTCGCCATTGGACTGTTCGTCGACAAGGTGATTCATTTATTTCCGTTTCCCCAGCAGGGTCTTTCACCTATGGACATTTCGCCAACAGAACCTTTCATATGCGTCACTTTCGACGACAGCCCTTTTCAGCTACTAAGAGTTTCACCGACACGACGATAAACCTATAACTCTTTTAACTACAGACCTGTCCATCTACGACGGAGAATTCGCCGTCAATCTTAAGACCAGCAATATTACAAAAATTGCACATATCTATCTATCTACAGCTTACTGTGTCTTTACTATCGGCCGAACCCAATAACCTATCTATCACATACTGGAAATAGAAAAACAAATGAAACAACAGAATACCTATATAATTTTCATATTGTTTCATTTGTTTTGCTATCTCCAGTATGTCAAAGCTGGTGATAGGTAGGTTATTGGGTTCGGCCAAAGATTAGGGCCGGCTATTTGCCCTTGAGAATCTAGACACGCAGACGTGTGTCACGCCAAAGTTGAGCCAAGATAAAGGATGCAGCAGCCGTTATATGAACCATGAAGAGAGTCAGTTTTGACCCCTCCATATAAATAAACAAAACAAAACATAACAGTAAAACAAACTACAAAAAAGCATATTTTTTATTTTACTTATTCAAAATCTGATCATGTTATTGTTCTTCTTCATAATAATTTTTCTCATTCTTCTTCTCTTGAGCTTTTTCTCTTTTTCTTATTTGATTAAATGACAATTTTTTTTTTTTGTTTTTTTTTTTTTTGGGAATGGCATCTCGCAGTTCAGTCTAGAAGAGACTGGCTACTGCTTAACCGGACTAGACCTGTGGATGCCTTGAAGCTAAGGCCTCCAGCCAGGGGCATGTTAACTAAAAACTAAGCGACCACGCCTAAGGGCACCCCCTGTGGGGTACGAACCTCGGCTTAGGGCGTCGCTGGGGGCAGCAAAGGGACAGGCTGGATCTGAGTGTCATTATTTAGGGGCTCGTTTGACGTTACTGGCTCAGCATCGCGGGCTGGCTCTAGCAAGGGTCGGGGGGGAATTGATCGGGGATTACGCGCCGGACCTCGGCGGCGAGGTCGGTATGTCTTCGGTTTGTATTTGTATTTTCTACGTACGGTGCTGGTGTCTTTGCTACTCTCCTGTAAGAGGGTAATAGCGTCGTCGGGGGAGACTAGAGTGTGCCGAGGACGGCGGACTGAGCTGATACGCGATGGGTCGTATCGGGCGGCCGATGCGATCAGGGGGTTCCTATGCTTGATAGAGGAGTCGAAAAAACGCCTTGCAAGACGTTTCATGAATTGCTGGATGGTGGGGTTAAATGACAAATATGTGCCCAGCCACTTAAATAGGTTAAATAGAAAATATATTCCATTTTCGGCGACTCAAGAATGAGTTCCAGCGGTTGTGCCAAGATTCAAGGGCTGGAACTCATTCTTGAGTCGCCGAAAATGAAATATATTTTAAACTATTAATGAATGCATAATTTTCTATTTAACCTATTTCTATAGTCTGCGTGTCTAGATTCTCAAGGGCAAATAAACGGCCCTAATCTTTGGCCGAACCCAATAACCTACCTATCACCAGCTTTGACATACTGGAGATAGCAAAACAAATGAAACAATATGAAAATTATATAGGTATTCTGTTGTTTCATTTGTTTTTCTATTTCCAGTATGTGATAGATAGGTTATTGGGTTCGGCCGATAGTAAAGACACAGTAAGCTGTAGATAGATAGATATGTGCAATTTTTGTAATATTGCTGGTCTTAAGATTGACGGCGAATTCTCCGTCGTAGATGGACAGGTCTGTAGTTAAAAGAGTTATAGGTTTATCGTCGTGTCGGTGAAACTCTTAGTAGCTGAAAAGGGCTGTCGTCGAAAGTGACGCATATGAAAGGTTCTGTTGGCGAAATGTCCATAGGTGAAAGACCCTGCTGGGGAAACGGAAATAAATGAATCATCTTGTCGACGAACAGTCCAATGGCGAATCGGTCTTAGGAGAACGGTTGCTGAATCAACACTTCGGGTCATAGGTAGTAGTGCGGTCAAGTGTCGCTTGCTTGTACGAGTATATTATTATTATTGACCAAATACACGACGCACACATTTTCCTTTCAGCCGGAGTAAAGTTGACATATCGAGGACGTCCCGACCTGGAACGGTGTGTACCTGTTTCCACAAATGACTAACATAAAAGTGACGTTGCTTTGGGTATAGTTGAATACGTTCGTAAACAAAGTGTTTGGGGAGGTACCTAAACTCGAGAGCTTAAGTCATCATTTTATATAAAGATGATCTACTCTGTGGGTAATCTGATAAGACTACATTTTTGACATTAAAAAACCTGGCGTTGTTGTTAGCAGGCGTTGGCAAATTTTGTGTACCTCCTGTTTAATTAATATCGGTCGTTTGCGGTGAACCAAAGTGTAATATTAATAATTAATAATAATTTTATAATAATAATTTATTGGAAACAAGAAAAACACAGTTTACAAAAACTCTGTGTTCGATAACAACTGCATTAGTATAAAACTGTGTCGCAGATATTGTCGCAAACAGTTGATGTGAAAGCGGGCGTTATTTATAGATATCCCTCGGGTCCCTCCAGGTGCTCCAGGTGCCGTGACCTCACATGTGCCTGAACGCCGCTCAGACTCGGGTTTTACTGCTAACTATATGTTCTAATGTGATTTAAAACCGTAATAACACTATGCCCGACCTGGGAATCGAACCCAGGAGCTCTTGCTCTGAAGTAGCACTTGTAACCAATGTGGCACGAACTTCACATATAGGCCACTGAACCAATGTTATATTACTCGACAGAAAGCTAGCTTGGAAACTGGAAATTTGTATTAAAATTAAGAAATACAAAAAATACGCAGACAAACTGTGGGTGCTAGTAAATAATTGAAATAACTAATTACAATGTACATACAGTAGCATAAGTACACAACTACTACACGTTAGTACCTACAGGTAAACAAGAAACAAACAGCCTTCGTGCTACATATTAATCCTGCCGGGGCTGCGGGACTATTCGAAAGAGATACCGTGGCCCCGGAACACAAAGGGCGATGAAGGAACATGGATGGGTTTTAGTCAGTATTAGTCTGACACTCCCTCCTGCTCCGCCCAGAGCGGCAGGAGTCATTTGATGATTTCACATCCGAAAAAAAAAGGGGCATATTAATGAATAGGTATGTAATTAGAAATGTTTTCAATCAAAAGTTATCAACAATCGGACGATGGGAATTTAAGCTAACGAGTGAGGGATAGTTTTAAATTAGTTTTATTCGTCTAGAGTTTAGTGTAGAGTTTAGAGATCTGCTCTCGAAGAGGACTTATTATTAGCATGTCGACGATAGCGTACATTGGTACAAGCAGAAACTATGTTCAGCGGTGGATGAAGTCGGGCTGTGACGATGATGAAGACTTACGGCCATTTTCAATAACTTACTAGCCGGTTTCGGTAGGTTGCTATCTCTGTCTGTTCGACTTTTTGCTTTTTGGCGGTTAGAATCAAAACGTCACAGAAAAGCTTTCTTTGATTTTTTTATGAATCAAGTGGCAGGTTGGTGACGCGGATAGGATATTCTTTGTTTATAGAAACACCGATAGCTACGGAAGAAGGCACATTAACCAACAGTTATTTATACCAACATAAGTAAGTTATAGAAAACGGTCGTAAGTAGTTCTTGGAAACCATTGACTAAATGAGTAAGGAAAATATATCAGTACAACTTCTTGACTTCAAAAACAGTCTGAAAACGCTCACGTTGAGCAAACGTGGTGATCACTACTCTTGCATTATCTGTACGAGAAGAGGCCCTTGCCTTTTGCATTAGTGTCCGGCCGAAACAGGATTTTCAGCCGAAACCGAAAGCGAAACTCTCTCGGCTTTAAGGGTTGAAACACATCTATCAAGATAAGCCGAAGTTTCGGCCAATAAATAAATATACATAAATAAATAAAAATATACAGGGTTACTGGTAACTCAACGTATTCCTTGCAGGACTTAAAGTTAAAATGCAAGAAATTAAGCCACCAAATGTTCTACCGAAATTCAGTAGTTTTAGAGTTAGTTAGATTTTTAGTTTTTTTATGAAAAATCCTAGATAATCATTTGAAGCCAATTTAAAAACGGCTTACGGCGCGACTGTACTGAAATTATCATAGCTGATAACCGCAGCGCACCTTTGTTACTAATTAAAAGTTCAAAAATGCCTAAAACTTTGGCAAGGATCACTAATAAAACATAATTTTTGGAAAAAAAATATACCTACGACAGATGTACAAATTACTAGAAAAATATCCTTGTCTTATCAGGTTTTTACAATGGTATAAAACTTATTGAAAAGTCATGGACTATACATTATTAAAATCGTTCTTGATTTAGTACAGAAAGGCGTGCATCTCATAAAAGGTTTTCGTAAAATTAAAATGAGGCAAAAAACCTATTGCATACAGTCTGCGACCTGCTTGGTGATAAAGAAAGCGCTTTGCAAAGCATTTGGCACACGATATAGTTTAATTATAAGAAATAAGTATATATGTGTAAGGTTTCCTAATTTTTTGTAACGAGCAGCGCTGCGCAGTCCTACGCAGTATTGCGCGATCACAGTTGTTTTCGGGGTTTTTATTTTTCTTGCACTGGCAACACCAATAGTTTACCCAAAAAACAAAGGTGGCATTCTTGGTCGGACGTCTGAATCGAATGGCCGTGTTGGATTTCGTCGAGTTATGTAATCGGTTTTATTATATAATTGGTTATTCAACGGTTATCGAGTTTAAAATAAGTTTTGGTGCTGCAATAAGTTTTGACCTAATAAGTTTTGACCTAATAAGTTTTGACCTAATAAGTTTTGACATAGTAAGTTTTGACCTAATAAGTTTTGACATAATAAGTTTTGACATGATAAGTTTTGACATAGTAAGTTTTGACCTAATAAGTTTTGATTCGGCTAATAAGTTTAGAAAATATAAGTTTCGGTGGACATCTGTGGTTTTCTTTTAATATAATTTTATTTAGTTAATTTACATCTCAGTAAGTGGGATAAGCAACAAAAACTGTAAGTACACGCCTACATTTTTATTATACTTCTTCTTTAAAATGTAGCAATCGGTCGTTCTATCAAACGACCATTTCTGCTAATATCCAGTGAAATTGAGTAATCCAGTAACTGGCTACAGTGATTTGATAGCGGAACCATTGCAACCACGTGAAAACCACTTGATCATTATAGGACGTCAATCACCGGAAACAAATTTGAGTTTCCTATTAGAGTAATTTACTGCTTAGAACACAAAAAATTGTTGCAATTAACGTGCTTTGAAAACCGTTATAGTTTAAATTATGAGGATTAACTAACGAAAAAAAAAGTAAATTATAGAATACCTACATTTAAATCAGTTATTTATTTTTGACATTTTTTTAGGCACATATATATCATTATCATCAGCCTATTGCAGTCCAGTCCTGTCTTTAAATATAGCTTTTATTAATTTGGGGTCATTTAAGGTTAAATATTGAACACTTTACAGGAAGTCATGGGAATTTTTGGGCTAATGATGATGATGATGATAATAATGATTTTCAGATAGTATAAAATTATATCTGCGGGGTTCATAAAAGGGGGTAAATTTTTTGTAGTTTTTCTCTAAAACGTACGGTTTCCGAGATATTTACGTTTTTTATAGTTTTCCCTTTTTATTGTTTCACTTTTATTTAATATTCAAACCCTTCGGCATATTGGAGATTTACAAATTAATGCTTCAGGCTTAAGAAAATAACCGAACGTGCAAAGGTGTATGGTTGGGATGAAAGGACGACAGTACACTTCGCCATGCAAAAACTGACAGGGTTAGCCAAGACATGGTATGAAAGTCTTGGTTCCATTTTGTTTACATGGGACGAATGGCAAGTTAAATTGTTGAGTGCGTTCCCGTGTGAACAAGATTATGGACGAGTTTTTGAAGACATGTTGAGGCGAAAGAGTAGACCTAACGAAGTCATTGAGAATTATTTTATGAAAAGTTGGCACTTTTGAATCAATGTGAAATTACTGGCAGACGGGCCGTAGACTACATTATTCACGGCATTACTGATAGGACTATGCGTTCCAGGGCTTTAGCATTACGATGTGAAGAACCTGATCAGCTGCTGAAGTTTTTGCTCAGCAACAATAAAGAGGTTTCCACAGCACCTCATCAGGCTCACAGAGAGAAACATGTTAGCACTGTTGATGATAGGGCAAGTAATAGGTCGAGTCTTAGGATCGGTTCAAGTTTGTATTGTTACAACTGCAAGGAAAAGTGACACCCATTTTCAAGGTGCCCCAAACCCTTGGTTAAATGTGAGCATTGTGATAAAGTTGGGCATAAGTCGGATCAATGTCGAATAAAAAAGGACACGGGGATAACTAAGACTTATAGAGCGGCAAAAACTATGCGTATTTCAACTCCTAATTTAAATAGCAAATTTTTAAAAGAAGTGAACGCAGAAGGTGTGTTGCTGCATCCTGTGTTGATCTTGGCAGTGACGTGACCCTTATTAAGAAATCCAATTTTGAAAAACTTGGGCTTCAACATGACCGAACTCCAACTTTCATGAAGGGTTTTGGAGACAGCCTTGTGAAATCTGTAGGCTCAGCAAAGTTGAACTTGGTTGTTGATGATGTAAGCGCTACTATTTCATGTAGGGTTGTAGATGACCAATTGTTGGAAAAACCAATAATAATAATTCTCTATAAAGATGTTAACAAATTACAATTTTCACACGTCGGTAATGAAATACCAAATGATAATCAATAAAGATAAAGAACAATTACGTAATATAAGGTAATAATGGTGGCACACAATACATTATTTGGCACAGCTAGTGTCAGGGCCGCAACAGAAACACTATTTACTGGTAGTGTAGTGCTCGATACGAAGATTGTGGGGAAACCAAACGAGCAGTACATTGTATTGTCTCTGTACCCCCTGTTATTGTTAAGACTAACACCATTCAACATCACATTGAATGGTGTTAGTCTTAACAGGGTTAGTCAATTTAAATATTTGGGTCACTTGGTGAAGAGAAAAATTTCCACTCATACGAGTTGGAAACTCTGGCCGTCATCTGTTCTCTTAAAAAGTTCAGAGTTTATCTTTTAGGGAAAACTTTTAGAGTGGTCACTGATTGTAGTGCACTACGTTCAACGTTTGAGAAACGTGACCTTATCCCTAGAAAATCTCGCTGGTGGCTGGCTTTGCAGGAGTTTGAATGTTCTGTAGAGTATAGGGCAGGTTCCAAAATGGGTGATGTGGATGCTCTTTCTAGAAATCCAGCTACTGAAGCAGACTCCTACGACCTGGTACCATATTCTTCAGTCATGGTCATAAACGATCAAGATTGGTTGCAGACCCTTCAAATGGGAGATACCGAATTGCCTAGAATTCGAGATATTCTCAGTAGCGATTGGGATCCTAAAGGGCTAGAATACATAAGAGACAATTATGTAGTGAAGGATGACAGATTGTTTAGGTGTATAGACGGTGACAATGGAAAACTAAGATGGGTGGTTCCGAAGGGTGCAAGGTGGCAGCTGTGCAAGATGAACCATGACGACATAGGCCACGTAGGAACACGCAAAATGTGGTGAGAGCTTTAGAAGACATTTTTGATACTTTTAGAAATCCTGACCGGTTAGTAAGTGATCGAGGGTCCTGGTTCACTTCAAATGCTTTTAGAAGATTCTGCTTGGATCGGGGGATAAAGCACGTGCTTAATGCAGTTGCTTGCCCACGATCTAATGGGCAAGGCCAACGATACAACAGGACCATACTCGATTCACTAACTGCTCAGAATTTAAGACACGACGAAAAGAACTGGGACGATAAATTAGGCAGGATTCAATGGGGCTTGAACAACACCTTGCAGAAGACAATAGGTAGATCTCCAGCAGAGGTGATGTTCGGAATTGCAATGAATTGTGAGGTTAATCCGGCATTGAACGAAATAACAGAAGAAACTCGTAAAGTTTCAGATTTGTCGTGACCAGGTATAAAAGAAAATTGATAAGGCTCAAGAATCATTAAAGTTGTATTACGACCAGAGAAGGCGACCTGTTCGTGTTTACTATAAGGGAGATTTAATTAAATTACCAAAGTCACTTTCCAGAATACGAAGGCCCTTTTAGGGTCGAAAAGGTATGTGGCAACGATGGTTATAAAGTGGCTGCCATTGCAGGATTTGAATGTACAAAATCAAAATCAAAATCATTTCTAACTGACAAAGCTTACTATAATATTGATGAATTTTTGACAGAACCATTTACTGTGACATAGATTAAATTATAATTTTATTAATTAACAGCATTTGACATGATTGTGTACCTTTATTTTGACATTTATTATTATGTGCTCACAATTTTATTATCATATTTTTTTTATTTTTTTTTACTTTGGCATGTATTGTATCATTTTGACATTTATTAAGCGATGCTATGTTTTCATCATGTTTGTTATTCTTTTAATTTATTTTGCCATTTAATATTCTTAATTTTAATTAGTACTCAAAACATTTGCACGCCATAGTATGTGGCAAACATGTCTGAACAATTTTTTATTTTATGCCATCCTACATGCACTTTTATTATTGTATGTGTACACATGTTTATGCAAATAAATATATCTTATCTTATCTTATCTTAAGGGATGAACAACAAGCGTAAAACGACCGTTGCCGAAGACCGAAAGCGCCCCTGGATTCATGTGGCCTTTCTTGAAATAGAGGATGATGATGAACACTGTGTTGACACTATATATCTCGATTCTGAGTAGTAATATAGATAAATTTACTTGTAAACCTATCCTAAACTAGTCTTTTTATTGTATATTTATCAAAATGCTGATACAGATTGATAATGCTACAGTTTTTGTGTATACATTTTATAATACTAATCACGTCTCTTGCATTGTTTCAGGTCAAGTGATGAACAACAAGCGTAAAACGACCGTTGCCGAAGACGGAATGCGCCCTTGGATTCATGTGGCCTTTCTTGAAATAGAGGATGATGATGAACACTGTGTTGACACTATATATCTCGATTCTGAGTAGTAATATAGATAAATTGACTTGTAAACCTATCCTAAACTAGTCTTTTTATTGTATATTTATCAAAATGCTGATACAGATTGATAATGCTACAGTTTTTGTGTATACATTTTATAATACTAATCACGCCTCTTGCATTGTTTCAGGTCAAGTACGAGCCTCATTCACGTTATTTTTGACCTGAAATCAATGCAACCAGTAGTTATTTGATTTAATATAGTCATAATGTACCTTTTTTTTTTTTTTTAGGATGGGAAATCATCAAATGACTTTTCTGGGCGGAGCAGGAGGGAGTGTCAGACTTTTACTGACTAAAACCCATCCATGTTCCTTCCTCGCCCTTTGTGTTCCGGGGCCACGGTATCTCTTTCGAATAGTCCCGCAGCCCCGGCAGGCTTCGGCCCTTGCGGACCCATTCAGTGTTGCTGACTCTCTTTGAGGCGCGCATGGAACACGAACGCGCCGTCGACACGGCCTGTCGTCATGAGACCGAAGGACGGCAAGCTAGCCCATAGCTCCCCGTCCACAGGCCCACGCCTATGGTGGCCGGAAGCCACCACGTGGCCCCCGACGCCCGGGGCGTCTCCCGCGGTGGCCGGGACGTGAGGATCTCTCCCTGTCCTGTTCCGCCACCTCCTTCGCTAGCATGACTGCTTCGCAGAAGGAGGTGACGGCGTCCCATTCCGTCTCGCTCCGGACCATGGCACGAACCAGGGCCGGAAGCGAGAGGTCGCCGCCGCCGATCGCCACCTCGAGGACAAGGCGATGCTCCACCCAAGCGGGGCACACCTCCACAGTGTGCTCCACCATGTCCTCCGGTCGATACTCGCAATGGTGGCACCCGGGCGTTTCCTCCCGCCCGATTCGGTGCAGGAACTTACCGAAACAACCGTGTCCGGTAAGAACCTGCGGCAGGCGGAAGGTGAGGACGCCGTGGCGTCTCTCCAGCCACTACTCAAAGAGGGGACTTATCGCCACTATTGTGGCGTGCCCTGCACGGGGTTGCGATAGTCGCTCTCTCCATGTCGCCATGAGATCCCGCCAGAAGTCCGTCCGCTGAGCGACAATTTGCCGCGGCAGCGGAGTTTCCCCCCGGCGTAGCGCAAGGCAGCCCCTGTCCGCTCCAGTTTGGGGGCTAAACGTCGGAAATGCTCCACGAAGTTCCACCGGCTGTCAAGGACAAGTCCCAGGTACTTCAGCGTCGACTCGACACCGATGGAAACCCCTCCTGCCATCACTGCGGATCCCGGAGGTGGCGCGTTCCGAGGCCCATGAAAGCACATGGCCTCGGACTTGTGCAATGCCACCTCGAGACCCAGTTGCCGGATTCTCTCCACGACTATCGCAACCCCGCGTGTCATAGTGTCGGCCGCCGCCTCGTGCGACCTTCCCTGTGCCAGCACCAGCGTGTCGTCAGCGTAGCAGACTACGCTGACACCGCTGGGGAGGTCGGCGCGCAGCACCCAGTCGTACCCGATGTTCCACAAGGACGGCCCTAGAACCGATCCCTGTGGAACACCGCACGACATCTCTCGCCGGTTCCAGTCTCCGCTGCGACCGGGGTAAATGACGGCCCTATCCGTCAGGTAGTCCCCGACCACACGACGAAGGTAGGTCGGCACCCGTTGATACCGGAGTGCCTCCCTTATGCAGCTCCAGGGCATGGAGTTGAAGGCGTTGGCAATGTCGAGAGACACCGTCAAGACAACCCCACCCCCGGGACACCGCATCCCTCGTCGTGAGGGCTCTCACGCGCATAATGGCGTCCACCGTAGAGCGCCCCTTGCGGAAACCATATTGGTGTTCCGCAAGGTCCGGCCCCGTCCCCGCAAGGTGCTCGGCGAGGCGGTTTGCAATGACTCTTTCAAAGAGCTTGCCTACCTCGTCGAGCAGCACCACGGGCCGGTAGGCGGACGGAGAGTCCGCCGGGCGCCCCTGCTTCCGGATGAGGACCAGCTTCCCCGTCTTCCAGCGAAGCGGGAACCGGCCCCTCTCCAAGCATGCGCTTAAGAAGGGGTCCAGTCGGGGACCGTCATAATGTACCTAACGTAGATAAATTATATTAGTAAGGATAAATAGACAATTAAAACTATAAAAACTGGGGATTGTATAATATTGGTTCACATAACATTAAATGCTTATATAAATTAGTTAAATACTATTCATTAATACTATGAAAATCGGTGTTTGTTTAGTAAAAGGAAAGATTGGGTTACATAAACTGTACATAACATAACATAGCTAGACTTAGTTATTTAAGATATTATTTATATACATAATTAGTTATTTGATGAATTTCAGATATAATACTTACGTATTAAGTTTTGGGCTATTATAAAAGTAATACTGATGTTTATATTGGTTCCCTATCCATTTGCATAAAATTTTAAGACCTAATATAACTTGGCATACTTTTGTTACTCCTAATTATATTTTCGCATAAGATTATTTTACGCATAACAGCTTACGCATAATTTTTATAAGCATAATTTCTCTAATCATAATAATGATTAAGTAAAACATTCTTAGGCATAAATTTATTAACGCATAATGATATTAAAGCATATTTTTTATAGGCATAACAAAGAAGCATAATAATTAACTCCTAAAACGTTAGCCACACCCTGATTGGATATACCAATTTATTTTGACGATTGGAAAAAAAACCATATCTTCTGAAGCAGTTAATACATAAAATATTTGTTTTGAACATATGTGAGCATTTTTTCCTGTAAGAAGCATGCAAACGAACATACACCATGCATGCAGCAAGCATGCAGCATGCAAACAAGCATACACCATGCATGCAGCTAGCATACAGCATGCATACAGGCAAAATAAATTAGCCTTCAAGATGATTATGCCAACATAAACTGTATGCCAAAAAAATATGGCAAAGTATTATTATGGCAAAACAAATTATGCCAAAGTATATTATGAAAAAGAACATTATGCAAAAAGAAGGGATCCCTTGAAAAATTACCTACCTCTGCGCGGACAGACATGCATCGATAGTGTGGGTACAAACTTTGATAATAAGTTTTGTTTTTTTTTTAATAACAAACGACGATAACCCAGATGACAAAAAAAAACCTTATTAGTCATTGATTTCCAAAAAATATTGGACACATATTTTTCTTTTTTCACTTAAACAAAAAATGAAGACGATACAGTGCGTCGAAAACTCGTGTGACGCCACTTTTGGGTATATTTTTTACTCAAAAGTAACGTCACAAGCCCCCACTCATGATCATTGACACGTCTTATCTTTGTCATTTTTGATTAATTTTGATAAAACAAAAAACACATATCCAATATTTTTCGATAATCTAACTGACGGACTAAACGAATCATATAGTTTTTTGTCAGTCATCATCCCTATTTCATTGGTAAAGACCTTATATTTTATCTATTTTATACGTAGGAGTATGATATACGTACAGTGCTTAGAAATACATTATAGAGTGATGATCAGCAAGTCCGTGAGAAAAGTGATCAACTCACGCCGTAAAGTAGTATTGTGTTGCGTCAAAGGGACATTACAACGTTGCACGTGGGTTTGTTTGTTTTACACAAACCTGTAATATGTGTCGAGACATAATGATTAATGTGTGTTAGATTACTTTTAAGATTACTGTTAATCAGTGTTCTACAACAAGTCCAATGATTGTCCAAGTTTAAATCTTAATTTAGATCTTAGGCAGTTTAAAGCCACAATTATCTAGTCTGCTTAGTTCTAGTCTGTACAAATTACTATCAATTGTCTAAAGCTTCATTTCTACTAGAAAATTACTTGAGATTTTAATTGCATTGCTTCTCATCCTCTAATACCCTAGCACATGGAGCGCAGAGCGCACAATTTTATAAGAATCGCTTCTGTTGTTAAGGGGCCTGTTACAAAAAAACGCTAAATTGCAAAGTTTACTCGTAGAAATTGTATGCTTTTACTTCGTTGCTTGAAATAATAATTGTTTGTTAAAAATAGGTCGTTATCTCTACTACAATAATCATAAAGCGAATTTTAGATAACGTTTTTATTTATTTAGTAATCATCATTCTCCCGAAGCATGTTTTGGCAAAAACTCACGGAGACCTGATTTGAGGGCTCTAATTTGTAGATTCTGTTGAATATAGACTATCAAAATATTTTTTTTCATATCACATCTTATACTTTAATAATCAAAGAATACATTTTCGTTGGTTCCCTATCCATTTGCATAAAATTTCAAGACCTAATATAACTTGGCATACTTTTGTCACTCCTAATTATATTTTCGCATAACATTATTTGCGCATAACAGCTTACGCATTTTTTTTTTTAAGCATAATTTCTCCAATCATAATAATGATTAAGCATAACATTCTTAGGCATAAATTTATTTACGCATAATTATATTAAAGCATATTTTTTATAGGCATAACAAAGAAGCATAATAATGAACTCCTAAAATGTTAGACATACCCTGATTGGACATACCAATTCATTTTGACGATTGGAAAAAAAAACCATATCTCCTGAAGCAGGTAATACTTAACATATTTGTTTTAAACATAGTTGATAGCGAACATATGTGAGTTTTTTTCCCTGTAAGAAGCAAGCAAACAAGCATACACCATGCATGCAGCAAGCATGCAGCATGCAAACAAGCATACACCATGCATGCAGCAAGCATGCAGCATGCAGCAAGCTTGCAGCATGCAAGCAAGCATGCAGCAAGCAAGCATGGAATATGCAACATGCAGCAGGCATGGTTTCTGTCACGGCTCCGGCGCTGCGGGGCTCCAGCGGCCCCACGCGAGCTTGTCGTCTCAGATGTGGTTCACGCTCACCACCAGCGAGTATTAGAACCACCTGTTCCTCAGCTCGCGGGCCGCCTCGCCCCTCCGCGCCTACGCGATTTTAAATAACACTCTAGGGGTAGGGCAGACAAGACTACGTAGAGGCGGTTTTGCAGCGATTCGTTCCTGTCACTAACTTTTGTAGCTCAACTTAATGAATTTTTAATTAAAAATAAATACGTTAAAATAACTCAAATTTGATTCCGTTATTTCTATTAATTGTATGCGTAAATACTATTATGCTAATAGTAATGACTATTAGCATAATGTTACTAGGCATAATGATGCCTAGTAACATTATGCGGATTCAATTTATGCCAAAATAAATTAGCCTTCAAGACGATTATGCCAACATAAACTTTATGCCAAAAAAAAAATATGGCAAAGTATTATAATGGCAAAGAAAATTATGCCAAAACAGTTATGCCAAAGTATATTAGGAAAAAGAACATTATGCAAAAAGAAGGGATCCCTTTTCGTTATATGCGTTTTATGCAATGAAAAAAAATCTGGACCTAATTCAATTATTGACCGATAAGGATTCGATACATGCTGCAATATCTCCGAAGTTGTCCATCGTTTTGACATAATATTTATACCAAAAGATTCTTCAACATTTGTTGTAACTATACTATTCTTTTTTTTTTTAAAAAGATACCATTATTTTTAAATAATTATTAATTAAATAAAAGTACTCTAAATGCTCTGGGCTCTTGCGGGCGACGGGCGGCAGTGTATCGCTGACCATACTCACGCACGGGTTGACGCTATTGCTAAGCTCCTCTCACTCGCTCAAGGTCGTTGGCGTGTAGTGGCCCCTTAATTGCCTCTCTAACCTGGTTAGTTATAAAATAAATTAAGAAAGTCTTGAATATCATGCAAATTAAACTAAACAATTATTATTATTTAGTGAATTAATAAATATTTAATAATTTAAAGAAGCCCTCGGCAGATGAATGCCTCTTCCAAGATTCCCTATCCATTTGCATAAAATTTTAAGACCTAAAATAACTTGGCATACTTTTGTTACTCCTAATTATATTTTCGCATAACATTATTTACGCATAACAGCTTATGCATATTTTTTTAAGCATAATGTCTCTAATCATATTAATGTTTAAGCATAACATCCTTAAGCATAAATTTATTTACGCATAATGATATTCCCCCTCCTCCGGCCCCTCTGCGCCTACGCAGGTTTAGTTTACACTCTAGGAGTAGGGCAGACAAGACTACGTGGAGTCGGTTTTGCAGCGATTCGTTTCTGTCACTAACTTTTTTAGCACAACTTAATGAGTTTTTAATTCAAAATAAAATATTATGTACAAATGACTCAAATTTGATTCCGTTATTTCTATTAATTGTATGGCTAAATAATATTATACTAATAGTCATTAGGCCTAGTAACATAATGCGAATTCAATTTATGCCAAAACAAATTAGCCTTCAAGATAATTATGCCAACATAAACTGTATGCCAAAAAAATATATAGCAAAGTATTATTATGGCAAATCAAATTATGCCAAAATGGTTATGCCAAAGTATATTATGAAAAAGAACATTATACAAAAAGAAGGGATCCCCTCTTCCAAAGAAGCACATCTCTCTCTATCTTAAGCTACTCGTAACCACTGCGGGCCAGCCGTTTTTCTGCTGTGGGCTCTTCCACTTTGTTACTCTTCTGGTCCATCTTTTGTCCTGAAGTCGCGCCTCATGCCCTGCCCATTTCCATTTTAGCTTTTGAGCAGAACCTATTTAGTTATATTGTTATAACATTCGTTCAATGTTATTTATTCCGACTATCGTATTGCTAGTCAAGAGTAAAAACTTTTTTATTAATTGACTACCAGTCGATAAGATCAACACATTAAAGTAAAACCATTCGGCGGAGGTTACCGACCAGGCGCGTTCGTAACCGTGGGTGAAAATATGTAGCGTCTACTTTGCATACAACAATAAGTTGATGCTTAAATCGAATTTGCATAAGCGATGCGGTGTCTGCTTAATTCAATTATGTTAAGTGTTTTGCGTTTCCAATGAGTTTTAGAAATGCATTGGCAGTTCTGAGATTTGGACTTATTTTAATGAACGTCATCTTGAACCTTCATCGAATAAAATTCAGTCGAGTGACACTAGTAGGTGTTATCTAAAATCCTTCTGCGAGGAAGTGATCTCTCAGAAGGAAGCGGCGGAGCGGCTCCAGGAGAATTACTTCCTCGCAGACCTAATCCGCCCGAGGAGGTCGGACGGTGCAAGTGGCGTCACGCCCGCGCCATCATGATGCCCCCCCCCCCCCCCCCCCGCCTTAACAAAATCAAGCGGGCAGAAGACTGGGGAATCTACCGTACCCATTTCACGAGATCATGGGAGCGGACGATTTGACATGGGTCCCGGACATCACTAAGGAGGAGGAGGCGGAAATTACCGCTGATGAAGGCATTTATTTTTTAAATCCCGCCGACAAACTGTTACGCAGTTTGGTGGGTGTATAGAAATGTACAAAATGTTTGGTACTAATTAAATGATTTATTTATTATTTATTATTATTATATTTTATCCACCGGAAAAAAAGGTGTCTTAACAAGACCTTAACAATACGAGTATATGGTGTACACATTATAAGGTGGTTTGGTTTCAATGTGGTAGTGTCGTTGAGCGGGCCCTCTCTAAAGCAACCAGCCCGTATGTTTCCAGCGCTAGGGTTGTTTTACAGCGAACATAAACTATGTTAGGGCTGCCACTAAAGTTTTTTACAAACATAGTTTGTAGTTGTTTAGAAGTTTGTTAAGATTTGTTGTTATTTACTCGCTACAGTCGGAGGATATAAACTCCGTCCCTCCCTGTCTGGGAGCTTTTGTTTTTAAATTGTCTAGATGTACTGTGTGTACGGAGATTTGTGCTTTGTTTTGACTAACTTGTGTGCACAAATAATATTATGAGGAATGTTGTTGGGTGCCCGTTCTAGAGGTTGCCATGGTTTTTCGTTGTAACACGAGACTTTGTCCCGTTTCTTTGTTTTACGTAAGGTGAAGTGCACAGATGTATAATTACATTATCTGTGTGAAGGACCTCGTCTATCCATACCACATAAAGGGTGTAAATAGACCCTTAACGAAGCCGAAAGGCACTTGTTCTCCCTGTCACTGCGATCATATTTTAGTTCTGGACCACAACTGGGAACCTACTAGTTACCTACATAAAGATATTGGAGGTCAAAGTTCCAACTTTTTCTTCAAATACTTGGTTTTAAGGTCCTAACTTGACTTTAAATACCTCTATAACCCGTTTACGTCCATAAGCACAATGTTTTGAGTTCTTTATATTGAGTTTTAGCGTAAAACGTGTTTTTCACCCCAAAAAAAAGTCGTTTCCCGGCAATAATTTGTGCGTGGAGTTAGGTAGTACCCAACTCTAAATTTTTAAATCTTTTAAGTAGGTACTTAGTTTGACGTACGGTCGACCAAGCTATTTGGTTTACATTTTACAATGTAATTTGCTCGGTTGACGGCTTCGTGAAGAGTGTTAACACCCTGTACAGTACCCGGCAATAAATATTGCACATCGACCTTTGGAAAGAGACAATCGGCTAATTTCGGCTTCGTAGAGCGCTATCTCTCTCGCACGAAATACAAACAGTCCGGTATCTATTAGGAGCTGTTAAAACAATTACGATTTGCTTCTTTTGATAATTATTATTTGTATAAAATACACCAATTTTTCTATAGTGATGGCTTTAGGTTGGGGTAAAATAAAATAAAAAAAACATGTTCCCATTATGTTTTCGTATTTAATTATTTTGGAAAATTACAGCTGTAGTGTACATAATAAACAACATTAATCATATTGTTAAAATGAGACATTGTAATAAAAATAATAATAATTCTAATTCTCAATTACTTCCATTTCACTATCTGTGCTCTCAAAGAGATCAATATCACTGTCACTGTCAGCCGTATTTATCACTAGTCTATCAGTGTAATTGTCTAAACCGTGTTGAATGCTTCTATATTCATTCTCACATTTGATTGCATGATCGCAAACCTTTTTCCAATCTTCAGCCCCGATCATGTTTACTTTTTCAGTCAATAATGTTTTTACTGTAGTTAAATTCATACCCACATTTCTAGAGGCTACATAGCCTTTCAGTTGAGACCATATATTTTCTATTGGATTAAAATTCGGATGATATGGTGGCAATCGCAACACAGTGTGCCCATGTTCGGCAAGTACTTTGTCCACGGAAAATATAATTTTCATCTTCATTTTTTTTTAATCTGTCAGTTTCGGTTACAAAATATTTATAAACATTGTAGATAATTTCGCGTGACTGACCTCGTAAAGGTTTCCCTCTTTTTCCTAAAGATGCCATTGTGCAATTTTAAATTATTTAAATTTGGGGGTGTTAACAACTCTTAATATATATTTTGAACTGGACGCGACCGCACTTTATCGCACTTGAACAACGACTGACAAACGTCACATAGGTAGTGTGCGACAGAGATAACGCTCTACGAAGCCGAAATTAGCCGATTGTCTCTTTCCAAAGGTCGATGTGCAATATTTATTGCCGGGTACTAATGTTATCAAGAGGTAAAGTTTTTAAGTTAGAACATAGAGGTAGGGAGGTGGAGAGGATTTTCGGATCTACTGATTTAATTCTTTTACTAATGCTACATTACGAAGCTATGTTATTCTTGATTGTTTTAGACTATATTTAAAACGGTCCCGTGGGATATTTATTCCACTACATCGCGAGCGTAACCGTGGGTAAAAAATATGAAATGCTAATTTTATAAATTTTGTTCAAAACTACGCGTAATAGCATCTAGGAAACGATTCTTATGTTCAGGGTCAGTGTTTTACTCTTGACACAAATCAGGTTTGGTGTTTAGATAAACAAAGCAAACCAGAATAACTAACTAACCGTTAGAATAACCGACTAGTCCTATTGTCAAATTATTATCCCCGTCGGCTTCTAGCAAGTATTCATATTATTATTCGTTTATTCATTTAAACACATATTTTTGACATTTTTAAATATTTCTTAAGCTCTGGGAACAGGGTCTGAGCTGCCGGTGGTCAGGGCTCTTGAGAGAGGAACCTCCTAACAATACGTGCCGTGTCCAGAAGTACTGCTTTCTGAATCAAGCCCTTAATTCAGCTGCCAAGCGAGAGCCTCCTAAGATGCTGGTCGAGGTTCTTGGCTATTAAGCCATTGGCTGACACTACTATCGGTACAATGACTGCTGTACCCACGTCCCACATGTTGACAACCTCGCGAGCCAGAGCTAGATATTTGAATTGTTTATCTTTCTCTGCTTTCACGAGGTTCTCGTCATGCGGGACCGTTATATCAACAATCATTGTGCGACGCTCCAATCGATCTATCACCACAATGTCAGGCCTATTGGCAACAACAGTCCTGTCAGTGGTGATAGGTCGACCCCAATAGAACGTGATATTACCATTATTGAGAACTGGGTCGGGCGCATACTTATAGTATGGCACTTCTGATTCCACAAGGTTGTACTTCAAAGCAAGTTGCTGATGTATAATCCTGGCAACAAGGTTGTGTCTATGCAAGTACTCTCCATTATTATTATATATTATAAATAGTTTATAGTATAGATAATCAGCAAATATATAGGTGCCATTCACGAGCATAGGATACTTTATTGAATAGCGTGTGATCACTTACTCTTTAATCAAAAGGTTGAACCTGGTGTCAGAAGGTCGAAGTTCGTCCTATCCCTAAGACTTGACAAAGGGTCGCGGGGATATCCGGGCCGTTGCTTACAAGATGTTTTCGGGAGGAGGTCGGAGCATGTCACAGTTCAATATCTACAACTATGTCTCATTAGCCGTGGAACAGTGTCAACTCTTGGCAGCGCAGGGTGGGAGTGAGATGCATATCTCAAGGCCTTTGATGCTAGAATATACAGTGTGTTTGGGCTATTGGCTGGTGATATTTTTATATATTTCAAAGTGTTGGGCAGTTCACACAGTCGCGTAACCTACGAGCTTCCAAAAACCTACTCCTTGAAATTCCCTCACACCGTACTGGAATTCTGTCCACTTCTTACGCTGTCTCAACTATAAAGCTCTGGAACGCGCTACCCCTTGGCATTACAAAGCTGAAAACAAAATGGCTTTAAAAAGGACAGTTCGAAAGTACTACAACTTAAAGTCAGACAAAAAGCTAGTCTTAGTAATTATTATAAAGTTTCTCTTATTTTGGACTATTTGTACGTATTTTAATATAATAATATGTATATTATTATGTATTTAAGTGTATTATAAATAAAAATAATAATTATCGCTGGACATTACACACAGCTCCATCTAGTGCCACACTAAGCAACGAGGCTTGTGTCGTGGACACTAGATAGTTGATATACTACATAAATACTTTTTGTTTGTAAACACATACTTATCATACATTTAAACATCCATGACTCGGAAACAAATGTCCATGCTCATCACGCACAAACATTTGCTCCTACTGTGATTCAAACCCAGGACCCTAAGAACGTAAGGCAGCCTCACTACCGCTGCGCCATTCGGGTCGTCAAGTATGTAACTGTGTGTTTAAGTTAACAAAATAGTATTTTTCTAATTTATTTTTTTGTAGGTAATCTATCACAACGCTGTCCACCAACCATTATTATTATTATTAGTCAACCATTGGGTTGACTGGTACAGAATGCCTTGTGGCATTAAGTCCACCTGTGTACAACGCTTGTACATGAAGTTTAAATAAATAATGTTTATCCACACCCATGCTATAAATCCTCTATAAAAGTATCTGAAACAGTTAGCTTATTGCCAACATTAAAACAACCAGTGTCAATATCATCCAAACGGTAGATAAATAACATTTATTAAATAAGAACAACTCAAGAGTTAATGTACACACATAACTAAAGAATTCTGATGCACGAGATCAAGCTGTAACTAAAGCATTCCTGCTCCATCTTCACATTGAAAGGCCCTGATATGTTTTCGCGTGCCTCTTACTCTCATTGAAACTGCTCTTATAACTGAGATTTGTATTTTGACTTTCAACCAGTACACTATTTGAGAATATGCGTTTCCCCATTTCTCATTAAGCTTTGATGCGGTTTTTTATCCAAACGGTTGTTATAACGTTGTACTAAATTTCATTATTTATGCAACTCATTTCAAAAAAAGAACATTGTCATGGAGGAGACATAACAAGTTTAAAACAGCACGGCGGATGGAAGTCCACATGCATCGTTCTGTTGGTAAAGGCTACATTAATGACTCTATAGCCAACGAAATCCACGTGTCGAATCAAATTTATTTATTGGATCTCCAACAAAAACTACACAATAACATGCAAGTATACATAGATCAGGGACAAGTGTGCGCTTCCAATTCCAGGTGACCACATCATTCACTTATAATCTAGGTAGGTACTATCGAGGACACTCCCGCCTGATCACCACTAAGCTAATTTTTGCTTGCACTTACAACATAGAAACGCTCTCTATCCCCGCCCCATTGACTTTATATAGAAATAATTAATGAAAAGATACCGATCGGCGACACATGCCAAACGAGAGTTATTGTTATTTTGCGCGCCAAAGTTGACACTTTTCTAATAGGCCTAAAGTTTAAGGTGGAGTGGCTCGGCGCCTCCGCTGAATTTAAGCGAAAAAAAATTTAACTGGTCAGGCGGAAAAGACCACGACTGTACATACAGTAAATTTGCCAAGGTCAGAACACTAAAAAAATCGAAATACATTACACAAAAAATTGTACAAAAGAAACATAAAAGATCAACTATAATAACAACGGAAATAAACAATTAGAAAAAAATATTATTATAATATAGGGTGTTTAGTGCATCGTGTGCCAAATTGAAATGGTCGACTGAAGGGGTCATCTGCTAGCCTTTCCCTTACAAGTCACATAAGACTACATTCCAAATTCTAATGAAAAAAAAATCTGTTCGTAACTTTTACTTGAGAAAGAGGTAAAATTTGTTTTCTCACTCTTGCGCAGTAAAATCTATCTTCTATCTCTTTCTTGCATACCTTAAAATGCAATTTTGTTTTTTATTTCAAGTAAATCCCACGAAAAGATAGAGATACAAGACAGATTTTACCTTATAAGAATGAGATAACAGATCTATATAGGTTTGTCAGGTATCATTTAAGCAAAAATATTTTTTTAAATAATAATTTTGAATATTATCCTTGGGTGACTCGATTCACAATTCTAGCGAATTCACAAAGTTGTTAAAAGATTTTTATGGCATGTCACATCATTAGCAAGAGGATAGACTGGAGAATTAATGAGGGAGTTGGAAGATCTCGGTCGCTTTTGGTTTTTTTTTGTAGCCATATAAACAGCTGTAACATATACAGCTTTCATTTAAGTTTTACCTTTGCGAGTGAATTAAAAACAAAATAGGTGACTAATGTCACTAATGTTGTATTTAAAAGTACTCTTAAACAATACACATCGAAATAAAATTAAAATTCAGAGTCTACTCCTTATATTTTTTTATAAATTTATATTTGAATGTATAATTTGGGTCTTTTTTAGTAAAACAATAAACCCGACGAAAAAAAATCCACAGGGCATGAGGGGTGTTAAGGGGTCTAAAAGGCTAGCAGATGACCCTTTCAGTCGATCATTTCAATTTGGCACACGATGCACCAAACACCCTGTATAATAAATATTAGGGCCAACAGGCCCCGAGCCGGGTCCCCGCTACTGGTGGTTGTGTGCAGCGCATGAAATGGACTCAATCAATGAACGAGAACGTCATGCGCGCATACTACGGGTCTACAGAGGGGGGAAACTAACCTCACTGCGTACCGTGTTAGGATGCTGTCTCTGATCCAGGATCTTGAACCAACCGTCAACGTCTCGGCCCAACTACTGTCGAATCAGGTGCGGGTCATCTAACGCAACCACAGGTTGGACGACGCCGCGCTTAATGGGCTGCGCTCAGAAGTACTGAGCAACCTTATCATCCTAACTCCGACACAAACCGCGGTGCAAGTGTCAGCTATTAGGCTGCGGGACTATTCGAAAGAGATACCGTGGCCCCGGAACACAAAGGGCGATAAAGGAACATGGATGGGTTTTAGTCAGTAAAAGTCTGAGTCTCCTGCTCCGCCCAGAGCGGGAGGAGTCATTTGATGGTTTTCCCATACGAAAAAAAAAAGTGTTAGCTATTAACGTAACTCTACCGCGGTCGAACCCTGCGGTTGTAAAGGAGGATGATAGGGTTGCCACGGTAAGTAGCCAGTGCAACGACCGATTGAGGAGCGCTCTGGAGGATGCGTTTCGAGAATATCGGTCCACTCAAACCGAACTTAGGCCCCGATTACCACGGTTACCCATGCATAAGAAAAATAGGGCGCTGGTGTGTGTCTTGGACTCGCAACTCAAGAATATATTCGAGAGTAGCGAGGACCTCGTTGATACACACTCGATTCTGTTCTGTGGCGCTGTTGCGGCATGTCGTTTAGATAATGTCAAGTTCCCAAATTGTGGCTTAGCTACTCTATTCCAGAAATGGAGCCAATTGTGATATAACCATTAGATATAGCCAGAGCAGCTCGTCCAGGTAAGGAAGCAGCGGTACAGCTTGGTGTTCCGACTGGATCAGTTTATGGTCCGGTTGGCTATGTCATGCATGTCAATAGTGTCAGTAATGTGGTAGGTAAATGTCGGGTGTATATGTACGCGGACGACATGTGCCTTATGTACTCCTCTAAAAATATACAGGAGATCAGGGCTGTGCTGCAGGCTGACTTCCCGCCTGACTACCCGCTGGGCGCACGATAATGGTATCATACTTAATCTTGATAAGACAAAAGTGGTGCATCTGCACTCACCGCACAACTTGGTAGCGAAGAGTGTCAATAGCGTGGACATAGGTATCGTGGGTCACACGTATGAGTGCATGCACGTTGAAAATGTCAATTGTGTCTGTCGCTTAAGTTTGTCAGCAAATTTAAGTATCTAGGTCTGTGGGTGGACCGCAATTTAAATTGGAAAACACAGGTTGACACAGTGTGTACAAAGCTAAGGGCAGTGTTAAGTAAGTTTTATATCCCGAAAGCGCCGTTGAGTAGGAAAACGCTGCGTGCCATTTATTTTGCTCTTGCCGAGTCATTGCTATCCCAAGGCCGTACGTTTTAAAACTTATTTTAACAGCATTAAATCGCTGCAAATTCGTTTTATGTAATACCTTGTCAACCCACAACCAAAACTTGCTTGTAAAGAAAACTATGAAAGGCTTTTTGTTGTATGTAAGGTGCTACCAGTACATGAGAAGGTCAAGTACCTGCTGGTTCTAGAGCAGTTCTATAAAGACCAATTCAAAATACATGTCATGTGCAAAATAGGTACAATACTAGAAGCGTCAGAGAGCGTAAACGTGTGCGACCACTAGTAAAAAATTACTATGGCAAAAGAACCAACAAGGCTAAGAAAGAATAATGCTAGAATTAGTAAACGAACACTAAAATATAAATTAAAGACTGTTTTCCTCAAAGAAGTGGTCGCAAGTTGCGAAAATACCGAATAGTTTGGTTTTTTGTTTTCGTGTATCTGTTGTGTGTGATAAACCGTATGTTTAAGAGTTAAATGTTGTGAATGTTGTGATGAAGTACTCATAGGAAATCACTGAGTTGCGGCCGTTTTCCTTGGCTTGCTTGCGTGTAGCTCTTGGTTAGTATGCGCGTCTCGTAGCTATCGGTGTTTCTATAAACAAAGTTAGCTTGGAATATCCTATCCGCGTCACCTACCTGTCACTTTCACACGCGCTGCCACAATATCTGCTACTTGCTACTACCTACTATTGATTATTCTGCCTACTGTTAGGTACTTATACTGTATTTACTAAACTGATACTTTATGAGCTATTACTGTTTGAACCAAAAATGTATTAAGACGAGTGCTAATCCCGCCGACAAACTGTTACGCAGTTTGGTGGGTGTATAAAATGTACAAAATGTTTGGTCCAAATTAAATGATTCATTTATTTATTACCAAATTGGAAGTCACCGGGACCTGGACTGCAAAACTTCTGGCTCAAATGGCTTAGTAGTTCGCACGCTTGACTGGCATCCCAATTCCAGTCATCCTTAGAGTCTGGGTCCTGCTCCATAAGTCAGGTTGTTTAATTAAGTTTATTAACAATAGTTGATTAACAATAATTGTTTAATTAAGTTACAAAAAGAAAAGGAATGTACTCAGGTTATAGAAACAAACCTCTTATATAATGAATTATTAAAAAGTAATTGTAACCCCCCTTCCTTAATAACTATTGATCTGACTGAAGATTCCTTACTAAAACAGAATTTTGTAGTTAGCAATAGGAAGATTAAGAAAATATGCAAAATTAAACAGAATCATTAAAAAATGTAATCAATTTAAGAAACAACATAAACGCTTTTCCAAATATATTCCACTGAGGAAAGAGCGTGTTGATTTAGTTAATAAGTTAAATAATTACCAAATAAAATTAGAGGACAGTATAAAAATATATGAAATTGATACTCAGCATTTGCAGTCTGAAATACAGGTACTTCAGGACTCACTAAGTTCCCTTTCTAGTAGGTATAAGATTTCTCAGAACCAAATTAGGGAACATATTTATGCAGCAAATGAGTTGGTAATGGGTCAATGTAGTTGCCAGACAGTTACCAACCATGATACTATTCAGCCTGAGGTAATGGAGGACCCATACCAGGTTGAGAATTTGTCTCAGGACAGCATATCAAATACCGGTAATTTTGTTTCTCCTAATAGTCATGATTGTAATCATTCAGTTATGTTCTCTGACAGTATAGGTAGGGGGCTAGGTAAATTAATTAGTAATAACCTGAGTTATTGTACCCAAAACAATTGTATGCCAGGGTCAAACTACAAACAAGTTATGGCATCAGTATCAAAGACTGTTTGTGATCCTAGTACCACCATTACTATATGTGTTGGTAATAGTTCTAAGATTAAAAAGGAAGACATCACTGACTGTGTCTCAGAGTTGTTGAAGTTAAATTGCAAGAAAATCATATTGTGTGCTTTTCCATATTTTGAAAATTTATGTAACAGAAAAAACAATTATATTCACATGTTAAATAAACATTTACATTTTTTAGTAGGTCATTATAGTGACAAACTTATATATATTGATATCAACACTTTTGTTGGTAAACTTAGATCGACTCGGGGTAAAGTGTATCTACCTATTAGTTGTAGACACAAAATAGCTCGGCTATTAGCTTATAATATTCACACAGACATAAGTAGTATGTCTAAGTTTAGTTATATTATTAACACTGCGACTATTAGTAATAATACTAATGTACAGGTGACTTTAAATGAATATAGCATTAGTGCTATAAATGTTTACAAACATTGTACCGAGGAGGATCCATGTGTCACCGTGGAGAATTCTCAATTAGGGTTTATTAGTGATAGGGTCTTGTTGTCTGAGGATGGCACGGGAGTCTCCGGCCTCACTCCAAATATTAATATTAATTTAAACTAGAAAGTGAGACAACAGAAGGTACCATTAACAATATTGTTAAACCTACCAACAGCAAGGTATCTTCTTGCACTCAATTAGCTAGTAAAACAGGGCCTCAGCAGAACACTTTAAAATTATTCCACCAAAATATCCAAGGCATTTCTTCCAAATTATTAGAAATAGAATTGTTTTTAGAAAATAGTAAGTTTGACATTATTTGTTTTACTGAACATTGGCTTAAGGATTACCAAATGCTTATTAATTATGAGAACTATATGGTGGGTAGCTGCTTTAACCGTAAAACTATGCTTCGTGGAGGTTCCCTAATTTTAGTAAAAAATTGTTTTAAATATAAGCAACGTAACGACATAGTAGGTCTCTCGGCTGAACATTGCGTCGAACTGTCCTGTGTTGAGCTAGATAAGCATGTTATTGTGTGTGTATACAGACCCCCAAACTATCAAAACTTTTCCTTATTTGAGTCAATAATGGAAGATGTCCTGGCAAAACTTGCAGCTAGTAATAAATCAACAATTATTTGTGGTGATTTTAATATCAATATTTTAGAAGAAAATTCAAATAGCAGTCGGTTATTAAATCTTTTTAAGTCATTTGACTTGACCAACACTTTTATAGAACCTACTAGAATCACTCCATCTTCTGCTACTTGCATAGATAATGTTTTCTGCGATTGTGATTACATAGATAAAGCCATAGTTAATTGTCTGCCGTCTGACCATAGCGGACAGACTGTAACTTGTAGGAGTAATACACCATTGCAAAAAGTTCAGATTAAATTTAGACCCATAACTTCTAACAAATTAAATAGGTATAATATTTCCCTACAGAACAATCTAAGTGTATTTAGCCATGATGATTGTTTGGAGCTTGATGTGCAGCTCGGGGATAGCTAGGTGCTGGTTTGTCTTCCTCAGACAGTGATAGTCAAGTACTTGAGGGGCACAGTTTATTTTCTCACAACACACAGAGTACAGTTGTATTTTAAATCACTTAGTAGGTTATAATAGGTACGGACGCGCACACCGTGGAAACGGAATTGAAAAAACTGCTTTTACAATGTTGCCAAACCCAAATATTAATAAAACTTTTGTTGGTGTTGCCAACATGTTCGCCTCCAGAAAAGAAGCCTTTTTTTTACACTACAAACATACTTATATAATGTAACTAGGAAACAATAAAACTACAACAAACTTGTCACAAATCAAAACAAAGTTAAATTGAAAGAAACACACATCAACCTATAAAAAAAACATTTGTTACAAACACCTGTCGAGCGTCTTATCACTAGACAACTTTGAACACACATCAAAATATAAAAAAACATTTGTTACAAACACCTGTCTAGCATCTTATCACTAGACAACTTTGAACACACATCAAAATATAAAAACACTTGTTACAAACAACTGTTATCATCTTATCACTAGACAACTTTATATATATCTACCTAATTTTATTTCAGCATGGACTTGTGCAAAGTAGCAAGTTATGTACTTATACCTAATTATCATATAGTGGTAATACACAGATACCTGACAAGGAGCGCTTGTAAGCTTTCCCATTAGGAGCAGTAACTTCTATTGCTCTCACCTTCCCATCTTTCCCTGGAAAGACTTTCGAGACTCTAGCCAATGGCCAATGCAATGGGGGACAATTCGGTTCCCTAAGAATAACCAACATACCCTTTGTCACATTAGGTACGCTTGATTGCCATTTTGATCTACATTGCAATGAGTTTAAATAATATTTATGCCATATGGACCAGAAACATTGTTTTGCATGTTCACAAACCTTCCAAAACGTTAGTCTGTTATTAGGTAATTCGGAAATATCTTTTTCGGGGTAAGACATGATCGCACTACCTGTTAAAAAATGACCAGGGGTCAAATAACTGAAATCGTTTATATCGGAGGACATAGGTACGAGAGGTCTCGAATTAAGTATGCCCTCTATCTGTACTAAGATAGTATTTAATTGTTCGTAGGTAAGAACTAGTTTTTGCAAAATTCTTTTGAGGTGAAATTTTGTACTTTTCACCGCAGCTTCCGCCAGGCCAGCAAACACGGGCGAGTAACTAGGCACGAAATGAAATCTTACACCTTGCTGGGCTGAAAACGATTGCACCCGTGCTTGATGTCCTGAGGTCGCCTGCAACCGATACAAGTCAGCCAATTGGTTCGCCGCACCCCTAAAATTCGTCCCATTGTCAGCGTAGACTTCGCTGGGCAACCCTCGTCTCGCTATGAGGCGTTTGAAGCAGGCTAAAAATGAGTCCGTCGTTAGATCTGATGACAGCTCTAAGTGCACTGCTTTTGTGACGAAACAAACGAACACACATATGTATCCTTTTGTTTCCACTGATCTCCTAATTCGACTATTTTTAACTGGGATGGGCCCCGCGTAGTCCACACCAACCTTTAGGAAGGGCTTGCACGCAGTAACGCGCTGTTGCGGTAATGAACCCATTAGCTGCTTTGCAGCCTCGGCTTTCATCCTAAAACACACAAGACATTTGTGAGTTATTTTTTTTATTTGCCGCATGGCATTTATAAGCCAGTATTTCTGATTTAAAATGGAAATAAGTAATTTAGGGCCTGCGTGAAATAATCTTTGATGTTCAGACCTAATTAAAAGTTCAGTGACCTTAGATTCCTTATGTAATATTATTTGATGTTTTTGTTCATAGGGAACTTGGGAATTTTGTATCCTGCCACCTACTCGAAGTAAAGCTTGATCGTCCAAGAAAGGATGTAACGCTTTAAGAGGACCTACTATGTCCCTATTTTGTTCTAGGTTTTTAATTTCTTGGCTAAAATGAACATATTGCTCTTGCTTTATAATTAAATTTAAAGCTTTTGTTAACTCTTCACTAGATAAATAATTGAGAAGAATTTTATTGTTTTTTGTTTTTATATTGTTGCAAAACCTAAGTACATAAGCCATGACTCGTGTCATCTTATGTATGTCAGAATACTTCAGCAAAAATTCGAATAAATCGTTTTGTACCTGCGTCGAGAGTGCAACAAGTTGATCACCAGATGGCGCCACTTTCTTGAGTTCAGGAAGGGTAACAGCGGGGAGATTTTGACTGTTATTGCAGAAGTCATGCTTACCGTTTTGTAGGAAGGATGGTCCATGCCACCATAATGAGCAGCTTGCAAGATCTTGTGGATCCATCCCCCTGCTAATAAGATCGGCAGGGTTTTCCTTCGTGTTGACGTAGCGCCACTGATACTGAGAAGAAATTTCTTTAATAATCTTCACTCTGTTCGCGACGTAAGCTTGTAAGTTAATAATTTCGGTATTAAGCCAACCCAGGACAATCATGGAGTCAGTAAATAAGTAAACATTATTTATTACAATTTTTAAGCTAAGTGTATCGTGCGTTCTTTTGATCAGATGCGATAATAAAAGCGCGGCATTGAGTTCCAATCGCGGGATGGTTAGTGGCTTGCTATGCGGATTTATTCTCGATTTCGAACAGAGTAAAGCTATGTTTACCTTACCTGTTATGTCTACCACTCTGAGATAGACACAGCATCCATACCCAGTAGAACTTGACGCGTCGGCAAACCCGATGAGTTGAACAGCTTCGGCGGATTTGGGGACTGGAATGTTCCTATTAAAAGAAATTGGCTCCATAGCAAATAATTCAGCCGCAAACCTCAACCACTCCTCCTTCACTGCAGCGGGGGGCGGGGCATTCCAGTCTAGCTTATCAAGCCAAAGCTTTTGCAATATTACCTTCGCCTTAACAATGATGGGACTCACAAACCCCATGGGATCGTAAAACCGTGCTATGTAACTTAAAATTGATCTTTTTGTTACTATATCATTTTCAAAATTGTTTGGACAGGACATAGTAAAGCAATCATTCTTTATGTCAACATGCAATCCTAGTGCTTTCATTGTGCAACTATCTTTTTGTAGCTCTAACTCATTAAATTGCTGTTCACTATATGGAATGTCTGACAAAATGCCTGGAGAATTGGATGCCCACTTGTGTGTATGAAACCCACCTTTCTGTAAAATAGCCTCAAGTTGACCTTTGGACTCTAGTAATTCCAATTTGTCAGATGTTGAATATAAAATATCATCAATATAAGTGTAGTTGTTCAGAATAAATGAGGCAAGGGGATAGTCAGTACCATACCTATTAGTTAGTTCAAGCAAGCATCTTGTAGCCAGGAAACTACTGCTCTTCATGCCATAAGTAACAGTGTTCAAGCGTATGCATTGTATTGTGTCACTAGGGTGGCTGCGCCATAGAATGTTTTGGAGACTTGCATGCTTTGGATTGACTAATACATTCCTAAACATTTTTTGGATATCGGTTGAGAAAGTAAAGTCACCTATTCGATACAAAAGTATTATATCAAAAAGTTCTTTTTGCCTATGTTGAGAGTCTGTGGTATAGTTAATCTGTGAAGAGTGGGTTGATGGTACTGGGGTGTGACCAGAGAGATTACTATGAGTATATATGTGCGTGACTAATTTAATAAAGCTTGGAGGACTTAGACAGGCTTTTATTACACATTGAGCATTAAATCATTCAAGCTGACTTTTTGATTTGTTTTCATGGATGCGTCAAAAACGACCCTAGTGCGAGTGGTCTTGCTAGACTCGTTGACCACCGCATGGTGAGGTAGGAAATATACAGGGTCTTGTTCATGATCATAACTCTGAAAATTTATATATTGACCGTGACCTAGCTCCACATATTCCTGAATGAATTTTTCATACTCTGTTAAAAGAAGGGGATTTTTGTGAAGACGCTTTTCTAAGCTTAAAAACCTGTGCAATGCCAAATCAAAAGAATTACCTAAATGGCTGTTAACTTCGGAAATAGGTACCTTGAGGGGTATGTCAACTTGAAATTTATTATTATTTAATTTGACAGAATTTTGGAAAATATCTTCAGCTAGGTCATGCTCACTCAGCTTCTCACAGTATGCCTGAGGCACCTTCTCCACCTCAAAAAAGTTTTTAATTTCATCATTGATGTTATTGTCACATGTTGAACAGAATAAGGTTACCTTATTGTCGGGTACCTGTTGTTGCAAAATTGTGCCCCCGATGACATATCCAAGCTTGGTGTTGACTAAATTAATTGACTGCAACTCCGCCTCCGGCTGAGATGGCAGCAGAATCTGAAAAACCACATCAGCACCGATTAGTAAGTCGATACTGGATGGGACATAATAGTCTTTGTCAGCCAACACTATGCCTTCGGGTATTTTGATTTTGGAAATATCTATTTCATTTTGTGGCAATTTGCAGGTTATTTGCTGAACAACATGGAAGTTAATTGCCCTCTTAAAAGAAGAAGTTGTTGATTGTATCTGCAAAGGAATACAATATTTGGCACAGTTCTGTGAATTGCCAACACCAATTATATTTGTATTCTTGGGTGTTGGGGTCAAACCTAATTGTTTAATTAAACTATCTGTTGCTAGGGATGCCTGAGAACCTGTGTCTAGCATCGCCTTTGCTAATATTACCTTTTTGTCCTTGGTCAGTAGCTTAACTTGTGCTGTAGGGAGTAAAATATTAGAATTTTCTTGTTCTCCGGACAACAAACTGACAGGTGGAACAGTTTCCTCGTAGTGAATCAGTGAATTATGAGGTTGCTTGCACTGATCACACTTGAAATGGAATTTACATTTTCCATTGTGTTTGTTTAAACAAACTTGACACAAACTTTGAGCCTTTGAGAAGTTTAATCGCTCCAGAGCAGAAAGTAATTTAAAAGATTTGCAATTAAATAACTTGTGCGTGGTAGACTTACAGTGTAAGCACGCAGTCGCAGAAGTCTTCTGTGCTGCTACATTCACCACCACCTTGCTGCCCTTGGAAGTTGTGGGCTCCGCATTCTCCATAGCGAGGGCCCTCTTCTCAAGGAACTCGATGAAGTCCTTTACCTTTGGCTCCATATTGTCGATGCGCTCCATTTGGTAGGCTCTTGCAGTATAGGAATCTAATTTGCGAGTGAGGATACATAAAATTATTGGATCCCAATATTTTATATCATTGTTGAGATTTTCAATGGCCGCTATAATTTGTTTTGTGCTCGAAACAAAACTGCGAATATTTGCAGACGTAGACTTTGATAAAGGTGAAAGATCTAACAATTGTGCAATATGTTCATTCTGAATTTTATATTTATTGTTGTACCTTTCATTTAATAATTTTTTCGCTTTTAAATAACTCTCATTAGACAAGGGCAAGTTCTTAATGAGGTCGTAGGGTTCACCTTTTAGATAAGACCGCAAATAGTATAATTTCTGTAAGGAATCTAAATGCTTGTCCTTGTGTATAAGTGAATCGAAAAGTGAGATGAACGCTTGATACTCTGAGTACTCACCTTTTTTTTTTTTTTTTTTTTTTTAAAAAAAAAAAAAAAAAAAATTTGTTTATTTCTCTTCCACAAATAAAGAACATACAGTACTTACGTTGTAACATATATATATAGGAAAAAGTATTTTATTTGTGGGAGACTGGTGCCTAAACTAAGCCGAGGCCTGTATTTTAGGACACCAGGTCCCCACTAAGATAGTTATTAGGAAATCTCACAAAAGTAGGGCTAAAGATTGCAATATATTACAATACGCATCAAAGTTTCTTAAACCAGATAGGCAAACTAATATTAAAAGTACTTGTTTAAGGTAGAGTAGAAGAGTAAACGAGTGTGTTTTTGTGTGGCAGTGTATGAGCGATGTCTAATGAGCGTGTGTTTATGAATGAGTGTTTAATGAGTGGTGTATGGTAATTGTGTGACAGTGTATGAGTGCTGTAGTATGAGCGTGTGTTCATGTATGAGTGTACTGTGTGAGGTGTGTGGTGATTGTGTGTTATGTGTTACAAAATACTACAAAACCTGATATTAAATTTACTTTTTTATTTCCAGGAGTTCCTCAGTCTCCCTATAGTCCAATTCCAACAGCCTTAAAGTTACTTTTCCCTTACATTTTTTTGAATTATAATTAAATATATTTTCTATTTTATTAATTTGATTATATAATCTAGGTGCAATAAAGCTATAAAATTTTTGTGCAAATCTAGTTTTGGTTTTTGAGGTTTTGCAAACGGCATAGTGCCTTCTTGTGTTGGCAATATCCGGGTTAAACGCCGACGTATCTCCATGTTGTCGAAGGATGCTCAGAAGAATGTATAGTTGTCTAACAGTTAGTACACCAGTTTCCTGATATAACTTCCGTGTAGAAAAGAGTCTAGGCTTAAAGAAGGCTACCTTTAAAATCAACCTTTGAGCTCGCTCTAGTTCCAACAGTTTTGTTTTGTCCGTGCCGCCCCATGTTGTAATACAGTAGGTCACAATGGATTGAATCAAGGTCTTGTAAACCATGATCAGTGTCTTCCTATCTGCTATGTGTCTGAGTTGTCTAAAAATGTACGTAAGTTTACGCACTTTCTGGGCGACGTTATGGATGTGTTCACCAAACGAAAGCCTATTGTCAATAGTGACGCCTAAGTAACGTATTGATTTAACAGATTTTATTAGCGGGCAGTTACTACACTGTAAGACGGGAGGAACCGAACATTGGTGAGCAAATATTTGGGATACGCTTTGTGAAGTCACTGCTAGGTTACGAACGGAAAATTGCATGAATTTGGTCTTGTCCGCATTCAATGTCAGTGAATTTGCAGCTAGCCAGTGGCAGATAGTGTTAAACCCAGCCTGTGTTTTAGCATAAACCTCTTCCCAGGTGTCACCTACAAATGTCAAGGTAGTATCATCTGCATATGAGATAATATTACAGTCTTGGATTTGGAGTTGACAGAGCTCATTTATATAACATAAAAATAAGGTGGGCCCAAGAATACTCCCTTGTGGGACTCCAAACGTCATTTCAAGATCATCACTCGTGTAGTCACCGATACTAACACACTGTGATCTTCCCGATAAATAATCAGCGATAAGATCAAGCTGCTTCCCCCTAATTCCCATACTGTTTAGCTTGTTTAAAAGGTTGGAGATACAGACTGTGTCAAACGCCTTAGCAAGGTCAAGGAAGATGGTAATACATTTCTTATTTGCATCCATTTTCTTAACTAAATATGTGGTGAAATTATGAACAGCCTGATCAGTAGATTTGCCTGCTCTGAAACCAAACTGTGATGAGGAAAGCAGTTTATTCGATTCTAGATAATCTATAAGCCTACCATTTATAATACGTTCAAATACTTTTGACAATGATGTGAGGATTGAGATAGGTCTATAGTTGTTGACACAGTCGGTATCCCCTGCCTTGTGTATAGGAATAAGTATAGATTTTTTAAGTGCATTGGGGAAAACACCAGCCTCTAGACAGCGATTTATGAGGTCGGTAAGCACAGGAGCAACAAAGCCTACAACTTTTTGCAGAAACCTAGACGAAACGTTGTCCCAACCCGCTCGACAATCGTGTTTTAGATTAAGTATAATTTTTTTAACTTCCTCACAATCCACATTTAGTAGGACAAACGAGTTAGAGTTTGAACTTTCCTTAGTATTATCGACATTTTGAAAAGGTGGGGTAGGAGGTATAATTTGTGCTAGTCGACTACCGACACTAGCAAAAAATTCATTTACAGTGTTGATAGACAACTGCGGGGAAGAGCTAGCAGATAGCAAGTCTTGAGAAGCGCTATTTTCTTTATTATTATTATAACTTGTTATGGCTTTTATAGAATTCCATAACTTTTTAGAATTATCTTTAGCCATTTGCAATTGATCTTTTTCATACTGACGCTTCAGTTTTTTCAGAAGATTATTACAGAAATTTCTGTAGCGTTTATATGTTGTACATAAGATTACATTATTTGGTTCATTTTTAATTTTTAAGTGCATCAAATCCCTATTTCTTATACACCGTAGAAGGCCAGTAGTGATCCATGGCTTTAAGAGAGTTTTGTTTCGGGGAATCTTTAAGACCACAGTATGTTTATGTATCAAATCAGTTAAAATATTTACAAATATACTAGTAGCTGAACATGGATCAACTTCATTATAAATCTGACTAAAATCTATCTCTGAGCAGTCCAGTACAGCTCCTTCCCAATTGATTTTCTTCACCGTGCTAGTATTTTTTGCCTTTCCAGAACTTTTGCTATTTAGACAAAACAATACAGCTTCATGATCAGATATCGTAGTTTTCAAATTAAATGTAAAAGCATTTTGTTTCGTCTTAACTATAACATGATCAAGGCAATTATTACCCCTAGTCGGTGAATAGATGGCTGGTAGTAGACCGTGGAAAGAAGTAATGTCGAGATAAGCTAGAGAGTTAGCATCTGAATTTAATATATTTATATTGATATCACCCGTTATAATAATATTCCTAAAATTTGATAGTTTTTCAAGTAGATCATTAAGTGATTTTAAAAAGTTATCAAGTTTTTTAAATGACGGTGGTCGATATAAAGCTATTATAGCGGTATGATTTGTTCCCATCATAATGACCAAGCAGTTAGCTTCCATAAACAGCGGTTCCTCAATTTTAAAGTTATGTCGATCATTTATCATGACCACAATACCATCATTTTGATTGTAAGTTTTAGATGTCTTATGTGAGCTGTAGCCATTTATTATAGGGAGACTAGAAACCTGAGAGAGCCAACACTCTGATAATACAATTATGTCACAATCGAATTTCAGCCTAGCCATCATTATCAATAATTCATCAAAGTTGCGATTTATGCTGCGAATGTTTTGTTGTAAGATTTTCAAATACTTCGGGGGCTGTATGTATGAGCTGCATTGTTCGGGATCACAAGTAACCGGTTCAGAGACGCGAAATTGTTCTACGTTTTTTAGCAAATCATTTACAGCAGCGAACACAATAAATTATGGCGTTCGAAGGAAAAAGTTATTGGATAAGTAAAGCTATTCAATCCATTGATAAATGCGCTACGGATGTTAACTTGAGTTTTGTAATATTTATAGAATTTTGTAAATAATAGTATTATAACTTTGTGTGTGTGTGTTTGTTGTATATTATAGTTTTGTAAACATGTGGTGTATAGTGTAGAAAGAAATATTTCAGTTTGGAAACAAAAAACAGAGAATTTAAACAATATCAAGGTGGCAGCTAATACTAGTCATATTTTATTTAAATTTAAGTCTACTTCGTCTTTTATTTGGATGGGTCTTTCGCCTTCACTCTTGCGGAGAAAGATACGCCCGAAAGAAATCCAGCAGCCATCATAGGAATGGGCTTTAGCACATTGCCTGGCTAAGTAAAATAGTTTGCGTGCTTTGCCAGTTAAAGAGTCCGAAACATAAATATTTCGTGGAGGCCCTTTTATCTTTATATGATTTGTGTTCAGCGGTAATTGTTTTTGTTCCTTCTGTATCTTATTAAAATTAATAACGGCGGATATAAACGACGTTTTTCTGGCTACGGTAGTGAAGTCAACAACTACGGCTTCGGTCTTGGAATTAGTCCTGTAGATATCGCGTATTTCTGCTTCTACTACTTTAGACGGTAGATTGACCGCTGAACTGAGATCCTTAACAACGTTCACTAGGCTATCCTTAGTCTCATTTTCATGCTTTGGGATATGACGAATTTCTAGTGTGGATGCCCGTGCCGATTTTTCGTGAGATTCAAGTTTTTGTTCTAGGAACTGCACCTGTTTTTTGGTATTTTTGTTCTCCTGTTGCAGTTGGCTAATAATCGCCAGGGATTCATCATATTTCTTTGATACGAAAGAAACCGATTCCTTTAATTCAAGATGCAGCTCCTTGATGCAGTTGATAGATTGATTTATAATATCAAATTTTGCGTTTTGTTTCTCCTGGAAATCGGCAAACATAGATTTCATTTGAGACATAAACTTTTCAAAGCATTCGGCGTGATCATCCATCTTTCGTTTGTAGTTTCTTCTGGAAACATTCAACGACTCATCCATTTTTGTTTCTGTGTCATTTAATGCAGAGTCCGAACTATGGTGCGGTGTTATATTTTTAGACAATTTGCTCTCGCAGAAATTAGGCGGAGTGCGCTGGGGATTCATCATTATTTACAAATTGTTGTTCCAATCCGGATATTGACAAATCTCAAAAAGAGATGTAGGTTCTGAGATTCGAACTTGCGACGCGTTGCTTAAGAATCGCCGCCGCTACCGCTACGCCAAGCTCACGTTAAATCTACGGGTGAAATAGTGGTCCAGTGTTTTGTTGCAAAAGTTTTGTTTTGACAGCTGATGGACACGCACGATGACGACGCGTCGAGTGCTCGAGCTTGATGTATTTTAGAGTCCAAAGGTCACTTTAGTAATGTAGCAATGTGACGGTTTAGATGTACTTTTATTTTTGAAATTTTGCACTGTTTCACTGTTTTTTGTTAAAATCCAGTAATTTTATTGTTTTTACTTTGAAAAGGGGACACTTTATTGTGTTTTTTTAAAGAAATGTCACTGTTTTGTTGATTTTATCACTCGAAATTCACTGGGTTGGGTTCACTAATGTTTCGTGATATGTACTGCAGATTTACTTTTGTCCACATTCACACTGGTTCTTCTATGCACTATAAGCGATAATAACTACTTTTTCGTTCAAAATACTTTCGCGTTGATTTTTAATGATTTAAAAACTACAGAGCAGATGTTTGCATTGCACGCCGTAGGGTGGGGATGACCTTGGAAGCAAGACATCTGTATGGTAGGTAATTTAGTACGCGAGTGACTTTCAGATAAATCGCTAGCATCATCATGCTTTGCAGAAACAGTTTTCAGTTCAATCGCGTCTTCCAACCTTGCCATGACGTTGAAATATTTGTTTTCTACCGCTGAAAAGTCCTCATCGTCTGAGGCCTCAGACAGGAAGAATATCTTCTTGTTGAAGCTTTCGTATTCCGTGTAAAGAGACTCTAGCTTAGACTTTTTAACTCTTAGGCTATGTATCAACATGGCTGCGACGTCCGAATCGCTACAAGACCCGCATAGTCTCGTAATGGACGCTTTAACATAACCTCGATTACTGCGAAGTTCACGAATAGCTTCTTTATTTTCAGGCATAGTGAGATATCACCTATACTTAGTTATTTTGGCACAAGAACTTAATTTGCACAAGTCCGAGCGAACACAAATAATCACAATGATAAATTGTTCAACACAGAAACTATATGGTTCAATCAAAACAAAATGGTTTTTTACAACAGACAGTGCGTGCAAGAATTGCATAGACTAAATACAATATGTCCACCTACAAATTAAAGTAATAAAATTCTATTGGCTAAAAAACCTGTAGCGTCTACGTCATACGACCAACGTCGCGCTGTGATTGGACGACCCTTGTCGCGCTGCCAACCTAACGCCGCTGAAGTAATCGCGCGCGCTTGCTCCTGCGCTCCCGGTTCTTGATTTGAGTGCGCAGTGTTGCCACCCTGCACCACGCCGGCCGGCTTGATGACAATCGATCGACAAATTCGACAAAATGGCCGATCTTGATTGATTGAAATATGTCGGACGCTTGAAACTAACTTTTTGGTGTTGAGTTGAATGAATGTTTTTCTTGCAGGGCTTGCATCTCAAATTAAAGTTGATTGAGGTCTTGAATATTGGAATCGTACTCTCACTCTTGATAGGTCCTTAGAATAGCTTTTAGCTTTCTTGAATTGAAGGATACCTATTTTCTTTCTCGCAGGATGAATAAGCTGGATCGTAGCTGACGCCGAAGGGGTTTCGCGGGCCAACCAAAAGCAATTGCAGCTGTATTCTATAAATCCTGTTGCGTCTTCCGTTATCGTAGGCTGAACAGCTGTAGCTAGTAGCTAGCACCGAAGGGGTATCGCGGGCCAACCAAAAGAAAATCGCAGCCGTCTTGTACTTTTGCAGCCTAGATTGCCTGTGCGCGTCGTTTGTAGTGATGTGTTATCCCTTGCAGTGTGGATGAAACGCCGCACAATGGGATTGCGCCGCGTGCAGTTCGCAATGGAGATCGCTGCGCCTTTGCCCAAGCACTCGTTGCCCGCCTGACGAAGAAATCGCGGGGAGAAGGACCAATGTTTGGAGCTTGATGTGCAGCTCGGGGATAGCTAGGTGCTGGTTTGTCTTCCTCAGACAGTGATAGTCAAGTACTTGAGGGGCACAGTTTATTTTCTCACAACACACAGAGTACAGTTGTATTTTAAATCACTTAGTAGGTTATAATAGGTACGGACGCGCACACCGTGGAAACGGAATTGAAAAAACTGCTTTTACAATGTTGCCAAACCCAAATATTAATAAAACTTTTGTTGGTGTTGCCAACAATGATATTAATATAAATCAATTTTATGATAATTTCTTTTCAATAGTTCACACTGAATTCAACAAAACTTTTGAAAAGAAGACTAAAAGTATTTGCCCTAAATTTATATTTAGTGATTGGGCAACTAGAGGTATCAGAAAAAGTAGGGAAACACTATTTGAGCTTTATGGCCTTAAGCCTTATATAAACACTGAAACTTTTAACAAATATGTTGCTAAGTATTCAAAAATTTTTAGAAATACATGCAGGGTTGCCAAAGCCCTTCACATTAGCAACAAGATCAAAACAGCAGAAAATAAAATAAAGACAGTTTGGAAAGTCATAAATAGCGAGACTAACAGGAAGAAAATACGTAATACTAGCTATACATTAAATACAGCATGTGGTCCTAAAAGCTCTAATCAGGAAGTAGCTCAAGAATTTGTAAATTTCTTTACCGATATACCGTTAAAAACTACGGAGGCTCTTAATTCCTCTCCTGAAGTCTCAATTGTGTTATTAAAGGCGAATGTGTCTGGATGCCAGGCTGAATTTAAATTTGAACACATAAACCCTATGATAGTTATTAAAGCTTTCCGGCAAATAAAAATCAAACTGACCGAAGATCTATGGGGAATGTCTATCAAAGTTTGTACATCCATACTTGAGACTATAGCTCCTTACTTAGCTTTAATTTTTAATTTGTGCGTAGACCAAGGAGTTTTCCCTGATTTAATGAAATACAGTAAAGTCATACCTCTTTTCAAATCCGGGGATAGTAAAGATACTAATAATTATAGGCCTGTATCCGTGTTGCCAGTTTTTAGCAAGGTGTTCGAAAAGGTAATGCTTAATCAAATGCTCCATCATTTTAACACCAACAGAATCTTACACGATCAACAGTATGGTTTTACTAAGGGACGTTGTACAACTGACGCTGGTGTAACTTTATTAAAGCACATATTTGCGGCGTGGGAAGAGTCCCAAGACGCTGTAGGAATATTTTGTGACCTCTCCAAAGCATTTGATTGTGTAAATCACGACACATTACTTTTGAAACTTGAGCATTACGGACTAGATAAACTTGCACTTAGTTTGGTAAAATCTTATTTGAGTGATAGACAACAATATGTTCAAATAAATGGTGTTAATTCACAGGGTTTAAAAGTCAAAATGGGGGTTCCGCAAGGCTCAATATTGGGTCCTTTCCTCTTCTTAGTATATATAAATGATCTACCGTATTTACTGAAAAACCAACCTCAAAATATGGTGTTATTTGCCGATGACACTTCCCTAATTTTTAAGATAAATAGACGAGCCCAAAATCTAGACGACGTGAATAATGCCCTACTTCAAGTCCATAATTGGTTCACAGCAAACAATTTGGTACTCAATGAAAAAAAAACGAAATGCATAAGATTTGCTTTACCGAATGTCAAAAGTAGCGATTGTGATATAGTATTGAATAAAGAGAAACTTGAATTCGTAGATAAAACGGTTTTCCTGGGGATTACGCTTGATTCAAGGCTTCAATGGGGTTCTCATTTAACATCTCTGGCGGGGCGGCTAAGTTCAGCAGCATATGCTATTAGAAAAATCCGTCATTTTACTGATGTAGATACTGCTAGATTGGTCTATTTTAGTTACTTTCATAGTATAATGTCTTATGGCATTTTATTATGGGGACGGGCTGCAGACATTGAATCTATATTTATTCTGCAAAAAAGAGCCATCAGAGCCATATACAATCTTCGTAGGCGCGATTCTCTGAGGGAACTGTTTAAGGAAATTAACATCATGACGGTACATTGTCAATACATCTACGAAAACATAATGTACGTGAGGAAAAATCTACATCTTTTTGGTAAAAGAGGTGACAGACACAATTACAGTACTAGAAATAGGGACCAATTAGTTCAGCCAGGCTTCAGACTCGCTAAAGTAGACTCTTCTTTCATGGGGTACTGTTTGAGATGCTATAATAAAATTCCACAAAGCATTCTTGAACTGAATGAAACAAAATTTAAAACATGCATTAAACGCACATTAAATAAGCAAGCATATTACAAATTGGACGATTATATCGCTGATAAAAATGCTTGGCTCAATGCCGGTCCTGCTCCACAAGGACAGGGGCGCATAAATGGATAGCACTAATTGTATTGTTGGAGCTGCTGAAGATTGTACGATATCTTTGCATTGTATAGATTCAATCTCTTTAGTATTATATAATCGCAAAGCCCATATTGTGTGAGTGCTATGTACTAGAATGCTATCAGTCGCTGGAAACCTACGTCTTTTCTTGACTTGAATGTGCCCTGGCGGTTGAGAATATGTCATGCTCACTCAAAAGTCTCGCTGATGGTGGCGCATGTGTCGGATCATTTAGTTCCCTTCAAAATGGTTGAGTTGAATGGTGCTGATCTATACGTCATGTCCGTGAACGGGCGCTGTCAGTTGTGACTGGTCATCTCTCAGTTGCCATGGCTTATTTTAATGAATTATCTTAGTTTTTGAATTGTTTTTTTTTCTGTTTTGTTTTACTGTGGACACTTTTAACGTGCACATCTTGCTACATTGTTCTCACATAATATACCATCTCAACATGAATGATGTAACCAAGATTTTGTAACAATATTCTGATTTAAAAGAGTGTCCATGGAGTTTCTTGCCCGTTCTTCTCCATAGATATCTACGCTAGGGAATGGGCAACTACAGTACTTTCACAGTTTTTATGCCTTGTGACTGGAACTGTAGCTACATTTAATTTTCATCTTTGTTTCGACAATTCAAAAGTGCCTGTAACTGGCCTACTTGAAATAAATGCTTTGATTTTGATTTTGATTTTGTCCCAGGGAACCCAAGAATTATAGACCGATCACGTGTTTGTCGATGATCTATAAACTTCTTACACATATTGAGAGTGAAAATAAAATTAATTAATCAATACACACATTGACGAAAACTCCATTATGTCTGCCTCTCAAAATGGGTGTAGGAATGGGTCCCGCGGTACTAAGGAGCTACTCCTCATCGACATGGCCATTAGCCAACAGGTTCGTCGATCCCGCAAGGATCTGTCGATATGTTGGATAGATTATAAGAAGGCCTACGACTCGGTGCCACATTCATGGCTCATGTGGGTGCTGGAGTTGTACAAAATAGATGCAACTCTACGCACCTACCTGGAGTCATTATGTGGCAATGGAGGACGGTCCTTCGGTATCCAGGATGTCAACAGATCCAAGGGAGCGATGAGCCTGTATGGATTAAGCGGGGAATATTCCAGGGCGACAGTCTGAGTCCACTTTGGTTCTGTTTAGCCCTGAATCCTCTAAGCACATTGCTGGAGAATTCAGGCCTAGGCTACCGGTTGAGGAAAGATGGTCAGGTTATATCTCACCTGCTGTACATGGATGATCTGAAATTCTTTGCCCCCAACAAATTGCGACTGATGAAACTACTGAAAGTAACTGAAACTTTTAGTAGCGCCATCAGGATGGAATTTGGTGTGGACAAATGTGCAGTCATGTATGTAAAGCGAGGGGAGATTATGGAATCCGAGGGACTTCAGCTCTCGGACTCCATACACATAAGATCTCTTTCCTCATCCGAAAGCTATAAGTATTTGGGTATGTCGGAAATGTTAGGCATTAATGTAACTGACATGAAGCAATCATTGAGGGAGCGCTTCTTCGGTCGCCTGAAGAAGGTATTAAATAGCCTTCTTTCAGGCGGGAACAAAGTGCGTGCCTTCAGTGGTTGGGTCATGCTGGTTTTAATGTACTCTTTCGGCATACTCAAATGGACTCAGACCGAACTCGACGCCCTGGATAGAAGAGTTCGTACAATGCTGACCGAAAACCGGATGCAACACCCACGATCATCGGTGATGAGGCTGTACATCCCGCGGAAGTGCGGAGGTCGAAGGTTTTTAAACGCAAAGACCCGCCACAACCGCGAGGTGTGCAATCTCAGAGAATATTAAAAAAAACCGAGGTGGGTATGCACCGAGATGTGGTCGCAGTGGACAAGGGACTCACCCCGCTGTCCATGGTTAAAGAGAACTGGCGCAAACCTGAAGTACTTACAACCGATGATCGCAAGGAAGTATGGCAAGGCAAAGAGCTTCACGGGCGCTTCTACCGGGCTTTTCATGGGCCCGATGTAGATTTTCTATCATCCGTGGCCTGGTTACGTTTCGGCGACCTCTTTGGAAAAACTGAAGGTTTTGTCTGTGCGATTATGGACGAAGTTATGTTGACGAACAACTATACATGTAGTTGTTCGTCAACATAATAATAATAATTTGTATGTACAAATAATGATACAAGTAATGAATTGGATTTTATTGTATTAAATTAGGTTAAATTGTATTAATTAAGTAATTTGGACGGTTCAAGTGGGCTGTTGTCTGGTGTCGTTTTAAATTGATTTTTTCTCATAATGTTGTACTAACATAGCTCCTAAGTACTCGCTACTAACTAACCCATATGGACCCTTGTTTAAAATAAAGTTTTTTGATTGAAATATAAAATTGTGGAATCTGAGGTACCGTACAACAAGTATGTGCCCGACCCAGTTCTCGAGAAAGACCACGTCACGTTGTACTGGGATCAGTCTATCATCACTGACAGGACTATTGTCGCCAATAAGCCTGACATAGTCGTGATAGACCGATCAGCGCGCCGCGTAATGATAATCGATGTTACCATTCCATATATCGCGAAATTCGTGTGCCAAGTCGAGATATTTTATTTGTTTCTCTTTCTCAGCTTTCACGAGGTTCTCGCCATGTGGAATGGTATGAACTCGGTTATCTTTGTGCCAATTGTTGTGACGGCCAATGGCCTTATAGCCAAGAGCTTCGATGACCATCTATCGAAGCTCTCTTTAGTTGTTTGGATCAAGAGTTTGATTCAGAAGGCAGTACTCCTCGATACGGCTCGCATTGTGAGGAGGTTCCTGTCTCTGCAGCCCTAACCACCGGTGGCTTTGACCTTGCTCCCGACACTGGCGGACTACTATTTTTTTATATTTTTAAATGTTTTTATAAGAAATATTTAAAAATGTAAATAATAGGATGTTAAGATGAATAAAGGAGATAATAAATAATAAAACTAATAATAATTATTATCTCCTTTTCAAGCCACTGGTGCTTAGGGCTGCAGAGACAGGAACCTCCACACAATGCGAGCCGTATCGAGTCAAATTCGATAGAAAATAAAAATAATGAAGCGGTGAATATAAATATTCCGAGTACATCAGGAACTGCACACATTCAACAAGGTGCAAATATTCAAGTGCATTTTAATAATTGTACGATCTAAAATGTAAATATTATTACAATAAATAATTATATTATTACCTATACATAGTTTTTTTGTATTAAATACTCAGCAATTAAACTTTCCATAAATTTACATAGACTTCTTTCAACACTACACCCTATGGTTTCAGAAACTTTTAGGGAGGATTAATATCATGGATGTAGATAAAGTCTTGTATGCAACTGTACATAATTACGTATTAAAACACTCATGTGATACTATTATTACACTCGGCTTCGCCTCGTGTGATAAAGCCACATTCGTGTTTTAATATCCCTTATTATACAACAGTTGCTTATATAACTATTAAAGAAAGAAAGAAATAATATTTATTTGACGTCAGTTAATAAAGCACGACACACACAATAATATAAAAAAGATACAAAATAAGGAGGACAACATAGTATGTGCTGTGTGCACCAGTACTTTTAACACAGAAGATAAAAGTACCACAGATATGTACGGGATGATACTACCAGCTAAATCACTAGAAAGTTACGAAGCAAAAATAAATAAACTCATCACATTCATTCATATTTTGAGAAGGGCGGGCGTTTTGCTGTACCATCGTCATTAATTTTGACGTTCAAAAAGTGCTTGTTCTCAACGTGATTTGAACAAAAGACTGCACTTATCATATAGCCATAACTTAGTAGGTATGGAAAGACAAATAGGTGACGAATGTTGCTGCTTGTTAATAGTACTAGGCAAAAGCATGTCCCGTTATAATGAGCTCTTGTCGTGTGATTCGTGTTCTGGTGTGGCTCGACATGGCAAAGTGTAATCAACATAAACCGGCGTCATTAGCCCGTGCCAACTTAATAAAGCGAGCAAAAACTGTTGCTGAAAATTATTATAATCGACCATTAACGCTGATTTTCCGTGACCATGTTTTTTATTGTTCTTCCAGCAATTTTTAAATACTATGTGATGAGGCGTGTAAATAGCCTGCACCTTTGAGTAGATTGTTTTTATGAACAACCAAAAAAAAATTGAACTAAAAACCTATGTTCAAGTGTAATGGCGGACCTCAAAATAAAAACCAATTTCCCTGTTGATGAATCCTCGAGTAACCAATATCTAATAATTATTAGCAGCAAAACTTGCCCACGTACCTCGACAATCCAGAGATCCCACTCAGACCCAGGGAGATGGGAAGATGACTCGTTCATGAGCGTGATGGCTTGTAGGTATGGGCTGCCGGCCGGCGAGCTAAATCTTCTTAAATCCACCGGTAGACTGGTTAAAACTCCAAAAATCAACACTGCACTATAAGTTCTTACTGAAGCACAGATTCGCCATCGTCGATTTCACCAAATTGAATTTTTAAAGGCGGAGCGCAGCACGCGCACAGTTTATCGCGCAAAGCTGCGTCAGGAAGTCTGTTTGCCGCTAATGCCATCTATCGGCCAAGTTGAGAGAACACTCAAGAACGTTTCGTTACATGGGCGCTGCGGCAACAAATATTGGTGCGAGGATTCATCAATTGAGAAGTTAATATTTAATTTGAAATAATAACTTAACATATTCTATGAGAGAATCCTAAAATAACATTTTTTTTTTTTTTTATATTGAAAAAGGCATTGACGCTTCACCACTATGTTATTAGAATCAGAAAAACCCTTAGGTGTTACAAAAAAGAAAGGAGGGTCCTAGGAAGGTACATTTTGAAGACGATGCCTAATGCTTGCTGGTTTAATCGATTGGACGCAAGTGCAATGACTTAGTATGAATTCTTTCTGGATTCGACGCCAGGTTGGGCAAAGGGATTTCCCATTAGAAAGCAACCCAGATATTGTGCCAGGTTGCATCATTGACTCGCTCCCGTTTTGATGAAACTTGCTGAAATGTAACCCACATTAGTACCATGATTAACCACCCTTTATCCTTGCTAAATTGCACCTGCCAAGCCATGTGATAGTTAGAACTCATTCTTCGTGATGTAGCAGCTAAGTTCACCGAAGCTCGGCAGTTCAGCAACAATCGCTCCACGTGACGCGTCTTCAATCTTAACATGTGTGTCCCTTCCCCCGCCTCTCGCAGTCTGGGAACACTCCCCCTAGTCAGCTCACTCATGGTAAGCAGACGCAGAAGCTGAACTAACAACGTCCATAAAGGAACCAGTTAGCTGTCGTTACTTCTTGCAGATTCCGCACGTCTTTCGTTTGGGTGTGTAATATATGGCATCATAACAGATAGTATAATATCACTTGAAATAACGTCCACATGATGTAATTTTCATATGCTATAAAAACAAATAAACCTAATTACATGTGATCTAATGTTACATTTCATATACTTACTCTAATAACATTTAGTTTAACGTTAAATCAATTTCGTCAATTTATATAATGCTCTTTATATAATGTTCAGTTGGCCTAATTTTCATATTTACTCATTTTTATCAAAATTCTGTAATGATTAAGTAAATATCAGGAAACATCATACTGTTTTATCCTCATCTAACCCAAATGATTCACCAAAAATAGAGGGGATCTGGCGCCTATCACCAACAATAGCATGGCACGGCGGCCGTTTCAAATCCAATCAGTTTAAAAATAAATATCCAAATCAAAGTAGACGTTTCTAAATTCTATTAAACGTTAATATTATGGATTTTTAATATTGTAGTAACTGAATATTATACTAATTGAATATTAGTTCTAATGTGCTTTATAGAAAATGTTCAACCTTATAAAATTAGGTAAACTGAAATTATATAAATAATTCACTATATAATTTCATCGTTATACTAAAAATAAAAATGTTTATTTCTTTCACATAAGGCTTATAGGAACAGGATTTGGAGATCACCTTTTAAGCAAGGAGATGCTTGTGTTAGGTGACTCCGCTCTTCCACATTAAAAAAAAAAGTATATTAAATAAAATTATGTCATGTGATCATTAGAACTTTTGTTATTATTTCCCCAAATGGTACGCACGCCTTTCGATTATAGTCAGCTTTTTAGCATGTTGTAATGCGACTATCTGTCTTCCTCGATGTATTAACGTGCTTGTGTTGTGTGCTTTAGATAAATTATGGAAGCAAGCTTTGCTTAAATATGCTATGCAGCTTACGTCGGAAAATTATTGTACACATTTAGTTTTGATTCCGCAAATACCACCTGCAGTCTTGGATGCCAGAAGCAACCCCCAGTAAGTGCAATATTATGAAACATTGATAAATGTGACGTTATTAATATCAACATGATCGTAGATGTGCGGACCTTTTGCCTCTATCTGTAAGATGTCAGCGCGTGTCAGTGCATTCGCTGGCGTGTCTCGAGTTTGTCTCCATTGATAGATTGGGAGAGTTGGTGGGCGCTAACTTATGCATGGGTCGGTGTGGGCCAGTGGTTCGCACGCTGGCGATCGAACGACGATCGTGGATCACGTGGGGACACTCTCGATATATCACATGTTCAATATTTATGAGGTTAGTGGTTTTAGAAACGTTGTGAAATGGTCTCTTAAATGCCAATAATTTTCCTCGTTAATGTAATGCAAGTTCAAATACAGTTTAAAATTCAAAACTTCTGTGGATAAAGACTGAGGAGTTTTGAAAAGTAAATAAATCGTATTAAAAGAACATCTATTTATTTACTACATATCTGGCATGGCCCTGAGCGTCTGGCAGTACATCGTATTGGTTGGTAGCGGTATGGGGGAATAAAGAGCATACCTACCAAAATACAGACAGTAATGTGGCTATTCTTTTTAGAAATCGAGGGGAGCCCGATCCAAGCCTAGACCAATAAATCTTGAAACATATTATCATATATCAAGAAAGTTTTCTTAAAGTACGGACGACTCCTGCGAGCCACCAAGAGCCCTGAGAGCACCGAAAGCAACAAGAGCCCCGGAGCACTGGAACTCTGTGAAACAAATCTATCTGTCTGAGTAGGTACAATTGTTCGGCGCACGTTTAAATTCATTTAATTCCCAATCGGTCGCTTAATCTCCTTTAAATTGAATTTCATAAACTTTTCCGATGTTGTGTGGAATGAAATTCACATCGGGACAGGAGAAGTGTTTCGAAAGGAGTTTTGCGTGGTAAAAGTTTAATTGTTTGCTTAATGCACACTGCACAGGACTGCGCTCAATATCTGATGCAAGCTTTGCATGTTGACTATAGAAGTGTTTCAGTACCCTTAGAATGTATGCCGTCAGAATGATCTAGTCTGGTCCTTGTGCCTCATCAAACACATATCAGTCCAATAGTTTTTCGCTGTTATTGAGACTTAGAAAAATTAGTACGTTAACTAAAGTTGTAAGTTTTTATTTACAATCTAGGTTTTCTTTTATTAGGGATTGTTGAATGTTACATAGTTTATTAAATTATATGTTTTTTTAATCCATTTTTAACACCTAATTAAATACTATTGCTGTTGTTCATGATGGAAGGTCAAGTGATATTGAAAGATCTCCAAAATGTTATACAAAAGGCTTTCACAAATTTTAAAAAGAGTCCTAAAGATAGGTTAACAATAGAATATATCGAGACAAAACTTGAATTATTAGAAAATGATTGGTCTTCATTTAAGGAAACTAAATCTCAACTTTATGGTCGTTTCAAGTTGGAAAACGTAGTCGGTCAAAAGGTGGTCGATATATACGATTCCACCGAATACATATATATCATGTAAATCGCTGATGAAAGCAACGTTTAATAAGATTAATTCTAGAGAACCGGCACCACAAAATAATGGATCTAACAATAATAATTCTTCTAAACCATCCAATTTAGTAAAGTTGCCCAAGATCACAACTCCCACTTTTTCTGGAAAATACAGTGAATGGACAGCCTTCCACGATCTTTTCAAGTCACTTGTACATAATAACGCATCATTAGATAATGTGCAAAAACTTCACTATCTTAAAAGTCATCTTACTGGTGAAGCCGAACAATTGATTAGGCATACACCAATCACAGATGCCAACTACAGTGAATGTTGGTCTCAGTTAGAAAAGCGTTATGCTAATAAAAAGTACTTAGTCAATTGTATTTTAAGAAGGTTGTTCAGCCAAAAGCGATTAAATGGAGAATCAGCTGGCGCATTAAAAGAGCTGTTAGAGACCACAAATGACTGCCTTAATGCGCTTGCTAATTTAAACATCAATGTGAGCACATGGGATGTTATCATCATCCATATCGTAACATTCAAATTAGATAATGAAACGCGAAAACAATGGGAGTTAAGCAGTTCAAACGATTTAAGCAACAAGTTGTCCACCTTTGAGGAACTTAAAATATTTATTGAAAGTAGTTTTCGCGCATTGGAATGTATAGAGTCGAGAAAAGCCGGGGCTCACCAGGCCAGTAATAGTTCAAATGTTCACAGTTCAAAAGCAATGCTAGCCACAAAGCCGTCTAATATGCGTTGCGAATACTGTACGGAAGTCCACAAGCTGTGTTTCTGCAAGCAATTTGCAAAACAACCCACAGAAAGTAGACGCGAATTCGTAGCAAAAAATAAAATATGTTTTAATTGTTTGGGCAGCAATCATAGAGTATCCGACTGTAAAAAGCAGACCGTCTGTAAAGTTTGCAACAAGCGCCACCATTCACTACTGCACCTGAATGGAGAACCTAACGGAGGGAACGAAGGCCGAGATGCTACCGTAAAGCCGGCTACAGATAATACTAGTTCTTCAACTAGTGATAATCCTATAGTCGCATGCTTGTCTACGGGCAAGGTCTCTAAACCCAGACAGGTTTTATTAGCCACAGCGTTAATAAAAGTCGAGTCCAAGACGGGTGAATTTCAAACAGTTCGAGCATTATTAGACCAAGGTTCACAGGCTTGTTTTATTACAGAAGCCACAGTCCAACTTCTTAGACTGAAGAAAATTCCAGTTAGAGGTCTCGTTTCAGGCTTAGGTGACGATAGATCAACCATTGCAAAACACATGGTGAATCTGACAATTGAGTCAACAATTGATTTCAATTTTCAAATCAAAATAAACGCCTACGTTTTGAGTAAGATCACCTCATACTTGCCTGAGAGAAGTGTTAACACAAGTTCATTGGAATGGATTACCATAAACGATCTGTGTCTAGCAGATCCTAATTTTAACACACCCAATAGAATAGATATTCTTTTGGGTGCAGATGCTTATTGCTACATTGTAAAGGAAGGTATAGTCAAGAGTCCATCCGGCACCCTCATTGCCCAGAACACCACCTTAGGGTGGGTCCTTTCAGGTGTAGTCAGTCCAAGTTACGAGAGTTCAAAGCATCGCACAAAAAATATTAGGGTACATTGTGCACAGTTCAATGAAGATGACATTTTAAAGATAGTACAAGGAAATTACTTACCCTTTTGGCCTTTTGGCCCTTCCCCTCGGACCTCTGCAGAGAGTAGACGTGCCACAAGCGGTACTTTATTTTTTAATTGAATAAAAAGCCAAATTTCACACAAATAAATATTTGCAAAAAATAGGAGTGCATAAAGAACGAGGAGCTCTCTGCAAACTTGCTGCGTGACGTGGGTACGTACTACACTCACACAAAGAACAACATCACAGTAACTACGCGGCAACGAGACGCCCGTATAAGGGAGACAGCAAGTCGTCTGACATCAACCTGCAGAAAAGAGACAGCAGTAATCCTGCCAGCTTCGTACAAATACGTCCCTTACGCATCCATTGTACGCACTAACCCAAAGGTCTTCTTAAACTGGACGGAAACGACAAAGCTTCGCTTTACTCGCTATCAGCAATTATAACTTGGCCCCCGTATTAGTGCTTACACTTACTGTGAAAAATCAACCGGCTACACTTCTGCGGTCCTGGTACTCTACACCGCTCTCAGCACACCACCGCTATGCCATTGCGGAAAACACCCCCCGCCTCACCTGCCCCGCTGACGCCGACAGCAGCGCCTGGAAGCTTTCGTAGCGAGGCCCCTTCGTTCTCTACGGATAACCTCGAACCTAATCTTCATGCACTAGTAGTCAATGTCACTGAACGAAAGAAGAGAAAGCTTGAAGATGAACACTTGGATGTCACAGCACTGATTAAGGAAATCTTCTCGACTTTCTCAAAACAGCTGGAAAAACGTTTTCAAGATTTAAAAACCAGTTTAGAAGTCATGTCGAGTAAATATGACGAATTTTTGCAAAAAATATCCACTCTCGAGAAAGAAAGAAAGGAGGACAAAATCTTGATTAAGGAATTGGAGGAAAAATTGGAAGTGTCTGAGCGAAAGACCCGTGGAGCAGGCATAGAAATTCGGAATATACCAAAGCAAAGCGGCGAAACAAAAGAAAATCTTTGCAACGAAATTATGAAATTAGGAAAGACCTTGAGTGTTAACATTGACTGTACTAATATTCGAGACGTCTATAGACTAAAATCGAAAGACGCATCAAATTCTGTTGTCGTGGACTTAACTTACGTATTGCTAAAAGACAAAATCCTCAAGGCTGTCAAGAACTTCAATAAAACACGAGCAAAGGGAGAAAAGTTAAATACTACTCATTTGAACCACTCATACCAATCAAGACCACTTTACATAACCGAAACTTTAACTCATAAGACTCAGAGACTGTATTTTCTGGCCAGGCAGTTTAAAAAAAGCCACGGATATGACTTTTGCTGGACGACTAACGGGTTTGTTTATCTTAAAAAAACTGAAGACTCAACTCACATACGCATAAATCATGACACGGATCTGGATAAGTTAAGAAATTCAATGTGACTATTTCATGTAGTAACTCTCATTTTCGGTATGTTATTGATTTATTTTATATTGCATGTTTTGTTCTCATTTCGCATTGTAAGTCATTTCTGCTTACACTTTAATAACACACCATACAAAAACTATACGCTACTCTTTATGTCGCTTCTTTTTTTTCCAGTTAGCAATGCAAGTTATTTTTACCACATTTTAGAGAAATTACACACTACACTTCAAAGAAAACACATTTTTATCTAAATTTAAATACTATTACACTTGTAGTACCTACTATAAAACAACACACATACATAATATACATCTTGATTTCCCATCACACCGACATTTAGCCACATTCGAATCTTTTACAACAACACATAAGCATGACACGCTTTCTACAACAAGCTTACTTTATTTATATACATACATCACAAACATAGTGCACGCAAATGATTCTAAATCTTTTAGTTACCCTATTGCATTGCTTATACTATTTTATAACCATGACCACCATTTCTTACAATACTTTTTACTGACGTCAAATTCAATGACATAATTAACTTAACAGACAATCTCGATAAACTATCTGTATCGCAATCACATGAAACAAACATTGAAAACTGTCATAAATTAATATCACTGCACCCGAATCACTTGTTAATCTTCACGCTAAACATACGCAGCATAAGCCGTAACATGCCAGGGCTTGAAGTTTTACTGACAGGAATGAATTTAAAATGTGATATAATTGTACTGACCGAATGCTGGCTCTCAAGTTCATCAGTTATACCAATTCTTGCAGGTTATTCTCATGTCGGGTCTAAAATAAACCCCAAACAAAATGATGGAGTAGTAATTTACTATGAGGAAAACCTTAGTTTAACAATAGAGGAGCCTCACATGCAAGAATGTAACTGTCTGGTCGCAAAAATAGACAATCGCATAGCGATACTAGCTTTTTATCGGTCCCCATCTTTCAAAAACATTGACCAATTTCTTTCATCCCTAGACACATTACTACACACAGTGTCCAACTATAAACAGATCTTGGTAATAGGTGACATCAACATAGATATTAATCCTAGCAAAATAAACCTAAACGGGGAACGCTACCTGACTTTAGCGGCTTCGCATGGTCTCTTACCAGCTCACACTTTGATAACTCGCTATGAAAGCAATTCTTGTTTGGATCATGCGTTAGTAAAGACCAATTATCCAGTTACTACTCTAGTTCCACAAACTACCCTAACGGATCACTACCCTGTTTTACTGTGTTTGAGTGCTAAGGAAACGCGTCAATATGCAGTAACAACAATAACTAAAGTTGACTTTACAAACCTAGAGCAAGATCTTAAAAAAATTTACTTTGACCCAATTTATCACCTTCCAAACCCAAACTTGTCTTTATTACTTCACAAATTGTCTTCAACACGCAATTATAAATAATACTAAACATATTACTTTATCTAAACGTCACAAAATCATAAAACCATGGATGACACAAGCTACGATGCACTAGAAATAGGGATAAGTTACACTTGAAATCAAAGCGTGCACCAGAAAATCTCATTTTAAAAGTGACATACGCGATACAGAAACTTCTGCAATTTATTGTTAAGAAAACTTAAAATAGAGTATGAAAAAAATCAACTTCAAAATGCACAACAAGATAATAAAAAACTATGGAAAGCTATAAAAGAGATTAAAAATACATCAAAAGTAACTAATCATCCGAAAGAACTACTGACACTATCGACCTCTCCTGAAAACTCATTGAGTGAAGTAAATAGTTACTTCATAAACGTAGGAAGTTCACTAGCAAACAAAATACACCAGCAAAACACGCATACTGTATACAATAGACAAACCAATGCAGACACAGCTACCATAAGTCCGCATTCGTTTGCTCTCATAGACACAACTGAAGAGGAGGTAGAACGTCTCATCCTCGACCTAAAATCAGACTGTGCCAGTGGTGAAGACAATATTAGTAATAAATTTCTGAAAACCTATAGAAACATCATTGTACCACCTCTTACAAAGATCATAAATGATTGTCTGCAGAGCGGAGTGTTCCCTGACGTTCTTAAAAAAGCCGAAGTTTGTCCAATCTATAAGAGTGGGGACAGAAATCGCATCAATAACTACCGACCAATATCTGTTTTACCAGCGATATCAAAAATACTAGAAAAATTATAAATTCAAGACTAGTTAAATATTTGGAAAAAAAATAATCTGCTTTCAGCTAACCAATATGATTTTCGACAAGGCAAATCAACTGAGCAAGCCGTAAATAAACTTATAAATTTTGTTACTTCAAATTTAGAAAAAATTATAAATTCAAGACTAGTTAAATATTTGGAAAAAAATAATCTGCTTTCAGCTAACCAATATGGTTTTCGACAAGGCAAATCAACTGAGCAAGCCGTAAATAAACTTATAAATTTTGTTACTTCAAATTTAGATAAAAAGAAAAAATGTCTCACTATCTTTCTAGATCTCGCAAAGGCATTTGATACGATTTCTGTTACCCTCTTACTGGACAAACTCGAAAGATTAGGAATTAGAGGTACACAGCTGCAACTTTTTACTAGTTACCTGACTGGCCGGTCTCAGTGTGTTCGTGTAGGAAATTGTAAAAGTTCCCACCTCCAGATCACTCACGGTGTACCACAAGGTAGCATACTGGGACCCAGTTTATTTCTTGTGTATATTAATGGTCTCACGAATTTGGAACTTACCCATGGTGAAATCTTATCTTTTGCGGACGATACTGCCCTTTCTTTTGCTGCTGATACATAGGAAGAGGCTTTCGGTACTGCACAGCGGGGCTTCGATATCGTGAGAAATTGGCTTCAGAGTAACATACTTACATTAAATGTCGATAAAACCAAGTACATCTGCTTTAGCATAAAAAATGTAACTGGCGATGGCATCGCGCGAAATATCGTATCGCACGAGTGTCACTCCGGAAGAAACTGCAAGTGTCCTTCACTGGAACGCGTGCATACACTGAAATATCTAGGAGTTATCATAGACAGCAATCTCAATTTCAAGGAACATGTTGGGCTGCTATGCGGAAGAATACGAAAGCTCATATATAAATAATAATAAAAATAAATAAAAACGTTTATTTCAATTACAATAGGCATTTCGATACATATTATTGGAGATCACCTTTTAAGCAAGGAATTGCTTGTATTAGGAGACTCCGCGCTTACACTTGTTATTTTTATGCAATTGAAATTTAGACAGTGTAAACATGAAAGACTAAACAAAAATTAAAATTAAAATAAAATAAATGATAAGTGGGTAACTTAAAAATTATACTAACAGCTTTGCAGTTTGATGAGCGTTATGTAGAAAAAGGCCAGATCGCGCGTGTACGTGTGGTATGTGTATCATGAGTGAGTGTGTGAGTGAGTGTTATGAGTGAGTGTGGGTGTGAGATAACGAGCAATGCTTAGTTCACTCGTCCTATTTAATGTCCTGTCCTGTCTGAGATATATATTTTTAAAAACCTGAGGCACATTGCTGACTTTAAGTTGCTAAAGCAGATATACTACGCTCTTTGTCAATCGCTTCTTACATATTGTATATCTTCTTGGGGAGGAACATCAAAAACAACTTTGAAGTCTATCGAGATAGCCCAGCGTGCAATACTGAAGGTTGCAACGTTCAAGCCTATCCGATTCTCTACAACAACATTATACGAGAAATGGGAGGTCATGACCGTCAGGCAATTATACATACTAAGTGTTGCCCTCCTACAACACAGTAAATTAAAATACAACCCACTACTCCTACAAAAGCGAAGAAAAGACATAGTATGCGAAAGAACTAAGCAGTCTAGAACTAAATTTAGTCTACGCTTTGCCCACTCCATTGGTCTATTTATTTACAGGTTAAACAGAATCCTTAATATATACCCATTAACAAAAATTCAATGCAAGAAGAAACTTACCGAATACCTGAAAAGTCTTACCTATGAACAGAATGAACTTCTTTTGTACATAGCATCCTAATAAAAAAAAAACCATAGTAATATGTATATTATAACATACATCTCTCATATCATACACATAAACGCGCGCACACGACAACACACAGCAGAACACTATAAAAACACCACACACATCCTCTTACACATCAGACACGTACATTCTCATCTCACACAAATAAGAGGCCCTGCATGCATACACTACACAAACTCTTTTAATTTTTTTTTGTATAAAACAAAAAAAATAGTTAAAGTAAATATATTATTAAAATGTTAAAATGATTTTGTACAAGAAACAAATGTAATGTTACTGGCAATTTTATATGTTTAATATTCGAGGGGTTTGGTGCTGATAGTCGAAATACAGGCTCTGCCTAGTTCGGCTACAGATGACTACACCACTTATATTGACTTAAATTAGCCTGTTAAAACATTTTGTAACCTATGTCTAAGCTTTCTTTAAATAAACATTATTATCAAACATTATTATCAAACTTAATCCAGAAGAGCAACGGTGTGAAGAATTCTATGTTAAAACTACTAAGAGAGATGATACAGACAGATACATTGTACGATTGCCATTCCGAGATGAAGAACCCGCTTGTAAGGCCGGACGTTCACGTGAAATAGCTGAAACAAGATTTAAATCATTAGAAAAAAGATTAAGTAGGGACACTGATTTAAGAAAAATATACGGAGGTAATTAACGAATACTTACATTTAGGACACATGAGACCTGTAAAAGATGAGGATAGTAAAAAGGATGAAGCCGTTTATCTCCCACACCACGCGGTGATAAGAAATGACAAGATCACGACTAAGGTTCGTGTTGTTTTTAACGCCTCAGAAAGGAATAAAAACGGAGTGTCACTAAACGACACTCTAATGGTAGGACCAACGCTGCAAGCAGATCTAAGACATACTGTTTTAAGATGGAGAATGCATGCTATTGGTATAGTGAGTGTGGCCGATGAAGATGCTGCCTTCCAGCGAATACTCTGGCGAGACGATCCTAAAAAGCCAATCAGAGACTATGAGCTGATAACGGTGACCTTCGGGACGGCATCTGTACCATACCAAGCAGTGAGGTCGCTCCATCAGGTCTCATATGATGAAAGAGACAAATTCCAAATGGCAGCAGATAGAGTTTTAACTTGTTTTATATGGACGATTTAATGACTGGATCCAACAACATTGAAGAGGGTGTAGAAATCTGCAATCAATTGGCAGAATTATTAGGAAAAGAAGGATTTACATTACAGAAATGGAACAGTAACAATCAGGAATTATTAGACAAAATAAATTCTATGGATAAGAATGAAAGAATTCTGAAACCAGATCAAAAAAGCATAAAAAATGAGGACACTAAGAAGAAGGACAAACAGGACATGATAGAAAAGGAAATAAATGATAAGGACAGAGAAATTAAACTAGATAGTACTACAAAAATTTTGGGACTTACCTGGAACCGCCATGAAGATTCCTTTCAGTATGCGGTAAATCTCCCACCGTTAACGACAGCACATGTAACAAAAAGATCTATAATATCAGACATAGCGCGTTTGTTCGACCCATTAGGATGGTTAGCTCCTAGTGTAGTTGTAGCAAAGGTGTTCATACAGAAGTTATGGCTAACAGGTGTTAGTTGGGATGAGGAATTAAATACAGAATTAAGAACAGAGTGGAGTACTTACCGCGAAGAGTTAGAATTGCTTACCAAGGTCCGAATACGTCGTTGGCTTGGGACTAGTTCAACTGATGATCTGGAATTGCAAGGTTTTAGTGACGCCTCAAAGGCGGCATACTCAGCAGTCGTTTACTTGCGGGTAATTGATACCACAGGCAAGGTGCATGTTTCTTTGTTGGTGGCAAAAACAAGAGTTGGCCCAATCAAACAAGTCAGCATTCCTCGATTGGAGCTATGTGGAGCAGTACTCTTAGCCAAGTTATTGACAGAGTCGGCAGAGGTTTTAAATATACCCAAAGAAAAGGTTTCAGCGTGGACTGATTCGACAGTTGTGCTATCATGGCTTAACAGCCATCCTAGCCGGTGGAAAACGTTTGTTGCGAATCGGACTGCTGAAATATTGTGTGCAATGAGTTCGTCTCAATGGTTTCACGTGTCGACCAAAGAGAATCCAGCGGACTGCGCTTCAAGGGGAATACTACCCAGTTCATTAGTCAGTAATGAGTTATGGTTATCTGGACCGCCATTCGAGAAAAACAAAATAATTGAGTACAAAAGGCCAAAGAATTTAAAAATAGACTTGGAGCAAATAATTAAGTCTCACACAGTTGTAGTTCCAGAGCACATAGTTCTAGAAAAGTATTCTAGTCTACGCAAACTAATTAGAGTAGTTGCGTACTGCCGACGATTTTTAAGGAAGAACAAATTCAATGGTACATATTTAAAGGATCAAGAAATATAAGCAGCAAACTGAAGTCACTTTGCCCCTTTCTTGACACAAAGGGAATCATGAGAGCTCGAGGACGACTTTCAAAGTCGGAACTAGACGAAGATTTGAAACATCCGATAGTCTTACCACATTCCAGCCATCTGACTCATCTTATAGTTGCAGATGCGCATGAGAAAACACTCCATGGTGGTCCTCAGCTGCTGTCAAACTTTTTAAGGTCAGCCTATTGGATAATAGGTGCTAGATCTCTAATTCAACAACATGTTCGTAAATGTGTTATTTGTGCGAAACAGAGAGCGAGCGTCAGAAATCAACTGATGGGAGATCTTCCATCAGTTCGATGTAAGCCAGCAAGACCATTTTTACATAGCGGAGTGGATTATGCTGGACCCATAAACATAAGAACGACAAAAGGCCGTGGTCATCGTTCATACAAAGGCTATATATGCCTTTTCGTTTGTATGTCCACACGCGCTCTTCACTTAGAGGTAGCCAGTGATATGAGTACATAGGCGTTTTTAGCTGCCTTTCGGCGATTTGTGTCGAGACGAGGTCACTGTGCTAAATTGTGGAGCGATAATGGCACCAATTTTGTAGGTGCCTCCAGAGAGTTACGACAGTTGGCCTCTATACAGCCAGCCATAGCAGAACACCTGGAAGCAAGCAACACTGAGTGGCATTTTATACCGCCTCATGCTCCCAATTTCGGTGGTCTTTGGGAAGCAGGTGTAAAATCTACCAAGTTTCACCTTAAAAGTGTAATCGGCGACTCTACCCTTACGTACGAGGAAATGTCCACACTCCTCAATAAAGTGGAAGCATGCCTAAATTCGCGACCGATAAGCATTATTACCTTTGCTGGTCTTGGTGAACCCCTGCCGTTAACCCCTGGACATTTTCTGATCGGCGAACCGCTAGTTAATGTGCCAGATAAAAATTATGAAAGCTCAAATGTAAATTATTTGACTCGGTGGCAATTAGTTCAACGTATGATGCAGTCCTTTTGGAAACGATGGTCCCACGAGTATCTGTCAAATCTCATGAACAGATACAAATGGTCTGCCCAAGTTCCGGAGCCCAATATCGGGGACATTGTTTTGATTAAGGAAGATGATTTACCACCAAGTCGTTGGTTGTTGGGACGGGTTTTGGAGAAACACCCCGGTGATGATAACATCACCCGTGTGGTCACATTGCGTACCAAATCCTCTACAATTAAGAGACCAACTTCCAAATTATGTGTTTTACCAATCGCTCAATGAATTGTTTATTTTTTATCAAGTAGGTAAAACTTCTGCAGATCAAATCTTTAATGTTAATTTTAAGATCAAAATGTATATTTACAAATTTTACCATGTTTTATTTTATACATTTTATATAGGTTTCTTTTTTGCTTTTTATATCTTTATCGCATATTTTAACTATATAATATTTCTTTATTTACAATTGTTTTAGATATTTTGAACTATTGAAGACTGTTTATTTTTGTTGTTTCTTTTTAGATTCATGAAGTATTATTGCTAAGACTGTATGCAAAGTGCAAATGTTAGACTTTAAGATAATTTAAGAAGGACATCTGTTACTAAATGTCCTTGGTGGGCGGTATGTTAAAGCAGAAACTGCAACATTAGTATTGTTAAGGTGCAAATGTTGTACCCCAAGCTCGATAGATGGCGTTGTCGTCAAATTAGAAGTCGCTATCGTTGTGTTACCACGATTTGGTTGGGCTCAAGTGAATTTTAGAAAATATATTACCAGCTAAGATCAGAACAAAGTAATAAATTTGAAATACCACATTAAATGACTTGTTGAATTTGAGTCAATTGAATTATATTGTAAACATTATTACGAGTGAATAAAATAAGATTCATCGCTTTTCCACACGACCGCTAAATGGCACGCTGCACGCTGTAACAACCGGGAGTTATTGAACGCGACCGAATCAAATAAAACTTATTTATAGTTTCCGTTATTTTGCCGCCAAATGGCGCTGACGTAAATATAGCGCAAAAAATGCTCAGTCTTTAACAGCTTAGGACCATAGACTAGTGGAGATCGACGGGAACTCCGTCAATTATAAGCAAACTTGCACGTCACATTCATCTACTGTTGTATTTTTAGGGAAATAATTTTAAGTAATTTATGGGATTTTTTCTGAGATAAATATTCGATTGATGATGGTATTTCTATATGGGAGTCTTGGCCCTGAACGCAAAATGGCGGATGGGTTTATTAACTAGCGTACTAACTTTTACGTATGAATAAACATGGGCTAATTCCGAACTAATATCGCGTGTTCCGTGAACCGTCGCGAGAACAACCTCCCTCGTCTGCGTTCGACATAACAACTCTGACGTCTCCCCCCCCCCCCCGCCACCCACCTCACTTACAATCCCCGTAGTCTGAACACTACAGACCACTCATAAATAATTAATCTTTTTGTTGATAATAGTTCAAGAGGAGGTAGTCTCTGTCTCTCACGCGGCACAACATTCTGTTTGAGTAAACACAGCGCAAACGAGGTGTCTGTCAGATCCGCGTCAGCTCCGCCTCTGGTGCCAATCTGTCGGTGATTGTGTGTTATCAAACATTGATAACACACAATCCTTGATTAGCTGTCACACGCAGACCAAACTAGAAAATAATCAAGACTTGTTAGTATATATAGAGATTTGATAGTTTCGTCTCAATCATTCGACGGCGGCGGCGGTCGGCTCTCAGGCATCTCAAATTCTCAGCCGAACAACGGCCGGTGGAAACTATGGGCGAATTCATTAATGTAACTCTCGAGTTGCGAGGGAAACTATGCAAAGTTTCAAGTAGTCTGAAGACAAGTAGTACTTGGTTTGGTAAGATGATTTTTAAATGCTTATTAATGACAACTTGACATTTATTAACGAAAAATATGAATACTTACGTTTAATTATGGCAATATAAACCGTCTCTCTAAATAGGAGTGGTTTCAGTATACAGAGTGTAAACAGACCCTTCACGAAGCCGTCAACCAAGCATTCTGTACATCAAACTATGAAATAACTTTAGGACTCAATATAACGCACTCAAAACATTGTGCTGATGGATGGATTGAATAGTACGGGGGTACGGTAAACACCTCCATCAAATACTCACTAAGGTAAAGGTAAGCCCTGTACATAATTTTGTTATTTCATATTTATATTTTATTAAATTCTTTTCACTTTTCTATTGGTTTTGTAAGATAATACTCGTATATTTCTTACTCATCGGCTGCCCCAGCGGTCTTAACACATGAGACATGGCTTCTCGCTTATCGGTATCAAGGAAAGTAAAGTCTCGAATTCGGTCTCTCAATACAATTTAATGACTGATCGTTGATCGTGTCTTTCTGTTATGTTCTTGCTGTTATTATAGGTACATAATTAGAGGTTTACAACTTACACTTAGTGAGGGATTAGCGGGATTACCTTACCCTCACAGGGAACACGCTGTCGCAATGAGCATCCAGGATGGTGTTGGATTAGAACGTAGCATGACGCGGGGACGTCTTGTGTTCGTGACCGAATTAGTTGTTTTGGATTGCATCAATTGACCATTTTCATTCTTCATGGTTGCGGAATCGTTAATATGTATATATAATAATATGAGAGAATTGGAACCCTGTTAAGAAGGCCCTTCCCGGCCCGCCTATCGTCAACGCGATCATGGTCGAAAAGCTTGTTGTTTCATCCAGAGCCACTGCGGCAGTATTCTTCCAACTCCCCTGTCTTACGTAGCCCCGACCCCGCACTACTCGTCTCCCGCGCACCTCATACCACCTAACGCGAGGACATTGAATGAAAAATAGTGTTCGAAAATTTATAAACTTGTGAAAATGAAAATGAAATTTTTATTTGTAGACATAGGTTGTACAGTGGTGTTACAATAAATATAATATAGCAAGTCCATCCATGTCTTGCGTTGAAGCGTACAAATCTGATCCATACTTATAATCATCAATTATCAATATCTATACAAATTCAATATACTTAATAATAAATGAGATGTCAATGTCAGAATACAATAAAATAAAAAATTGATAAAAATAAAATTATTACATGTCACATAATTAAACGTATTATCAATTTGATTTTAATAATATAATTTAATTCATAGTCAAGGTTTTACTAATATAATAAATCGGATTTAGCAGGTCTAGTATCTTTCATTTAAGTATTCGTTAATTGTATAATAACATTTTGTAACTAGAAATTCGTTTAAACATTTTTTGAACAGATCTTTATTGGTAATATCTATGATTTGTTTAGGTAGTTTATTATAGATTTTGGGTGCCATACCTAAAAGATTTTTACTGAAAACGGCTTTTTTATGTCGTGTTGCGCATATTGTGTTTTTGTAGCGTATGCTCTTTGGGTGGTTATATAGATGTAGATTTGCTTTGACATAGTTGGCTACTTCATATTTAAAAAGACACGGCAGTGTAAGTAGCTGAAGTTTTTGGAAGTGTGGCTGACAACTGTCTGTGCTTTGTATGCCACATATTGCCCTTATGCATTTCTTCTGTGCTTTAAACGCCATTTCTCTGTCGGGTGAGTTCCCCCAAAGCATGAGTCCGTAGCGTAATGTTGATGAGACATATCCGTGGTACGCTGTTAATAGCGTTGCATAGGAACATTGGCTAAGTTTTTTGCATACGTTTTTAATATGTGTTTTCCAGTTCATGTTTTTATCTATCCAGATGCCTAAGAATTTGGTATGATCCGCCTCGCGAATACTTTTGTCACCATATCGAATGTCTGGTTTTTTATGGTTTGTTCTTTGTTCAAATGAGATGTAGTTTGTTTTTCCTAGGTTTATTTTTAGGTTATTTTCGATTAGCCAGGTTATTATGTCATTAACATTGTCGTTTATCTCTTTTTCAAATGTCTCATCATTTTGACTTTTAAATAATATTGTGCTATCGTCCGCGAATAAACGACGACCGAATGGCGCAGCGGTAGTGAGGCTGCCTTACGTTCTTAGTGTCCCGGGTTCGAATCCCGGTAGGAGCAAATGTTTGTGTGATGAGCATGGACATTTGTTTCCTAGTCATGGATGTTTATACGTATAATAAGTACGTATTTACAAACAAAAAGTATCTATGTAGTATATCAACTATCTGGTGTTCACGACACAAGCCTCGTTGCTTAGTGTGGCACTAGATGGTGCTGTGTGTAATGTCCAGCGATATTATTATTATTATAAAATCATAGGATTATTAATAATTTTAGGCATGTCATTAATATATACAATAAAAAATAATGGTGCAAGGACCCCGCCCTGCGGTACCCCGAATAAGCATTCGCGGCGTTCGGAAGTATATATAATTTCTGTTTTTGTAGAGGGGCTGATTTTATTGATGCATGTAAATTGTTGCCGATTCGTGAGGTACGATTTAATGAGTTCAAGGATATTGCCTCTGATGCCATATTTTTCCAGTTTGTTTAGGAGTATTTTATGACTAACGTGGTCAAAGGCCTTTGACATATCCATAAATAGTGCGACTACAGGAGTTCTATTGTCAATATTGGTCAGAACGTGTTCCACAAGCGCATATAATGCGGAATTAATACTTTTATTTTTCCTTAAGCGGTATTGTTCGCTGATTAGGATTTTATTGGTTTCTAGAAAGGAATATATGCTTCTATGCAGTACTTTTTCTAATATTTTGGAGAAAACCGGAATAAGTGCGATCGGTCTGTAGTTGCTTGGATCTTGCCTGTCGCCCTTTTTAAACATGGGTTTGATTACTGAAATTTTCAGTCTTTCTGGGAATACGCCTTTCTCAATGCAATTATTGATTATGCGACTGAGTATTGGTGCAATAATGGCAGATGTTGCTTTAATCACTTTGGTAGTTATATCGTCATATCCAGCGCTGTTAGTATTTTTCAGAGATTGAATTATTTTAATAATGTCAGAGGGTTGTTCCAGGAAATACGTGTTTTTGAATAAGTCTTACAAGTTTGTGAAATAAATATTTGTCAATTAGAATCTCCACTACATTTGCAAGGCTTCTATCAAGATGCTTTCTTTACTTTCACAATTTATGAGTACACTAAGAACAGCCAAAGTTAAGGTAAAATTTGTGCAAAACACCAATTTCTGGAGGCCTATACTGATTTTTTTTTGCAATTTTTTATTTTTTACTTTGATAGAAGCCTAGATATAGTCCACATGATACCTATTACTTCAAAAAAATCAAAGATATATGTCTTATTATTATTTTTTTTCGGATGGGAAATCATCAAATGACTGCTCCCGCTCTGGGCGGAGCAGGAGGGAGTGTCAGACTTTTACTGACTAAAACCCATCCATGTTCCTTCATCACCCTTTGTGTTCCGGGGCCACGGTATCTCTTTCGAATAGTCCCGCAGCCTCGGCAGGCTTCGGCCCTTGCGGACCCCTTCATTGTCAGCAATAGGGAAGGGGTCCCTTCCCTATTGCTGACTCTCTTTGAGGCGTGCGTGGAACACGAACGCGCCGTCGACACGGCCTGTCGTCATGAGCCGGACGGACGGCGAGCTAGCCCTTAGCTCCCCGTCCACGCCCGCGCCTACCGTGGCCGGAAGCCACCACGTGGCCCCCGACGCCTGGGGCATCTCCCGCGGCGGCCGGGACGTGTGGATCTCTCTAGAAAGGTACCCATAAAGTCAAAATCGGTCTTCCAATTTTATTACGAAACATAAATCCGCCTAACCTGTGCAATGGAACCAAGTTCACTACAAGTTAAATCACTTCGTAATATTATTGTTACATTACTAACGGCAGGTTATTTGGCTGAATAAAATAGAATAGTAAATCTGAATAGCCACGTGTTAATTACCTATTCTTAGAGGATTCATCGGCCATAAGGGCAGGGATATCGCACGATCGTGGTGACGCGGCGAATGGAGGGGGCGACAGAGTATAGGCGGTGCGCTCTCGGCGCGCGTTCACTTTTGCTCGGAAGCTCGGATGCGACGGACGTTGAGTGCGAACTGTAGTTTTTAAATTATTTCGGTGTCCAACAGTTTTTTGTTATTGTGTTGATTTTGTGATTTGTTATTTAAAAATAAAATAGTTCTAGGTTGTTTTGAGTGTTGTTTTTAAAAATTAAATGAGCTTCTGATCTATAAGATCAGAAGTGGGATTCGTTAAAAAAAAAAATACACGCGACTTTGATCGTTCGCCATCTATTTTTATTTTAAAGTTCGTGTTTTAAAATAATTTTGCTGTTTGTTTTAAAGTAATTGTGTAAGTGTTGTGATTGAAGCCGTGTAGTGCTAGTGATAGTTTAGACACAATTTAAAAGTAACTCGCTACGTGTTAATTATTTTATCGGTCTTTAGTTCTTGTGCGTTTTGGGTTAACGCCCACGTGTGTGTGTTTGGTTTACGTTATTAAATCATGTCGGATCGCGAGTGCACACCCCGTGAAAACTCGTCTAAGCGTAATTCTCGCGACCACCGTCGTAAAGAGTCGCGTAGCCGTCGCGATGTTCATGCGAGGCGTCGAGACCGTTATCGTGAAACGCGTAGCAGATCCTCTAGGCGTCGTCGCGATAGATCAGTGAGCTTCGAAAGTCCACGTAGGCGCCGTGATTGTTCTTATGGGCGTCGGGACAGCCCTCGCCGCGACCCTTTAAATGAAGTGCTTGATCGTTTGAACGCTTTAGAGGAACGGTTGGCTCCAAACGCGATTCAGACGTCTACTCCAATGACGTCGCATCCGTGCACGAGGAGCTACACGCCGGCGCCAGTAACCGAGGAACCTGTTGCCAATATGGAAACACGTGCTACGGGGACCACCACCTTCGAGGCATCGCGTGAGGCTGACGCTGCGGACAGGATTGTGGGTGCACTTTCATCCTTGATTCAAGTAAGATCGAACCATTACTATATTTCGAATTTTGATCCCAGTGTACATGACTTTGACGTGTGGTGTGCGGAGGTAGATAAGGGGCGCGAATTAAGCCATTGGGGTGATCGGGAATGCCTGGGACGCATTGGTGGCTGTTTACGTGGTGATGCTAAAACGTGGCTCAACGATTGGGTGACTAATGATCGAACGTGGACCAATTTTAAGGCTGAATTTCGGTCATTGTGTCCACGTGAAGTGGATATGGCCACTGTGCTGTATGACGTGATGAATACGAATTCGAACAAATTCACCACGTATGCAGAATATGCCCGAAAGTCCTTGCTGCGGTTAAATATTGTCAGGGGGCTTTCCGATGAACTGAAAGCCGCCATAGTGACTCGTGGCATTTCTGATCCCCAAGTTAAAGCCGCGACCACCAACGCTAAACTACAGTCAAAAGATCTGGTAGAATTTTTGTCAGTATATTTGAAACCTAAAAGTGCACCTACTACTACAAGCAATCCTGTTCGCACGTCAAACTCAAATAACCCTGATTCGCGTAAACGCAAGGCACCTGTGCAATATGATCGGTTGACTTGTTTTTCGTGTGGTGACCTAGGCCATAAACACGTTCACTGTCCAAAAAGGTCTGCTAAGTCCGGAACAAATGATGCAAATTCTAAATCGAAAGCTGAGCCCAACTCACAAACAACAAAATCGGTTTCTAAACCCGCTAAAATCTGTAGCTTCTGTAAAAAGACTGGGCATTCTATTGAGACTTGCTTTATTAAAGAACGTGCGGAATCAAAATCAAATGTTAAAAATAAAACAAGTAACGTAAATTTTTGCTTAGAGTCTCCTCCGGACAAAGCAACGTGATGTCCGCAGTTATACAAAATGTGCCTGTCGATGTCTTAGTTGATTCCGGTTCTGATATTTCGCTTATATCAGATTCTGTGTTGAAGCATTTTAGTTTTAATAAAATTCCTACTTACCGCCGTATGCGAGGTATTGGAAGTCAGGACATAGAATCCACTTCATTTGTTAATACAATTATAGAGTTTCCGGAACTTTCTTTGGAAATAGATTTGTATGTGGTCTCCCCGGATTGCATTCAAGCACCGATTCTGATAGGCACAGATGTTTTAAATCGCAGCGGGGTTACATACATCCGAACGAATGACTCTCAACGTTTGATTAGAGTCTCACATATACATAATGTGTCAACTGTACAGTTCGCTAAGATAAAAACGCCTTTGGTTGGCGATGAAAAAGAGTGTTTGTTGGCTCTGCTAAATGAATTTCCCGATACTTTTACCACTGGGACAGCGACATCTACAGTTAACACGGGTAGTATGGAAATTAAGTTGAGCAGTGATATTCCTATCAACTATCGGCCTTATAAACTCTCTGCAGATGAAAAACGACGCGTTCGCGAGATAATAAATGATCTGTTGAGTAAAGGCGTGATCCGCGAGTCGCAGTCCGATTACGCGAGTCCTATCATTCTTGTGAAGAAAAAAGACGGGGCTGATAGGATGTGCGTCGACTACCGCGCTTTAAACGCTGTCACTATTAAAGAGCGATTTCCGTTACCACTGATTGACGACCACATTGACAGGTTGGGCAGTTTTAGATATTTCACAAGTCTTGACATGGCCACAGGTTTCCATCAGTTGCCAATGAAGGATGACGACTCTATTAGTAAAACAGCATTCGTAACGCCTGAAGGGCATTACGAGTATTTAAAGATGCCTTATGGGCTCGCTAATGCTCCTATCGTTTATCAGAGAGTCATTTCCAAAACTCTGAAGCAACTTATGGATACTGGAAAAGTGTTGGTTTTCATAGATGATGTGCTTATCATGTCGAATTCTGTCAGTGAAGGCCTGAAAACTTTGCGCGAGGTATTAAAAACACTGACTGACGCTGGGTTTTCAGTAAACCTCAAAAAATGTACGTTTTTGGACACAGAGCTCGAATACCTTGGTCGACTTATTGGGCATGGTCAGGTACGGCCGAGCCCAAGTAAAACTGAAGCTCTAGTTAAGTCACCGAAACCCTCTAATGTAAGAGAGGTTCGCCAGTTTCTGGGATTGGCGGGCTATTTTCGCAGGTACATAGCAGGCTATGCCTCAAAAACCGCTTGTATTGCCAAGTTGCTCAGGAAAGGCGAACCTTTCAAATGGGGAGCGGAACAAGACTTGGCACGTGACTATGTCATTAAAAGTCTAACCGAAGAACCCGTTTTAGCAATTTTCGATCCCAATCTGCCTACTGAGCTCCATACCGACGCCAGTGCTATCGGTTACGGTGCGATTTTAATGCAGGAGCATGAGGGAAAACGGAAGCGAGTTGTTGGCTATTTTAGTAAATCCACACAGGGTGCAGAGTCTCGTTATCACAGTTACGAACTCGAGACTTTGGCAATTGTTCGCGCGTTACAACATTTTCGGCACTATTTAATCGGTGTTAAATTTAAAATAGTAACCGATTGCAATTCTTTAAAGTTGACCGAGCGTAAAAGGGACCTGTTGCCACGTGTGGCGCGCTGGTGGATCTACATGCAGGACTTCCAGTTCACTTTAGAGTACCGAAAGGGTTGCCTCATGCAACATGCAGATTTTTTGAGCCGACAACCCGTTACTGTTCTCCAAATACAAAATCCGCGAAATTGGGCGAAGATTGCTCAGACGGCTGACTCTGAAACTCAAAGCTTGATGCAAAAGCTGAGAGATGGTCAGTTAGACTCCACTCGGTTTTTAATTAAAAATGATTTGTTGTACTATAAGTACGCGGCTACTGGTGAGGATTCTCGCCTCCTTTGTTTTATTCCTAAAGGTCATAGACTTAGTTTGTTAAGAGTCTTTCACGATGATCACGATCATATTGGAATAGACAAAACTACGGAGCTTATATTGCGTCATTTTTGGTTCCCTGGTCTAAGACCTTTCATTAAGAAATATGTCGGTCATTGCATTGTTTGCTTGTCCCACAAGAAAGTACCTCGAACCCCTAGCCAACCGATAGAATCGTGGACGAAGCCTGAAATACCGTTTTCAGTGGTCCACACCGACGTTCTTGGCCCCCTAACGGAATCAAACGGGTTCCGGTATATACTCCTCGTAATAGATTCTTTCTCCAAATACTGCCTCTTGTACGCTCTATATAGGCAAGATACTGCTGAATTGAAACGCGTATTTTCAAATACCATCTCACTTTTTGGTACGCCGTCAACAATCGTTTGTGACCGTGGCAGGATGTTTGACAGCGCGTCCTTTAAAGACTGGGTTGCGGAGTTAGGCTGTGACATACATTTTATCACGCCGGAAATGCACCGCGAGAACGGGCAAGTCGAGCGTTACTGCCGGACGGTCCTCAATATGTTGCGTATCGAGGTGAACAATAAGGGTGCTCAGTGGTCCGACGCGTTATGGAAGGTACAACTAACCCTGAACATAACAAAGCAAGCCACGACCCGCACCTCGCCTCTGCAGTTGCTGACTGGTGTCGAAGGCACGACCCCAGTCTTGAGATCATTGGTGCGAGACGTCGCACTGAACGGCTCTCACTCTAACCGAGAAGCACTCCTTACGTTGAGGAGACAGAGGGCATCTGAGTTGCTTGCTGAAAATCAGCAGCGACAAGATTCGTATGTCAATGAGCGTCGTCGACAGCCGCGAACATTTGCTGTGGGCAGCTTTGTGTTTGTTAGCAAAAGATCGCAAAGCACCGGGAAGCTGGACTCCGGAATGCGCGGCCCCTATAAGGTTGTGCAAGCGCTACCGCATCACCGATACGAGCTTGAGCTAATGGCTGGTTCGTACGGAAAGAAGACTCAGACTGCCGCAGAACACATGGTTCAGTGGCGTGGTGAGTGGACCCCGGAGGCGTGTGAAGCGTTCTTTGGTATTGGTGAGTAATTAAAGCGGCCCCGACATTGTGGCAGCGTTATTACTCATAGTCCCGACATTGTGACTATCTGCCCCGACATTGTGGCAATTTTATTTTGTATAGCCCCGACATTGTGGCTTTGCCCCGACATTGTGGCAATTTTATTTTGTATAGCCCCGACATTGTGGCTATTTGCCCCGACATTGTGGCAATTTTATTTTGTATAGCCCCGACATTGTGGCTATTTGCCCCGACATTGTGGCAATTTTGTTTTTATAGCCTCGACATTTGGCTATCTGCTTGCCCCGACATTGTGGCAATGGCCTCGACATTATGGCCAACTGGAACCCCGATAGTGGTTGCCAGGCGATGTGGTAGTTGTTTCAGTAATGATTGAGGTCCGGAACTCTTTCATTGGTGATACAATTTACCAACTACTGCCTATTTTGGTACAATTGCTAGTAATTTCGCTACAATAGGCAGTTAAAAGTTCAAACTTTCAGAATACCTCATGCAAGTCTTGGCTTTATGTTTTAGATGACGAGACTACCAATGAGGACCAACCCAGTGAAGACCAGGCGCAGAACTTATCTGTAGAGGAGGGACCAATGCAGCAAGAGATGCCAGAGAGCCAAGCTGACGAGGTCGTTCAGCTGTCAGGAACGGCCGTCTTAGAGGATTCATCGGCCATAAGGGCAGGGATATCGCACGATCGTGGTGACGCGGCGAATGGAGGGGGCGACAGAGTATAGGCGGTGCGCTCTCGGCGCGCGTTCACTTTTGCTCGGAAGCTCGGATGCGACGGACGTTGAGTGCGAACTGTAGTTTTTAAATTATTTCGGTGTCCAACAGTTTTTTGTTATTGTGTTGATTTTGTGATTTGTTATTTAAAAATAAAATAGTTCTAGGTTGTTTTGAGTGTTGTTTTTAAAAATTAAATGAGCTTCTGATCTATAAGACTATATATAAAATACCTTTCTAATATTTGTTAATTTTTTTGGTATAGCCGTTTCGCACATCCACGTGTCGCGGTAATCTTTCTAACTTACATTCTCAATATCTAGGTAAACATTAAATATCAAATCACCCAGACTTGAGACACACCTCCCTAACTCATATAAGTTGACAAGGACATCCTTTTCGGGTATTTTGTCTTCAATGGTGACTGGGTGCCTTTATATCCATGGGACCCTGGGCTGTAGCCCAAAAAACCTTTATACAGATCCGCCCCTTTTTGTTACAGTTTTAATGGAGGTTCGAACCACTCTTCAGTAATGGAATTACTATATTTCAGTGAATTTATCTCGCAATCTTATGAGTGAGGGATGGCGGCCAGCTTGTAGAGATACAAATAGAATTTACATTTTGGAAGATTCGTAAAGCTTTCTTAGAAAATGGAATTAAGATCGTTTGTGTTATCACGTTGTGGTGTTTAAGTTATTGTACTGTATTACCCGTAGGATTAGGGCGAGGTCTGCCTAAATAGCTACATCCAAATTTCGCAAGGGGGGCGAGCCTATTGCCATCAATCGGGCGCGCAAATCCGGTCTCCGGGCTGCTCGACCTGGAAATCGGATTCAGGACATGGTCAGCAGAAGCGCTTGCAGCACTACACAACGCGACAGTCCGCACCACCACGTGGTGGTGTTTAAGTTTAGCCAAGTAATATCGGTGTCACTCCCCGATGGGCTGTTACATGTACTGTGGGTTTAACTGAAACAGCGAACTACTTTATTGATTAAAAATATTAATGTAGGTACACATTATATAGTCATGGCTTGAAAGGGATCCATTTCTTTTATGTTTTTACCCGACTGCGCCAGAAGGAGGGTTATGTTTTTCGAGAGTATGTATGTATAATTGTTTGGCACGCTCTGTGGCCTGAACGGCTCGATGGATTTTAGCTTGAGAGGTGTCGTTAGATCCGCTTTTACTGTGAGAGTGACACTGGGTATATAAAAATAAAAAGAAACAAAATGGCGGATTTTTGGCGCCAAATTCAAATGTTTGGCAAGCTCTGCAGCCTGAATGGCTCGATAAAGGGCTCATCATGAGGATTTTAAAATGGTATATCTAAGTAACTAAGAAGTGCAAAATAAAAAAAATAATTAAAAAAAATAAAAAACCCGACTGCCTAAAAATAACTTTAAATAAAAACTGAAAAGAAGAAAAAAAAGTTCAGGAAACAGGAAAAATTGACTGCAACAGTCGGGACCCATTAAATAATCTAGACTAAAATCATTACATCCAATATGGGTCCCGGCTGTTGCAGTCAATACGTCCTGTTTACTGAACTTGTATTTTTCTTTTCAGTTTTTATTTAAAGTTATTTTTAGGCAATCGGGTTTTTTCATTTTTTTTAAACATGATTTTGGTTTTCAATGTGTCTGTGTCTGTCTACGATTCTATAATATATTTTAACAGAAACGTTCGTTTCGTTTCAAAACGATTCTTTAACGCTTTTCCTGCTTCGACCAAGAACAGACATCTAAAATCGCATTCTCAGTGTCCTGCGTGCACAACACAGGAATTGTTCAGTGTCGCCAGTGATAGCGTTAAACTCGTGTTGAAAAATTAAAATTGTTGAGCTGTCTCAATTGGGACCATTTTGTAAGGCGAACCTTCTGCACTCCTGCAAAGCGTAGTAAGATGTGTATTGTTTACAAAAAGTGGGCTCAGTCGCTGATACCCGCCACCGTCGCGTCGACACGCGAGTTAGTGTTGCGCGCCGCGCTAACGACTGCTCGTAACTGAGATGTTAGTTTCATCTCGCGGTAAGTCGGCACTCGGCACGGTGCGCTTTGTTATGTTCCACTTCGATATGCTTGACTCACGCACTAATGTTACACTTTGTATTAATGTTCCATCACGATAGGGTTGACTTACGCACTAATGTCTATTTTCCACCTCGATAGGATTGACTCACACACTCATGTTACACTTTGTTAATATTCCGTCTTTGTTATATTACACTTGTTTTGGAATGTTAAAAGGAAAAAAGTCCAACAGGACTGACATTAAGCTTTTCGGTTCCTTAAAATGTTAATCTCATAAATGTTTGTCTAATATAGGTACCTATCATTGATATGATAGCGCATCAGTTTGTCAAAACACTTTAGGGACACTAGATGTATTGGAGAATTTAGTTAGAAGGTAAGAAGGAAGGAAGAAAATGTAACATTTGTATTTAATGCCAAGGTTCCCTAATAGGTACCTATGTAATACTTGTTTGCTGGAAGAATAATATTCTATTCAAACAATAATCTTTCATAAAATCTCTACTTAACTGACTTAGAGCTTTATGAAAGATACCTAACAATAACCGACCTTCATATTTTAGCACAAGGCCTGAATTCCCTCCATCAACAGAGCTCTTAATAGCCTCGCGAGAGTTAGCTCGCGCATTAATATTCGCGAAATACACAGATATTGAATAAAAACAATAAACACGCATACTTTGATGCCTTTAAAACAAAACACGAGCCCATTAGCGGTCGGCTTCAGATCGGATAAAGTATCGCAACATTCGGCGGCCCAGCGGCGGATTACCGAATTATCTGAATATATTAGTCATAATAATGCGTGTTGACGCTTGAGCAAACTGTCAGAACTCGTCAGAGACTATGTTAGTATGTTGTATCGATTTATTCAATGTCAAAAAGACTGTGCAAATCAATAAGTAGGCTTTCAGGTTATTAGTGTTTAACATTACGCAGTAAAAGCTTACTTTGATAGTGTTTCGGTTGGGTGTTTCTTGTTATTAGCGTTAAACATTACGCAGCATATGCTTACTTTGATAGTGTTTCGGTTGGGTATCTCTTGATTAATAACCTTCTCTCTATTTCTCATTTATTAATTGGAGTTGACGGAAATTGTAAAAATATTAAACGAGGGTCTGTATACTGGCGAGGAGTTAAATAATATAACACTACAAAAGTTTATTTAATACATTGTCCAAAACCTCTCAGAACAAAAAAGAACAATCTTGCCAGTAAACGCATGTGACGAAACCAGAGCGAATTTTAATTCGACAACAAGACCATGACCTCTTCAAAGGGTCCAACTTTCGACTTATTTTTGATCTCGCTATAATTTCACTGCAAGATCTGAACAGAAATACTAAGTATATTCCAAGCCCACAAGCAGCCATAAGCAGAGAATTCAGAATAAGTGATATGATTTACGCAGTATTCCACTAGGAGCGAGTGGTCTATCACTTTGTGTGATGTGCAGCTATTTCATGTACATGGAAGCATGCCATACATACAGACACACCCAAGTACCCGCGTGTCACGCGTGGTACACTGTCCCAGCCTGAAGGGACCAAGCCTCGTCATGCCTGTCAACGTCACTACAAGCGTATATTTTGTTGACACCAACACTAGACTTCGCTCTTTTTATCTCTTCATATAAACCTTAATTTAATAACGTCCATTATCGCTATTTACTTGGCTAAGTTAAAATCCAATCAATTATTTCTTGTTGTAGGTGTGTAGGTAGGTACGGATAGTGTGTTTTTAAAGACAAAGTTCTTCATAATCCACCAAACTAAACTGATAAAAAGAACGCTGTCATGGGAACAGCTTTTCGTAATTAAATATTTTTTTGTGAATTAGCGAACGTTTAATCTAAAGATTTAAGGATTTTTAGGCAATTAAACCCGAAGTTGTTAAAAGCGCTTATCTAGTCGTCGTAGAGTCGTGAAAATTTTCTTAATTAAATTAATTCCATTAAAATATAAACTTTTTACGTGCTTTAGACTAGTCGGGTGAGGCAGGAGAAAGGGGAGGGGGATCATTATTAAAATGTTACTCTCTCCAGAAATCAGGGCTAACAAGGCCGTAGGCGTTCTACGAGACCTCGTAGCAATGGTCTACGAGCTCGCTACGCGCTACGAATCATTCATACCGTGGATTCTGTCGGTGCCGTCAGTTGGCGCGTCGCGCTCGCCCCGGCTGCACGTATTCCATGCCCCCTCACGGAGCCGTTGCGAAACTTTACTCGACTGAACATACGAATCTTCTCTCGCGTGTGTTTTAGACTACTTATGTACAGTGAATGTTGAGGTAGTTAGTGACTTGTAAACGTTAAAATTCTAAACTTTAGATCGTTTTTAGTGTTGTAAGACTACAGTTTAGAACTTTGAAAAACTTTCAAGTAAGTAATTACTGATTAATTCATTTAATTTAGGTTGTATCATTATGGAATTACGGATATATTAAAATCGAACATGTTGTCTACTTGAAATAAAAAAATACATTTTCGTATATTAAAAATACTTTTGAAACTGAATACTGGCTACAAATATTTCATCCTAAATGTAAGTCAATAAGCCCAGCACCAAACACACCAGACCCTGCGCTTTCCCCAGTTATCTGGAAGTCACACGAGTGTGACTATCTCCGACAAGTGTGACACTTGTCGCGGCCGTGTGACATATATCACACATATTCACACTTTGCTTGCCAGAGGAGCCGATTATCGAGCGGCTGATAATGTTATCAGTGTGTAATTAAAAAGCAACTTGTGATAATGCTTTCCATTTCGCGCTCGTTACTGATAACGTTTTGGGAAGGATCTCACTTTTGTACAACGTTTGTTTTGCGACTATTGGCACTCTGATAACAGAAATAAGGTGTTATAACATGGATTTAACTTTTGATTGTTTGTTTGTGTTGATGGCAAATTCGTTGGCATTGTTTTATCATTAATCCGTATCATTGTTTCAACGGCGCAGCGGTGCAAAGTGGAGTATCTCGGTTGTATCTGAAGAGGCTCCATCAAAGTACATATTATTATGTACAATATATTAAACGAACTCAAGAAAGGATGTTTAAACGAGGATTTAATTACAAAGATTCAATATTTTTGTACACGGCCTATGTCGTAATCTCGTCGTTTCAAATCAATCTGGTGTAGCCTACTCTGGAGTAAAGTAATGGCAAACTTAACCCACGAGAACGTGTCACATACTGGTGGTCATTTTACTCCGCGTTTACTAATAAGCGGGATAATTAAAATATTCAATCTTTGTTTGAAACTTGGAAAAGACTTCGGGTATATATGATAAATATTTAACTGAAGAATAAAAAAATACAAAAAAGCATAAATCAAATTGATGTGACCGGACACTATAAACCATTTCCTAGTTACAAATCACGTTTAGAAATATAATTGCAAGTTTTCATTGAGGTAAATCCGTTTCAGAGTTTCGTAATGTTTACATGATCCGAGATTGTAATAAAGTATTTATCTTTCGGGGCTTGTTATGCGAGATAACTATATGTTACACATGCAAATACCTATCATGCCACTTCTCAACATTAATTGCGCATAGCAGTGTGGGTTCGCTGACAAAAAATAGTACATTTTGATACAAATGGAGAAAGTTTGTATGTCCACGTGTATCAAACGACGTTTTTCAGTACACTTTTGAAGAATAAAATAAAAGAATGAAAAATATTTTTGTCATGAATTATTCGGAGACTATGATTTTAATTTTCTTTTTATGCTGCTTTGCTTTCGCCAGGTTGAAGAAGAAGCAAAGGTATGAAGCCGTTATACAGCCTAATATAAAAAATTGTATTTTTTTAATTTAGAACACAAATAAATGTTATTTTGTTTATAAAAGTAAATGTTAGTATTAAATAATCATGTTTATCTATGACATTCTCTTTATAAACACAATATTAATTTTTTTTTAATATTTTCGCAAAAGACCCACATTGCTTTGCCCAAATTAAAAAAAAAACATTCACCCCGACTATAGGCATTGAACCGATTGGAATTTCGTATAAGTGTACGTTACCTGTGGATTTTTTTTTCGGGAAAATGTAGAAAACGTGTTTCGGCAAAGTAAAAATGCGTCTGTACGGGGTAAATGTTTTTTGAAAATTAAAATTGTGTTTATAAATAGAATATCATAGATAAACATGATTATTTAAAACTAATATTTACTTATTTAAACAAATTAACAATTTTTGTGTTTTAAATTCAAAAATACAAAAAAAAAATATTAGGCTATATAACGGCTTCATACCTTTGCTTCTCCTTCAACCTGGCGAAAGCAAAGCGCGGAAAAAAAGAAAAGAAAATCATAGTTTCTTAATAATTCATGACAAAAATATTTTTCGTTCTTTTATTTAATTTCTTCAAAAGTAAAAAATGTACTATTTTTTATAAATCTTGTTTAATTGTCTATTATTATGAATTCCTAGTACCTAGATAATTTAAAGTCATATCAATGACAACGGTAATAAAAAAAAGTAGATATGTTACCATAAATATTCAAACTCGTTGAAAATCTCTTAGTAAAATTGTCTTAGTTTGATAAACGTGTGAAGAAGAAAATACTCAAATAAAACAGTTTAACATATATAGGTATTGTTTTATAGTAAAGAACAAAATTACTAATGCAACGTTGCCTACAAAAATTCTAAAATTCCTTAGATCAAAACGTATGCTCGACGCAAGCCGAGCGAGTGCACGGCCGCGGGCGGCATGGCGGCATGCGTCATGTCAATATAAGTAACGTACAGTAGAGTGAAAAAAGAGTTTCCTCGGTTTTATATTGTTTGTTTCCGAGTCATGGATGTTTATATGTATAATAAGTATGTATTTACAAACAAAAAGTATCTATGTAGTATATCAACTATCATGGTGTCCACGACACAAGCCTCGTTGCTTAGTGTGGCACTAGATGGCGATGTGTGTAATGTCCAGCGATATTTATTTATTTATTTAATATTCCATTTGAGGATTGAGGCTCATAAGTACGATCAAACTCATTAATATGTGTTTAAAAAGAAATCTTACAGATGTTTACAAACTAAGATGAATATAATAGCAAAATTCTTCCCATTTTTGGAGTACATCATGTAGAATCGACGCAGGTCGTGTTCTGCACTCTCTGCCTACCAACATCGGAAAAAGGCGTGCATTTTTGCAAGCATGAAGGCCTTGTTACATTTTATTGTTTTAGTCTAATGCATATACCAGCATTTAATGACAAGAAAGTTAATTGAACAACAACTTTAAAACCACTACACACACTTAACACTATGTATTTTTTAATTTTAGTTATACAACTCTGTAAGGAAGACAATTAATTATTACTAACTTTTAATTGTTAATTTTAACTTCTAGATCATAAAAAAGTCTAGTAAATCATTGATATTTCTCCAAGCACCTTCAACAAACAACAAAGAAAATTAAATAAATCTAAGTAAAATATGAAGCGATTTACAGCAGTTAGTTAGGACGCGGCGGCGACGCGCGACGAGTCGAAAGCGCATTGAGTTAGCTCAGCGAAACTTGTAGGCATTCCGACGAACAACTTTATTTAATTCCCAGATAGTCTCCGACCTCTATGATAAGTAGTTTGTTTTTAACGTGCTTCTCTGCTTTATTATAATCTTAAACTTTCTTTATATGAAAAAGATCTTTTTTTTATTTTATTGCTTTTTGACGGACTTCAAAACGAGAATTGTTTTTCGATTCTATGCTTCTCATCACATCGGGCAAGTATTGAACAAAATTCAATAAATATAATTATAAATTCCCTCACCGACTGACAACGCAATCCTACTCTATGATGACAACAAATGAAACAAACTAGAACATGCCACGATTCACTGAACTAACATGATTGAACTATTATTACGCAGTGTTCTTATGCAGTTGTTAGTGTTCTTTAGCACTTATAAATATCTAAAATAATATCATAAAAGTAAATCTGTCTGTCTGTTACCTTTTCACGTATATGAGCTTATATAAGAAATCCGACGGTACGTTCTGGTGGAATTACTTTTCAACGACCCCGCGGGCGAAGCCGTGATCGTAACCTAGTTAATGTATCAAGTATTAAATCGTGCAGCGCCTTCGATCCGTTTTAGTTTTTAATTCGTCCGGACTCCGGAGCTGAAGAGAGTGCTATTAATGTGCACAGCACCCGGCGCCAATAACTGAGATATGGAAACGATCTTCTAACGATAAAAGTGTTCGCAAGCCTTTTGATATCACTCTCAACGATGAAAGAAACCTTTCATATCTCTATTAACAGAACGGTAGCGGATCTGTTAAAGTATTGCTCGATATTATATGTTATATTGTCGTTACCTGACTGTTCTAAGTAGGTAATATAATGATTGCAGTATTCAGGTCGGTGGTCTATTGTAGTCAGCCACAACAAATTATTCATATTGGTTCACTTCGTACCAAATAATATCGTGAGTAGGGTCCGGTTAATTTATAGCCGTCACTCAGAATAACGTTATTCATCAGTTAGTTACATGTCGACATATTCTGATGGTCATTAATAAATAATTGGTCAAGTTTCAAATCGAAAAGTATTGACTGTTGTGGTTCCTTGTAAGTAACGAGACACTCCCATACATGTTTTCATTAGTTTAATAACTTTTTTCTGTGTGAACACTATAGGAAAAACTATCAAAAACTTTTCTCTAAAAATTTATTTTAACGAATAAAAACCATACTAAAATACATGCGATCATTCTGATTTTTTACAGGCTGTTTAAAGAGTTAAAGTTCCTGAGAGAGTTTCCCGGTATCTCATAAGGATTCGCATTTCCCCATATTGTCCCCACTTATAAGATTGCTAGAATTAGATGAAAATGAATAAACATTACGTAAAGAATAGAAGAGAAAATATCACCTACAAAGTGCATTGTAATATAAACGACTCTTTTCCAACTACATTATACTATATAAAGCTGAATTACCACTGACTCACTGACAGAATTGTTCTCCCAGATGGTGGATGGGGAGGTGGGTATATTTTGACAGATTCGTAAACAACTAACTCTAAAACCTATGGGAAAAATCCCAAACCTCCCCTTTTCGCCCCCCTTCTCCCCCCTCCCTATCGAATCTCGGAAACCAAGAGACTAGGAACATTTTTTTTTTCAGATTCGGATAGAGGAGGCTGGGAAAAGTAAAAACCATTTTTCAAAGTTGTCCCCCTTTCCCCCCTTCTCCCCCCCTTTAGGCGGATCTCGGAAGTTAAGAGACTTGGAACATTTTTTTTTTCAGATTCGTATCAAGGGGCCCCGAATTAGTCGAAATAATTTTTCAAACCTCCCCACTCTCCCCCCCTTCACCCCTCCCCCCATCGTATCTCGGAAACTAGGACACGTAGCGGCATTTTGATTTTTACTATACTTTATTATAGGGGTGCGTTAAAATGTTTATACCCTCCCCTCCCCAACTTCCCCTTTCCGGTGGTAGGTAGGTCCTGAGTGGAGCGAACCTGCGAGACCGAGTGGAGCGACGGGGGGAGGTGGCGAGCGAAGCGAGCCGGCGACCTCCGTAGCGTAACGAAGGTTGAGTGGGTGAAGCTCCCCTCCCCAACCTCCCCTATAATTGAAAAGGGCTGTAACTTAATAACGTTTAGAGATAGCTATCAGGTGTTTGAACAAATATTATAGTAGGCGTCGAAACCTGTCCGGTGGTAGGTAGGTCTTGAGTGGAGCGAAGGGGGGAGGTGGCGAGCGAAGCGAGCCGGCGACCTCCGTAGCGTAACGATGGTTGAGTGGGTGAAGCGTAACTCAGCAAACTTTTGGGTAATGTTTTTTATGGGAAAAGGTCTCAGTTTTTAAATAAGGTTTTATTAGGGATCCATAGGGGTTTTCATACTGTTTTAGGGGTAATTCTAACGGATTTTCCAATTCATTTAGGGGTGCCTTTAGATTCTCAAAATTTTATAAGGGTAAGTAATACTTCTCAAAAACACCAAACACGCGAGCTGCGCGCAGCTCGCGCACCCAAGCAAACTAGTTATATTATATAAAGCTCGATTACCACTCACTGACTCACTGACTCATTGACATAATTGTTCTCCCAGATGGTGGATGGGGAGGTGGGTATTTTTTGACAGATTTGTAAACAAGTAACTCCCGCGAGTATGGGAAAAGTGCCAAACCTCCCCTTTTTGCTCCCCTTCCTCCCCCTCCCTATCGTATCTCGGAAACTAAGGGACCCGTATTTTTTGTTTTTTACGGGATCGTATAGAGGAGGCTCGGAAAAGTAAAAACAAGTTTTCAAAGTTGTCCCCCTTTCCCCCCTTCTCCCCCCTTTAGGCGGATCTCGGAAGTTAAGAGACTTGGAACATTTTTTTTTTCAGATTTGTATAAAGGGGCCGATTGTTAGTCGAAATCATTTTTCAAAACTCCCCACTCTCCCCCCTTCACCCCTCCCCCCATCGTATCTCGGAAACTAGGACACGTAGTGGAATTTTGATTTTTACTATACTTTATTATTGAGGAGCGTTGAATTTTTATACCCTCCCCTCCCCAACCTCCCCTTTCCGGTGGTAGGTAGGTCCTGAGTGGAGCGAAGGGGGGAGGTGGCGAGCGCAGCGAGCTGGCGACCTCCGTAGCGTAACGAAGGTTGAGTGGGTGAAGCTCTCCTCCCCAACCTCCCCTATAATTGAAAGGGCTGTAACTTCATAACGGTTAGAGATAGCCATCAGGTGTTTGAACAAATATTATAGTAGGCGTCGAAACCTGTCCGGTGGTAGGTAGGTTCTGAGCGGAGCGAACCTGCGAGACCGAGTGGAGCGAAGGGGGGAGGTGGCGAGCGAAGTGAGCCGGCGACCTCCTTAGCGTAACGATGGTTGAGTTGGTGAAGCGTAACTCAGGAAACTTTAGGGTAATGTTTTTATGGGAAAATGTCTCAGTTTCTAAATAAGGTTTTATTAGGGTTCCGTAGAGGTTTTCATACTGTTTGAGGGGTAATTCTAACGGATTTTCTAATTCATTTAGGGGTGCCTATAGATTCTCAAAATTTTATAAGGGTAAGTAATACTTCACATAAACACCCAACACGCGAGCTGCGCGCAGCTCGCGCACCCAAGCAAACTAGTTATATTATATAAAGCTGAATTACCACTGACTCACTCACTGACTCATTGACATAATTGTTCTCCCAGATGGTGGATGGGGAGGTGGGTATTTTTTGACAGATTCGTAAACAAGTAACTCCCGCGAGTATGGGAAAAGTGCCAAACCTCCCCTTTTTGCTCCCCTTCCTCCCCCTCCCTATCGTATCTCGGAAACTAAGGGACCCGTATTTTTTGTTTTTTACGGGATCGTATAGAGGAGGCTCGGAAAAGTAAAAACCAGTTTTCAAAGTTGTCCCCCTTTCTCCCCTTCTCCCCCCCTTTAGGCGGATCTCGGAAGTTAAGAGACTTGGAACATTTTTTTTTCAGATTTGTATAAAGGGGCCGATTGTTAGTCGAAATCATTTTTCAAAACTCCCCACTCTCCCCCCTTCACCCCTCCCCCCATCGTATCTCGGAAACTAGGACACGTAGCGGAATTTTGATTTTTACTATACTTTATTATTGAGGGGCGTTGAAATTTGTATTTCCTCCCCTCCCCAACCTCCCCTTTGCTCCCCTCCGCTTTCCGGTGGTAGGTAGGTCCTGAATGGAGCGAGCCTGCGAGACCGAGTAGAGCGAAGGGGGGAGGTGGCGAGCGAAGCGAGCCGGCGACCTCCGTAGCGTAATGAAGGTTGAGTGGGTGAAGCTCCCCTCCCCAACCTCCCCTATAATTGAAAAGGGCTGTAACTTAATAACGGTTAGAGATAGCTATCAGGTGTTTGAACAAATATTATAGTTGGTGTCGAAACCTGTCCGGTGGTAGGTAGGTCTTGAGTGGAGCGAAGGGGGGAGGTGGCGAGCGAAGCGAGCCGGCGACCTCCATAGCGTAACGATGGTTGAGTGGGTGAAGCGTAACTCAGCAAACTTTTGGGTAATGTTTTTTATGGGAAAAGGTCTCAGTTTTTAAATAAGGTTTTATTAGGGGTCCGTAGGGGTTTTCATACTGTTTTAGGGGTAATTCTAACGGTAGATTCTCAAAATTTTATAAGGGTAAGTAATACTTCTCAAAAACACCAAACACGCGAGCTGCGCGCAGCTCGCGCACCCAAGCAAACTAGTTATATTATATAAAGCTGAATTACCACTGACTCACTCACTGACTCATTGACATAATTGTTCTCCCAGATGGTGGATGGGGAGGTGGGTATTTTTTGACAGATTCGTAAACAAGTAACTCCTGCGAGTATGGGAAAAGTGCCAAACCTCCCCTTTTTGCTCCCCTTCCTCCCCCTCCTTATCGTATCTCGGAAACTAAGGGACCCGTATTTTTTTGTTTTTACGGATTCGTATAGAGGAGGCTCGGAAAAGTAAAAACCAGTTTTCAAAGTTGTCCCCCTTTCTCCCCTTCTCCCCCCCTTTAGGCGGATCTCGGAAGTTAAGAGACTTGGAACATTTTTTTTTTCAGATTTGTATAAAGGGGCTGATTGTTAGTCGAAATCATTTTTCAAAACTCCCCACTCTCCCCCCCTTCACCCCTCCCCCTATCGTATCTCGGAAACCAAGAGTCTTGGAACATTTTTTTTTTCAGATTCGTATAGAGGAGGCTCGGAAAAGTAAAAACCATTTTTCAAAGTTGTCCCCCTTTCCCCCTTCTCCCCCCCTTTAGGCAGATCTCGGAAGTTAAGAGACTTGGAACATTTTTTTTTTCAGATTCGTAAGAAGGGGCAAAGAGTTGGTCAAAATCATGTTTCAAAACTCCCCACTCTCCCCCCCTTCACCCCTCCCCCCATCGTATCTCGGAAACTAGGACACGTAGCGGCATTTTGATTTTGACTATACTTTATTATTGAGGAGCGTTAAAATTTTTAAACCTTCCCCTCCCTAACCTCCCCTTTCCGGTGGTAGGTAGGTCCTGAGTGTGGTCCTGGTCGGTAGCGTAACGAAGGTTGAGTGGGGGAAGCTCCCCTCCCCAACCTCCCCTAATATTGAAAGGGCTGTAACTTCATAACCGTTAAAGATAGCCATCAAGTGTTTGAACAAATATTACGGATTCGTGTAGAGGAGGCTCGGAAAAGTAAAAACCAGTTTTCAAAGTTGTCCCCCTTTCCCCCCTTCTCCCCCCCTTTTGGCGGATCTCGGAAGTTAACAGACTTGGAACATTTTTTTTTTCAGATTCGTATAAAGGGGCTGATTGTTAGTCAATGTCATTTTTCAAAACTCACCCCTCTCCCCCCCTTCACCCCTCCCCCCATCGTATCTCGGAAACTAGGACAGGTAGCGGCATTTTGATTTTGACCATACTTTATTATTGAGGAGCGTTAAAATTTTTATACCCTCCCCTCCCCAGCCTCCCCTTTCCGGTGGTAGGTAGGTCCTGAGTGGAGCGAACCTGCGAGACCGAGTGGAGTGAAGGGGGGAGGTGGCGAGCGAAGCGAGCCGGCGACCTCCGTAGCGTAACGAAAGTTGAGTGGGTGAAGCTCCCCTCCCCAACCTCCCCTAAAATTGAAAGGGCTGTAACTTCATAACGGTTAGAGATAGCCATCAGGTGTTTGAACAAATATTATAGTAGGCGTCGAAACCTGTCCGGTGGTAGGTAGGTCCTCAGTGGAGCGAAGGGGGAAGGTGGTGAGCGAAGCGAGCCGCCGACCTCCGTAGCGTAACGAAGGTTGAGTGGGTGAAGCGTAACTCAGGGACGACGACAAGCAACCCTTAGGGTAATGTTTTTTTATACTTCTCAAATGTTTTAGGGGTGCTTAAGGGTTCTCATACTGATTTAGGGGTAATTCTAACGGATTTTTCAATTCATTTAAAGATGCCTATGGATTCTCAAAATTTTATAAGGATATGAAATACTTCTCAAAAACACCAAACACGCGAGCTGCGCTCAGCTCGCGCACCCAAGCAAACTAGTTATACTATATAAAGCTAAATTACCACTCACTCACTGACAGAATTGTTCTCCCTGATGGTGGATGGGGAGGTAGGTATATTTTGACAGATTCGTAAACAACTAACTCTAAAACCTATGGGAAAAGTGCCAAACCTCCCCTTTTCGCCCCCCTTCTCCCCCCTCCCTATCGTATCTCGGAAACCAAGAGACTTGGAAGATTTTTTTTTCAGATTCGTATAGAGGAGGCTCGGAAAAGTAAAAACCAATTTTCAAAATTGCCCCCCCTTTCCCCCCTTCTCCCCCCCTTTAGGCGGATCTCGGAAGTTAAGAGACTTGGATTTTTTTTTTCAGATTCGTATAAAGGGGCAATGCATTAGTCGAAATCATTTTTCAAAACTCCCCACTCTCCCCCCCTTCACCCCTCCCCCCATCGTATCTCGGAAACTAGGACACGTAGCGGCATTTTGATTTTCACTATACTTTATTATTGAGGGGCGTTGAAATTTTTATATCCTCCCCTCCCCAACCTCCTCTTTGCTCCCCTCCGCTTTCCGGTGGTAGGTAGGTCCTGAGTGGAGCGAACCTGCGAGACCGAGTAGAGCGAAGGGGGGAGGTGGCGAGCGAAGCGAGCCGGCGACCTCCGTAGCGTAACGAAGGTTGAGTGGGTGAAGCTCCCCTCCCCAACCTCCCCTAAAATTGAAAGGGCCTTAACTTCATAACGGTTAGAGATAGCCATCAGGTGTTGTAACAAATATTATAGTAGGCGTCGAAACCTGTCCGGTGGTAGGTAGGTCCTGAGCGGAGCGAGCCTGCGAGACCGAGTGGAGCGAAGGGGGGTGATGGCGAGCGAAGCGAGCCGGCGACCTCCGTAGCGTAACGATGGTTGAGTGGGTGAAGCGTTACTCAGCAAACTTTAGGGTAATGTTTTTTTAAGAGAAAAGGTCTGAGTTTTTAAATAAGGTTTTAGATTTTATTAGGGGTTCGTAGGGGTTTTCATACTGTTTTAGGGGTAATTCTAACGGATTTTCCAATTCATTTAAGGATGCCCATATATTCTCAAAATTTTATAAGGGTAAGTAATACTTCTCAAAAACACCAAACACGCGAGCTGCGCGCAGCTCGCGCACCCACGCAAATACTAGTTATACTATATAAAGCTAAATTACCACTCACTCACTGACAGAATTGTTCTCCCTGATGGTGGATGGGGAGGTAGGTATATTTTTACAGATTCGTAAACAACTAGCTCTGAAACCTATGGGAAAAGTGCCAAACCTCCCCTTTTCACCCCCCTTCTCCCCCCTCCTTAGCGTATCTCGGAAACCAAAAGACTTGGAACATTTTTTTTTTCAGATTCGTATAGAGGAGGCTCGGAAAAGTAAAAACCAGTTTTCAAAGTTGTCCCTCTTTCCCCCCTTCTCCCCCCCTTTAGGCGGATCTCGGAAGTTAAGAGACTTGGAACATTTTTTTTTTCAGATTCGTATAGAGGAGGCTCGGAATAGTTAAAACCAGTTTTCTAAGTTGTCCCCCTTTCCCCCCTTCTCCCCCCGTTTAGGCGGATCTCGGAAGTTAAGAGACTTGGAACATTTTTTTTTCAGATTCGTATAGAGGAGGCTCGGAAAAGTAAAAACTAGTTTTCAAAGTTGTCCCCCTTTCCCCCCTTCTCCCCCCCTTTAGGCAGATCTCGGAAGTTAAGAGACTTGGAACATTTTTTTTTTCAGATTCGTATAGAGGGGGCTCGGAATAGTTAAAACCAGTTTTCTAAGTTGTCCCCCTTTCCCCCCTTCTCCCCCCGTTTAGGCGGATCTCGGAAGTTAAGAGACTTGGAACATTTTTTTTTTCAGATTTGTATCAAGGGGACCCGAATTAGTCGAAATCATTTTTCAAAACTCCCAACTCTCCCCCCCCTTCACCCCTCCCCCCATCGTATCTCGGAAAGTAGGACACGTAGCGGCATTTTGATTTTTGGTATACTTTATTATTGAGGGGCATTGAAATTTCTATACCCTCCGCTCCCCAACCTCCCCTAAAAGTCCTGAGTGGAGCGAGGTGAAGCGTAACTCAGAGACGACGACAAGCAAACCTTAGGGTAATGTTTTTTTTATACTTCTCAAATGTTTTAGGGGTTCTTAAGGGTTCTCATACTGATTTAGGGGTAATTCTAACGGATTTTCCAATTCATTTAAGGATACCCATAGATTCTCAAAATTTTATAAGGGTAAGTAATCCTTCTCAAAAACACCAAACACGCGAGCTGCGTGCAGCTCGCGCACCCACGCAAACTAGTATTTCATATAAATATCACCGACAGCTTCCAGTCTAACAGGTATGTAGTTAATCTGTTAATTACAATGTGTCAAGATAGGCATTCTTAGTTACTATCTCACCAAATTCAAAATATTTTATTTACATCAATGGGTACTTCCAAAACTTGTAGAGTATGGTTCGAATTGGTCGACAAGAAACTTCAAGGTTAGGCCGCGCTCCCACTGTGTCGTGACGATTAATTTATCGTTGGTTTTTAGTTGGCAAAAGTCGAGCACGACAATAATCGCGTCGTCCTATATGTAAACACCTCCATTTAAATACACAAGCCACGACACTTAAAACTACACGATTATCTGTCGTCGCGAAAAAGTGGGAGCGCGGCCTAACTCTTAAAAAACATTTTGTCTTTTACATTGTGTTGTCAAATTACAGAGTTAATAATACTTAATAAGAAAATAGTATTTTGCAATTGGTACGTATCGTGCAACAATATCTACTAACACCGTTTCACATTCATATAGCACCGGGTTGTTTTTGTAACCTTTGGGCACAAAAACAACCCCTTCGTATCGATACCACATGTCGATAATGAAGGGTGCGCCTCAAATAAAGGGTATTTCCGCGTGATGGCCGCACACGTGACTCACGCACAAACATGCGAGTCAGAGGGCAGGGAGGTGACCCTCTGATTGCACACCAGACAACACGACCGGTGGTATGCTTGTACATACTTACGACCATTTTGTGGTGCAGAAAATACACAAATGAAATCTTCAGAAGTATGGATAAGCACGGCGAACATTTGACGCAGTGTCGAAAAACTATAAAAATGAGAGCTATATAAGTATGTACACAAAAACGCGACGGGTCAGCTTATCAAGTACTTGGAATGACATTACGATGAAATATCACATTATTTGGAGCAATGAAACGACCCTTGGGCGTTTACGTATTGTAAGACTATTTGGATTCAAAAATAAAGCTTTTATGATACCTACTGGTATTCATCACTGTTACTGAATACTTGGGTGTAAAAAGACTCTTAACGAAGACGAAAGGCACTTGTTCTTCCCGTCATTGCGATCATTTTATTGTTTAGACCGTACCTGGGAACCTTCTCGTTACGGAGATATCGGGGGTCAATGTTCCAACTCTTTCACAAGTTTTTTTTTTTAATACATGTTTTTAATGTATTAAAAACTACTATAATTTTAAGCACCTCCACGACCCCCACACTATCCAATCTAGATCCATTAGCACAATGTTTTGAGTGCGTTACATTGAGTTTTACCGTAAAAAGTGATTTTTCACCACAAAAAAAAAATCGTTTTCCATCAATATTTTTTGCGTAAAGTTACTTAGTATGATGTACAGAATGCTTGGTTGACGGCTTCGTGATGAGTCTGTTTACACCCTGTATGTATAGAAGAAAAGACATTTAAATGCATTTTACATAGAATATATTTGATAAAAACTCACATTACAAAGAGCTACACACGAGCACATTCTCCAACCCATGCAACTAATGAACCAATTTATATCCGTATAATTAACGCTTCCGTATCGCCGCCATCTTGGCAGTAATGCCAACATAATAAAATAATGCAGCGCCACGAGGAGATAGTATTATCTGCACAATATCCTCGCTCCTCAGGGATGCACACAATACACTGTTCATATTACGAGTATACCATCCCAACATTATGTGAGGAAAGGGCTCACCCTCTTCACTTTACATATTACGTACATTAGGTACCTAACCATCGATACAATATATGATTTCTGGTACAATTTTCCACGCATTACTTTTTTGCTGCTTCATTTCCAAATGTTATCGTGGTCCCATGTGCCCTTTTTTGCCAACGTGCTCAATAAAAGTCCGATAAATCTGTGCGACTGTGCGTAGCTATGCTTGGAACGCGACTAGGGGGGGGGGGGGGGGGGGTATGTTGTTTTAGTTTTATTTTTACAACGGGCGCATGTTTTTGTTGATCTTTCAATTTCGGTTTGATTGCTGTTCGTTATAAATGTTCCAGTTGGACGGACGGAATTCAGAATACCTGGAAACTTAACTTAACCCCACTTTTACGAGTAATGTGACTTAACATCTTTTCTTAGTAATCCTGATTTCGTTAGCTGTATCATTTCCTCTCTTCCGCTCAATGTTGGGTAGGTAATGAAAGTTTCAATCGGTAGCTATTCGTGCATTATTCACGGCACTTGAGCCGCCTGCTACGATAAAGCTACAGATTTAAAGACCTCTAGTAAAAGATAGATACGTTGCGGCACATTTTAGAGAGCCTCTCCGCCCGACTCACTGTAATGTTGGCACTACGCGTTGTAGGAAGACGAATAGCTGACGTGGTACACATTTCCCTCACTCGTTCACGTAAATATTGGGGAATGCGTGCCTTATCGCGGATCTAAAACTACTCTAAAAATGTTCGCGTCATTGTTAGTTCTTTACACTAGAGCTTTAACGCCGTCACCGTGTCATGTTGTAGATAGAAAAATACATTAAGGGGGTGGTACCAGCTAACGAGAGGTTTTCTCCATGTAACTCCTCTTTGATGAGTGAATATAAAGGTGCAAAAAAAATATATGTTACTTATTAGACTCTAAACTTTAATTGGTACAATTGAAATAATTCTAACTTTATTATTACTATATGAAAAAAATATTCAAAGTGAAGCATTTTTTCTTTGAAATTTCGTAACTACCTACTCCTAAACGGCATTAAGTTTTAGTATTTTTTTTTCACACAAATATTTGTCACTTTTTTCTTCACAAAGTGTACAATTGGCATTTTGATCTAATGATTTATTAGGCTACAATTTAATAAAAACCACTCATTTCGCACTATTCGGCCCGCAGCGACAGACGTAACAACCACTTTGTAGTGCAAGCTGATTAGGACTTTATTCTAACAGTGTTTCAAACGAAGTTTGAACCACCACAAATAGAGTTGCTAATTTAGCTGATACCCCAGCCTTAACTAACTAAACAAATTACAGCTTGGCTACTCAGCTACTTGGGAAGCTACGTAACATGCACTGACTGAAAAATACAGAGCAGTTCACAGGTATTAACAATTTTTTGATTTCGTCCAATATTTTGCACGTCATAACATCAAAAGCCGCAATACATCAGCGGTTGCCCCCGTGACGTCCCCGTGGTGTGTCATTTGGGTGGCGTGGTATGGTGTGGTGTGGTGTGGTGTGTGGTCAATACATCCGTATCCGGGCACTCGGTGGTCGCACACTGTAATTACTGCGAGAACAAATATACGGACAGTGTCATAGTACGTAGTACAGTCTTGAGATGCGGCCACAATGCTCGCGACTTTCCGTCATCTACGAACGGAAGTTACGGCCTTAATGAAACTGTCTACTCAAGGACTTATTTAGAATAACTATAAAGCAATATTGTCAGAAAACGAACCTTCGAGTCGATACCATCGTGCTGCCAAGAAAAGCGAGCGCGCATCTATTGCTCACAGTTACAGAATTTCTGAAAGTCATCCCCTAATCGCTGTCAATGCGACCACAGTCTAATTACCAAACGGAAATTCCGCCAGTATTTGGTGGGCCGCATTATTCAAGGGGGCCTCCCTCAATAACACCGGCGGCGGCGCGGGTGGCGATAATGAGTATTTTTGTTTTTTTTTTCACAAGATAGCTAAGACCCACAAGGTTGTAACATGGGTACTTTCGGGGATGTTTTCTCGGGTTTGTTCGGGTGTCGATTATCGGGTGTTCTCACGTGCGGAGTGACAGACGCTCGATAACCTACTGCCGACTGCGCGATATTAACTCTTCTAGTCTCTCTGTTGCTATATTCTGTGTAAAAGAAAAAGAAAGAAAGAAAAGAAAAAATATTTATTTGACGTCAGTTATTTGTCTTTATTATATTATTGTGTGTGTGCTTTATGCACACACACAATAATATAATAAAGATACAAAATAAGGAGTAAAACATAGATGTGCTGTGTGCCCCACGGCTGCGCCAAAAAGGTCCATTTCAGCATTTATGCCAGACAGGTGATGCTGTGGTGTGTGTGTGTGTGTGGTGACGCTGTCTGTGTATTGGTTCTTACTTCAGTACTTTTTATGTAGTAAGATTTTTATGTAGTATGTTTTATTTACTGAAATATACACAGTTGCAGTGCAAAGGCGATGAAATGGAAGTACGGAACTTTGTCTCTGTTTGTGTGTTTGTTTAATGATGTTGTATTTGTTGTGTGTGTGTTTGGACAATCATGGATATATTTAAACACAAAGTTGTTAAAATAAATATCGCGTAAGTGACAATATTATAAGTTTATTATTATATTTATAAATATTTAATTAGCTGTCTGTTTTGTAACCATGTGTGTCGCGGTTACGTCTGTAGATCATACTTTGATACATATTTCCGTTGTTATGTTTGATAAATTGTCTCTTAAATATTGATATAACGAACTATTTAAAACGACAGGTTTTAAAATAATAAAAATAGCCATAAATAATTACTAACACATCATCAATTATGCTATATTGAGTCCCTAACACACCAACCTCAACCCTTAACAAAAATTGAGGTCTGGGGGAATTGTATTGTGGATGAATTGAGGAACGAAAAAATACATTTTAAAATAGCTGTGTATTAAGTAGGCACACCAAGCACACCAGATAGCGCAGGCATATTTTAAAATAAAGTTGATTACAGTCACTTCGTAAAAGTAGCGTCATCAAATAAATACGGCGAAGTCTCGCGGGACGAGATCGTTAATTAAATTAAAAGTGGGCGGCGATGCGAGCTTTGTACAAGTGTCTACGCACTGCAGTCAGCTTTTACAGAAGTTTTACATAATAGCTTCTAAAAATTCTGCATTATCAATTCGATACATTGCTTTTCAGTATAACATGTCCATAGCTCATAAGCGCTAAAATACTCTTCCAAATGTGTTTTGTTGCTGACTGTCCCTAGTCACTAATATTTGATTAAATGTTATGCAAAATATCTAGTTTTACGTCCACGAAAAAGATCCAGGCCTAGATGCAGGACAGCAGGAAGCAGCGCCGCCCCCCGCCCGCAAAAATATGCACATGCAAGAAAAGCAATACAATTAGCATGGCATGCATGTAACACGTGTTTCGCCGCTCTCCGGGGCATCCCCAGGAGGTGTGTGTTAACATCTTTCTTTACGCACGTCACACAAACAGATTTAAGTTATGGAATGTATGGCACAATACAAAACACATTCAAATTATAACAACATACAACTGAACACTATTTTTTAGATGTTTTAATTACTGTAACTATGACTATGAAATCTCGAAAAAAAAACAGCTGCTGCCTACATTTTTTCGAGTTACGCGACCAATAAGTAATGTATGAAGCAGCTGATTTTTTTTTCGAGATTTCAAAGTCGGTCCCATAGTAAAAGTTGCTCATTTTCATGAGTACCTACTAGGCGCCCATAAAGTAATTAAAACGACAAAAAATAGTATTGTACCTACACATATTTATGTCAATCAAATTGACATTATTATTATTATTTATTTATTTATTTATTATTCAAAAATGGTAAGTAGACTTATAAAGTAAGCCCCACAAAACCGTTGCAATGGTTTGACTGTGGGGTCGGTGAGTCTCTGAACACTCATACTTAAACTTAAAACCAAACGTGACTAACAAGATAAAAATAAAAAATCATTGCCAACTACATAGCCTTAATTGTTAGTATTAAGTATTAGTAACAATGGTGCTTAGGTACTAGGTTAGTATTGTTAGTATAATAATCATTACATATCATAAAACCAAGACCAACGTCAAGACTCAAAATCTACTGCACCGATTTTCATGCTGTTTTCACTAATGGATAGGCTAGTTCTCGACGCAGGTCCTAATATATGACTAGTAATAAACATTTAAACTTTTGTTAGTACCATGAAAAACTTATAAATTAGTGTTAGTAAAGTAATAATAATATACATTTAACTTAGATATATATTTTGTTAGTAACAATGAAAAACTTATGAACCAGTGTTAGTAACATTGACTCGAAGCAGGGTGAGGCACGCCGATCTCGGGGAATGTCTACTTGACGGCGTGCAGTCGTTGCCACCACCCCGGAGATCGGAGAGTCTCAACCGGAGTTGACTTTGTAGTGTCAAAATAATGTCAAAATAATGTCAAAATAAGTTGTTGAAAATCAAGGTACCAGCTTAATAAAAATCAGCATAAATACTCATGGAGAAAGTTGTTCAGTTTGATGGTTTGTAATCGACACACCCTAAACTACGAACACACTTGTCTTGTACACGCTGTTAATTTTTATCACCGTTGTATATTTTGTTTAAATAATATCAGCGCGGCACCGGCCTTTGTATTTTACTGTCCAATAAGAACGAGAAATATATTTAATTAAGATTTTAAAAGCGTGGGGCCTCCTCACAACATTTTTAATTTGGTAACCATTTTTTGCTTATAGGTAGGTTACAAAAAGTTTCACCAAAATGTGCTATTAGTGAAAGCAAAAAAAGATAATATACTTTGCTTACATAAAACAATACTAAATAAACAATCCGATTTCAAACAAATGTGTTCGTTTTAATGAGCAATACAACGCACTAAATGAAAAGAGCCTATTATAAGTACCTGCTATAAAAAAAAAAATACGTCGTGAGAATTTATCTAGATTAAATAATCATGTATATTATTCCGAAAGATCCTCAGCATTACCTTCAGCGAAAATTCTGATAAATGCTAATATTACTCAAAGGCTAATAAAATACCTACCGCTTTAACATGTAAAGCGAATTATTAATGAGTTATCAGTATAGTGTTATTCACACAAAACATGTTCAGTACCGGTATCACAACATGATCCTGTTACAATTACCGGTAACACCTTGTATAGGTACCGGTAATGCTGGTAATACCCGTAGTGAGTGTAATTAAAGGGAGTTCCACTTGATGGCAACGTTAGGCGCGCACATGGCAACACTCGCAGTAGTTATGGAGTCGTAAAATCTCATGGAGTGTAAAGTTTTATTGATGTTTCAAGTCATTGTTGCTATGTTGTTGTTAGGTATTCGTTTACTCATTAGTGTAGAAATCAAATACTTGTATAAAGTAATATAAAGAGTACTTTCGAGATACAGAGAATATGACGAAATACCGAAGAGGTATATACTTTTAGGACGTAGATACCTCAGTTAAGAAAGACATCAAACATATTTTCTACTAAAACGTTAATGCTCAATTTTAAAGTACCAATTAAAAATGTTAGTACTATCAATTCTCTAAGTATCAATTATGCTTTGTTATCGTTACTTTAACGAGCATGTATAACTTTTGAAGAAAGTAGATACCTACCTCCCATTCAGGGGGAACGATCACCCACACACTCACCACGTATTCTGTACTACAGCTGTTTTTTTTACCAATGAAATATTATATTTACTTCATAGTGTTGTTACTTTTAAAATCTTTTCTATGGTTTTAGGTCCAGTTTATTCTTAAGCACAGTTCTTCGATAAATAGGAACGTAGCTTCCCAGTTTAAGGTCGTACCATTTTGGTACCGAAGTCACATATAATGTGTGGCAGTGATACAGGAATACGTCACTAAAATGTGCCAATACAGTCCTTCATACGGAGTTGCTAGCCTGTTGTGAACAATAGTAACAAGTAACTCTGTCTTCCTGTATCCTTTGGATTTCGAACAATGGACCGAGGATATCATATCATGACCTGTGTTGGGCTTGGGACATAACATACTTTTTAGTATTTTATTCCCAGTATTTTGTTCTCGTGTGATAACTATCGACCTACACACAGCGATGCCACTGGCAAAAGCTCGTGCATTTATATGTTGAGCTTGATTTTTCTAACAACAAATGTGAAGTATAATTCATATAATATTCGTAGCATCTTCTCCTTTATAACTGTAAAACACAACGTAAGTCGTTTTAAATGAGGTACGCAGAATTATCTGAAGGAGAGATCTTCAGCAAAATTCGACGAAATCTTTCTTATTATTTTTATAGGGACAAATCAATATGGAATTATTGGAAATATTTCCTTTTTGCGAAGAAGGGAAGCCCCTAAAGGCGGTCGGGCAATAAAAATGGGGCAACGCAAACAAAACAGGCGCTATCGAACTCCAGGCTACGCCGCCATCGGGTGCTTAGCTGAGCAATATTTGTATTATTGTAGTAATGTTTCACTTTTTTTTTTATTTACGATCTTCGATTCTTATCTGGCCATCACTATTTTTTTAAAATTAATCAACAATCCACAATACAAGACATGGTCATGGTTATATATTTAGGCAAGCACATCATTATGTTATTACTACTTATTCACATAATCGGATTCCTCCGTTAATTACGCAAAGTAACTTACTAAACTCCATAATATATATATTTAACCGTCGTCCTATGAGCTGTGGTCTGAGGACCGAGGAGTCAGAGGGTCAGAGAGGTCAGACCCGCCGTCCATTTCCCCGTTATGAATGTGCCAATCATTTTGCCATTACCTTCACATTTGCGAGTACGGCCTCGTTAATTAATAATTATGTCAGATATCCGGTAAATACGACGAAGTAAATAATATTTACTTAACAAGGGTTTAATATCACATCGATAACGAGTGGTTTCGCTTCTCTCTGAATAATAATCATAATTAATTATGTCCCTGAAATATTTATTAAAGAGCTCTAATGGAATCTAAAAGATAATTGGTAAGTAACTGAACAATAATCTTGTGCGACTTACCTCTTACAATAAAAATAAACGCAAGAAAAGATAACACCAAGTTAAAGAAAGTGAGGTTATAGTCTATTTGAAAGCGCGGTGGCATCAGACCATATCATTAAGACGTTAGTCGTCGCTCACAAACAAAATTAAGGTTACCGAAGCCCCACAAAAAATCCTCCTCCCTATTTTATTCTCTCCCTACAAATTATTCATCATCTTATTTCGCGACGTTTTTGTGAAGCAGGGTTATTAATTTAGGCCAAGTTTGCGTGAGATATGGCCTGGCTGTATTTTACTTTCTCATCTTAGATAAAAACAATCTACATTTTTGTTCGCTTGGAACTTTTGCGGACATTGTCTGAAGACCGCTTTGATAAAGTCGATATCATCAAGTGGAAGCGTCTTCTGGCTTCAATCGAGAGAGCGCTCAGTTTTGTTTCATTCCATTCAACAGGCGAGTGTTAAGAGCGGCCATCCCGCCATACTTTTCGCGAGAATTTTGTCAAACGGTCGTGCGTGATTATGACATGACGTTGTTAGACATATATCTCTGAATTTTTTGAACTAATAGGTATCATGTGCACTATATCTAGGCTTCTATCAAAGTAAAAAATAAAATTTGTAAAAAAAAATCAGTATAGGCCTCCGGAAAATGGTGTTTTGCACAAATTTTACCTTAACTTTGGCCTTTCATAATGTACTATCGCGGTCACTCCTGCCTGATCACCACTCAGCTAATTTTTGCTTGCACTCGCAATATAGAAACGCTCTCTAGCCCCGCCCCGTTGACTTTGTATAGAAATAATGAATGACAAGATACCGATCGGCCGAGCGTACTGACGGCGCACGCCAAACGAGAATTATTGTTTATTTGCGCGCCAAACTGGCGTGGCTCAGCGCCTCCGCATGATTTAAGGGAAAAAAAAATTAACTGATCAGGCGGAAAAGACCACGACAGTACTCATAAATTGTAAAAGTAAAGAAAGCATCCTGATAGAAGCCTTGCAAATGTAGTGGAGATTCTAATAGACAAATATTTATTTCACAAACTTGTAAGACTTATTCAAAAACACGTATTTCCTGGAACAAGTTTATACATTTTCGAACACTATTTTTCGTTCAATGTCCTCGCGTTAGGCGGTATGAGGTGCGCGGGAGACGAGTAGTGCGGGGTCGGGGCTAGGTGAGACAGGGGAGTTGGAAGAATACTGCCGCAGTGGCTCTGGATGAAACAACAAGCTTTTCGACCATGATCGCGTTGACGATAGGCGGGCCGGGAAGGGCCCTCTTAAATGCCCAGTGCAGAAATTCAACATCGTTGCGTCAGTTCACAATTTTTTTTTTCTTTTTCGATTCTTTTTGTGTTCAGACGTATCTCTTCTAGTGAAAGATGCGGAATGAAAGAGAAGTGAACGCAAAGTGAAGCGTTTGTTAAAGAAGTCAGTTCTTTAACAGACGCTTCACTTTTCACTTGCCGGGATTCAGTACGGTCTAGTGTTTATTTGAAAGTGAGTAGTTACTCGCAGGCTTAGTGATTGTGTTATAACCAAGTAGAAGCAGTTCTTTGAAGACTTCGTAGTCGATGTTCTCCATAACTGCTGCTTAAGGCATTGCGAGAAATAAGTTACACTCGCTGAATATTTAGCCTCTGATAAAATAGTATTAAATTATTAATTAATTTGCTAAAGTGCTTCCGGAAACCGGTGCTACAGTACGGTATTGTCGCCATAAATATTAAATGAAAATTAAAACATTCTGTTTTATTTCAGTTAACGGTTTTTAATGTTTTGATGTCGTTGAATTGATAATTTCCTTCTGGTGTTTGAAATATTGTATATGTGGATGCATTAAAATAATTTTGATGTAGGTTTTTTAACTGTATTTTGTTTAAAAGATAATTTTCAACTATTGAGCTGTCGTTACAAGAGGCACTGAAAAGTCGAAATGCATCTTGTGTGTCATAATAAAGGTACACTTAAAGCTGCCAATTTTCCTTGTGGCGCTGTATAATGCTCACGCCACTTTCCTTGTGTGGAGGCGCAGTATAAAACTCACGCCACTTTCCTTGTGTGGAGGCGCAGTATAAAACTCACGCCACTTTCCTTGTGTGGAGGCGCAGTATAAAACTCACGCCACTTTCCTTGTGTGGAGGCGCAGTATAAAACTCACGCCACTTTCCTTGTGTGGAGGCGCAGTATAAAACTCACGCCACTTTCCTTGTGTCGAGGCGCAGTATAAAACTCACGCCACTTTCCTTGTGTGGAGGCGCTGTATAATACTCACGCCACTTTCCGCAACACGAAGTCTTTTTCCATCTTTGTCCTTTCAATATCATCATTAATGTAATGGCAGCCTATAACACTGTTTGCAATTAATAATTACTTGTTTATTCATTGTACCTAAATCAATGTTATTAATGAATTTAGCCTCGGAAGCGGTAATACAGCATAATTTGTTTATTTATGTTCCGCGAAACATGTTTACGTTAAAATATTCAATGCCAATAAATATTGCATTGATGAGATATTTGTATCAATATCTGTATTGCTTTCATAATGAAAATGAAAATGCTCTCAAGACAGTTTTACTCACTGAAAACCGTAGTTATTTCTATTCTTACTCAATTTTCAGTAGAAAAATCAGTCTGCCAATAAGTAAAAACCCTGAGCATGCACCAAATATATGTGTCTACATACTGTTTGCGACAGCATTTTGATTGTGAGTGGTCATAAATCTCTTGGCCAGCATGCATTGAGAGTGGCATTAGGGCGCAGACAGACGGACGGACATGCCTTGTGACGATGACACGCACCTCAACTGCACAAGGATTGGACTGCGCCGCTTGGGTCCCGCTCCATATCACTTAGTTTGGAAACCTACGGCGCTATATTGGAGACGTGCCAGCCTGGAGATTGTCTAGTGTGTCTACTTTCTTCGTATTTTCGACTGTCAAAGACATTCGATTTCATTCATCATCATTTGTAACTTTTACTTTCAATTCTGTTTGTGTAAGTAAACATCGATAGTATTGTTATTGCACTGCCTAACTGTCGGCTGCTCTTGACCCTAATCTTGATTGCTCAAAAGCGATGCATTAGGTTTATGATGGAGCGTGCGTGCGTAGAATATGCCTAGCTTTGACGGCTGACACGTCGTGAGTAGAAGGGTACACAGACGCAGACGAAGTTTTAAGTACGACTAGTCCAGGTCTCAACCGGATAGTGGACCCTACAGTATGACAATACTATTTTTACTACACCTCTCGCACCATGTTCTCGCCCTGGTTTACGCCACGCGTTTGTTTTCACGGCAGCCTGTTTTTATCTTAGGACGGATAGACGGCTGTCGCTGACCGCCTGTGGAGACGCCTTCAGATACAAAACATTTTTTTTCTGTTTTGTTGTGTCTCTGTTTGTTCTGCTCTATTGAATTTTACTTTTACCGTTAATATTAGTTTTATATTCCTTAACATAATGTTGATTTAAACTTGTTAATTTTAGTTAATTAGACGCCAATTTTATAGTTCAGTGCTTGTGGCACATCTAATATATGTATGGCGCATGCGGTGCTAACCTGTAAGAAATTGTTACACTAACCTTAAATAATGGTAGATAATTACTCGAAATATTTACAGTGTAAACAATTGTTGGTTGGCCAATAAAGGAAAAATAAAAAAAAAACAACGCAGCACCGGTGCACCGCAACACTGGCAGCAATTGAACATTTTTAGACTGCATGTTTTTCAAGTACGTTTATTAAAATAGAAAAAAAATGCTTTAATCTAATAGGACCGATTATAGTTTTCTTAGTTTACTGGCTTGTCACAAAATGGCTTATAAAACAATGAATTATTTTAGAGACTGGAAAAGTATCGGTCACGAAAGTTGTTCACGAAAGTTATTGTATAATAGAATATTATTCTTCTTCTTCGTGTCGCTGGCACGACTATGTTTATATTTTGTCAGCCCAGAACTTCACCACTACCGCGGCGTCGTCGGTGGAAGCACAGAGATCACTTCGGCTGCATGCTTTTGGGCTAAGAGGGCCAGGATAGGAGGTGGCGCATAGTTTGTGACAGCTCCAGGCCAACACCCCGCTGCTGTAGCCACACTTAACGAAGTTGGCTCCACATTTTCCCCCTTGAGTCCGGAGACGGTTCAGGGACTTCCAGGTGGACTTCCAAAGGTAAGACCTTGTAGGAAGAAGCTCAATTGCTGGTGAACCTTATTTGTGATTTGGTATTGTTTACGCAATGTTTATATTTATAGCTTAAACCTGCACCGGATCACGGAAAAGATCCGATTCAGTGCATATCCGGATCAGCACCAGATCTGAAGTACGTAGGTACGTACTAGTGCTCACGTTAAACTCCCACGTTTGAATATTAATGCCTTCGACGAGCTCACTTCCACAGTTCTGTGCCTGAACTAGTTCCCGCGACTTTTTCCTCGGTTACCCGCTAAGTTCCAAGCACAACGATTTGCATAAAGAAACGCTATTCGAATAGTTAGCATAAATTATTTAATAAGTTTAGTTGGGACTTCTTAAATGGTTTAGTTATAACCTAGCCAGGATACGGACGTTTGTTCGGTTCGTAAAAGAAATAACAGCTGAGATTATTTTATTTACAGTTCTTTACAAAAGTTTAACATTTATCAGTGTGTTATTTTCTTACTAAAACTTTAGTTTACTGTAGACTTGTAGAGAGTTTCACAGCCGTGCACTTTAATTTGTAACTCATCGTATTATTGTGTCACATATGGTCTCAGACTTGTATATTCTAACATAGAGTCAAACAAACCCGCAGCTGCCACGAAAAAGATGTTACTCATTTCACTTGTAAGCCGTCTGTACCGACACTCGAACCACTTGCCGCCCATCCCGACCATGACTAACGGCTGCGCACTCACGTGATCCACGCCACGTATACAACGTATCCCACATTAATAACAATGATACATTAGCCGCTCATATAAATCTCACATTATTCCTCTCAGTGGACGCTTTGAGACATTTATGCGAAATAAACCACCTGTGTTTGTCTGCGATTCTCAGAACGTTTCACTGTTTTGCTATTTCCGTCATCCATCACTACGAATATAGATGCTTGGAAGCAATAAACTAAAGAAAATGGGATTTGAAACTGTCAAAAAATATTGTTCTTATTTCGATTATTTATTCGTCTATTTATTACGGAAAGCTACGGGTGGTTTACTCGATTATTTGTGTTGTATCATAAGTTAAAAGATTGCAGGAACCATTGCGCGATAACCACAGTCGGGTCGGTAGTTAGTGTGCTGTTGTCACCACTTGGACGCGCGCCAACCGGAACACGTCTCTAAACATATGAACTACAAACACGGCGGGACGCCTGGCTACGTCCCGCTACGTCCCGGGAGAATATACTGCCGCGAGGTTTATGTTATATCTATAAAAGTGCACAGTTTTAAACATGCCTCGCACCAGGACACCTGAAAATGGATTGCCTTTTAAAATTCGAGTTCTGCAACAGATATTTTACTTTTTTGCTGAATAAAATGCCAAGACTTTGTTTAAATTTTTATGCTTTAACGAAAGGACCTTGTTGTTCGCAATAAATAATTATTGGATTTGATTTTGATTTGATTTGAAAGGGTATTTTTATAATATAACGAATTTAGTCAGTAATAGCCAGTAATTTCGTCAGGTCGCGTAATCAAGCCAATTAGTTAATTAAAACTCGAAGAACATAAAACTTATGAAAAGAAAAGTTAGAAATTCTGCTATATAGTTAGTGTCTAGACGGTGTCAGTCGCTCAAAATTATGACTCAACAATGATTATTTGGTAAAGTTTTATTAAAATACAAGAAGGTGTGATAACGAACGTAAATTAATATAAATTCGTGTCCTTTGAGAAATATACGTAGAAAGCAATATAATGATATCGTTAAGTCGTGGAACGTTCGAGAAACGGCGCCAGAATAACCCCAAATTGTGATTTTTGAATGGCTCTCGTTTTTTGATGTGTTGAGGACTACTTCTAAGTTCGGTGTATCTGTTTCGGAAACACGATTCGATAAAATAATTTCTATAGAAAAGTACCTCAAAGTTACCTCTAAAATGAATTATAAATGGATAATATTCAATTAAAAACATTAAACTAGGTCATGAAACTTTGCAGGATAGTCTATCTATGTATGAAGTAGTGTTATATTTTTTTAAACCCTTTATTTTCATCGTAAAAGAAAGCCTTTTCTCTGAAACTTCAAGCTTTCTAACCAGTCACTGCCTGGACGCTGCGCTGCCCCCCGGCCCTCGCTAGGACCCCGGTGCACAACTTGTCAGTGCGGCCTCGGCCTTCAGACGAGGGGGATATATTTCTTTGTTTTCGCATAGAAAACCCGATTGACAATGATTTATGTTGTAAAGAAATTATTTATTTATGAAAAATGCAATTTAGATAAAAAAATAAACTACCTGTATTTTTATTTTTTCTAAATATTGTAGTTAAACCAACGAGACAGTCAACAAAATAAATTGATTAATTAATATTGTGTCTATTCGTTTTAATAATTGTCATCCTTCCAGCAATAGTGTAGCTCGCCCTAACAGAATCGTTTCGACTGTGCAAGAGGGATAGAAAACACGGTGGCTAGGGAAGTGGAGGTAGAATTTGAATTTGTTCTGTCATCCGCGTGCGCCCTTAATTTGGGAATCAATTATTGTCTGTTGAAAGCAATACGACTGACCACGCCGCGCGCCGCCAGCCAGCTGTTATTCAAAATCAAAATCAAAATCAAAGCATTTATTTCAAGTAAGCCAGTTACAGGCACTTTTGAATTGTCGAAACAAAGATGAAAATTAAATGTAGCTACAGTCCCAGTCACAAGACATAAAAACTGTGAAAGTACTGTAGTTGCCCATTCCCTAGCGTAGATCTCTATATGGAGAAGAACGGGCAAGAAACTCCATGGACACTCTTTTAAATCAGAATATTGTTACAAAATCTTGGTTACATCATTCATGTTGAGATGGTATATTATGTGAGAACAATGTAGCAAGATGTGCACGTTAAAAGTGTCCACAGCAAAACAAAACAAAAAAAAAAACAATTCAAAAACTAAAATAATTCATTAAAATAAGCCATGGCAACTGAGAGATGACCAGTCACAACTGACAGCGTCCGTTCACGGACATGACGCATAGATCAGCACCATTCAACTCAACCATTTTGAAGGGAACTAAATGATCCGACACACGCGCCACCATCAGCGAGACTTTTGAGTGAGCATGACATATTCTCAACCGCCAGGGCACATTCAAGTCAAGAAAAGACGTAGGTTTCCAGTGAATGATAGCTTTCTAGTACATAGTACTCACACAATATGGGCTATGAGATTATATAATACTAAAGAGATTGAATCTATACAATGCAAAGATAGTTGTACAATCTTCAGCAGCTCCAACAATACCATTTAATGCTATCAATTTAAGCGCCCCTGTCCTTGTGGAGCAGGACCAGCATTGAGCCAAGCATTTTTATCAGCGATATAATCGCTCAACTTGTAATATGCTTGCTTACATAGTGTGCGTTTAATGCATGTTTTAAATTTCGTCTCATTCAGTTCAAGAATACTTTGTGGAATTTTATTATAGCATCTCAAACAGTACCCCATGAAAGATGAGTCTACTTTAGCGAGTCTGAAGCCTGGCTGAACTAGTTGGTCCCTATTTCTAGTACTGTAATTATGTCTGTCACCCCTTTTACCAAAAAGGTGCAGATTTTTTCTGACGTACATTATGTTTTCGTAGATGTATTGACAATGTACTGTCATGATGCCAATATCCTTAAACAGTTCCCTTAGAGAATCGCGCCTACGAAGATTATATATGGCTCTGATGGCTCTTTTCTGCAGAATAAATATAGACTCAATATCTGCAGCCCGTCCCCATAGCAAAATGCCATAAGACATTATACTATGAAAGTAACTAAAATAAACCAGTCTAGCGGTATCTACATCAGTATATTGACGGATTTTTCTAATGGCATATGCTGCTGAACTTAGCCGCCCCGCAAGAGATGTTAAATGAGAACCCCATTGTAGCCTTGAATTAAGCGTAATCCCCAGGAAAACCGTTTTATCTACGAATTCAAGTTTCTCTTTATTCAGTACTATATCACAATCACTACTTTTAACATTCGGTAAAGCAAATCTTATGCATTTGGTTTTTTTTTCATTTAGTACCAAATTGTTTGCTGTGAACCAATTTTGGACCTGAAGTAGGGCATTATTTACGTCATCTAGATTTTGGGCCCGCCTATTTATCTTAAAAATTAAGGAAGTGTCATCAGCAAATAACACCATATTTTGAGGTTGGTTTTTCAATAAATAGGGTAGATCATTTATATATACTAGAAAAAGGAAAGGACCCAATATTGAGCCTTGTGGAACCCCCATTTTTACTTTTAAACCATGTGAATTAACACCATTTATTTGAACATGTTGTTGTCTATCATTCAAATAAGATTTTACCAAACTAAGTGCAAGTTTACCCAGTCCGTAATGCTCAAGTTTCAAAAGTAATGTGTCGTGATTTACACAATCAAACGCTTTGGAGAGGTCACAAAAAATTACTATGGCGTCTTGAGACTCTTCCCACGCAGTAAATATGTGCTTTAATAAGGTTACACCGGCGTCAGTTGTACAACGTCCCTTGGTGAAACCATACTGTTGATCATGTAAGATTCTGTTGGTGTTAAAATGATGGAGCATTTGATTAAGCATTACCTTTTCAAAAACCTTGCTAAATGCTGGTAAAACCGATACAGGTCTATAATTATTAGTGTCTTTACTGTCCCCGGATTTGAAAAGAGGTATGACTTTACTGTATTTCATTAAATCAGGGAAAACTCCTTGGTCTACACATAAATTAAAAATTAAAGCTAGGTAAGGGGCTATAGTCTCAAGTATGGATGTACAAACTTTGATAGACATTCCTCATAGATCTTCGGTCAGTTTGATTTTTATTTGCCGGAAAGCTTTAATAAATATCATAGGGTTAATGTGTTTAAATTTAAATTCAGCCATTTACTGGTGCTTAAATAAATATTCCTTGTTGAAAGTAAGGAGGAATTAAATGATTACTTCCAAAACTATCGCTAGGAGCTTAGAAAGTAGCATAATTACTTACCTAATTTATTTACAAAGAGATCGCCTTAAATAAATACGTTCGGAAAGGTTTTTGCTTAAAACATACAATTCATGCATAAAACTTCCAACTTTTTTAGTCAATTTAGAAAATTTCCTACCGTGTTTCGATTGTGTGTAAATGATCCAATTTTAATATTGTTTATGAGCTTCTAATTCTTTTCCTGTGCCAGTTCACTATAAATGCTGGCATTTTACTAAGAAAAGTTTCCGCAGCATTGTTTAGCTCGAAGCTTCCAAAGTTCGACATAATTGTATCCTTCTAGACTAGGTAGTACCAAGTTGGTTAGTTCTGTGTTGTCGCCGTCTGTGAGACTGTATCGAGTTACCACAATCCCTTCCAAATATTTGTGCGGCGCGCCGCTCTCCCTCCGGCCGCTCGCCGCTCTCCGGCCGCTCGCCCGCTCACCCGCGCGCCAAATTGAACCTATTCAATACACATTGCCACTCTTGGCGATACTAGAATTCTAGGTACACATAATTGCCACATACTTGGCGAAGGTACTTGGGCGTATTAGCGCGCAGTCGTGCGTACTCGGGAATAATCAGACGTAGTCAGACGCTCCGACGCAGAAACACTGAGTGCTTGAAAGTTTGCCAGCCTCTGATCGGGTCTTGAGGAATATTTTTTTAGGCACATTTTTATTTTTAAATAAGTCGAGTTGTAGTTCAAGACTTTCGTAAAATCCAGCTCAATAGCGAATATTATTTCATAGGAAAAGGTTGGAAGTACAACTTATTTCCTATTCAGAAAACTTTTAGTTGTTTTCTCTGTCTGGTGAAAAATATTTTAGAGGTCCGCTCAGATTATGGTTGGGTCGTTCGGGTTCCGTTATGAGGATAATGTTACAAATTAATACTATAGTAGAAAAAATACAGCTATGAATAACAATTAGAGAGAAGCGAGTTATTTCCGTTGTTGCATGTTAGAGAACCGTAACTTTGCAATTTTCTGCTTGCTTGCATGTTTCAAGTTTTATAGGCTAACATTACAAAGTTAGAAGCATAATACTTACTCTTAATACCTTAACACAATTATACTAAGCAAAATGCATTTTGTAAGTAAGTAAAACAGAAGGCTCACTGAGTAAACAAAGAACTCGAACACATATCACTGTCGGTAATCAGATTGTGCAAACGCCCGCAGCCGTCAGCGCATCGCTCCGAACAAATTGACTTCTGCGATTTCCTTTCACACGGTAATTTGTTGAATTGTTTCATTGGGTGCGAAAACAATACGTATCGCGAACAGTGCGGCGCGCGGCACAAACAAAACGTATCGCAAACAGTGCAGTGCGCGGCACAAACAAAACGTATCGCGAACAGTGCGACGCGCGGCACAAACAATACGTATCGCGAACAGTGCGTCGCGCGGCACAAACAACGCTTAGAGTATCATTGGGTGCGAAAACAATTCGTATCGCGAACTCTCGGCGCGCGGCACAAACAACGCTTAGATTACCATCTCAATCTGTTTACTTGCGGATTCAAATAGAATAAATTGAAATGGAATACTCGTATGTACGAGTATATGTGCACAACCGCCATTGTGGCATGGAAACGACGTCCACGATTTTTTTTAAAATCCTTTTTGTTGTGTTTATTGATCCAAGCTAAGATCAACTTGGTTTTATTTTGTGGGCCAGTCTTCTGCATTGTTTGACATAAGTTTTTGTCGGCCCATACATACACTTGGATGGTGGATATTGGAGGTCCAACATGTTGGACCAATGTCCTCTATCTCGTCCAAATTATGTAATGAAAGGATAACGTCCAAATAATGTTATAAAAGGATAACGTCCAAATTATGTCATGAAAGGATAAAAATCGTCTTAAAATACAAGAATGCATTCAGACCTCAAAAAGCTAAAAGATTTATTCCGCTGCGGGAGAATCTAATGTCGAGTTCATGGTAGAAGTTAGCACGTCGATGTCCCCTACACCCCGTATGAACTAGTCCCCTACACCCTGTATAAACTACACAATATATTGTGTGCCAAACACGACGATCGCCGCGGCGTGAAAACACAACAAATAAATAACAAAGTATAGCACAACCCCGGGTATCCTGACTACGAACAACAAAAGACGTGAAGTAATATAATGTATGTTTTTGTCCTTCTAATCTTCTTCTCAGATCTATGTACATAAATAATAAGACCACCCAGTGTACCTACCTACTCAATGATATTCATCTTGAATAATATGAATGTCTCACCGTCCTCCAAGTCCTTCTCATTTCAGTTTCAAATTGATTCAAATGTCACTGTTTGTTCCAGATTGTTGTGTGCGCAGATTGCGCAGTATCGCTCAGTGACGCGCAGGGACGCACAATTTGCAGCAGGTCGTGCGTGTTCAGTGGTAAGTGTGAATTATCGAAGCGATTCTTATGAGAAATACTCTCTAACACACGTAATGGACGATAAATATGTCAAAGAGAGTGTTGTAATTCTTGAGACATTTTCAAAAACATATTTGTTTGAATGTTTTATGTAAGAGGGATATTTTTTTCCATTTGACACAATATGGTTTTGTTTAGTGGAAGTTTGCGTATTCTATGCTCAATATTTATTAGGTAAGACACATAAAGTTGTGTCACTTGCACATTGCTTGATTGCTAGCTGATAATTTGACTCTAAATAATTATGTTTGTAGATAATAATATACTTATATTTTGCGTTGCTTAAGAAATTAGTAATGCAGGTTTTCGTGCTACAATTCTAAAAGTTTATGATCATTACATACAAATGCAGTGTCGTGTCTGGCTTTGCATAAAGCCACGTCTACACTAGCGGAAAGTCGTCGCGTCGCGTTGCGGTGCCGCTGGTATGTGACGTGACATGCAATATCGCGCGGCTTGTCCGCAGTCTTACGGATGTGCGTGTGGGTAATAGCTTATTCTTGCAAATGTCGCGAAGTCAGGGGAGGAGCTATTTTAATTTTAATGAGGCGTATAAAAAATGGTTCATATCATGAGGAGGGAAATGAAAAGGTTTATATTTTCCTCAATGCCGTGATAAAAGAACAGGCCTTTTATAATCTGCAAAATTACAAAACTCACTATTCTTAATAAATTACGAAGTGATAACTTACATACGAATTGCTATAGACGTCTACGACTAATAGTGTCATATAAGTTTTATTGGAACTTCCCACGCAGATCTAGTCTCACAAAAACACTTATCTACAAGAAACTAATTAACAAAAGTGTGTGAAATGCATGTGAAATGCGTCATTCACATTTTTGCAGAAGCAATAAAAAGATCAATAAATGACAATCAGAGTCCTTGATTACTTAAATACTGAGTTTAACGGGCGGCTATTAATTTTCCTGTTTTAATGAATCCATTCTTCACCAAGTATGTCAGGGTCACCTTGGTGTTATCCTGATACAATTACATAGCAATTAAAATCATCAATTTTTATAAATTTAATTTTCAGTTGCTCTACTTTCTTACTGAGCACAAAAATGACTGAGTGTCGCACGTGTGAGCTCGTGTGTAGGCGTCCTAATAACGGGTGTAAAAAGACCCATAACGAAGCCATTTTTTTTATCTGGAACATACTGTTTATATGGAAGGTCAAAGTTCCAAAATTTTATTTGACAATACAATAATATTCAATGCAATCATCAGCCTAATGTTTTGAGTGCGTAATATTGTGTTTTAACGTAAAACATGATTTTTACCCAAAAATAAAAGTCATTTCCTAGCAATAATTTTGCAATGAGGTACTTAGTTTAATGTACAGAATTCTTGGTTTACGGTTTCGTTTGCAATTTGCCAGCATTTTGTTGGGGTCGGCTTCCATTCGAACCAAGTCCGTTTACACCTCTGTATGTAGTAAAATCAACTGTCAGCACAGCTACAGTGGCTTACAAAAATAGTTTAGGTTCTGGGCATTTTGAATTAAAAATATGAAATTGTGTTTGTAAATATACCCACGCTTTCTGCTCGTGGCTTCATCCACGGTCATCCACTCACGCCGGTTGAGAGCAATAGGTCTTATGAACCGATAGTAGGAAAACGAATACTAGACAAAATAATGTACTTGAATATTAATATCAGTTTAGTCGCAATCAGGTTCACGCACGGTGCTCTAGGGCTAATCTGTTCTATTAGAGAGATAGCGCTGTTTGCGCTGGCTGAGGGCTGAGGGCTCCCGTCAATCAGGCCTGCTCACTGATGTACAAGTAGGTACAGTCAAAGGCAACAACATTGATACACTTGGTGAAATACAAACAAAGCAGAATTGAAAGGATCGGGCGGATCAATTGTTTCATTTTGATAAACACAAGCTTCACGCCTGTCTCCTCGAGGGGTTAGGCAGAGGTGAAGGTACTTATAGTACGCTCACAATTCACCAGTTACTTATGTGTCCACAAATCTGATACTGATAGATTTCAGAAGAAAAAGTCCAATATCATTTTCCCCTTGAATCGAACCCAGAACCTCCTGCTCACCAGTAGCGCTTTGACCACTATACCAATTGATGTGCAGTCGACAGCATTGTGACATAGTTGAGAACATATATTGTGTAAGAAGATGTTACTGTATGTTAGTGTATGCGCAACTTATCTTTGTTACAATTCATTGCAATGGGTTGCAGTTGGGAAGAAATCGTTGATGAATTGCACTAATGGCGTTCATTGTAAAAATATGTATTTTTGTCACTGACTGTACAGTCATGTATGAGATTGGTCGAAGGTCAGTTCAGTAAAGTATCGATTGAACAGTTTAGAGTATAAGAGTATAATAAGCTCCGGTATGCGGTCGACGCCCACAACACATGCTACTGTGGTATTCATTCCGCATTGATCTACTTTACAAAGCTCATCTGCAAGGTAGTGCAGATACATAGTTTTGATAACGTTTATGTAAAAGAAAAGAAGTTTAAAGTAACAATTCACGTGTTAGTATCTACATTCTAGTATTCGGGTAATCAAAAGCTCAAAGTGTAAACCAGTCTTACCCTAGGGTTTTTGTGTTACCCAGTTACTCGGTTGAGGATCTAAGATCTAAGTCACTGCATGTAAAAATACTAAGGGCTAGGCAGCCTTTAGTCTTTATATTCTACTTTCATTAAAGCCTAGTCTAGCAAGAGCTATTCCATGTCTTTATCATTGGGAAAACTCCTTTTAAAATTAAAATCCCCACAGGTTGCGAGATAGCCAAGTTCATGGCTTTAAATCATACGTTCCGTATAGATAAATACCTAAAACTATAAGAACTAATATCTCACTGCCTATGCAAAATCAGGCGACGTTTGCAAATTAATAAAATATCGCTTTTCATCCAGTACTTATGCGGATCAGCAGGTCATTGCGTGTAGTTCACATTATGCGTGTGCACGTCTGCAAGTGTGTGCCTGTGTGAACGTATGGAAGTGTGCGTCTGTGTGCGTTATCAGCGGGTACACACACAGTAGGTAACTGCTACTGTTGGTAAATTAGTTCAGTGTAGAGCAATATTTGTGCTGTTGTACTAATAGTCATGTGAAATAATGCTCTTGCTGGCTGGTAAACTGTTTTAGTGTAAACACAAGAAGTGCGGCTGTTTGTGAGTAATGATTATCTAATGAATTGTATGGAAGTTATTAGTATTGACTGAGGATTTTATTTTGAACGAAACGTAAAGGGACAGCTCATTTTTGCAATTCACACGAGCTGATAACTGAATTTAGATACATATACAAGTGGTATGCATTTGAGTGATCTAGAAAATGATAGTTTTGAATTCCTTGTAAATAGCTAAAATCAATTTCAACTCAATGAAATTTTACCCACTGAAAGGTTCAAAGACTTGAAAGATATACTTTTATACTGCTCAAGGGTGTGGCCCATGTATCAACGTGTGAGGATGTAGCTTCACAGGGGCCGTTACTTTAACACAGACTAATTACGCTGCGTTTTCCACGGCCAGTGGGGACATCGCCTTGCTTAGATTTATCGCCGGAGGGAACTACCCTCTCCGTCGCCCTGCCGCTCCTTCCTCGACCCTTCGCCGGAGGCTGCGATGTGGTACAGAATAAGGGAGCGAAGGATTACTCTGTTCTATGAGACAATTCATGGAGATTTCGAAAACGTTAACTTCGAAAGACCGACCGCCAGTTTTAAAAGGGGTGTTATATTACAGATTCTGGGTTGTGGAGGTCAGACAGGCAGTCGCTTTATTTATAATACTGCTACTAAGCTGAATACGGCTCGAACGGAAGCCGAACCCAACGTAGTTGGAATGAGTATGCAGGTGATGACCGAATACGTTATTGTAAGCTGTGATCGTATGAAATGTTTGTTTTTTGATGATGTGGTTTTTGGATGGGTTATCAAGAAAGATTTAGGGTGAGCGATACAAAGGAGATTCAGTGATTTCAATTGTTATGTTAGTTCTGATTCCGAGAGGTTCATAGTAAAGTGGCCCGTTTGGTTTTTGTGGAATCGTTTATGGCGCCTAGGGGCTCGCCAATCTGCTTGCAAATGCGTTGATTATGGTAATGTAAGTGCAGATAGCTGATGAGGAACACGTTGAGGCAATTTAGTAGTTTGTTTTAAGTAAGTTACCCAGGCCAGCAATGTATGGCACACAATAGAGCAAGTCTTGCTCAACAGAGGGTGGTATTAGGCTGGCAATGATGATGATGACGTCGAATATTTGGAGACGTTCACAGGGTAAAATCTTTAATCAGTTCAGTCATAAAATTCCTGTTTTGGCTATTTCGTTATACCAACGGTTTTTAGACGACCCAGATTACATTGAAGCAAATTTGTTCTTACTCTAGACTTCTGCCATGATCTGCTTCGCGAGTATGACGTGACTATAGATAAATGAGATTCGCAGCACTTGTTATTATTTAAATGGCGGCGCGAGATGAAGCCGGGTCAGAGTTGAGGCTGCAAGGGAAGGCTCAATCAGGGGACGCCTACAGCAGGGGATGGTCAATTGAGTGGGAGTGATGGGAAGCTTACGTTGAAAAGATCCTTGTTGTGGAATGTTTACTTTCTTTTTCTTTTAAGCATTTGCGCATACTAGCAAAATGGCTCTATAAACAACATTAATATTTAATGTACAAGTTGTTTATAGAGCCATTGGCGTCTGACCGGAAAAAACCGATACTCTTAATTTGACTGATTTTCTGAGCACTGTTTGAGATATTTTGTTTCCGTTGCGACAATATTTACCTTAATTGTCACTAGTACCATTAACAGTTCCATGATGGAACTAGTGTTGTTTTTATAATCACTAGTTCCATTTTGAAATAATCTGAAAATAATGGATCCGTTTTGAAATGTATCTACATCCCAGCATCGCATGACACAATAATAACATGGATATCATGAGTTAGCACAATTATCGATCGACTTGAGACATCCACGGACAGTTACAACTGATTTGCAATCGTTTAACGAATAGTTGTGAAACTGCCACTTAGCGAGATGGCGATTATTCAATAGGAATAAGTAAGTAAAATCGTTCCTGATGTGATTACCACTAAGTGGGCGCGCGGACGGCGGGTTATCGGAGAACATACTTATAATGTGATGCGAAGTATAACGCGATTTAGTTTTCCACAATAGTATTTACACCAAGATCTAGAAATGCCTGTCACCGATTTCGATTTACATAATAATCACTATTTTATTAATAGAAATGAGACGATTTAGATTTTTGTTTTTTTTTTTCAAATGCCAAGGTTATTAAAAAGATAAAATCAAGCGATAAGAGCAATATATTTTTAGCAAATGATCTTGAGTAATTTATTATGTGTGGGTATTTATGTTGTTTATTTGTTAAAACGCGCCTAATATTTGTTTACTTGATTGGTAACTAAATAATCTACAACATAGTTTTTCATTGGCATTACATCAATGATCAATAGAAGTCGCATCAGCGTGCATTTTTCCACGTTATATTTAAATAGTAGTGATTGACGCCTACACAGACGGACAGACAGACTAAGTGCAGTAATTACAGCTCTGTAGTCCATCAGATAGTTTGCTCAATGGTGCATTCGCGGAGACAGCGTCAGGGACATTCAGAGATAATGATGTCGAGTGCTGTTTGTAATGCTTGTTTAGTTTATAACTTGTTGTTTATTGATTGATTGTTTCCGGTAGTTCGTTGGGATTTTTTTAATTGTATTGCGTTGTTTAATGACTGCCGCTAGCAAAACCGCTTTGAAGTAGTAGATAGATTTTCCAGAGTTAATAGCGAGCCTTCCATTCGGGTCATGCAGTTGTCGATGGGTATAAATGAATAAAATAATTTACGAGAGGTTTTGACCAACCTCGTTATGTAAAGAACGTTTGGACTAATTTTCATGGCTTCTAAACTCAACAGTTTAGCCGGCAGAGGTTTGTGAGTGAATAAATTATAGAGAGATTCATAGATATTTTTTTGTATGATCTTTTAGAAGATGGGAATTAGAGCACTTATAGGCTATAGTATAAGTATAAACTAATCAACGTGGCTATATTTTATGCACTGTAAAAAAGTAAAAAAATGATTATGTATCTAAAAAAAAAAAACGCCAACAAAAAAATTGGCCGAAAATTGCCTCAACGTGTAAATGATTATGTGTCGTCCTTGACTTATAGCAATAGTACTTTGATACATTATTCACAATCATAACGGTACTTTGTAGGTACGGTTATTTTTACTTGTGCTTAAAGTTTCTAATAAATAAATAACTACCTACAGTTACTCCAACTTAACGTAACTCATCGTAACAAGTTGGCTAAGAAAGCGTATTTCTTCACTCTAGTACAGAGTTCAAGATTGCATGAATTTTCCGAAAAATCTGGATAAATTCTTGATGATAGTACATTTTATGAACTTTAAAGAAAAATTAAAGCGGTTAAGATAACTTTATTAGTTTACCAGTAATAGTCGTTAAACTAGGGTGTTGGATAATTTTGTACCAAATACAAAATCCTTAGAATGAATCCTCTAAAGTGACTAAGATGAAGTATTTGCTGTAGTTGCTAAACTGACAGATGTCAAATTTGATCTATTATATCTATTATTCTTCTTTTTTTTAGTTATTATCAGGCTACTACGGAACCCTAGGTACACTGCGCGTGGAGCGACACGCACTTGACCGTTTTTTTTAAATAAAGTAATCGCAAAATAGACAGGTATTTTATGACAAGGTACCAAAATAATAGCTCTGCTCCAGTTTTCGGTAGCCAAAATTGAGGCCTCCTCATTTTATGCTATCGATTCCAGTATTTGGACATAAAAAAGGCTTTTCCTCAGCCCAAATAGTGCTAGACGATTGGAAAGTCCCCATAAATTATGGAGGACATAAAACAGTACTTAGAAAATGAATCTCAATGTCTCGAGCGGGACGGGGGCGGGCGGGGTTAACGATAAGCGTAGTGCAGAAGGTCAACTCAACACAATCACTGTGACACACACATTCTTATCAGTTGTGAGTTTGCGCGTGAAGAAACCGTCCCGACCTCGACTGCGTTTAAGGGCCCGAATAAGTTTTCGAAAACAACGCTTTGTTATGTAATGAGATGGCCTTTTGAACCGGAATACAGGAATAATAATGGTAGCAGGAATAGGTAGATCGCCACAGACTTACTGACAGACAAACTGTAGCGCCCAGGACAAATTCTTTTACCAACGGCTGATTTCATTGAAATTAAACGCAATGAGCACATCTATACCACGTCATACACATTAATCGCAACCAATTTCATCGGTGAAATTCGTCTTAAGATGTACTAAATCCCTTACCCTTAAAGACTTAAAACAGCGGTAGTGTGTTTTAAGTCTTTCTTGAATGAGGGATCTGCATGTCACTGATAAATCAATCCTGATTTGCAAGTACCTATTTGAACCTCGTGAACCCGTGTCCGCTAAGTGAATAACCGCGACGTGGCTGTCCTTCTGCGCGTCAGTATTTACGATGACAATGTAATTGAAACAAAATGCCGTCCCCCCGGACCTTCGATTGATGATTACGGATTGATACTGATGCTGTAATGGTTTCCAGTTAAACTCCATGTATTTATGAGAGAGATTCGTCTAACGCCGTACTGATTGATTTCTGTCCGATTCTAATACTTCTAGCTTTTATACGCAGCTTCGCCCGCGTGGCGGTCTGATATAAATATCCCACGGAATGTACTTACTACCGGGATAGAAGTATTCTAAAATGTCCTAACCCTAGTCATGAACCCACGGTGCAGCGGTCGCCCGGCCGCGCCCGCTAGGGCGTGCACAGGTGACATGCAGACGAGAGACAGACTTAGGCCTACCGCACACTATTGCCCATGCCCATAATGCCCAGGTGATCGTGTATTTTACAATATCTAATTGTATGTTGTCTAAGAAAATTGTTATAATGAGTTTAGTGAGATCGGTGTACAGAATTATCTTTAGCAAGAAAATACAGAGTACGATGAATTTTAATTACATTTGTTCCGAACTCAGTACACCAATACTATGAATTTTCTTTATTACATTTCATATCAAACAGTTCAAACTACAAAAGAAAAATGTTGAGAATCTGAAACGCAATTAAACATACTTATTCCTGTTTGCTGAACAAATTAACTTTTAATGAAAGAAATTCTTTTACACGAATATGAAATAATTGTTGTGAATAAAACATGAGTTTGCTTCGTCGTGCTTCTGTTTCACTGAGTACAATAAAGGCAAAATATTTGACAAGGAAATCGTACAAAAGAAATAATCTAAATTGGTTCCTGGGAATCGAATCTAGGACCTCGTGCTCACCAGCCGCCGTGCAACCATTAGTCCAATGACGTAGAATTTATAACAATGCTTGTTATAAAACAGAGTTTACATCAATTCTACACCATGATGGCGTACGATTCATTTTTAGGATGCAGGTGCAGTATTTACGTGCAGATGAACAGACTTTTTTAAAGTTTTGATGTCAAAGCAATAACACTAAATCGGAGCATTTCGCTTGATAGTCTCAGACGCACGCGACACTAAGAGATGAGACAAACACGGTCACCGGCTGCCCGTAGTCGGTACACTTCAAAGCTAATCTACAAATGACAACAAGATTCGGTTTCAATTATCTAAATTGTGTTGTGAGTGAGTTCTTAGCTCAGCTCAGAGGAGAGTGATTAAGTTCTTATTTACTAGCGTCAAACAGCCGGATTGGATAAAGCAGAGAAGTTACGTTTTGAAAACATCGTGATTCATGGCTTTGTCGAGACGTGATTGAGTATCTAGAGCAAACTTTTAGTTTTCCATACTCATTCGTTCACTGTTCAAGCTTTTCGTCGATAACTTCCACTTGTACTCGGGGCTGTTGACTTAGGCTCACTTATTTGGAATGGTTGTGAAAGCCGGGCCGGTCAAGTGAAAGTAAGTTGATGGGCTGTTTGGCGCTCACAGCTGTTTTATTGTTGAACGTCGCTCAGACGTAAGATAACTCTTTGCAGCTTAGTGCCAGCTCATGAAATGTGCTAGATACATTTGATAATTGATGCTTATAACTGGATTTTTGTTTGGAATGGTGAGGACGATAAGGTGTTTATTTCTCCCGCTCTAAAACACGCTGTGGCACTCGTTACCACTTGAACCATGTCCTTATGAATGGTGACTTTAACTCTTACAAACAGCACTGTTGTGCCTCCAACTTGATAGAGATCTTAATTGGATCCAAATAAATTACATCGAAAGCAATTATTTAATTAATTCAATGACGCAACTTTCACTGCAGCACCAAGTTTCTTCTTATCTTGACTTTACATGCGAAATAATATTAATTAAAGTATAAAAGTAATCAATTAAGAGCACATTTAAAGGCTCAGTGGAGCTCTTGATTCAAACCAAGTGAAATAAAACTATTTGTTGCTATTCAGTGATTTGGAATTGAAACAAAATAATTAGGAGTTTAAAAAAATATTGGAAATTTTCAGGGTGTCTCAAGGTTGATTGTGCACTGTTTAAATGATAGGCGAGGCGTCAAGACGAGCTGGGGACACTTTCTTCTAGGAATCTTCCGAATTAAACATCTTTCTTAAAGTTACTGGACCTTGAGATCGTTATGCAGAAATACATCAGAACAAGGGTCACGTCAGTTCACCTCGTTCCTGTTAACGCATCATGTGCCACTTATTCCTTGTCATAGATACCTTCGATCTAGGAAAAGCTATGAGATTTTTGGACCTGCTCAAACCGCAAGACTGCTCACCACTCTGATATGCGCCAGAGCCTTCCTATAGCTTCGAAATATTCGGTCAGACCACAGCACCCGCATACATACTACGTATAAATGCTTTAAGTTCACTTTGACTTATATCACTGAGCTACGCCTTTACCACGTACCTCGCCATCATGAAACACTCATGTTAACAGCGAATGTATTATTCCGGATAATTGTTAGAGTAACTAAATCCGGGCTGAAGGGGGGGGGGGGGAGGGGACGCGCTTGTTCCTCTCCCCCTGTCTCCCTCGTCTGCTGTCAGACAATGGCGGCAAATAGAATTAGTTGGGTTGGGAGTGTAGGAGTCTGCGAGTCCTCCGCTCTGATTGGAGTGACCAGGGTTCCTCTGTTCGCATTAATTACTATTGAACAGCCCTTAAGCCATGGAGACACTGGTGTCAGTGTCCCCGCTCGGGTAAGTTATTGCTTTAGATGAGTACTTGTAAGTTGTACGAGACGATTGTATGATATATGAGTTTGATAGATCCATTTATCGATGCGAATTCCATCAATGAAACTGAACGATCAAGTATCATCAATGATTTTTAAAACTCTTGATAATGGCAGCTCTTAAACGTGATTTAGTGGTGGTAGTATTCTTTAGTACCTGTTGCTTACATTAGTAATCCTATTTAACACAAATAACCGTTATTATTTCCTAAAACTGTACTACAGGTTTTACCTAAAACAGACACCAGTCTCTTTGTAGTGAAAACTAACTTGGTACTGTTTTTGTTGATAAGAGAAAATAAATGAATTATTATTATTATTTCACAAGCTGGCTGCAGTGATACAAGGGGAAATGTCATTTAAGTACATTTGGCAGATTGGGAATAATAGCAATAATCTTAGCAGACATTATGGTGTCGATTCTGTTGTGCACAAACTAAACTTAATTTAGGCTATTGCTATCTTTTACTTAAAGGCAGTGTGAGAAAAGGACGGCTATAGGTATGAACTAAGTTAGAGATGTCAAACTAGTTTATGCCTTGCGCTTCACCGTGTTTATAGTCGACATGTTTTTACGTGCACCCTTCATTTGTTTGGAAACATTAGTTCTATATAAATTTGACAGCTCTAAATTACGTCCGTCTCTTTCTCGTTTTATTAGAGAGAAAAAGATAGCAATAGCCTAAATTAAGTTTAGTTTGTGCAGAACAGAATTGACACCATTGACTCGTTTGCGAAAGCTAAGTTGGAGGAAGGCAGGGTCATTTAGTTGAAATCGTGTGAACATTAAGGTATTGAAGGATATAATATATATATTTATGTTATTTTGTGTTTTGACAAAATATGTACCTCATGCTTTTTTTATTAAAAACAATTTGGTCTGATAGCTGGACAATTATACTGTTCTTTACTCTTTATGTACTGAAAAGTATGAATGGCCATTTTCATGGGTCAAAGTTATTTTAAGGTATATCCTCATTTAACAATAGGAAAACGGAACAGAAAGCAAATATTATCGTCATTTATTTATTTTTCGATGTAAACAGGAAGAACAAACGGAAAAAGCTATTAATTATTCTCGTTAAGATGGCCGCCCGTTTATTATATCTAAATGCTTGCCTCCCAACTCTTACACGTGCCTTATTAACATCACTGATTGATTATTATAAGTATGGATTTGATTTGCACGCTTCATCGCAAGACTCGGATGGACTTGCTATATTATATTTACTGTAACACCACAGCTGTACAACCTATGTCTACAAATAAAGATTTAATTTTCACGATTGTCTTTCAGCTGTTCAACGGTATTTATGTATTGTCTATTTTCTTTTTCTTACTTTACAATTGACTTAAATCATTTTCGTAGTGTTTAATACTTGCTAGTGAGCTGGCTTTGAGTAGTCGGAGGCCCGAAAGTCTGACGAGCAGTTACATCAAGGGGTAGTTGTGGAGGTGAGACAGGCTGTCGCTCCTTGTAAAATATATTCAGCTACATCCGGTTTCACTGGAAGTCGACCCCAAGATAGTTAAAGAAAGGCTATGATCAATCAATCAATCAATCAAACATTTTTCTCTCAATTTGGGTTCGTGATTATAAAAGAGCCGTTATGTTCTTTCACAAAGATGGTTTTTTTTTTTACTTTTACCAACATCAAAAAAGGAATATTTTAAAAATTAAAAAGACGGTTGAGACCACAAATCTTTTTAGCGTACAGAGGCAAAGCTCAAAAGGAGACTAATGTTTTACTCTTCAAAGTCACCGGTTGTAAGCCACGACAAGTTTCTTAATGAACCTCGCTAGCTATCTCTCTAAACACAGCAGTAGGAAATAAAAGACTATCATTGTAGCTCGGCATTACCCTGCAGATAGGCCCAAGTCTGCAGATAGACCCAAATGATCCCATTTGCAGGGAGTACTCAGTGCTTGAGGAAGAATTAGGATTCAAAAGGTAGGAATGTTGGATCGTTTGCCGAGATTGTGAGCCTCGCTGAAGAGATTGTGTTGTTACGAGGCGTATTTGGAATCTGCACCTTCACACAACGCTCCATGACGTCAGAGACCGTGTTGCCGTCGGGTATGTTTTTTAAATCAAGAAATCGAGAATTAATAAATTAAACCTAACCTAACATTTGTGACGGTCACTGGCCGGGTTGACATCGGGTATACATTCAGATACAGGATTTCGCGCGTAGGTATTTTAAAACATACCCGACCGCAACGAAGCAATCGTTCGGTACCTATACTTTCGTCAAGTTACTATTAATTAATTTTAACCGTTCTATCCTTTCCATTTCAAATATTATAATACTAGCCGTGCGACTCAATGACCAAGTGAGCGACTAGAAATATAGAGAGGGCAACTTCAATATTAAGATAGAGACGATTTTTCCAATTGGGGTTTTTACTAGCGGGCCGTAGGCCGACGAAGGAGGCCGGCGGAGGCCCGGCTGTTCGGGGACAGAAGTCAAAGAGTGTTATTTAGTATGCGAGCGGAGCGAGCGCGGGCTCACGAACCATATATTTTTGTCACGTAAACTTTAACTTGCAGTCACTCGTTTAAAAACCAATTATAAGTACTTAGAGAGACAGGGAAACGGGTATACATTACAGTATACCAAAATGGAGTATCCTACATGAAAGTGTACCCCAGAAAAATGTTGCGGTCGGGTATATTTTGAAATCCCTAGCACGGGCGTATATATGTATTTTTATTGTATACCCGAACTCAACACTATAGAACGTTGGCTGAAGGTATAGATTCCAAATACGCTGTAACGAGATACAGAGACAGGCCACGAAACTGACTGAAAGAGTTGTGTTACAAACCATTTGGTGGTTTGAGGTAGGTAGGTATAGGTAGATAGGTAGGTATAGATTGCAAAATAATCTAACCACACAAAGGAGCATGTGAAGTCAAAAGGTGGCTGCCCGTTGAAAAGTACACATCATGCTTTTTTCATTTTAGTTTGCGGCATGCATTTAAATAAAAGTGAATTTACTTAAATGTTCAATTTCTTTGCGCTCTTTTGGCAGTAAACTGCGCAATCACCTTTACATTGCTGACGTGCAATACTGGAACGTGGTCGCTTGCGAGAATAAACTAAAGAATAATTTTACTTTAAAATCAACCCTGATATAGTGACATATGACTGCAAACTTATAACCCTGAAGACTCTTATCCTTTCCTCTGCCTATATATAGTACATCCACGTTTTACCAAACAACACGTAGCCCGACCTTACGTTCGGAAGTAAGATCTCGTGCTCGTCAGTATATCACTATTGCCTGAGACCTCTAAACCAATGAGTCTGTCACAGATGAATCAGTCTCAATAGTCAAAAATGTGCTTCAGAACCTCATACGCATCACATCGACTCTAAAGTTTCACGCTAAAGAGTTGGTATCCGTAGCGGTACATCCAGTACAGCTACGGATACCACCCGTAGCTTTTCAAAGTCGCTGTGTTGCCGACGTCGCCGACGCTTTGTCGCCGACGCCTCGTCGCCTCGTCGGGTGTCGTCCGCGTCGCCGAAGCGGGCGCATTATACCCGCCTGCTTGTAATTTAGGGATGCTTGGTGTAAGCTGCGAGCGGGAGCGAGAGCTTTGGAGATAGGTGTAATGATTAATGAATGTTGATAGGGTCTTCTAAGCAATGTAAGTGCTGATGAGATCTTTAAGATCCTACTTTAATTTATTGTTTCTTGGTTTTAGTTTAATATAACTTGTCAAATACAGTGCATGGTCATTATAAGTCTCTGACATAGTGTTGCTTGGGAATTTCTTGCGTCTCTTCATCTAAGCTAAACTGCTAAAACACTATAAACCGGTGCAGGGCAGGCGCTTCGGGGACTACCTATGTAAAATATAATATACTGAATTAGAAGTGACAAGCTTTGTGTAACCCAGTTTTGTTCAAAGAACTGCTACAAAGGCTTGACCAACACACGTCTTCACAAACACACCCGCTCACCTCTTAACCCTGCCGACACCGGTAGGCATCATCATGGAAATCGCTCGGTCGTCGCGACCGAATTAAATTCCGGCTGAGTTACAAACTACTGCTTGTTCGAATAAATTAACTCTTCCATTACGAGCGTGTCGAGCTAAACGTCGCTAATGGCGCGGCTTTGTTTACTGACGAGCCGAGGATCCGCTCTTGGAGACACGGCCTGTCACTCATTTGTGACAGGCGGGTAATCTGGAGATATCCTTTGATTATCGTCATGTGATTCGTTACTTTGAAGATAAAGTTATTTATAAATCAACAGCTGACCCCGCAAACGTTGTTCTGCCATATAAGTTATGGTGTGAAATATATTTTACGACCTATTCTCATACCTACCAAATATCCTCTTACATAAAAATTACATAAAAATCGGTCGAGCCGTTTCGGAAGAGTGCGACCACAAACACCGTGACACGAGATTTTTACATAAATAGAAGATTAGTTACCGGAGATTACACACAATTAAATAGATAAATGACGAAGGTAAATATAGGGTCTAATAAGAATTCGTTTCAGAATGTGTAATTAAGTGATTGTGAAATTACAAAATTTATACCAAAGAGAAATTTACTTCAATAGCAATAATAAATCAATGTGGTGTGCCTCAGGGTAGCATTCTCGGCCTTTTACTATTTTTCCTTTATTTAAATGATCATCCGCAGGCCACTTTGCAGAAATGTATCCTTTTTGCAGATGATCCCTACTACAGTTATTATAAAATATCAGGATAAAAAAGATTACAAATCAGTCACCGAAAAGAAAGTTGGGTGGATTGTAATAATTTGGATATAAACATTAGTAAGACGAACAATACAATTTAACTCCTATAAAACCAAACACTAACCTTTAGACATTATTTGCAAAGACGAAAAAGTACTTCTAGTGGATGAATTAAATTTTTTAGGACTTAATGTAGATAAAAATCTAAATTGGAAATGCCATGTGGAACATATTTGTCAGAAACTTGATAGGTTTGTGTTTGCATTGAAAAAGTTAAGACAAAATGTATCTGTAGAAGCTACGCGGATTTTCAAAATTAATGTTAATAATGAATGAAAATGAACAATTGTTTTTATAATAATTTTAATAACATGTGTAAAGTAATAATATTAATTGCATGATAATAATAACATAAATAAATATGTAAGTAAATAATTTGCACGCTTGCTTGCAGGCAGAATACAAATACTTTGAGGACATAAGATCTTTCCTTGAATTTGTATGTATTTTCTAGCAAATAAACATTTTTGAATTGATTTAATTAATAGGGATTCGTTTCTCTTCCTAGCTTGGCAAATTACAGCCTGATATTATTTTAATCAAACTTAATCAAGTACGTTCAAGTACGTTACGTTTGTGTTAGACACATCTATATGTGTCTCTGATAACGGCGCTTATTCCAATGTAGGGAGACGACAAACACACAGCTTCAACTCTAAGCTCAGAAAAAGATAACCAACGACGAACGTTTCTAGCAACTGGGTGGATTCATGTTTTTTTATTATTTTCTATATTTTTCTGCATACATATAATTTTTCTTTTTAAGAAGTTACGCGACATTCATAACACACAAGCCCTAACAGAAAATTTACAATCTCATATGTAATGTCTCTTTACCTTGCATACTGCAACAATGCTCAGTCATTTATTTTCTGAACAAAATACATTGAAAAAAAAAACGAACAAACGTCCTAGGAATACTAGAATCCTTTCATTTCTTTACTTTTCTATTTATTATCATTATTTTAGTTCTATTTGTAGTCTGTACATAATGTACATAGGAACCTTTTTCATCTCTTTTCATTAAATTAAGAAATGAAAAAAATAAGCGTTTATTTTATGCTACGCTACGCTGTTGCAAACAGATACTTTGTGCGATAAAGCGCCTGAAAGCACTGAGTGACGTTATTACGACCAGTAAGTAGTAGCTCAAAGAGCTTGAATAAAGTACGTTACTAAGTAGTTATGTAAATTGTGCCAGGTCCGAGGTTAACAATGTATAGCGGTAGAGCAATGTCCTTGACAACTACGAGTTTTCAGTGATCCTACTGCCACATATTTACTAGCCCATTATGACAGGCTTACGTCCAGTACGTGGCTAGACGTCCAAGCCTGCCCTTATGACGTCACACGCGCTGCTGGGCGCCCGCGCACTGCATGTGATCACATTCGACGCTCCGAACTCCTCTGAAGATTGCTGTTCATTTTCAACAGACTTCCAAAAAGAGGAGGTTCTCAATTCGACTGTATTTTTTTTTTGTGTTTGTTACCTCAGTACTTTCGACTGGGTGAACCGATTTTGATGATTCTTTTTTATTTGAAAGCTGGTGCTTTCCGTGTGGTCCCATTTAAATTTTGTGAACATCTGATTTCATTTCTGTTGTGGTAGTGGAGTAATGTTTCTTTAATTATGCTGCTTCATCGTATGGAGCTGAGGACCTTTTCGCGTTAGAAAATCCTTGTGAAAACCCTGACTTAGACCATATTCTCGACTTCTTCTGTCTAAAATTACACAGGTTTGTATTACAGTACAAGTGTATAGGTACAAGTTCTGCTTGACGTGACGCGCCAAAATCGAGTTCCAATAGTTTTTACGGTATCTCAATAAAATTCGAGTTTTGAGAACTAAAGTTACTCGAAGTCTTGTTTAATAAGTATTTGCCTTTACAGAAATGTGGTCCAGCTAGCCTAAATTGTTTTAATTATGCATGGCTCAAGTTTGTTAATCACGTCCTATTAAATCGTTTAGAAGTTAATATTTATTAAAGTGATGACATTTAGCGATGACATTAAATTATGAGTGAAACTTAGTTACGATGTTTCTTTTGTTTGTAATTCTGCGCTAATTTGGGAACGGAAAGAAAGCGTTGTGTAAGGAATTCTTTTTAACTTCAACAAAGGGAATGTATTCTCCGGCCGGGACTTTGTGTTGGGAACTGTATAACCTTTGAGGTAGCACGAGAAACAAAAGAGGGGCTTGTCATTCTAAAAATGTCTTTAGTTCCAGGGAAGAGATTTCCCTTTCATTAAAATTGTACGAAGTAAACACAGATGCGTTAAACTGTAGTAACTTATAGCTGTATCCAAACCTTTTTATTGGAAAGCGTTCACTTCAATAATCCTCATTTTTTGGAAAATCTACATTGGCATTTATCATCACATCACATTTAAAACTCAGCAAAGACCACATAAAAATCAGTAACAAGTACAGTTTCCAATCAACTCTCGTACATGACATGCGTAGCGCGCCAGGTGGACGGTGCACGCGACCTAGTAACATCGTAGCATGGATAGACGCGAATAAAAAGCACATTAGTGCTCATTGATAAATATTTGTGTTGAGCACGATGTGATGCTTTTAGTCGCGTGTTTGTGTTACACCGTGCGCGCGTGCGTGGTGTGCGAGCTTTAGTTGATACGATCACGCGGAGCATGACATGTGGAGGAAAGTCTGATAATAGAGCGAAATATACTCGTAGAAACAAAATTGTTTATCGACCAGAATTGACCAGATGATCAACTGGTCGAATCAAGTGAATCGTATAGGGCTAAACTCTTACACTGAAACACATTATATAGGTAAGTACCAGGGTTTACATTTATGGAAATATACGACGTGCATCCATAAAAAAATCGCGACACGACATCGTGGTCGTGAAAACTGACGATGTAATCGTGCGCCAATGATGGATATAAATGAATGGATCCAGTATTTTCAATGATGTGCCAGGTGACATACCACGATGCGACGTATTGTGTGTGTGTGATTAACCCTGCTTCACAAAAAGCACGGCTAGCCTGCAGTATGCTTTGGCTCATACAAAATGAACGAAAGCTATACACGACGATTTTTGCATTGCGGTGCGGCCGGTCATGTGTCAGCTTGTAGTGTGAGTTATTCCTTGCTTGACCTACTTACAAGAGCTTCCTGTTCCTGGTTAGGTACTTCAATTAATCTCAAGTTTCCAATCTACCCATTCTTCTAGTATAATGATGTTAGTCTTCAGCAATTACTCTGAGTGCAGCTTCCCGTTAGACAAAATTAATATCAGTATTTATTACACTGGACCGCAGCCATCTGACCTCAGCAACCCGGTTACTCAGGAAAACCGATAGCTTAACATTTAAACAAGCTGTAACCTCGGAATTCTGAAGATATCGAGTATTTGACTAACGTAGATATCATTGGAATATTTTACTCTTCGAAGCACATCGGGGTTGATAGGTTTCACATTTCTAGTATTATCCGGTTATCCCATCTGAGTGAGGTACGTAGGAACATGCGGCATTTATCGTATGAATGCGTCGCGTCGTGTCTGTTGCGAGTGCGACTCGCGAATCATTACGAACTGTTTCCCTAGTTGCTGTATCAAAGGATTTTAGTAGTTACTGTTCCTGTGACGTTAGGAGATCGTGGGTATTAACATTTGACAGTTCATATCCATTGTGGTTGGATTCTTATTGTAGTAGGTATCATGAAAACACAGAGCGGGCGAGAACAAGATAAATCATGATCTGTCAAATGACCAATTTGTTCGAGACACCATTGTTTAACTATTGTGTCTACTTCGTGGACAGATCAAGGGACATTGGATTTATTCTAAATAGTCAACTTTTTGTTAGAACATAAGTGGTAGCTGACAGCTTACTCTTTTGGTATTCTGTAAAAAAAAAACAAAATGTCATATTTGTCCGATTTTGTGAAGGTCTACAATATCGACGATCCGAATGGTGTAGCGGTAGTGAGGCTGCCTTACGTTCTTAGGGTCCTGGGATCGAATCTCGGAAGGAGCAAATGTTTGTGTGATGAGCATGGACATTTGTTTACATGACTCGGATGTTTATAATGTATAATAAGCATGTATTTACAAACAAAAAGTATCTATGTACTATCTGGTGTCCACGACACAAGCCTCGTTGCTTAGTGTGGCACTAGGTGGCGCTGTGTGTAAAGTCCAGAGAAATTTATATTTATTTATATCTTCGTTAAGTTTTGCCTGTTGAAGTCGTTTCATGCCACTGTTAGCTTTTGTCCTTTTTTGAAATCGGAAAGTGGGCCAGTGCCCGCAGGTTTTCTATTATTTTATACTTCTGTATTATGGGTACCTATAGTTTTGGCAAATTCAGCTATCAAGTTTTCATAATAATGCTTGTTGAAAAACCCTCTGGGCTCCAATATTAATTCAAATGTCAACGAAACGAAGAAACGTAACCTTTTTTTTTTTGACGAGCTAGTGCAAATCTAAGAATTAAAATTTTTGCATTTGACCTATACGTATAATAGTCTACTGAAATAAAACAAACGCGCTTATTTTAAACCGTGCTCTCATACGATTCATTCAACTGGGTGACACTGATATACGAGGCTATATTCACGCAATAACTCTGCGAAAGAAATGGCAGGCTATATAACGTACTGGCTGGAAAGTGTATCAGTGAGTGGCGGTCCTAAAGTTTATGAAGAGTGCGGTCTGCGGTGATCCTTATTGGATCGGGTTTATTCGCCTGTGTTATCGTAAGGAGCCCGATGTAAAGCGAACGGTTCCGAAGGTGATGACTCAGAGTTGTAACTCTTGACATGTGCGGCGGAGAGGCGTGCTAGCGACTGATTGGGGGAAATTGGAAATAAGTCTGAATAAAAGAATTGTAATTTCGTATCATTCTGATTCTTGAGCAAATACTAGACCCGAATTTATTATCTATTCTACTGTATTGTCATAAAATCTTTGTTCAATTCAATGAAAGCATGCAAATTAATTGTAACAACTTTGAATTACTGCCGATTATTAAATTATGACTGTTTCAAAGTTTCTATTGTACTACATTAACTCATATATTCTAGTACCTACTTCAAAAATAAACTAGATTGGCCTATCCTTTCGTTATTCAAATCACATCTCTAGCACTTTGTCATGATAATCACCAGCTTTGATACTTATAGCGTGATAATAGCGTTAATTACCATGTCTACACATCGTGGGGAACAATTTGAATGACAATACAGCTCAGTGGCGACACTCTTCAATATTCACGGCGGCCGCTGAAACTTTACCAAATCATTTTTTATGTTTCCATTTCCTTGTTCTTCGTGGAGACGCTGAACTTGCGCCCGAACTTTTTAATTACAAGTGAAACAAAGGCGGCGTGTCACTGGAGGGGGCAGTGCGCGGGGGGGGCGGAAATGTACGCAGCGATGTATTGTTTGCCACGCCGTCGCTTCGTGACCGCGGGATGAGGAATTGATGGATGCAGAAATACCACTTTGGACGATAGCAAACTTAGTTATTGTAGCCGTTACTTTGGTAAAAAATATATACATTGAAACGAAACAACTTGCTTGATTCTTAAAGATGCATCTGTGAAAATTACATAAATGCATAAAAGTTTCACATCTAAACAATTTAACAAGTTTTAGCGATCGGAGAAACGACTTTATAACTCATCATACACAGTGGAACTTCTGCTTTAACTTTCTTAGTCGGCCAGCACGTACACTGTCGGGAAATTAGGATTCTATTCTGTAGACTGTAAGCTCTAATCTGTAGCGCGGGAAACGAAGCCGCCCGACATACTAGCGTTGACATACATCGTGGAACGTCTTTTGACAAGCGACAACACAATTACCTAATTAAAAGCTTTCATATAGTACCTAATGAATGTATTTTTCTGCCAGTCTACTTAAAATCAAGCATTCATTACGTGGACTTAAGTTTACTTTAAAATAGATTAATTTTGTACTAAAACCAGCAATTAAGGATGTAAGCTGCTGTAAGGGAGGACGGATACTGTCAAATAAATTTCGTGTCTCGAATGGTGCGGCGACCCGTAAATCCAATTAATTGCATAAAGCTGCTTGAGTTTCAAGCGACGCGGCGACGCGGCGCTGTGCTCTGCGGAGGGGCTGGGCTCCCGTTTGCGAACACTTTCCAGCCAGAACCATATATGCTTTCGGATTAATATCGTGATGTACAGATTGTTCCAATTATCCTCTTAGATTATTGCCCTTTCAAGTACGGAAAAAGGTAAAGGATTATATGACGGCAGAGTCACCATACCATGTTTGTATAGGCCCCGATAGGATTGGAAATGTGAATGGTAGGGATCAGTCAAAACGGAACAGTGATTCATGTTTTAACTTTATATGATGCACATGGGTTGAACAAACCTCCCGCGAAACATTATATTGTACTAGGTGGACCCCGCGCCTTAAATGTCATTGAAGGCGCCTTTACAGGTGTATAAAGGAGTACATTAGTTAATAAGAGTTCCTTTTTGTAATTAGGTTAACAGGGGAACGGATTAGCACGGCGCTGTTATCAGCCGTTATCAGGAGCAAATAGAGCAGCAACTCGTTACTGAGACTACAGAGTGCTCTGTTTACTGAGATACTGTGTATTAGTTAGTAACTCGCACCGGTCTGACCGAATCTGTAGGTATACCTAGTGGTCAGGTTCAGGATCAGGATCAGGAGGTGCGGACATGTTGCGAACCGGCACGGCGGCAGCATGTTTTGGTAATATTACACGTAGGTACTTCTAAACTTTGTGTAGACATAGAAAACACATTTATTTAAATAAAATTAATTTCCTTAGCGAACGCCATTAGTGAACTCGAACTGTGGAGAATAGACTTAGAACAAACAAACTTCAACAAATGTGAAGCAGTTCATTAATATACATTTTCGAGAGTTCACCCACTGTAAGCATAGGCATCATCCGCCAAGTGATTCCGCGAATTTTTCACTATAAATTCTTTTGAGATTTGAGATTTTGATGGACACTAACATTAATATTGTATTTAGGAATATCTTACCCAAACTCATATTTCCTCTGTAGACATAATAAAGTTGGTCACACACGACTCCACATACATTATCTCATCAAGGAGACATAGTAACTTCGTTTGTACGTTTCCTAACAACATCAATATGCTTCTGCTAGCTCAATTAATAACAATAGACATTAGCCGGAGGTTCTGCCCCCTGATGAGATTTGTGTCGATACGGAAGTGAACACGTTGGGATGGGGACGTTAATGTGTTGTCTTATTGTTATGTGAGGATGCAGAGACAGGGTAGTAGCTCAAGTGGGAGTGGGGGTTCAATAGAATATCAATTGGGTTGTGACTGATTATAATTGGGTCAAAATTGATAGTTTCTTATTATGAGACTTCTTATAGTTTTTGCCTGTTACAGAAAAAGTATAACGGCCTATTTTATTTTTATTTTTTTTATTTAAGGATCTCCAACAAAAGATGTACATAAAGCATAATTATATAATGTAAAACACAAGGTATTGGGTAGGTGTACTCCTTCACTGATAGGAGACCACAGCATGCACAATAAAGTTAATAAATTAAGCCCCTAATAATTAAAATAAAAATAAATTTGGCAGTTCAAGAATGATAAAACACATTCAAATAATTTTAGTAGAAATAAAAACACAAAAGAATAAATAAAATGATTAACATTCACATAAATTGTAATTGTAAAAAAATATATATCTATACATATAATAAAATCGTTGAGACGAAAAAATCTGTTCATTGAAGATTTAAAAAAAAAAACCAGCCAGGGTGACTTAAAATAAGTAACTGAAGATATTAAAACCATTTTAATTTTTTTTGTTTGTTTGTTTGTTTGACCGCGCATCACGTAAAAACTACTGAACTGATATTGTTGAAATGTTCACAAATCTATTTAAATACATTCAGAATAACATATAGGCTATAGAAATTTTGGATTTTTTTGGAAAAAGGGGGTGAAATGGGGGGGTAAAGTTTGTATGAAAAAAATATTTTAGATTGTTCTAGAATCATGAAACTTAGAATAAATACTTATTAATAAAAATAAAGAAATACCTGTTTCAGCATTTTTTTAAAATCTCATCCAGAGACGCAAAAAAGAGGGTTTTGTGTTTAAAATTAATAAACTTCAAACACCTATACAATCAAATCCAATGAAGTGTAACCTTTCAAAGTTGCTACATATACTTCGTATCTAATACAGGTAAATATAATTTCTCAATTTTCCCGAAATTTGATTTTTGACGTGAATACGCACAAAATAGCGGAACTCAAGAAAATCAGCTTTCTTCGGTATAAGTAGTTGGTACGAAATGTTTGTGCGCGCATCACGTCAAAATTACTGCATAGGCTTCTTTAATATTTAGACTACATATTATCACGCTACTTCCTTAAGGGGCTAGGCAATTTTGCATTATTTCCGTATACTTCAATTGTTTGACGTTTCAGTCATGACGTAAGTACATGAGAACGGCTATTTGTGGCTTATGTCAATGAAGTAAATAGCCTCCGCTACCGCTCTGTAAACTACGGGGTTGCAGGTTCAAACCCTCCAACATTATTTTCACTTTTTGTGATTTGTTTAGTTTTTTTTTTGATGCTGTGAGACTGCCTATATTTCATTTTGTATTTAAATTGTGTGCATTTCTATATTTCTTATTTTTTTTCGTGAAATATTTTTCCAAAAAGTAATAGAGAAGTATGGAAGAATGAATACAATCATGCTGCGCCGACCCCAAATAAATTGGGATAAGGGCTAAGGGATAAGTATGATGATGAGGATGATTTCTCCAAAAAGTAGTATAGCGAACATCAGAAGCCTGATAAATCCACGTGTTCCTGCCGTGCAAGAACTGTGCTATGCTACTCGCAATAATCAATAATCCATACGCCGTTTACGTAGATTATATTTACAGCTAAATTGTTATTGGCCTCATATCGTATTTTCGGGCGAGAGGAGACGCCCGGGTTCTTCCATTGTAAGGATCGACCGGAGGACACGGTGGAGCACACTGTGGAGGTGTGCCCCACTTAGGCGGAGCACCGCCGTGTCCTCGAAGCGGCGATCGGCGGCGGCGACCTCTCTCTCCCGGCCCCGGTTCAATACATGGTCCGGAGCGATACGGAATGGGACGCCGTCACCTCCTTCTGCGAAGCAGTCATGTTAGCGAAGGAGGTGGCGGAACGTGAGAGGGAGAGATCCTTACGTCCCGGCCACCGCGGGAGACGCCCCGGGCGTCGGGAGCCACGTGGTGGCCCCCGGCCACCGTAGGCGCGGGCCTGTGGACGGGGAGCTATGGGCTAGCTCGCCGTCCCTCCATCTCATGACGACAGGCCGTGTCGACGGCGCATTCGTGTTAGAGAAGTCAGCAAAAAAGAAGGGGTCCGTAACGGCCGATGCCTGCCGGGGCTGCGGGACTATTCGAAAGAGATACCGTGTCCCCGGAACACAAAGGGCGATGAAGGAACATGGATGGGTTTTAGTCAGTAAAAGTCTGACACTTCCTCCTGCTCCGGGAGGAGTCATTTGATGATTTCCCATCCGAAAAAAAAATAAGCTATAAGTATCGTGTTTGGGCTCAATTCATGCACCTTGATGAGAACTTTCGACCTAGCTGGAGTACGACTGTCATCGAGTGTCTAAGGATGAAAACCTAAGGCTGTCGAGGGAAGTCCCAAATTGGAAAAACATAGTACAATTTTTTAACGATGATTGCATATATTTCCGAGAAATTAAATTGTTACCTACTTGAATCATATACTTATTATAAAGGAGAAAAGTTTGTTTGTTTGGTTGGTTGAAGGCGCTAATTTTAGGAACTACTGATTCCAGTGAAAAACATTAAAACAAGGCTATACGTTAAATAACATCACGATACAATCAATAAGAGCGGAGCATCAATGAAAATTGTTGCAAATACAGCGAAAAACTATTGCTTTTGAGAGCTTCCGTTCCGTGCGCTGCGTAAACGGTTAAAGTAACTCAACAATCATACATGTATGACGGGATTGTTCCTCTTAAAAAGTCCGCTAAAGCATATTATCTGCATTTTTTTTAGGTTGACTCACACTCTCTCTAAGCCTCTCTCTCTCTTACGTAACGCAGACGAAGTTGCGCGGGTCAGCTAGTATATAATAAAAACAATAATCCGTGATATTATGGTGAGCATACAGGATAAAAAATGAGACATGGAATGTATAAACAATGGTGTGAAAGCCGACTACAAATGAATTTCCAATAATTTTTGCCTGAGACTCTGTATACTGTCGTGGAAAAGGTCGATTTCAGTATTAATGGAGATGCCTATACGTCTGATTGCGCTACCCCTCCCTCAGAGGGAGGGATAAAATAAGTCTCATGCAGGTGTATTGCCATATGATTTTATTTATTTACTAGCTGACCCGCGCAACTTCGTCTGCGTTATATAAGAGAGACAGAGAGATGGTTAGAGAGAGTGTGAGACACCCTTAAAAGATAGACAATAATGCTATCGCGGATTTTTATAGAATTTTTTTCGTCATACACGATTGTTGGGTAACTTTAACCGTTTACGCAGCGCACGCAACGAAAGATCTCAAAAAGAATATTTTTTTCCTTTTTTTGCAACATTTTTCATTGATGCTCTGCTCCTATTGATTGTAGCGTGATTTTATATAAACGTTGAAACGTTGTTGTTCGTTGTTGCCTTCCCCGATTAATGGGCTATCCAACAGTAATAGATACTTTCTACTCGAACCAGTAGTTCCTGAAATTAGCGTGTTCATCCAACCAAACAAACACAGCTTTATAATATTAGGTATAGTATAGAATTAAGTAGGTAACAATTTAATTTCTCTGAAATATTTGCATTAATCGCTAAAATATTCAGTTTTTCTAAATAAGGGCTTCCCTCGCCAGCCTCCTCAGCCTTACTTTATCATCCTTAGACACTTGATGACAGTCATACTCCATCTACGTCGAAAGTTCTCATCAAGGTGCATAAAATGAGCCCAAACACGATATAGATGCTGTAAACTCTTGATGACCTCTTGCAACTGCCTTCCGTCTCCATCGTCGACCTTCGATGAAAGTCATACTTTAGCTAAGTTTAAAGTTTTCATCAAGGTCCATGAAATGAGCCCAAACACGATTTAGCTGCTGCAAACTGTTGCGAACCTCTTGCAACTGACTTTTGTCTCCACCGTCAGACCTTCGATGACAGTTTAGGCAGATCTTAAATTCTCACCAAGATGCATGGAATGAGGCCATTAACAATATAGCTGTAAATATAATCTACGTAAACTGCGAATGCACAGTATAGTTCTTGCACGTCAAGAACACGTGAATTTATCAGGCTTCCGTTCGCTATACTACTTTTTGGAGAAATCATCATCATACTGCTGCCCTTATCCCAATTTATTTGGGGTCGGCGCAGCATGATTGTGTTCTTCTTCCATACTTCTCTATTGCTTTTTGGAAAAAAAATCACGAAAAAGTAAGAAATATAGAAATGCAAACAATTTAAATACAAAAAGAAATATAGGCAATCTAACAGCCTCAAAAAAAAAAAAAAACAAATCACAAAAAGTGAAATAATGTTGCGGGGTTTGAACCTGCAACCCCGTAGTTTGCAGAGCGGTCATGAAACCGCTAGGCTATTTACTTCGTCGACATATGCTACAAATAGCCGTTCTCATGTACTTACGTCATGACTGAAACGTCATACAATTGAAGTATACGGACATAATGTTAAATTACCTACCCCCTTAAGGAAGTAGCGTGATAATATATACCCTAAATATTTAAGAAGCTAGCAACAACGATATTTATTTATTATTTATTTATTTATTATATTATTATAACTACTTTTACCGAAGAAAGTTGATTTTCTTGAGTTCCACTATTTTGTGTGTATTCACCTCAAAAATCAAATTTCAAGAAAACTGAGAAATTATATTTACCTGTATTAGATATGAAGTATATGAAGCAACTTTAAAAGGTTACACTTCATTGGTTTTGATTGTATAGGTGTTTGAAGTTTATTAATTTTAAACACAAAACCCTCTTTTTTACGTCTCTGGATGAGATTTCAAAAAAATGCTAAAACAGGTATTTCTTTATTTTTATTTAATAAGTATTTACTCTGAGTTTCATGATTCTAGAACCATCAAAATTTTTTTTTTCATAAAACTCAAACTCAAACTCAAATCATTTATTTCAATTAGACCATTACGGCACTTTTGAATGTCGAAAATACAAAAAAAGCAAAGCTACAGTCACAGTCACAAGGCATAATAACTTGAGAAAGTACTGTAGTTGCCCATTCCCTAACGTAGATCTCTATGGAGAAGAACGGGCAAGAAACTCCATGGACACTCTTTTAAATCAAAATATTGTTACAAAATCTTGGTTACATCATTCATGTTGAGATTATACGTATATGTGAGAACGATGTAGAAAGACGTGCACATTAAGAGCGTCCAGAGTAAAATGATAAATCAAAAATTAAAAAAAAATAAAAGTAATTAAAATGAACGAACCGTGGCAGCCAAGAGATGACCAGTCCCAACTGATAGCGCCCGTTCACGAACATGACGCATGTATCGGCACCATTCAACTCGACCATATTTAAGGGAACTAAATGACCCGACACACCCGCCACCATCAGCGAGACATTTGAGTGAGCATGACATCCTCTCGTAGCCACCAAGGCATATTCAAGTCAATGAAAGATAACTAAATGTAAGTGGCGGCTGAACAGTACAAAGTACTCACACATGTGCTATGCATACAAACTTTACCCCCCCTTTTCACCCCCTTTTTCCAAAAAAAAAAACAAAATTTCTATAGCCTATATGTTATTCTGAATTTATTTAAATAGATTTGTGAAGATTTCAACAATAGCGGTTCAGTAGTTTTTACGTGATGCGCGGTCAAACAAACAAACAAACAAACAAACGAAAATTTTTAAAATGGATTTAAGATGTTCTCTTACTTATTTTAAGTCACCCTGGCTGGTTTTTTTTTTTAAATCTTCAATGAACAGATTTTTTGGTCTCAACGATTTTATTATATGTATAGATACTTCATGTGTAATAGTAGTACATAGGCGGACTATTTATCTTAACATACATATTATTAATGTTATAAGACTGATAATCCAACTGTACTAATAGGTCCTTGGAAAGTACCTTGTCTTTAGACTGATGTTTTGTTTTATCGTTGATGCCATGTTCCAGTAATGACGTTACTTTATGACAGCTGATCAGTCACAATCGTCATACGTGTCAGATACAGGAGGCTGGCGGTTCTCATGCGGACGCCATATTGATTTGCCATAAACGCACGGCCGCGGATATGTGCCTCGTCTCGCGGAATGGGGTCGTAAAGATTACGATATTGAATAAACAAAGTGATGAGATATCATCTTTATGTCGTATATACCACGTTTGATTATTGTCTTCGCGTAATAAACACTTTATCTCTAAATATAAAAACTCACGCGTCACTGTGTTGGTCCACTCTAATCCCACCCGGATTAGAATGGACATACAACCTAACCTAACCGATTTCAGTGAAACTTTGTGCATGTGAAACTGTGACTTTGGAAAAAAGGATAGTATATTGTACCCAATTTGTGGCACCATGGGAAGCAGTAGTTAGTTAATTTATTTTAAAAAATGCCGCCCATAATACTGGCACAATTTTGGAGAACCATAAATACACCTCAAACTCACTTCAAGGGTTAACAGGCTAAACGTATCCTAGTGGACAGTGAGCTCTCCTGATGAAACGAGCTGTCTTTCAATGTTCGTAATCTAACATCGCATGTTTCCAGCAGAGATGATACTTGCCAGAGCCACTCTTTTCACCTTTGATCTATTGCTAAAATCTTCCAGTGTCTTATAATATACGCTCCAACATTATCCAACGCTCCCCCCTCGCCCCATTCAGATCACTTCCAAATGATTCGGAACGATAGACTTGTCCGAACATCCCACACATTAGCCAGTACCTACTAATGTACCGCTATTACGATTAACTTTAATCAACATAATGGCTCGTTCCCTTTATTATATACCACCGGATTACACTAATGTTATGGTTATTTGCACTTATGTTTAGGGATTTCACCATTAACGTAATGTAGGGTAATTAAAATTAAATTAAATTGTGTTATCTGGGTATTGTAATGACAAATGCAAGCCGTCCTAAGTGGTATTGTGTATTTAGTGAGGTACGAGTCAGGTGCCGTAACCGCGTAGCGCTACGCCGCTACGCATGGGTGTCTCTACGATTCTGCGTAGGCGGGTGCTACGCGGCCTACGAATCACTTGAAAAATGATATAACTAATATAAAATGACACTAGTATATTGTTAAGCAATAGGTTAATTTCACAGCCTACGAAATATAACCTTTTATTTTTCACAAATAGCCTTTTGAATACTCCATTAATTGTGTGAACACTTTCAGCCTTGTATTAATATAGCGAGGTGTGAGTTTTTGTTTATTTGATTAATTATTTTCTGCCAGCTGTTCGGTTCCATCAATCATTCGAGTAATGCTCCGTTTGTGTGTGATCGTAAGCTCAACACTAACTGGTCTGCATGAAAAGCAACTAGTAACCAGACTAACTTGAACTGCTTTTCCTTAAAGCCTTAGGCGATCCATTGAAATACTAATTCTTAAGAGATTTTATTAAAACCTTTTAACAACGTTTATTGCTGAAATTTTGTGGGAAATTTCAAGGAACATGACTTTGAATGTCTTTGAGATGAAGCGGAAAAAAAATAGTTCAGTTGAAAAATAAAAATGACACGACCGACATTGTTTATGAGTAGATAAAATAAATTTCGATACATATAATATCGTTTGATGTTGTCACACCGCAGGGCAGAGACCTTTTCTCAGAAAATGTGCCTTAGGTACGATGTTGTGGCATAATGTTTTTCTTTTAACATTACAGATATAACTTACATTTTAACCTGTTAGTATCCTGTGTTAGGTGATTTTTAAACAATTATCCAGTTATTACAAAACGATAAATATTTTTAAAATTGCCGTATTTTTAAAACATTTTCCCTCTCCCTGGAGCGTGACAACGCAAGCACGTCCCGTCACGTCACATCGCAGAGGGTTCTGTAAGAGCTATTGAAAACCCCACAAAAACACCCGGCGACCATTTTAGCTCAATTGGAAAATATTAGCGCAGACAATGAGCGACACTCGCCGACAGAAGTGTTTGCTCAGACCGAGGAGTACTGTCGCGAACTGAAGTGGCTTCAATAAAAACTCTGCTAATGTAAACGCAGTTCCTAAAGTGACACTTTCCGTTTGTCAAAGTCGGGCACTTCGGGTGATTTCGGTCGACTTCTTGTTTCAATATTATTTTTTTAAATTAGCCAAAAGGGTATCGTGTAACATTTCGGAGTTTTATTTCTTTTAATATTTTCTGGTGGTAAGGTGAACTCTCTTTTCATAATCAATACAGTGTAAATTCGGCATAGTAACTGGTGCAATATATCAAATTCAAATTCAAAATAATTTATCATCTCTTCACAAACATGACAAAGGATGTATAATTATGTATAAAACTTAAAATTACGGTAGATAAGTTTGTGAGAGACTGGTGTCTGCACTAGGAAAACCTGTAGCAGATCACCAGGTTCCCGCCACACGGTATTTCGATTATTTCATTATAAACAATATTAAGTAATTCATTTTAAATGTGAAGGGAAAGTGCATACACAAGAAAAAAATATAAATAAAAACAATTATAAACTATTACTTCAAAATTAAATTTTAAATTACAATTATAAATTAATTTACAATATATGTACTATAGGTACAGAAGACAAGTGTTATGTTACGTTTACCTACATTTGTAGTTGTACCTCAAACCTCCAAAAGGCATGTTTAACACCATGATTCATGGCCACATTGCATCAGCAATAAGCATAAGAACTTTTATGTCTCGAACCTTGCACTTTATTTTACGATAAAAGTAACCTTAGCAAAGTGGCCGCGATCCATTTTGTATCCTTAAAACATTTTATATGAGCAATAAAACCGCGTCAATGCTTGCAACAAAATATGATTGCAACGGACGGACACGGTATTATTGTATCAGTTCTATTAATATGATACACGTTACAGTGGTTGATACGGCTGCGGTTACACGTGTCGATAGTGTAAGTGTTGGAAGTGGGAGGGTGAACATACAAGACTGAAAGTCAGAAGCTTAGGCTTAAGGTACTTAAACGGAAGAGATGCTACCACGATGCGCGATACAAATATTTGTATGTTTAACTGAATGTATGTCTATCATTAGCTGTAATTGCGGTAAGGCTCTTAATTCATGCTATACTAAAACTAAAATTACGAATTTTAATAATGAACTTTCGAAACCTCAGAAGATAGCGACAAGGTTTGAAAGTAATGTTTTCAGTGAAGAAGAAATAACGACAAAGTTTATTTTCTAGAAGAAAAAACTTCATGCTTATGCTTTTAAATATGGAATTACGTTAGTAGGTACATTCGTGTAGACGCTTTCATTTGAAACGTAACGTTTGTTTGTGGCAGTGTTTAGTCTGGCCCTGGGAACTGGAGCAGTGATTATGTTCACACACATTTGACGCAGAAGGCGTTTCTTACTAAAATAGACTACATTATGGCACTGGCTTTTATCAATCGTAACCTTTTGAAATCAGTAACTGGACTAGACCTTCTTTGAAAGCATCCGGAAGGCGTTAGGTACCTGTAAATACTTTTGAAGGGTGAAAGGGCAAGTCTAAGCAAGGGAAACTAAGTCTTAATGTGGTGTAGGTAGTTCGTTTTTGTAATGGCTTGCGTTTGACCAGTAGTTACGTAGGTATCTAAGTAACTGGATTGCAGGTGTCAAAAGTTGTATTTCATCTGTATGTCTTAAGACTGTAAACCGACCCCAACATTGTTCGAAAAAGGACAATCTTGCCTAGAAATAACCTAAGAAGCCACCGTTACTCAGTACGTAACTAAGTGTAGTACTTAGTGCTGGTGTAATAATCGAAAGTTTTCTTTGTAAGGTTCCACTTTGAGACGCGACTTTAGTGATTAATTAATCGTTTGAGTCGACAATTTGGACGCGAGGGACCGTGCCGCTGAAGGATTGTAAAACAGATGTCTTTGAAGTCGCTCTCAGAGGGATCTATTATTATAAGTGAAATGTTCAAGAAAATATTTTCAGCGAGAACTCTCTTCAATAATTTGAGTGTTCCTAACGAATATTATATTTCAGTTGTTCTTGATTAAATAAGGAGTTTGTTTAATTTCCTAAATAATCTCAAGATAGGTATCACACACCACGTAATGGCTCTACCGCGGCTGACAACAACAAAGTAGTAATTAACTCGTAATTACTGCACCACTGTTAGCGACAAAGTGACATTCAACCTTAGGATGACAATAACGAGGTTGAATAAATACCTTTCGCACTATTTAAGGTTCATAAGCTTTTACTGTGTTGTTGTGTTAGAATATTAAATTAATGTCCGTTGGTTCGGTACTGAAAAGCGCCGATTGTAAGGTGTGTCTGAGTGTACACTCTGCGTCCTTTATTGAAGCTTATTGAATCAAATCCAGCGAATGATTGCCTAAACAAAGTTAGTGAAAGTTAAATTACGAAGAAGATTGGATTAATTCGATCCGCACAAAAGATTTGGAGCTTATGCTTTAATTATTTCGTTCCATTTCTGATTGTAAATACATTTCTGTTTTAACTTTATGTTATTGTGTAGCTCCAGTTTTGGGCACCATACATTTTTTTCATGAAAAACCAATATTTTTTTAATAAGTTTTTGTTTTAATATTTAAGAAATTTCGATTCCTCAAAATGTTCTCAACCATAAATAAAAATATTCATAAACCCTTGTCTGATAGTAATGCCTTTTCTCATGGGGTAGGCCGAAACTCCAGAACGCCACGTGCTAGGATTCTTACATACTCCGTCCACGATTCCAACCTATACCTAATTTAATGATTGATTGATTTATATTGAGGATTTCATACCCCACTGATGTGCAGAAATATTACTTTATAGGACGATCGTACAAAATTCATCTTTCTAATCAAGGACGTAAGGGTCAATGTGGCATGATGGCGAAAATATCATTGCTACGAACTATTGGAGCGAGATTTCCGACGACTTCCATTTGTTGTGTACTCTTGAGAAGGAGAAAATCGGCGTGAAATTATATTTGCGTCTTAGATGGCAGGCAATAGCTGAGTGAAAAGGCAATATCGTATAGTATTAAGAATAATCAGATTGTAGGATTGTTTTCACATTTACAAACGCAATTATCCAAAAGTAAGACCTTAGCTGCAGCTGAGGCGGAGATAAATCAACTAATTCTCCGATATCTTGTTACCCAAACAAACAGCGAGTTATCTGCATACCCCGCGAGTCTGCGAGGGCGGGACGCGAGGGGGGGTCTCAAAGAATTTTTAATTAAACATGAATAAGCCTCTTTACCCTCGGAAGCTTTAATCTCACGATTCCATTTTAATAAACTGGAGATTGGCCACCGAGCGCCTAATGTTCGAGATGTTGGTGCCAAATCATCTGGAAGAAAGAATAAATTAAATTGGATTTGAACACATGTAAGAGAAGCACTTGAGATTTGGGTCTACTTGTGGGATACACGGGAGGGCCACTCGACCGAACGGCAACTCGTCATAAAATTCCTCATAATTGGTAGCTATGGCAGCCAACTCATGGCAACAGTTATAATTATATTTTCCTCTTCGATTTAAGTTTAGGTACTTACATAAAAAAACAACAACACAGTACATAGCATAAATGGAAACAGTGGATTATACTACCAGTTTTAAAATTATTGTCAGCTTTCCGGACTCCTATACTAGGTACACAGACCTTCTTAGGAGTTTTTGCGGCTTCAGTTTATATAATACAACTGAGACATTTTGTTTGTTTACAGTGGTTGTTAACACAGCAAATGGAGTGAATGATTGTGGTTGTGTATCTAGGGGTGTGTATATGAGTGTAGTGTGTCTGTAGTGAGGTGTGTATGTGAAATCAGTGTTTAAATAGCTGTCTTTCAAGGAAGGAAATAAAAAATAAAATTAAAATTAAAAAAGTTATACCTGTTGTACAAAATAATTTTATTTATTTAATTGAACTTTGAGCCGGCAGAGGTTTATTTTACATATAGGGGAAACTTTGGCGTCTTAGAAGCAGCTTTTAATCTAATGGAAGGTTGGATTGTCTCCGCAGGACTGAACGAAGGACATATAGTTGCCTCACTGTGAGAACTTCGGGCTCAGAATATAACTGATCAGTGGTGTAGTCTCTAGATTTAAGAAGCATCACCTTAAGAACTGCGCGTTGTGCCCGCTCTGCCGGGATCATTGCGGTTTTGTAAGTTCCGCCATACACCGGAATGCAGTACATAATGATGGACTGACAAAGGCTGAGGTAAACAAGAGTCAGAGTTTCAGAATTGGCGCAGTGCGAGGGTGGGGTTTATGATTGTGGGCGATAGGACCTGATTCTTAGTTTCGTCTTCTCCAAATTAAATGTCAGTAAGTTAGTAGACAGCCATTCCATTTTTAACCGAGTATTCTTCTCTATCTCTGGCTTGCTCCCTGTTTTTGTCAGACAATAGAAGTGCAGTATCGCCCGCAAAAGAGAAAATTCTCAATTAGAGATAGGATAGGAGCTTGCATAGGTTATAGATGTATATTTGGAAAAGTGGGATGCCATAAGTGGGATGCCAAAAGTGGGATGCCAAAAGTGGGATGCCAAAAGTGGGATGCCATAAGTGAGTTTTTCATATGAACTGGTGACTGAATCTTTAAGAGCACATTGTGATCTATCACAGAGGTAGTCTATGAATAGTCTGAGAGATGCTCCACGCACTCCTAAGCTTTGGTTAAGTCTAAGAAGATGATAAAGCAGTTCAGTTTATCATCTAGTTTGCTTACCAGACAGGTAGTGAAGGCAGCAACGGCATCCTCTGTACTATTCAGCCGTACTGGTTTTAAGCTATTAATTTGTTTTTCCAGAAAGCTGACTAAGCATTTAAAAGATAGCTGGGCTATTGTTTTGATTAAGATACTTCCCGAATTGAATCATACAGTATTATTTCAGATAAGATAAGTCAAATAATCATTAAGGACCTAAATCCAATATATTCATTCATTCAGAGTAATTCAAGCATCCTAATCCTCTGATGCCCCAAATTATCTCTGGCTTCCTGTCTCGTCACAAATCATACATCGATCGTGACGAACGGATAACAATCTGTAACTTTCTTCAAAGCGTCTATTTCAGGAGTTTAATATATTCATTTATATTTACGACGGTATGAATTTAAAATGCCGTAAGCGACATTGAGCGCGCTGCAAAATTTTCAACATTCGGCTTAGGGCAGAAAGTTGCAAATCCGACAGCACGCCAATGTCTCTTACGACAGTTTCACCGTCGTTTTTTATGCACAGTACAGCGGTGGCGTGCTTGCGGCTTTGTTGGATTTTAAACAAGTATCGGTTCTGAGAACAACCGCACTTGAAGTTTGTTTACTGGGAAAGAACTTCATTATACCTGAAGTTATATAATTCATTAGGATCGATGTACTTCCGAGGGTATCGATGCCGATGTGGGTAAGGCAGGGCAGGAAAGTTTTTAATTAAGACTTTAAGGGTAGACTACTTACGGGTTTCAATCACTGCCTGTGCATTATATTTGACCATTATTAAAATTAAAAACGACTAAATAAACGAAATAATAACTAAAAAAAACACAAAAAAGTGAAAAATAACTTTAGCTTCAGAAGTCGGTGACAAAAAAACTAAATCAATCAAACAAAGGTCACCGACTTCTGAAGCTAAAGTTATTTTTCACTTTTTGTGTTTTTTGAAGTCGGTTTTATTTTTTGTAAAAAAGTTTTTATTTTTCACTTTTTAGTCTTTCACATGTGCTACTACTCAGAGCGTACCGGCGTGATGATATGTTATGAACTGGTGTAAACAATTGACAGACATGAGATTTTAGCAATCCCCAGTCCATTTGCTATCATTTATTGAGGAGTTCCGTTGCCTATAATCTCCGAAGTTCTCCATCAGATCTTCACCAAATTTAAATGGGACTACTCCGAGAAAGTACTCTTCCAAAAACTACCCAAATCGCTATAAGTGTGCCTATTAAATTTGAAGAGTTCTCTCTATTTCTCCAGGATCTCATCATCAGATCCTGACTTGATAATCATGGGACCACTTGGAAAATATACCCTTTCAAACAAAACAAAAAAAAAACAAATCGGTCCAGCCATCTTCGAGTAATCGGGGAACATACATAAAAAAATAGCTTCCGACGAATTTAGAACCTCCTCCTTTTTGAAGTTGGTTAAGAATAAACTACAAAAAGGCATTAAAACACTCCTCCTCAACGCTGTCAGCTGGTTATGTGCCCAAGAGACTGACGGCGGCGGCGTTGCCACGTTGTAAGGCAATACTTAGCGTCTGCCCAAGGAGAAAGTATGCCCTTGCAACTGGGCGTTATAGTCCTACTAGTTACAAAGTGGCTCACTATCATCCTTCACAAAATGTTTTTTTTTTCCTGGTAAAATAAAACACGACTAGCAAAGGCACTTGCAAGATTCTACAAATCTTAATTTATGAAAACTCGATGTTTTCATAGAAATCGCCCTGCCAAAAGTGATCTCTCATCTGGATCCTAATATCTGTAGTATGTTAGAATAAAACCGGCCATGTGCGTGTCGGGCCACGCGCAGTGTAGGGTTCCGTAGTAGCCCGTTATCACAATATAGAACGAACCCGTTGGTACACCGCCATCTAGCGGCAGCAATTTATTATGGTTTTTTTATTTTACATTTTGTTTTTTCATGCAAATCTTTACCCGTTATAAAAACCAACTACTTCATCTTAGTCACTTATTAGATAGGATTTATTCTAAAGATTTTGTATTTGGTACAAAATTATCCGACACCCAAGTTCAACGACTATTACTACTACTACTAGAAGAAACATTATAAAAAATAAAATTGCACCGAAACATAATATTACTAAACATTGCTCTAAATACCAAGCAGTAGAATTATTTAATAAGCTGCCTACTGACTTGGACGCGTTTGCAAAATTGATAGGTACAGAATCGAACTACTAGATTGACACGGGTCATACACACAAGTATACGCACGACTAACTACGAGAATAGTAGTCAAGTGAACTCATTTTGATGCTTTGAAAGATTTTTACGTATTTCTTAGAAATAAAATTATGGTAGGTCCCTACAAAATTTTTTTTTTGCTGTCTTTACGAATTACCTCCGGACTTGATGGAGTGACCTGAAGGTATACTTCAGTGACTGCTACAGGAACTTCTCGACGTGTTGTACTAGGTGAGCCGAGTTTGGGCTCGTTTTGTTAGTCATGATGATACCTTACCTCCGGACTTGATGGAGCGACCTGAAGGTGTACATCGGTGACTGCTACTGGAACTCCTTGACGTGTTGTACTAGGTGAGTCGAGTTTGGGCTCGTTTTGTTAGTTATGATGCGACCTTACCTCCGGACTTGATGGAGTGACCTGAAGGTGTACTTCGGTGATTGATACTGGAACTCCTTCACATGTTGTACTAGGTGAGCCGAGTTTGGGCTCGTTTTGTTAGTTATGATGAGACCTTACCTCCGGACTTGATGGAGTGACCTGAAGGTGTACTTCGATGATTGCTACTGGAACTCCTTGACGTGTTGTACTGGGTGAGCCGAGTTTGGGCTCGTTTTGTTAGGTATGATGAGACCTTACCTCCGGACTTGATGGAGTGACCTGAAAATGTACTTCGGTGACTGCTACTGGAACTCCTCGCCGTGTTGTACTAGGTGAGTCGAGTTTGGGCTCGTTTTGATAGTTATGATAAGACCTGCTGGAAGGTGTAGGTACTATCGTGATTATCAAAACAACAAATCAAACGTTATCAATTTTTATTGTGAGAATATTTCTTTGAATATGTCAAAGAGTTCCAGTAGCAGTCACCGAAGTACACCTTCAGGTCACTCCATCAAGTCCGGAGGTAACGTCTCATCATAACTAACAAAACGAGCCCAAACTCGGCTCACCCAGTACAATACGTCAAGGAGTTCCAGTAGCAATCATCGAAGTACACCTTCAGGTCACTCCATCAAGTCCGGAGGTAAGGTCTCATCATAGCTAACAAAACGAGCCCAAACTTAGCTCACCTAGTACAACACGTCAAGGAGTTCCAGTAGCAGTCACCAATCACTTCATGAAGTCCGGAGGTGAGGTCTCATCATAACTAATAAAAATATTACCCAGTATCAAATTTGGTTTATCGAATATTTTGTGTTTGTACAGCGATCTTTTTCAACTCGAGCCGCTCCAAACAGGCGTTACGTGTCCACTCTCGACGGCGGCCGTGCGCGGACTAAAGTTTCATTCAAAGTGTTTGTGCAATCAATCAAGACGGGTATCCAAAATAAAATAACCCCTAATGCAATCGATTAAGATTCATCCAGAATAGCAAAAAATGTGAAAAAATAAGATTTGGTTTTCATTTTTTCTGCAACTATATAAATCATTTAGATAAAAAAAAATCCTTGCATTAAGAATTGATTATGTTTGCCAACATACAGTATTTTTAGAAATAGTAAAATATGTTAATAATAGCACAAAAAATGTACCTAAACTCAACCCTGTATCGTTAATTTTAGGGAAAATGGCAACGACAGATCGATTTTACATTATAAAAAATAAAATTTTCAATGATCAAGTACCTATTATTTGAAGATGAAGAACCAATCTATACGAGGTAGTTATTAGTTATATTGGATTTTGTTTGGTTATGCCATAAAATTGTACCGATAAACAGCATAATTTTACCTGATATGCAAACGCGCCCTTAAGATCATTGATTTACAAAGGTACTCTATTCAAAGCCAAACTTAAAGCATTCCTGTTGAATAAATGTTTATATTCTATATCTGAATTGGTGACAAATGATGGTAAATAGTTTTTAGTTTTAGTAATTTACCTTTTTGACATAATATTTATTCAAGACATTATACGATTTTTTGCATTTTAGAGAATAGATTTATAAGTATTTGACATGACAATATTTACAATAATTTATATAAATACTATTTACATTATATTGGCACAATATTTATCATTTGTTATTTTAGATTTTAAATTGAGTGAATTTTACTGTTTTTATATTCATCATTTATTGTTTTTAGCTATAAAATATTAATTAATGTACATACTAATTCAAACACAATGCGCATTGTTATATGAATAAATAAATAAATACTGCTAAACTAATAAAGTTATTAACCTTAACCTGTACCGCTTTAGTTTTCCTTTAAAGTTCATGAAATGCACTATCATCATGATTTTTTTCTGATTTTTCAAGCTCGCAGTTTAGCTTTTAGAAGGGACTATTTAAAATTTGCACTTTAAAGTTTAATATTTCGTAAATGGAGCATTATATGGAAAAGTAGTATAAGCAACCCCTAAGTCATTTTAAAATATATATTCAACGATACCCCACAAAATGGGGACGACGACGAAAAAAAATTCATCCCCACTTCACATGTCTAGGGGAGACATAATTATGTGAAGTGGGGATGACTTTTTTTTCTCTACCCTAAAAAAAATTTTTTTATCACTTTGTCGGCGTCATTGATATACACACCTTTACAATATTACAGCTTTCTAGTACCAACGGTCTCATAACAAAACCTCGATCAGACAGACAGACAGACGGAAATGATGAAACTATAAGGTTCCGGTTCCTTGTCAAAACTACGGAACCCTAAAAATGAGAATATCTGAGTGACACGTGTTTCTGTGTCACGTCAGATGTATGAGTATGTAGTTGCGCAACGTGTGGGCGTTATCTAACACGTGATACTCTCGAATGAGTGCCTTCTGTCACGCTTGTCTACTCTGTGTCACTATTAAGGCTGGCGGGACGTGAGGTTCTCACCCTCTGACGTTCCGCCACCTCCTTCGCTAGTATGACTACTTCGCAGAAGGAGGTGACCACACACTCTCAAGAGGGAAGAGGAAGGAGGTTTTTAAAGTACTGTACTTGAGCTTCTCGTTAGGATAACACCGTAGAATAGACGACGGGAAAGCTTCACAGAACAGGGGGTCGGGGCAGCTCCACAGACAGGCGGTCGGGGCCTGCTCTGCAGTATTGGAGTCAGGTAGGCTCCGCAATCCAGGTTTCGGAATAGGCCAGCGGTGTGAAGAAGGCACTCCGACTAGTGTAGGGTCGCGTCAGAGCGTCACACCCAGCGGCGAACCCTGACACTGTTCACCTTTAGAGGGTGAACTCCGCGTACTCTCACAACTTGCGATGGAGAGGGTTCTCTATTGGAACTCAGGCAGACTTTTCGCGGCTAAGATAGTTCTTTATCAGAACCCAGAAAAAAAATGGAATTTTATAATATTATTTCAGGTAACCATGTAAACGAATCGTTTAAGATCGATTCGCAGAGTGCTAACACAGAAAACACTAAAGTTCAGTACCCTGTGCCGCTACCAAAGCGAAAAATATTAAGAAAAATTGTAATAAGGGCACTAAATGATAGGTACAAAGCGTAAGTATAGCATGTAGATACTATAAACATTGCCTGAGTGATACATCGCGGTTTATAAAGAGATAGTATAACTTTATGTCACACAGGCATGCGCAGCAAAGACGTCGCTCTGCCTACACAAATGAACTTTTGCTATAACTATACTGTACTATTATTCCAGATTGTGCTCTAAAAAGATACAGAGCATTATGCTGATGGCAACTGGTTTGTTGAAGACAAATGGACAGTCTGTCTCCCAAGGATTAAGGAAATTTCATCGGCTTTACTTTCCATTGAGCCAGGCTATTTATACTTAACAAACGAGTTGGGTTTATTTTCAGTATTAGATTAGTATCAGTTCTTATGCCAACATTGCTAACGGTATTTCTAGTGGTAGTCCACTAGAAATACCGTTACCTAGAAATATTAACTCTGGCGTAGTTGTCTTAACTGATCAATATAAACTTATTAACTAACTAACTTAACCAATTACTGAAGTATTTGTGTGTACCTACAGTCCACAAATCAAGATACAAGAGCCAGTCTGGAACTGGAATTCTGGATATAAATAATATTATTATATTGTGTTCTATTTCGGTGCTCATTGAGGGAATTCAATTATTTATAATATGATGCCGTCTTACGGTTATGAGTTATTTTATCAAAGCTGGTCTCTGATCCGACCCATATATTCACAATGTAACTAAAATAATATTTTTGTAGGAATACAACCGTAAATTGTTTGCTGTCGGAGTGAACGTTGACTATGAGTAGAATACGGAATCTAGACGCACAAAATATCGATAAATGCTTAAACGATGCTACAAAATTGCGACGCACGTTACTGCATAAGACCGTTTCTACGAAGCGACTACACTGCTTTTTGATTTATATATTTCTGTGGATCCAATTTTTTATATAAGTGGTTTTTTCACTAAGTTTTGGCCTTAAATAAATTCATATCATTTACGTTTTTCAATTTTCCGTGTGGTCCCGGAACTAAAGAATATCTCTCATCTCATCCCGTGGGTGTCGTAAAAGGCGACTAAGGGAACTTACGACCCAGTGCAGACTAACAAGCACATTGGGTCAACCGAGTGGTGACGGGTTAACCGCCAGCAAAAGCATTCCCAATGAGGGTTAGTGTCAGGTAGGCAGCCGACTATAAAACCTATGCTAAAATGTTTATGCAACATTTTGAAAAAAAATGATATGCGCGATAGGGATAGGGCGTACCCGGAAGGCGACGCGTAGGGGCAGCACCCGGCCTCCGCGGGAAATGGACAAGGGTTGTTGCACCACCCCGGGCGGGTGCGACGTAAGAAGCGAGTTCGGGAAGTGAGATTGAGGTATGGTAGTTGGAATGTTGGGACAATGGCTGGAAGACCCACAGAGTTAGCGGATGTGCTGAAAAGAAGAAGAACAAATGTGGCGTGTTTGCAAGAAACTAAGTGCAAGGATACAAAAGCGAATCACTGCGAGGATCGACCGGAGGACACGGTGGAGCACACGGTGGAGGTGTGCCCTGCTTGGGTGGAGCACCGCCATGTCCTCGAGGTGGCGATCGGCGGCGGCGACCTATCGCTTCCGGCCCTGGTTCGTGCCATGGTCCGGAGCGAGACGGAATGGGACGCCGTCACCTCCTTCTGCGAAGCAGTCATGCTAGCGAAGGAGGTGGTGGAACGTGAGAGGGAGATATCCTCACGTCCCGGCCGCCGCGGGAGACGCCTCGGGCGTCGGGGGCCACGTGGTGGCTTCCGGCCACCGTAGGCGCGGGCCTGTGGTCGGGGAGCTATGGGCTAGCTCGCCGTCCTTCCGTCTCATGACGACAGGCCGTGTCGACGGCGCGTTCGTGTTCCACGCGCGCCTCAAAGAGAGTCAGCAATAGGGAAGGGGCCTGCAAGGGCCGAAGCCTGCCGGGGCTGCGGGACTATTCGAAAGAGATACCGTGGCCCCGGAACACAAAGGGCAATGAAGGAACATGGATGGGTTTTAGTCAGTAAAAGTCTGACACTCCCTCCTGCTCCGCCCAGAGCGGGAGAAGTCATTTGATGATTTCCCATCCTAAAAAAAAAAAAAAAAGGATACAAAAGCGAGAGAAATTGGTGAGGGATACAAGTTTTTTTACTGTGGAAGTGACGGAAACAGGAATGGCGTGGGAATAGTATAAGATAGTAATTTGAAAGAAAGTGTGATGGATGTAACAAGAATTGTTATTATTATTATAGCTAGCCTGTATTGTCCCACTGCTGGGCAAAGGCCCCCCTCCATTCCTTCCAACGGTCACGATTCTGTGCTATTTCTTTCCAATTCTCAAGGAAGACATCCAGTTCGTCCCGCCATCTCCTTCGTGGGCTGCCGCAACCCTGTGTCACTGTTTGGGGGCACTATTCCTAAGCCTTACGGGCCCACAGTTCGTTCGGCATGCGACAAACATATCCTGCCCAGTCCCATTTAAGTTGGGCAGCCTTTTGAGCCACGTCAACGATTTGCGTTTTGGAACGCAGTGTAGTGTTACGAATACGATCTGTTAATTTGACACCTAAGATACTGCGCTCCATAGCACGTTGGCAAACCTTGAGTTTGGACTTTTGGATGTTAGTCAAATACCAAGTTTGTGCACCGTAGGTCAAGAAGGATTAATGATTGATGAATGTAATGAAAATGTTGTCTTGAACGTGACTAGTGTGTATCCTATCACAGGTAGGATGCGATCAAAGGGTGAAAGAGAAGTTTTGGAAAGATTTTGATATAGTTTTGATAACCACCCTGTGCATGAAGAATTGATAGTTGGAGGTGATTTAATGGACATGTGGGAAGAATGAGAGGAAGTTATGAAAGAGTACACGGGGGATGGGGATTTGGTAATCTCAACAATGAAGGGATCTGGCAGTAGCCAACACTTGGTTTTTTTTCGGATGAGAAATCATCAACCTCCAAAAAAATAAAATGGCCTATGCTAGAGAAGTCTGACTGCGCAAAGAAATTAATAGAACGTGTGGTGTATAAAATGAAAGAGATGGGTGATATGAATGATCAAAGTGTAAATCAATGTTGAAAAGAGATGGCTCAGTGTATTAGGAGCGCAGCTAAAGGTATTTTGGGAGAGACGAAAGGAAAGAGCACGATAGACAGGGATACATGGTGGTGGTCGACAGAGATACAGAATGTGCTGAAGGATAAAAAGAAGTCAAAGAATGGCAGAGTGTTGGAAATGAGAGTGCTAGTTTGAAAGCTGAAAAGAACTAAACGAAAAGACTATGATGTGTAATATGTGGCAATAACAAGAGCAAAAGCACAGAATAAACTCTATGACACACTGGATAGTCCAGCAGGCCAAAACCAGCTATACCGGCTTGCTAGAGCTAGAGAGAGAAAGGCGAAGGTTAAATTGCAGAGTTGAAGGTTGAATGCTAAAATTAGTAAACGAACACTAAAATATAAATTAAAGACTGTTTTCCTCAAAGATGTTGTCGAAAGATGTGAAAATACCTACTTACTAGTTTTGTTTTTTGTTTTAATGTATCTGTTGTGTGTGATAAACGTTTTTGTGACATTTTGTTTCTAACGGTCCGGAAGCTACATGTCAAGCAGTTAGAGATAGCAACCTTCCGTTGCCTGTTGGTGAGTTGTTGAAGATGGCCGTTGGTGACGATAAGTCACCAGTCAGTTTGTGTTTCTACTGTAACTTTTATTGTAATTCTGAATACTTGTGACGGCCCGGCCCGCCGCAACCGCGCCGAGCGGTGCGTGTGCCGGCCGGCGGCGGCTCGCGCTGCCACAATATCTGCTACTTGCTACTACCTACGATTGATTGTTTTGCCTACTGTTAGGTACTTATACTGTATTTACTAAACTGTTACTTTATGAGCTATTACTGTTTGAACCAAAAATGTATTAAGACGAGCGCTAATCCCGCCGACAAACTGTTACGCAGTTTGGTGGGTGTATAAAATGTACAAAATGTTTGGTCCTTATTAAATGATTTATTTATTTATTATTATTATTAAATGCGTAAAAGACGAAGCTGGAATGGTTATTTCGGATGATGAGAAAGATAAGAACGAAGGTTTACTTTGAAAAACTGATGAATGAGGCGAATGACTGGAGTGGTGTGCTCGACCAAACCAGTGAATGAGGGTCCAGTGAGAAAGGTTAGCGTAGATAAAGTGAGAATTGCAGTAAATATAATGAAGAATGGTAAGGCATTAGGACCAGACGGAATACCGGTTGAAGTGTGGAAGTTATTGCGGATGGACGGACGGACGTGGTTAGCTTTATTGTTGCTGGAAGAAGCCATACCTACCTGACAAATGGTGTAACAGTTCGTTGGTGCCCATTTTTAAAAACAAAGGTGATGTGCTGGAGTGCAACAATTTTAACCACTCACTAGCCCCGCGCGCGAATTTTTTGCACCAAACCGCCACGCGTGCAAAAAATTGCGAAATATTCGCATGTAATTTGACACTTTAGATAAACAATCGCAAACTACAAGAGTTATAGCTAAATAAAATTTACAGTGAATAGCTGAATAGTTATGGAATCTATATATTAAAAAAAAAAACTGATATTAATTTGAAACTCAAAAAAAATGTAGAACATGAAAAACAGTGATGAAAACGGATATTTCGTTATTAAAATATTAATTTGAATTTTTCTAAATATTAAATTTCAATTAAAATAATTTAAAAATAAACTAGATTATATTTCCTTTCCAATAAGACCATAATCTTATTAGTTTATTTACGATAGTCTAATTAGAATTAAATTAGAATTTGGATACTCACTGTTTATTTTGACGCGGCCTGCGCCAACGACTGTTTTTGAACACGGTTATTTACGTACCTATAACTTTACGAAGCCACTTGTTTTTGTACATACAATTTAATAATATGCTCACAATACTAATTATGCACTGTTTTTCCGTTAACACACACGTTTTAATCACAAAAACACTTATTTCTTGTATAAACACAATCACTATAGGTATTTAAACCTACCACTTTTTTGGAGGCGAAATACTCAACTTTGAGATTCGAAAACTAGATTACCTTTATGATAATATAGTAGCACAGATTTTTACGATTAATTTGATATATAACACTATCCGAAAATACCAATATACATAACAGAACAATTGAAATACGACGCCACACGTCAGAAATGGCGGAGTTTGTTTACACTAAAGTTTTTACTTTTATTTTGACATTTGTCGATGGAATAGTGTTGCTATTGTTGGTCCGAACGTTGAGGAATATAGTATAGAGTTTGCTACAAGAGGAATAAGCTCTAGAAATAGCAGTTTAGTAGATTTTTTATTGCATTTGTTGGACGAATGCGCTACTGGCTGCACATGCAGCCAGGGACATTTCGCAAAACAGCTACTGGCTGCACATGCAGCCAGGGGCAGTTGAGTGGGTCAGGAATAAAGCTAATGTCACATTATATGAATATTTGGGAGAAAGTTATTGAAAGGCGACTGAGAGATGAGAGCGAAATTTCACAGAACCAATTCGGTTTTATGCCTGGTCGGGGAACAACGGATGCCATTTTCGCTATCCGCCAGCTGTGCGAAAAATATAGAGGTGCACATTAAAACTTGCACATGGTGTTCGTCGACCTCGAAAAGGCAAACTCAAACTCAAACTCAAACTCAAATCATTTATTTCAATTAGACCATTACGGCACTTTTGAATGTCGAAAATACAAAAAAAAGCAAAGCTACAGTCACAGTCACAAGGCATAATAACTTGAGAAAGTACTGTAGTTGCCCATTCCCTAACGTAGATCTCTATGGAGAAGAACGGGCAAGAAACTCCATGGACACTCTTTTAAATCAAAATATTGTTACAAAATCTTGGTTACATCATTCATGTTGAGATTATACGTATATGTGAGAACGATGTAGAAAGACGTGCACATTAAGAGCGTCCAGAGTAAAATGATAAATCAAAAATTAAAAAAAATAAAATAAAAGTAATTAAAAGTGAACGAACCGTGGCAGCCAAGAGATGGCCAGTCCCAACTGATAGCGCCCATACGACAGGGTACCCCGTGAGGTTTTGTGGTGGGCTCTTAAAAAGAAAGAACTATGTGCAGTTGTTCCGCGCGATGTACAGTCGATGTAGAACCCAAGTACGGTCTACAGCAGGCACTACCGGCAGATTCAATGTGGCAGTCGGCTTGCACCAAGAGGCGGCTCTAAGCCCTTACCTCTTCCTGGTGATAATGGACGCTCTTACATTGGACATCCAGGAAGAGGCTCCCCTGGCCTATGCTGTTTGCCGATGACATTGTGCTAGTTGCCGAGAGTGGCGAAGAGGTCCAGAGCAGATTGGACGTGTGGTGGCAAAGACTGGAGAATGTTGGCCTAAAATTCAGTAGAACCAAAACGGAATACTTGTTTTGTGATGTAGGCGGTCTCTCCAGTCCTGTGCCTAGAACCCTTGCCGGAACGCCCATACCCATCTGCTCCGATTTTCGGTACCTCGGGTCGCTTATTCTGGGGGATGGCGAAGTAGAACGCGACGTAACGCACCGGATCAACTCAGGATGAAATGGCGACAGGTCACTAGAACAACTTGCGACCCACGGATGCCCCTCAAGTTAAAGGGGAAAATATACAAGTCCGTAATTAGACCTGTCGTACTGTATGGATCAGAATGCTGGGCTGTGAAGAAGATGGATGAGAAACGATTGCATGTAGTGGAAATGAGAATGTTGAGATGAATGTGTGGAGTGATAAGAATGGATAAAGTAAGGAATGAGTATATTAGAGGCCGTTTGAAAGTGGCACCAGTCACACAAAAATTTAAAGGAAGTCGTTTGTCTTGATATGGACATGTAAAGAGGAGGGATGAAACGCATGTGACTAAAAGAGTGATGGACATGAATGTCGATAGATGGAGCGGGAGAGGAAGGTCAAAGAAAAGATGGATGGATTGTGTGAGGAACGGAACGTAACCGTCCATGTAAACATCAGCTCCGTAATTTAAAACTTTTATAAATAAACAAACACTAATTAAGTGATGAAACAAAGTGAATAAGTGAAAGGACACTCCTTTACATATGTGACAATGTTATGAACGAAAACCATTTACAACAAGTGAAGTTTTAAACAATTTATAAACTGTGAAGAAAAAAACTTAATTACGCTTTCACCACAAACTTCTTGTGACATAAACTGTGAACCTGTGTAAATATAAACTGTTACCAGTGATATTCTTCATGATTTTTGACTAAACTCAAGAAAAAACAGTGACGAAAGTAAACAGAAATATTTAAACCATAACCGTTCAAACGTACGTTCCTCAAACAAAGGATTGAACTTTGGACCTGCCCGAGTGCCCGACGCCTGACGTTATCTGATCAAGAGGTATCCACTCACCAAATTTAAGCGACTTACGTAGTGATCGTCTAGGGCAGTGGTTACAGCATTGACCGCTCTGCGCGTTGAATCTAATAGACTCGAGTTCAAATCCCAGTTACACATAAACTTTTTTCCAATTACTTATTAAAAATCTGAACAGAAGTTGACAAAAAATTCCAAGAAGAAAGGTATCACAGCGAACGAAACATTAGTAGTTAAATAATGGATTCTTGTAACAAAAACATCACGCTGAGGCGTAAACAACCTAAAGGTGTAAGCAGTCATAGCAGCCATGTTGATAATTCTATAACCACGTCGTCTAGCATGTACCTTTCAGATACCGCACGTAGTTTGCCAGATCTATCGAAAGTATTGCTTAACCATGAAGTAGAAGTGTTGCGAAGTGAAATAATGAAACTTAGAATGGATTTAGAAAGAACTCAGAATGAGGTAGATAATTTAAACTCGGAAAATTTTTCGCTACAAGTAATTACTTCTCAACAAAACAAAATCGACAAGTATAAATTGCTTTGTACGGATTCGTGCAGGGTGGTTATTAATAACAGTACAGTATCCTCAAAAAAACGCAAGTCTACGAAGTCGAAACGTAACTCATATTTGAATGAAAGTTATAGCGAATTACATATTAACCTTGAGAACACTATCGAGACTCCGATTAGTCACTCCGTGCAACAGAATGAGTTGACTTCTACTACAAACAAGAAGCTAAATGATATAATTATCCCAAGTATTTCTCCTGAAATCATGAATCAGGGTTTTAATGAAGTAAATAGTACGCCCCCGGCAGTATCAAGCTCAGACGTAATCGTAAATAAAACCAATGGCTACAGAAATAAGGTTCTAATATTCTCTGACGAACGTACACATATGAGAAGCCCACTGCAAAATCTGATCGGATCAAACTTCATCGTGTCATCTTTTTGCAAACCTGGTGCAACTACAGATAAACTACTTGAATCGTCACTTGAACTATGTAAAGACTTTAATAAGTTTGATTATGTCGTAGTTATGTGTGGCAATAATGATAAGGACCCATTAAGAATACAATCAATTCTATATTTTTACTTGGATAAACTTGCTTCTACGAATGTTTTACTTTGTAATCAAAAAGAGGAAAGTTCTTAAGCGAGTTTAAACTGTGCAAAACATTCCATCACATCTGTTCCCAGTTTAGCCACAGTGTATTTGTTAACATCAACTGTAAGGTTCCTTATGCCTCATTTTTTTTTTGGTACTATGCCGGTTTTTGTTGAGAGACATATTGCATCTAAACTATAAACATAATTATAGACAGTATAGTGAGTCCTATTGTAATGATGTTAAACAAAAAAATGCAGTGTCGATATCCACACAGACCGAAATGTTATTACAACCAGATCGAGAGAAAATAATTTATTTCGAGAATGAATATAATTTTACTATTCTACACAGCAATATACAAGGTATAAGGTCAAAAATAAATGATTTGGAATTGCTTGTTGAGTCAAAAGACATCGACGTTCTTTGTCTGAGTGAAACTTTTTTTCGTGACCAGAGGGCAGAAACACTACAGTTGCCGAATAATAAAATGGGTTCATATTTTTCTCGGCAAAATAAATCTCGAGGTGGTGTATGTATTTATGTAAAAAACTCAATTAACTACAAAAAAATTGAATGGTTATCTGAACTATCAGTTGAAATTCATTTTGAATGCTGTGGTATAATAATTCCAGAGACAAACTGGTATATACTGTGTATGTATAGAACACCTAACAGCAACTTTAATCTGTTTATTGAAAAGCTTGAGTTATTATTATTTAAACTAACCATCCGATCGAGATCCATAAACAAAAAAATATTTATCTTAGGTGACTTTAATATAAACACACTTGCCTGCACCACGAAAAGTACCTTATTTTAAAATACTCTGAAAAAATTCAATTTGCACCTGACCTTAAACCGACCAACCCGATTAACATCACATTCTGCAACGTGCATAGACAACATAATCACTAATCATCATAAATCCAAAGCAGAAATATGGGATCTAGGAATATCGGACCATACATGTCAAGCAATAAATATACCGACTAATTTAAGTTTCAGAGAAAAATACTGGTTCAAAATGCGACGTAATATAAATTATTACATCGACATATTTTTTAGATACATTCCTCAAATAAAGTTTCAAGATGTGTATCATCATTTGGATGCAAACACAGCTTACGAAGAATTTATTAGCTTATTTAAATTAATATTCGATATCTGTATACCAGTTGAGAAAGTTAAAATGCACTATAAAAAAGATTCAGCATGGAAAACTAAAGGCATCATAATTTCTAGTAAAAATAAACGAAAAATGTACCTACAAACAAAAAATAGTACGTCTCAAGAACATAAAATAAATATGTTCGCTGTTGTAAAATCTTAAAGCGTGTAATAAAACAATGAACGAGGAATTCTAATGCGAAATTCATCTCATGCAGTACCAATAAAACTAAGGCCACGAGGGCATTAATAAAACGACAAACCCAAACTGTAAATGTTCTTCAACCCACAATAGACTACATCCTGCACAATAACAATGTAATTAAATCTCCTATAAAATTAGCTAATACTCTTAACAATTTCTACATTAACCAAAATCTCAACACTACGACAGCGAACAAAAATAATTACAAATCACAATCTATTACTAACTCAAGCAGTGTTTTCTTCTACCCAGTAGACAGAAGCGAAATAATAAATATAGTTCTAAAATTAAAAATAAAACTAGTTGCGGACACGATAATATTCCTATAAGAGTTATCAAAGAAAGCATCCCATTTATTGTTGATCCACTGGTACATATTCTGAATCTTATGTTAGAAACGGGTAATTTAGCCCGATATCCTAAAGATAGCTCTCATAAAACCGTTATATAAGAAAGGATCACGGCACGACATAAATAACTACAGACCAGTAGCACTGTTGCCAAATTTCTCAAAAATATTTGAAAAGGTTATCTATGCTAGAATCACTAAGTTTTTAAATGTAAATAATATTTTTAATGTTAACCAATTTGGTTTCCAAAAGAATAAAACTACATCATTGGCAATATACAAATTATTCAATTCTATTTGGGATAAAATCAATGGTAAAAAACAATGTGCTGCTCTTTTCATTGATATGTCAAAAGCATTTGACTGTGTAAAGTATGATATTTTGCTTGATAAATTAGAAGGTATAGGAATAAGAGGTATAGCACTTAAATTAATTGAGAATTATTTAAATAATAGAATGCAAGGCACTGTTATTGAGGCATATAATGAACGTACAAAAATGGTGGGGGTAGTGACATCTAAATTCGAATCTGTAATACTAGGCGTACCGCAAGGCAGTATATTAGGACCTCCCTTGTTCTTATTGTATATCAACGAGCTTCCAAATATAATTGAACATCTTTGCGTAATGTATGCTGACGACGCAACTATATTTATTTCAAATGAATATTCCAATGACCTCATTTACGAAACTGAAATAAATAGAAGTTTAATAACTGTGACCGATTGGTTGCAGTCAATAAACTTAAAAGTCAACGTCTCAAAAACCAAATTGATTCAATTTAGAAATTATAAAAGTAAACCTTCTAAATGAAATGTAACCATGTCTGATACGTCGGTTGAAGAAGTAAAAGACACAAATTTCTTAGGAGTTACAATAGATCAACATTTAAACTGGAAGGCACATATCGAAAAGATTAATAAAAGAATATCCAGTGCTTGCTACGCATTGTCAGTTCTGGCAGAAGCTACAAATCCAAGTGTTACGAGAAATGCTTATTTTGGAAATGTGTACCCACTGTTAACTTACGGTGTCATATATTGGGGGAACTCGACAAACGTACAATCCACATTCATTCTCCAAAAGAAATGTCTTAAGACAATATGTAACATGCATAGTACCGAATCATTAAGAAATGTCTTCAAAACGGAGGGTTTCCTGACACTGACTGGTATTTATATACTAGAATTATGTTTATTTGTTAAAAACAATATGCAATATTTTAATTTTAAATCAAATTCTAATAGAAACATTCGGAAACAATATAAATATGACATTAATTTACCAGTTATTAACAATATGATGTATTATAAAAGTACATATGTTACTGCTATTCGTGTGTACAATCATTTACCACCGGCAATTAAGCAATTAAATGAAAATATGTTTAAAAATATATTTAAAAAAATGTTAATTAATAATGTATTTTATAATCTGCATGAGTTTTTTGATCAAAAATAATATTGGTTAGAACCTAATTTCTTAAAATACTTTTGCATATCCCACTTGGTTAGACTGTTGAAACCATAAATGTAATGTTTATTAATAAGAACTTAATGTACACAGTTACGCAATAAATATATCTTTATCTTTAGGAATGATATGAAAGAGAAAGGAGTAAATGATGCCGTGACGTCTGACTGGGGAGACTGGAAGAGGAAAACATATTGCGCCGACCCCAAGTAGAACGGGACAATGGCAGGAAAATGATAATTTACGTTTTTCAATAGAAAAAATATTATTAAGTATTATTCATTTATTATCAGAATCAAAAACTATTCCATAGATTGTTAGTAAATCATACTTGTAACTATGTTAGTATATTACTATTCAATGTCAACATTAAGTTATAAATTTATTACATTTAATTTATTTTACATTGAAAAGGATCCAGATCCGTGAACGGTATTCCAGTGCCTCACAAGCGGACAATCAACCCTTTCCAATATGGTATTCAGAAGGCTGTTGGTGCTGCCCCGCAGCATTTATTTATTTAGAAACACCAAAAAAAACTATCTTTGCCCACTTTTGAATTAAAATTATATAATAAAAAGCGTGGGTCGAATAATAACTGTACGAGTATTACGTAAAAAAACTTATTTTTAAAAAGATATAATGAAATGAAACATCCTTTTATTCATAGAAGCGTGTACCGCGGGCAATGCTCCTAGTACACACGACGTGGCATTGGCTGTAATTATGAATGAACATCCACGAGAGGTGAGCTGTGCCCCAGGGGCGCAGATCGGCGTGCGGCGGGCAAGCGGGGTGAGAGCGTGGCTCCAGCCGCTCGAGGGATGTACGCCGAAACGTGCCACAAATACTACGCCGCCAAGGTCTCGTGCAGTCGGAATGGAGCGCGTAGGATGAGACCACACGCTAACGAATAAGTACTCAGAAATACCACTCTGACTGCGATTAGATACATGGACACATTTTTGTTGAATTCTTTTTCAACTGATCAGCAAACAATCTTGTGTGATAGTAGAAGGTACTATGTACAATTTAGTAGTTGTTCGTTCTGCACTTATACTCTTAAAAGACGTAACGCTGACAAAAACCTATAAAAGTTTAGAATCGACTTTGGCTTCTGCCTTTTCTATGAAACACAAACTTCTACTTTATTTAAAACAACAAACTTTGAATACATTCTGATTTACTCCGAGTTTTGAACCTCTGACATTTGAGAGCAGTGTTCAACTGTTTATTCCACAACTTTTACTTTTTACTTTTACTTTTTTAGTCAACTTCTATGAAAACGTCGGGATTTTGACGTAACAAAACCAGATTTAAATCCTTTAGGCGCAGAATGTCCAATTCGCAAAATGTTGAATTCGCAAAATGTCCAATTTTCATCATAACGTTGTCACCCTCCGTGTGAGGCATAATTATGACACATAAATATTCCCCAAAAAGTACCAGGCTGGCATGAGCTCAAGGTGGTATGTATTTTAGTATGTCAGTGTACTATGACACTTTATTCAAGATGACGTCTCGTAGGGCACAAGTCAAAAGTGATCGCAAAAGAGTTTATTAAAAGGTTTGTTTTAGTGTGTTTCAGTTCCGAGTTCCGATCAGTAAGTAGAACACACCATTTTTGACTTTGGCGGAGGAAGGACGCCACTTCGGAACCTGAGGTCGGGTATCAAGTGTTTATTTTGAACATGTTTTCATGTTTGCCGTGACGTTGATCATAATTATGTATTTTGATAAACACATGTGGTAAGTCAAACATGTTTGGGACTGACATAAGTTACCCTGCTCCTCCGCTTTTGGTGCGTCAACTCTTTTGATAGTCATTGTAGAAATTCGAAACGTTTCGAAAACGATCGCTTGTCACTTGTCAAGGCTCTCTGTACCTGCCTTGCCAAGTATTTATCTTCTGTTGTTTCTCAGCGGCCTCGCCAGCAATTACTTTCAGACAACTGCTGTTTTTGAGTTTCTAACTTAGAGTAATATGGTAAAGTAGTAGAATAGTATCTAAAACAACACAGAACTTACTTCACAAGTTGTTGTTGTGGAGTGTGCCGGCGGTCATGATAATCAAATTAAATACTTCCATTCATAACAGTAGACGTAAAGTTAATATTTTTAAAACAAGCATCCATTCAAACTCTTGGAATGTACTTACGATCTAAAATGATTATCAAACTAAAGTTTTAAGCTTTGCGATCATTATACAGAACATCGTTAAAAATAATTATCATATAAAAACTTTATTCTACGTACTAAGTGAAATTTTATGATCCATTAGCTTTTGCCTCAACATTGTATTGTAATCCAACATTCCTGAGCACAGACTAAAACTTTAAATTTTTTTTAGGAGGCAATGATGTGTAGTTATAATTTTTTTAATGTGTGGCAAAGTTTAGAAAAAGTTGTTTAATATATTTTCTTTTTAAAAATCATAAATAAATAGCATAATCAGCCTTCATGTTCCCACTGCTGGGACACACGGCCTCCTCTTTATGAGAGGGAATGGGCCATGGTTGTGGAATCCACCACGCGGGCCCAGTGCGAGTTGGTAGATGTCACATGTCTTCGAATTTTTGGTTCTAGTTTCTCACGATGTTTTCCTTCACCGTTTTGAGAACAGTGGTGATGTAATAAATTACACAAAGTAACAATTTTTTTATGATATAAATATATTTTATAGTCTATGTTACTTTCTGATAATTTACCTTTCTATTGGTGTCAAAATGGTTAAAATCGGTCCAGTAGTTTCGGAGCTTATTCGGTACAAACAAACAAACAAAAGAATCCTTCCTCTTGACTAGCATACATACAAAGCAGCGTGTCCTATTTATCTTCCCAACTTAGAACATATGCATGATTCAGAATGCAATTCTAAACAAAACATAAAGCGCCTAATATTAATATTAAAACCGCAGCATCCGCCCGGCCACTATGAAGCGGCCATATTAATTCCAACGAGTACACTCACCAGCATGTCTTTACAATCATTCAATTGATTGTAATATTGTGCTGCTATGGAAAGAGTATTGGTACAACTTAATCGTGTTATGAATTAGGTGTCATCTCAAAGCTGAAATCAAGATTTCATGAGAATCTTCATCAGCCTACAGCAGTCCACTGATGGACATATGCCTCCTCAATCCCTCGCCACTCAGCTGATTCTCGGCAACTCTCAACCAGCTGCTACCAGCCACCCTGCGGGGATGTTTACACGAGAACTTCGCTGTGTAACTGTAAGATATTAATGCACGTGATTGTACGCCTGTTTTACGAGGCGGAGACGAAACAATGCACTGTTATAAACTCGCGCGCATGTGGACATCAATGTTTCATTGCTGCCTACACTCGGTGAGTGAATCGTAAAGTGAAGTACATCAGGGAAATTAGACGGTTAACACTTTATAGCTGGCTCATATTGTTGTAAAATGGGATCAATTGCAGCTTGTTCTTGAAGGATGGGACGCCATCTTGTTTGTGATGTTTCCTCATGGGGTAGGGTCAGTTGGGCTCCAACATTATGCTATACAGATTTAGGTTAGTCAAATTGTAGGAGTCTGACATTGTAAAGCTACATACATACACAGCAGATTTTCACAGATTTTGGGGAGTAGAGCCACAATATTGAAACTGGAAGGTTAACTTATGTTTAAAATTTTACATGAATGTAACAATCTGAACTGAAATTAACTTACCTCACACTGTTCACCGCACAACACCAGCGTTTTGTCGGAATGTATCCGCGTACAGTTTGAAACTACCCACAGTGTAAGCAAGTTGTGCGACTAAACGACAGACGGGCACCATTAACTATCACCCATGAATGAGAAACATAAAATATCTGTTAGGAGATGGTCGGAGTGAGGCTGTCGGTAGGCAGCGAGAGCGGACGACGCCGGGAGGCACAACACTCGCGACGAACTACTGCAATTTAAAGTGGTGGGCTCGTGGCCCAACTCCGAGCAATTGTTGGCTCTCTGCCATAGAAACACTAAGTCCGCATTATTTAGTTAGGATTTATGTTCAATTATTAGAGTAATATTAATGGTTTATGCGTTACCTTGGGTTCAGGAGCCTATTGTCTCGACATCAAAGTCCCATTCTCACGTAAATCATCGTTAATTTCGCGTGTTCGCATTGTGGAGCTGAGCTGAGCCCGAGAGCGGGTCCTTCCGCGCTGATCTAGTTATGTGCTTTTAGGCGCACTAAGGCGTTTTATTAGCATTGTAATTGCGCGTCGGATCTAATTAAGTTTCGCTCGTGTCAATCTTCGAACAACCCTAATGAAATCTGCAATCTCTTCTCTGTGTATTTTAAATCTTTCTATGAACCTTCCACTTTGTCAAATGATTTTTGCTCAAGCGCAGATTGTTCTGAGGACTGTACTGCTGTGGACAATATTCCTTTCTCAGTTCGGCAGGTATTGAGGCACCTGGAAACCTTAGATACCTCAAAAGGGCCTGGTCTCGATGCTCTTCCTGCAACATTTCTCAACAACGAACAAATGCTGGTGTTCGAGTACCGTTGCGACGTCTTGTTGACAATTATAATAAACACTTTCTTGACATCGATTTATTCTGTGCAACACGTGGGAAATTCCGAAATTCGACTCACAAGGCAATCAAAGAATTAGACATCTTGTCCTTCTACTCTTAAATTATTGTAGGTCAATATGTGTCACCATATACTTTATAATATTCAAAAGTTTAAAATAACTATTTTATTCACATTTATATCTTTGGTACTTTTAACTTCTCTTTGAAGCGTGTTAATAGTATTTTGCTTGTATTCTGTGAATAACGCTGCTGATTACATAATTGTTAATTTTAAGTTTTATGTCTCTATGCTTTATTATGTAATTGTTTGTTGTTCCTAATAAAATAAAATAAAAGAGATTTTTAACAATTGTTAGATTATAGCAGGCTTACATCAAATGTTTGCAGACAGACTTTAATTTAATTTGAGTGATGTCAGGCACGAGGTACAGACGCCAGCACAAATTTCTTTGATGATCAACTTTATCTTTTTATTATGTTAGGTTCAAGGTTTATTGGGAACATTTGACAGTTTCGGGCTTGATGTGCTGGCGTACATAAGTTTAGAAGATGAACATTGAACAGTGTTGCACACTACAAAGTTAGTTCGCTAACAGCGGTAATTGGCAACACTGTTCGGTATCGAACTCGTTTGGCGCAGTAGACAACTGCCATCTGCACGGAACGGCCGAACTTGTGGCAAGTCTGCTTTATGTTAGTTTACTATTAATAAATTAAACTATTGATATTTAATTTTCAAGGATTTGGATATCTTGACCGTTTAGTCAAACTGCCATCGTTGATTAAAATACAAATTCAAGTGAAGTTAGTGCAGATGTGCTGGGATGCTGGGAATCGATTGAATCCGAATCTGAACGTATACGGAGCTTCTCTAGATAATTTAAGTGTGACCATGACTATGATTATATTTGTTGATAAAATTAGATTATTTTCATTTTACTCATAGAATTTTTTTCCATTATATTTACAGCAAAAATCTATTCCGGATATTTTTTGCAACGGAAGCTGTCCCAGTGGATAAGGATAATAAAGTCGACAGCAGCATTAACCGACATTTAAGAAGAACATCACGCCTAATGCTGGGGTGCAGTGATGTGTTGTTAGTGTGATATATTGTGCGAAGTCACACGTTTACCGTGATTGACGTCACATTAGGTAGCTATCAGGGAATGGTTGAACATCTTGGTGACAAAGATGACAAGCATGTTTTTATACGGCGCGAATAACTTTGCTCTTGAATTATCCTCCAAGATAATCCTCTCTCTGGTAATCCCTTTCTAAATAACAGCAGATCTCAGCCAAACTTGTTTTTATATTCTCATCTGGGAAAATTTTACATTTCAATTATTTAGAAGCTCCACTTAGCTTTATGTCGTGGCGGGGAATGCTGATGATTACTGAAACACTACACTTTATGATGCACTTATGTAGATAAAATATACTGGATCAAAACATGGCTGGTGTCAATAAACCTTTAATTGAGTTATAAACGCACAAGGTGACGCCCCGGGGGCCGGCCCGGGAGGGGGACAAAACAACGTAAAAATGTTAATTTCGCTTTTACAGCCTCGCGAATAAATATGAAAGTGATACGAGGCCTTTATGTCGTATTGAATACGACAGAACGTTTATGCCGCAGATACGACAGACGTAGGGTTGCCATCCGTCCGGGTTTCCCCGGATTTGTCCTAGTTTAGAGGGCATCCGGGGAGCGTCCGGGCGGGGCTTCATTTGTAGTCCGGGTTTAAACATTTAAAGACTTAGACCACCTGCGACACACGCACTGTGCCCGCACGCCGCGATCAACCGACGAACCGACTCGCTAAATTCAATAGGCAAGACGACAGTATCAAAAATTGCAAATCTATTTAGTCCGTCAGTTAGAGTATTGAAAATTAACGGACACGTATTTTTTGATTTTGTAAATCAATGAATATTGACAAAAGATAAAACGCATCAAAACTTGGAAGTGGGGGCTCGTGAAGTCAGAAGTCGCTAAAATTATACCTAGGCGTGACGTATTGAGAATTTTAAAAGCTTCATATCTTCGTCAATTTTGGTTTACGTAACAAAAGAAAAAACACGGGTCAAACACTTTTTGATAATCTAACTGACGGACAAATTAGATTTTTTTTTGTTGTCTCGCCTATTGCGAATATTAATAATTAGTGTTTTATTTTAAGAATAAAAAAAATCGAACTGATTATTAAAACAATTTGTAACAAACTGTAATAAGATTCTGTTTCGTTAGGTACGTTTAAAATGATGATAAAAGATGACTAAATTTAATTTTAAGGTTTGAAAATAAATAAAAAGGTAATTTATGACATTTTAAACTGTTTTTTATTACACTGAATATGTTAAAAAAAAAAAACTGTTGACATGTCCGGGTTCTGGGCTCTAAAATCCGGGGCTTTTACGCGTCTTGTCCTGGTTGCCAAATTTAAGAGATGGCAACCCTAGACAGACGGGATCCACAAATAGCTACTTTATTGTTTCGAATGTAAATTACGTATAGCTTGAAATGGGACGTTTGATTGGTATAGACGCTTTTAATAATAGGTTTATATACTAATTAATACCTAGTATTATTTGTAATATTCTCAGCGAATTTCATATCAACTTGCAAACAAAACGATACAAGTAGTGTTGCCACCAATAGGGGATTCCCCGGATCCAATTCAGTTTTGTGAGTATGAAATCTTTGTAAAGAGCCCGCTTTTAACCTGAACATGGAATCGGTGTGAAACAAAGTAATGTTAAAGTCTGGTCACATTCACATATCGGTTAACAGCACTGTGAAAACCGTCTTATCTGCTTACGACATAAAAGCGCTATTAATGTCTAATTGTTATTTTGGAAGTCTTAGTGTGGTCTGACTTTACCTAACAGGTATGCATTCTCCAAGAATCAATTCTATTTGATTGTAAATTCTAACAGTCTAAAGTACCTTTTTATGGCTTCATTGAAATGAATAATGCCTTTGACTTTTTACTTTGTAGAGGTCGTGAGACTGGGATTATAATGGCTTGAGCCAATACCGACCTCTTGTTTGGTTTACAACGTAAACTTAAAGTTTCTCTGACACATAAATTACGTAGTAAATATTTATAACAGCACTGAAATGAATTGAGTTCAGCCTTGAACCCTCGCATTTGTTCAGGCGCTTGAGGAAAGGTTATGTGGTCATTACTTTGAAATAGGTCAATACTCTATTGTTAGGAGAGTGTTCAGCAAGCTGTTACTGTTTACGATCTAGTCAATGTTCTATACATAATAAGCATCAACGTCTTAATACATAGAAGCTAAGAAATACGTTGCTACCTCCAACAACATCTTTTTTTACTCATCAGCTTAGTGATAATAAATTAACAGAGAAGGAAAATATAGAGAGTAAAACCGGCATTTGAGAGAACTTACAATTTGTAGACATGTGACATTGATGAATGCGCATGGGGCCCGTTTCTCCCGTGTGCTGGAGTTACGATCGACATCTTACCACTGAGAGGATCTCTGTGTCGTGAGTACGCTTAGTTTGCACTGTGGAGGTGTGTCCCGCTTGGGCGGAGCACCGCCGTGTCCTCGTAGCGGTGATCGGCGGCGGCGACCTATCGCTCCCGGCCCTGGTTCAATCCATGGTCCGGAGCGAGACGGAATGGGACGCCGCCGTCACCTCCTTCTGCGAAGCAGTCATGCTAGCGAAGGAGGTGGCTGAACGTGATAGGGAAAGATCCACACGTCCCGGCTGTCGCGGGAGACGCCCCGGGCGTCGGGGCCACGTGGTGGCTTCCGGCCACCGTAGGCGCGGGCCTGTGGACGGAGAGCTATGGGCTAGCTCACCGTCCGTATGTCTCATGACGACAGGCCGTGTCGACGGCGCGTTCGTGTTCCACGCGCGCCTCAAAGAGAGTCAGCAATAGGGAAGGGGTCCGCAAGGGCCGAAGCCTGCCGGGGCTGCGGGACTATTTGAAAAGGATACCGTGGCCCCGGAACACAAAGGGCGATGAAGGAACATGGATGGGTTTTAGTCAGTAAAAGTCTGACACTCCCTCCTGCTCCGCCCAGAGTGGGAGGAGTCATTTGATGATTTCCCATCCGAAAAAAAAAAGGGTCTTAAGCTTTCGTTACACTCAGTGTCACCTTCGTTCGTGGTGTTCAACAAGCTAAATCTTATTGGATCTTTATGACCATAATTTTACCGCGACGGTAAAAATATGATGATCAGATAGTTGTCCTGTGCCTCGTCGTCCTGATGGTACGCTCAGGAAGTACTCTCTTGACGTAAGAATGACAAGTTCAAGAACGAGGCCAAAGAAATAGTTCGATGTCTTATGACAGCATGCGGACATCCGTTGACGTATCTACTTATCGCTACTTACATAAAACATTTATTTTTACTTTATGAACATCGCATATAAAAGCAATATACATGATTATGTATCTGTCTACATACACAGCCTGCACGTCTGTGAGTATGTACCTAGGTACCTAGTTGATGTACTTTTTATGGCATTTTTGCCACATATTCCAAATGTGAGTAATAACTCGGGCTAGGCGAGGGGAACCTACCGAAAGTAGCGTCGATAGCATATCGATGGCAACACGTCTACTAAAAGCTGGCCTAGCTTAGTACGGAGTTCCAATATAACAACAGGCTAGCTTATACTGGTTAGGTTACTACTGTCGTACGGTCTACTGTACCTACGTGTGTGTTAGACGTAAATTTATTATCTTTTTAGTATGTACTATAAAACACTGACTATATATGATTACTTTTATTTTGTTATTCACGAATGTAAAATTTTACGATGTCTATGCTTTCGTAATGTTCGGCTGAAAGTAATCCCGCAAAAGCAAAAGCTATTTGTTCTGACTGGCGTGTATCCTGTCACCTGTAGGTATTAAAACTGCAGTACCTCTGAGGTCACGTCTCTGGGACGTGCCCTATGTATCATTGACATGCTCGTGACGCTTGTCACCCGAGCACAATGTTAACAAGTCTCATGTGTCTGCACTGACACCCCCCAAACAAACTGAAACAAAGCTACGTTGCTTGGGGCGGTAGAAATAAGTATGGTGGAACCTTTGGTAGTATAGTAGGTCTTTGGTGTAAGCCTTATATATACGACATAAAAGTCGCAAACGCGTACTTATGTTCTATTACGAGTATATGTATAATGTCATAGTCTAAACTTGAATACCTACGGCAAAAAAGATTTTTTAAGTTACGTTCGGTGACTGAAAAATAAAACAATAAATTATTTGCTTGCTTGATCTTGTTTAGATACCTACCCATTATGTCTGCGGAGTTACACTCTAGCTAGCTAATTTAATTAGATTCTGTATAATACAGGGTGCTATGCTGTGCTATTAAGGTATTAGACATCATTGCCTGATAACATTGTACCTCCAGTAATGAATGGTCAAAACAAGTTCAGCTATCGGTCAAGCAGTTGTGCGCCCTAATCCCAACCACGAGCGAACTTGAATGAAAGAAGATCGATGAGCGCAGTTTCACCAAACAAGCTGGTATTGGCAAAAACTTCACCTCCTATTTCTAAACATAGCGGAATTAATTATATCCAAATTGTTACAGAGAGAATCGGGTTCAGATGATTAAAAGTTGGCCGATAGTTGTGATAGTCAAACAATTGACTGTCGGATTGCTGAATTGGCATGTTTAGTAGAAACTTCTGGCGAGGAATACATTATAGTGAATCACGTCCTCATTTAATTCTAGTGTCTATTTTGAGTGAGGATAACACTTGATTCAGCCGGTTTTGGTTTTAGAGTGTTTTCGGAAGCGCGTGTACGCGCGTATACTCACGTATTGTTCTGTTTCGTCTCGCTCCATCCGAACACGCGCGTGTACGCTCGTAAGCCAATACGGGCTTTAACGCGCTACAAAATACGCACAGAGCGAATGAGCATAGATAGAATTGCGTGTGTATTGCCTGAAACTGTTCGTAAGATTCCGAATAAGCCGATTGCAACCGCAAACCGCAGCGAAAAAGTCGCCAATCGCAGCGACAGAGCGCAGCGACACTACTGGTTCTTGTGCACCTCTATAAAAACGGTCACACACAACAATGTCGCCATTCATGGAACCTTATTCATAGCAGTGACCAGGTCGTGTTCAAACTAGTCATACGTCTTAGGTCTACGTTTCATTTGGGAAATCTCGGTAGAAGATAAATATGTACTTACTGATTGAGAACTACATTACCGTATCCACTTACTAAATCAACCTAATTTGATGACAATTAAGTAAATGAACCATGTAGACAGTAGAACGGATCGGCTCCGACAATTCATTACTTGGAAAGCCTCTTCGAGGCGAACCACTGAAAGCTAAGTCTGTTTATCGTGAGGATTTGGTTTGGATAATAATTACATTAATCTCCTACCTCCGGCGCTCCTGACTAGTGTTGTGTTACCTTACTTACCTCCAAACCTGTGGGGAGGGGGCATAGTTAGTACTTACATTTAACGTTTCTTGGCCACGTTAAGATGCTTAATAATTACACTTTGAATGTTATTGTATTTCATCAGTTTTAACTGAATCATTTCGACAAAACGCGTTTTGTCTAGTTAGAACTATGTAGTTTTCACTGATATTCATTTTTTAACATCAGTTAATACTAGTTGTTACAAAGGCAGTTAATAAGATAAGTTTTGACCAGAGAAAATGCGTTGTAAATAAGAACAGGTTTTAACTGTGACTTAGGTAACGAAAGGACCAAAAATTTTTTTGCAGACGAGATTATAGAAAAAGAAACAAGAAACAATTTGGCACACAATCATCCACAAGTATAGGTATCGAAACTTGATAAGATTATAGTCTATTGCGTAAGTCGCGTAAAGTGGGGAATCTATGCCGGGAAGTGGGTTGGCAGCCAGCCAGGGCCAAAGATTGACCCAATATGGGTTAAACTAGACTAAACAATGGGTTGGAATCGAAAATTGGACCCAATTTAAAACAAAAGAACGTTTGGGAAATTGAAGCGGCTTTGAATTATAACGTACCTAGCAGAAATAAATAACGCAAGTACAACATTTGGACTCACGATACTTGAACCGAAAACCTTTTGTTCGGAAATGTATGAAGTATTAAAACACTCACTATTATTTCGGGTGGTAACTGAGAGGTTAAAGGCGAACTGTGTTTACTTGCCTAGTTATGATAAATACCATAATATTGAACATGTTTAATCAGCATTACAGGCATTGTGTCTAAAGAGGTTTCAGTCAATTACTTACGATGCTTACTAATATTGTTAATAGTACATTATGGTAGAAGTGTGTAATGTTGGTGATTAGGTACCGCTGAGGCGCCATTGAGACCTGAGTCGTTAGGTGAGGTGCTTAAGAGAGCCGATGACGGTAATCATCAATACACACGTATATCATACGACGTTTTTCACACATGTGAAGAAAATGATACAAAAAAATCATTTTCAACAGTAAAAACGAGTTGTAATAGTACATTATGATATAAGTGCGGTAAGTTGAAAATTACAGCCGAGGCGATATTGCTAGCCCGAGCCGTAGGCGAGGGCGATTAAAAAGCAGAGGATGTAATTATCAAAGCGCACGTAGGGGAAGGGGGGCATAACGGGGACGCGGGGCAAGACGGGGCCACCCACACATGCAAGTAACTAGAGTCGCTAGGTGTGTGCTTCAATTACTAATAGGCGGTCATTTTTGACCGATACTCAGTGCGGAAGTTATCGGAAGTGAAAGTGCACGTGTTTAATTTTTTCATGCAAAAATATTTTTTCGTGCTTCTTGATGTAATTTTATGTGGATACTAAACGCCGATAAAAAGCCAAGTATTTACATCTGTATTTTAGTATTTTGTTTTTATTTTGGATAGATATCGCTAGTTGATTTGAGTAAGTCAAGCCAAGGTATCATGCATTATGCTTTTTTTTTCACCTGTGAATAAAATACTAGGCATAGGGGCATAACGGGGACATGGTTACGGGGCATTATGGGGTACCCCATTTAGGTATGCAAGCTCAAACTCAAACTCAAACTCAAATCATTTATTTCAATTAGACCATTACGGCACTTTTGAAAGTCGAAAATACAATAAAAGCAAAGCTACAGTCACAGTCACAAGGCATAATAACTTGAGAAAGTACAGTAGTTGCCCGTTCCCTAACGTAGATCTCTATGGAGAAGAACGGGCAAGAAACTCCATGGACACTCTTTTAAATCAAAATATTGTTACAAAATCTTGGTTACATCATTCATGTTGAGATTATACATATATGTGAGAACGATGTAGAAAGACGTGCACATTAAAGAGCGTCCAGAGTAAAATAATAAATCAAAAATTAAAAAAAAAATAAAAGTAATTAAAATGAACGAACCGTGGCAGCCAAGATGGTGCGAAACTGTAAGAAAATATCTACGAGGGGCAGTTGGTCCGTGGAAAGCATGAAAAAGGCCGTAGATGCAGTATTGAGTAAAACAGTAGGGTACAGAAAGGCAGCACTGCTATATGGAGTTCCACAGACTACATTGGAGCGTCACGTAGCTAAAATAAAGAAAGGTGAGATTTATTTTGGTTCAACTGCAGGTAGTGCCGGTGTAGACGATGACAACACCGAAGAAATACATATATGCCTCTACTGCGAAGCTAAATAACGCGTTAACACGTACCCCATACTGGCCCGTTTTTGGTACCCCATACTGCCCCTACCAGGGGCATAATGGGATTTTCGTAGAGTTGCAGTGTAATAAAAATATTGAGGTTATTCTACTAGTTAACGAGCCAAAATATGTGCCTAATTGTAGTATGATAAGTTACTTTTGTGTTGTGATTATTGATTTTATATAAAACTAGATTTTTGATACTTTCATAAATGGTTTCCCTTAACGTCCCCGTTATGCCCCCCCTTCCCCTATGTCATACGACGTTTTATAACATATTTGCGAGGAAATAAATAAAACAAATAAAAACAATACAGCGAAAATGAAAAAGCGCGCGGAATAATTTTTACTTGTTCACAAATTATCGAGGCGCGCGCATCAGCGTTTTTTTTTAAGGCAAAGACACAAAAAACAGCCAGTATTATTAATAAAGTAAATTAATATTTTTGTGTTTTTGTTACAGATAAATGGTTGTAATTTAGTGTCAAAATTAATTAAATTAAATAATTAAATGTTTATTTATTATATTTCATCTCCCAAAGTTAATTTTATTCATAAAATGTTGACCACTTTTCTGACATAAAAACTCTTTGCTAAGATTAAAAAAAGTATAAACCGTGCATTTTACTTTACAGCACAAGTACGTAATGGGATACATTACGATATCGAAATTGGTGAAATAAGAGACCCTTTACGAGCAAATGTGTTATAAATTTTTTTTCGTAATGGTGGGAAAAATTAATCAGTTTTCCTATGCGCGGGCATTTAACAATGGCGATCGGCCATAGACTAAAAGAATGAGGTTTCTTTTTTTTACTTTTCGCGGATAGCCTTTTAGCCACGTACAAAATGGGGAATTCAAAGTTTTCTTTATTACAGAGAAAACAAAAGTTATTTTGAGTGAAAGTTTTATTTAAATATTAAAAACCTACAAGTTGAAATTAATTATTTAAATACGAAGTTGGCATGAAATGAGCAAGCAATAGGTACATTAATTTATTTTCAATACACTTCCTCGGAAACTGGTTCTAAACGCACTATGATTAGGTTCAACATGCAATGGACAACATGCAACATGGACGTTGTACAACTGACGCCGGTGTAACCTTATTAAAGCACATATTTACTGCGTGCGAAGAGTCTCAAGACGCCATAGGAATTTTTTGTGACCTCTCCAAAGCGTTTGATTGTGTAAATCACGACACATTACTTTAGAAACTTGAGCATTACGGACTGGGTAAACTTGCACTTAGTTTGGTAAAATCTTATTTGAATGATAGACAACAACATGTTCAAATAAATGGTGTTAATTCACATGGTTTAAAAGTAAAAATGGGGGTTCCACAAGGCTCAATATTGGGTCCTTTCCTTTTTCTAGTATATATAAATGATCTACCCTATTTATTGAAAAACCAACCTCAAAATATGGTGTTATTTGCTGATGACACTTCCTTAATTTTTAAGATAAATAGGCGGGCCCAAAATCTAGATGACGTAAATAATGCCCTACTTCAGGTCCAAAATTGGTTCACAGCAAACAATTTGGTATTAAATGAAAGAAAAACCAAATGCATAAGATTTGCTTTACCGAATGTTAAAAGTAGTGATTGTGATATAGTACTGAATAAAGAGAAACTTGAATTTGTAGATAAAACGGTTTTCCTGGGGATTACGCTTGATTCAAGGCTACAATGGGGTTCTCATTTAACATCCCTTGCGGGGCGGCTAAGTTCAGCAGCATATGCCATTAGAAAAATCCGTCAGTATACTGATGTAGATACCGCTAAACTGGTTTATTTTAGTTACTTTCATAGTATAATGTCTTATGGCATTTTGCTATGGGGACGGGCTGCAGATATTGAGTCTATATTTATTCTGCAGAAAAGAGCCATCAGAGCCATATATAATCTTCGTAGGCGCGATTCTCTAAGGGAACTGTTTAAGGATATTGGCATCATGACAGTACATTGTCAATACATCTACGAAAACATAATGTACGTCAGAAAAAATCTGCACCTTTTTGGTAAAAGGGGTGACAGACATAATTACAGTACTAGAAATAGGGACCAACTAGTTCAGCCAGGCTTCAGACTCGCTAAAGTAGACTCATCTTTCATGGGGTACTGTTTGAGATGCTATAATAAAATTCCACAAAGTATTCTTGAACTGAATGAGACGAAATTTAAAACATGCATTAAACGCACACTATGTAAGCAAGCATATTACAAGTTGAGCGATTATATCGCTGATAAAAATGCTTGGCTCAATGCTGGTCCTGCTCCACAAGGACAGGGGCGCTGAAATTGATAGCATTAAATGGTATTGTTGGAGCTGCTGAAGATTGTACAACTATCTTTGCATTGTATAGATTCAATCTCTTTAGTATTATATAATCGCATAGCCCATATTGTGTGAGTACTATGTACTAGAAAGCTATCATTCACTGGAAACCTACGTCTTTTCTTGACTTGAATGTGCCCTGGCGGTTGAGAATATGTCATGCTCACTCAAAAGTCTCGCTGATGGTGGCGCATGTGTCGGATCATTTAGTTCCCTTCAAAATGGTTGAGTTGAATGGTGCTGATCTATGCGTCATGTCCGTGAACGGGCGCTGTCAGTTGTGACTGGTCATCTCTCAGTTGCCATGGCTTATTTTAATGAATTATTTTAGTTTTTGAATTGTTTTTTTTTTCTGTTTGTTTTACTGTGGACACTTTTAACGTGCACATCTTGCTACATTGTTCTCACATAATATACCATCTCAACATGAATGATGAACCAAGATTTTGTAACAATATTCTGATTTAAAAGAGTGTCCATGGAGTTTCTTGCCCGTTCTTCTCCATAGAGATCTACGCTAGGGAATGGGCAACTACAGTACTTTCACAGTTTTTATGTCTTGTGACTGGGACTGTAGCTACATTTAATTTTCATCTTTGTTTCGACAATTCAAAAGTGCCTGTAACTGGCTTACTTGAAATAAATGCTTTGATTTTGATTTTGATTTGATTTTGAATGTATTTCACACGCGTGCGATTTTTTTCATTTTCCAACACGTGTGAGGGAATGAAAATTGCCACAGATAACTATACCTATACTTAGTCCAAATTGGTTCAATGCCTATAGTCAAAATTGTTTTTTTTTTATTTCGACAAAGTAATAATGCGTCTGTACGGCGTAAATGTTTTTTGAATTTTCAAATTGTGTTTATAAATAGAATATAATAGATAAATATGATTTTTTAAAACTAATATTTACTTTTTTAAACAAATTAACATTTATTTGTGTTCTAAATTCATAAATACAAAAAAAAAACTATTTTTATATTAGGCTGTATAACGGCTTCATACCTTTGCTTCTCCTTCAACCTGATGAAAGCAAAGCGCGGAAAAAAAGAAAAGAAAATCATAGTTTCCTAATAATTCATGATAAAAATATTCTTCGTTCTTTTATTTAATTTCTTCAAAAGTGTATTGAAAAACGTCGTTTGATACACGTGGACATTTGTTGTTGCAGTTATCGGCTCAAAAACACCCTCGCCTACGGCTCGGGAGTTAATTCCGCCTCGGATGCAATAACAAACTTTCTTCACTTGTATCAAAATGTACTATTGTACTGTAGGGACACATGTAAGCGTGCACGACGGAATGCAAGGTAAGCAAAAGGTGTATGAGAGCGTGACGTATGGACGGCGGGCGAGTTACTGCGCACTAGCCCGGTCGGAAGGTTCTCATTGGGGTAATTTGGAATAAAACTCATAGTACAGCAAACACTCGTTTATTTAAATAGACCCAGAGGCCTTCATAACCAGTCAGCGCAGTGCTCATATAAATAGGGATTGCCATAATCATCCAGTGACCAAATCAATCCCTAAAGTACTATTGAATACGATACTTTTTTGTATCGAAACTTTTTAAGAACAAAGCAACTCAACCAATAAAATAATAAAAACCCTATAACTCACTTGTGAATAATAGCAATGAAAAAGTCACCAGTTTGATTACAGGTGTCATTATGTGCCTAATTGTGGTGAAATTAGAGCCATTTAATGAGCAAGTGTGTTGAAAATATTGTTTTTGTTGTTATTACTATATTCGCTCGCGTTATGCTCAAATTATCCCACGGAAATGCAATAGCCTATGACACTCGTGTATAATGTAGCTTCCTATTAATAAATAAATTTGCTAACCAGACTAACAAATACTTCTTCATTAATAAAGTATAGATACTACTTAGTATTAAATAACTGGCTAATATCGTTTAGTAAAAATATTCTTACACTCTCACAAGATTTATAAAAGCCATTTGTTTCGTTTCAGGTTAACTTGCTAACAGTGAACCGGATTCGTCTCTCCACTTGTTGAACTACGCTGTGAATGTGACGTAAGTACTTCATTAAGCTGCATTTAGTTATCTAAGACACACTCGTTGAGTCTCTTCTCTCTCTACAGTAAGAGAACCGGAACAAGCGGTAATCACTTATTACTAGTGTCAATTGACATTAGCTTCTTGGCTAGCATAGCCTTAGTCAATCAAATATATTTTTGACTTTGAAAACATCAATTACGCTGATACAATTCCACTGTGTATAAAGACGGGACTTAAAAAATTAATGCTAAAATCCTATAATAATGATTATTCCTTTCCTTAATGATTCGTATGTACGTATCATACTATAAATATTTTGTACCTGTGTTCATCCTCTGCTCAACATATCGATCATCTTTAACCTACTCTACGGTTAAACTTGGAATTCAATCCAAACTTGCAGTACTAATTAGAGAAGTTCATTAAAGGCGTTCCAACCGGCTCCGGCTCACTAGTGGACTTAGAAGCTTCAACTCAGTATTACATCAAATCTACGAACTTCCACCAAAATACGCTTACACAACTTTTAAGAGGCGACCTCACACAAAAACTTTTTTATCAGTAAACTTGCGACTCGGTTTTCTATCGTTTAGATTTCGTCGGTCGCTATTTCGACCGAACTTATCAATAGAATAACCCGACATACCCGGGCGGTAATAAAACATTGGGTTTTAGAAAGAGACAGGTGTGTATGAGTAAAAGAAACAACGCTGAACGCTTTACAAAACCCGCTTTTTCAAAATGTCGATATAGAATTATATTTAAGGGCGGGTATATAAGTTTGACGGTTTGACGTCGGTTGACCTTTACGTCATCACCGGTGACCGGGTCCTGTTTGACCCAGTTAGAGCACATCATTCGGTTTCGTTACCCACCATTCATGAACCCTTCTCGTTTGTAGGCTCGGGAACTGGCTACAATGGCGGATTATGAATATTATTTTGTGACGTTTTCTGTAGTTTGATGTTATTTGCGTCATGATTACTTGACTTGCGTAGGTAGGAGTACTATTTAAAGGAATTTACCTACCAAACCTTGAATTTCTATCCTTAGTAACACAGAACACAGATAAAATAGCCTACTTGTTATTTCTTTTACAAATCAAAGGCATAAACTTGACTCGAATAATATAATTTAGTATTAATGCGATAAACAGCTTTACCTTCTTGTTACTGAACACAATTACTAAGAAATATCAAAAGAAAGGAAATGTTTCAAATTCCAACGTACTCAAGTATTGACGGCTTGACATTTAAATCGTTCACAGAAAATAGTTAATAGCTACGTACGTACGAGACAGTTACTCAGGTTACGAAGCCGAAAGGCATTTTGTTCTCCCCATCAGTGGGATCTTTTTGTTCTGGACTATCTGGAAACCTTCTAGTTACGGAGATATTGGGGGTCAAAGTTCCAACTGTTACACAAGTTTTTTTTTTTAATACTTACATGTTTTTATTGTTATAAGTTTACTTTAAACACCTACACGACCTCTGTACTATTTATTGCATTACGTTAGGAGTCAATGTTACGCACTCGCAACATAGTGCCGGTACATTGAGTCCTAACGTACAACATGATTTTTCACCCCAAAAAAAAGTTCCCAGCAATTATTTTTGCGCACAGTTACTTAGTTTGGTGTCCAGAATGCTTGGTTAACGGTTTCGTGAAGGGTTTGTTTACACCCTGTATACTATGATATAGATAGGAACTATTCTTTTGTATGCGTATAGTAAGGAAACTAGCATATCCTAGGACCAACATTTTGAAGACATTTTTGACATCTACCTTACATTTTTAAACTTAATCTTACTGGGCCCGAACGTAGATTACATCCTATCAGCTCTCACCAGCTCCAGCTGGGCCTGTGGTCACAGGGAACATTAAAGGCTGATTATGCTATACGTTTGTACAAGAAATTATGTTTATGTGCAATACCCACTGTATCGGGTACAACAACCCTCCCCTTAAGTACCCCACTATATACACAACGTGATCGCGTATTCCCATTGAAATACATTGTAAATCCATTTCACGCGAATCCCATTACAAAGAACCGTGTCCTAATTACTCCAGCGATTTTGAGTCGTAAAGCCCAAGATTTATAGTTGAATGTTAATTAATTACGTAGCTACATGATGTACATACACACTCGTGTGTGGAAGGTACGAGCTTGTGTTCGTGACGTCATTATGTGAGAATATTCGCGTGTATTGCGATAAAATGTTACGACTCTTTCACGCCTTTACGGGTTTGATATTTTTAATGTAGTACATTTTCACGGCGAAATAAAATTAACTTTCAGGACTTTTCGATTTACATTTTGCAGTAAACTAAGAGCTTTAGGGAAAGTTAAGAAACAAAATAAAAAAGCCCATCTAAAGTTTTTATGGAAAACTTATTATTTTAAGAATATTTATGAAAAATGCGTCTAATTCAGTAGGATGTCTCAGGTGCGGTTTGTGAAGCACTTTCCGCGACTCCGGGTAAAAGCCGGAACGTCCCAGCGCAGGCTTGTGTCGAGCTCCGAGTTTCCCAAGATCTCCGAGCGTGGTATCACAAATATAAATTTGCCTTCGATGTTTTATTGTTACTGGATAAAGTTGTTTCGGTATATATTCGGGACGATTTAACTTGAAGCCAGTAGAAGATAGGTTCGAGGAGGAATACGGAATGTGGGTTACTCGGGTCACCGGCTTGAACATGATTCGGGGTATGTGTACAGTGGTGTGTATATCAATGTTGATGAGAAAAATCGTACGTAATATATAAAAGCGGGTTGGAGTGTAACTGATGTCAAATTCCGAACAAGTAATCTTTGAGCTCCAGAACTACCCAGCCTAATTCCCAACCATGTCGCAGTCAGCTTTCAGTCTAGCCCATCTGGTCTAGACTAAAAGTCAGATGACCTCTACAAGCCACACCCAGTGACTCCCAGTTAATCTTTGAGCTCCGACAACATCAACGTGGCCAGTTCCAAGGAATCCGCCAGTAGCAGAAAGGTAATTAAACTACCTTTCCACAACGGGCTATTCTAAAAGAATTCCAACCTAAGCTGTCTGTTCCGTCGACTCCTTACAGTTGGTCTCTTAACTCCGTTTAACTACTCACTACGGATCTTAAGGGTGTCTCACATTAGCGGCGCGTTGTTCTACTAAAGTGCACTAATAGCGCTGAGTGCACACCGCTGTCTCCGTCGCTCCGAGCGAGCCGAGTGAACTGAGCGGAGCGGACTGAAGATTACACGTCACTTATTTTGCTTCCGAGAGAACAGATGCAGTAAAACCACTTGACACAATTAGTGCTTATTTTGCTAGTTTTTCAAATTGTCATTCTACCCGGTTGTTTTAAAAATGTTCGAGGTTCAAACAGGTGCTCCTCTAGCGTATTATGTCAGGTGCTCCGCTGGCGTATTATGTCAGGGGTAATTTCAATTTTTTTTCAGTAATTTTCCACACCACCCTTTTGGTGACTGTAAATCTCTCTCATAGTTTTTATAGACGTTTAAAAGCCTCCAGAAAGTAAAATAAAAGCACTGTGGCACACTGTTCGCTTTAATTATCATTTCCAAAGGTTTCCTACAGGCTGGTCTAATTGCTCATCATGAGCTCAACCCTCGACTGTAATCCATCTACAGATCCTTGTGAAGATCGCTTCATTTAACCTTAGAGCTTTCCAGATTACGTGAGCTTAGGTTCCTAACCGCTCCGTATTAGGAGTTGGTCTTCTTACTCGCCTGTGTCTTACCGCTACCTGGTACCGTTACTTAGGGAATGCTAATCCTCTCTGTTTTAATTACTTGCGGGCAAGCGTTAGATCTGCCAATACGCCGAGGGCCGGCAGCATTCGCTCGTTAGTCCCAGTTTAGTTAACGTATGTACACAGCTTAAGCTCCGGTTAAGCGCTAAACTATCGTTTGCCATGGTTTACGAAGGGTTATGGGATAATTTTATGGAGATGGGCGGAGTCTTTATAAGGGTGGTCGATGATAGGATGTGGGTGTACGTTGTGTTATGTTACTGTGATTATTATTAATTAACAAAGTAAAAAAGCGTGTTGTTTTAAAATGTGTTTTGATATTTAACCACGCTGTTCGGTATTATTTATTACCTACAAAAATACCATATCAACTTGTATCTTAATACAGTTTTAATAAAACATCCTCGTTTTTATTAACAACGGTACGACCACTCGTATCTCGGACCATAAATCCGATATAAAGCGCTGTCCGATATTAGCATCACGTAAACAGAATCTAAAAATTATGTCTCGGACACGGCCGGCCTCTCCTTTGTCATGTCATCTCGTAAAAGATATGACGGATAAAGCCGCCAACGCACCAACCGACGCAAATATCCCAGAGTAGGTACTCCTATTATCGGAAAAGATATTAACGCAGAATATGTGTGCTAACCTTTATGGGTTCAGTGATTCTATTGAGATGTCAAATTGTTTTTTTTTTATATATACTGTCTTATGGAATGAGGCTTTTTAAGGACTATTAAAGATTTAATTGCATGAGATAACACTTTAGAGCTACTGTTTACAGGAATTATTCATACACAAATATCCGCACTGGAAATTGTTTGGAACGTACGGCATATAAACTTGCGACGCATACCTAACGTGGTCTACTCTAGTAAACTACACTTGCCAAACACTAATTTATTCATGACGTTTTGCCATATTAATGAACTATCACGTTTGCTTTATTCAATACCAGGCTGGTACATTGTAATTAAAAACTTGTTTCAAGCTTGAATAGTAAACACAATCTCATAATGTAATTAGTAAAGGAAAGTAACAAATTGCCCAAGAGTGCTGTTGAAAGCTATTCTGTAAGAAATTAAATTGATAAAGAGTGCAGTGAAGCTGGCGTATGAACTCGAGGAAATATAATCACGTGTTCATGGCTGCCGGCCTGGCTGCAGGCCGCATTAAATAAAATATAATTTTCTCTTTCAATAAAAAGTGTTATCGCTATTTAACGCGACTGTCTGTTAAGTCAGGCTATATCAGGTCATTTCCATGAAAATATTGTTCATGTTTCTGTGTCATGACGGAACAACAGAACCAAGAAATATTATGAAGCGCCACTTCAACATTACACTTCATATCGATGACACCGACGCGTGACGATACCATCAAAGTGGAAGTATTGGGTAACTACAATTTAGTAGTACCACCAATGTTCGACATGAAGAAGAAATAGATCCATAATAAAGATCAGATAAAAACTGATGAAATGTCGGTTATTTTCAATCATTCAACATTAATCAATTAAAATTAGATTCAATTGACAATGATCAACCCCTGCCAATCGAGTTGAGCTTGTGTCTATCGTCTCAATAGGAACAGCAAGTCGTGCTCACACAAGTGTACTGTACGCTCAACACCAGTCACTCGGCCGGGCGCCGGGCGCCGGGCGGGGCCGAGCGGGGCCGTGCGGGGCCGGGCGGAGCTGGGCGCGAGCGGCCAGCCAACAGCGGCTAATGGCTGGAGTAAGGCTAATTCCAACGAATACATTAAGCAATTTTCCCCGTTCTCAAGCTCTTCATAAACTAGTTTGAGAAACAAATTGGCTGTTTTATAAGATTTTTAAAGAGAACTTTAGCTGGTCTGGCACTGGATAAAGTCCCTGGCATTTAACGAATCCCGAGTGGATTGTTCTCAAAGAACTTTATAAGAAATATCTCGCGGTTAGTCTGTGGTTTTGTGAACATGACAGGCTGTCGCATTGATCTAGTTCTAAAATAGTCGTTTCGGACCTATTTTTTTTTTTTATTAAAATATGGGCCTGCTCTTGACCTCGATCACGACCTATTTATTTGTTTTATCCCACTAGCAGAAAGCAACATTTAATTTTGTATATTTTAATCACAGGTGTTTTAACAACAGATAACTATTCGGTTTCCAAGTCCCCTTAACACTCACAGAACATCGTATTTTCGTACTAAGTGCAATTTGCATATCCCGTCTGTTTACGGCATAAATATTGCGCGACGTTTACGACTCTGCCGAGGCCCTCCGCACAGTCATCGTGATAGATGGAGGGTCGCGCGGAGGTCAGTCGGTGCTTATTGATGGTTGTTTACTTTTGAGGCTAAACTATCATCTCAGTTTGTGAAAGAGTTCTCGTTCACAACGATCATCTCAGTTTGTGAAGAGTTCTCGTTCACTTGTTCCACGGCAGAGAGGAAGCGCGTGTGGCTTGCGCGTGCGCCTTGCGGAGTAACACTACACTCTCCGGATAGGGCTAGGCAGCGGTGTGCCAATGTGCACCAACCAGGTTCCGCCACTTATGTTTAAGTCCTATGTATTAGGAGTTTCAGATTCCGGGCTGTTTCTGAGAACTTCGTAAATGATAAAATGGCGTAGCAATTTAAAAAGGGTGTAATATCGCATAACGCTTTCTGTTCACTGCATCCGTGTTCAAACAAACATAAATTCAGTTAAAGATACGTAATAAAACATTTTTAAAACAAGTTTTTATTCAAATGTTAGAAAAATAAACTAAACTATAAATTAAATCAATCTCATCAATTTGTTACATTAATTTATAAGATAAGAACCGTGTTTAATCTCGCGAAAAGTTTGTTTTAAAAAATGATTTCGTATTATAATTTTTTGCTGGTTTCGTATTCTTCTCAGCAAATTGATACCCATAATATCATGGGGGTCCCCTATCCATTTGCATAAAATTTGAAGACCTAATATAACTTGGCATACTTTTGTTACTCCTAATTATATTTTCGCATAACATTATTTGCGCATAACAGCTTACGCATATTTTTTTTAAAGCATAATTTCTCTAATCATAATAATGATTAAGCATAACATTCATAGGCATAAATTTATTTACGCATAATGATATTAAAGCATATTTTTTATAGGCATAACAAAGAAGCATAATAATGAACTCCTAAAATGTTAGACATACCCTGATTGGAGATACCAATTTATTTTGACGATTGGAAAAAAAACCATATCTCCTGAAGCAGGTAATACTTAACATATTTGTTTTGAACATAGTTGATTGCGAACACATGTGAGTTTTTTTCCCTGTAAGAAGCATGCAAACAAGCATACACCATGCATGCAGCAAGCATGCAGCAAGCATGCAGCATGCAAACAAGCATACACCATGCATACAGCAAGCATGCAGCAAGCATGCAGCATGCAAGCAAGCATGCAGCATGCAAGCAAGCATGCAGTAAGCAACATGCAGCAGGCATGGTTTCTGTCACGGCTCCGGTGCTGCGGGGCTCCAGCGGCCGATTTTAAATAACACTCTAGGGTTAGGGCAGACAAGACTACGTAGAGTCGGTTTTGCAGCGATTCGTTTCTTTCACTAACTTTTGTAGCTCAACTTAATGAATTTTTAATTAAAAATAAATACGTTAAAATAACTCAAATTTGATTCCGTTATTTCTATTAATGGTAGGCTAAATACTATTATGCTAATAGTCATTATGCCTAGTAACATTATGCGAATTCAATTTATGCCAAAATAAATTAGCCTTCAAGATGATTATGCCAACATAAACTGTATGCCAAAAAAAAAATGGCAAAGTATTATTATGGCAAAACAAATTATGCCAAAACAGTTATGCCAAAGTATATTAGGAAAAAGAACATTACGCAAAAAGAAGGGATCCCTATCATGGGGGTGCATAAAAATAACTACTCCGTCATCTTTGGTAGTCCGCCATATCATATTTCACTTTCAAAAACAGAAAGTATCCATGTAGTATATCAAATATCTGGTGTCCACGACACAAGGCCTCGTTGCTTATTGTGGCACTAGATGGCGCTGTGTGTAATGTCCAGGGATGTTTATTTATTATTATTCTAATATTTGGAATGACATCACTTAGCTAACCATACATTGTTATCCAAACTAAACGTGTATGCAAAATACAGCGCAATCGGTTTGGGATAACTGTTTTCCAATACAGTTGCAAGTTTGACCTAAACAAACATACATTTACAAACATTACAAGTTAAGCTTGTATTATGTAAAAGATATCGCCAACTGGATTCTGATTAATCTCCAAGAAATAACTTCCCAACGCCAACATCTATCTAAACACAGTTCCTCAAATCCGTAATCGATTGATCAGGAAATCGGAAACACGGATACCTTAACGAATTCGTTAATTAAAGTGGTGACACCAGCGGGTCTCGGGTTCCGTGGATAACTCAGCATCTCCGCTAGGGGCGGCACTCATATAACTCGGCTTTACTTAATTATTTCATTAGATTGAAACCTTCCCGTGATTGACAGGGGTGAGCTTCCTTCGGGAACATTTGTTTTCGGAACTGAGAAATAATTATAAAACAATCAATCGAGCCAGTTTTGTTGAATATGGTTTACGAGTAGGTTTGAAATGCCATCGTGGATCTTGGCGTTGCACATGTTGTGACGTATTTCTGTTTGTTTATGAATATCTTCTGTGGACTCCACTAATAACAAATCATGATTTAAACTTGCTTGCCAAATTCAAATAAAAAAAAAGTGAAAAAATACCTAATAATATATTAAAATTAAATTCAGTACAGCACAAATTGAGTTAAGTTTATTTGTTTTCAAATATTGGGAAAAGTTCCGTACTCATTCAGTCAATCAATCAAAATCTCACATGAATTTGACATCATATCAAAAGATTTGATCAAAATTTGCTTTTCGCTTTACTAGAGATTTTGTCATCTACTACAATTATAAGGTGGCGGAGAATTAACTGAATGGATGTTGTTTAGTTGTTGTTTTTTAAACACAATTTTATTTTATTTGTATGTACTCTTATTGACGGATGACTTTGGTAACACGAACCATAAACCTAACCAAAGCGATCGTAGCGTTCGTATGTCACTTATTTGGTCGGCAAGCTGGTAGGTGCCTTCTTTTAGCTCAAGCTCGCGTTCAGGTTCCAAGAACAAAGTGAACGCGCCGCGCGCCGATCGCGTTCACTGTCAAATGGCAGAATTTCACCCTGTTAAATTTCGTCGCAACGTGCAACGGTGTTTGTTTCTCAAGTTAATGTTTATTAGATCTTCAAAAGTCGTTCGTGTCCTCTCTAGTTTGTTTAAAACTTATAAGTGTTAAGTGCACTTCACTGACAGTTGCTCAACGTATTCAATTATTCATTGCAAAATAAGTTTACAACAATTTGGAAGTGGGAAAATAAACTGTAGGAAAGTGAATGTTTTACTCCATAGAATATGAACCTTTTTCTTCTGAGTGCCGTTTTAACTAGCAAACAAAATATCACGAAGAACACAATACTAAATGCTGCAACATTATGTAAATCAATGTTATTTGTGACGCTCTTGGGTGTAGTTCCACTAAATGTTGATGCTCTGCATTATAAAATACAACTAAGTTCGTCAAAGGATAAAACGAAATAGAAGAATTCATTGAACACCACTCTTACCTCAAAGAGTTAAGTTTAAGAACTGTGTCATAATAGGGGATGAGCCTATTGCCATCAAACTATCATAAATCGGGCGGGCTCTACCGGCTACCGCGGCGGCTGCTACTGGGACACACTTTGCCTAACGTGGAAATCAAACCCAAAACCTTATGCTCAGTATTAGTGTCGTTTGCGATGCGACCACCAAACAAACGAAGCAAAATAAATATATTCAAAAGTTTATTACTAAGAATGCAAAATAAGTAAATAGCCATATTAAATCAGTTCATAAACAAATATTCTGCTTCTTAGCGTGTCGATAGCAATCTAATTGTGTCAGAACTTGGAACTTAAAACGAAATTATTTATCTTTCCGATACTGGAATATTTTGCTTCATATTTTAAAGCTTCACAAACTAAAACGGCAGTGTACAGTAAACTTTGTTACAATGAATGCATGTTTGTCATGATAACCGTTCTTTGTATAGTTTTATGCTTTTTTTTTTGCGGTAGGTAAACAAACCTTAGTGCTACGTTCGAAATAGTTTAACCATTCTTGTTTACAATGTTGAACCATATTTCAATTTATTGGGTTTTTTTTTTAAGCAAATACAAACGTTTGAATATAATGCCACATCTTTGAAAATGGACTAGGAATAGCAAATCAAAATCAAAAAGCTTCCTGATCATAAATCTTAAAATCATTAATTCACTGACACGCGGCTAATCATTGGGTGCATGACATTTTGCACTAAAGTTCCATAAACAACCATACATTCCCACAAGGGGTTACATGTGGAAGTTGTCATTTCTGCCTAAGGGAAATCCTATCACACGGGTTCTAGATTATAAAAGCCTGTTAAATTATATTTGGCACAGGCTCTATCAATATGCCAAAGTTACCAAATCATATTTACCTTTCCGAGAAAATGAGGAATATTCCTATTATATCCGCAATTCACGTTCCAATCAAGCAATAAATGATATTGCCACAAATAGCTCTGCGATAGACCTAATGTAATCAAATCCCGCCACGTGTCTGTCGGCCATACTCATACCTACTCAATCAAATAGCTTTCTGCGCTTTACGAGAATATACTGTTACGTTTAACATAAGTGGCTTTTGTATATAATTAACCCTAATTTACTTACGTATACTTTAGGGGTGGGCCGAAATCCACCACGCGCGCTCAGCGTGTGCTTGTGGAGATCACGTGTGTTCGAAATTTTGGTCGTAGAACATGGTTTGCTCACGATGTGTTCATCCCCCTCTCAGTCAGGAGGCCTGTGACCCACAAGTGGGATCATAATAGGCTGATAATTTATATAGGGGTAACTACCATGAAGCATATCTTGATAGAGATAGATAGATAGATTTTTATTATTGTTTGTTCACAGTCTGTCAACGTCCGAAGTAAAACACTGAGCTCCCAATGAACGTATAACGCGGAATTGCCGTAAGTTATTATCATTATTGGTAGACAGAAACCCTCGCACAAACGTGCCTTTAAAACTGCAATATTTTTTGCAAGAAATCGGTGTGGCTTGTTTAAAGGCACCCACACACTGTTAAGCCTATGTTAACAGAGCATGCACAAGTGGACAGCAGTGCATGATAATCCCATGGCCGACTTGTGTGACACGTAGTTAGTATCACAGGGGAGATAATAATTATGTATGAGAGTATGGCTATATTAGGTATAAAATAATATACAAATAAGTCTAATATTCTTTTGCAAAATAAACAAATTAGAATATGCATAAATTAATTATTTTACATAAGTACGCTGAAAACTTTTCCTAAGAAACATTAAAGTTTTTTTCACAGACAGTTTATTTTCTAAAGTTATAAGTGTAATGTTTTCTTGATAAGTTGATAGTGTCGACAGTGCTGTCGACACTATTTTCAATTCGACTTTTATACGAAGGCGGCTCCGAGTGCTTTAAACGCTGAAATTGTCTACATTGACTGAGTGAAATTTAACTGATTTAGTTAAAGTGAACTTAACTGAAAATATTAAATCTAGTGTATGTGGTGCGTTCACTAGTGGTTCACTATTTTAATCCACCGTAATCCGTATAATTTCTGCTTCCGCTGATTTTCTCCGAAAGTTGATACGCCATCACATCATTATTCAAGCTTGTGAATCTCTAATTAAATTATCATGAATGTGAAATACTACCACTATGTATCCAAGGGTACCTAGGCCATGATCCATAATTTATTGTAGTTATCAAACTACAATAAATTATGCTTTGAAAACGAAACGAATTAATACTGTTCATGGGGCATTAAGAAATACGGAGTCTACATAAATAGGCCCAATGACATGAACACAGTCAAAGCCAAGCTACTCATTGTTAATTAATTTATCTTTCGAGGAAAATGCTATAACTGACATGTAGGTCAACCAAATGTAGGCAACAAATTATTTTTCGTCGAATCAGTGGAAAAGCGCGGAATCAAGTCAATGCGGCTTTTCTATAAAGCCGCATCATGACCCGTTCGCCCGGCTATAAACAACGGTATCCCGTATTGTGTGCGAATGACCGTTTTTATTCAGCCACCACAGAGGACTTCATACAGTATTTCAACTAGAAACAAATGGGCGTACACATTCAAAGCGCTCACACTAATTCAAATCATGCTCCAGGTACCAGATTACTTATGAGTACATGTTAGTTGGGGCTGTGACATCGACATTATAGTGTCACGCTTTATGTATGTAGGTATGTAGTGCAACATAACAAGAAGTGTAGTACACAATCCTGACTGACCCGCGTTTGATTTCGCGGAAAGGGTCTCGTTGGAGTACTGGTTACCTTTGTACTGTGCTCTGGCCGTTACCCGCACTGGCCGGGCGGCACAGGGCTGCCCCGCATCACTCACGGCTCAGACACGTAAATGGCCGTAGTTTTTCATAACAAATCCCAGTCATTTCTCAACGTTGAAGCCTATTTGTTATGTTTACCAACGTTTTGTTGTATCTTTATTAATAGTCACATTATTCTCCTTTCATTAAATTGGGATAGATAGCTACCTTAATCTCGAGGTTTTATATTAATATAGGAATAAGTCAACTTCAAGTCTATAAGTATCGAAACAATCATAACAGTTATCTTCATGTTATAGTGGATCAATGAAAGTCCGCAGTTTTTTCTTGTGGCAGCCCTGCCTACGTGAGATAGCGTGAAATATTCGCGATACGCTTGCGCTTCAATATACGCAGCAGCTGCAGCGAGCGCTGATACTGCTTTACTGTACGCGTGCGGACTTCACCTGCAAGCTTTCACAGTTCAGAGTGAATACGGTCTCCCCATTAATTCTAGTACATAATTACCCTTACTTTTATTACCGTTGTAGGTAATAAAAAGAAGTAAATAAGTAAGTAAAATTTTATTTGTTTAAACATGGTGTACGTGATACATTGCCTGCAAGATAATAATAATATACAGAAAAGTTCTAACATGTTTAGCCGCATATTGTGGCACAAATTGGTAGGAAGAGATAGTGCATAAAGCATGATAATATTCATCAAAATTACATTATAGAAATGATGTAGGTACTTATTAAAACATCATTATTCATTAAGGATTAGGCATCATTACAATTCAGCAAGTATATTTTTTAGATAAAATTAAATCTCAAAGTTGTCATTGCATACATTAGTCAATATAAAAATATGAATTCCAATACCACTAATACAATACTATCATTAACATGTCAATTCCAAATTACAAAACGACAAATTACAATAACAAGTCAAAAATACAACATTGTTATCTCAAGAACGAAGAAACTTGTCCTCTTTCATAAACTCTGCTATACTGTAATATGCTCTTTCAGTAAGTAAACTCTTCAATTTATTTATAAGAGCAGATTTATTTAATGTTCTTCACGATTTGGGCAATTTATTAAAAATGGTCGGAGCCATACAAAAGATGCTCTTACGCATAAGAGTTGTTTTAGCGCTGTGAACACAGAGTTTGAAATTATCACGTCACGAATTTGATTTAATGAACAGGATATTTCCAGGATATTTAAAGAGGGCAATGTCAATATCTTGCGTTTTATAAAATAATTGGATAATTTAATTAAACAAAAATAATTTACAGCTGTCCGTTGTTTGCAGCGATCTGATGCACCTTTTCTGTGCCCGAAACGCTATTTCATTGTCCGTGCTGTTCCCCCAAAAGATGACTCCATATCTAAGAATTGATTCGGCTAATCCGTAGTAAGCAGTAATTAGCGCATCTGTAGGCTTAGCCAAGTTGACAATCTACAATCGTTAACGCTAATAGAAAACTAACCAAATGTATGGGAATGACATCTATCATCGTTAAGTCACGTGGTCAAAACAAACGAATGGAAATTTTAAAGTTTAGTCAAAACTGTAAGATGGCTACGATTTATATGGGATGTAGGGATCACGATTGTAGAAACGAATACATTTCATTCTATCATCTTGATCGATGTAAACTTGTCTACGAAAGTTTATATTCGTTTGTTTTGACCACGTGACTTAACGTTTACGATTGTAGAAAGAGAATCGATACGAATCGTTTATAACTTGGCTAGGCCTCTGTGTTGAGAACCACAGCAAGCTGTTTCAGAGTGTAGGCTGCACTACAATTTTTTACTAAGTGCCTCTATTTGAGGTTTCCAATTCAATTTAGAATCTCTATTAATAGTCCCAGACATTTTGTTGTGTTCGCTTCATTGATATTTATTATTAAATTGAATAAGATGATTGTTGATTGTTTGTGTACGTTTTATAAAGTGCTTATGTTAGTCGTGCAGTTAGTTTTATTTTTAAATTAATTATTAAATTATTATCATTTAACCAGTTTCTAATAGATATTAGTGAATTATTAATGTCATGTTCATATGTGTTTCTGTCATTAAAGATAAATATTTTTTTATTTGCAAAAACATGTGTAGATAATATACATGGTAGTTTACAAGCTATTTTCATAGTGCAATCGTCAACAAACAGTGTCAAGGGTTGTTCAGTTACTTTAGGCAAGTCATTTATGTACAGAATAAATAACGGAGGCCCCAATACACTGCCTTGAGGTACTCCGTACATAACTAAAAAGGTAGTTGTTTTGTTTTAGTTAGCCCGTATTGTCCCACTCCTGAGCTAAGCCTCCTCCATTCCTTCCACTTCTCGCGATGGTGTGCTTCTTCTCGCCAATTCACCAGGAAGCCATCCAGGACGTCCCGCTATCTTCGCCTCGGTCTGCCACGACCCCGTCTAGCCGTCTCAGGGCTCCAGTCCTGCGATATTCGGGCTCACAGCTGTGCGGGCATCTGACAGACATGGCCTGCCCAGTCCCATTTTAGTTTCGCAGCTTTATAAGCTACGTCAGCAATTTGCGTTCTGGAGCGCAGTGTGGTGTTCCTCATCTGGTCAGTCATCTTTACATTCAGTATACTGCGCTCCATCATTCGTTGGCAAACCTTGAGTTTGGACTTCTGGACGTTAGTCAAAGACCAAGTCTGTGCACCATATGTCAGGATGGGGAGAATACACTACATGTCCATAAGCTTGCGTTTTAAGGGGTTTGGTAAATCGCCCTTGAATAGCTCTTTAAAGGACCAGTAGCTCTTCCAGGCGTTTTCCGTGCGTCTTGCCACTTCTTTATCTTATCTCACCTGGAAGGAAACTACATGGCCCAGGTTCTTGGACATAGTGTATTTTCTGCCCGTCTAAGTGTCTTTGACATGTTCATCCACAGTCCAACCTCAAGGCTTGCTTTGCTAAGTTCTTGAAGCATTTTTAGTTTCACAGCTGATGAAGAGAAAAGTACAATGTCATCAGCGAAGCGTAGATTTGTCAACCTCCTCACCGAGACAGATACCTTACTCTTCCCAGGCGGTCGCCAACGTTCTAAAGACTTCTTTTAGGGTACTGGTAAATAGCTTTGGAGAAAGCGGGTCGCCCTGTTTGACTCCCTTTAGGATTCTGAAATGTGGACCAATTCGTTCTAATTTTATAGCGGCTGTAGTGCTGTTATACATATTTTATAAAAGACGTATTTATAGGGTGTAAAACACCTCTTAACGAAGCCGAAAGGCACTTGTTCTCCTCGTCATTGCAATACTTTTTTTGTTCTACACCATACCTGGGTTGGGTCAAAGTTCCAACTTTTTGACAACTTTTTTTTAAAATACATGTTTATAATGTAAGATTTTTACTTTAACCACCTCCACGACCCCGTACTATTCAATCAATCCATCAGCACAAACATGATTTTTCACCCCAAACTAAAAAGTCGTTTCCCAGCAATCATTTTTGCGTAAAGTTACTTAATTTGATGTACAGAATGCTTGGTTGTCGGCTTCGTGATGAGGTGGTTTACACCCTGTATATATACTGTCTATATAGTAATAAGGCTTTAACATCGAGAAAAGTGGAAGGAGTGGGGCGGTGTTTGCCCAGGAGTGGGACAGTCAAGGCTAAAAAAAAATCAATTAGGCTTTAATTTTGCGCTAGTATTAAAGGACACGGATACCTCATCAAATATATACTAATATCATGAAGAGGTAGTTTGTATGTAGATAGAGGGTATTATGAGAATCAAGAACCATAATTTATATGGGGTATGTTCCAGAATGGACTTAAAATTGTACTTTTTCAGTTTCATGCTAAAAATAGTGGTTAACAAAATATAACTCGAAACAATCCTCGAACCGCCAGTGCCCTGCGGGTCCAATATAGCAATGCTTTCAGGTTGCTGATGGGATTGCCTCGCTACTTCAGTGCGTCAGCGATGTTTGCTGAGGCTCAAGTGGACAGATCTCACGCCATTATACGCAAGAGAGCAGCTTTGCTGATGCGAAGGGTGAGGAGCAGTCCCAACAGCTACCTGAGTGTAATTGCAGAATACATCCACAGTCCTATTTGGAGGCATTGGATTAGGTTGCACGTATTGTGGGCTGATAAACTTTTTATTATTACAACAAAAAACGTTTTTTTTTTCTACTTTTAACAAGAAAGGGCGTTTTAATACTTAAGCGAAACTTGGTAGAGAAAGAGATTACGATCCAATACAGATTGGAGTCCCATTAGGTAACAAGTTTGTCACAAGTTGAGTGATAACTTAGGATGTAAGTTTTTACTTAGCGCGCGATAATCTCAGGATAATGTGCCAATATTGTAAGTACTTTCGTACTTTCGGAGTATTTGATAGTATATTGGTATGCCATTTGCGAAATTAATGTTTTTTGTTTACTGGGAGCCTCTCAGAAACATGGGCCGATGACCTAAAGATGGTAAAGGAGTTTTATGAGGAAAGAAAGACAAGTTAGTAAATTAGAGAAAGTTTAGAAAGTGGTTTATGCTTTGATGCCCGGTACCTACACCATTTTGGATTTATTGAAATGGGCATCACTTAACCGGTTAATAGTTATTCCTTTGAAAATTATATACAGGGTGTAAACAGGCCCTTCACGAAGCCATCAATCAAGCGTGTTGTACATCGTACAAGTAACTCTACGCAAAAATTATTGCTGGGAAACGACTTTATTTTGGGGTGAAAACGTTTTACGAGAAAACTCAATATAACGCACTCAAAACGTTGTGCTTGTGGGCACATCTAATAGTAAACGGGTTATTGAGGTATTTAAATTAAAGTTATGACCTTAAAAACTAGTATTTGAAAACTACTAAATGTTGACCTCCAATATCGGCGTAACTACAGTTTGGCCGCTGAGAGAATTCGTTTCTGACGTCTGTTAGTTGGTACATAAATTTAGCGTGAAATTATAACATTTATTGTTACTTGATTTAATTATATCGTTTTTAATTAATTTATTTATTTATTTAAATTAAGGAAAAACAAACAATAGCACAATAAGAATTTGTAACAATATTTTAAATTTTACATTTTAAAACAATTATGCTACCCACAACGTTCTCCACAGATTACAATTTAAAGTATTTAAAACTAGCTAGTAACAACACAAATACAATACATAAACAATACATATACAATACATATACAACAGTCATTGTCCTGGAACTAATATCTGGATTTATAAATGTGTGTACAAACATATAAAAGAAAAAAACAATTTTGTGTGTGTAATTAACATTACTTACGTTATTAAATATCAAATTATACAATAATTTGCTGGTCCTTTAGGGCTGCTTGGATTTGCTTCCTAAATGCATTTTTACTTAGGAAAAGAATGTCGATTGAATGGAACTCATTATTGTATGTCTCAACTAAACGATGAAGTGGTGAACGCGAGCCAGCGTTGGATTTACAGAGGCTAGTAGCAAATAAACGTCGAGTGCGTACCTCACGTACATGCACTGTTCGAGGAACCAGGTAACACAGACTCCTTACTCAGTCCGGACAGTCAAAATAATAATATTATTAAAATTAAAAATACAAAATATTATTACAATTAAAATAATATTATTTTTGTTAATAGGGCAAAAAAACGATAGTTATATATTATATGTTTATCGTAACCACTTCAAAGTTACATCGTCTTTTCGCTCACGACCTGTCAGGAAAGCATTCTCTCAGCGGCCAAACTGTAGTAGGTTCCCAGGTATTGTCCAGAAAAAAAAAGTCATCGCATTGACAACAAGTGCCTTTCGGCTTCGTTAAGGGTACACCCTTTAAGTTCGGATGAGAAGTAGGTTCCGTTGACTTTTAAACAAATTATCATTGTAGGCTCCGTAGGATACTTCATCATGTGACTAACTCATTTCCAGCCATGTTGAGGTCAGCTTCATAACCAGTTGCAGTTGACTGCGACTGCCTACCTGACCTCCACAACCCCGTTAGTCCTGAGCAATACGATACCACTTGGTAAGACTGGTTGTAAGACTTTCGGGCCACTGACTACATGAAAATTTATAAAGATAAATACTTCAAGATTTTGATTGTTTTTGTCTTAAAAGTATTTCATCTTTTCAGTACATCTAATTGTAATAAATCCATGAATGTCAATCTCACTCACTCAAAAGTCATTTTTTTTGTCAACACTCTTCCAAATTAAAATTTGACAATTAAATTTAAAAGAAAACATAAGGCCTAAGCAAGCAGCCTGTCCAGGCCTGGTTCCAAGCATAGCAGCAAGTTTTACACAGATTTGGGATCTGAGCAAGTCGTTGAAATATGAAGATGCACTCGTAAGTATAATTTGGCATAATTAGTTTATTAATACCCATGACTCAAAGATCTTTTTCCGTTTGAGGAAAAAAAAATATTGCTTGCAAATGGTTCAAGAAGATACAATTAATCATAGCACCCATTAGAGGACACTTGAAAAGAAACTTGCCGTTGTATTTTGCAACAAACAATAATTCCTTTTAATTCATAGCATTCATAACCTCAAAGAGCAGCTTTATAAAACAAATAACTGAAACATTTATGAGAAGATTTCTACACTGAATCTATTTATTTACAAAATGCTCGTATTTCCATGCTCTTTTTGTGCTTATTTCAGTACTTTTTATTTCCTTTATGTCTGACGTAAATAGGAGTCGTTTGCTGTAGCGAGCACAAATACCAATCAAATGGCAACATTGTGTATTAAAGCTGAGAGACTAAATGAATATTGCCCGGGGCTCTATTAATCATTGGCAGTGTAATTCATTTCTGATACGTAAATAAAGTAAATACAGGCAATGGAGCGTATCAGTAAACATTAACTTAATATATATGTTCAGCAAAAAGGTGGTGGTATCGGGCCGAGCCGATCCGAACCGAAGATGTTTCAGCGATTACCGATTGAATGCCGAATGTATAATGATTGATCTCGGTCGGTATATATATACAAATCGAATGTGCCAATCCCTTATTTACCAAATTATCTATTCATAAAGTATGTTTCAATAAATTAAACATGTAAACTACTAACATCGTTAAAAATGCTGTTCCAGAACTGCGACCTAAAAAGAAATCATGTTGCAAAATATTTTGTATAGCCCGAGCGTAGCCTTTAATTCCAAGCAACATTAAATATTTCAGTCGGTTTGCCTTTATCGCGCACTCAACTAGACTCGCTCATCTACGAGGACATCGAGTACACTCACGACCACAAATATGTTCTCTTACTGTGTTGATTACAAGTTCATGTTGTTACGAACATAGTATTTTGGAACCTGTGTTAGTATAAAATAGGTTTAATCTCAAATTGTCACTGCGCCGTTGTTCTAGTGGTTTGCAAGCACATGAGATCCTGGTTCTATTCATAAGTCGCGCAGTGTTTGTGGGTTACTTCATTAGGAATTTCCAAGTAGCAGCCGGTAGGTTGATGGTAATTGGCTCGCACCGTTTTCAACAGACTTAAACATAACAATACATAGCACGAGCACCAATACTAACCAATACTCAATACCAATACTCGTATTGGTGCTCGTGACTGTACATTGTGTAAAAGTTGTAACGAATTCAGGAAACTAGGAAATAACAATAAGGAGAGGTTCGGTACGACTTGTTGTCAAGTTGTTGGGCGGTTGGAGCCAATTCCTGTGGCTTCAGTGGTTCAGGTTCGGTTGGCAGTAGTACGGCTATTTGTTTTAGAGGTCATCTCGATGTAGTACTGATGGTAACTGTTTGTTATGGGTACTAGAGAAAGCCGTTTCTTGTAAGTGCTGGGTCAAAGATGGCGGCCAATTTTAGGTTTTGTGGTCTTAATAGAGGTCAGACTAGTGATATGCTCGTGCACTATTTAATATTTAGCTCTACGATCAAATTGGTATTTCTTCAGTTTGATTGTTAGTGGGGAAGTTCGTTAACAGGAACACCACAGAAAGAGAAGGTCTCGCATAATTCAGAGATAAGTGGTTTACTTACACAATAATAAAACCAACATTGCGTTTCGAACTATAAAGCGTTTACTTTTATTCCAGCTATTTATATACTATATGTATAATATTATAAAGCTGAAGAGTTTGTTTGTTTGTTTGAACGCGATAATCTCAGGAACTACTGGTTGGGATCGAAAAATTATTTTTGTGTTGGATAGTCCATTTATAGCTATATAACATCATACGACCTGCTACGACCAATAAAAGATAACTTAAAAATGTTGCAAAAACGGGGAAAATGTATTCCTTTTGTGAGCTCTTTCTCTCTTATGTGACGCAGACGAAGTTGCGCGGGTCCGCTAGTACTGTCATATTACTCCCGTTTTACATTAAAGTTAAGTCGTTCGAATATAGACAGGGAGGGCCGATCGTTAGGGCAACGATCGGCCCTCCCTGTTAGGTACCACCGAACGAGATACGGCAGAAACACTACTCCTAAGTATTACAACACTAACACTTAAACACTGGCGTAAACGAATACCCTGACTAAACATAAAAATAATTCTACAAGCTTGTGATCGGTTACCTTAGTTCGGTTTTATAAAAAAATATCTAAAGAAATTGCGCTCAAATCTCTTAAGATATTTTTAATCCTATCCAGTCCTAAACTGCGTCAATTGCTAAATCCTGACACTTGAAGCTTCTGTAGTTCGTTCGTTAGTGCTCTCTAACATTACTAAACTTGCGTATGCTTATGATGCTACATCTGTACGTGAGTAGGGTGTGAGTTCACAGTGTGACACGTTTCAGTTGTTTAACGTTGAGATAGCATTATTATGGAGGTCTTGTTTGACTTTGCACTTACTTCTAAAATAGGTTGATCTGAGAGTTTAGTTGGGTGTACTGTATACATGCACACTTTAACTTAAGTAGCCTGTTCCAACACTGTCGGTTCAAGATGCTTCAAGTTAATACTTCTGTATCTTAGAGAATTCAACATCAGAATACTTTTAAATCTAAATAATTATACTAATATTATAAACAGGTAAAGTTTTGATGTAAGGGTAATCTTTGGAACTACTCATCCGATTCCGAAAATTCGGACCAGCGAGCGAAGCTTCGGATAAAAGCTAGTGTACCTTCAAATTTTTCATTCAAGTCTAATATTGTCACTTCAGAGAGACGTGAATATTATACGTGCTTCAAAGTTCATACAAAGTTACAGGCTCCTGACAACGTTGTATGAAGGTCGCCTTGATGAGCCGTCTGTTTGTCTTGAGAAGATGAAATAGTGATTAGTGGCAGGCGACAGGTTCGTCAAATGAAGCAGATTTAGTTACACGTTTGTTTATTTTCATAACGAGGCAAATAAGTATAGTTCGTAGGCATTTGCTACGCGATGCGACTTCGTAGCACATTCGTAGCAGTTCGTAGCACCGCTACACTACTTTCGTAGCGAGCCTCAGAAGTTGGTTTGTTGGGGAACTCTAAAGTTATGATCAAACCGACTGGACGGGACTTTAGACTGGCTGCGGACAACAACGACTTTCATGGATATTGGAGTAATAGTCCGGTCGGATTAACCGATCTTAAGTTTATTCTTATAATTATGATATTTATTTATGACATTTTAAAAATCATGTCTTTTTTTTCATTGGGGCCGGTAAAAACTATAAGACAGCTACTACGGTCCCCAAACATAGGTACATACTCAGTTTGCTAGTTATTTAATCCCGAATTAAATTAAATCAATTCACCAAGGGTTTAAGATGCGATGTGGGTTTAACCAAAATTAATGTTATGTTTTTTTTTTAAATAAAAAGTTTTAAATTTAAATTTTTAATTTACCAAAGTTTTACATGCTACAAAGGTATGTACTAAATCAGAATTAATAACATTCTCCCCTAACCAGCTATAGATATATCAAGTGGTTTGTGTGTTGTAATACCGGCGAGGTAAAGTTCAAACATTTATTACCAGGCGGCAGTCAGCCGCGCGCGCGCCGTGACACCGATGTGTCCCGAACCTTTTGTTGCGAACTAAACACAATGTTATCACTCATTCTGCTTTCATTTCAATAATTATGAGGTAGCATGCATGTAGTGTACTGTGTCAGTTTGTAACTAACATTTTGTAAGTTTTTGATTTATTAGAGAAAGACGGAGTTTTTTAAAGTTTTAAATAGTTAATAATTAAATGTTTTATTTAAAAAATAACACTACTTATATACAAACTAAAACTCTAAATAATAATAAAAATATGTACAAGTAACAAAACGGTTAAAGGGCGTCAAAAAATTCATCCGCATCGCTATCAACAGGAAAAGATGGCAATGCTAATTCTTTAGCCAAAAAATAGGCCCGCCCTCTGGTCATGTGAAAGAATCGACCAACCGCTTCGCGATTTATCGAAAAACTGGTTCCCTATCCATTTGCATAAAATGTTAAGACCTAATATAACTTGGCATACTTTTGTTACTCCTAATTATATTTTCGCATAACATTATTTACGCATAACAGCTTACGCATAATTTTTTAAGAAAAAATTCTCTAATCATAATAATGATTAAGCATAACATTCTTAGGCATAAATTAATTTTCGCGTAATGATATTAAAGCATATTTTTTATAGGCATTTTAGAAGCATAATAATTAACTCTTAAAATGTTAGCCACACCCTGATTGGATATACCAATTTATTTTGACGATTGGAAAAAGAACCATATCTCCTGAAGCAGGTAACACATAAGATATTTGTTTTGAATATAGTTGATTGTGAACATATTATGTGAGTTTTTTTCGCTATAAGAAGCATGCAAGCAAGCATGCTGCAAGCAAGTATGCAGTATGCAACATGCAACAGGCATGGTTTCTGTCACGGCTCCGGCGCTGCGGGGCTCCGGCGGCCCCACGCGAGCTTATCGTCGCAGATGTGTTTTACGCTCACCACCGCTCCGCGCCTACGCGGGCTTAGATTACACTCCAGGAGTAGGGCAGACAAGACTACGTGGAGTCGGTTTTGCAGCGATTCGTTTCTGTCACTAACTTTTGTAGCAGAGCTGAATGAATTTTTAATTCAAAATAAATACGTAAAAATAACTCAAATTTGATTCCGTTATTTCTATTAATTGTATGCCTAAATACTATTATGCTAATAGTCATTATGCCTGGTAACATTATGCGAATTCAATTTATGCCAAAATAAATTAGCGTTCAAGATAATTATGCCAACATAAACTGTATGGCAAAAAAAAAAATGGCAAAGTATTTATTATTATGGCAAAACAAATTATGCCAAAACAGTTATGCCAAAGTATATTAGGAAAAAGAACATTATGCAAAACGAAAGGATACCCGAAAATCTAGGTGGTATAATTAAATAAAATATTTTCTAGACCTGTGTTATTATTTTGTTTGGAAAATATAAAGTAAGTATTTCCATGAAAGACCTACAGCCAATAAAACTGAACAAAAAAACTACATGATCAATGGGAAACCACGGCGTTTCGATAAGTAAACTTAAAATATGAATATGACGCCAAGTAATTTATGACAAAGCCTATCGTCTTTCCTAAAGATGAACTGCTGTAGCAGTAAACACATTTAATATCCGCACATAGCGACCCAAACATTTGGTGTGAATGAAAATGGATATCAAAAGGCATCGCACACATTCAGCTAAAAGAATGTCAGGTGAGAGTGCGTGTAAAGGGGATCATCTACATACTACATATATGAACATTGAGCGGGGTGTCCTTAAGGGAATATTCAGGAAAAAATCAGGAATGACGGAATTTATATATCATTATATATCAGAAATAAAATGACGTAAAAAGGGTAAGAACGGTTGACTAAACTGCTCGGTATATAATGTTAAAGTTTTTTAATTATTCCTTCAGTAAGAAGTTCTGCCGTATCGTCGGTGCGTTTAACAACTTTTAAACTCACATACAATAACAGCCAGACCCGGAACCACTACATATAGGCCTTGATAATATTTGTTCCGTGTTGAAATCGAACCCGCGTGGCCAATGCGTTATCCTGTATATTCGATCTTCGAATTGTTTCTCCTAATCCTAAGGTTGAGTGTCACTTGCATATACAAGTCTCTTTTCGTCTGTTCTGGGAATTTTCATTGAAAGTCATTGAAAGCAAATATGATCCGAAGAATCGTAGGTATTAAAAGAAAAATAAGGCCAAATTAATATTGTTGAATCGATCAAAACTGGAATAATGGAACATGATATTAATATAATATTATGCTAAACAGTCTCGGTTGGTTGGTTTTTCGTTGCCGAACAGTTGAGGAGTCTTAACGTCAGGAAGTGATTGATATTCAGAATATATTACGTCAATTGGAATCATTTTGATCAACAACCGTCCTTATTTATGTTGAGAACAGCCTTGCTTCTCGTAGTACGTATAATTTGGTACTATAAGATAATGTTTGTTTAGGTTTAGAAGAGTCTTCTATTTATACGTCGATGGTTGGTACGTTTTCATTTGGTCGAAGAACTATTTACCGAATTTACACTTAGCCGAAATAACATTTGTTCAAAGTATTATGTTTCCGAACATGCATTACATAATAAGGCATTTTTTTGTTTACCTACATGTTGAGAATTACGCGCATTTTTCACTATTTTTGCGATAGGACGCACCGTTTTCGAGATGTAAGCAAATTTAGAAGAAAACCTGCTACGACTCCATGACGCGCGCTCGCTAAGCTTGCATTTTACATTACACACTTTCTCAAACAAAAAAATCACTTTCTGTCACAAACATCGTCATCACTCCTCCGGCCTTCGGCCAACGCTCCTCACGCCAGCTAGCAAGAGTTTTAGAAAAAAAATTAAAAGGGCTATATATTTGTGACCAAATTATATTCTGTAAAATTTTGTTTCGGTGTGGTAAAAATATGGCAAATGAAAAAAGTTCAAAAGAGGCTTCGGCCAGCAGCAAAAAGTTATTTTGTAAATCGACGAAACGTAGTTCGGTAAAATGATACCTATGACACTTGATACTTCGATGAACTAAAAATAATATGTGAAATAATGCAAATGGCAAAAAAGGAGTTGGTCAATAGTTTTTGGTAAAATGAAATTCGAGCAAACAAAATTCGGAAAAGTGATCAGTTTCCCTTGCCGCAAACTCGGTGACTGCTGTTTACTTGCTGATCTTAAACCAAGGCGATGCTGCTAGGATCCTTCTAAGTATGTGTCCTAGTGTGGAGTTTCGTGAAAAGAATCTGGAACGGCTCGAGATATGTCGATGCTGGTCGTGACTCTCCCTTGCCTGTGCTGTAAAAAGTTTCACCGAAAAAATCATGAAGAGCTCTTGCCTTTACTGAACACAGAGGTATCGTATTCAAGCCATTAGTGTTCCCGGTATCCATGGCATGCGCTCCACTTTTTCACCTTTGTCCAGCCGAATGTAGCCGGCGAGTACTTTGACACTTTTTGTCGAGTGATGGACGCTTTCCAGTCGTTGCATGAATAGGCAAGAACATGTTCTGCATAGAGGGTACGTGCACGACATTCATTTTCGTTTGAAGCATAAGGATAATGACATGAGATAATAAAACGTAATCAAACATACAAGCGTACCGTTTCGTACTGTTTACGAATTCGCATGAGTTGATAAAAAAGTATCTGATAATAAATCTGTAATAGCTGTAAGACTCAATATTTTTTACCAGTGCTCATGGATTGACCAGGTGTGAAATAGTACATTTTGATACAAGTGGAGAAAGTTTGTAATTGCATTCGAGGCGGAAAATAACACATGAGCCTTAAGCGAGGGTGTTTTTAAGTCGAGAACTGCAATAACAAATGTCCACCTGTATGAAACGACGTTTTTCAATACACCTTTGAAGAAATAAAATAAAAGAACGAAAAATATTTTTGTTAGTTATTATGATTAAGAAACTGTGATTTAAATTGTCTTTTTATCCGCGCTTTGCTTTCGCCAGGTTGAAGGTGAAGCAAATGTATAAAGCCGCTAAACAGCCTAATATGAAAAATAGAAAATTCAAATGTTTTTGAGTTTAGAACACAAATAAATACCGAAGATATTCACGAATTTGTTCATAAACGTTTTTTTAATTGTAGTAATCATGGTTTTTGGAATAATAATAATCAGGGTTTTTTTGGATTCTATTTATAAACATTATTTAAACATTCAAAAAATATTAACGCCGTAAAGACGCGTATCTCTTTGCCGAGTTTAAAAAAAAAAAGATATTCACCTCCGAATAGAGAGAGGACCGTCTCGCGCCAGTTTCATTTTGGCACTTGGCACCAGTGTCAAAATGAAACTGGGGCGAGACGGTTGTGAATAGAGGCATTGAACCAATTTTGACTTAGTATAGGTATATCTGTGGCAATTTCCATTCCCGCACACGTGTTGGAAAATGAAAAATCACACGTGTGTGAAATACATAGCATTGTGAACCTAATCGTAGTGCGATATGAACCAGTTTTCGAGTTTTCTATTGAAAAATATGTTTAAAGTCGTAACATTTATTTTTATTGCATCTCTTTTCCTCTATTATATGCGCATCACGTAGACGAAACCAATAAGTGCTACATATTACCGCCGGTTGCATTTTCCATTAGATATTGGCATCTGTGGAGAATAAATCAGCGATACAAAGATCTCCCCCGAGCGTGTATCATCCCGCAATCCGTACGATGAATAATGATCACATTATCCACCAAAAGCTTTGACATTTAAGTCAGAAGATATCAACAGCCACATATTTGAAAACGGATAAACAATTTATACATGTCGCTGATTTCATCACATACTCTGCGATCTGAAAAATATGAAATGTAGCATTATAATAATTATTTATAGCACTATTTGTATTTCTTTAATAATATATTAGTACAAAATAATGAATAAATAATTCGTAGAAATGTTTGGGCATAGACCATTTTGATATTTTACATCTAAACAGGAATGGGTAATATCCTCCAGATGTTATGAGGAATTTAATTATTAAAACACGGTAACTTGACAATCATTATAGTAAACAGGTACTCTCACTAACTTAACTCACAAATGCTGCCCACTTGGTTTAATTAATCTAGTGTCCATCGCTCTTACTGTGTTGGGAGAGCAGGTGTGTAGCCAGCAGTGTGTGCTCTTTTATTATTTGTTAATCTCACTGACAGTTGTATGCAATGGCTTACACACGGCAAATTGACGAAGGGAGTCCCAAGTTCCTTGACGGTATCTAAGTACCGTATAATCTTTTATCTGAAAAGGCAGTTAAAGTGTCAGTAAGATTATCGCTATAGTAAATTGCCAATACCAGTCCCTTTGACAAGTGCAATGATTGTGGCAATCTCCTTATAATACGATACCTTCGTGAAGCTCGATTATCAAAAAGATTTTCTTGAGGAAGTTCTTTGAAGTATAAAAATCTGAAACAAAATGTTTTACCAGCTGAAAATTGAATTTAAACGGTGCTACACACTGTTAAATAAAAGCCGAACCGCATCAACTACTGCATATGTTCGTGTTAATTGTTCGTGTCGATCGGCAACCTATGTTAGGCGTCTTCCACGGCTGAATCCTGTTCAGCTCGGCACTATTTTTTCCGAACATAAATTATGTGACCCGTAGGTACCGCGAGGGCTAGTTCGAGATGTCGCGAGAAAATAGTGCATGGAAAGAATTGGGGAGGCCTTTGTCCAGCAGTGCGTCAGTAAATGCTAAAAAATTGTGTGAATAATACGTGACGTCATACAGTGAACTAAATTGTAACAGCTATTGCTAACACGTGGACGTATACTACGATACATGTAATAATTATAATCTCATGTAGTTTAACAGCCAATCAAATCAAATTGTCAAATACATTACAGTAACTATCCGAACTGATCGGATTGATCTCTCGTATTTTATGAGCTTATTGCTGTCCCATAACGTGTATTGACAAAGTTTCGTAGTTAAATCTGCTATTGGCGATAACAAGCATGGTTTATTGGCTATTTTGGTGTTTCTGGAATGTTCCAAAAGTTAAATAAAACTGAATGATGACCTATTAGTTTGCGTTTATGCTATCATCGATGCCGACAAATCCCGTGTAATAGGAGAGCAACCATTGCCATCAACCGGTTAAAGTCCAAATTCTGGGTTGCTACTGAACCACTACTGGAAAAACCCAATAACCCTGTCCGACCTGGGAATCAAATGTAGAACCGTTTAGCTCTAGGTTCGAATCCCAGGATAAGGCAGTCTCGTCAGCAAACCCTTCAACATTGTCGCAGGTTTCGACGAACGAAAATAACTACTTCCCAAGATAAGCCATTAGGCTATTCCGGAGCTATTCCACACAAAACTACCTATTAACACTTAGCCAACTAGTCTGTAAGCTCTTCGCCAAACTATTGCCCTCCCCGACTCTTCGGGAGACATTCTCCTTTCATCCTCACGGCGGCGACGCGCGACGTTGCGACAGACTGCCGAAACTTTCCCTCAAGTTGGCCACTTCTCAACTTATGAGTGGTTCGCAAGAAATAGTTGTTAACAGTTACCTCTATTGTTAGTCTGTCTTTATATTGAGACGTTTAGTAAATACTTAGTGGCTCAGGTACCTACTTATTGATTTTATGGTCACAATACTTGTAATAGACGGCTTACGCCTTCTGCGGCCTTCTCGTCGCTCGGCTCAATGCCGACAGTTGAACATTAAAAATATATAGGCATTATACTTGTGTATTTTCTAGTGTTAGTGAAAATTAACAGTACAAACTTATTGAACAACTTACTGTAAAGTATTTTCTTTGACTAAAGTAATTCAAAGTGGAAACTTTGAGTAGTTTTTATACTTTGTCGAAATTGTGAGTATTTTGGCAAACTTGTTGTTATCTTATTGAAAACTCCAAGGACGCACGATACTCAACTCTCGAGCACATTGACTTGGAACTTTACACATATGAATGTTACAGTAATACTAGTGAAGTATTTGATGCGACTATTTGCGCTTACATCGTGCTTGCTTTGATGACATTACTTGCCAAAAGTTTAGCGAGAACTTGCAAGCGATCACATTCAAGCGATGCACTTCAAGTGCAAAAATACTTGCTTAGTCATGGCATTCTTTCTTTCTTTTAATTTAATCAAGATTAGTTATTAGTATTAATTTTTAGAAGAAAAATATTGTTTTATACTTTTTGCTGTGCCCAACAGGGACCGAAATTGTACTTTACGGAATGCAAGATATGAATACGATATTCTATGAGTTCAGTTCGTAATGATAGACCTCGTTCTGAAGAGGCCAGAGACTTGAGTCTCCACTTTCTTGTGCTACTCTAAACGACTAGAATCAAACTGAAAGTTTTAAGATAATTGTTTACGTCAGACTGCTTACATTCAAAATATTCCATTAATTACACTCTATTCCTGGAGGCGGAATAACCAAGGCCATCCAGGCAGAACTTCTAGAGTATTGGCTAGTAACAACTATTCCAATATCTACATAGTTGCAATCTGCTTTTCAGTTTAAATGGTCAGTAAAATAATGTAAACATGGGGCTGGGCGTTGAAAGTCCCTGGAGTAATTACTACATCAGCTAGGTCGCAGACTGTTTAGACAACCTTTGACATGAAAACGTTATAAAAACTAGACGTTTGTCCACGTGAAGTTACTAGTATAAACCTATAAGGCTCTGTTTGAAAAAGAAGTGATGTTTCAGAACTGTAATATATTAAACAAATTCCATCCGAAAAATACTTCAGTTCCCAAAGTTAATGCACGTCATAAAATATAATTGCTTGTTAGAAGTTGGTGTTTTGAGCTCAGCGCACCGTGACGAGGACGACGTGGTCGACGTAGTCGGATCAAATAACTGTAGGGTAAAATATACGGAGTATTTTAGAAGTACCTAAAGTGGAAAACTGTACCTATGTTGACTTTACAGGGTTATTTGAATACACAATGGAATTGAAAATATTATATTTATCTTTCGTGCTTCAGTAACTAACGACTTGTCTAGGGTGGTGGTATCTAAAATTCCAAGAATACACCTTATTTTGGTGCATTAGCCGAGGTTTATTAACGTTAGTGAGCGTCTGTAAGTGTAGGCGTTATTAACTAACTTTTCTTTATAATTCCTTGCAGATCTGTTACACTTTCAATCAATGTGCTATTTAAATCTCTTTGAGGAAGCCCTGCTATTTAAAATGTCAGCTCACGAGTCCTTGAATAGGAATTCATTGCATGGGAGTGTCGCGCTCAAGTGAATCGTTTTACATGATATTTGAATGTCAGATCAGCTGATATTATCGTCTTTGAAAAGTACTGAAGTGCAGTACCTCTCGAGATAACTTGAACACGTTTCAGAAGAATTTTTATGAGTTGAGTTTAAATTAATAGATAACATTTACTTATTCAGGCGACGAAATTAAATTGCAGTTGTATTATATTTTTGGTTGCGAATGCTGTTAGCAAAAAAATATATATTATTGACGTTTAAGACGTGCTCAAAAGAATTAGTATCAATATTTAGTAATTTAACAAACATATGCTATCGCTTAAAAAAAATATTACCTACTTAAGCTGTCCTGTATACTTACCTAAGTACCTATGTAAAAGTAAATAAACAAATTCAAATGAAAAGAAAAATAAAAAATGTTTTTTGTCGAGTGTCGTATCGACTCCCAGAGCGTGGGTTTCACAGAATAATATTCTTTTAGTTTTTAGGACAGTACCTATTATTATCAAAATGACTTGTAGAAATCCAAAATTGTGTGTAGGCGTTTAGTAGTACCGCCTACGCACTTTTTGTTTCGCGAGGTATACAGAGCTCTAGGCCTCAGAAATTATGATTATTTTATTAAAACATCTATTATTTCAGTATTTGTGTGGGCGTATATACGTTCGTCCCACGCAGGGTTGTATTCTGGGGGTGATCAGAGTTGGGGGCCCTAGGAGCCCCTGTTCTCACAAGTTGGAACAATGCTTCGTGCCACCCAAGCAACGCCTACGTCATAAATTCAACTCCTGAGGGTAGATAAGCAGTTGACAGTGTTTTCTTTTATCTCGAAGCCCATTTGTCAAGAAATTCTATAATTGGTAATCAAGTACCTACAAGATTATCTTTCTTGTATTTTTATCGTGTTTGTGAAATAATAAAATGTTGTGGAATATTATTAGTGGGATCTTGATTGACAAAATATAAGAGTATTTAATATAAAATTATTTTCAAACATAATGCTGGCTACAGGTAAACATGGCCAAGTCCCACACATTTGAAATAATAAGTGAATTTATGTATGTGACAGTAAGCACATATGTACCTTGTGTACGTATGCACAATAGTACATTATGGTACAAGTGTGTAATGTTGGTGATTACCGCTGAGGTGCCATTGAGACCCGAGCCGTTAGGCGAGGGTCTTAAGAGAGCCGAGGACGGTAATCATCAATACACACGTGTATCATACGACGTTTTTCAACACACTTGTGAAGAAAATAATACTAAAAAATCATTTTCAACAGTGAAAAAGAGTTGTGAAATTTTTTTCGCAATGGCGGGAAAAATTAATCAGTTTTCCTATGCGCGCGCATCTAACAATCTCGATCGGCTATGGACTAAAAGAATGAGGTTTATATTTTTTTGGCTTTTTGCGGATAGCGTTATAGCGTACAAAATGGGGAATTCAAAGTTTTCTTTATTACAGAGAAAACAAATGTTATATTTGAGTGAAAGTTTTATTTATTAAAAATGTACAAGTTGAAATTATCAATTTTCTCAAACATGCATGGAAATATTGTCATTATTTTCGAAAAAAGAACACGCGATGTATCGAATTTACGGACAAAGAAAAAAAAATCCATTGCAGGAGTGTTTTTTGAATTTGGAACATTACAACGCTCCAGCAATGTTGTATGAAACGGCATGCTGGGGTTACTATAATATATACTGTTTGATTGGATCTCTTTTATCATTCTTGCCATACCAAAGTAAGTATCTTTGCTTAGTACAAATTGCGTTCACGTGGCTGTATGGCCATAAATGCGTTTGCCTTTCGGCACAGACGATAAATAGGAAATTGTCGGCAAAGCTGAAAATTCGTCTTGATTTATTATTTACATACTTAATAAATATAAATTTAATAAGTAAAATGAGTTCCAACGGTTCAGAGAATGAAATTGAGATTAATTGTACTCCACCAGCTATGAGATCAGAATTAATTTATTTGTGCTATTGAACACGATCTTTTTTGTATCGAATCTTTTTTTAAGAACAAAGCAACACAACCAATAAAACAAAACCCTATAACTCACTAGTGAATAATGGCAATGAAAAAGTTACAGTTTGATTACAGGTGTCATTATGTGCCTAATTGCGGTGAAATTAGAGCCATTTTATGAGCAAGTGTGTTGAAAATATATATTATCTGTGGCCACCGCGGAGCCGGATCATCTGTGCGGAGTCAACACAGTGCATTAACTAGTACACCAACATAGCACAACACAATCAAGTGCAGAAGGAGCACTATTAACTAGCTCCACCAACATAACAACACAATCAAGTTCAGAATGAACACTATTAACTAGCTCCACCAACATAACAACACAATCAAGTTCAGAGTGAACACTATTTACTAGTTCCACCAACATAAAACAACACAATCAAGTGCAGAATGAACACTATTAACTAGCTCCACCAACATAACAACACAATCAAGTTCAGAATGAACACTATTAACTAGCTCCACCAACATAACACAACACAATCAAGTGCAGAAGGAACACACTAGCTCCACCAACATAACATAACACAATCAAGTGCAGAATGAACACTATTAACTAGCTCCACCAACATAACACAACACAATCAAGTGCAGAAGGAACACTATTAACTAGCTCCACCAACATAACACAACACAATCAAGTGCAGAAGGAACACTATTAACTAGCTCCACCAACATAACACAACACAATCAAGTGCAGAATGAACACTATTAACTAGCTCCACCAACATAACACAACACAATCAAGTGCAGAATGAACACTATTAACTAGCTCCACCAACATAACACAACACAATCAAGTGCAGAATGAACACTATTAACTAGCTCCACCAACATAACACAACACAATCAAGTGCAGAATGAACACTATTAACTAGCTCCACCAACATAACACAACACAATCAAGTGCAGAATGAACACTATTAACTAGCTCCACCAACATAACACAACACAATCAAGTGCAGAAGGAACACTATTAACTAGCTCCACCAACATAACATAACACAATCAAGTGCAGAATGAACACTATTAACTAGCTCCACCAACATAACACAACACAATCAAGTGCAGAATGAACACTATTAACTAGCTCCACCAACATAACAACACAATCAAGTGCAGAATGAACACTATTAACTAGCTCCACCAACATAACACAACACAATCAAGTGCAGAATGAACACTATTAACTAGCTCCACCAACATAACAACACAATCAAGTGCAGAATGAACACTATTAACTAGCTCCACCAACATAACACAACACAATCAAGTGCAGAGTGAACACTATTTACTAGTTCCACCAACATAACACAACACAATTAAGTGCAGAATGAACCCCAATGAACAACAGTTTCATTATAAAATTACATTATAAATAATATACATTATTTACTAACGACCAAAACATAGCTCGGCAAGCACGCTAAGCACCAACCGCCGGCTGTTATTTGTCGATCTTTGACAGTCGTCACAGGTAGTCTGTGGACCGAAAGTGTGACAAGCAGTCTTACCGACAGGAATCGAATTACCCAGTATTGCGTTGCAAGCCGTTGAAAGCCAGTCGCTCCATGTTAAATAGGTATTCAGCTGCATTCGGTTAGACTGGAAGCCGACCCCAACAGTCGGAAGGCTAGGCAGATGATGACTAATGACCAGAACATATTGACAGATTATACACTCATCATATTTAGGCCTGTTTTCAGTAACACAAGCGACAGTTTCATGGAAGCTATAGTACTAGTGCATCTGTAGTGCTAGCATTGGCATTAATTTAGGTCTGCACCTCTAGTGTTAGTAAAATATTAGTTTACATAGTCCATAAAAGTAATGAATTCAATAGGTATGGTAATTGTAGACAACACTATTATGTTGCGAACTGTGTGCCTCTTTATTTTTGTTATTCCAAAAGTCCCACAACACCGTTGCAATGGTTTGGCTTGTGGGGTTTGGAGAGTCTCTAGACCCTCATACTTCGTACTTAAAATTAAATATTATAATCAACTAACACATAACACATTTCTAAATAATTAATTTGAGGACGACCGCTAATAGTCACGTCCATTTCTTTGTTGATTGTAAAATGACATGTTCAACATCTTACATCAACGGGCAGGGCTTACAGTCACACCAACGTGTCACTAAGTTGATTTAATACACGTACATTACTGCTGCAAATAGACACCCTGTTTTGCAACACAAATTCACGCTTTGTTTTTACTACAACGTTTTTATTAAAGGTAATCCACGCGAACAATAGCTTTAATAGCAATTTATTTATTAGCCAGTGATGAGAAGCTTGAATTCTCCCACCTACACAAACAAAACAGTGTGTAACGAAAACAGATACGCAGCTAAAAATCCAATCTATCAACTGACGAATCTCGCAGCAAATCTAATAAATAATAATGTAAACGTTGTATAATATACGAGGTGCGGAGAAATAACGTTAAATATTTACGAGTGCTCGCCGCGGTGTGAGCGGCGGCCGCCATCGATCACACCGACCACTCGCCACACAATTTATAGTTTATAATGAGTTTAAACAGATCTAGAGTGATGTACCCACCTAGCCGGACCCGCTAGTGCTGTGACTCGCATTACGTGCCGAGATTATGTTTGTCCAACACGTTTTTGTTTATAATCTAGTAGATATACGGCCTATTTTATTTCGAATTGAAAGAAATTGCACTTGGGAATTGCTTTGAATTTGTTTGTTTATTTATTAATAAACAGGTAGGTAGTTTTAATAAAGTCGGATTAATATTCGTATTACTCTATTTGTTCTTCGAATTATTATACTATATTATGCTCGATTATTATGATATTATATTTACTTCGTCTTATCATTAGCTGATATTTGGAAAGCTTGCACGGTAGAATAAGTATCTCTCCTGGGCACTCCGCTCGTGTTGTGAGGAGGTTCCTCTCTCTGGAGCCCTGACCTCCGCCAGTAGCTTGGACCCTGTTCCCGATACCGGTGGGTTACAATTTTATATTTTTAAATATTTTTTTATAGTGTTTTATTTCACCATTATCCCAATCCTTTTGGGTCGGCGCAGCATGTCTTCTTCTTCCAAAAATATGTGAAATGTGTGTGTATAAATAATTAAAGGAGTTAATAATATGTTCTATTTTATAAGAGAGACAGGCTGCCCCAAGTAAGTTGCTAAATTATCATCGGAATACGAGAGTAAAGGAACAGAGAGAGTGCAAAAGAACACAAGAAGACGCCGCCTGCTGTTGACACACTCTCTTGCCCGCATAATATTATTACAGTTACCAATTACGGAGAGACAGAGTGCTCGCAAATATTATCTGAGACGTACAAACTAACAGCGTAGTACTCGGACCTAATTCTATTTGCTACTTAATTACTGTCTGCAAACTAAAACCTTAACGTCGTGCTTACAGACGTCAAGTCAACTATCCTGAAACTTCGGATAGATTACATTTAAAAATGAGTAATTTAAAACAAATTACCAACTAAAATAGGCACTTTAGAAAGTTTAGTTTTCATCCGTATCACTTAATTAATTAAGATAGTAATCTTACTTTAATTGACCGGCGGGTAATTTGTTATTAACTTTTATTGTCGTCTGTGAGTGCGGCGTTTATTTCTTTCCTTTTTTAACTCTCAATTTCCGTTCCGAGTCCCGTTGGGAAAAACAAAACCAAATACGTTTTCCGCATTCACATATTTACAAATGCATACAATCTACCAGCTGTATCGTTTACCTTCATAAAAGCCGCTGCCAAATGCCGGTCATTGGGGATTGCCGGGTCCAAATACAGTTGGCAATGAACCAAGACCAAATGTCCGTTCTCTATGCGTCATAAAGCCGGACAAACAGCTAATTTGCCGTCACGTACTGCGACCTGCGACCTGTATTAGTAAAGCAATTTGCAGCTGCACTAACGATAATGTTCATTAGTTGCCACCGTGTTGCCACTATTGCCTCTCGATACTGAGTACATTAACACTCGCCTCTATACCAGCGCCAATGTACATCGCACGACGCGAAAATGTTGTTTTGCGCGAAACTTCATTACAATGTTTATGCAACTCGTAACAAGCTCACAGTTATTACCCACAAGTATATTGCAAACGATATCTGACTTTATTTCAGAACGCTAAAGTTTAATGTTCATAGTTCATTCATAATGCTGGAATGGAAAATGAAATTGTCATAGGTTAAGTATGAAGTGTGAAATGCTGTTATGTGCATTTGAAGACCATGTTAACTCTGAAAACTATTGGCTCCTCTATGATATTATTTAGTCGGTCGAAATATATTTATTTTATAATGTGAAGTTATTTCTCTAAATATCTTTGTAATTTTGAATGCATACATTTAATTGCCTTCCGAATTGCCCTTAAATATTATGAATGCAGACGTAGATCGTCACCGATTGCTATCGTTTCTTTTGTCTCACGTTTTCGGTTTCAGGAAATTAAACAACATAATAAAAAGTTTTTTGCAAAAAAAAAACCGTGACAAAAAAACTAAATCAATCAAACAAAGGTCACCGACTTCTGAAGTTATTGTTCACTTTTTTGTATTTCTGAAGTCGGTTTTATTTTTTGCAAAAAAAGTTTTTATTTTTCACTTTTTTGTGGTTCACATGTGCTTGTGTACCGGCGCGGCCTGATGTTATGTTATGAACTGGTGTAAACAATAGACAGACATGAGAGTTCAGCAATCCCAGGCCATTTGCTATCATTTATTGAGGAGTTCCGTTGCCTATCTCCGAAGTTCTTCATCAGATCTTCAATAAATTGAAATGGGACCACTCAAAACTCAAAAAAAACTCAAATCATTTATTTCAATTAGACCATTACGGCACCTTTGAAAGTCGAAAATACAATAAAAGCAAAGCTACAGTCACAGTCACAAGGCACAATAACTTGAGAAAGTACTACCAAAAACGACCCAAATCGCTTCAAGTGTGTCTATAAAATTTTAAGAGTACTCTCTATTAATCCAGGATCCCCATCATCAAATCCTGACTTGATGATAATGGGACCACCTGGGAGGATCTGAGAAATCGGTCCAGCCATCTTCGAGTAATCGGGGAACGGCTCTTTAGTCAACTGATCCCGCTCATTTGAATCCCGCGGGATCACATAATTAAAAAAAAAACGACAAATTGAGAACCTCCTCCTTTTTGAAGTCGGTTAAAAACCTGTCCAACCTACTTTCGCAGACACGACAAACAATCAAATGACAGACGCATGCGTCAGCGCGCGATTACATCATAAAGCTAATTCACACAAAATGCATCAGAAGCATATAACAAACAGTAGCGGTTCAATTAGCGCGCGAATTAGTCGCGGCCTTTGTCCGGTAATGGGACGCTGCGAGGCTGCTAATAGGACGCGCGTCGCGAGCGCGGCGGGGCGCGGGGGGCGCGGGGGGCGACGAGCGACTGATAGTTTGTCGCGCGACAAATTGGTGCGCTCAGTGTGTGTCGGGTTTTATACAGAACATCTATAGGGGCATAGAAGATCTAAATGATCTAGTTCAAAAGTTTTCACTTCATTACGTTAGTACCTATTGTTTACTAAACTCGATTGATGGAGCAGAGCTTGATTTTGATAAGTCTAAGAAAAATAATGATGTAATCGTTTGCTAAATGAGAGAAACCTGTCAGTGGAAGTATTTTTTAACTAAACCGGACTCTAATAACTACATCAACAGTCATCTACAGTTTGTGGACCAGTCCCCTGACCCACCCACCTACAGAGAGAGGGGGACTGGGTTTACGCAATTAAGCCATGGGCATATCCTAAGATTATTGTTTCTCATTTCATTGAGTACTTAAATATTTTGACGACCCGAATGGCGCAGCGGTAGTGAGGCTATGCCTCACGTTCGTGGGGTCCCGGGTTCGAATCCCGGTAGTAGCAAATGTTTGTGTGATGAGCATGGACATTTGTTTCCGAGTCATGGATGTTTATATGTATATTAAGTATGTATTTACAAACAAAAACTATATATGTAGTATATCAACTATCTGGTGTCCACGACACAAGCCTCGTTGCTTAGTGTGGCGCTAGATGGCGCTGTATGTAATGTCCAGCGATATATTTATATTATTGAGAGCTTTAAATTATGAAGCTAGTAGGTCTATTAAAAAAAAAAAAAAACATTCCAGTTAGTTTATAGGGTGTAAATGGACCCTTAACGAAGCCGAAAGGCACTTGTTCTGTTTGATGATGGGGGTCATTGCGATATTTTTTTGTTCTCTACTATTTTGTAATCTACTAGTTCCGGAAATATTGGAGGTCAAAGTTCCAATTTTTTCACAACCTTTTTTTTTTCAAATACTAGTCTTAAAGGTCATAACTTTACTTTAAATACCTCCATAACCCGTTTACTATTAAATGCGTCACAATGTTTTGAGTGCGTTACATTGAGTTTTACCAAAAAACGTGATTTTTGACCCAAAAAAAATATATCATTTTCCGGTAATATTTTTTGGCGTAGAATTACATAATTTGATGTACAGAGTGCTTGGTTGACGGCTTCGTGAAGGGTCTGTTTACACCCTATATATGTTCCTTGCTACAAGAGGGCTACAAAAGGGCGCTACTTACGTGTTTAAATCAATTATGTATTTTGAACACAGCCAACCAGCCGCTTATAATGTACCCATTATAAGCGGCTGGTTGTGATGAATTAAGTACCTTAGTCCAATAAATAACAGGTTTGACACATTCTCTCTACACCCTTCTCACGTGTGTATCACCTGTTATTACAATTCATAGTGTGTCAGGTGGAACTACCCTAAACTAAGTTAACAAAGATGCATTGATCCAATTTGTCATACTACCCTCGTAACACACTGTTAAAAGGGCCCACTTGTGTACATACAATGAAGCCATTTATCTTTCCTGGAGGGTCCTGTTCCACTTCACACTAATGATATAACACTGTTACTAGGTCATCAATAGCGAATATAGTTAAGTATATTATCCGCGTAGAGTTGTGTAAACAAAGCACTTTGAGAAGTTTATGCTTGTCATAATTATTAAGTTTAGGCTGTTAGTCAATCATGACTAAGTTATTGTACGAGTATAGGTATGTACTATATATGCGTAGGTATATTGTTGTATAGGTATGTATAGTACTATGTACTACCATTAACTCGAATGTGCCCTGGTGGTTGAGAGAATGTCAAGTTCACTCAAATGTCTCGCTGATGCTGGCGGGTTTGCCGGATTAATTAGTTCCTTTCAAAATAGTTGAGCTGAATGATGCTGACCCACGCGTCCTGAGAAATTCCCGATGGAATAACTAAATAATACTTTGCCGGTCCCGGGAATCGAACCCAGGAGCCCATGCTCAGTAGTCGCGCTTGCGACCACTCGCCCAACGAGACGGTCTCATACATACTAAGTAAACATCTAAATTTCCTCGCGAACGAAGTCGCCGGCAACAGCTAGTTGATTACATCATCATCTGCCTAGCCTTTTCCCAACTATGTTGGGGTCGGCTTCCAGTCTAACCGGATGCAGCTGAATTCCTGTATTTTACATGGAGCGACTGCCCATGTGACCTCCACAACCCAGTTAGTACTGGGTAATACGATACCCCTTGGTAAGACTGGTTGTCACACTTTTTGGGCCACTGACCACCTGTAACGACTGTCAAAGAGTTGAGTTAATTTTCTAGTTGATTAAATAATGCTATGAAATGAAATCTGGTGGGAAAATGGTTGAAGCCTTTTTTTAACTTTTCTTCTGTTTGTTCAAAATAAATATTTCTTTTATTCTCGCGAGGGTTGAAGTTTACAGTTTACCACTTAGTTCTATGTATTTTAAGACATTACTATTTTAAGTATCACACCTACGCAATTCTATTATAACAAGGTAATTGTCTTTTGGTCGACCATAATTATTATTACTTTAATGGAATACGTCACCTTCATAATGATGCTTAAGTACTGAATTTAATTACCTACTTACACGTAATTATGCTCTCAGATTCAGTGACTCAATTCCTCTCAGGTATCTTATTCAATGTGAGCTATAATTAGATAGAGTTTATGTTTACTTCGGTACCTACCTACATACTTGAGACTTTCTATTTTTATTCGGTTATTGCATATTTTAGTGCTCTTTCAACGATAGTGCTTATTTCAGTAGTTAAAAGGACAAAAAAGGCGAGAGAATTGAGAAATAGGTATTTATAAAATGTATTACTGTCGCGCAGTGCCCAAACGAAAGCACGCAGAGCTCGAAAGAGACAACAGCAGAAAAAAGCAAGTAGGTCCAGGTAGGTAGGTAGGACCAAGTAGTCCCCTGGTAACTTCTCCAAAAGTTGGCCGATTTAACTATTTTTATTAAAAAAAAAAAAAGAAAACTTTGGTCGTGTTCCTATGTTTTCTTCACTACATATTATAAAACAAAGTCCTCCACTGCGTCTGGCTGTCTGTTCGCGATAAACTCAAAAACTACTGCACCGATTTTCATGCTGGTTTCACCAATGGATACTCGTGGTTCTCGAAAGGTTTTAGTATATAATTTGTCAAGTTTTTGTATAATTTATTACTATTGTATTTAGCTGTAAGTCTTCCAAAGTCTTTAAATAAATAAATAACATACGATATCCATTTTAATACTTTAAAAAAAATGGGCAATTATAAAGCGGTGATAGGAAAGCTATTTACACAAATACGTTATTAATCCTTATCATTTTAAATAATTTAGAGGCTTTAAGCATTTCATGCACATTATTTTACTCTTTAACACCATATAATTTAAACGAATATCTTAGGAGTAATCGCAAAAAAATTACGGACGCGAGAATAAAATTCAAGCGCCTCGCTTCGCTTGACGCAATCGCCGATCCTCCCCCCGCACCGCACGCCATTGCACCAACTAGATGGACCAGCATGGACCAGCATGGACCAGCATGGCCGATTAACTTCAATTAAGAATTGTAAAAAAAAAATGTTAGATATACTTATTAGACTATGGTTTTAAGGCGTTTTGAACCTCTCTCTCTTATGTGATGCAGACGAAGTTGCGCGGGTCAGCTAGTGAATAATAATTTTCAACGTTTGTTTATAATAAACTTTAATGTTATCTAATATCAACACTTTTTAAATATGGCTACACTAAGGGTTTATCGATATGCAATCGATAAGATTATTTTAGGATGCTTCGCCCAATTTTTTAGGTTTTTGAAGGTTCATATTATTATTATTAAGTATATCTCTTTTAATAAATAATTTATGAAAAAACATAACCCTCCTTCAGGCGCACTCGGGTTAAAAAGAAAACATAGGGACATGGCAAAAGTGGTCATAGATTTTTCGGAAAAGAAAATATTGCTCTACCGGCATTATCCAGGGAGGAAACAGACTAAGTTTGTATGGTGTGACGTTCGTAGATGTCAACATTAAATACTAGATATAGATTTGAAAATAAAACTAATGAACAAGATAAAATTAGCTATATTGTTAGTAAATCACACTAGTTTAGGAAAAGAACCAGGTCGCGGGTACGTCAATTTCGCTGACTTGATTCGGAGCGTTTTAATAGGTAACCACTTCCCTGGCAGTTGTAGTGGTCGTTCCGGGCAGTTGTAGTGGTTGGTGACGTCACGGTCTGGCAGTTACGGTAACGTCGGCTTCAGGAGCGTAGACAGCATGAGGAATAAAAATTTAGGACTCGAGCGTAGTCTCGTACCGGGACCCTGGAATTCCGGGAAATTGGACATTTTAGAAAAAGTCCGATTTCGTAAATGTGACTGCAACATCGTTTCTCGTCCCGGAATCGAAAGCGTTGATTTAGCGAAGTGGAACCAAAGCATGAAATAATGATCATAGATGTTGCGATCAGAAGTAAAATCAGCTGATACATTTACAAAAAATAACCGTTAACGGTTTAAAATACAAAACGCAGAACAAAAGCATTTGACCGACACATATTAAGCATGGGTCGCCCAATATGTAGTCTAAATGTGAAAAATGACAATTAGCACAGAAGCGTTACTAAATAAATTAAATGAAGACATATAAAATTAAATGTTCAACAATAACGAACACGTAGGTAGGTACTTTAACAAGCTACAAAGGAACAATTACGTGATAAAATAAGTAAGTCACATTATTTACCCATATTAAGATGTTCGCTAGTATCTACTAGATAATCTTCAGTATTGTAATTACAACTACACTAAATACAGACTAAGATTTCTACGTACTTAGGTACTACACTTAAATAAAATATGCAACACTTACCCAATCAGGGGTTATACAAATTCACTGTTAGATAAATTATACTTTGGTAGAACAATAGAACGTATTGCAATTAAAGAAAATTTATATGTTAAAATGGTTTGGAGGGAAATCAGCAACAATGCAACGTATTCGCCCAGGTAGTGATTGCGCTGTATCGAGCGATCGACTGGAGGTCACCTTTAAACTGGCCGTTAGCCACGAGCCTAGCCGACAACATCCGAGTAGGAACGAACGCCGCGCGTGCATCGAAATGTATTGAATTAATTTCAATGTTTGATAATTTAAAAGTGGTTTAAAAGTAGTGTGAATGCAAAATAGTTTAAATTATTATAGGTTAGTCTGCTAGGTAAAATAACAAAATATAGGAGGTTAATTTTTGTTGTAAATAAAAGTTATTAAAATCACCCAGTGTTACAATGGAAAATCTCTTAAATGTGTTAAGTGCGTTGCGTTACGCTGTTCTATATAAACCCGGCTATTTAAGGAATAAAGAAAGTTAACGCAAATATCAAAGGTATCGGGCAAAGTGTGCCTAAAAAGATTTCTGCACAAATGGCGCCAAATTACATTTTCTGTCCCGTAACGTCACTGACGTACAGAGCTCATTCTCAGCCTACAAATCGAATAGCATTTTGATTGTACATAATAATATGTCGATCTTTGTTAGTTTATATTTTAGCATTTTGATAGTGCATATAATCCGATATCTAATTATGACTAAGAAAATATGACTTATACACATCAGGGTAATGCAAGCTAGTTTACGTTAACTTACAGCCAATTTTGATCTACAAGATAATCAGTCTTAAACCATCTTTATCGGTCTTTTCTAACAACTCTTCAGTTTTTAACAAGTTCGGTTCACTGCCATTAAAACGTAGTTCCAGGAACTCCAATCACATATCAGATACATTGGCAATACATATAAAGCGAATGCTTCGTCCGTATCATAATTCATTGCGGCAGACGTGCGGCGATGCGGGGTATTTGCGGGTCGGACGGCACACTTGCGGATATTTGCGGTGCGGCCCGCAACCGCACGGAAATTGAAATATTTATCGGGCACGACGCGCGTCCGATGATCCCGCGCGATGTTGCCAGCTGCGCCAGTGTGCACTCCATACATTTTGTCGGTCAAATAAGATTGTACAAGCTGTGACTTATTGCCGTAGTGAGGGCGATAATGTGTTCGGAAAGCAAATAGTACACCGCACAATTTTTTATTGAGATGCGATTTGTACGTTCTGCATGTGGCATGTGTTTTTCAGCATTATTTGCAATTCAGGGTTCCACTATCAAAGCATTTATTTCAAGTAGCCAGTTACAGGCACTTTTGTATTGTCGAAACAAAAATGAAAATTAAATGTAGCTACAGTCCCAGTCACAAGACATAAAAACTGTTAAAGTACTGTAGATGCCCATAATTCCCTAGCGTAGATCTCTATCGAGAAGAACGGGCAAGAAACTCCATGGACACTCTTTTCAATCAAAATATTTTTTACAAAATCTTGGTTACATAATATCATGTTCAGACTCAGATCAATGGAATTGTTTGCTGGAAGCTTTACTGTGAGAGAGCGCCGAGTGTTTGCTACTTGTAAAAGTCATATTGAATGAAAAGCGATAAAAAAAGTACTAAGCGCCATCTCGTCCCAAAGTTTTCAGCAAGATGCAAAATAGTTAAATGAAAGTAACGATCACTAAAATGTACCCAGAACTAATTTGACAGTTAACATATAAAAATGACGTTCATAAAATCTGTTATACTGTCATTTCGAAACGTTTCTATCTCGTTACCTAATATCACCACATTATAGCTATCGTCCACATAGAAGGTCCACATAAAAAGGAATCGTACAATCATAGCGTAATGGTAATATTTCCGTGCGTCCCTAAATCTCCCGCTCTTTTGTGTTGGGTCCCCTGGACGTCCGGACCTCAATCATGGCCGGTCTTAGGGCCTCTCATTTGTTCGGAGCTCTAATGCGGACGGCGGGACTCTAAACAACGGTAACGTAGGATATTTCTTAGCGAAAGGTCCTTTATAATACCCGTTAGGTTAACAGGAGGTTTAGTTAGGTGACTTAGAGAGACGATGGACAGCTAATAACAATAACGTTCCTACTGTTGGCACAGAGAGACCTCCTCTTTAAGTGACGGATAGGCCTTCATCTATACGCACAGGCACTGTCGATGGATGTCACAGTCATCTCGTCGAATGGTCCATGACATGCAAGTTTGCTCACAATGATTTCCTGCACTTTTTCAAGAGCAGTAATTGTGGTGAAGATATACAAAGTTAAGTTGGATCGAACCTACAACCTCGTACTATCCGCAACCTCGTATATCTGTTCAGTCGCAGTCGTTTCCTTAGGGCCTTTGCTACGTATATAGTAGACCATAATGGAACTAAAAGCATCCCGTTTTACTACAATAGTCTAGATTGTGGATACAGGACTAATGGACACGAATCGTTTTTAGTTCAGAGTTTCACAATTTTACACAATAATGTATTTATTGCCCTCATTGAAGTAAACAAAGTTTATTTGATCTACTATAGCCATTTTAGCTGCTCAGAATTGAACTCTTAAATTGGTTCTATAAGCAGTCGAGTCACTCATCTTAATTGAACAGCTAAAATGAGAAGTTCGATTCGAAAAGTTTATGACAGTCCTGTTGAAAACTGCGGTAGTTTAACGCTTCGTAGCGCCACTTGTGTGCTCCTCAGGTAAGTCCTTTGAGTAGTTTACGCTATTCCTCATAGTTTCGGTATTGGCCATCCACGCCCACTTCAGAAATTCAGCCTGTAAATGTTATGTTATAATATTATATCCTAATTTATAGCAAAACACAATAATAATGTAATTCGCAGACAACACACATCGGCCTGAGATAATTCGACCCTTTGTGAGAATGGCCGACGAATGAGTTGGCTATTCGGCTTTTGTGAAAGATTAATAATACTTAAAAGGTACACCAAACCTTACGTCTAACACTTGAGTTGGCCTACCGAGGTACGGACCTCCAATAGAACAAAAGGCCAGCTTCTACTAGTTTTGATACCGTTGACGTGAGGCCTACCATACGTTCGTCGTTATTGGTAAATTCTTATTAGTTTTCTTGTTATTTCTTGTTCTTACTGTAGTGGTAAATTCTTTGCTCTACATGATTTTTTTTTTCCATTGGTTTTCATTCTCTATAAGCAGACCTTCATAATACAACATTTGATTTAATTTGCCGTTTATCAAATACCTAACCAAAATAATTTTGACATGAGAGTAGCTACTGGGCCAGCGCTGTGAATTACAAAGAAAGAAAATTAAATAAGTAATATACCTAAGACTTTTAGAATAAGAAATTAGAATAAGAAATAATACTTTTACAGGAAAGTTTATAGAAAGAAAGAAAGAAAAAGCATTTATTAGCCTGCACAGAAAAAACACACGTAAAATAAAATATATAGTACCTAACCCAAGAATAGTTCAATAAGCTGAAACTAATTTTACATAGAAATTCCGTCCAATACCTTATAAAAACATAATTTGATAGGAACACCTATTCAGACTTTCGACTGCCATAAATTTGACTAATTGCCCTACTATTACAACCACAGTCGCCCATTATCGGCCATCAAATGGTCTGGCCACAAAATATCGGTTTTGTCTGTCCTTCCGACAATTTTCCGCATTGGTGAATTAGGTACTGAACAGAACTACTGACCGTTGTGGTTTGGTTAAACTAGTGCATGATAGTGACCGTGGCTACGTTAGGGGTCGACCAGAACATGTGCTTAGCATACCTTACTAATAAATAAACATACCAAGACTAGATTCTATAATCTAAAGAAAGGATGATAAGCTTGGTATTCAATAATATATAATAAAATGGATACTAAAGGTAGCTCGAACCTCTGGATATTTCCATTTAGTTTTAATTCTTCACCTGATGAAGATGAACCAATATTAAACAACACAACAAGTGATAATTAACCAGAAACTAAATAATTTGTTGTATTAAGAACTTCGCGTCTGTCGGAAACTGACCCAAAGGTATTGACACTACCTTTTATTGGAAGGTATTGTATATGAGTAGGGTAAGTACAAGTAACTGCGCGGGCTGATCCGGTTTTGTATAAATACGGGTTATGTTCCCTTTAATAGACTGAATCGGGACAAAAAAGATCACTTAACACTTTCATTTCACGTTTCATAAACATGCCATTGTATTTTGACACAATATATACAAGACTTCTTTTACAAGAACTTAATTTTACGCATCATTTCCTTACCGTATATTTCACCAACGTGGCGACGCCCTACTCCCGACAATGGCCCAGCGTGGCGCGTCGCACATCCACTTACGTCCGTCACAATGGACACACAATACACTGATATTCTCATTGTTGTTGCTGTATCTTGATCATCGCAGATAGCTCTGAGTGACAGGATGAATGGTAATAGACGGGCACGCGTAAAGGTACTTCTTTGTGGTTTTAGTACTGATTTTCCTGTGGATGCTCACTAACACAAGTTAAGTTTATACACAGTGTAAACAGACTCTTCACGAAGCCGACAACCGCAAGCATTCTATATTCTAAGATTCTAAGTAACCCTACGCAAAAAATTTTGACTTTTTTTTGGGTTAAAAATCACGTTTTTCGGTAGGACTCGCTGTAACGCACTTAAAACATTGTGCTGATGGATGGATTGAATAGTATGTGGGTTGTGAAGGTACTTAAAGTAAAAATCTTACATTAAAAACAAGTACCTATTTTTAAAAAAAACTTGTAGAAATGTTAGAACTTTGACCCCCAATATCTCCGTAACTTGAAGGTTCCCAGGTATGGTCTAGAACAAAAAAATGATCGCAATGACGGGGAGAACAAGTGCCTTTCGGCTTCGTTAAGAGCATTTTTACACCATTTAGTAGAGGGTGGTGAGGGTTTCGTATAAAAAATGACTGAAGCTAAATAAAAAAAACTGATCTAAATGTCTGAAACGGAGAATAATGACTCCAATATGTGTGGGGTCGGCGCAGTCTTCTTCTTCCACACTTCTCTATTACTGTCATCTCCTGAGTCAATCCCTAGCGTGCTACCTTCAGTAGGGGACTAAAATATTTCAAAAACAAAACCCGTGTTCAGAGTGTTTGTAATGTCACAACTTTTCACATTTACCGACTCCACGGTAACTAAAAAGTTACTAAACCTAATTTGCTGCCTCAATTCTCACTCCTGTGGAATACCGAAAAAAGGACCAAAGAGACGGTTTTACATTAACAACATCAGAAGGTATTTCCCCTTGACCTTCAAATACTTCTAAAGCTTCTTATTTATTTTAATAAATCACATCATAATCTTATTTACACATTTCATGCTACAACCTCCTGAATATCTTAGCAGTCAATAGGTAGCGACATCGCATTTCAAAGCGTCCCACGCCGTAGTAATCATATTTTGTGACTTTTCCTGTTCCTTATTTTGATATCTTGATGCAGAATAGTAACATTTGTATGAGAGTGGTTGAGCATGGAGAAGAACGGCTTGCGATTGGAGCGGCCTTGGCTTAGGACCGGTTGACTGTTGTAACATTATCAGCCTATAACGTTCCCACTGCTGGGACACAGCCCTTCTCTCTGTGGGAAGGAGTGGGCCGACACCACGCCGGCGCTCTGCGGGTTGCTAGATGATTTTGATTGCTGCTGATTGCTTCAGACGATGGGTGCAGTATACTATATTTGACTTTCAGAATGCAGTATATAGCTGAGGTCTGCCGTTCCCATTCCTGCCCGAGATTTGTATCATCACAATTACTGCCTGTTCAAGATAATTTTGTTTGCGATGGGTATATATTATAATTTATGTATGTAGGCGACTTAACGTCAAAGATTTATAATTCTGTTTACGCAAACGCAACACAAGAAAAACTCTGTTTGTTAGTAGGGTAAGCGTATATGAAGATACCTTCTTTTAACTTCGCTGGTCAAATTCAGGACACAAAATAAAAACCTCGATAGGCTTGTTCCAGACGCAAGTCTTAGGTTGTCTGCACGCACTTGAGTTAACTTTTTGCTAACCAAACATTATTGTATAAACGTCATCATCTGCCTAGCCTTTCTTTTTGGGTTCGGCTTCTAGTCTTACCGGATGCAGCTGAATTCCAGTATTTTACATGGAGCGACTGCCTATCTGACCTCCACAACCCCAGTTGGTACTGGGTAATGCGATACCTTTTGGTATGTATTGTTGTCAAACTTTCAAGCCACTGACTACCTGTAACGACTGTCAAAGATCTACAAATGACAGCCGGGACCAAAGACACGGAGGAAACTTGCTATTTAATGGGTGGTCACCCATCCACAGACCAACCTACGCAAACGCGGCTTAACCTGAAGATCCGACCCGAGCGGCTTTTACTATTTAGGCACGATCTCCCCTCTTTTACGTAACGTATGAAAATTGCTAGGTATGTATGCTTACTACAATAAGACATTTTTGTTTCTAAGAACAAGGAAACACTTCGCAAACATTATCAAGACTTAATCGAAAAACGTTTGCTTACAACCCCCCACGCCCCCCCCCCCGTCACCCTTCACCCCTCACCCCTCGCGTCTCCTGTCTATCGATATCTAAGAGAGACATGATCTATGTTTTATGCTTGTTTTCCATATTCCGAAGTTTTTGCTCCTTGGAGCGCATCGACTATTCATAAATTCGATGGTTTTTTTTCATAGAGTGATTGAGTACTTGGCTTCCTGCTTTATTGTTGTTTTTCTCACAGTTGGAAAATGAGGGCAGATATGAAATCAATAGTTGAATTTATTGATTACGGAGACCAGTATCTGTGGACACTCTCTTTAAAATCATTATAAGGAGTTATAAGGCGGGATCAAAAATAATTCCCAACGTAATTAACATAATACACCTCTTCACCACAATCACATTACGTTTAATTCCCACATAATGCAAATTGTCGCCAAGTCCCTGATCTGTCCCTCATTTATTTATAATCATTTTTTAAAAGCCGTTTGTTTTCATGGTCTGGCTACAAATCCTTGTTACCCTTACATATTTTGATCTTCCACCCTTGTTTCCAGAGCCTCGTTTTTCTATCATAAACGGTTTATGTTAATCAGAGAGCACCGCTGTTGGTTTTAATCTCACCCACAGTTAATGAGATTTTGATTCTACACTACGCGATTACAATAATAAATGAGATCTGATTGTGACTATGTTTTTGTGCGGGAAAAGTGTTTACTGTTTAAGTTACATTTTGTTTGGTAATATTTTTCTCGTTAGGGTTCTTTTAGGACCCAGGAGTGAAATGGGTGCTGTTAATGGGAATAGGCTGGGCCATTGGGCCATTAGTCATTATTGTGGGTTGAAGAACACCGTTACCTTTAATTTTTGAAGAAGTGACAAAATTCGCACCTTGTAGAAATTAAAAATATCGGATATGTGTTTTATATGTACACAATTGTACATAAATGTCGAGACAGGATGTAAACAATATCGGATGATGTTAGAGGTATTAGCACTTTTTAGAGTATACGTACACATTAATTCGTATAGTTTTTGCACCAAACAAGACTTGAGATGATGTCAATGTATTGAAAAAGGGAAAACATGAGTCCACCCTCATGAGTGCGGTGTTGTTCAAAATATGACACACGTAAGTATTGGAAGGTGCTACGTGCCCGTATCATCACAGCACTTTTGAGGACCTAATGAACGCCATCGACGTTGCTATTAACGTGACCACTTACGGCTCAACTAGTCTAAAATGTAGGAAAAGAGAAGACGGTAAATATTCAAGTTAGTGACGTCCAACTGTAACATTCATAGCCGTATCGTCGACACGTGCGGCGACGTCACTATGACGTGACACGTTAGTAACGTGTCCAACTGTAACATTCATAGCCGTATCGTCGACACGTGCGGCGACGTCACTATGACGTGACACGTTAGTAACGTGTCCAACTGTAACATTCATAGCCGTATCGTCGACACGTGCGGCGACGTCACTATGACGTGACACGTTAGTAACGTGTCTAACTGTAACATTCATAGCCGTATCGTCGACACTTGCGGCGACGTCACTATGACGTGACACGTTAGTAACGTGTCCAACTGTAACATTCATAGCCGTATCGTCGACACGTGTGGCGACGTCACTATGACGTGACACGTCCGGCTGACGCTCAGCTATACTGATGGCCGGGTGACGATGTCGAATGGTCTTTATTTACGGAGTACAATGCAATGTAAATGCAACATCATGGGCGTGTTTTCCTCGTAAGGGTTACGCAGAGCTGTACCGTGGTAAACTTTCGGACATTTCGCCAGTTATAATGTAAAAAGGTCCATGTAATAGTGAGAGAGCGAGCCAAATGCCATCAACCGGGCACAAACTCCGTGCTGCTACTGAGAATGTCTAGAGAAAAATCCCAATAACATATTTTCAACCTGGAAATCGAACCCAGAGTCATGCTAATTAGTGTCGTTTGCGACCGCTGGACCAACGTTGCAGTCATGTTAGTACATCATAGTAACACAACAATATAACTTAGGACAAAGGAAAATGCAATGTTATCAGCACATCTTAACCGCGTTCAAATAATGTCAATATCCTATAGCAATCAAAGATAACACCATAAACACTGCAGTTTAAATGAGTCGATCGCGCCCTAATAGTCTACCTTGAATCTTCTACACTAAAACTTACTTTATTTATTATAAAACCAAAGCGAATAACGTCTTGAGCTGTCAGCTTCATTCCGACGTCCTGTGACGTTCGGGTACCTGTCTGTGCGCCTGTATACGCCTGTCTACGCCTGTCTCACCGGACCGGCTGAGGCAGCTTGTTGCGTACACTGACATTGTAAGTGAAAGCTCTTACGTAAATAAAAATATAATGAGGCATCACAGTTCTAAAATCTGTAACAGAAAAAGGGTCATTGCGTTATAAAATATCTACATTTAGGAGTAAGTGTCTACCGGGAAAAGGATTTTTCAAACTGTTGACTTTTATGTTCTAATTCTGCAGATTAGGCAAATGTGTAACGTTCACATGTGTAGAATTCATAGTGTGTTTTGCCCCAACATTAATGCAAAATTTCCACCTACACCGCTCTCAAACATCCCTATTTTGGACCAATTTTCGAGGCACGAAGCGTGAAATTCTCAAATTACGTTCTGCAACCGTTCACATTGGACGTGTAGTGACGTCATAGATGGTCGCGTATTCCCTACAACTCGTACATGCATGGTGCTGAATAAAATATGTGCAAGCGACACAAGGATCACCGGAGATTGGCGAAGATCGCCGGAGATCAACGAGCGCTTGCCAAACAAAATATCGGAGCATTTTGAATAAAGTTTTTGTGTGAATATTTTGACGCTGTTGTTTTGAATACGGTTCATAGATCCCGCATTCATGCATGGTACCTACGTGAAAAAGGTAAATTTCTGTATTGTTTTCATTGTTGCAACAATAGCGCAATCAACACGCGCTACAGACTTCTCCGAGCCGAGTACAGAACTTGAATGAAGAAACGAGCACTTTATAAACTTAAACAGGCCTTAAACAGGGTTAAACAAACCTGTATATAGACGCGTTGACAGCTAAAAGTAAGAAAAGGCGTTTTCATGACATCAGTCAAAGCATAATTATTTTCAGCAAAGGTACGCGAAAAAAAAAATTGATGTAAGTGTATTAATAATCCAATTAAAACCGTACCGGAAGGAAATCCGGGCTTATTGGCGGATACTCGCGGATATTCGTGCACGTGAGTCTTTGGCCGGATATTGAGACTAAGACTGTCTCTATCCGCCCGCCCCGGCTCGGAGATTAGTTTGCCAATATCTTATATTTTGTTCCCATTTTTAAAGCAATCCATATTGGTTTTATTTAAAGTTGGGTTGCTATTCTTTTGAGTGGAGAATTTGCGAATATGTTGTCTTGATCTGAGCATGGAACAGTACTCAATAGGATTTTTAGCTTAGGGCCAACTTACCGATGTTTATATAGACCAGTAGGTTATTAACTGGTCCCTCGCGAAGTTAAAATATTTTAACAGCTCATTCCAAAAATATTTATGAAACATTCTTGACATACCTACATTAATATTCTGTTTGAACAAAAAATATTACGCTGGCACGAAATTTTTTAACCTCTTTTAAGAGCAAAAATGGAGGTACCTACAATGTAATGTAAACACAACAGAGAATTTCCTTTAAAACAAGGTCCCCTTTTGTCCCCTTTTTCCTGGAAAATATGCGGAAGGGAACACTGATTAGTAGATTAATATTCCAATTTAGGAGAAAATTGGAAAAATAATCGGTTCGCATTGTGGAGGCAGGGGGACCGCTTGTATTGATAGACGGTGACTTTAGTACAACATTCAATAAGACTTATGTACTTACCGAATTTCTATTTCATTTGGTTATTGAAGTGCTACCAGGTCTGGCTCCTCGGCTGATAATACGAGATGGTAGGTAAAACAACTAAATTTATACTTAGCCACCCAGCATTTTTTTCTGTAATAAAATTAATGATAACTTACAACTATTATGTCGTTTACTTTGACAAGTACCTACCTGCAGTCAGATCTACGTAATTGTGTCACGTTGCTAGCCTCAGCCATTACTGGTCAAAGTGGTTCTCAGGGAGCTCTTTCTGAAAATGATATAGGTGTGTTTATTAACGTGTATCTGCTTAAATACGGAAATTATATGACCTTATAATTCTACTAGCTTCTGCCAGCGAAATGCCCGCGTGAAGTTTGATAATTGTCCCATGGGATCTTACTACCGGGATAAAAAGTATTCTATGTTTTAATCCAAGTTATAAACTATCTGTGTGCAAAATTTCATCCACATCCATTAGTCCATCCATTAGTAGTTGTAGTCCAGTAGTAACAAACATCCATACTCACAAACTTTCGCATTTATAATATTAATAGTAGGATAACCTTACATTCTATAACCTTAGTTAGTTGTAACATTAGTCATTTTACTTGAAACATCCTCAGCCCCGAAACTATCAAGCCATAATAAATTATATTATTCTTTTGTTGTGCGATAAGGTAAATAAAGCATATTCAATTATATAATACCTTTCTATAGTAGTAATACTAATAAGGTATAGTAAGAAATGCTTTATAGCAGCTTTCATATTCGAAGATAATGGCCGTCCAGGTACGAGACGAGTATCGGAGCCAGTTATGATAAAACACTGTATATGTAACAATGCCTCGCCGGAGAACATACTAATCAGGTTACTTACCTTATTTATTATCGCGTTAAGGTAATGTACCGCGCTCGTCCCTCACTACATATTCCTTAAATGAATTGATATTATCTGTTTTAATAGAAGAACATCTAAGAGAGAGAGAGAGTACTGTCAAACTTTTCTCCAACAAACTCGGAGCTAAAAAACTGTCGTCTGCAAACTGAAATAAAAATAATTCACTTTGTTCCAGACTTTTGCACATAAAACATAAAATGTTAAAGTTTTTTCACTGAAAAGCCTGAAAGATCTTGTGTCTCAATAAGTCTTGTCAAACGAGACAACTGCTGGCAATGTTGTTATTGCAAACCCTGCACTTGGCCTCTTATTGAAACTTACACTTTACACTTACCACGGGAAATTGAAACCTAACTCCATTTTCTAAAGTCTATTTTAAAAGTATCCGTAATTTTCCAAGCACCGACGTGCACGCTGTAAATTGAACTTAATGGTCGAAAAATTACAGTTTAATATCCTTTGTGGTGGATGTATTCAAAGCGTATGGATTTGGGAAGGATCGTCGGCGATTGTGCAAGAAGATGGATTAAGCTGGGAGCGATAAGGGCGCAGTCTGAACTGAGGCGGTTAAGTTGTCGCTGTGGCGCCTGGCGGTGTGGCGGTGTGAGTTCGTTCACTAGTAGCTTGCCAACTTAGCGGCAAGTTGCGAACTAATAGATGTGCCGGCGAGATAGGAAGGTATCCATTTCGATCCGTTATGTAATTAGGAGTTGAACCGTTTAGACACAAACTATTCTTATGCTAGTTTGATGGCTGTTGGAATTGTAATCGGGTGCTAAGTCAGCGTATGGTTTGGGCCTGAAATTATATCCCGTTTAGTCGTAAGAACGACACGAGGCTTCTCCAGACTTACTTTATCCTTATTTGTTACAAGTTCATACTCAGCAGGTCGATAAAAGGTCTCCTCTTCCATACTTTTCTACTCGTCGCTTCATGTGCCTCTCTAGCCATATCATCTGTCACACAGTGCATCCATCGCTTCCTGTGTCACTCTAGCCATATCATCTGTCACACAGTGCATCCATCGCTTCATGTGTCACTCTAGCCATATCATCTGTCACACAGTGCATCCATCGCTTCATGTGTCACTCTAGCCATATCATCTGTCACACAGTGCATCCATCGCTTCATGTATCTCTCTAGCCATATCATCTGTCACACAGTGCATCCATCGCTTCATGTGTCTCTCTAGCCATATCATCTGTCACACAGTGCATCCATCGCTTCATGTGTCACTCTAGCCATATCATCTGTCACACAGTGCATCCATCGCTTCATGTGTCTCTCTAGCCATATCATCTGTCACACAGTGCATCCATCGCTTCATGTGTCACTCTAGCCATATCATCTGTCACACAGTGCATCCATCGCTTCATGTGTCACTCTAGCCATATCATCTGTCACACAGTGCATCCATCGCTTCATGTGTCACTCTAGCCATATCATCTGTCACACAGTGCATCCATCGCTTCATGTATCTCTCTAGCCATATCATCTGTCACACAGTGCATCCATCGCTTCATGTGTCTCTCTAGCCATATCATCTGTCACACAGTGCATCCATCGCTTCATGTGTCACTCTAGCCATATCATCTGTCACACAGTGCATCCATCGCTTCATGTGTCATTCTAGCCATATCATCTGTCACACAGTGCATCCATCGCTTCATGTGTCACTCTAGCCATATCATCTGTCACACAGTGCATCCATCGCTTCATGTGTCACTCTAGCCATATCATCTGTCACACAGTGCATCCATCGCTTCATATATCTCTCTAGCCATATCATCTGTCACACAGTGCATCCATCGCTTCATGTGTCACTCTAGCCATATCATCTGTCACACAGTGCATCCATCGCTTCATGTGTCACTCTAGCCATATCATCTGTCACACAGTGCATCCATCGCTTCATGTGTCATTCTAGCCATATCATCTGTCACACAGTGCATCCATCGCTTCATGTGTCACTCTAGCCATATCATCTGTCACACAGTGCATCCATCGCTTCATGTGTCATTCTAGCCATATCATCTGTCACACAGTGCATCCATCGCTTCATGTGTCACTCTAGCCATATCATCTGTCACACAGTGCATCCATCGCTTCATGTGTCACTCTAGCCATATCATCTGTCACACAGTGCATCCATCGCTTCATATATCTCTCTAGCCATATCATCTGTCACACAGTGCATCCATCGCTTCATGTGTCACTCTAGCCATATCATCTGTCACACAGTGCATCCATCGCTTCATTTGGTTGTCCCCTACTATTATTGCCATCGCACACATTCTTTTCAAAACTTTCCTCACAACATTTTCCTCCTTTATGCGCGTCACACGCGTATAAATATTAAAACAACAGTCACAACGGATTCTATTTTTAGTTCTCTAAACAGGGTGGTTATTTGCGCGGCCCTTAACCTCACGCCCTTGCCGTCGCGTCACCTGCAGACAGAGTGGTAGTCGTGATGGATGGCCGTGACGCAGCTTATCGCTAAATGAGGTGAGAGGATCGCTAATTATGGGGTTAATGTTTCGCTGACTATTTAGATTATTTAGTGGTGTGGATGGGGTTAGGTTCATTGTTAAAACTAATAAGAGAAGATTTTTGTTGTGCGTGAAGACTCTTGGATCCTCCACCTGAATAGGTGTTAAATAGGGTATATATAATACATTATGATACAAGTGCGGTAAGTTGAAAATTACAGCTGAGGCAATATTGTTAGCCCGAGCCGTAGGCAAGGGCTATAAAAAAGCAGGGGCTGTAATTATCAAAGCGCACGGTTGTCATACGACGTTTTATAACATATTTGCTAGGAAATAAATAAAACTAATAAAAACTATACAGCGAAAAGAAAAAGCGCGCAGAATAATTTTTACTTGTTCACAAATTAGTGAGGCGCGCGCATCAGGGCTTTTTTTAAGGCAAAGACACAAAAAACAGCCAGTAAAGTAAATTATTATTGTTGTGTTTTTGTTACAGATAAATAGTTGTAATTTATTGTCAAAATTAATTATATTAAAGACTTAAATGTTTATTTATTATATTTCATCTCCCAAAGTTAATTTTATTCATAAAATGTTGACCACTTTTCTGACATAAAAACTTTTTGCTATGATTTAAAAAAGTACCGTTCGGGTTAGACGGAGCATCTTGATAAACCGTGCATTTTACTTTACAATAACGCACAAGTACGTAATGAGATACATTACGATATTGAAATTGGTGAAATAACCCTTTACGAGCAAATGTGTTATAAAATAAATTATAGTGCTGATTTACAAGTACCCACATTCAAGAGGATTTATCCCCACAGACCATGTAGTCTGCTGATTATTTCGTGGGAAGAAAGCAGTCGATGATATAGATCAGTTTAATCATTAACTACTTCTTATCTTCAGCTGAACAAAAACTTTTCGTGAATAGAAGGTTAAAGTAATAAGACCATAATGTGATCACATTTTAGTAAGTAATTAGTTGGTGAATGAAAGGCCAACGTCACAATAAACTTATGTTCAGCAGTCAAAAAAGATCTTTGATTTTCAATACATCGGGTATTGAAAATCAAAGACTCCGACACCGTTATCATCTATTCAAGATAATTTTGTCAATAGCAAAACATATACCTACTAGCATTAATTGAAAATATACTAGCATTAAACCAATTAAGTATCAAAGGTTTCTTGAAGAAAACGTTTAGATAACATCAATGGAGCTTATACATTGTGAATAATTAGTTACCTACGTCAATAATTATTTTTTAAATAAAAACGCGATATTATGTTTTTGAATTCAACGTGAACGCTACTTCTAGCCTGTATTAATATTTCCTCAACAAGTGTAAGTGTGTACCAACAGTGAATATTACTATAAAACCGCGCCTGAATACCATGGCATATTCTGTTGGCTCTAGTTTCACAGCGTTTGACCCCTTAAACATTATTTCAGAATCATTAATCTGAAAAACATCTACCCCAAGATCCCCTTCAACGAGTTCCATAATTAATCTTGTCCGATCCTCTACAGGAATGTAAAGTAAATACAATTTCCCGCGGTTTTCCACTTCTTCACAGAGCGCAGAATAAACTAAAAGGCGCGAACGACCAGACGCACATCATTTGAGCAACAGGAACTAATCTTAAATAATAAGTTCGACTTTTGTGGCAAACTGATTTTTTACTGCTTGTGGAAAAAAAAAACTTTTCCAAGCTGTTACCTATTATAGCACATTATGCATGTAGAGAGACAGGTACGGGATCTTCATCTGCCTAGCCTTTAATAATAATAATAATAATCGTTTCGGCGACCTCTTTTTGAAAACTGAAGGTTTTGTCTGTGCGATTATGGACGAAGTTATGTTGACGAACAACTAACGGAAATATATTATGAAGGACGGACGGTTGACGTGTGTCGGGCATGCCACCTTCCGGGTGAGTCCATCAGACATATTATTTCTGGGTGTTCTCGTCTGGCTAACGGCGAGTACTTGCACAGGCTCAACCAAGTAGCCAGGATGATACACCAGCAACTTGCCTTGAAATATAAACTTATGTAATCTGAGGTACCGTACTACAAGTATGTGCCCGACCCAGTTCTAAAGAAAGACCATGACACGCTGTACTGGGATCAGTCCATCATAACTGACAGGACTATTGTCGCCAATAAGCCTGACATAGTGGTGATAGACCGATCAGCGCGCCGCGTAATGATAATCGATGTTACCGTTCCGCATGACGAGAACCTCGTGAAAGCTGAGAAAGAGAAACAAATAAAATATCTCGACTTGGCACACGAGGTTCGCGACATGTGGAATATGAACTCTGTTATCATTGTGCCGATTGTCGTGACGGCCAATGGCCTCGATGTCCATCTATCGAAGCTCTCTTTAGGCGGTTGGATCAAGGGCCTGATTCAGAAGGCAGTACTCCTCGATGCGGCTCGCATTGTGAGGAGGTTCCTGTCTCTGCAGCCCTAACCATTGGTGGCTTGGACCCTGCTCCCGACACCGGTGGACCTCTATTTTTTGTATCGTTTTATTAGAAATACCTAAACATGTAATTAGTTATGAATGTAAATGAATAAACGAAATAATAATAAACCATTTATTTCAGGTAACAAAGACCCATATATAAATACCTTAAACTAAAAATCCATGAGGTCCGCTTCCAGTCCAACCAGATGCAGTTGCACCAATATTTTATTTGGAACGACTGACATCATTATTTAATACAGTTTTGGGCAAAGTGCACGGCATTTTATGCGCCTGACCTTCTAGGATGTTCTGTGTTCTGTGCGTTTTCTGTAGAGTGGAACAAACATAATGACCGTGGTGAGAATTTGAATAATGCTATTCATGGCGCGAGTGCACAGGGGCGCCCTCTAGCCTCAACGCGGTTGTGATTTAAACATGATTCTTGCTGCATCGCTATTGTGGGGGATGAAGGAAAATTTACTAAAATATCAGCAATACGTACGGAACCAAAAGTTATCGTTCACATTTTTAGGAGAGTAAAGTAGGTAAACGACAAAGTTAAATGAGGCCATAATTTGTATAAGCGTTTAGCGTTACGACTTTCCAATATCCTTTCGCCTTTCAGTCAATATCTTTCTGTTCTGTCGAGATAGAGGTCCCTTTGGACACAAACCCCCAAAAATGAACAGAATAGAAAGCTAAAAGATAAGATATTTTCTCCAGCGTCTTCTGCCTAAAATAGCTTATGCCGTGAATACTAAGTGCGCTATTGTTGAGCACCGGACTGATTCCATTTAGATGAAACATTGATTCTGTAACCACGCTTACGGCGTACCTACGCCCTTATTGACTTTACATTTCAAAATAATTTATCTTTAAAAAATAAAAAATTTCTTCGTTACATTAATTTATAAAGAACAGGATTCTATAAGCTATACGAGGTTTTAACGATTTCACTCCCAGAATGTATTATGATTTACCAGTTATGTCATGTTTGATGTTCAATTTTGCAAGAGAATTAATTTTATTTTTCTTTTGTTACAGATTTCACCGTGATGATTCCAAAGAAGTCACCTATTCATAGGTCAGTATACAAACGCAAACGGTAGCACTGCTCGACCCACTATACTTTTGTTAACAAAAGCAACGCGTCCCATAAATATTGATGCTTCGATTTGTCTTCGTCAGTTTTTCATTAATCTAATGTACCTTTCTATTCTGATTTGAATCGACAACACTGCTTTGTCTTCCATACCTAAGTATTGCGATGCAAATCGGTTATCGTGCTTATCCTTATTATTTACGAACTTCTCCTGCATTTTTATCTGAAAAGAAAAATCTATCTGTGAGTGTAGGTTTCGCTTTATAAAAAAATATTTGTGTGCGCCCGCGCGAGTTCGGCTACGAGTTTAGCATCTTCAGGAGCGTCCATTATTTCTTGTCACATACAGGATAACAGGACACGCAGGACTAAGTGTTTCATTGTGGAACAACACCACATTTACACTGCAGGGCGCTGTTATCTCTAAATCTCCATCTAAGTAAGTTTTCCTTGCTTCGACCATAGTTTTTTACATTGATAACAAACAAAAGCCGATCGCTTTACTACTTACCCTCTGTCTCATCCAAATTGATGGCCGTGCACTATCCACCCTGTCGTGACATGTTAGTTATTAACAGTAGATGATAAATAATAGGCCTCATGCATCATCAGCAGCGGACGTTTACGGTCTATTATGTACCTCGTGTATTAATTGTAATGTCTTCTTGGCTTGTAAACATTAACCTGCCATGCGAGAGTGGCTCTTGTATCTTGGAAGTTAAGAGTGTAGTACATACACCTGCTTATTAATTAATTCTCAAGCTATTTTACCTTGTACCTCCTTACTTATTTTACTGAACGTTGACAAAGTAAATTGAATTTCCCCACAAGGAAGTACTAAATAACACAATATAACATAACGCCTGCAATCCCCGAAGGGTTAGCCAGAGATGTATATACCTAATGGTACACCCACATTTCACCGGTTATGTTTAAGTCAACATACTGCGTGAGTTTTAGAGAAACGTTTTAGAGTTCTACCAAAATTACAGTTACGCAGAACTGAATAGAACTTCCAGTAATTTAAAATCGTATCACATAAAAAAAACTTCTACGACAATATTCAATTCGCGCCTCTTGATATTCCTGAAATTGATACGAGACGAAACGAAACTGACTCCAAATAAAAATTAAATCTTTACACGTGGAATTAAATTATAAATTCAACAAAACAGCCCTTGGTCTGTAGAGTGTAGGGCTGTCAGCTTTGAAAACTGTTTTAATTTCGATCTATATTTGAAAAGAAAACAACGTCTGTGTTGCAGATACTATAGGTACCTATTCATTACTTGTCTTTGTTCACGTGGGCGATGTTGTACCTATTCACATTCACTTGTTCACCATTATATTTTTGAAATAATTTTTACTGCTTTTTCTTTCATTTTTATGCCTTGAAGTTGCCTCTGGAAGTGTTAAAAGAATTGATTGTAACATAAGTATCTGCTTTCACAGTTTTTCTTTTGATAATGATGTAAAAAACAAAATAGCAAAAAATGTGACTATTCCATTCTCGTAATATCAAAAGGTAGCATAAAACGCGGAATTTCAATAAGCTGATCCGACGTTTCATATTAAATAGAGAGCCAGAAAATACTACTTATAAGTAAGTTAACTCGCCTGAAAAGGTCAGACAATTCGTAGTTAGTAACCTAATATTCTCACTTTTTTGGGATAACGAGCATCGAATGAGATATGGAAAGTCCCGGGAGACTGTCCCCAGTTATCACGTGCTCAGTTTATTCGTAAACGATGTTACCTAGGTAGCTAGGTAACTCGAGACATTCGGGGACAGTTTTCCGAAGTCTTATCGTTTATTTTCTTTATTTTCTTATAGATATGAACTCTTATGATACCTGTATCTTGGGTCTCAGCAGTAAACACGCAAGTGTACTTTAAGGGTTCTCAATTTCAATTATAATTATGTCACAGGCATTATGTTGAAAGGATATCCGAGTTCCTCGCAAAAAGAGATATTATTTTTTCAACTGTGGACGTGTCAGAAGATAATGTAGATATCACTCCATACGGCAAACAATTATGAAACTGACTTAAAAAGTTTAGCATCCTTCAAGTACTCGTAGTCTCCGGTGTATCAGAAAGGATTGCTCATATTTAATGGTGCGGTAAAATTTGTATGAGACAGCTGATTATTTCTTAGCGACTAAGATGTTGGACCCGCACAGAAAGTAATTCAGTTTGATAGTCATTAAATAATTATGACCACTACTGTATTAACCGTATGTCCAAACCGAGTAGGTATTAACAAAAATGCGTCCCAAAAATGTCAAGCCCTGACAGCACTCAATGACCCCTTGTAACAGGGCACCATGACTATAACTCAGTGTATGGGCGCGGTTCTGTGTTCGAACTGTCTCCATGCTTTGTGGCTGACTCGCGTGATGTATGAGGATAGGGTGAACCCATGGCTTGTGGGGCGATCAATATACAGAGCTTTAAAGCTTCTAAAACAGCTTAGTCATATCATTGGTTCAGTTATTTGGTTAGTAGAGAGCCTCCTATTAAACATGCTAAACGAGAAAAATCATCAATATAAGGAAAACTAGAATTGAGGATTCTATTTCCTCGTAGTAGGAGGGGGGGGGGGTACGGATGGGGGGGGCGTGAACCATTTACTAATATACACTTAGGTACACACACACGTTCAATGTTTCACATTTATAATATTATTAGCTGTTGTCCGCGACTTCGTTCACGTGGAAGTTTTGATGTGTATGTGAGAGACTAAAAAATTGCCTACAACCTATTCTCAGACCTACCAAATTCACACACAAAATTTCATTAAAATCGGTCAAGCCGTTTCGGAGGAGTTCGATAACAAACACTGTGATACGAGATTTTTATATAAAAATAAAAAAGCCTTTTATTTCTAGCAAAACATTAGAGAAAAAATCTTAGATTCTATTTTATTTTGAAGTATTTTTGTTAGTGCTTAAGTAAAGTTTCTTAATTTAAGATGTTAGTTTAAATTTAACTTGAACTTTTGATTTTGATTTTTATTTGACAATTTTTGTTAGTTCATTAGGTTTAGTTTTGTCTGCTAGAACTCCTCTGCAAGTAAAGGCCTCCCCCAAGGATAGCCAGTCCTCTCTGGATTGGGCTACTTGAATTCAGTTGGGGCCGGCTGTTTTTTTGAGCTCATCTTCCCATCTATCTACAGGTCCGTAGAGACTCTTTTTCTTTTGCCTTGAGGACCTGCCCATGCGGTCACCCTTTTGGTCCATCTTTTGTCTCTTAGGCGCGCCACATGTCCGGCCCATTTCCATTTTAGTGATTGAGCATGTATCAATCCATCTCTTGCCTTGGTCCTGTGTCTTATTTTTGTGTGTCTTATTTTTTGTATTTTTTTGATATTCATCATACTGCGCTCTATTCCTCTCTGGCATGTAATTATTGTATCTTTTGTTTTTTTGTTAAACCTCCATGTTTGGCACGCATACGTTAGGCACGGTATAATGCATGAGTTGAGTACCTTAGTTTTGATTTTTATTGGCATGCTGCTTTTGAAAATGTCCTTCAGTGCCCAGTATTTGTTCCACGTTAACTGTTTCCTGCGATCTACTTCTTGGTCGTTGCTTTTTTTGTCGAAGCTTATTTGTTTGCCTAGGTATATATAGTTGTCTGTATACTTCAGAGCCTCTTTTTCCACATATATTGTTCTCTTAGTGCTGTTAGTCATCAACATTGTTTTGGATAGGTTCATTTCCAAGCCTACTAATTGACTGGCGACATTGAGTGACTCTATCATGTGCTGTAATTCTGATCCTGTTTCTGATAAGAGGACCAAGTCGTCTGCAAATCTTAGATGACTTAGATAGGCTTCGTTGCTCTTAATACCCCGACCTTCCCAATCGAGTTAGCTGATAATTGACTCCAGTGTGGCTATAAACAGCAGTGGAGATAGAGGGTCGCCTTGTCTTACTCCCCGTTTGACCGGAAACCATGGCCTAGCTGTTTCTAGTTTTACTCTACTCTTGCTATTATTGTATATACTTTTGATTACACAGATGTATTCTTTTTCTACTCCTTGTGTTTTTAGAGTTTCCCATATGCTGTTATGGGATACACAGTCGAAAGCTTTTTTGTAATCAATATATGCAATGTAGAGTGGTCTATTTTTCTCTCGATATTTTTCAATGAGAAGTTCTATTGTGTGAATGTGATCGATCGTTGAGTATCCTTTTCTAAATCCCGCTTGCTCGATAGGTTGACGCGTTTCTAATGTAGAGTTTATCCTCTTATTTATTATTGAGGAGAAGAGCTTATAAATGGCAGGTAGCAGGCTTATTGGTCTGTAGTTTCCGATGCCATTTGGGTCTCCTTTTTTGTAAATATAACAATGTCGGACTCAGACCATTGCGTGGGTGTCTCTCCTGTTTCAATAATGAGGTTGAACAAGTCAGTTAGGTGGGTGGTTAAGGTTGTTGAACCAATTTTTAGTATTTCATTAGTTATGCCGTCAGAACCTGGGCTTTTCTCTATCTTTAGAGCTTTTATTGCCCATAATACTTCGCTTATTTCAATCTGAGGTATCTGTGGTTTGCTGTCATTTTTGTTTGTGTGTTCATCTGTGCTATCTTTGCTAATCGTGTCTCTAGTGCTGTATAAATTCCTGTAAAAGTTTGTAGCTACGGTGATGATGTCGTTACGGTTGTTGAGTATTTTTTCACCTTGTTTCAATCCTTCGATCCATGTTTTATTGGTTCTCAGCTCTTTGAAAGCTTTCTTTGTGCCTCCGGTTTGGTTTATGTGTTTTTCGATAGTGTTGTACCTGTGGTTTGTGTAGTCCTTCTTTATATATTTGCTTATGAGCTTGTAGAGGGCAGAGATCTCACTTTTTGTTGCTCTCGATTTGTTTTTTGTCCTCTGGAGTTCTTTTCGTCTCTGCATTAGCTGTAGTGTGCGCTCTGACAGAATTTTATGGGATTTCTTATCTTTATTTTCGTTTTGTATTGTTTGTAGGCTTCTGGTTATAGCTTTGATAATGTTGTCGTAATAGTTTTGGACTGATTTTTTTACCTGTGGGTTTAGTATTTTGTTTATGTGCTCTTTGAACTTAGAAATATCATCATCGTTAGTTATTGTTTCCTTTTGATGGGTTTTATATTTTGTTCGGCTTTTTTTTGATTGTGTATGTGTAATCGTTGCTCTAACTGGTCTGTGGTCCGAAGGGTAGTTTATATTCAGAAATTCTATATATTGGAATATATGAGGACGGTTTGATAGAATGAAGTCGATTTCGTTTTTGTGTTTTTTATCAGGTGTTGTCCAAGTCCATCTGTTTTTTATTTTTTTCTTATAAAAAGTGTTTACAATTGATGACTTGTTTTCAGTAGCAAATTCTATCAATCTCTGTCCCCTCTCATTTCTTTTTCCATAGCCGTTCGATTTCATGACTAGATATTCTTCTTTTTTTGGGATACCAATTTTTGCATTCCAGTCTCCCATCAGTATGAAGTCTTTATATGATATCTCGATAGCTTTGTTTACTGTGCAATAGAAACTGTCGATTTCGTCTTCGTTTGCATTTTCCGTAGGGGCGTAGACTTGTATAACTGATAGCCGGGTATCTTCAAATGCCATGTTTATTATTGCGACTCTTTCTGTAAGGCCAATGGAGCTTTCGATTTTTATATATTAGATAAATAAGTAAGACATTCCGACATTTCTATAGGTACATTAAAATATGTCTACGCCATTCCAAATCTCGTAAAAGTTTATTTTCAAAGTATGTCAATGTCGTTTAATAAGTAGTTCGTCTGAAGAGGCCTCACTGCATAGTTCGTCTGCTTACTTCGTCTCCAATAACCTTGTAAACATTTGTATCAGAAAACTATAGCTTTTATATTCGCTTTGATACGTTGTAGGTATATATCCTTATAAAAGAGATTGTTCTTAGAAACAGCCCTTCTGCTACAACATAAACACACTGTTGACGTCAAATTATTAGGTACAAGTGTTGTGCGGTACACTGTACCATATTATTATAGAATAAAATAAAATAATCAAGCTAACAATTAAAGTTTAAAAGAGTAACCATGGAGTTCCTTGCCGGTTCTTCTCCATGGAAACGACCAACGCGAACCGTGCACCTTTTTCGACGTTTTATAAGTGCCCATCTAGGCCTGTGTGAAATAAAATATTTTGATTTTTTAAAGCAAGAGTTACAAATACAAATTCAAATAAAATAAGCTTTTAAATACTAATTTGAAACAGTTGCAATATGAATCGTTTATTTTTTGTCATAATTATCTTACTTTTATCTACGAGTGCTTTGTACTTCAGGATATCGCAGTATATTATAGTCTGTATCACCTACTTAATATAACATAACATAAAAACAATCCCCGCGGTAGTATCTGAAAGACTTTCCAACCCAATAAACGAAAAGCCATAGTCGACCAAATATTTAATATTTCGTCCCCGCTGCTCGCAGATTCGACGAAAGTCAATAGAATTCTGAAGAATGACAAAATCTTATTAAAAACGTAATGGCGAAGTCAGTTTGGTATTCCAAGCACGTTCACATTTTCATTATCTATTTTTGGTTATCTTATCACTAATTCTAAAACTTATATTTTATGATTTAATGGTATGTTGCTACAAGATTTTGACACGAAGTAAACAAACAAACACGTTTGATTTTGCCGTGTTCCAACATTCATTTTCATAGCGCGATATTCTCTCATTAACAGAATTTACAGAACAGATATAAATAAAGAGACTAGACTCTTTCAAATTTCCTGTAAAATAAAGTATAAGTACTTACTATTGTCGTTGTTTTGTAAGTAATTCTATGAAAGTTTCTAATTTAGAATAAAACGTATCAAACTGTATTAACTACCCCTGTACCATATTGCATTAACTATCCACCCCTAACAGTACTTTTTAACGTCCATGCTTGTCATGGCTTAACACAGCGATTACCTACCTACGCATAAGTCTGGGAGAACTATTAATAATGCCCATGAGAACATTTCTATAAAAATGTTCCACGCACCTATTTATTCCCGACACAATAAGTAAGTCCACAACGAAGGTAAAAATCATCTTCAAACGAACATTACAACATGTAACGGACACGAATAACGACAACGGGCTGTAACAAAAGAACAAAAAAAGTGTGTCTATGCTGAGGTGTCTGAAGCTAGATGACGCTCGAATCATGTGCGTGAATTGTGTTAATTTTTTATATATTGTTCTGTTTGAGGAATGTTGAAAAGTTTATCTGGGTTTACACACACGTTTGTATACTACGAGTGTACGCCGAACGGTAGTTGCCTACATTCTATGTTTAAATAATGAAGAAACAAAACGTTACAGCCCGCCCACGGATGTAGAACTATAGATCTTAAATCAGATTGATAGTGAAAGCAAATTTGCGCACAAATCACGTTTATTGGCAGCCCAGCTGCGCAAACAGCCGCAGAATGCTCGAGCGCAGCGCATGTTTGCGCATAAAAATGTGTGCGAATATTGCGTGCCTATGATTATGGTTTTTTAAACGATTTCGCTGTTTTTCATGAAACTCCTTAACAACTCTTAACTCCGTCAGTTCTAATATATTCAGTCCATCAGTTCTAATATACGAGTACACCTTCGGCATTTTAGGAGCATCCAAATGTTGACTTTGTAGACCCCGAATGGACTCTGTTTAGAAAAAATGACAATTGAAATCAATGTTTAGTTTAATCTAAGCCAAGAAGACGCTAATTATTGAGACACTTAGCTAAACAGATGGGTTAAGACGGAAAAGTCCAGATACCGTTCATCAACGACGGAGATTTCTTTGTCATTGGAAAATATTTTCAGTTGTTCTTTCATAGTTCCAAGAAAAAAATAACATTATGGGATCAACACACTCTATTTTATTTTGAGCCAACCTCACCGGGTATTCTTATTGTTTGGATAATTTACGAGTTTATTTTATTGTGAGAAAAACTAGCGTTCGCCAGACATCCGCTGTAAAGGCGTGTACAAATCGATCTTGTACATTTCTTAAGCTTTGATCTGGTCTCACAGCAGCTGGAGCTGTATTCTATGATAATATTGCTGAAGGCTGGATAGCGCGATGAGCAGTGAACAGTAAGATACACATGTGTATTTGGCATCGTATGCGCCTGCGCCGCCAATGATAGTGGTGATGAAACATGGCGCGTCTGGATGACGAGTCTGAATGTATACAGATCGGATTGTTACAGTTTGGTTTGTATCATTTACGAATGTTGGTACAGTTAGCTTGTTGTGGTTACAAATGTGGCTGTGCTATAAGGTAACTAACTTCTAACTAAAGGCTTGACTTACTGTTCGGTAAAATAGGAAATGATAATTATTAATTACTGATAATCGGAATTATAAGTATCAAAATTATTTAGATTCTATTAATTTTGATTCCATTTTCCATAATTGAAAGAAAACTCTATCGTTACTTTAGAATGACGTTTTCTTTCAATAAGAACTCAAAAGACGGCTATCATTTCATCAAAGGCTTAGAATTTTGTTAAAATTTTCAATGGGGTGACCCACTTTTGATTGTTATTATCTTTCATACAAGATAAAGTCGTCATCTTTTATCTTTTCCACCAACAATGATAACAAAGCTCATTTTTAATGTCTTTGTCGCCATTCCTAAGAATTTATTTCTTTGTCAGTTTCAGATAGGCTGTCTTCTTATTTAGAAAATTCAATTTACTGTACCTATAACCTAATAATCTATCAAGTTACTAACTAAATTTGATTATAAAAAGCGCTTACTGGAAAATCTTTTTTTTCTCAACATATCTATAAAAGAAATCCTCATATATTACCTAAACAAATGCGAGCTTGATTGTTTGACGGCCTACACAAAGTGACCTTTTATCGGCGATAGAATGAATATCTAACATGTTGTGTATTGGCCTCTCGCTCCCGCTTTTTGCTTCCGGAAAACAATTCACTCCTGTTAGGTCTACTGCACACAATAGACAAGACTGTCTTTAGACAGACATTACCCTACTAGTGCGAGCGAGACAGACTACGTATTCTCGCTCGCACTATTAGGGTAATTGTCTGTCTAAAGTCAGTCTTGTCTATAGTGTGCGGTAGCTCTTAAAAGGCGTTGTAGAAATATGTACGAAACGCAATTGTCATTTGTAAAATCTCTCGGGGTCACTTGGCGATGGCGATACAAATGAGCATTTGTGAAGCGGACCTTAAGAGCGTTTTCGCACTATGTCCGATCGGAATCCGGTCCAAGTAGTCGTAGAACTATGTCTATGGTAGTTTACGCACTAGATCTTTTGTGTTGTAGTGAAAACACTCATAAACATCCAGTATAGTTTCTGTCAGAGACCAATGCCCGAAGCCGCGTCCACAATCCCTAGTGTTTCTTAGTTTTCTCTCTTTTGCTTTTATCTATGTCCAATGTCCTATAAAGTAATCCCTCAAATCTTCAATAACATATTTTATAGTAATGCCCCGGAAGCCATCAAACTTGGAATGGCGAGAAATGTCGTAAGCTTGGATGTAGTAAGTTAATATCTCTATAATGTAATCAGTACTTTACTATCCGCCAGCGTGTGTAGGTCGGTTTTAACTGTTAGCTAAGGCCTGTGCTACACAGAGAGCTGACAGCGAGAAGTGAGAGCGATTACTATTTAGATTATATTTCAAGGTTATACCCATTTTTTGTGAAACAACTAAGTTGAACACATTTTAAAATCAAACCCTAATGGTGGATCTTAAAGACTTTTGTTTACAACTAAATATAAAAATCAATTATCAAAACCATCGGCACTAAAATTAAGAAAACTAATGCGGCACCTAATAACCTAATTTCGGCCCCAACACCTATTCTAAACTTATGCAACATTCACGAAGATCATTAAAATTATGAATTTATTATGATATTATTACGTATACGGCTAAGGCTTCGTCACACCGAGTGGTCCTGTCCAAGCGTGGGTCTATCACTCCGCTACGCTAACAATGTGACCTCATCCATACTTTACCTCCCCGCGTTCTATGTAGCAGAGGGTTTATACCACAACATAAGTTAGGAATGTATTATTATGTTTTGTTAGGAGGGATGTGAGACATAAAACAGTTTTCCTCTAACGTCGGGGATATGTTATGGGTCGTGGGTCGAACAGAAATGTCTCAATCAGTTACTGTCCCTGATGAATTGCACATCGATTCCAGCTGTGTTGTTTCCATTTGCCCGTTGATTGTATCTTAATTGTTTTGTTGTTGTGTTACATTCTATCGAGTAATTGATGTAGTAGGTATTGGACAATTTTCCTGATCGATACAATGTAAGGATATACAAGATAAGGTTTATCAGTCAAATTTTGATACAGAATGCAACAACTTTTGATTTATGTTAATCCCTTGAAATTGTTTAAAAAGCTCGATGTCTACCACAATTTATCACGTAAATGGGTGAAGTTTGCAATACATTGCAAGCCGCACCGCACTCGCCACGCACCCGCCCCGCAGCCGTCACGCAGACGCCACGTAGTCCGGATCTAATTCTAAACTATATTTTCCCCCGCATTAATCACGTTTGAGTAAACACATGCGTTGGACAGATTGCCAGCCATCTCGCGGCGGACAGGCTGCGGCAGAAGTTGAAACCGACAGAAATATTCTCGGCAATAATGTTATACTATTCAGGTGCACGTGTACAAGCAGAAGGCTTAGTGTCAGTGCGAGACTTACTGTGGCGATCATTCAGAACGAGTCGTGCGTGACGGCGATCAATCGAAAAGTCGCACCTGAGTCCCCGCAGACTGCACACTTTCTATCAGCCAATAGTTTAGTCGCAACATGTCAGTGCGTATATTACAACGTTTCGGTATCGGCCGACAAACCAGTTTAATGAGCTACACGATTGCCTTCAAACTATATTATCGGCAAACTATCTATCGGGCAACTGCTAGATAGGAACTTTTATCCCGCGCACACTTTGATTGTTTAATCAGCCGACTCTATAAGCGCTCTCTTCAATAGCCGTTGGCCAACTAGCAAATTGTTTGAGCGCAGTCATCCGAGTTTTGGACTGGTTAGTGCATTTGTCATAAACCCGCCTGGCCTAGTGTGATCGGCCGATAAAGTCTGCAGTCTATTAGGGGGACTCTATTATACACTCCACAGGTCGAAGCACAAGCACTAACACTTTACTTGATCAGCATCATCTCTACTCGCGTAATAAAACACAGACTAAGCGATGCCGATCTGACGCAGTGCATATACGTGTGTATAGCTTTAGATAGCGCTGTCAGATATTATAATGCCTGCCTATGGGCTTACACACACTTGTGTGAAATCTATCTGTGAACGTGTGTCGCGCACTGACTAAGCGATAGATGTTATTCCATCGATTAACCGTTTAAATTCCTTTTACCTCAATTTAGATGCCTTAAGGAGTAGACTTTCTGCGGTTTACTTTAGTACCAACTCGTAGACGCTGCAAACTATAATGTTATGACTCGGGTATTTGTGGATTTTTAACACATCATTATTCTGGCGAAAATGTTTTCATATCAGGAACAAACATTGCTTTGTAATGAGTTTATTGTTATAGAATATTCTCGTCTACGAATAATTTCCATGCATGGATTGTTTCAAAGAAAAGATAACAATTAGTACCTATTCTACTCAGTTTTGAGCACAAAAGTAACAAGTAACAAGTAACAAAACTACTTTGTGTTTGAATTCTCAATTTGATGGTAAAGGAAAGTGATCTTCTTTATATTTAACACAGTGGCTGTCGCTTGATCGCTAAAGATTTCAGGAAAAATCATTTTCAAATTTGTCAAAGGCCGTAGTTAGGAAAACAACTGATAAAACCGTCGTTGTACCCACAGAGTTAGCAATATTGTAAAAGAGCGTATTACTGTTGTTGTAAGGTCGACCAGCTATTTGGTTTATACACTGACCTACAAAAATGAGTACTACACTTTTAAAATTTCAATTTTTCTTGTACTATAGAAGTTAGAGATTTAAAATAAAAAATCGTTATAAAGCAATTTTTATCAGCTTACTTTGAAACTATAGACAAAATTAAACTATTTTTCGAGTCCTTTTTGTTTCGAAAGTATATCTTGTATACTTAAAAAGTTATTGCAATTATAAAAGTGTGATACTTATTTTTGCAGGCCAGTTTATTTTAACATACAAATTACATTTTAAAATCTAAACCAAATAGCTTGGTCGACCGTACGTACTACAATAAAGAAAATATATTCTGTCTCTCTAGATATAACAGTTTAGAAACACCTATGTATTGATTATTGCGTTGACTTTTCGTAATAATTAAACTAAGTCTTACCTCAAATATTTGCAAATTTCATCTAGTATAGGTTTTTTTTACCAAACTTCACTGTAACCTAAAATGAAATGTGAAACGTAGAATCTCTTTCTTCATTTCTTAAATTGAAAGCTAACAAAGTATTTCTTGTTGTTACAGATGTCTCTCGGTGCCACGTCGACACTTCTGCAAATAATTGTTTGCTGACGCAAAATGTAAGTATTTCAATCAAAACTTAACTTATTTATTCGATTTATTGAGTGATTTAATTCTTCTGAAAGCCTTTTTTTTTCCGGATGGGAAATCATCAAATGACTCCTCCCGCTCTGGGCGGAGCAGGAGGGAAAGTCAGACTTTTACTGATTAAAACCCATCCATGTTCCTTCTTCGCCCTTTGTGTTCCGGGGTCACGGTATCTCTTTCGAATAGTCCCGCAGCCCCAGCAGGCTTCGGCTCTTGCGGACCCCTTCCTTATTGCTGACTCTCTTTGAGGCGCGCGTGGAACTCGAACGCGCCGTCGACACGGCCTGTCGTCATGAGACGGACGGACGGCGAGCTAGCCCATAGCTCCCCGTCCCCAGGCCCGCGCCTACGGTGGCCTGAAGCCACCACGTGGCCCCTGACGCCCGGGGCGTCTCCCGCGGTGGCCGATACGTGAGGATCTCTCCCTCTCACATTCCGCCACCTCCTTTGCTAGCATGACTGCTTCGCAGAAGAAGGTGACGGGGTCCCATTCCGTCTCGCTCCGGACCATGGATTGTACCAGGGCCGGAAGCGAGAAGTCGCCGCCGATCGCCGCTTCGAGGACACGGCGGTGCTCTGCCCAAGCGGGGCACACCTCCACAGTGTGCGCCACCGAGTCCTCCGTTCGATCCTCACAGTGGAAGCACCCGGGCGTCTCCTCCCGCCCGATTCGGTGCAGGAACTTACCAAAACATCCGTGTCCGGTAAGAATCTGCGTCAGGCGGAAAGTGAGGACGCCGTGGCGTCTCTCCAGCCACTCCTCAAAGAGGGGACTTATCGCCACTATTGTGGCGTGCCCTGCACGGGGTTGCGACAGTCGCTCTCTCCTCCCCGGTGTAGCGCCTCCGCGCGCCACTCGTGTAGGCGCGCGAGGACTATCGCCTCCAGATCCCATGGCGGCAATCCGGCAAGGAGGCACGCCGCCTCGCAGGAGATCATGCGGTACCCCCGGACCAGCCTTATGGCTACCACCTTTTTGGGTGCGTTCAGATAATGGACGGCTCGCCGCCTCAATGAACGCGCCCACACCGGGGCCCCGTAAAGGGCCATGGACCGCACGACTCCCGCGTAGAGCCTCTGGCAGGAGGCGTTTGGCCCCCCCAGGTTGGGCATGAACCGCCGATGGAAACCCCTCCTACCGTCACTGAGGATCCCGGAGGTGACGCGTTCCGAGGCCCATGAAAGCACATGGCCTCGGACTTGTGCAATGCCACCTCGAGACCCATTTGCCGGATCCTCTCAACGTCTATCGCAACCCCGCGTGTCATAATTTTGGCCGCCGCCTCGTGGGCCCTCCCATGTGCCTGCATCAGCGCTCTCACTCGCATGATGGCGTCCACCGTAGAGCGCCCCTTGCGGAAACCAAATTGGTGTTCTGCAAGGTCAGGCCCCGTCCCCGCAAGGTGTTCGGCAAGGCGGTTTGCAACTACTCTTTCAAAGAGCTTGCCCACCTCGTCGAGCAGCACCACGGGCTGGTAGGTGGACGGAGAGTCCACCGGGCGCCCCGGTCTTCTGAAAGCCTAAGTCTAATATTTAAATGATTATTAAAGGGTGTAAAAAACCTCTTAACGAAGCCGAAAGGCACTTGTTCTCCTCGTCATTGCGATCATTTTTTTGTTCTACACCATACCTAGAACCTTTTAGTTACTTACGGAGATATTCGGGGTCAAAGTTCCAACTTTTTGACATGTTTTTTTTTAAATACAAGTTTTTATTGCAATTTACTAGTTTTCACAAATTAAAGACTACGTACCTAAAGTTATAGTTGGGTACTTCCTCTTTCGGGCCTATTTCTAGCAGTAGGTAGTCTTTAGACATCCTTTCTAAAGTAAGATGATAATGATGATTTTACCATACGAACCAAAACAGAACAAATATACTTAATTACAGGGTGTAAACAGACCCTTCACGAAGCCGTCAACCAAGCATTCTGTGCATCAAACTGAGTAACTCTGCGCAAAAATTATTGCTGGGAAACTTCTTTTATTTTTTTGGGGTGAAAAATCACATTTTACGGTAAAACTTAATGTAACGCATTCAACACATTGTGCTGATGGATGCATTAAGTAGTAAACGGGTCATGGAGGTATTTAAAGTAAAGTTATGTAACATTATAAACTTGTATTAAAAAAAAACTTGTGAAAAAGACCCCCAATGTATCTGTAATCAGAAGGTTCAAGGTATGGTCTAGAACGTAACAAATATCGCAGTGACGAGGAGAACAAGTGCCTTTTGGCTTCGTTGAGAGTCTTTACATAACACCCCAAGCAACCCTTTATATAAAACCCCGAGCTAACTCAACCACAGCTCGATATTTCCAGCAATAGGTAAAAGGCGTGAGTTACTGATTGTCTGTATGTAGTTGAACATCCGTCCGATTGATGACGCGGGAGTATCCCACGCTGCTTCTATCATCTTTCCCCATTACGAACATATTTCAGTAGAACGTAATAATAAAATGCGTCAATGATTTATCAGCTCTCAGTCCCAACAACAACCGGGCAGTATGCGAAATAACTACTCTTTGCAAAAACCGATAAATCACGGCGAATATAAAAGTAATGAGAATAGCTGTGTGCCGCCATGTAGACTCGCGATATTGAATTCAAAATGAATGTGGACATTTCATGATGAGAATGTCATATTGGAAATTCTTTACAAAAGCTCATTGAAAAAGAGACTCAACGTTTTTTGTATTTTAACTGTGTCATTGTTTCCGCCCATACTTGTGATTCAGGGTTTCCTAATAAAATGGATCACGTTACAGTATGTTTATAGTACTTATTAGTTTTCCGAAATGTTTATCTCGACCACACTTCCAGTAACCCGAGAACGCAACAGACTCCTACTGATTACATTACTTGCCCACAAATATAACGACACATCAGTCGACTGTCACTCGTACTGACATGTTCAGTGATCTAATCTATTAATATTTGTTGTTTCCAGGTAAATATCTTCTACAAGAAGCTACTTCTGAATCTATCGCAATGGAACTCGAAGACGTGGAAATGTTCCGAGATGGAAACTATTCTTACGACGAAAACGGCACGTACAATGGTACTTTCGAGAACTGCCCCAACATCAACCTGCCCGTCGTGTACGTGGTGACGCAGGTCCTGTATGCGCTCGTGTGCGTGGTGGGCCTGCTGGGCAACACGCTCGTCATCTACGTCGTGCTCCGCTACTCCAAGATGCAGACCGTTACCAACATGTACATCGTGAACCTGGCCATCGCAGACGAATGCTTCCTCATCGGCATACCGTTCCTGATCACCACCATGTCGCTCAGAGCCTGGCCGTTCGGACGCTTCATGTGCAAGGCGTACATGATATCCACCGGCATCAACCAGTTCACCAGCTCCATATTCCTGTGCATCATGAGTGCGGACCGGTACATAGCGGTATGTCACCCGATAGCCGCGCCGAGGCTGCGTACGCCATTCGTCTCGCGCGTGGTGTCGGCTGCGGCGTGGACGGCGTCAGCGCTGGTGATGACGCCCATATTCATGTACACCACACTGATACCAACCGACAATGGCCTCTCGTGCAACATCGTGTGGCCCGAGCGCGAGTTCAACAAAGGTCAGACGTCCTTCACGCTGTACTCGTTCGCGCTCGGCTTCGCCGCTCCACTCACTCTTATCTTTGTGTTCTACTGCCTCGTCATCCGTAAGCTGAAGACTGTTGGCCCGAAGAACAAGTCTAAAGAGAAGAAGCGATCGCACAGAAAAGTGACCAAATTAGTTCTGACTGTGATTGCGGTGTACGTGTTGTGCTGGCTGCCATACTGGGCGTTCCAAGTAGCGCTTATCTATTCTCCGCCGAACGAGTGCGCCAGCCGCATCACTATCACAGTGTTCCTGGTCGCCGCGTGCTTCAGCTACAGTAACTCTGCCATGAATCCGATCCTCTACGCTTTCCTCTCTGACAACTTCAAGAAGAGTTTCCTAAAGGCTTGCACTTGCGCGGCCGGGAAGGATGTAAATGCGACTCTGCATGTGGAGAACAGTGTGATACCGCGGAAAAGAGGTGGAGGAGCAGCGCGTGCGCAGCTAAGGGCGGTGGAGTCGAGGGGGGGCCTGTCGGTGGGTGGTGGCGTGGGGGGGTCGCGCTCTGAGGCGTCCACGGCGCTGACGTCGAAGTCGGTGGCGGCGAGCGAGGCGCTGCCGTTGGAGGCGCGGCCGGCCACGCTGGCGCCGCTGATAGCGCCCAACGGGCTGTCGCACACGAAGCTCTGAGTGCGGGCCTCTCGCCGGCGCGAGCCCTCCAGCGCCGTGCTGGAGGAGGACACGCTCATCGTGTCCATCGACTAGGTAGATAGACTGTCGGACGGGCCGCCGGCGGCCGCAGAGTCCCGAGCCCTGTCTCTCGGCCGCCAGCCTGCCCCGGGCTCCAGTTTTGTACGGTTCAAGTTTTTAGTATTTCGTGTAAGGTGTGCTGGTGTGCTGTGTGGATCGATATGTGAAGAACTTGTTTTCTTTCTGTATAAAGTCAAAATTGTATGGAGTCGATTCGGCCTAGGGTTGTAACGATGAATTTACTAAAATGTAATTTTTTATCGCATAGCGAATGTAAGATTACTGTTTGTATACCGTGTAATTAAGATGTAAAAAATTGTACATATCGTGTAAATATTCTTAACTTGTCATAATGTCACAGTTGTAATAAAATTACGTTCGTGAAAGTGTGTTGCTTTATTTATGCCCATTCCTCAACCTTGTTCCACTAACAATGAGAATCAGAACACATCACACTTTTCTGCCTCTCAAGTACGAGCTAGGAGTTGATATGAATAAACGACGACTACTTGGCAAATAGTCGCACATTTGGAGGCCATTGTGTACACTCTGTTTATGGCTTAGTTTCAACAGCTCGTTTAGTTTGAACGACCTGAATATAGATGGAACACTAACATGACCGGTAATCTAGGTTTACTGCCGACTAACGGCTGGTCCGTTCACACAATTTCATCTGGAAACACTTTCGCCTATAGCTGGTTTAAACCGAATTGACTGCAGATGAAGTGAACGTAACGAATAACTAGTAGAACTAATAGGACTATAACATCTTTACCACTCTATTAATCGAAATGATTGAATTACGTACGCTCAGAAAACACAATATAGTTCCAGGCACTAGCCATCTTGATTTGTGACTGCAGTGTGACATATTGGAGACAGGACTATTATGGTATAGCTAATATAGCTACCTTAATTATACATAATTATATTGTAACCAATAAAATATTCTCTTACTACGACAAACGCTGTACGAGAAGCATTTCACCTCCTCATGCTCCTGAACAATAATATTCCACCAAAAACATTTTCATGTAAAATGTTGCCAAGACGAGACCATATGACTCGCACTGTCAAAAAGTTATCAGATCTCATGTAGAGCCAAGCTTTTAACTCTACAAGGTCAAACTTCACAAACTCTACACCTTAGTCAAAATATGTGGCTTGGCTTGACTCGTCTCGGCGGGGCCACTACCGTGCCCCCAGATCCGGCTCAATAACACCCACGGCGGAAGTCTCGCGATGATCTATCCGCAGTTAGAGTACACTCAGCGAACATTAACAAATGGCTGTTGACCAGACCTGGGCAGCTCTTCACGCTAACATAAATCAGATGTTTAAAACTAACACGTACAAAAATACACGCTATTATTTCTGGCTCAGCGTCCACGCCGCGTTGCTGAGAAACTTCGCCAAAACATACAAGAGGGCAAGAATAACGCTTTCCGAGTGAGTTTGTGAATGTATTGTGTGGACAATGTCACGTCGCAACGTAGGAATAGTAGTACCACTTTAATATACCGTGTAGACATCGCGACATATATTTTTTGATTACATGATTCTAAACCGATCAGCAAGTTTGTGTCGCGATGACCTTTACAATGTATGTAGGATCCATTTGGAAATTGTACGAAGTATTGCTAAAAATAAAATAAACTAAAGATGATTAGCTAGGTACTACGATGATACAGAGAGCAATGCTCAGTGATTGAGGATCCTCGTGTAAACTGACATGCTATACTGCTGTCTAGAGTCTCTCGTATTACTCAATTTATTTGAAGTTGGACGTGCGGCAGTCGTCAGGCGTTGGCAGCGAGGACACCTGTGGAAAGACATGTTAAGGCGAAGCTGACGGCTTGGAGAACTTTGATACCTAGCCAATAAGTGTTCGGAGTCTTATGAAGAAACCATCATGTACCTACTATAACCAAAAATGCATGTCATGAGCCTGCTGGACTATGACCCACACATAGTAGAGGTTGTGTCCCAGCAGAGAGAAGGTTTTGAGGCTGATTATGCAGATTGATCTTTCTAACAATAGTTATAAAGTCGTCGCCGTTTGAACTTAATAAGGTCATGACAGGAATGTTAGGAGCAGCACTTCGGTATTTTCCTGCTATGTATCCTCATCCTTCCGGGTTATGACCTCGTTTCGGCACCAAAGAATATCCGGAGATTTTTTCTAAGTAATAATGCTATTTTTCCAAAGGATTAGAGAGTATTTGTTATTTTAAGTTCATTTCGCGAGAAAAAATAATCTAAAAACATTTCTGATTTATGTGTAGAGAGGAAAAAATACAAGATTTAAGCAGTAGCAATAAATATACTGTTGTTTAGAATAAAGTTAATCAACAAACTTGAAAACTCTACAAAGGTATACTCGTATAAGTCGTAGACATAATTATTATGATATGAAACCTAGAACTACCACAAAAAAATAGGTGAACACAAAGTTCTACCTCCTCGTTATACTTTGCTAGACCAAAATATTATTTTTTATCTCTCAATTAAAACGGAAAGTTAAAATAAAGTTAATTGTCGGAGTACGTTCATAAAGTTTGTCTGAAGATGATTGTATTCACAAAAGAGCTGTAGGTAATATTGATGAGTGTTTAACTTAACAAAGTTGTCGCTCAAAGATAAGTGTTGATTTTGTGAATATCTAGTACTTGAGTAAGTTAGACCGGTGTCCTGATCAATACATAATCACTTTTAAATTGTTTTTTAATTGTTTTTGTTTTAACTGAGTTGATATCCCCCGTTTACTGATAAAATTGATTGGTACCACGCAGTAATTATAAACAAGTAACTTTGAAAACTCTCCATGTAAATTACTGGTATTCACCTGCATCCGGTTAGACTGGAAGCCAACCCCAACATAGTTGGGAAAAGCCTAGGCAGATGAAAAACCTTGTTTTTTATTTTTCTTGATGGCAGTCTCAATATTTACTGTCAATGATCTAGCTAGTTAGCTAAACACTACAACAACACTGTTACTTAAACTTAATACTTAATATGATTTTGTATGAGTTCATACAAAAGCATAATAAGTATTAAGTTTAAGTAGCAAATAAAATTAAGGAAGAACCTTAGGCTCACAAAACATACATACTGGTAGACCTGAATTTGCTCAACCCAGATGGAAGGATGCTGCGTACACTCAAAACCAGTTCGCCTCTATTAACTATGACGAAGCCAGACCACACTAACGGATGTAAAAACAGAATCACAGGCCACTACTACGTACCAATAAAGAAATCATTCCGTATCACAGAACGAATAGGTCATAAACCGTAGGACGGATGTCCCACCGTGTAGGCATGCAGTGCCTATCTCAGGAATCCACTTAAATTCCACTCGTTAGGAACCCGCTCCCCAGTGACATAAATCTTCGGCCAGACCATAAATAATAGGGGTACAGGGTATGTGGGTCTATGGTAATGTACAGGGTGCATACTTGAACTCAAAGAGGCGGGCAGAATATTTGATTTTAGAAGTGAATTAGTTAAACGGATTGTTGCCAGACATACGAGTGCCTAAATATCTTTGTTTAACAGTGTTTTTAGGGTTCCGTACCCAAAGGGTAAAAACGGGACCCTATTACTAAGACTTCGCTGTCCGTCTGTCTGTCACCAGGCTGTATCTCATGAACCGTGAGTTCAGTTGAAATTTTCACAGATGATGTATTTCTGTTGCCGCTCTATGAACAAATACTAAAAACAGAATAAAATAAATATTTAAGGGGGTCTCCCATACAACAGACGTGATTTTTTACTTTTTTGTCTTGTGTTGTAATAGATAATGGTACCGAACCCTTCGTGCACGAGTCCGACTCGCACTTGACCGGTTTTTAATAATGTTTTACTTTGATTCAGTTAGAGAAAATATTATTTCATTACGTGATTTCAAGACGAACTTGACTTAAAGGCATGACTGGAAGACTGCTGGTTAAATATAAGGGTTTGTGCCAAACTAATTTAAGAGAAGCCTATAATCCTCTACGCGCTAGAAGTCAGAGCTGCAGGCTGATTATATTGCAACATTAAAGGAGTCTGCGCACTAATCTGTGTGTTCATAGCACGCTCTTGGTCTAAATGGTCCACTAGACTGCGTCTGTTGACCGTTCTAAGCCTGTTATACGAGTATGATACGTTTTAGTGATAGTAGTACTGTTTATTTCCGTGCCTAATACGTTCATAGCACGGTCATGATATGGCTGGTCTATTGCAGTTAGATAGCGAAGAAGTATCTATTCACTTAAGGAAAAAATCGGATTCAAAATTACCTATTACGCTTGTCCGGTTCTAAAACACACCCTGTATATGTAAAGTGATACTTATCTTTTATGTTAATAACAATATTGGACCGCATAGTTTTGCTAAACAGAGCCCTTAAAAGCCCTTTTCTTTGCATGATAATGAAAATAAATGTACCTATCTAGATTTTATCAAAGAAACGTTTTAGAAGTATGCAGTAAGTAAATGTAGTTTACATATTTTACTACTTAACGAACAAAGGTAATAAAAAGTAATGTTAGTATATTAAAATCTGAATTGCGAGTTATTTTCTAAATCAGAAAGCTTCTGAGACTTCTAAATCTCTTTAAGTTTATGACAGTGAGGTTTCATGCATGTGAGCGTGTGATCGCCGTTGTTATGGTATGTTACGATATACACCCGCTATAAAGAACGCCATGACTTCCCATCATATTGGAAATACTGAAATACCCCATCAATATGTTGGAATGGGGTTAGCGTGAACATACGTTTTATATTTTATGGACACGTCCTACTTTCCACGGGAGTTTATGAAGCCGGTGGCAATATTTTCTAATAATATTTACTATGGTGAATTGGCGCGTTCAAGTTACTATCTCAGTCTTTTTTTTCTCTTTTAATTAACCCCTTATTTTAATTAAGCGGATGCTTATTGCATTTGCAAGAGATATTTAAAATAATACTATAATCAGTTTAGTGAGTAAGATAATATGGCTAGAAAGGGGATGATTACCAAGATGTCGAGAGATAATTCATGATGGTAATTTCCCTCCCGTACGCAAATCACGCGCTCTGGACGTGGAGTGGCGGACACCAGCTGCACCGTTATACAATACAATACAAGAGAGGTATGAGAGAAGACAGCATCAGCATTTTCTTTTCTTCCACCAGCTCACCAGCTCGGCGCCGACCTCAAAAAATTGACATTTAATTGGCATTAAAGAGCATGAAGACGATAGTAGTATATCGATGAGTAAGTATATACAAATAACACATCTAAACACTATACATTTTAAACACTGTTTTAAGCTTTCACGGTTTTTAGATATCCCATAAGTGACAATATAGGTTTACCATAAACTTTACTAATCCAAAGTCCAACATATCCATCAAAATTCTTGCAAACTGCCACTCACGCACTTTCCTCACAACTGCGTACGAGGGCATCCTACAGGCGACACTACAAAGTGCGGCGATCAATCACCCGGTGACAAGCGGTGGTGGGCCGGACGACGCGTGAATGGCGGCCAATGAATATGCAAAAACGAGAAATTATCGTTTCGCACCCGCAGCGATGACTAACTGACATGTAACATGATTTTGTATAGGAAGGCAGTTTTATTTATAAAATAACTTTGACTCTGCTTTTTTGTAGGGGTGTCGCTGCACTTCGACTGTTTTCAAAGCGTAGCGGTCGGAGCGCTGTTACTGCACATGTCGTCAGGAGATGACGTGAGGTCATGAGGCTGTTAATGAATTTTTCCAATACGAATTTCTAAGTAGCATTCAGGAGTCTAGATTTGACCCCTGTTGATGGCAATAGGGCCCTACATGATACTTAAACATAACTGACGAAATATAGGTGTACTACCAAAGGTATAGATGCCTCTGCACAACCTTAGAGGGGATGTAAGTATGATGGGACTCACGAGTTAAGCACCCCTTTGATCAACTCTTGAACGTTGAAAGTCGAATAAGTCGTATCGACCCGCCTGCGGTTCTTAAACTTTAAGTACGTACCTAATACCAGTTAAAAGTTTCGTAAGTATCACGAGATAATAGGGAATTAATTACAAGTAATAAAGCAGTTCTAACGAGCTATTGAACGGCGCACATTTGACGAGTTAATGATGAAGGATAAGTCTTTGGAGTTTTACAGTGATTATATAATACCCATAATGGGGATCCCTTCTTTTTGCATAATGTTCTTTTTCCTAATATACTTTGGCATAACTGTTTTGGCATAATTTGTTTTTCCATAATAATACTTTGCCATATTAATTTGGCATACAGTTTATGTTGGCATAATCATCTTAAAGGCTAATTTATTTTGGCATAAATTGAATTCGCATATTGTTACTAGGCATAATGAGTATTAGCATAATAGTATTTAGCCTACCATTAATAGAAATAACGGAATCAAATTTGAGTTATTTTTACGTATTTATTTTGAGTTAAAAATTCATTATGTTGAGCTACAAAAGTTAGTGACAGAAACGAATCGCTGCAAAACCGACTCCACGTAGTCTTGTCTGCCCCAAGAGTGTAATCTAAGCCCGCGTAGGCGCGGAGGGGCGAGGCGGCCCGCAAGCTGAGGAGCAGGTGGTTTTAACGCTCGCCGCCGCAGCTGAGGCTGGCCGGCGAAGCCAGCCAGCAAGCCGAAGCTGCGGTGGTGAGCGTAAAACACATCTGCGACGATAAGCTGGCGTGGGGCCGCCGGAGCCCCGCAGCGCCGGAGCCGTGACAGAAACCAAGCCTGCTGCATGTTGCATACTGCATGCTGCATGCTTGCAGCATGCATGCTTGCTGCATGCATGGTGTATGCTTGTTTGCATGCTTGCTGTATGCATGGTGTATGCTTGTTTGCATGCTGCATACATGGTGTATGCTTGTTTTCATGCTTCTTACAGGGAAAAAAAACTCACATATGTTCAAAACAAGTATGTTATGTATTACCTGCTTCAGGAGATATAGTTTTTTTTCCAAACGCAAAAATAAATTGGTATATCCAATCAGGGTATGTCTAACATTTTAGGAGTTAATTATTATGCTTCTTTGTTATGCCTATAAAAAATATGCTTCAATATCATTATGCGTAAATAAATTTATGCCTAAGAAGTTAGAGTTATGCTTAATCATTATTATGATTAGAGAAATTATGCTTAAAAAATTATGCGTAAGCTGTTATGCGTAAATAATGTTATGTGAAAATATAATTAGGAGTAACAAAAGAATGCCAAGTTATATTAGGTCTTAAAATTGTATGCAAATGGATAGGGAACCCCCATAATGTTTACGTGTAGGTAATACCCAGTGCAGCCGTGTTTATGAACACACTTGTGCATTATAATATCTCCCGCGGTCGGGAGGATATTATTGCGTTGCCACACCTATACTGCAACTACTTAATACACACTGTAGTTAACATATAAGTAGACCAGATAGATTATGTATTTCTCAATGCATTAGCCTAGAAAGTTGGCATTGAGATGTTATATGATGGAAATATCGACGCTATAAAAATGTCAATAGCTCAAAATAATGGCGGGGAGCTATGTGAATGTCTAAATATTGAAACAATTAATTTCCTTGTGAAGAATCTTTAGCCGCGCGTCTAACTCGGAGGAATGCGAACAGATAAATTGTTGATTTCGTAACATTGCTAAACAAAACAATTTAAACCGAATATCTAAATGTTTTGTCAGAGCGTATTCCTTATATTTGTCGAAGTTAAGAGCGCCGCACATTTATTAAGCAGGCGCCTAATTGTATCTGTGAATGTCATGACAGGATTCTAATGGAAACAAGTAGGATCATCTATCAGGACAATTTTATCCAGTATCGATCCAGTGGCAATATCTCTATCTCTCGAAATTGTGTTCTTGGCGCCCTGAGCCTAGGTGGAGCGACGATGTTTGCAGGTTTGCTGGTAGCAGCTGGATGAGATAATTCAAATGAATGGCGTGCGATTGGAGAGCCCTATGGTCCAGCTGTGGACTACTGTAGGCTGATGATGATTATGGTAATCCTATTACACCTGTACCCAAATTGGTGGCTGATGATTAAGGTATCCGTTTACTTTATCCAAGTAATGTTTTTTAAAGATGAACACCGACTACAGTAAGTTATGTTTATAACTGTAATTTTTTTTAATCCATAGTTTTACTTAATTACAACATCTGCCAAACTGCAAAGCAATTTGTCGGCAGTTATGATGTAAGATACTACAGCACTAAGCGTAGGGTCGAGGTAGATGGGCAGGATATACATACATTATGTCGATGATCGAGCGAGTTTATCTACTTGGGGAACCAGTCAGTATCTTTCGAAAATAGGCAAGAAAGAGAAATATCTCCGAATCGAAAATGCCTGGAAAAGTTACTGGTCCATGAAGACGTTATTTTTTTTTTTTCGATTTTATTTTTTTTACACGGAGCCCTCAATACCCTACACAACAACATAACATAGGCTACTGAACATAAAGTAGGCTTAACAAAGGCTACTTTTGTTTTTCTAAAATAAAATTATGTAAGGCCTTATAACATCAGCCATCTGCCAGTAAAAGCCCCGTCAAAATCAATCCAGCCGTTTCGGAGATTAGCTGGAACAAACAGACACACGTACAGACAGACAGACCGATAGACAGACAGACAGACAGACAAAAATAAAAAATAATGTGTTTTTGTTATAGTGCCGTATATTATTTTCTTATGCATTCAATAAAAAAACTGTTATTTTGATATTACAAACGGACACTTCCATTTTATTTAGTTGTATGTATGTATCTGTATATGTGTAAAGAGTATGATATCCATCTCTGCCACAATTGCGTGTGCATCAATCGAACAAGATCCTTCTATTAGGAAGGCCTTAGTAGTTTCTGGTAAATATATTTAGTAAATAAGTTTTTATCAAATGGTAGGTAATGGTTTGGGAATGCACTCAGAAAATAGCTGTTACGATAGATAGCTTATCATATGATACGATAGATAGCTTAACGACCACTATAGACTAGCATAGCACATAGCACACAAATAATGCTGAAATTTCGAATTTTCTCAAACAAAAGTGATTATCCGAAATCGCGAAGCATTTAAAACGTGGCTCCAGTTTGTACGTAGCATGCATATTCAAACGAACTATATGTGAGCGGATTAACGCTCAACTTTCACGTCTCGACTCAGATCACGACGCCATCTTGAATTTAATAGAAACGCTTCAAATATACATTTTAAACATTAAATTAAATACCTGTGAGTTACTTATGTTTCAAAAAGTTGGTTTTGGAAGGATTTTGTTTTCTAAAGATTAGCGACTTGCGAAAATGAGATAAAGTTGTTGGATTACGACACTTAAACTGACAACGACAGAACTTCTTTTCTATACATAAAATGTCGCTTTTCGTTTTTATCTGTGTGATAGCGTTGTTCTTGTAAACTTGTTTATCAAAGGATTGTATTGCGATTGTCATCAACATTTAGAGAATTTTATTCAGAAGATTTATAATAAGTATTTCATTGAGATTAGTTACATTGTCAAGTCGGAAAGCCGTGCGGAGCAGGGGCGAATCACTAGTTTTGATAAATAATTCTCTTTGATCTTCAAGACCAAGTTTTCTATGCTTATCATATATATTCCGTTTAATGTCTGTATATGTGGAGAACATACTACATATATTTAATTACTATTTTGTTTGTATTGCTTTGCTTTCATCCAATCCTAGTTGGAATTAGTTTTGCTGCACAGCTGAACTGACCCAATTAGATTGGATTCGAAACAACTATATCCTCGGTAGCCTCAGAGTACCTACGTGACGCTATACCACAGCCGGAGCATATCCTATTCGTGTGAGCGCTCTGCTTACTTAGTAACGGCAGTAAGCAGAAGCATGCCTTTAAATTGTCAATTACTTGCCTGCACAAGTCTAGTGAGCAATACGTTGAGCGATTTTTGACAATTTATGCCAGTAGTGAAGCTGTCTCATCTAGCATAGCATACGCAGAATCAGCCTGTGACGTTACTCTGTTGGTACATTAGGCCTATTTTCTGTATGAATGCCGCAGTTCCCCACGCGGCGCGCGGGCCCAGTGTTGGTGGCTTTTGTGGATTTATTAGTTCTAGTATGTTTTTTCACGATGTCTTGGGAGCTGAGCAATGGTGATGAAATAATGTACATAAAGTAAATTCTGCGTTTTAAATTACGACCTGCAACTAGTTGCGATCTTTAATAAGTCAAGTCACACACCAACCGAACCGGATCGAACTGTCTGTTGATAACAACTCACTGTGGATAAGTAACTTCACTCATCATTATCTGCCAAAATTTTTTCCTTACTTTATTGGGGTCGGCTTCCAGTCCTAACGAATACAGCTGAATACCAGTATTTTGCATAAAGATGGATAAAACTTCACTAAACAAGGAATTCCTTAAAATCTCATAATTATGTACTTAATAGATCTAGCAAATTTATTATATCGAAGATTTCTAAGCCTTGAGCCATCTACCTTGATACAAAATAATATTTGCACTTCACATAAATACGATGATACTTCATACTTCATAAATGGTCCTGTTACCGTTTCATATAATTTGAATCACAAGCATGGCTGTCTTCATTGTCTTTTTCTATTAATCTTTCTCGTCAGAATCACCCACACAGTGTTGTTAGAACATAATTCATGAACATTCAGCGTCCATTTGCATGTATTCCTGTTTGAGATCCTTCACTCAAGCCTTGGATGAGTTCTAGAACTTTCCGCTTTAACGTTTTAATCTCAAGGATGAATGTGTTTATTTTGAATGTTAGTTTAACCTTATTCTACTTATCTACTAGGTTGCCAGCTGTGGATGTCGTTGGGATTAAATTCAGCTATCAGAGTAGTAGCATGTGCGACGCATATATTTTTGACGTGACAACGTCTTATAAATCGATGAACACCGGCTGCACGCACAAAAAAGTGTCACACCGTTCCGCGCGACAGTCACGTTCCGCCTACAACAACCAACCAACCAAACAGTGGTTCTATTTTTAATGTAGACAAGGAGTAAGGAAGCATTTTTCGAAATTCAACCCCTAAGGGAGTTATATAGGGGATGAAAGTTTGTATGAAAGTTTTAAAGTTAGGATCATAAAATTCTGTGTTTAGGCTGTCAATTGAAAATTAATTTATACGTGTCTCAGCATTTTTCAAAATTCCACCCCCAAAGGGTTAAAAGAAGGGCATGAAGTATGAAAAGTCCTATAAATATTCGAAGTAAAAATCACAAAAAAAATATTATCTAAGCATGTTTGGAAGCTAACGCAACGGTGTCGTTAGAATTTCAATACTTAAGGGGGTGAAAAGGGGGATGAAATTTTGTTTTTTAAGTTAAAATCACTAATATCATGAAAATTTGTATTTAGCCTTTTGGTTAATAATTAGGTACATGTATCAACGTTTTTGAAAAATCATCCTAGAAAATAAATAATAATAATTCAGTGACAATAACTCAAAGTACCTATGCAATTTTTCATGAATGTTTTCTTATGACGTTATCACGTAAAATTATCGTCCGTAAACCGACGTTACAGACAACGATTTTTTTCTTTAAAGATTATGCAGTAATTATACTTCTTTTTTCAAGTAAGCATAACGTGTTTTAAGTGTTAAGCATAACGGCTCTATTAGACTTACCTTTGACCGTACATAAAAGGCTCATAACATTATGAAGCCTGTGTTTAAAGCTCCTTCAATATACAAAAGTTGGCACGTGTTACAACAGCTTAACAAACGATAAACTTCAGCTCAGAGGGAAATGCATCCTTTATTATCCATAAACACACAATTTGCGCTACATAACACATAATATTACAACTTAAATCAAAACTTCGTCCGTGTATGACGATAACCGGTAAGCAGGCCATATCTGCATATGTATGAGACATTAGCATATAAATGTGGCCGGAATTGAGACAATGTGTCTGAGACTGGACTGGCCTGTGGACGGACGGGACTGGCTTGGACTGGTGAGGTTTCAGAACTTATGAATTAAGTAGTTAACATGCCAGTGTGCTACTTGTTTAGAATCTGAGAATTTTGCACATTTAAATTAAAAATATTGTTATGACATTATGCATAGCTATTTTAGACACGACAATAAATGTCCTAGTTGAAAATGTCTTGAATTTTAGCTAGTTTTTAGATTTGACGTACACGTATGTTTTGTGTGCTGTCAGCAGTGCGTGGACCCTTCTATCTAGGGCATCAAGTTCCATCTGAGTCCATTTGAGTATGCCGAAAGAATACATCAAAACCGGCATGACCCAACCATTGAAGGCAGGACTTGTTTCCGCATGACAGAAGACTGTTTAGCACTTTATCCAGGCGGCCAAAGAAACGATTGTTTTGCAGTATTGATATAGTAATGCTTCCGACATCCCCAAATACACTCGAGAGCAATGAATCCGGGTCACTTAAAGAATGTTAAAAATCTCGGAAACTAAAAATGATAGGTTAATGCAATAAATTGTATTTAATAGACAATGTAATACTCCTTAAATGAAAGTAAAAAAAATATGAGTCACCATACATTTTATTAACACAAAATTACATAAAGAAAAAAACTGCTGATCTCTCCTTAAAACAAAAATAGGAAACATGAAATTTTTGAACTTTATTACGATTTTCTTGAATTTTAATACTTCGTATTGCCTCCTCGTGCTTCCATTACTGCGTTTACGCGGTTTGGCATGCTGTACACCAAGTTCCTTATACGATTTTGGGGAATATTCTCCCATTCCTCTGTGAGAGCAATTTTGAGCTCACGAAGCGTGATTGGGGGAGGGTTTCGTTGTTTTACGCATCTGCCTAGCTCGTCCCAAGCATGCTCGATCGGGTTGATATCCGGGCTGCGCGCTGGCCACTCCATACGAGTAATGTTCATCTCTTGAAGGTAGTCATTCACAATCCTACCTGTATGAGGTCGGGCATTGTCATGCATAAATATAGCATCCTCACCTAAATTGACCATAAATGGACCAACGTGATCATTGAGGATTTCTTCCACATATCTTACGCTAGTTAAAGAGCCGTTTTCTATGATCACCAGCTCTGTGCGACTTTCAGAAGAAATTCCGGCCCACACAAGTACAGACCCACCACCGTAGGCTACTTTTTCTTCGATGCATGCTTGCTTGAATCTTTCCCCTGGTCTTCGATACACTCTGTGTCTTCCATCGTGCTTGTAGAGCATACATTTTGATTCGTCGGAGAACATAACTTTTGACCAATCTTCAATACTCCAATTTACGTGGCTCTGGGCATATCTTAGTCTTGAAATACGATGCCCACGCTCCAGTTTAGGGCCGTTTGCAGGTCTAAGGGGTTTTAAGTTAGATTCAGCAAGCCGACGTCCTACTGTCCATGCACTTGGGTTACTTCCTCCGAGGCGTCGAAACTGATTTGTGAGTTCAGTTCCTGTGAGAAAGCGATTTCGAAGCATGGTGTTCACCAAGTATCGGTCTTCTCGTGCTGTGGTACACCTGGTTCTGCCCGTTCCTGGTCTGCGTAGGTTAGAACCAGTTTCTTCGTAACGTCGGAGAACTCTTTGTACTGTTGACAGCGACACACCGACAGTCCTGGCTGTATCGCGCTGACTCCGGCCGGTTTCCAGCATTGTAAGTATTCTGGTGCATTCTTCAGGCGTAAGCGACATAATTTCAGCTTGAATAATGAATATGAAGCACTATCAACATGGTTTATGTACCCACATAAATGACAGATTACAAACAAAAGCAAAACCAAATGCTGTAATTTTGTAGTTCCATCTTCGAAAGTGGCCCTTTTTCAAATTTGATTTTTTTATGATATAACTATACAATAACTAAGAAGTTTTAATACCTTCATTTAAGGAGTATTACATTGTCTATTAAATATAATTTATTGCATTAACCTAGCATTTTTAGTTTCCGAGATTTTTAGGATTCTTTAAGTGACCCGGATTCATTGCTCTCGAGTGTACTTGTAGGTTTCTGTTGAGGAGAGGGATTGGAGGTATAGGTGTACGTGTCTACAAACAGAAGGTCTATGTCCCAACTGTGGGACTGTTATAGGCAGATTAACCTCAACAGCAAATAACTGAGGTCCTAATCTTAAGTCAGTAGTTGAAGTCGACTGTCAACCCTTTTCTAACCTAAAATTAATGACCGGATAACGATGACTGAAAGTTTCATATCTTTGAAACGTTCAGTGGACTGCGGAAACTCAGATGATCGTTAATTACGGGTATTCTTATCGATCTACTATTGGTTTTATTAGCGTGAGTGATCGCACTGTGCGGTTTAATTACCGACCGCTGTCGTGTTGATCAGACGAGATGCTTACTTCCTGACACACGGTGTGGAAGGATAAGCAATGTTTGTAATAAAACACTAGCCAACTTCCAAGGACTAATAATTCCACGGGGACGTACTGTTGGGATTATATTTTACTGTATCCTAAGGATTGAACCTCATCTAGCAGCACGGAATCGCCCTTTTCCATGCTCCTATCCTTTTCCGTTGCTCAGACCCGTCATTTGCTAGATCGAGAAACAGTTCAAGTATATAAGTTCCGGTGCCTCTGAAATCAATGTAGCTAGTTTGTAAATAAATAGGATCATAATAGCTTCTCATGCGCCACTGCAGTGTGTCCCCTGGAAACGCGTAGCTCTTTCTGTTGGTTTCATCACTGGAGTGCGCTGCTTTAAATAATTGCCCACTTGTTCGTAGCGGGGTAGGCTATATTGGAGGATATATTTGTGGCTCAATTAGTGTCATTTTTGTGGAAATAAGTTGGAATTGAAAGGTTAATTGTAAACCGTGGAGTTTAATCGTTTCAAGTTAATATGCACAACACAAGTGCACCCGGATGTAGGCATAGATCAAGTACTAGGTACTTACTTGTTGCCACTTATGTTTAAATCTCATGTAATAGTACTCTCTTCGGGGATAATTATGCGTAATGTTATGAAGAGAAACCTTTCTTTGACTCATAGTGCTACCTGGATACGTCACCTTCCTGGCTATTTTCACATGACACCAAGCGGTCTGGCAGAGGCGGTGAAGATTTTGTCGGCGGTGCACCACGCGGTGAGGCGGTGCGCAGCGCTCGTGCAACGTCCAACATCAACGGATTTTATACAAGCCAATGCGACGTGAGATCCGCTTCTCCACGCGACCGCGCATACGAGCGGTGTCGTGTGTTACGGCCTTAGTAATCGAGCTAGTTTTGGAAACAAAGCTACATCTTTTCCAATAACGATAAACACGCACATTTGACCTGAAAACAGTTATTTAACATACCATCAATTCAGTAAATAGGCTATTGGCTAAGTAGTGAAATATAGCCCCCTATCACTAAGTAATTAGCTAAACTGTTTTCGTCTACACCTCACACTCTTTAGTTTCAGGAGTAGGGTGGTAGATCTATTTGCCTTTCCAGAGCAGATTGCTAAGTTCTGTTTATGCTGATTTATAAATGTGCCAATTAAAGTGATTTATGAATGTTCGAATACCTCCATCCATAGGACTCCGTAAGAAAAGTAATTGTCTGATTAGGAAAAATATAGGGTAGGTAATGATATTTAGTAAAATCAAAGAAATTCTGTCAAACAAACCTGACGTCTATTGAGGGCCACGTGTAATAACTTGAACTGAATGCTTTTTTTTTATACTGTTCAATAACTGGGCCGAGGCCTCTCCCAAGTTCTTTCAGGAACTCTGTTCCGACGCCACCTCGATGCAGCCCTCAGGGGTCGTCCAGGTCATATCGCCACCTCTTTCTGGTCCGGTCGGGGGCGCCGTACGAGAATTGTAAAATAAACTGAATGAAGTTTAGATTTGAATTATTATTCAGGATGTCTAGGTAGGAACATCCAATCATTTTGATGTAGTTTTACATAAACTTAAGGCATTGCTTACAAGATTGATGGATCGCCAACAATAAATCTTATTCACTTTGGACTATGATTGATATTTCAAATTTAAGACCTATGATGACCACTGACGAAGTAGTAGGTCCCTTCTGAATTCTTAACTGATACTTTTGGTGAGTTCAGCAAGTTTGCAAAAGCAAAAATATTTTAGTTTACAACTTCAGCTATTTATCAAAAATAAACCGACCAATCAAAAATCAAAACAACAATACTCCGATTCGAATGTTTTCGATGTTTTATGATCGAGAGCTCACATTCATATTATACAATTAATCGTTTAAAACTTTTAATCGATTCAGTCGCTCATCGGCTCGGGCCTCCGACCGGCGCCCGGCCGGCACGGACCGGCACGGACCGGCACGGATCTGGTTTATCGGCTTTTATCTTCAACTCAATTTGAAACGCAGATTATAATCTCGCGAAGTTTTCACCAAATTTTTCCAACGTGACCTCGTTAGAAAATATTTGGTGAAAACGTACGCAATGTCTTCCTATTTCCGCGTGTTTTTATAGGTTTTCTCAGAACGATTTCGTTTTTGTTTACTTAGGCTTACTTAGACTTACAGAAATATAGGCGGCCTAAACCTATGTTTAATGACAGTTTAAAAACAAACGCTAAGTAATTATTTGAGGAAACAATGGTGGTGGTGGTGGTGATTTTACCACCTTAGTTTTGTGCTGGATAGGGCAACATTGTACATTGTTTACTATGCATTGGTGGACTCACTGCTTTCTTATGGGCTGGCGTGCTATGGCAATACATTCAAAACATATTTAGATAAAATAAAAAAATTGCAAATCAGATTCATGAAAATATTAGTAGATAAAAAGACAAGAAACAGGTGTAAAAGTAGTGATTATGAAGAGTTATTTTTTGAATGTAAAATGCTGCCGGTCCATGAGAGGGTAGTGTTGTCAGTAGCTTTAGAACAATATTGTAGCAATGAGTTTAAAACCAAAGTGATACACACAAGATCACAAAGGAACAATTACATGAGAAGATTTGTAGTGCCCACTTGTAATAATTATTATGGTAGAAGATGTAGAAAGTTTCTAGTCCCAACTATTTTTAATGACCTTCCAGTCGATATATATAACGCTTGTATCTCTAAAACCTCCTTTAAAAACAAATTAAATAAGTACCTATATAATATTTTCTGTCAAAGCCTCGCTGTAGTAGAGAATAGTTAAATAATGTTAACACACCTGCTTTTTTTTTGTTGTTTTCTTGTTATTTTAAGGAATGCAAGAATATTTTTATTTTTATATATTAGGTTTTTTTTTTGTTTTTTGTTTTACTTCGTTTTACTGTTTTTGTGGAAAAGTGTCAATATGAAAATCTTAATAAATGTAAAGGAAAAAGGAGCTACGTCTGCCAACAAACTGCTTTGCAGTTTGGCGGGGGTAATTATGTACCATGTAAACAATATTATTGTGAATAAACACTTTTCAAACACTTTTTTTTCATTTTTTTGTAATTCACAGAAATTCTTGAACTTTTCCAAACAACATTAATTAACTAAAGACATAGTTCAGCTCATGGCGTTAATAACTTTGTTTTGCACCAAACAAAGAATAAATATATCTTGCAAAGTAAATAAAACGCTTCGTCCTCTCAAAATAATTTAAGTCCCAGTTGATAAACTAAAATAAATCTGCTGCTTGCATATTATTATGTCCAGTGTATGATGTGTATCTGAGTTTTCAGAGTAAACATACATCAGTCATACCGCGCTCGTCTAGACTGCGTCGTTCGTACGGTGCGCTTATCAGACGTATGGCAGCACATACTTGTGAGCGCTATCTACTATAATGTCGCAAACATACTGGGTTTGTTTGTGCATATGAGATGTTATTAGATTTTTCTGTCCCATTCACTTTGTTGATACTACCCATTCCTCACACTCATGACTGCTACAATATTTAAGCTTTAAATCCTAAATAACTTAGGTATGTTTCAACAGAACTCGAAATATACCAAATCTTTTGATTTTATCTTCAACGCAGACGGTTTTTATTTTTAAAATCTATCCAAAAAGGCATGCGTACTCAAATAAATCTCAACAATCCCTGGGTAATGGCATCCGCCGTAGACACCTGAGTCAGTGGTTGCCAACCTTCAGTGGACGCGGACTAATGTACGCCTGCGAGACGTATTAGTTCCTTCACCTTTGTACAACAGGTTGTTGCAGGCGTGTGGGATGGATGGGGGTCTTTACTTGCTAAGCTTGGATGTTGTATTATTTTCAAGTGGAGTGTGTGTATTTTGTTGCAAAATAATAGCCAATGCTGTTGTTTTCTCACAATGGCCTGTATACGTGAACTTTTACATCGATGTTTGACAGCAGATTTCCCAAAGTTTGTTTACGTATAACAGCTGTTAGCTCATAATTTATCGTTATTTACTTGAAATAAGACACTTTATATTATTAACCGACTTCAAAAAGGAGGAGGTTCTCAAGTCGTTGGAACCTTTGTTTTTGTTTGAAAGGGTATACTTCCCAAGTGGTCCCGTGATCATCAAGTCAGGATCTGATGGTGGGATCCTGGAGAAATAGAGAGAACTCTTCAAATTTTTATACTCGAAGCGATTTTGGTAGTTTCTGGAAGAGTACTTTTTCGGAGTGGTCCCATTTCAATTTGGTGAAGATCTAATGAAGAACTTCGGAGATAGGCAACGGAACTCCTTAATAAATGATAGCAAATTGACCGGGATTGCTGAAATCTCATGTCTGTCTATTGTTTACACCAGTTCATAACATAACATCACGCCGGTACGCTGTGGAGGGGTAAGCACATGTGAACCACTAAAAAGTGAAAAATAAAAACTTTTTTGCAAAAAATTATACCGACTTCAAAAAACACAAAAAAGTGAAAAATAACTTTAGCTTCAGAATTCGGTGACAAAAAAACTAAATCAATCAAACAAAGGTCACCGACTTCTGAAGCTGAAGTTATTTTTGACCAGAACATCGGTGTCAGTGTGTGATGACATTATTTGGAACAATTCATCACAATTTAGAACAATCAATCAAATTATTTGAACAGAAAAGATTGACAACAGAATGAATTGAACAATTAACTAGACTTGTTACCGACTGGTTCTTCGTAGTGTGTACCTACACACTACGAAGAAGTTTGACAGTCACCCAGCTGTTTGTCTTGAGCATTTCATTCTCAGTCGTAAATACCCTAGCCTACTTATAAGGTGAATAATGAAAGCTGATTTTAGATCACTCTTGTAACATTGGAGACCTTAACTATAGAGGATTGCACCCAAGAAATATTGTACTGATTATGTTAATAATTAAAACCACAGAACTAACCAACTCTTTATTTACGGTTTGTTACTATAAGCACTTATGCATATAAAGCTGCCTACACACTAAGATATAATCTTAATTATAACCCTAATGTTTGAAGTAAGCGTGTTCGGGATTAAGGCATTAAGGCAGTACGGTGCACTACGATAATCCCGAATGATCTCACTGAGTGGCTCCGAAGAGAACCCACTCTGATGGCAGTATTACCTTATGTCTGCAAAGATTATAAGGTTGTTTGATATAAGAGAAATTTCATGTTTTATAATTTGTTGGCTAAAGACCAATTCATAATTTACAAATTACACACAACATTTTCCCCTTTTGATGCTTGTACATGTTTAATAACAAAATATTGATGATTAATTAAGCATTTTGTATTTTGTTTACATAACACATTAATTACGACTTAATATCAAACAACATACACGTATTACAAAATCAAATAAATCACATGAGAGCAAATACCTAGTAAGTACTAGTACATACAATTTAATTAGACGAAGCAAACGAAAAATAACAGAACAAACAACTTGAATAAACATTTGCATTTATATTCGTTTGAAAAAACAAACGATCATGCATATTCATGTAAAAAGGTCGGTTTATTGAACGTAAAAACAGTATAAAACCCAATAAGGCGTTCTCTTGCCCGTTACTCTATCCAAAGGCATTATCACGATTTCGGAGCATTGTACTGAAATCCAACGATTTATAACAAAACATGTTTTTGCATTTTCACTAAAAAATCCCCACCTGTCTCGACCGACCAATAAATTTCGGTAAATAACTGTCCCGGGCATCCCGGTGTCCGGGATTATGCATGAGTCCCAAGTTCCCGGGATTTGCATAGGAAAATGTTTAGAACCGCTGTCTGTTTCAAGCGCTTACCTCTCTGCTGTGGCTAGTTAATTATGTGCTTGAATAAAGCATGACGGATACAAATATTTTAATTTTGCATAATCGTTAAAGTTATTATCACACATACATTTTAGAGTTGACAATGCCAAGATGAAGTGATTCCAGGGTACGTACCATATTCAAAATAAGTTTGATAAATGGTGGCTTGGTATTGGTATATTTATCGCGCCACCACAGAGCTAAACGAATAAAATGAGCGAAGTTTTCAACATTTTGGACAATGGTTATTTTATTTCGATGCCTACCTATACTTTAAATTTTTCGGTACTCGTATCTATATTATTTTTACGGAAAAAAATGCTTTTGTTCATAAATGTTCGCTTCGTTAATTCAACGGCTGCTACCTAACGTTGTGCGTACTACGGGACGGCCTGCTATAGTATTATTTCAGTTTTTCCAACATTAAATATCATTTCCTCTTTGTAGAGTTCCGTAGTCCTGACAAGGAACCCTTATAGTTTCGTCATGTCCGTCTGTCCGTCCGAGGTTTTGCTCAGAGACTATTAGTACTAGAAAGCTGTAATTTCGTAGAGGTGTGTATATCAATTACACCGACAAAATGGTAAAATAAAATTTTGAAGAATTATTTTTTTAGGGTAGCTACTACATGTGAAGTGGGATGATTTTTTTTTCGTCGTCTATCCCATCGTGTAGGGTGTCGTTGAATAGGTATTTTAAAATGTCTTAGGGGTTGCTATTTCTATTTTTTTATTTAATGCTCCGTTTACGAAATATTAAACTTCAAAGTGCAAATATTTGTTGTTATTTGTTTGTTGTATGTGTTTGTTGTTTGTAGTAGCCCTACTGGAACAAATATTTGGACTTTGAAAAATTCTTGATGATAGTAAATTTCATGAACTATAAAGGAAAATTATAGCGGTTAAGATAACTTTATTAGTTTAGCAGTAATAGTCGTTGAACTTGGGTGTTAGATAATTTTGTACCAAATACAAAATCCTCTCAAGTGACTAAGATGAAGTATTTGCTGTAGTTGCTAAACTAACAGATGTCAAATTTGATTTTTATTATTATTAACGGGCTACTACGGAACCCTACACTGCGCGTGGCCGTTTTTTTTCTCGTTTAAAGGCTATATTATATTCAATAGAATATTTTATAAGAATTAAAATTGTTAAATACATGGGTACATAATATTCTCTTTTGGCACAAAATGTTTTCAATCTGCGACGCTTTAAAAAGACACGCATAAAGGGAATTCGAAACGATGACAACTCAACTTAACTGAAGTCAACTGGTTTCAGATTTATTTAAGAATTATTAAAAGTTGAGAACTTATGAAACCCAACATAGAATTACTTAGGGTTATTTCAATGTTTGAGCATTATATTATGGTTAAAGCTTATCTTTAAGGGAAAATTGTCTTTGTATGATCTCGTTTTTGTCCGGCCGAAACCAATGAATTTAAACCAGTGCTACTAAAGTAGAGTTTTCAAATCAGATAACGGATGTAAACGCTTTATAGGTTTTTTTACAATCAGCTCAAATTCAAGGCTCGTGCCATATGACATAAACAAGTGCTATAACTGGTCGCGCGATCGTTTAATATTGTCTATCGCTATGTGATACAGGGTGTCGTGCGTACGTGAGTGACGTTTACGTCATCGTAAGCCGATATCTCGGCGGGAGGTCGCGACTGTTGACAACAAACTATTACGGAACTGATTCCGAGTAGGGCTGACGCGGGAAAGAGTTTGCATGGTCACTAAAAGTAATTGGTATATATTAAAAGAGACTAAGACCTCTGAGTTTGTTTCGGCTGTTTCTTCTCAGAGTAAGTCAGGTACGAAACACCGGCCCCATCTAGTTTAACAAAAATGACGTGTTAAAGTGTTTTTAAAAACTTATTTGCAATATAAACATAGACAAGACCACCTATGAGAGATGAATGAATGAATTAATGAATAATAATGTGATGAATGTGTTGAATGGTGATAATGTGAGGTAGGTTACGTTCTTAAGTTCGTCAGTGTTTACAACAACAAAAAAAATAGGAAAGTAAATCTAATCCTGTCGTGCTATAATAAGCTACTTATGCCAACGAGAATATTGTTGGCTTTGTAGCGTAAAAATTATACAGCCCAAAAGCGAATCACTTGTAAAAGACTTTTTGAATAACTATAGTAGAGAGTTTTTCTTTATTTGTAGCTATCGGAATTGGCTTTTAAAAGTAAAACAAATGGGTGAACTTTGGAAAAATCACACATTATAAAAACAAGCTCTACTGTTGTAATTTAAGCGCCCTAAATAAACACGAAACAAAAATAATAAAATGGCAGCCCAACCCTAGGGCCTATCACTAGAACATCGTACGCTTGCGGCGCCATCCATCACCGCGACACGTTGATGGACGAGTCCAAACACACTCCCAGATTGAATGCGACGCAATATCATTGTGCCGAAAGCCGAAACGCCTGTTTGCTTAGCCGTTTGGGATGTTGGCGGGAAAACAACAACCTGTAGATTAGATGTCGGTACACATTGGACGTTTTTATTAACTGATTGAATTCATTTAAGTACGACTGTTAACTTGGTTAGGGTACAACAGTTTAAAGGAAAGGGCAGTCGGCTTTTGAGACGGTTTATGCCAACGTGACATAAATATCCTTTAGTAAGTTACTTAGGAGTGGGTAATGAAAACAGCTTAATCGTATTCATGCCTACAGGTTACCTATGCAATATGCATAATATGGAAATATAATCAATTAAATTACATACCTACGTAAAGAGAGAAAAAACAAAGAACCCATATATTTATTTATTTGGCACATGTCACAAGTGCACACCACAAAAAAAAAATAAACACAGTAAAAAACTTAAATGTAAACACCTACCTGTATGTACCCCACTTGTACAAGTTTCGACAAACCATTTACTGCTGATTTGTGTTTGAACTTCTGCGCCGGTAGTGTCAGAAGTTTGATAAATCGCGTCCTACAACATCTAGTATAGAGAGATACCTAGAATGGACGATCGACAGCTATCGCCTGCAGTCATCAGCAGTTCCCTGAATTTTGATCATGGAATATTGGTGTTTGCCCCACGTGGAAAGTTCATCAAGTACAAAATCGGATTATCTAGTAAGTACTACCTACACATGTCATGTTCACAACCAGGGCTCGGAAACCGGTTAAAATTCTTAACCGGTTAAGGTCATTGACCCCAAACCGAAATCGGTAGGTTGTACTTTACCGGTATTTACCGGTTTATGACAAACGGTTCTTCATGAATTTTGGTTTTGATAGTCAAAATTAACTGGTTAAATCCAAGTTTGATAGGGTCCCCGGCCCCTGCCACTCTCACTCGCACGGTCTGGACGTTGCGATATCTTATTGTTTGGTTGTATTTGACGTCCGATGATGATTTCGTACGTATGATTTCACACTAGAGACATCACGTGGCCTTGTGAGCTCCAACAATGAAATTGCTCAAGAATTTGTAAATTTCTTTAACAGTATCCCACTTAAAACTACAGAAACCTTAAAATTCTCTCTCTTGCTCTCTATTGATTTATTGAAAGCGAACGTTTCAGCCTGTCCAAATGAGTATGAATTTCAGCATATAAACCCCATAATAGTCATAAAAGCTTTTAAGCAAATCAAGATCAAATTAACGGAAGATCTATGGGGTATGTCTATCAAAGCTTGTACCTCAATTTATGAGACTGTAGCGCCGTATTTAGCCTTAATATTTAATTTGTGCGTGGATCAAGGGGTCTTCCCGGATCGAATGAAATTCAGTAAGGTACCGCTTTTTAAATCTGGGGATAGCAAAGACACCAATAACTATAGGCCCGTATCCGTGTTGCCGGTTTTCAGCAAGGTGTTTGAAAAGGTAATGCTCAATCAAATGCTTAACCATTTTAACACCAATAAAATATTGCACGAGCAACAGTACGGTTTCACCAAAGGACGTTGTACAACTGACGCCGGTGTCACTTTATTAAAACACATATTTACTGCGTGGGAAGAGGCACAAGATGCCATAGGAATCTTCTGTGACCTTTCGAAGGCATTTGATTGCGTAAATCACGAAACCCTGATGTTGAAACTTGTGCATTACGGTTTAGGTAAACTTGCGCTTAGTTTAGTAAAATCGTATTTAAATGATAGACAGCAGCATTTACAAACAAATGGTGTCAATTCAATGGGTTTAAAAGTAAAAATGGGTGTACCACAAGGTTCGATATTGGGTCCCTTCCTCTTTTTAGTATATATTAATGACCTACCCCGTTTATTTAAAAACCATCCGCATATGGTGTTGTTTACTGACGATACTTCTTTAATATTTAGGATAAACAGCCGTGCCACTGATCTTGACGACGTAAATAACGCCCTACTGCAGGTCCATAATTGGTTTACCGCTAATAATTTAGTACTAAATGGGAAAAAAACTAAGTGCATTAGATTTTCTCTATCAACTGTCAAAAGTAGTGATTGTGACATAATATTGAATCAAGAGAAACTAGAATTTGTCGATAAAACGGTTTTCTTGGGAATCACGCTCGACTCAAGGTTACAATGGGGTCCTCATTTAACATCTCTTGCAGGACGGCTGAGTTCAGCTGCATATGCTGTTAGAAAAATCCGTCAATTTACTGATATTGATACCGCGAGGCTAGTCTATTTTAGTTATTTTCATAGTATTATGTCATACGGTATTTTACTATGGGGACGGGCTGCAGACATCGAGTCTATATTTATTCTGCAGAAAAGAGCCATCAGATTCACAGAACAGAGCCATATATGAATTACGTAGACGCGATTCTCTAAGAGAACTGTTTAAAGAAACTAATATCATGACAGTACCTTGTCAAAACATCTATGAAAATATCATGTACGTTAGGAAAAATCTGCATTTATTCAGTAAAAGAGGTGACAGACACCACTATAACACTAGAAATAGGGACCAACTAGTTCAGCCAGGTTTCAGGCTTGCTAAAGTAGATTCATCTTTCATGGGGTACTGTTTGAAATGTTACAATAAAATACCTCCCCACATTCTTCAACTGAATGAGACGAAAATTAAATCTAGTATAAAACGCACACTATGTAGGCAAGCATATTATAAATTGGGGGATTACATTGATGATAAAAATGCTTGGCTAAATGCTGGTCCTGCTCCACAACCATAGTTGCAACCTAATTGATTGCACTGGTTGGGCATTATTTGAGTCTATCGACACGCAAAAAAGCAGAAGAAGAATTGATTCCCATGTCAATGTATTGTGGAAGCTGCAGAAGATTGTAAAAATATACCAAGTAGGTATATTTTTTAGATTTAGAGCATTGTATAGATTCCAGTTTTTAGTATTATATAATTGCATAGCACATGTGTGAGTACTTTGTACTGTCCAGCCACCACTTTCATTTAGTTATCTTTTATTGACTTGAATATGCCTTGGTGGCTACGAGAGAATGTCATGCTCACTCAAATGTCTCGCTGATGGTGGCGGGTGTGTCGGGTCACTTAGTTCCCTTAAATATGGTCGAATTGAATGGCGTCGTCAAGTTCGTGTACGGGCGCTCTCAGTTGGGACTGGTCATCTCTAAGCTGCCACGGTTCGTTCATTTTAATTACTTTTTTTTTTTTATTTGTTATTTTACTCTGGACGCTCTTAATGTGCACGTCTTTCTACATCGTTCTCACATATATGTATAATCTCAAGATGAATGATGTAACCAAGATTTTGTAACAATGTTTTGATTTAAAAGAAGAGGAGAAGAACTGGCAAGAAACTCCATGGACACTTCCATGGAGTTTCTTGCCCGTTCTTCTCCAACTACAAACTACAGTACTTTCTCGAGTTATTATGCCTTGTGACTGTGACTGTAGCTTTGCTTTTTTTGTATTTTTGACATTCAAAAGTGCCGTAATGGTCTAATTGGAATATTTTGTTGTAGTTTGAGTTTGAGTCCTCAGATCAAACATTTTTTTTCCATAATATTTTCTGGGGTAATGTCACTATAACTTGTTGAAGTCTAAAAAGTAGACGAAAAAATTAAAAAAAATCGGTTTCCGGTTCATTTGGGTGTCCAAACCGTTTGTGCTTATGCAACCGGTAACCTTTATCATTTGGGTTACATAAAGCAGTTCACTTGTTTAACCGGTAAATGAAGGAACGATGTATTTACTGGTATTTAATAGAAATTAACCGCTTTTTTAAAACTGGTTTAGAGCCCTGTTCAGAACCTCTCTGCGACTGCGACGACCTGTGCAATAAACCGCGAAAACGAGCGAAAAAAATAAATAAAACATAATGCAACGACGCGACGCCATACTTAGTACACAATGCTACATATAAAACTCGATAAAAACTTTGTCAAAATGAAAACATATCACATCATTGCGAGATAAGGTCAGTTTTAATTGCTTATTGAATGGTATAACTAATTAGGTAAACTCATAACGAAGCCAGGAAGGCATAATTATATACCGTATTTGATATTGATAAATTTTCTGTTTTCCCGAGGAACTACCTAACAATCGGATAGCCCTTAGAAACAATAGAAATTTAGGCACGTTGTCCCCACGTTAAAGCTAATTTATGTTCCCCTAACATAAGTGGGCATAGGACTTATTTAAAATGAATTAAAGTTGAAGTAAGTACCTTTAAAATAATATGCCTTACATATTATTTTAAATGTACTTCAACTAAACGTGCATTTATTATCATTTTGTCCAGTCATCTCAGGATTGCAAAATGACGCCATGATTGATAACCCAGGATCAGTGAATCGTTGCCACGCGCTCAACTAAATAAAGTGTGCATTATTCGATTGCCAACCGTATTACTCAACAAAATATTCAGCTTTTAGAACAGCAAAAATCCCAGTGTAAAAATAAAATTACAGCTTTATCTTTGTTAAAAGTTATTCGGAATTAAATTGCAAAAAAAAACAGAACACTGTGTCCGAGAATATTTTTACAATATTAGCTTTGTACTAAAAGTGCCTTTATGTTACCTGCGCAGAATCTCGCCGAAATAACCGCATAATTCCGCCTTCAGCCAGTTTAAACTGAATAAATCCGGTGGAACCGGTTAGCAGCGGGCGGCGGGTATATCGATAGTTACTGTTATGTTTGTGGAACCGAGTACTTCGCCAGATGTTCCTTTGAGCAGCGTGTAATGGCTGGAAGTTGTATCGATCCAGATTATTTACTTGGATGTGGAGTTGGGAACTGCACTGAATAGGGAACACCGAAGAAGTAGTTCTTGTTTGCAAGTACCTGAGTGTGACATTAGAATTAGTTTACTGAGTAAGTTCAGCTGTAATCTCGTCGATGTTGTGTGCGAATGCTATTCCGTTTTACTTTTATTGCATCGTTTAGATGTAGGACCGAATGTGGTTTCAATACAAATGTCTAATTGCTTCTTACAACAATCTGGGTGGTTGTGGGTCTGTGTATTTTCAATTGTTGTGTAACACCAACCGAACATACAACACGAAACCTTCTTCGCCCAAATTACCTACGGAACCATACAAATAGGCGAATCTATTGATTGTAAACACAAGCGCACACGTGCCTACCAATTTCAAATTAAACACACCCACGTTACTGATTTACGCATTCACGGGAAACAAAACAACATTATTGTTTATTTAATAAAGCATTGTATGAAAACTGCGAAAATTGCCACAAATTCCGTTTCTGTTCAATATACACTATACAGTCCATCAGCAACTACACGTCATTGATAACATTATGTAGGTGCGATATCCTTATCAATGACGCGTGGTTGATTGTAATTATTATTAATTATATTTTTTTAATATATTGTCAAAACGTTTAAAACTCATCAGTATTAACTACTGATGAGTTTTTGACGCCATTTTTTAGTTAATTGTTAAGTTAATTACTTTAGGTAATTTAAAATGTATATAATATTATAATGATTTGGCTTGTATGTTATTGATAATAAAAATATAACATAAAAATTCGTACTTAGATTTAAAGGCAGTTTTCTTATTGCAACAATTGCTGGTACAGTGCGGTTGACCGTACTGCTCCCACAATTTGGCGTCTGATAAATAAACAAAAGCGAATGAATCGTCGATTTCACTCATCGCACAGAATCGCGCTTGTTATGTTTGACGCACGTTTCGATCTAAACGTACGACGCAAACGCACTGACATGCAAACAAACATATTGAGAACTCAAGACTTGTTGGTTTGTTACTAAACTGAACATAAACTAACTTTACCTTAACTAATATTTCTCATGTAAGTGAAATTTCTTTCTTTAATTTCAAACCCGAATTTATCTGGGGTTTTACTAGACAAGTTAATATTTTTTTATTTTTTTACCAATTATAACATCATTACAGACTCGTCCAATACGATGCTATAATACATACAATATAGAAAACATAAATTATAAACACATAACATAGAAAAACACACAATATAAAATAAGAATAAGATTACCCAGTAACAATAATTATAGCCTAATAAATTAAACATGACAATGTTAATTCACAGTTGCACACCTTTTTCAATCGAGATTTGTGCCCTCTGGATCAATCTCGGCAGGTTTTGACTAAATATATCTTCCGATACCGTTATAATATTAATAATACGTGCAGCTCGCGACATAGGGGCCAACTTGAGTAGGTTAGTCCTAGCCGCTGGCACGTCTAACAGTGCGGGGCGACGGCACGCTCCCACGCACCCATCCGGCGCGCGCAGGCGCAGCGCAGCCAGCACCTCGGGGTGGTGCAGCAGCGCTAGCAGAACGCTCGCCACGTACTTGACTAGCGCCACGTCCCTTCTCACTGCCAGCCTGGTGTACCCAACCATGCCCAGGACGAACAGACTTGGGTACATCAGGGAATAAAAGGGATAAACTCGATATTGCTTGAGGTAGAGGAATCTACAGAATTTATTTTGCTTTTTTTCAAACATGATGCTGTATTTACTTTCATGTGGATTCCAAATGAATGTCCATCCACTTGTTTCTAGGTGACTTCTCACAAGCGCATTGTATAAAACCTTAACAGCAACAGTTTCGGTAAAATCCCTAAACTGTCTTATGATGAAACCAAGATTTTTGAAAGCCCTACCGCACACCTCCACTATGTGTCAGCTCAGACACCATCTGCACACCTAGATCTCGTACCTGCCTGACACGCGGTATGACTACCCCGTCCATGTCGTAGTGATGCTGCAAAGGAGCCCGCGCGCGTGTGTAGCTCATTAGACAACACTTATCAACATTGAAATGCAGTTTGTTTGACTTACTCCATTGTACCACATTGTCGATATCAGACTGGAGCCGATTACAGTCAGCTGTCTCCTTCACATTTAGGTACAACTTCAAGTCATCTGCAAACACTTTGCATCTTTCACGACTGTAGGCAGGTCATTAACAAATAATATAAATTCTAATGGCCCAATATTACTGCCTTGACTCACCCCGGAAATAATAAGGACTAGATTCGTGTCCCGCATACTCGACGTACTGTCGGCGTTCGCCAAGGTAGCTCGCAAAAAACTTAAGTAATTGCGGTGTGAATCCCATGGCAGAGAGTTTGCACAAAAGCACATCGTTATCCACGGTATCAAAAGCTTTCCGAAAGTCAAAATACGCCACATCCACCTGTCCCCCAGCATCAATGGCAGGCGATAGGTAATTAAAAAATGACAGCAAGTTGACTCCCGTACTGTGACCCGGTCGAAAAGGGATCCCTTCTTTTTGCATAATGTTCTTTTTCCTAATATACTTTGGCATAACCGTTTTGGCATAATTTGTTTTACCATAATAATACTTTGCCATATATTTTTTTGGCATACAGTCTATGTTGGCATAATCATCTTGAAGGCTTATTTATTTTGGCATAAATTGAATTGCACATTGACTTCACTAACAAGAAATCAGAACACTACCCAGTGTACATAAACAATAAAATTGTACCGTACGAAAACACTGCCAAATATCTTGGTATGACCTTAGACGCAAAGCTTCGCTGGAAAGCCCATGTCAAAAAGAAACGAGAAGAATTAGAAATTCGTTACAGAAGCATGAACTGGTTACTAGGAAGGCATTCCGCGTTGTCAGTTCCTAACAAAATCCTGCTCTACAAATCAGTCCTTATGCCAGTATGGACCTATGGTATACAACTATGGGGTTGTGCCAAAGAAAGCAATGTAGAAATTATACAAAAATTCCAGAACAAAGTACTCAAGAACATCGTGAACGCGCCTTGGTATATAAGAATTGACGACATCCATCGGGACCTGAATATAGAGTTCGTAAACAGTATAATCCAAAAATATGCAGAAGCTCATGAACATCGGCTTCATCATCATATTATGTTGAGGCCATCCAGCTCCTCGATAACACGGACATAGTAAGAAGGCTCAAAAGGACTAAACCTTTTGAGTTAGTGTAGTGTAATATAATTGTGACTTTACCTCGAGTGTAATATAGTACCTAGCTATTTATATGGACACAAGAACAAAGTGACTTCGCCTTAATAGACGCTAAGTGAACGCAATGGACGTGCTCTTAGATATAATTTTATTTTTAGCAAATTAAGTTAGATTATAATTGCTTATTAGCCTTATTAGGCTAGATTGTAATATAAAAAAAAACAAATAAAAAAATATAAAAAAATTGAATTCGCATAATGTTACTAGGCATAATGAATATTAGTACAATAGTATTTAGGCATACAATTAATAGAAATAACGGAATCAAATTTGAGTTATTTTTACGTATTTATTTTAAACTAGTTGTTTCGCGGCTTCGCCCGCGTGAAGTTCGGTTACTGTCCCACTGGATCAAAATAAAAGGATCAATCACTGTCACAATCACTGTCACAATCACTGTCACAATCACTGTCACAATCACTGTCACAATCACAATAATTGTCACCGTAATCACAATCAACATCATCGTTATCACAATAAATCTAAAATAATCCTGTATAGAATTCAAGTCCACCATCTTCTGGATCTCAAAATAAATGGCAAATTCGTAATCAGCACCCTTGATAATCTCGGTATCGACACCCATATTGATTTTTAGACATTTCAAACCCATCGCACCCCAATAGGGGATGATGGTATTTCAGGACATTTTCAATCTTAAAATCGTTGTTTTTGTAATACAATGGTGTATTACAAAAACAACGATTTACAAACTATATCATACAAACTATAATTACAAACTATACCAATGTTGATTTTCGACTTTGTCACCCCATTTCCCCCTCTTAGGGGTTGAATTCTGAAAAAACCCGAACTCCCTTTCATACTTATTTATCAATAGGAGCACTCCTGCGAAGTTTTGAATAAAATAGTCTAACTAATCTTGTTTCCCCATACAAACTTTGGAGCCCCGTTAGGGGTTGAATTTTGAAAAATCCTTTCCTAGTGCACCCCTAGACCACATAAGGAACCTACTTGCCAAATTTGGAATCTGTAGACCCAGCGGTTTGGGCTGTGCGTTGATAGATGAGTCAGTCAGTCAGTCAGTCAGTCAGTCAATCAGTCAGTCAGTCAGTCAGTTTCTTCTTTAATATATTTAGATTAAAAATTCATTAGGTTGTGCTACAAAAGTTAGTGACAGAAACGAATCGCTGCAAAACCGACTCCACGTAGTCTTGTCTGCCCTACCCCTAGAGTGTAATTTAAACCTGCGTAGGCGCGAAGGGGCGAGGCGGCCCGCAAGCTGAGGAGCAGGTGGTTTTAAAGCTCGCCGCCGCAGCTGAGGCTGGCCGGCGAAGCCAGCCAGCAAGCCAAAGCTGCGGTGGTGAGCGTAAAACACATCTGCGACGATAAGCTCGCGTGGGACCGCCGGCCGGGGCCCTGCAGCGCCGGAGCCGTGACAGAAACCATGCCTGCTGCATGTTGCATCTGCATGCTAGCTTGCTGCATGCTTGCTGCATGCATGGTGTATACTTGTTTTCATGCTGCATGCATGGTGTATGCTTGTTTGAATGCTGCATGCATGGTGTATGCTTGTTTTCATGCTGCATGCATGGTGTATGCTTGTTTGCATGCTTCTTACAGGGAAAACACTTACATATGTTCACAATCACCTATGTTCAAAACAAATATTGCTTAGCCCTAATAAAGTTCCAGAACGATTTTGGATCTACTTGCAGGTCCTTCTGCAGCCGGTTTTAATATAAACAAAAATCACGTGTCACTAATTAATCTCCAACCAAAACCACCCAACCGCTTTCAATTATTTTTTGTGTATTCCAGCTTCAAAGAGAGGAAAGTTTAGAACCCGTAAAGAGCCCCTATTTATAATAAACATTCTCTTTCGAAGCGTTTCGTTATTTTAAAATACCTAGCTTTCAAATAGAACCTAATCCGTAATCAAAAGTTAGCTCAAGAAAACTTCCAAACTATCATTCTACTATTTACGATACAATCCTGGAAAGCAACATTGTATTCCTTTGTTGTAATTATATCAATTAATCGCAAAACGCTATTCTTAGTTTGTGGTCGTTCTTATGCGCAGGAGTTTGAGCCTGAGCTACGCCATGTTGAATGCTGACGGACAGTTTATTTGTTTCGCGGTTATTTCAGCAGACACGCTCGATTCGCAAAATGTTTACATTCGAGTATGTTTGTGTGTTATTGTAGAGCATTGAATGATGTTGTTGTTTTAGTTTAATAATTTTATTTATTCGTGATTTTTTCTAACCTAACCAAGCAAACTATTGCTTTTTGAGATGGTGACCAAAATAATTAAAAAAAAAATCTTTTAAGTAATTTGGTGTAACAATGAACCACCTCCACTACCTTTTGGGTGACTTTTTTGTGTAAATAGTTTTAAAACACGGTCTAGTGGTACACATGCGCAACAAGAGTGTTAGTGGTAAAATAATACAACAATAAAGCGCAGATACCAAGTCAAAAGTATTAATCTATAGATAGATGTGCAGGTAGATATCTCTCACTACTACAAGTTCTATAGCAAACAGCTTACCCACTGAATATATTTTCCAGCAGCAACACCTTTCAGAAAGGCCCCTAATACCGCTGGTCACGCTGCCCATCTGATCCTTTTGGCACAGATTAGGGAAGGCTCGGGATTCGCTCTCCAAATCTATTGGTGTTCATTCAAACGGGGCTGGCACGAAGGAGGATAGCAACAGAAGGTTGGCTAGCTCTATCCAACGAGCCACCACGCCCATCACGAACGAAACCAGAGTGTGTACCAAGTGGTAATCGCTTTCAAACCATTTCATGTTTTCTACTAGGACTTCCAACGAAATTGATTGCTTTTCGGTGGCTTTGTCAGTCGCATACCTACATTTTTGACGATGATGTACGAGTATAATATAGGAAGACAGATACACCAACCCCAAACACATTTCCCCATTTATATGGTGTTTGCTCAACCTGGTCATATCACAGAGTAAGAGAATGATGACGTGTCTCCAGGTGAAAGGACGCCACAGGAATGTCAGTCGTGAGTGTGCGTGCGTTTTCGCTTTTATTATGGAGTTGAACTCTTGTTCCTGTCTGTTCTGTGACATGGTGTTAATACGAGCGCTGGGGTCAGCTCGACCCCGCAAGTGTTACCGTGTGAACACGCGCGCGAGGGTTAAGGTCGAACTTGATGGATGTGGGACGATTTGCAAAGAGCGTGCTAAGATTTGCAAGGTTATTTTTAGGTGCTTTTTATTAATCTTATGAATAGATTCCTGTCACAATGGTAAATTACCAATCAAAACGTTTATTAAACGACTCTCTCTCAAAACAAACTAGATTTAAGTATCATGTTAATTTACCCTACAAAAACAATATATTTATTCTAACAGCAGCAGGGGGGGGACTTTAGGGCAAAGTGGTGTACGACCACGGCTATCCTCTGAACATCACTATGGATATTTATAAAATACATTAAAATATATAACGTGTCACTTGTTTATTTAATAGACGACAATATTGAATGGTTTGTAGTACTTACATAAAAATTTTAGACGAGAATATTTTGTTGTTTCATACTTTTTTATACATTGTAGTTGCTTAGATGAAAATATCAATTCCACGATAAAAATTTCGTATCAAAAAATTTAAAAATCCACTGCGGGGTTTTTGTTATAACTTTTTGACAGTAATAGGTACTTGTTTCCGTAAACCGCTAAGCACGGGCCCTGGTTCCAAATATTGACAAGTATTCAATATTCCAATACCGGCCCATCCTAGATAACACAGCGGCCAACTCTGACGATGATTTACGGCCCTTTAATTCCTATCTAATCGAAAGTTATGTAGCTAATGGATGTTGGCTTCCGCACGACAATCCAGAGCTGCGTATCACCTCCACCCTTGGAAGTGTTCCAGAGCGAGTTTGTGCAGGGGTTAGTGCTGCCAATACACTTAGGATTGCAATTATTTAGGAAATATGCACAAGAACGTATTCGTTGGTATTTTTTTAAAACGTTTACTCACACTAAGATTTTCTCCTGTAACTTGGGTGCGTTTAGAAACATTTAAACTCACATACACAAACACAATACACAGCTACACTAAGCCGCATGTTTCGGTCGAAGGTTAAGCAACGCTTGCCGAGGTCGATCCGTGGATGGGTAACTATAATTACATACAGAGACTCCTCCATGCCTCGTAAGGCACGTTAAGCCCGCTATTATCAGATGTACATCTTTGACAGTCGTTACAACTTGTACACGAAAGTCCAAAAACCAGTATTGCCATGGCAAGGGGCACCAACGTTATCTTACTGGTGAGTGGAGTACCGTGTAACATACTGATATAATTGAAAGCCGACCATAAACGAAGTTGGGAAAATGCTCGGCAGAGTGTTTGTGCCTGGCTTAGGGGAGTGTAGGCTCATACTGCTAGTAGCACCACGTGGGGCTTAAACCTAAATAGAGATTATATAAGAATTATACAAGATGTTAAGGGAGCCTTCACGAAGCCGTCAACCAGGCATTACGTACAATACATCAAACTAAGTAACTGTACGCAAAAAAAATGCTGGGAAACGACTTTTTTTTAAGTCACGTTTTACGGTAGGACTCAATGTCTCACTTAAAACATTATGCTGAGCGATGCATTGAATATGGGGTTGTGGAGGTATTTTAAGTAAAGTTATAACATTAAAAACTTGTATTTAAAAAACTTAACTTGTACCCCCAATATCTCCGTAATTAGAAGGTTCCGTCGTCTAGAGCAAAAAAATATCGCAGTGACGGGGAGAACTAGTGCCTTTCGGCTTAAGGGTGCTTTTGTACCCTTCATGAGTCCAATACACACCAAGGTCCACCTCTTCTGAAAATTTGAACGTTATGTTATATGATAGCTCAAATACAACAAAGACTACAGTTGATTGATCATTACGTTTGACACTTCAAAGCTTTGACGTACGAAAGGTATTTACCTACTCCTTTGTTTTTTGACCAACCAGATGCCTGCCATTATAAATATGTAGCCGTTCTTACGTCGACGTAAAAAGAGAGGGTTGCCGACCTACAGGGTCGACTGAAAAAAACAATTAGTCCGTCAGTTAGATTTTCAAAAAATTTTGACCCGTATTTTTTCTTTTGTTACGTAAACCAAAATAGACGACAATACGACGCTTTTAAAATTCACAATACGTCACGCCGTGTTATAATTTTAAGTGCGTTCTGACGTCACGAGCCCCCACTTTCGAGTTTTGATGCGTTTTATCTTTGTCAATATTTATTGATTTACAAAAACAAAAAATACGTGTCCATTATTTTATAGTGTCGTCATGCCTGTTGCGATAACAAACTTTATTTCTTCCTTCCGCTGTTATTGGGACTACTTAGTTTAACCTCACGCTTCACCCACTACAACCTACAATACAAAGAAATAGATTAGGTTTTTTTTTAAATAAAGCAAAACGCACGCGGATCAGGCTATATTTCTTTATGGCATTACAAAAATAATGGAAATCTCTGACAGAAGTGGTATTTTCAGTGTTATTCCATGGCAACAAGCAAATGAACGAGTTGGCAAAACAACATTTTAATTAAAAGCAAAATAAACGAAAACATGAGTATACTGATGAACATTCGAAATTATATTTAAATTGATGCCAATTATTTCAGTGAATGCTGAAATCAGGGCAGCCCTTGAAGCGAACCCAATTATCTGAAAATGATTTCACTGCTACGGTATCAGAATGGTTTGCAATTAAACTGCAATAATCATATATTCGTAGTATCGATCCAACCGTGATATTCTGCTAAACTCGTTACGTGTATAACCACCGTATGGGTTCTATCTGCCGCACTTAGTTCTATTATCAGTTACAATTTAACTACGTGCAAGGTTTTAGCACGAACTATCTATTTAGTTATCATTGGACTCTGATTGGTTATGGCAATTTGCGTATCTGTAGTGCTGCCTGCAAATGACATTACCTGTTTAGTAAAATTAGTTAGCCCCTTGCCACCGGCGATAGAGCGGCTGTAGTTGAACGCAATTTACGTTTACTTACCTAAAACACTTTTGATTGCCAAAACACCGTATAGCTTCTGAACAGATTTTTTAATCTCTTTTGGCTCTTTCGGCTACACATAGCAAACCGTAACGTGCCAAAAGATTGTCGAAAATATTTGGTCAACTGCAAACCGCGCCATTTTTCGTACGATTAGAAATGTGCTGTAATTTTGTCACACATAATATTATGTACATACCCACAAAGACATTCGCGGCTTAGTAACAAGCTGTCTCGGAGTTTCTTATTTTATACAATTTACATACATTTCGCTTATTGAAATTCTCGTAACACCGATTCCAATAAAAGTTATGATATGTCAGAATGGCTCAAGCTTCAAACATGCCAGACGAAGCCATTTTTGTCTACATTTATAGGAAAATATCAACGAAATTGTTACTTTTTCATCTTTTTGTGAATTTCTGCCGGCATTTAAGCGAAATGTACCTAATTGGCGATTTTTGTGTTTCAGAAAAATATAACAAAATTGTGTAAATATAATTTATAACACATTTGCTCTTAAAGGGTCTCTTATTTCACCAATTTCAATATCGTAATGTATCTCATTACGTACTTGTGCTGTAAAGTAAAATGCACGATTTATACTTTTTTTAATCTTAGCAAAGAGTTTTTATGTCAGAAAAGTGGTCAACATTTTATGAAAAAAATTAACTTTGGGAGATGAAATATAATACGTATAAATAAACATTTAATTCTTTAATTTAATTAATTTTGACAATAAAATATAACCATTTATCTGTAAAAAAAAACACAAAAATATTAATTTACTTTATTAGTAATACTGGCTGTTTTTTGTGTCTTTGCCTTAAAAAAAGCGCTGATGCGCGCGCCTCGCTAATTTGTGAACAAGTAAAAATTATTCAGCGCGATTTTCTTTTCGCTGTATTGTTTTTATTTATTTCCTCGCAAATATGTTATAAAACGTCGTATGACATACGTGCGCTTTGATAATTACAGCCTCGGCTTTTTATCACCCTCGCCTACGGCTCGGGCAAGCAATATCGCCTCGGCTGTAATTTTCAACTTACCGCACTTATATCATAATGTGCTATTGGTTTTGTGACCTGATATAGTAACAATGCGACAAATGATTAGAGCTCTCTCTGAGATGGCGGACAATTTGTTGCTAGGCAACATGTTGCGTGAGATATTATTGATCATTACCGCTTTGTTGTCAAGAGCTCATCTTTTCGTTTAGTCCGGGCAAGAAGTTTGATTTTTCAACTTCTATGAAACACATAGAAGCAAAGGAACGCAAAGGCGTTCTCACTTTCGGGTTTGAGATGTCTTTATTTCCCTTAAGAAGAAATTTCACTTACATGAGAAATATTAACAGTGATGTTAGTTTAAATTACATTACTGGTTTTACGCACAGTTTTGACAAAATAATTACAAACTTATGTACAAAATATTTAAAAAATGTAAATATCTTCGTTCTCTACTTATATTTTGACATTTAGTAACAAATACTACAACTCAAAATGAACTAAATATTTTAGACTAGCGGACGTCACCCGGTTTCACCCGCGTAGATCCCGTTCCCGTGGGAGTACGGGGATAAAATATAGCCTATGTTACTCAGTAAAGACGTGGCTTTCTAATGGTGAAAGAATTTTGAAATCGGCGCAGTAGTTTTTGAGTTTATTCATTACAAACATTATTATATTATATATAATAGTGTAGATGTAAAAACAACTAGGTATTTATGACTTTATACATGTCCAGAAACTGTTGAGCTAAGTCCAAAAGCTAACGGCATAGATACCACTTACAAAGTGCAACGAACACAAAGGCATTAACCAACACGTCATTTAATTTAATGTAAACATAGTGCAACTGATTACCTTTGCCCTTAGTGCAAAGTTCACGACACCCCGACTCTCATACACACCACACGTACACAGGGTGTTCACTTCTCTCATTGTTTACGCTAACTATTTGAGATTAATTGACGGCCATTAGTCCGTCAGCCGCAAAGCCGTAGTTAATCACTTTTTCATACAAATACTTCAGTAAGCCGTTAGACATGTGACGTCACGGATGAGTGGCTAATGAGCTGTAATTAATTAGAAACAAAATAACGCTAAGTACTTGTTCTCTTGAGTGAGGCTGGGTCTATTCTATAATAGTTTAGGAGGTAGCGACGAACACATCATTGTCTATCTGACTATACTCACAAGGAGAACGGTTATGATAATGTAGGATCGCCGTTTAGCTATTACTATACGTTAAATACTCGTATAATTTCGTTAATCTTTTTTAACCAGTGACAATGCTCAATGCAGCATGACCATGATGTGGAAATGACAGTATAAATTGCCCGCGGCATTAAGTCCGCCTTTGCACCGTTATCTACTTGTTCATAAAGTTTTAAAAAATAAAAGTAGATAAACTTACCCTGCCAGCCCGTGTATAAACTATTTTTTGTGCTGCTCATTGCTTCTCGGTCTCTTGTACTATCGTTGCAGGGGTATCACGTTGTACGAGCATGATTAAAATATATCCCACGCCTTGAGTGTGTAGTGAAGTGAGAGCGTCCCACGCGAGTCTATTTGCAGACACACAATAAGAGACCTCACTGCACCAGTCTCCTCTCCCCGTGCAGAATAGAAGACAAATAGTCGCTTGGTTAATTAACGACACTTGATAGCAGTTAAGAGATATGTCTAACCAGTTACTTGTTAGCTATTGAGCAAGGAATCTCACACCTTGATACCAAACATGACCGACCGTCCAATGACCAATTTAAACAAGCGCATACAGTATGAAAGTCTGATTAATAAATTTTGTAAATGAAATTCATGAAAAGTTGTAGTTTGGATGAGCCACTGAGTCTTGTTGATGAGTTCACTTGTGTAGAGTGAGTGAACTTTCCTATTATATTCATCGTTCTATCCGCTCCCAAAGCGTACCTCTAAACAAAGACATCACAAACAACAAGACACACGTGAACACTTACGCGGCTTCAAATCAACAGCTCGTTTATTTCGCTAACCCTCTCTAAACGTCCTGGACGACCTTCAAACACTTTTTTCACGTCAAGAACATTTATGTGGCCATTAGCGACGGCGCTGATGTATGGCGACCATTCAATGCTATGGGAAACAACTCCATTGTGATAGCGAGGCCTATAGATCATCTGCTAAGTGGCGCTCGTAAGGTTACCAGACATAGAAGGCCGTGGGCTAGTGTTCAACTTTCCAAGTGATCAATCTCCTTTTTGAGGCCCAAAGTATGTTATACACAAGAGGATAAAAAGTATAGGGTTCGCCATTACTTTATTTGCCGAAGATAAATTACATGTTGAAATAAGTTATGGCCGTGAGTCCAAAGGTACTTATGTATTTAGGTCCAAAGCCATCTATTTTTAGATGCTAATAGAAGCGGTTTAGAAATTGTCTTAATTTTGTGCGTTATTCATTTCAAGACGAGGCACGTAAAATTGTCTTTATAAGCGACCTTCCATGAAACATCGCTAAAAAAAATTATGGTGCCTTTGATTAAAACACATGTACAATTAGAACAAGTGATGTGGAAAATTAGTAGCTTCTACAACCCTGGCTTAATTAACATTTTGTCCCACAATCAGTGACGACAACCCTAGGAGAATGTCTTGGCCTCGCTCAAGGCCATAGTCAAAATATCGTAGTGCGGCCGAAGTGTGCCCGTTAGCTTGACTATAAATAAGTCCCGATAATCGGGACGACTGCTTTATAGGTATATCATAACAAATTGAGCAATCAATCTGAGCAATCGCTTCCATTAATTACGAACAGAGAGCTTACATATGAGTCGGTACAGTAGTAAGCGCTGTCTGCAAGTTATGTCCGACGTACCTTCATAACTACGTGTTTGTTTTATTCATTTTCTATTTTCATCCTCTTTCTAACGTTTCCTCTGATTATTGTTTAGGTCTGTATTGATTGAATTTTTCAAAGTCTAGGCTACACTCCACAATACAGCTCTACTAAAAGTATAGATTTACTTAGCGGTACACCGTCGTAGTTGATGGGTGACCACTGAGCTAGCCTTACCACAACAATGAAACGACTATCAATAGCTGATTTCAATACATGCGAAGAATAAAGAGTGATGAGTGATTCAAACTAAATCATTAATTTCAACAGGCGCTTTTGAACTGTCAAGGAATTTTAGGTATTGCTGACAGGTTCCTATGAAGAAGAAATCAAAATATATTGCAAGGTAACAAAGGTTTCAAAAGACAACACGAATGAAGAGTTGATTAGGTCTGTTTGTGAAGTAATTGTCCAACCAGCACCTCCTATTAACTTGCTGGCCAAAGGAAAATAAGTCAAAACGTTTCGGTAAACAGAACATCAGTTAATAACACAACAGACATTTTGACACTTTATCTAAGTTTAGTTAATCGTAATAACAGTGAAATCGTCAATAAGTCGATCGTACTCAAAAAGATAGACTATTCCCAGAAGAGAGTTCAATGACCGCTGAACCTTTCCCTCTTGTAACAAAATCATACAGAATCACGTATCCAAACACTAGCTGGTGTACCCAACCTCATCTCGTCCCATTCATTACACGTAACGATGTTGATAGTCGCAGTGATCGTGCGGTAATCGAGTCGCGATCGAGTCGTGATCGCCTCGCCTTGATTATTGTTTGCGCATAACATCTTATGAGCAAGATAAGTGGTTATGTTTGCGTCGCGCGTCGCCTCATTTGTTTGCCTGGTTTGAGATATCGAATGGACGTTGATATTGTATTTTGGATAAGTTCTCGGGCGTGACGCTTCCTCTTTTAGTTTGCCGTTATTGCTTAATATGTGTCTTCTACAAAGGCATTGATTGTTACTATATCTATTTCAAGGACCTAGTCGCTTAATTACGTACTCTATATAGATTAAACGGTCTTCGTAAATGGCAGTCTTTTATTTTGCACACGGTCGTCAGTCCCTGTACTCCACTGACACTCTTTCTGTTTTCCCACGTGCAACGTCGATAACTCAATAACCTACCTTTCAAAAGCTCACGTGAAAAATAACTCCAGTCCGATATGAAGTGTGCAAAAATAGAACACAAAAATAACCTTTTAAAATAATGGCCATATTCGTGCGTTCACAATTGATTGTCGGTTCTCTCCCGCTGAGTTCTCGGAGTGACAAATGACGAGCGTCTCGTACTGTCCTTTAATCAATTAATAACTATGAGCGGTGCGTTTTCGTCACTACCCTCCCTGCCTACCCCCGCAGTGGAGCGGTGACGCATAGCTGGTAGATAATCATTTATATCTGTCGAGCGCAAGCCACCTTCACAGCTGATATCATTAATTTACACAGGATTGATACGTGGCTCTTAGTCTTGTTTTTGGACATACTTTGTGCGCACAGCAACACCTACAATAAATAACGTGAAAAAACTAACATTGGACATAAACTCAAAATATGAGCCCAATACGAACTTACGATAGTGAACAACATTCAGAACGGCCGTCCTAGCGACGTATTTTAATCCCTTACTTCGCCACCAGTAAGCCAGCATACGAATAACCTAGCATTATAGCTATTCATAAAAGTCTGGAGATAAGCTAGTCGCCAAACTATTTATTTAATCAAAAACTGTTTTTCCAGCATTTAAATTTCTAATACCTACTCTAGTATTTTATTAAAATAGAGATAAAAGAGAAATGTACCAATAAACCCGCAGTTTTTCCGTTTCATTAGTGGCAGAGTGCCAGCGAGCCATAAATACTGCTTCGCCACAAATCATAAAGAATTTGAATGTGAAAAATTGCCCGTCTCTGGCCAGGCTATATCCCTCATACTAGAGATTTGGACTTTTTAGGGATCCGTAGTAAATGACAAAAACGGAACTCGAATAATTTCGAGTATCCGTTCATCTATTCGTATCTCTGGTGGGCCACTTTACTCGGTTACTAAATGTACTTTTTGGATGAAAATTGGCAAGAATGGTTGAACATTAAAATTAAATGGCGATGGCGTGATGGCTGGGTGGCGCTACCCAGAATCGTGTCTGATTCGTGCAAGCATATTTTTTCCTGAATACGGAATCCTTTACTTGCCCGGTTTTCGTGTCCTTTTATGTTATAGTGGTAGATAGAATGAACATTGACCAGTTGAGCTCGTTCATTTGTCGGTATTTGAGCAACTTTAATCCAGATCTTCTTTTTAAATGACACGTGTATTGGCTTTCGTTGTTTTTGTTTGTTATCAGGATGTATTTGTTTTCTTTATAGAATGCCCCCGGGTAGCAAGAATTGTAACTATTCTTAGGGATTTAACATTTCTTTCCGTTTGTTTTTTTTTAGGATGAGGTGCTATTTCTGAAATGTTTAATAATTTTAATGTCTAAAAACGTTTGAAAGTTATTTTTCAATACACTTCCTCAGAAAACGGGTTCTTATCGCACTGCGATTAGGTTCAACTTGCCATGTATTTCACACACGTGGATTGTTTTCATTTTCCATCACCGCGTGCTGTGTCGCGTGCAGAAAGGAGCCACTTTCGCACGCGGACAGCACGCGGGTGTTGGAAAATTGCCTCAGATAAAACTATACCTATACTTAGTACAAATTGGTGCAATGCCTATAGTCAGCGGTGATTGTTTTTTTTCATTATTTTATTTTATTTCTTCAAAAGTGTATTGAAAAACATAATAATACAACACCGTACCTCAAACATCGGTTGAAAATCATCATTCATAATTTAATTTAAATATTTTTTTTGATACAAACATATTTACAATAGTTATTCTAATAGACTTTTTAAACCACACAAATATCAGTTAATTAAAAAAAGCAGCAAGAAAACCAAAATTGAAAACCTAAGAATTTTTCACGACCATCAACAATGACGTCTGTCAAAATCAAATTTGAAAAAACCAGGAAAAAAACTATGAGAATGAGATGATTTTTTAAACAAATGATGTTTAAATGATTACGAGAGCAGCAGCAAGACGCGCACGCCAACCAACCCCGGACTCGTCGCTCAGCTCCGCCTCGCCGCCGCCGGACCTCGGATCACCAGTGTCACCGGTTGCGGCAGTTGCGTCGAGCTCGAGCGACGAATATTTCTCTCCGCCGACGTCGCCACCACCTGAACGTCGGCGAAGGAGAGGCCGGCCACCGAAGGGCTTGGGACTTAGGGGCCAACAGGCCCCGAGCCGGGTCCTCGCTACCGGTGGTTGTGTGCAGCGCATGAAATGGACTCAAACAATGAACGAGAACGTCATGCGCGCATACTATACGGGTCTACAGAGGGGGGAACTAACCTCACTGCGTACCATGTTAGGATGCTGTCTCTGTTCCAGGATCTTGAACCAACCGTCAACGTCTCGGCTCAACGACTGTCGGATCAGGTGCGGGTCATCCAACGCAGTCACAGGTTGGACGATACCGCGCTTGATAGGCTGCGCTCAGAAGTACTGAGTTGTTGAGTTTTCGGCTCAAAAACACCCTCGCCTACGGCTCGGGAGTTAATTCCACCTCGAATGCGATGACAACTATTAAATTTCTTAAATTTATTAAATTTATTATTTATTAAATTTCTCCACTTGTCATATATCAAAATGTACTATTACAACATACCTTCAAAGTGATGCAGTTCCGATGCTTATTAATGTGTGTTGCAGTATGGGGCCATGCCCATGAGGGTTCACAATTGTGAACAACAATCGTTGAGGTAATACTGATCGCAGCTTTAGGCACTTGATACAGTCAAAAGTTCTTACAAAACCAAAACTAGGTGCAAGTTTCAGAACAGTAACCATAGCGCGTAGTGCCGCGAACTTGTGCCGCACAGTACTTATTTGTACAAGTCTCTTGTTTCGTTCGGAACAGCCTCGCCACCCGACGCGAGCGCGCAAGTCACGCCGAACCACGCAACTTAACTGAGTTGTTAACTTAACTTACTTGTTCTTGCTTACCGGTTGCAGTCGTTCGTTAACCTTTGTTAAAGTTGTATACAAGCAGCTCGTAGTGTTGTAACTATGTGGCTAGTTGTTGGGATTCTGTGGGACAATATGTATGTAGACGGTTGTTTCTACTGTAAGCCAACAAAGTATTTTTGTTTGTTTGTTCTTCGTCGTTCCTCAATGCTGAGGATTGAAATATTATTGTGAATCTACAGGCATGATGTTGCTTGACGTAGAAAAGGCTTTTGATGCCGTTTGGCATGCAGGCCTTTTACATATATATATTATACAGCTTTCTAAATGTAATGTACCGATTGGACTTGTAAAAATCATCCAGTCGTATTTGATGGATAGGTCGTTCTGTGTTCATATTGGCGATAGTGTGTCCAATCCAAGATCTATTCCTGCGGGGGTGCCTCAGGGCTCCTTGCTCGGGCCCCATTTATTCATACTGTTTATAAACGATATACCCAAGCAGCCCCATACTCATCTTGCGTGTTTTGCTGATGACATAGCATCATTTACTTCAAGTAAAGATACCGATTTAATAATTGAGCGGCCTCAGTTATCACTACAGCTTCTAGTTTCATATTTTACCCAATGGAAATTAAAATTAAATTCTACAAAAACCGAAGTCATAATGTTCACACGTAAGCGATCTGTCCCTAAAAAACGCATTAAAGTGGATGATTTTACTTTGCCATGGCGTGTATCGACCAAGTATCTTGGACAACAAAATGAACTGGACCAAAAATACCGAGTACTTCCGCGTTAAAGGAATTAAAGCTCTAAATTGCCTACATCCAATCTTAAAACGGCGATCTAAAGTCAGCTCAAAGACCAAATTAAAAATCTACCCTAACCCTAGTTAGACCCTGCATTACGTATGCAGCACCGGTCTGGAGTAGCACATGCGAAAGTAATTACTCCAAACTGCAAGTAGTTCAGAACAAAGCACTAAAAACCTCATTCAATACACCCTTTCGGACAAATCTTAAAACATTACACTCTCAATTAAATTTCCCAACATTAAAACAATACATTACAAAACTCACAAAAAAGTTTTATTTGGTAACTAACCCTAACCATAATAACCCACTTATTTCCACCATTGGCCGAACACGATCTACTAACTTAAAATATATCGACAAATATCATCGTTACCGTCTCCCACATCACTTGCTGTTATTCGAATAACAAAGGCGATGTGACTACATGACCGGACTATTTTTATTACGTTCGCTTGAATGTAGGGTAGATTTGCAACGAATCATACTCAGTACACGAAGCTCATTTGCATTTTTAATACATAATTATTTACTGTCAAAGTGAAAATGTAATGTTATCAATGTTATTTGTAACAATCTTCTTTAATATATGTAGTTTATTTTGTGTTAAATAGTGCGTTTGTGTCTAATCATCGCGCTGTACAGTTCGACATTTGTTTAAGTACCGTAAGTATTAAGATACTTCTGATTCATATTAAGTTTTCTTTTTTACATTACAGATTGTTTGTATTCGTAAATGTTTTATATAGGCGCCATAGTCTGCACAAAACACCAAATCTTAATGTTTAATGCTTTTAGAATAAGATCTGAATGTCATTTATCTGTTGTGTTTATGTTAAAATAAAGAAATTTCAAAATCAATCAATCAATGCTGAGGATCATGACCACATAGGACGCGTCTCCAAGTTATGCGGTCTTCTGCAGTGTTCTGTATGGTACATGCTGCCTCCTCCTTCCTTTTAGATCACGTCTGACCATCTTGCCGGTGCTCGGCTTGAGTGTTGTCATGTTGTAAACATTTTATCAACTCGTCAACAATGTTTTGAGTGTTACAATTTGCAATTGTAACTAACCCCATCGAAAAAAACACTAGTTTGACGACCCGAATGGCGCAGCGGGTACTGAATCTGCCTTACGTTCTTTGGGTCCCGGGTTCGAATCCCGGTAGGAGCAAATGTTTGTGTGATGAGCATGGACATTTGTTTCCTGGTCATGGATGTTTATATGTATAATAAGTATGTATTTACAAACAAAAAGTATCTATGTAGTATATCAACTATCTGGTGTCCACGACACAAGCCTCGTTGCTTAGTGTGGCACTAGTTGGCGCTGTGTGTAATGTCCAGCGATATGTTTATGTTTATAGCCAAACTTCAAAGTAATTTATTTTTTCAGAAGTATTATTTATAATAGGCAATTTCAGAAGGATTTCGTCAAAAAAGTACTCAGACTAGTAAACCAACAAAACTCCAAACTAATACAAATTCTTATTATTATTGCGATGTTAGAGTCAAACAAACAAAGTTAACGCTCCGTTGATTTCCCAAATGGTATGTGGACAAATGGTGAACATCTATGTTTTTGCTACTACTAACAAATAATAGCACTTTAATGGGTCACATACAATCAATTTGTTCATAATCACTATTAGCAGTACACACACGGTCAAAAATGAAAGTGAAATTACATGTTACTTAGTCATACTTGTAGGTTGGTTACTATTTATTAATTTGGCAAAATAAAGTATTTTGTGAACTATGCCGTGTTATAGTTTAAATCTACTTTAAGGTGGATGCTCCAGGGTAGCCCGCGAAAGTCATGCTAGCGAAGGAGGTGGCGGAACAGGACAGGGAGAGATCCTCACGTCCCGGCCGCCGCGGGAGACGCCCCGGGCGTCGGGGGCCACGTGGTGGCTTCCGGCCACCGTAGGCGCGGGCCTGTGGACGGGGAGCTATGGGCTAGCTCGCCGTCCGTACGTCTCATGACGACAGGCCGTGTCGACGGCGCGTTCGTGTTCCACGCGCGCCTCAAAGAGAGTCAGCATCAGTGAAGGGGTCCGCAAGGGCCGAAGCCTGCCGGGGCTGCGGGACTATTCGAAAGAGATACCGTGGCCCCGGAACATAAAGGGCGATGAAGGAACATGGATGGGTTTTAGTCAGTAAAAGTCTGACACTCCCTCCTGCTCCGCCCAGAGCGGGAGAAGGTCATTTGATGATTTCCCATCCGAAACGAAAAAAAAAAAAAAAAAAAAAAAAAACGGGTAGCCCGCGAAATTCAAATTTTCTAACGTTTTTTGCAATTTGCAGGCCTTTGCTAGGTTAGGTAAGAAAATTTGAATTTCGCGGGCTGGTTGGAGCATCCACCTTAATACTAAGTTACAATTACTTACATCTCGTAGCAATCCCGTAGCAAACAGCTACGGCGTAGCTTACAATGTGCTACGGTGAAGTGGATGCCTCTGTCGCCTTGGACCTACGTGTGAACAAGCAATACAACATTGCTTTTTCAATGAATAATTATTTTGCATAACGAAAAAACTTAATAATATTGACAGGTTAGGCAGGAGAAAGGGGAGGCCCTTTGCCCAGCAGTAGGACAAACAAATAGGCCAACAAAAAAAACGAAAAACCTTTAATTACCTTGTAAAACATCTCGATAATACCATACTTCAACGTCCACAACTTAGTTTACAAGCAAGAACTCCTCGCAACTGGTAACTAACCTATCAATGGACGTTATTTTGTAAAAACGAGCCATTGTACAAGATTCATTACTCTTTTTCTGAATACTTTCAGCTCAATGTGCTATAAAGAAGTTTAGATGAGATTCCACTAGTTCACCAGTTACTTGTGAAGTACAAACTAGTGTGGCTGTATGCTATTGATCCCGGTTGTTGTGGGCACCGAGTAACCACGGGACAATGTCAGCAACTATGCTTGTGGGTTAGAAACTTTCGTGTGGGCGTAATTAAGGTACACGATACGGAAATACATTGATTAATTTGATCAATTTACAGTTAAGTGCGTAATGTACCGTATTATTGGAGGATTTAGTCCCGTATCAAGTTTTCCCTCTGTTCTTCAAAAACAAACCAGTCATGTTCACTTTTCACTCATGTATGTTTGCCGGTCTGTCTTGTATACCCAACAAAATATCGACTGTAATATCCATAGAGCTGCGCGTACGTTTGCAAACTAGTATATTTTTATGGATAGAAGTTAAGCACTTTAGGCGATCTGAAAAGCCCGCAACAAGTAATTCTAACCGTTATAACGTACCATTTTACAAAAAAAAAGGTTTAGTGTCTTCGTAGCCCTACATAGAAAAGGACATTAATTATAAGCGCATTTCATATTTCTGAAACTATTAGAAACTATTCTGCGATTTTCTAAGAAGTATTTTTTTTTTACAATACAATCAACAATCAATTAATCCTTGAAGTTAATACTTACTGAGGAGTTGGTGTAAGTAATACTTTACTAAAGTTTATGTTGTTCGTGTTACGCCCACTTATACTTATAGACGTGGGCATAAAGAAAATCATAAGATAGATAGACGACGCTTAAGGCCCGGTTTTGAAGAGACAAGTGGAGCGAATTAAGTCTTCAAGATTAGACCAATCACAGGAGAGACGAGAGAGGCGATGTGAATTTTAACCAATGTGATTGGTCGATTTGCGCAGGTCTCCCGGTCCGCTCGTTTGGTGGAAACCGGCCTTATCGTACAACTTTAAATGACTCCCAAACTGCGTAGGGTGTACGCAGTGAGTACTTACCACCCAGAACGCAAGCAAAACTATGTTTGGAAAGAAAATGCTTTTAATTGTAATCGGTTTCCAGAATACACACTTTCAGTATTTCCGTTGACGCCTACAGATGAATTGAGTCGAACGTGAGTTCTCATTTATATGATGATACAAAAGGTTTACATGACACAAACCGACGCAAATTTTTCAAAGCTGGTTGGTCTAAAATCATTTGTACTGAATTCATTGTAAAAGGTTGCGCGTCAATGTCCCACCATCCTCTATTAATAACTTAGCCAAATGTTTGCACTAGACTCTTATTCAGACAGCACTCCAACTAAATCAAGAAAGTAGTCGCCACACAATGTTATCGAAGTTCCATGTGTGTTGCTCCTATTTCTGGAACCTTTCAACCGATTATTTTGATACGAACATAATTCAAATATTATTATCTCTATATTTAGATGTGTATTATTTATTATTTTTTAAACATAGATACTTTAAAATAAACAAATAATCCCAAAACATGAAACGTGTCCCGGTGAAATATGTGAATTTGCATATAATCCAGCCTAGGCAGTAAACAGGCTTATTAATCAAGCTTTAACTTGTTGAACCACGTCACGTTCACTCGTAATAACTTTATATTCCACGCTAGCTTCTAGTCTCACAGCGAGATCAAATTGAATGGTCTCGAATGCTGCCATACGTTTTACAGCCGTCATAACTTAACGAGTTAGTGCCAAAGTTGGACATGCACTCCCCTACCGCCCCTACCTCCCCTCGAAGGCGAGACAGTTTTTTTTTTAAACTTACTACGTTTTTCTGCTTTATGAAAAAACATTATTCATCATACGGGTTGGGACGATATTTCGTTTTTTCTTATAAAGTAACAAGAAAACCAAAATCAAAGCATTTATTTCAAGTAGGCCAGTTAGAGGCACTTTTGAATTATCGAAACAAAGATGAAAATTAAATGTAGCTACAGTCCCAGTCACAAGACATAAAAACTGTGAAAGTACTGAAGTTGCCCATTCCCTAGCGTAGATCTCTACATCATCTAAGTTGAAATGGTATATTATGTGAGAACAATGTATCAAGATGTGCACGAAATTGTACTGGACTGACATAACCTTCCTATAGCTTATGCCAATATAATCCTGTTTAATGACACTGTAAAAAAAAACGCTTTGAAAATTATTGCCACTTGTTCAGCCTGGGGGTGCCTTTTATAATAACGCTGTTCCAAGTATTATGTTGAACTGTTAGGTGTAGTCCTACAAATTTGTTTACGATTGAATTGCTAGAATCTTACTTCTTACTACTATTATGAATGCTAAAGTTTCTGAGGATGATGTAGGGATTAATCGCTCACGCAAAAACTACAGACCGGATTTGGATAAAAATTGGCACACGGATAGTTTATAACCTAGATTAATACATAGAATACCTTTTTTATGCCGGGAGAATGATCCCGTGGGACAATTACTGAACTCCAAGAAGCCGCGGGTATGGCGGTTTAAGTTAGTAATAAACCTACTAAACATAAACTCGTAAAGGTAAAACTGGCATACAAAACACAATATCAAACTGTCGCCGATCACTCGTAATAATTGAGTAGTTTATTAACAAAATGCAAGCTGTTAAAGACAAGTTATTGGTAGTTATAGCTCAGCACTTATACATTGGTTATTGAGTTCGGCTTCCACGGATAACATTGGATCGGATAACTTCCGTCGTGGCATTGTGAGTAGTTAACGTTCTGCATTCTGACACGGCAGAAAGTGGAAAAGCTTATTGAGGTACTTTTACTTTACTTTGCAATTGTGGATCAGTGGCGTCCCAGTAAAAGCTGCGACTTGCTAATCGTGAGTTCGAATCCAGGCGGGGTAACTTTATTTTAATTTTAAGTAAAATTATCATTACCATTGCTCTCGAGTAGAAAAGCGTCGTGAGGACACGGGCAAGTACTAGATTCAAATATTCGAAGACAAGTGGCATGCACCCACTACCTGACACACATACGATGCAGCGGGTGGATGCAGTGCTACCAACTATAGGCTACTTTACTTTATAATCTACGGCGCAAACCATACTACTTAAATCAAAGAAAACTAGGATCATCTGGCATCAAAGTCTTTTTGTGAAATTGGAGTAAAAAATAGAAGTTAAATACAGATTTTATTATAAAGCTCGGGATAAAAATGCAATCCAACTCCTCAGGAGAGCGTTATGGAATTTATCAAGAATCCTTGTTCGTCGGATTCGCGCAGCTCCTACTATAAGTTGTTTTCACAATATTTACCTTTTATTTTTTAATGTTGTAATTTTTACTGCTCTATATAAAAGTACTTACAAGAGCATTCCTTTGAAATAAATTAAAAACACAGTAACTAAGAAAAAAAAAATCAGATAGCAATGATAATTATAAAACAATAATTTTAAATCATTCACCAAAGTGGTGGACAAATTACTTCAATCCATTTTTTCATGAGTTTTATCGAATTTGTATGCATTAAATAAAGAAAGCCTTTACTTAACGAATGTCGCATTCACACCCGCCGGCGCCCTGTGATCTTTAATAGAACGACGTACACCTATCTACATAAATAAGACAGTCTGCTCCAAAAATAGTCTTAAGAAAGCTAATTAAAGCTCAAAGGTTACCTACGAAACACTGTAATGCCTGTTTTCGGTAACACGTGGAATTTCCACTGTAGGTGCTGAGTCGTCCTCTTGTTAGTGAAAACATTAGTTACAAGGCCCGAGGTGCGCACGCCGCCATGGATATGAAAAGCTTCACTCAATCTTTGTTTGGAAGCAATCACGAAATGAGTTCTAAGGTATTCAGATTGAAAAGCAGGTAGACCGACCGGTTTTGCGGTTCGTCTTTAATAAAGTCTGATTAGATCTCTGTTTTGAATACTGTGCCAAAATTTCTGGAACCCGAATTCTTAAGGAATCATTAAAACCTTTCTAAGTAAGTGCGAAAATTAATCAAGATAAAATATTATTCTGGTGAGTAGTAAAATGTGAAAGACATAAGTAATTAATTCGAGAGCGTCCCGATTGCGCCCAACTTTACTTGTCCGACGAACGTTCGCCTAAATGACCATTTCACCGAAAAACTGGTCGAAAGAACGAATGCCCGAATGATCATTAGCTCCTAGCTGGTGGGCAACCCTAACAGGAGTACTAAATGTTTCGCAAAAACATCACAGTAGGTACTAAAAAATTAACAAGTGGTTTCGAATTTTCACAATATTTTATTTACAATATTTTTGACAACTTCAACAATAGTAGGGGCCACATCCCAGCCCTTGCAGTGTCATGCAACATTATTAAGAGAGCCGGCACGCACACAGCTCACGCCGCAAGATATGCTGCTACAATATAAAGCGAATAATACGCTTTCTTGCATCCCCGGGGAAGCTGCAAGGAGCAGATTAATATTAAATTCTATTGACATTGTAGTAAATAAATTGATTTAAAATACGTACTATATTTTTCTTACTGACTGTACTTTTTGACACGCTATATACTGAGAACGGACCGGGAATATCAAAATGAAATTTAAATTCTTATGATGACGAATCTAGACTTCTTATAAACGTGAAGTGCGTCATCCCCATTCGCCTACCAAATTCGAGAGCTTATTTACACAGGTGTTCAGATTATCAACATAAGCCTACGCAAATGACTTCCTAATTTAACGGAAAATTTATAATTACTTTAGTGTCACTTTTTCAACAATTATGACCCTCGTCTTAATCACCATCAATCCAATTTAAAACAGAAAAACAACAAAGTACAGAACTGCATAATCACCCATAATGTTCCACGCTGTTTCCTCAAGGAAAAACTAATTATAAGTTGTAAATAAATGTTTACACGAGGCACAGCACGCCCTCGAGGCAAACTAATTGAAATTAAAAATAATTTCCTTCGCAGTTATGTACAAATGACATCGCATTGCGGTCTCCAGCGCCGTGCTATATGATAATTGAACATATTTCATGATAAATGGTAAAAAATGTAAAGTCATGCATGATAAATGTTACTTTGTGAAAGTGCAGCTTGTCTATTGGTAAGCACTTGTGTAATACCCTTTATTTTAATAAAATATTTGCTCATAGACACAGAGCACGGAAACACTTTCTGTTTTATTCATCATCTGCCTAGCCTGTTCCCAAGTATGTTGGGGTCGGCTTCCAGTCTAACCAGATGAAGTATTTTACATGGAGCGACTACGTATCTGACCACTACAAACCAGTATTACAAAACAAATAGAAACTGACGGAGTTGATGGCGAGCGGCGAGAGAAACTGTACGCACGACGCACGTTTGGTGCCACGAATTTAATTACAACTTCCGTCTATAGATTCCTACCTCTATCATCAATTCATCAGGCTCATAGTCATTTGGAAAGTTAAAATGAAAATAAATGTGGTTGGTGTATCAAATAAGCAGACTGTGCACGCATTCTGTTGACTGCACGATTTACGTAAAACTGAACGGTTGATTTTAACTTAATTACTTGATTTTTCATTACGATGAGTATTGAATTATTTTCTCCCGTTCTATTTGTTAATAAACTACGCTTTAATGAGTGAATGAATTTGGATTCTATTTCACAAACCTGAATTTATAAAGGGTGTAAAACCCCTCTTAACGAATCTGAAAGGCACTTGTTCTCCTCGTCATTGCGATTAGTTTTTTGTTCTACACCATACCTGGGAACCTTCTAGTTACGGAGATATCGGGGCTCAAATTTGCAACTTTTTAGCAACATTTTTTTAAAATACAAGTCTTTAATGTAAGACTTTTACTTTAAAACCCTCCACGACCCCCGTACTATTCAATCCATCCATCAGCACAGTTTTTGAGTGCGTTACATTGAGTTCTACCAAAAAACATGATTTTTCACCCCAAAAAAAAAAGTCGTTTCCCAGCAATAATTTTTGGGTAAAGTTATTTAGTTTGATGTACAGAATGCTTGGTTGACGGCTTCGTGATGAGGTGGCTTACACCCTGTATAAATAGAGAACTATTTATTCCGATACATGTGAAGTTTTGATATCAATGGCAACCTGAATCTAGGAAAACGAACGCGAGTTAATTCAGCTTACTCTTTATATTGCAAGTCGCTGCTTTACACCGGTTTTGACGAATAAGTCATTTTACAATTATAAAACCTTTTACAATTTAATGTTCCTTTCCTTCAAAAAGAGTTTTCTAGGTAATTTTTTATACTTTTCACAGTCCAATCAAAACGTGTTCCATTCCGAATTTTTCGCATTTGAATCCGAGTGAATATCAAATATAAAACAAAGTGGTAACAAAACTGTTGCAGTAAACAAACCAACAGCTTTGCGAACCGTCTGAAAACCTTTACCAATTTGTGTGGAACCTGAAGCAAGTATAACGACCGTTGCTTTTGTTGTCACGTGGACTTCCACAAAAGAGCTTTGTTTTATTAAATAGCATTCTACGTAATATTGTTTCAGACAATTTTTTGGCAATGTTGAATAACTTGTTTGTTACCCAGTTGTGGAGGTCAGGCAGGCAGTCGTCCCATGTGAAATACTGGTATTCAGCAGCATTCGGTTAGACTGGAAGCTGCTTCTAACATATCTAGTTGGGGAGAGGCTAGGCTAATGAAGATGGTGATGTTGATTAACTTTTCCAAACAATGGTTCACCCCAATTGAAATACCTCAGGGTTATATCTAATAGTATAAAAGAAAATATAGTGCATTTTTAGACAAGGTTTATTTCTCGGCAAAAATATCCTCAAAATTCCCGAAATGTTAATGTTTCCTTTGCTAAAAGAACTCGAAATGTTTAGAGTCCATCATAAAGTAAGAAAAATACTTGCGTACAAAGTATTTCATGGAAACAATGTATTCGCGGTACGTTTAGGTATGAAACAAGGCGGCGTCTGTTACTGCAGTTAGCACCTGCGATGCTTCTAACACATTACTGCTACTATTAAACTAAGTCCTGCATGAAAACTGTGGAACTACCCTCATTTACCTATATATTCATTCGTGGAACATTTTAACGCGATGTGTGAATAGAAAGTTCTTATTTATGCTGAAGTTATGAAAATGTTTTCATAAGATTGTGAGTAAAATAATAGGTCTTTACCTATAAAATTGCCGTTTTGCCGTACTGGCTATTTCAAGTCCATTTTTTTTCTTTTTTCGCCAAGAATTCTAAGTTCAAATTATTTTTATTTTTAAAATATAGAATTCTTTTTTGAAATTGAGTCATTTGTTTAATGATTAGCGTTCTGTTTTCATCGCATTCGTCCGTTTTTCGTCATTACGTATACGTTAAAAATCCGAGTGATTATGGAGTATGAGTACCGTCATGACAGCAAAGCGGCAGAAGCGGCACGCAACAACAAGGACGTATACGGAGCGAAAACTACTAACGATCGCCTGACAACTAACGAACCTGTTTGGTTTGCCCGTTTCCGTTCTGGAAATTTCGACCTAAGACTCCGTGGTGGACCGAAAACTTTAGTCGACAATGACGAATTAAAGGCGATTGTGAAAGCTGATAATTCCCAATCTACAGCGAAATTATCAGCAGCATTCGATGTTAGCATCAAAACAATATTGGTCCATTTGCGTCGAATTGGCAAGGTAAAAAAGTTTGACAAATGGGTGCCCCACGAATTGAATGATCGCCAGCGCGAAGCACGCGTCGAGTTGAGCCTGGCACCGCTAAACAGGCATATTGAATCGCGTTGTTACTTGCGACGAAACATGAATTCTGTTCCACAATCGCATGCGCTGAGCAAGTTGGTTAGATCTTAGTTCAGCACCTAAACAATGCGCCAAACGAAAACTGATCCCTAAAAAAGTGATGGTCACTGTTTGGTGTTCTAGCGCCGGTGTCATTCATCACAGCTTCTTATTAAACGGGATGAGCATTACTGCAGATGTGTACTGTAAAGAACTGAACATAATGATGGAGAAGCTCACACATCTCCAACCAGCTTTGGTCAATCGTTCGGCTCCGCTGCTCCTGCACGACAATGCGCGACCTCATACTGCACAGCAGACGGTCTCCAAGTTACAAGAGCTGAGGTTGGAAGTTCTCCGTCATACACCGTCTCACCAGACCTTGCCCCTACAGACTTCTACTTTTTCCAGAATTTGGATAACTTCTTTGCGGAGAAAAAAATCAATAACCGAGAGGCAGTTCAAAATGCCTTTGAAGAATTTGTTGCCTTCCATCCAGCAGACTTTTTCAAAAAGGGCATCAATAAGCTACCACTACGTTGGCAAAAATGCATTGACTGCATGGGTAATTACTTTGATTAATAAAAATAAAAAAAAACCATAGAGAAAAAAGGGCGTTAACTTATTGCATGAAAAACGGCAATTTCATAGGTAAAGAACATATTAAAAGACCGTTGACTCGTTCTTATAAAAGTGAAGCATTATGAAACTGAAAGCCTGTACTTTTTAATACTTAGTGAAGAAAAAATAAGTTGCAAAAGAACATACTTATAAATTTCTTGTGTCTACTTAAATTTAACGTTAAGCTGTGCTATTAGGTTATTTATTATGTAGCAAAATCGTCGTTTTACATAAATAACTAGCTGACAGTCCCCTTCATCGACTTTTAAAAGCACTTCGCACTTGCTCGATTGCATTCGAAGGGTGACTTTCGTCGCGGGCCTGTGGACGGGGAGCTATGGGCTAGCTCGCCGTCCGTACGTCTCATGACGACAGGCCGTGTCGACGGCGCGTTCGTGTTCCACGCGCGCCTCAAAGAGAGTCAGCAATAGGGAAGGGGTCCGCAAGTGCCGAAGCCTGCCGGGGCTGCGGGACTATTCGAAAGAGATACCGTGGCCCCGGAACACAAAGGGCGATGAAGGAACATGGATGGGTTTAGTCAGTAAAAATCTGACACTCCCTCCTGCTCCGCCCAGAGCGGGAGAAGTCATTTGATGATTTCCCATCCGAAAAAAAAAAGGGTGACTTTCGCGGGTTCTGGAAGAGTACAAATAAAGTAAACGTAAAAGCTGGTCCTCCGGTGAGCGTCGACGGGGTGAGTGACCATAGGGACGTTGCAAATACCTTCAGAAATCATTTTTTTGTACAGTCTTTTCGGCGTGTGTGGCGACAATGGGAGTCCATTTCACTGTAAACGAGGTGTCAAAAACTCAAAGGTATAGAAAAGTCAAACATTTTGACGATTTATAAAAATAATTCCCTCTCTTAGAGAGGAGGCCTGTGTCCCAGCAGTGGGGACATTAATAAGCTGATAATGATGAATGAATGATAAAAATAAGAAACTTTTCACCTTTACCAAGTTTGTTTGCCGCAGATTAAATTGTTGACATTTGCTATCCATTATTCAAACACCTGAACATCACTACCAATAGATCAATTCTTCTAATTGAACAAACTTGTTATAACAGACACGCAATGTCACAGACCTCAACAGATTCGATTATCTTCTGTTTACCAACGAGTACAAACACTAACAAGTTGGTCGCGCAAACATTCTCAATTAGACCAACAGACGCAGACTTTACAATTGCCAAGAGGATTTGTATGTACAAGGCTAGATAAATAACACTTACTTAGAAAAATATCAATTAGCGATTTGGTAACATTTGTGTATTTTTAGGGTTCCGTGCCCTAAGGGTAACTAACGGCCTCTAATATATATAAACTAATAGCCTCTGCTGTCCGTCCCCCCGTCCGTTCATCCGTCTGTCTGTCAGCGGGCTGTATCACATAATCCTTAAGTAAACAGTTGACATTTTCATCAGAATGTATATTTTTGTTGCCGCTAGAACAACAAATACAAAAAAAATTAAAGGCATGGCAAGGCATAAAGGGTTCCGTAGCATCGTAGTAGGGGAGCCCCCCCTACTAGGATGCTACGGAACCCTTCATGCGTAAGTCCGACTCGCACTTAGCCGGTTTTTCTAATGTTTCAATGCGTTCTATTTGAACAAGATTCATAGATTGTTATGATGCTACACAAGCCAACATAATCTCTTGATTTCGAAATTTTCATTTTCATCGGTCCAGTATTTAATTCTGGGTGCGTACCATTTGATATAATAACGAAAGTTCTAATGATCACATGACCTAATTTCATTATTTTTTGTTTATCTATGAAATGATCTATTGAACTATTGATATAATTTCAGTTTACCTAATTTAAAATGGTTTAATAACGTTTAATACAATTTTGAAACGTCTACTTTATTTATTATATTTTTGCAAAAACTGATTGGATTATAAACGCCTGCCATTTTCGCGCTATTATCGTTCGCGCGATATCATATACGCGCGATTCACCGATAATAGAGGGACTGGGGGGGGGGGGGGGGCAGTCCCTCTACTATCGGTGAATCACCTGGGTTACGTTAGAACAGTGACCATTAGCGCCAGATCCCTTCTATTTTTGGTGAATCATCTGGGTTGGGTAAAGTTAAAACAGTACGACGTTTTCTGATATTTACTTATTCATTTCAGAATTTTGGCTGCAAATGAGTAAATATGAAAATTTGGTCAAAAGAAAATTAGGCTAACTGAACGTTATACAGGGTGTAAACAACCTCATCACGAAGCCGTCAACCAAGCATTCTGTACATCAGCTAAGTAATTTTACGCAAACATAATTGCTGAGAAAGACTTTTTTTTGGGGTGAAAAATCATGGTTTGTGGTAAAACTCAATTTAACGCACTCAAAACATTGTGCTGATGGATGGATTGAATAATACGCGGGTCGTAGCGGTGTTTAAAGTAAAAATCTCACATCACCATCTCTCATCTCTTACATTAAAAAGTTCTAATAAAAAACAACTTGTCATAAAGTTGGAACTTTGATCCCCAATATCTCCGTAACGGGGGGATGACAGGGAGAACAAGAGCCTTTCGGCTTCGTTAAGAGGTTTTTTTACATTCTTTATAAAAAGAGCAATAGACAAATTGAACAAACTGAAAATTATATGAAATGAACATAATACTAAATGTTATTATAGTAAAAGAAGTTAGTATGAAATGTAACATTAGATCACATGAAATTAGGTTATTTAAATAAATATCTCTGAACATTACACACAGCGCCACCTAGTGCCACAATGAGCAACGAGGCTTGTGTCGTGGACACCAGATAGTTGATATACTACATATATACGTTTTTTTTGTCATGTTTGTAAATACATACTTATTATGCATATAAACATCCATGACTCGGAAACAAATGTCCATGCTCATCACACAAACATTTGCTCCTACCGGGATTCGAACCCGGAACCCTAAGAACGTAAGGCAGCAGTCGTCAAAGCATTTGCATGGCATTGGCATTTGTTAATATAGCATATGAAAATTATATCATGTGAACGTTATTCCAAGTGCTAATATAATATCTGTTATTATACCATATATTACAAACCCTTTAATTCTCACCTGCTTTGCTACTTTGATACAAACGATCATTGCTTACTGACTGCCTTATTCATTCGAAACGCATTCATAACATTTCAAAGAGGTATGTCAATCCAGTCGATCAATATCTCCATTGAAAAGACACCCTCGTCAAGAAAATTCGAAATGAAATGAAATCCATTACGCATTTAACATCACTGATGACATCATCTAAATGCGGCGTTAACTATTTGGGACTTCAACAAAATGCGGTGCGACACGACACAAAGGGTCCGTGTCATGTCGTGTGTTTCGTGTCGTGTCGCATGTCGGTGTGTCGTGTCGCAAGGATATGATCGCTTACAACCTTATGTGACAGACCGATATTCGTACTCGTAGCTGTGAGCTTTATCATCTTTGGAGAAGTGAGGATTGGGTGATGAGCGAAGCGGTCATGGAATCCAGTTGTTTTGATGAGATATTTCGATTACCGAGAGACCGACAATAATTGATTTTTGAGTGAAAAGCTGAACTGTGCCTTCACAAGGCAGGGTTTGTTGCGTTATGCTTGTAGGGATACTCTAACGGATCCGAGACCAGCCTAATAATACAATGACAACTAATTAACTTTATTTCTTCGACCGCAAAGGCCTCCCCTAGCCTAGCCTAGCCTTTTTTCAACTGTACTGGGGATGGGGTTCAGTTTCAGTCAAACCAAAAGCAGCTCTATTAATTCCTATATTTTACATGGAGCGACTGCTTACCTGACCTCCACCACCCCAGGCACTTTATATATGTACATTCGTGACTGAAATCGTGTTATTTTAAAAGGACTGCGCACAAAGCTCAAAAAACAATTTTGAATAAACTTTGGAAAAACTCACTGAATTACAACTCTTCTGAAAAAATAAAATCGCTCCACTCGTGCACTAAGTTTCAAACGTTCTTGTTTCAAGCTTGTACAGTTTGGGTCTGAAAGCCCGGTCCACATAATGGGAGTCTGCTGAATACAACATTGTGTGACGCATGAATATTAATTAATTAATTCTTTAAGAGTGACCTCAAAAGGCTAAACGTGCCGTTAAATATTACAGTAGGCTTCCAACGTGTAGGCCTGACATCAAATTGAATGGTCGACTAAAAGGGACTTTGTGTCACGAAAAAATATACTTTGATTAACTTTGTTTGTAGGTATTCATTAATAAGTAAGCTGGTGAATTAATTAAGTCCATACCTAATTTTCATAGCACGTGGAACGACAGCTATTTCCCGCAGACAGTCCCAGGGGAAATGAAACCGTCCATCATGAATAGTTCAATATAAATGTTGGTCATGTTGGAATATGCGTTAATTATTATCAGAAATAGTTTATTTATTTATATATGGATCTCCGACAGAAGATATAGGTACACCAACCATTATTATTAGATAATTGAAAACATTAGGTAGGTTCCTTCACTTAGAGGAGACCAGAGCATGCACAATAAAGTAGTAGTTTATGCTAGAATAGTGTACACGCTCTTAGAACATTTTAATTATAAGTAAATACAGTGAACTACACGGTCAATGAATTTGAAGCATCATTATCAAAGAGAAAATTCCGAGAAAAACCCGACAGGATCAACAACTCATTAGATAAGTTTAACTAGTGAGTTATTCGTGTGTCTCGCTGGTCGAGCGGTGGCAAGCGCGCCTGCTGAGCATGAGCTCCTGGGTTCAATTCCCGGGTCGGGCAAATTGTTATTGGGTTTTACATCCGGATTTTTTCAGTCGCACCCACGGAGTATGGGTTTGTGCCCGGATAATGACAATAGGCTCGCCCCTTATTACAATAACTGGCGAAATGTTAACACTTCGGTGCTCTGCTTAACCCTTGGGTGATTACAGGCGTGATGTTTTGTCAAATAAGTTACCACCTCCAATCCAACCCCCCAATCCCCCCTCTCCCCGGTCCTTCCAATTTGATTTAATTTTGTTAATAATTTTAAATAGTGATTTTAATTTTAATTGTGCTGTTGATTTTGTAATTTTTAATTCTGTTTAATTGTACCTAAGATCCACAGTTGATTGAAAATAAAATAATTATAATAAGTTCACACTGTGGGATACAATTAATTTTTGAGTATAGGAAATCTTTATCGTATCGCATCCAAAATAGTACTGCAGTAATGAACAAGGCAAAGTTTTTTTAATCCTCTCCTTTGTAAATAAATAAGCATACTTTTCTTCCAACCATGTATTATGATTGCTCCTACGCGCACGTTTACAAATTGAACTCACGCACGTTTACTATTGAACTAAAACACCAATTTTAGCATGTAATTGGTTCGGGGGCGACTTTATCGACTAAAGCAATTTCTGTTTACTTTTGACGAGACTTACGTTGGGGGTGACTTTGTATTTCGGCGGGGTGGAACCACGCGTCGCTAAATGTATCAGGTGAAAGTGATTTTTGATTACTTTGTGTTTAATGATAATATTTTGATGCTTTTCTTTCGAAGTTATCTTTTGAATGTTTTGTATAGGTTCAATTTCGACCCAGTTTTCCAGTTGAACAACTTCGGCATATATGTTTTCTTTCAAAATTACCAAGTTTCTGGGAACAGCGTTTCGTATTTTGATTAACTGTGAAGACGACATATGAGTTCTGAGTAAATATCTCTCTCAAAACTTTACACATAGCGTAAGTAATTTAATATGTGTGTGGCAGAGATGTACATAGGTAGGTACCTAGTGTATAGTCCAACAAGCCTTATTGATAAAACAACCCGCATAATTAACTGTACTATTCAACTTATCCCGGAAAGGGGCACTCACTACATATTTGGCGAACGCCGTTAAATCCCGAGGCTCACCTTCAGGCAACTTATCTATGTGTCGATAGGCATCATAATCGCATGCCCTTATGTAAATGTGTTGTAACATATGTATAAAGATATTCTTTTGTGTTGTGATAAATATTTTCTGTACAGTATAGAGAAGTTTCCATTATGAATTTGCTTTTTGCTCGAACATAATTTATCTACCACATTCTTTACGTTCCCAAAAAACTGTTTTGTTCATGTCAGTCATTTATTTGTGTTTTCTTATTAGTTCGTCTCTACGTAGGTAAGCACGATGTGAATAGAGCTCATTTTATTGCGACACATTTGGAGAATAAAGTGGTTTCATAACAATAATCTCACTATTTGCGTCACGACAATTCAGAACATAACACTCGACTGTTCGGGATAATACCCTCGATTTATAACAGTTACCCCTGAAACATAAAATGTCCTTCATGTGAAACTCGCCGGGACTGAAGGATATTATTTAAAAAACACACAACCCTCGTTCTATACAGTGACAGATTCTGTACATATTTTAAGACCTGAGCAGCACAAGGGCTTGTGTGGGATAACTACTAAAAGAAATTACAATTTTTCTTCCAAATTCCTAAGAAATGCCATTTTCTCCAGTGACTTGGACAAATTGCGTAAGGTCACGGCACACGCCATACTGTCATGGTGGCCCATTGAAACCCCGTTATGCAATGTTAACTTGTTTTGTATAACAGCTATCTATTGTGTTTGAGCAGACTCTTCGGTTCGGGTCTAATGCGAAAACTTTCCATTGGAAGTATGTTCGACAAACGTTGACCCAGGGAGCTAGCACGTTTGCAGATCATAGAAGATAGGCGGACTCGCCAAAAGAGTGGTATTGTGGCATCAATATGACCAATTTTGGCATAGACAATTGTTAGTGTGTAGGTACTGCTAACAAATATAACACTCACATAGTACGTTCGACCAAGCTACACATAGGTAGGTAGGTCCTACCTATGTGTAGCGTGGTCGACGGCACATAACCTGTAATCCCAAAAGGGTTAGGCAGAAGTGTATCTAATAGTACACCCACATTTTGCCAGTTATGTCTAAGTCTCATGTAAAAAGGGCGACCCAATTGCCATCAACCGGGCGCAAAACCAGACTCCGTGGCAGCTACTGAGAAATTCCTGATGGACAAAACCCTAGAACACTTTGCGCGACCTGGGAATCGAACCCAGGAGCTTATGCGCAGCAGTCGTGCTCGCAACCACCGGACCAACCACTCACATACATGGAAATACTATCTGCTCTTAAAGCCACCTACGTTTTGTTTAGTTATGCAAATATAATAATTATTTATCCTTCGTAATTAGAGTATAGTGACTACACTTGTGTGTAAGTAATATTTGAGTGTGTGTAATAAAACTAGCTGTGTTCGCTGCTTCGTTAACATACCTAATTGTAGGCACTATAAGTCAATGGAAACGTGAATTACGAAGCAAAGTCGCTAATAATTATGGAAATAAGTATTCACCAGATTTTCATCACAATCCGTGTAATGCTGATACAGCACTATTAAGTTATACCTTGTTTCTTGGCTTCTGGTCGGCACTTCATCATAAGACAGCGAGGGTATTCGTCAGTGCGTTGTGTGCTGAATACCAACCCCGCCAGATTTATGCGGCGTACTAGAGCAACTTTTATTAAATTTCGACAATCTCCGGCCGCCGCCGTATTATCCTAATGGCTATCGATATTTCCTGTTCTCTTCAAATTTTCTGCGGACTCTCGGATTTTGGTTAGATTGCCTTCAAAGTTTGGGTTGGATTATGTGGTTACGTTGATTATAATCGGTACTACAGTCACAGTCTTACAATCAGTAATTACCATTACGTATTACCCAGTAACTGGGTTCAGATACAATCAAGTTCTGATATTTATTTATTTAAAATTATGTAAATAACACCTTAACAGCTATGATGCTAATGCGATGTGATCTGATATGGTTATATCAGATAGGTACTACTTAGGCATGGCAGGTTCATGTAAAATGCTGTGGTAATATTACCTTCAGCTGCATCCGCTAGACTGCAAGCCGATCCCAACATAGTTGAGGTAGAGCTAGGCAGATGATGACGTTGGAAATGAGGTTCAAGTCTCGAAAGTTTGACTACGAGAAGCTAATATAAGCTAATTTCAGGTATATAAGGTGTATCTATTCATACACGAAATATTTTCAGGGAATCATCTAATGGCTATAGCGAAGCCATTTCAAAGAAAAAAAACCGAGTATTTAAAAAAAAATATTTGACCTACGAAATAAACATCCATTACGCTAGTTTACTACGTCGCCGCGTCGTATACGTCATACTACGTCGTAGTAAAGGTTTCATGCAAAATGTCTCAAGAAATTTTGGAATTACTTATAATAATTTCGTAATAACAAAAAAACTGAGATGATTTTTTTTTTCGTATAAGTATGCTGAGGAATATAATGTGAATATCTGTAGGGTAATAAGGTAAAAGTTAATAGGACAGAACCAAATGAAACAGTTCGGAGCTAAAATATCCTGAAATGCTACCGATTTGAATAATCATACCCGCTGACTGTAACGTGGACGTCAAAAGTCAAAGTTTTTTATGTGCTAAAGACATACAAGTAGGTGTAAAAGGTGAAAATATAAAGTTCAGAGATCTCTATGTTTTGCCGTCAACGGCGTACAAATTATGAAACAAAATGAACAGAGACAAGTTTGTCTATCATAAATTATCTCTTCATTATTTCTAGGTACTCCTATGTAATTAAAATTTTCATAAATTGTTTCTGAATTGAACTTGTTTATTACACGTACGATTATACAATTGATTGATTGATTATTCTTTTATTCCTTCGTAAGATTTCCAAGTCTGCAGCTGATCATAAAATGACATTCCAAAATTTTTAAAAGCTGTTGTGAAATAAAAGTTGTTCCAGAAATCCTTCAAGAACAGTTGAAAACCGTTTCTAGTCTAAGGTTAGGTCTAGGTCTAGGTTAGGTTCAAATAGATAGTTTGATGTGTGCAAGCCATTATTTGCAGAGCCCAACCGTGGCCATGCGTTACATAATTAGTTGGTTTCAGTTACAGTGTCAAACCCAACTTGTAACTTTAGTTAATTTAGCGAGTTCCATGTGCTCAAGATTATATCCCTATTTGCAGTAGGGCTGAAGGTCGCGTGACCTTGTGGCCGGGGTTGTGCTCTATAGGGGTGTTTACGTACTCAAGCGAAACTTTACTAAATGTGTTGTTTGCAATAGGCGGGAACAGACGACGACTATTTATTTTATGTTTAAACTTTTGTGGGCTTATTTTTTCGGCCGATTGTGTTCGTGGCTAAGTCACTTAGATAAGTAAATGTTTTATCCGTAATTCGGAGAGATATACTATTGTTTGTTATCTTGAGTAGGTACCTTATGCAAGAAGTACAGGTTAAACAATAGCCTTAAATCACTAAAACACTGTTACTGTTTTGTGGATAAAAGAATAAAAAATACATTTACCAATGTTAACAATCAGTAACAAAATTAGAACAACAAATTGCTTTCCGACCATTGATATTATAGATATTTTACGACAAGCAATAAGATCGGATCAGCAGTGATCAGACACACAGCTGGCTGCCAAACAGATCTACATGCTAAATAAATATAGTTATAAAACTGTCGTAAACTATACAATGGGATCATTCACTTTTTATTAGAAACTAGCGGACCCCCCCTCCACACACTCCCGCCACTCTTCGCAAGGGTTGTACTTGACATAACATCAAGATTTCTTACTATAATGTAAGTTTAACATCTATTTGTAATACACATGAACCTTCCGGAATTAATTTTCTAAATTATGGTGAAAAACAGCATCAAAGTCCGTTTTGTTGTTCAGAAGAAACCCGAGGTCACATAGACAGACACGAGAAGCTACTTTAACTTGTAATATTTGTGTTATAGATCCTTAATTGCTTAAAGATTGCTATCATCCGGCGTGCCTATAATATTAGTTAATAGTCTGGCTTCTTATTGGAATATGATATTACGTTTATGGCTGGTCTGAATATGTGGGTCGTGAAAGCAGTAGCCATTACTTAGGATTCCGACATCATTAATTTCTATCTGTGTCGTTTAGGTCAAGCAATTTGGTCTATAGCTATAAATGTACCACATTTATTGGCTATCTGTTAACTTAATTTCAAGTTTTCGGATACTGTTATTGTAAATCAACCAAGTTTTCGGTTTCACCGGAACTGCGTCGGCAACTCGTTTATGGAAAAAAACCCCAAAACTTCAGAAGTCGTTTAACAAAGCGATTCGTTTTGACAGCTTCACCCTCTTTCAGGTCAAGTAACTGACAGCGAGATGATTTTGGATATAAAAGAAAAAAAAATCGAGTTATCTTCCACGCTGCTTGAAACTAAGCATTCGCGAAATCGTTTAAGTTTAGAACTTTGTTCTTCTACCCCCCGAGCACTAGCAAAGTCACGCACACTTCGTCTAACTTCGGTTTTCCGAACGTTGCCGAGGCGCTACCAAAACTTAACCATACTTTATACTATTTTCAAAGAAGCGAGTACTCTTTAAACGGTTTTTTATCTCAAAATAAAATCTTGTTTACGAGAATTCGTATGGAAGCTCTTACTTATCAATTCGTATATTAGAATTTTAATATTAGGGCTCTGTCACGCATACAATAGCTTTATTGGCCACTTTCATAAATTTATGAGGAGTTGTAAAGGCGCCTTTACACAAACGAGTGGAGAAACATGTCCGTAAAACGTGTTTACGGTCGAATCAGTAAAAGCTGTACAGCGCTTAATGGGCGCTGGACAGTTCACTAAAAAATGGATGCGTGAGTACAATGTTCATTATTCATGGCTGTGTTAAATGAAGTACCACACGGCGATAAAATAATAGCCTGAGTTTGGGATAAAATTATAGGTGTGGAACGCGATCGCGGCCATTTTCGCACAAACAACTGGCAACAACGCATAAAGTGACTCTGTTAACTGTAAATATTCACGTTCTTTTTAAAGTGTTTTGTAGGTACACACCTACTCTTAAGATTGTATGAAAGCATGTTAATAACTAACCGGACTGAGTAGTCTACGACGACGACAACGAGATATGAGGTGTTCTGACATTCAGACTCAGGAGATACCTACTTTTGCAATAAGGTTTCAACGTCCAAACCGATGTGTGGTGTTCTTCTAAACAAATAATTAAAAAACGTCTTTTCTCGGCGCTTGTTTGTCAATTTTAATAATTAGGTATATTATTAACTACGAGCTGTGTGTAGTCACCCTTAGCTCCCTTTGACTAGTATTCCAGACTGATTTGATTCGAATGAGATAAGTTTTCACATCAAAGTCAAACGTCAGTAAATAAACAACTTCAAGTCGAAACATTTATGAATATCAAGTGTTCGCGATTCATTGCGCTTTTTCAAACGAGTCTCGATAAAATTCGTTGATGATTCAGATGAAATCGAGCAATGGACTGTGAATTAAAATAACACGTTTTATTTTTTTACTGATAAAGGTTTTATTTGGGTTTTTGTTTTGTTTTCTTCAACATAATAATATTGGTACTGAAAGGAACAAGTCTATATAAAACAAAGAATGTATATTTGTATATTTCTTCGGAATCCAAATAAATAAAAATATATGACTTTCATTTTCGTTCAAAGCATAATCAGCAATTATAATGTTCGCACTGCTGAGGCGCACGCCTTTTCCCTCTGAGAGGGAGAGGGCCACGTGCACACGGTTGGTGGTTCTGATAGAAAGAAAGAAAAAACATTTATTTGTCGCAGGGACAAGACGTGCATACAAAATTAGGAAAAATAAACAATAAACACGCAACGCATAACAAACATTTAGCATATAACAAAACGGAACAGAAATAAAAAAAAAGTTGACAGCTTGCACGTCGAGAGTGCGACAAATAGGTACCACTCAGCATGATGCTGTACTATGGGGGGCCCACAGCACAGCGCTTCTCTTCAGTGGTCACCCGTGAAAAAACGTACGGAAACCAATACAGCATAAGTATTTGATTGTTATGAGTAACTAAAATAAAACAGAGAGTACTTAGATTATAACATAACACAGCTTAAGAAACAAAAATCATTGTTTGTTTGCTGATGTTTTTCTTTGCCGTTTTATGAGCACCGGTGATGAAATAAAGCACCCATAGCGAAGTGCCTGCTGGCTTCGAACCCACCATCACCACAGTTCATCAACATCATTTCATCTTCGTCCAGGTTAAGTTTTATTACCTCTTGATCTTCTAACTTCACGTCACATTCATTACTCGCATAAACTTCCTTTTAAATTCGTTCGTCCAGGTGGAGTACCGCTGCACACGATGTACAGCTGTGCTCCAATTTGATGGGCTTAGCTGCAGGTGAAAATAAAAGCACACGACAGTTTCTACTTTTATGGTTAAGTTCGTCTATAAGGTCACACATAAACAAAATCTGTTTGAACAAATTCTCAATTAATGCAATTCAATTTTATATCCTAAGGAGTCTGTCTCTGTCCAATTTTTACTTACACTGATGTGTAAACGGACCCTTCAACCAAGCATTGATCAAAAGTAATTCTACGTAAAAATGATTACTGGGAAATGACATTTTTTTTTCCGTGAAAAATCACGGTTTACGGTAGAACTCAATGTTATGCATTCAAAACCATTGTGCTGATTGAAAAGGGGTATTTAAAGTACAGTCTGTTAAAACAAGAATTCCTCCTAGACTCCGTAACTAGAAGATTCTTTGGTATGGTCCAGAACAATATAATTATGGCAATAACTGGGAGAATAAGTACCTTTCGGTCTCGGTACTGTCTTTGTCAACCGCAACTCGACGTATTGTGGCGACAAAAATATTTAAAAAAACTTTCTAAAGAATTTTAAAGTGAAATAAATCTGCTCTACCCAGAAAGCATCTAATATACCGCAGTCAAAGCTACACTTTTCTTTCAAAACACTCTAACAACCAGAAAAATAAAAAGCATTCTTCCACACTTCAGTCAAAGGAAATACTCCTCTATTCCACAAAGAAGCGCATCGTCAACGTTACCGTACCGCCGCTGTACCGACCAGCAACATTTGCTCACTTAACCGACGTGGCGGAGGAGAGGTAATGCGTTATCACCGGCCGCTCGGCGCTGACCCACTTGCGTCCACAATAAAACACCAAATGAGTTATGGACTTGGGACACACGAGACTTTAAACTTACCAACTGAGTTTCAGAAGTTGATTTTTATTGAACTTTCCAAGTTTTTATGTGATGGCGTTTGTATTTTCCAGAGCAGATGTATATTTGATGGTTTATCCTAGTAGATTTGGTTGATGTGCGGTCTAGGGGCCGATACCCAGGGGTGGGGTAAAGTGTTATTATATAGGTTTTTCAACCAATTTCTCGTAGTAGCCTTCTTTTTTTTTTTCAGGATGGGAAATCATCAAATAACTCCTCCCGCTCTGGGCGGAGCAGGAGGGAGTGTCAGACTTTTACTGACTAAAACAATCCATGTTCCTTCCTCGCCCTTTGTGTTCCGGGGCCACGGTATCTCTTTCAAATAGTCCCGCAGCCCCGGCAGGCTTCGGCCCTTGCGGACCCCTTCAATGTTGCTCATGTCATGAGACGTACGGACGGCGAGCTAGCCCATAGCTCCCCGTCCACAGGCCCGCGCCTACGGTGGCAGGAAGCCACCACGTGGCGCCCGACGCCCGGGGCGTCTCCCGCGGCGGCTGGGACGTGAGGATCTCTCCCTCTCACGTTCCGCCACCTCCTTCGATAGCATGACTGCTTCGCAGAAGGAGGTGACGGCGTCCCATTCCGTCTCGCTCCGGACCATGGCACGAACCAGGGCCGGAAGCGAGAGGTCGCCGCCACCGATCGCCACCTCGAGGACACGGCGGTGCTCCAACCAAGCGGGGCACACCTCCACAGTGTGCTCCACCGTGTCCTCCGGTCGATCCTCGCAATGAAAATACCCGGGCGTCTCCTCCCGCCCGATTCGGTGCAGGAATTTCCCGAAACATCCGTGTCCGGTAAGAACCTGCGTCAGGCGGAAGGTGAGGACGCCGTGGCGTCTCTCCAGCCACTCCTCAAAGAGGGGACTTACCGCCACTATTGTGGCGTGCCCTTTCTCGTTGTAGCCTGGAGTCTGCATTTATGGCATTAGGCTCCCCTCTCTGGGGCTGCGGGACTGTTCGAAAGAGACACTGCGGCCCTGGAACAAAAAGGGCTACGAAAGAACATGGATGGGTTTTAGTCACTAGAAGTCTGACACTTCCTAATGCTCCGCCCAGAGCGGGAGGGGGGTATTTGATGATTTCCCATCCGGAAAAAAAGGCTCCCCTCCCTATAATATGGGACTTTAGTATAACCTTCAAAATGTACAGGATATCGGACCGTACAACTCTGCTTATTCGTTCAAGTATTACAGGCGTACAGTTATGACGTCATGCTAGTGGTAGTTACGAAGATTGGTATCTGCTATAGTTGTCTGACTGAACCTGTTACAATCAATATCATAATAATGCATTTTATATGCTACTAGCGACATCTCTTAGTTTAATTATAACTTCTAGCCAATATGTAACTACTTATCTGTGGGTCTATGGACAGCAAGTCACCGTGTGTTTCAATAGAACCCAATCATAGACCTGTACTATTTGCGTTCCTCATGAGAGCTCTACTTTTCATTAATTTCAATAGAATTAAATATTTTTACTCAATTAGGTATATTGCGAAGAAATACATTATCTTTCGTTCTGAGGCAATCGCATGAAAAGGCAGTTTTCTTTCTTTAAATGAGTCCTCAATGTAAGCACTTAATCGCACATATTTTTTGTGGGTTTACCGTGTCGGAACATTCCGCGTAAAGCACCGATAATAAATAACAGAAACATGACTTGCAATGTAAGTGGATCATACTTCTTTGTACATAATATTTCTTTGCAGGTCCGTGAATTTGAAATTTCATTTAGTCAGATGATTTATAATCATTCTCATACAATTTACTTTTATATCTACCTAAGTAGTATTTATTCATTGAATATTTAAATCATTAGATGTGCCCACACCGTAGTTACCGCTTAGGCACGCGCCACACGCGAAGCGGCATGCATGTTGCGGAACAAACAAGTTAAAGAATTGCTGAGAGCACGCCATGAGTCACTACGACGCTACGTCGCTCACTTGGGAACTTAAGTGACGAACGCGCTTGCCGCTTTCGGTCAGCTCCCGTCGCAAGTCGCACCTGACGTTGTGAAAGGAGCACAAAGCTGCGCAAAAAAAGGCATGTCTGATGATTCAAATCTTTGCTTTTCATCAAAGAAATTACGTTCTCATGCTAATCTAGGATTAAAGAAATAACCGGTGTTGAGCTGCAAGTCATACTCACATTAAGTTGCTTTGTGAACGTATTTTCATGTTTTAATAAATATTATTACTCAAACACAATGGAATGGTAATTGGCTGAGTGGTTTTGATATAAAACCCTCATGGGTGTCGTGAAGGACTGCTAGGGGATTAAGGATGATTCATTTCTGAATTCATAATTATGGACTTAAAAATACACAGTCATCGTTTTTGTACTGCGATCATAAATAATTATGTATGTTCTTACGTGCGTGCAGCGTGCAGGATTATTTTATGATGATGAAAATTACCGCTTGAGTAAATTGAGAGCTGAAGTAGAACACAAGTATGTATATATACACGTTCTTCTAATTGTTATTCAGGCACCAAAAGATTTCGGTACATCTAGGCACATGCTGGACTATCTGTTGCCCGCGGCTTCGCCTGCGTTGAACTCGGTAATTATCCCATGGGAACGTTATAACTACTCATCACCATCATCATCAGCCTATAATGTTCCCACTGCTGGGACACAGGCTTCCCCTCTATGAGATGGAATGGGCTCTAATCCACCAAGCGGGCCCAGTGCGGATTGGTAGATGTCACATGTCTTTGAATTTTTTGGTTCTAGGACATGCCGGTTTTCTCACGATGTTTTCCTTCACCGTTTTGAGAGCAGTGGTGATGAAATAAATCACACAAAGTAATGCACCTGCCTGGGTTCGAACCCACGACTTACTGTTCGTAGGTCTTATAACTACTACCGCAATAGAAAGTATTCTGAGTCTCATCCCAGGTCAGTACTGTGTGCCAAGTTTTATCGAAATCCGTTCAGCCGAAAAAATCTGAAAAGGCAGACAGTGTTACATTCACATTCATTATGGATGAATGACTGATCTGACTTCGAGGACAAGTCACTTTACTGTCAATACACGACACGGGTCACTACACAACCATCAAAAACTTCAGGCTCTCATAGTTCGACAATAGTTGACAACATAACAGGAAAATCCCAACTTACATGATTTATCTCCTCACATCACGGAGGACATTCTCCGTAATATATCAATATCGGATAATAAATATCTGTCCAAGCACATAATTCATACTAGTTAGTACACAAGCGTCGCCTCCCGGCGCGCGGTGCGCTCGCATAGTACGGCCGATGCTATTTCCGCCCCCTTACGCGGTCGTTCACCCCTTGGGCCTGTTCCTGAACTTTTATGGAAGGTACGCATTTAAAGATCAATCATAGCTTGTGACGGCGTAGGCAGAGATATTGGTTGAATAGATAGATGTAGATGCACTGATATCAAGGAGACAGAGTTATTGTAAACTCAGGGAAATTCATTGTTAAATTATAAATCCTACATAACTTTTTCGTGTTATAACCGCGATACCGTTTTATACAATTACAGTTAAATGTGATTTGAAAATACGGACTATTTATATGTTAGTAGTTAATTATTCCAATAAGTTCGGACAGATAAGTAGAAAAAAAAGTATTACAAGTATTAACGCTTAAGCTAAATTATAATAAGGTACTATCACGAAAGAAAAATCCCAAATGAAAAAAAAAATCGACCGTTTAGATCTATTCCAATCAAAGCGTCGTCGCAGGTGAAGCGGATGGTATTCTCAACTCGAACTAAAAATACGCGTTCCTGATACAAAAATACCAAACAATGAAAATGCCTTCAAAGTAAAGTGCTTTTCTTATAACATCACTATTATAAAGACCAATCTCGCCACCGAGTAAATAAAAGCACCAACCTCACTCAAAACATATTCCTAAGCTTTAGAAAAATCGCGGTGAGTACAAAAAGTGCTATTTGATTTATGTAGGTTTCTTGTACCATCTATCAAAGTGTTGATGACGACGTGTTCATGTGTCGACCACCCTGGAAGTATGTATGAATAAATAAAACACGCTGTATCACCATCGATCATTGATGGCATGTAGTGTGATAAGGGTAGTTTGATTCGAGATTAGATTAAAGTTGATGTTCTTATGCCTGTGTACGTACTATCGAGGACACTCCCGCCTGATCACCACTAAGCTGATTTTTGCTTGCACTTAAAACATAGAAACGGTCTCTATCCCCGCCCCGTTGACTTTATATAGAAATAATTAATGAAAAGATACCGATCGGCGACACATGCCAAACGAGAGTTATTGTTATTTTGCGCGACAAAGTAGACGCTTTCCTAATAGGCCTAAAGTTTAAGGTGGAGTGGCTCGACGCCTCCGCATGATTTAAGCGAAAAAAAATTTACTGATCAGGCGGAAAAGACCACGACTGTACACCCACTCGTGGAGGGTAGTTTGATCATAGTGTAAGAAGAACAAATCGACCTCTTGGCTGTACAACTTTTGAAACATTGTTTTAGCTTAAAATCGGAAACCCTTCCGTTTGAATCGTTTTATTCACATACTGTATGGAATGTGTACTTTATTTCCACTAAACAAAGGTGAAAACGACTTATGGATTATTTCCAAAAGCTGGCTAAGAACATGTTATTACTTATAAGTGGCATCTATGTTAAAACTAAATAATTATTTTTACTAATTACAAGGCTAGCTAAAAATAAAGAAAAATATCCTAACTTCCTAACCATAATATTATAAATGCGAAAGTGACCACTGAACCGATCAACCTGAAATGTTGCATATACGTTGTCAGGTGCCCACGAACGGACATAGGGTACCTACTTTTCATCCCAAAGAAAATTATCGTTCCCAGGGAAAACAACAATAACGTTATTATGTCTTTCGAATCATGATTGAATAGGGATGATGACTGACTAAAAAAATATCATTCTGTTTAGTCCGTCAGTTAGATTATCGAAAAATATTAGATACGTGTTTTTGGTTTTATCAAATTAATAAAAATTGAAGAAGATAAACCGTGTCAAAGATCATGAGTGGGGGCTTGTGATGTCACATTTGAGAAAAATATATACTCAAATGTGACGCCACACGAGTTTTCGACGCACTGTATCGTCTTAATTTTTTGTTTACGTGAAAAAAGAAAAAATATGTGCCCAATATTTTTTGGAAATCTATCTAACGGACTCATTAGATTTTTTTGTCCTCGACCCTATTATATTATAACAAGCAGAGTACAACCCCAATTGACTGTCAAATACTAAATTAATGCGAGCGAAGCTGCGGGGAAAAGCTAGTTCCAAATAAAACTTTAGCAAACGTAAGCAAGCAAACAATCGAATAGGTACTGTGATTGATAACACAACTCTCGCAGTTATCCCGGGGGTTCCATGCGTTATGAGAGAAACAAAAGTTACTATCTCATGGGGACAGGGCGCACACTTTCACACATCATTTCAACGTGTTATTGGAGTTTATTGGTATGAGTCAAGTGGTATTAGTGGATCACTCACATTTCGGTGAGGTATAGCAGAGGTAGGATTTCATGGCTTGCAGCTGTGAATGATGTTGGTGGTCGGGCAAGTGGTGACTGCTAAGATCACGAGCGATAAAAAATATTGGATAAAGAAGATGTGCTGCGCCGATCACAAATAAATTGACTTAAGGGCATGAGAGTGATGCTGAGACTAACAGCCGGCAATAGAATCATTGTAAACATTATAATTAGTTAAATACTATAACGTTATCAAGATTTAAAGCAGACTTTGAAGGCGGTCTGTGACAGACTCAAAACAATTAGGGTGCTACGCATTTAAGTTTATCTCTAGACGCTGCCGCAAATCCGTGCTCTGTGTATTTCAGGCAAGCTGAAATCTTTCAATTGAAAACAATTAACTCACTTCCACATTTATTTTACTCGACTCGTGTCCCGTCCGTCCCGACTCTAGACCAAGGTGTAGTCCGACATCACTCATAGGATTCATACGCCATTACTTCTACATTAAGAATCAGAGACAGTCATTTATATGGGATATGATTCCTGTGCCAAAAAAAAATAACAGGTTCCTAGTGCTAGATTTGGGTAGATTGCGAGGCATTGCAAAAATCAGTCTTCTTGTTTAAGACAACTACAGGAGCTAAATTAGCAACTCTATTTGTGGTGGTTCAAACTTCGTTTGAAATCCTGTTAGAATAAAGTTCTAATCAGCTTGCACTACAAAGTGGTTGTTGTGTCAGTCACTGCGGGCTGGATAAAGCGATGTGAGTGGTTTTTTGCAAAAAAAAATTGATTGAACTAAAAAATAAAACACTATCATGCTAATATGTTGCTTGTAGAATTATTTGCCAAAAAATCAGAATGATCGCATGTATTTTAGTAGTATTTTAGCTTAACCCCGAATTCCTTTCCTTTTTTTTCTTTTATTTCTGACACTATGTTGTTTAGCAAAAAATAATCGTTTATTACGAGTACCTACCTATAACATGCAATTTTTACTTCATATACAAGTTTCGTTTAAGCTTAACGGCTCAATGTGTTTGTACACTGTTTAATATTCCAATACCCCGAGCTATTAAGTAATACGAGTACAGTTTTAAAAACATAGTTATATCAGTGACACGTAAACACATTATTGTGTGGTTATTAGCTTTCTTTCTGTAGCTAGTTGAATAGATAACACAAAGGTAAGTAGGTAGTTGAATAGAGATTACGAAGGTCTTTTTCTGTTTAGCATAAAGCACGACCAAGGCAAGTATGCGTCCCAGAGCGGGAGAAGTCATTTGATGATTTCCCATCCGAAAAAAAAAAAAAAAAAAAAGGCAAGTATGCGTGGCTTATGCAAGTTATGCATTCTTATCGTGTTTCTACTGTGGCTTCACAAGCCTTAGGCAGTACATCACGATTACATAATTTTTATTTTTAACCGATATAAGACAGGCGCTTCTGTAGTCACTGAGTTTCAATAACGAATAAAACATTAACTATGAGACTGTGTGAATAAGTTTGTTCCATTGACTGAACAGCACACGCAGACATTACGCCCAGTTGCCTTCCCCGACCACTCAAATCTTTTCTCCACAAACAAAGCTAGCTCAACTAGATCTAAACATAGCCCACAATATTCTGATCCTACATATCAAGAGCCCTCAAGAACCTTTTCAAGCGAAATCTTTTGAATTCCTCGTTCTTTGTGCGAAAGGAATCGTTTAATTGTTCGCCAACAAAGCCTCGAACATAAACATGGTGTGTACGGAATATTCTCAACTCTATTGTACTCTGATATTTACAAATCGGTACATGATTTTTCACGATAAATAAGCGCCATTTTTCACTGTTTTTCTTTCACTTCAGCCTTAACCCTGCTTTTATTGAAGCAATTCTTTTGTATCCGATTGTTTTGATAAAGCGCTGAATCTAATGGATTCTGTACACAATGGGTGGGAACATCTTAAGACCATCCTTTTGTCTTGAAAGCTAACCTGGTGTTCTTTATTATCACAATTGGTTTGCACTGTTTTAGACTTTCACGATTTTTCACTATACTTAAAGTACTTACGGGATGATATCCGTGATTTTCCCGCGATCATGATGCTTGCAACAGCGTCGAAATATCAGGAGCTCATAGTAACCAAGGAAAACCACGGATATCATCCCGTAAGTACTTTAAGTGTACAATTGGTTTCTTTATCCATATCCATAAAGAGTTTAAGCAGAGGTGTACCTAATAATACACCAACATTTCGCCAGTTATGTTTAAGTCCTATGTAATAGGGGACAAGCCTATTTCCATCTACAGGGCACAAATCCAGATGGAAACCCCAATAACACTTTGCCCGACCTGGGAATCGAACCTAGGATATTATGCTCAGCAGTCGCCATTTTTCTGTTTAAGCCGAATACTCTATCATTTTTGAGATGACAGAAAGTAACTTTATTATTGCTGGTATAGTAGTATGTAAAAGGCAGTAGTAAATAGTGATTACTAACTAGACTGGAGTAACTATTAATAGCACACAATAAGCAAAAGGATCGTGTTTACCATGTATTAGTTGTAAAAAACTACTGCACTACCACTATCATCAGATTTGCAATATCTCTTGATATTTCTAAATCTAGTTCACCCCTCACATTTTCATGCCATTTCCATACCTTGCACAGCATATTTCCAAGCGCCGTTACAGAATACTCTCAAAGGTTAAGCAGTATTGATACAAAGGGGTCGCGGTAACTCAACAAACTAAGTATACGTAAGAAACAGTCAGCTATTTCGCAAGTAAGGGGAGGCGCGCATTACCGGCAACAATTGGACCATATTTATGGATTTCGGGCCAATTCACCTGTATCCAACTGTTGAGATTTTATATGGTAACGTGTGCGGGAAATAGTTGAGAATAAAGAAGTAGGCAATGTTTGGTATATAGCAGTTGAATGTTGCGGGTAGGAAACACGATTTTCAGCTATAAAATGTTAGACAAAGCAAAAACACATGGGACTGAATTGAGCCACATAAATTTCCTGTGTGTTCTATTGAAAGTCGTTGTACGAATTCGAAATGCTTTGTAAGCGATTGTTACTTGTCGAAACCCTCAGATACTGGAACCAGAGAAATCCTGAAGTTAATTATAGCTTTGAGTAGAATAGAAACTATCTGGAGCCTCAATGAAAACACTGTTTCATGTTAAAAAGGTACTGCTCACAAAACTTTATTGCAGTAGCGTTCTGAAACCTATCGGGTTTTCCACCTTTTTTTATTAAAGTAAGCTTCGTTTCAAAACGTAAAAGTTTTATCAACCAAATATTTAACCAAGCTACCTACTAAATTATATCGCTCACCATTGTCGATAACAATATCGAATTATTTACAGGCAATTAAATGCCATTTGCACAGCAATTGAGTGCTTTGTGAGTTTTCCGCACAAACTAGTGACAATGAAAGAGCACCATGAAACGGAATGGCCTGCCACAATTTATTTACCTGCGAAATGCACGGATGCAATTATTATGTCACCGTTGATTACACAAAGCAGACATTTTTAAAAGCTTAATGGCCTTTCACACACTTAATTGCCTTGCGCATTCTGAATTGTGTGAGTTTCCTAGACTGCAGCCGACCTGCGGCCATTTTAGTTTGGAAAGAAAACAATGTAAGACTGATTATTTTTTTTTCAACTTGCATGTTTTTTTACACACAGTGTTTACTTTTTTATTTATGTGTCAACTGAAAACGAACAGCTAGGTATGCCAGAAGATGATTTTCCTCATCCATATCCGTCACAGATCTACTGAAAGCTAATGCTCAGTTTTTATTTAGTGTATGTACCAAACAAACGAAACGTGAAACTATCAATTTAAAAGCCATAACGCAATGTGCCTAAAATATGACCAGTGAATTTGATTGGCAGCCTTATTAATTTGTTATGTTTTGGTAATTCGGACAATATTAACATAAATATCAGTATCAATATTAACATTATTATGGACTGAATGTTGTTCATTATTATTTTGTGTATTTTGCAATATTTGGGAGATTGCCGTGATTGAGTTGACTTGAACCTCGTTTTAAATATTTGCCTATACCGTGAGAGATACTTTTTATATAATGCCACAGTTATTTGCATTATATCGTATTCTCTTGTGGCCAGATGTTTGGCTTCGTGCCGTTGATAGTGTGTGGTGTAAAACAACAGCGAAAGATACGATATTAGACGAAGGATTTCATAGATGTTGTACTTGTTATAAATAACCGCTGGAAGGTAAATAATGGTAAGGTTTTCGATCGACAGTAATGACGAACGTCTGCACAAACTTCCACACGACACTTTCATGCGATACCAAAGTTAATACAGTATAATATCTTACTGAACCCTGTAGAAAATAACTTCTGTGTTCCCGCTTACGCTTATGATGTAGACCACTCCTTTCGGCAGCAAACCGTGGACCAGCTGAGCTATTCATCGGCGTATTTTTACGGAGTTTTGTCGAGGCGACAGGTGCGCGCCGCACACTGCACGTTCAGCTATTGTTTGATTTTCCATTATATTTCCTTGACTTTATTTGTTTTTAGTTAGTTCAAATTTAAATATTATACTGAAACAACTGTTGTGAGATATGAAAAGGCATGCACGTTAAGAAAAGACCGTTAATAACATACACTAGAGTTCGTGTGATCATATTAGACCGATCCTACATCTAACGGCCGAAATTAATAACCAATCTAATCCAATATCTCTACATTTAAGATCGAAAATTCAATCCAGATATGTAGTAAAGTGTAGCTACAAGCGATCCTCGGATTGCAATAGCAATCTTTTCAACTAATCGATCTTTGAGAGGACGGATCATAGACTACAGATTGCCCTCTGTTTGAAAATGACAGTTGGAGTGTGTCAATAACATATCCGTTGAATTTGACGTTTGTTTTGATCTGTGTAAACAATCCAAATCTTAATCTTAGAATTTCCTGAGATAGCAGATTTACTTCACGGATTTTATTTGAAAAATGGCATTGTCAATATTCTCCAGTGATAGTGACAGTGACAGTGATTTGGAAGTTCTGGCTCAACTATCAGATTGGGATAGTACTGATAGTGACGCTGGTGAAGAAATAAGACGTCAACGCGCTTCTTCGCGGAGAATTAAAAGGGTGAATTACATGCAAAGTCTGGATGATGCGGAGTTTACTTTTAGGTTTAGGCTGTCAAAATTAGCAGTAAATTTACTGTTGACTGAAATTATGCCTCTCATCCGTGTAACCTCATCAAGGTAAGTTGCAAATAGTAGGTACTTACTTACCTAAAAAAACAGCTAGGTACCTTTATAATACTTGTTTTATAGTATAATAATGTTTTCAGAAATCATGGAGTGCCACCACTGCATCAAGTGTTGATGACTTTAAGATTTTATGCATTAGGCACTATGCTGATTTCTGTAGCTGATTTTGTGGGAGTATCAAAATCAACAGCAGGCAGAATAGTACGGGACATTTCATCAGCAATTGCCACATTGTATGATGAATACATTTTTATGAATCATGATGCTGCAGAAAAATTTTATGAAATAGCTGAATTTCCTCGGGTAGTTGGAGCAATAGATTGCACACATATTCGTATACAATCTCCATGTAAATGCATAATTTATATTTCTGCAATTTATTTAACTAAATAGGTACTTAAACTAACATAAAACTTCTTTCAGGTCTATTAATAGGTGAAGAATTTAGGAACAGAAAGGGTTACTTTTCCCTCAATGTCCAAGGTGTCTGTGATGCTGATTTAAAACTCATGAATGTGGTTGCTCGCTGGCCCGGTTCTACCCATGATGCAACAATTTTTAACAATTCCATCCTAAGAGGTTCCGTTTTATAATTAAATAAATTTTAATTACATTTTTATATTATTAAATTAGCTAATAATATTACAATTTTATTTTTATAGCCCAGTGTGATGCAGGACAGTTAAATGGTCGTTGGCTACTTGGAGACAGTGCCTATCCAAATAGAAGCTATTTGCTGACACCTCTATTAAATCCAAGGACTGAAGCTGAACAAAGATACAATGAAGCACACATTCGGACCAGAAACACAATTGAAAGGTATTGCATCAATAGGCAAGTTGTAGTGATTACAACACAATCTATGACAAATAAAATTGTTTCATTATGTACTTGTTTTATTTTTATGTGGATTATTTAAGTGTATGTTTTCAGAACATTCGGCGTTTGGAAACGAAGATTCCCTGTTGTGGCACTCACAATGCGTGTTTCATTGCCAGTTGTTCAAGCAATAGTTATAGCCACTGCAGTACTACACAATATTTGTAGGAATAATAATATTGAGGAAGTTCCCCCCGAGGTTGACTTGGAATTGGAAATAAAAAATGCCATTTATGATGGAAATATTCAAAATATGGAAGATCAAAACATCCAAACAAGAGCTGATCTCATTAATAATTACTTCAATTAAGAAATAAAACAGAATTGTGCACTATTCAAACTTTTATTTATAAAAATCATCAACTAAAACAGGCTAATGCAAAATGAAAAATTTCACAACAACAAAATTTCATTTATTTTTTAACTGTTCTAACTCTAATTTTAGTTTTTCATTTTCTAATTTTAATTTTTCATTTTGTAATAAAACATTTTGGAGTTTAGCATCAATGCACAGTTTTTTGGCTGCATAATATTCGGCTAATGCAACATTTCTGGATGTTTTGCCATCATCTGCCGTTTTCAATTGTTTTCTTACCTGGAAAACAGAAGTTTTTTTTACAATCATTACATTATTGGGTATTGCTATATATTTTTCCTGGTTCTAAGATATCTAAAACCTAACAAAAACTATTTATCCATTAGTAAGAGTCGAGTGACAACATATACCTATACATAAATACATAGGTTCTATAGCTTGTAAACCCATGTTATAATCAAGACACTCAAGTGACTCAAGCTGAAATTGTGAACTTACAATTTCACCATCATTTCATGAACAAAAAAAAAACATGTGTAACAAAAAATTACCTGTTCTAGGTGTTTTAAATGTAAGCCTCGTTGGTGTGGTTGTAGGACCAGTTTGCTCGACTACACTTGGACCACTTGTTATTTCATACTCGGTAATATCAATTACCCCATTACCTATAGACGGTATATTAGTTATGCCTTCTACGCTGAGTTCACTGTCTAGTGGTAACATTCCAGCTTGTCCCCTAATAGGCTCATCATCACCACCCACATCACCGTCATCGAGAGAAACTAATTCTACCAACTCTGGTTCCTTGTCACCACCAAACGGCACTACAAAACCACTGACTGTACTCCCTAGTACAGCTGCCACTCTATCCAATATATCATCTGGGGGTATGTATTCTGGAACCCCACCCCCAGTCTGTAAAAAAATATTCATTAAATTCATGAACAACTAAATTAATTTATAAAAAGAATGCATCAATAACTTACTTGAATGCGGTTCATCCTTAGTTTTGCACTATGTTTGCGAGCATTCTTTTTTAAATTTTCCCATTTTAAGCGTAGCTGCTGTGGTGTTCGACGACAATTTGAGGCAGTGGCATTAAAATGGTTTGTAATTCGAATCCATTCTTCGGTTTTCATTTTATTGTTGGTGGCGTTGGTTGTTTTAGATAGTAATATTTTATTACTTTCTACCAAACCCACCAAAAACTTTGTTTCGTCCTTTGTCAAAGGTTTGCCTCTTACCTATAATAAGCAGAAATATTATTTAGAAATGTTTACGAGTTAAGAAAATCGTAGCAATCTCACCTCCAAAATTATAAAATCACTTACCACTTCAGACTCCATAGCCATTGTATCACAAGTAAATTAGATAAAAAATATTGCAAGCCAAAATTAAATTTTTGTTTAGCGGCGGCGGCGGCGGCAACTTTTCACTTGTTTGACATGACAACAAAAAATACCACGACGCCACAGATAATAAAACGCGTCCTAGCTTTTAGCCGTGTCGTGACATTCCTTTTAACTAACACGTTTTGAATTTTATCACGAATTTGTTCGTATTAATAGAATTGTTACGTCTTCGGTAAATATATATAATAAAAGTCCATAAAACAGTTTTTTAAAGCTTAAGTATGCTTAGCTTTTTATTATTACAAACAAACGAACAATGTCTATTTTTATAAATTTTGCGTACAACGGAATGACGAAGAGGGAAAGGATTTCAAGATATCTGCAGATTGAGCGACAGCAGGATCGTCTTTTTTCATTATTAGGACGCGGTTTGGAGATCGATCCATAGATTGGTATATACCGACGATCGATTTCTATCTTGGATCATAGATTCAATATTAATTTCGGCCGTAAATCGTGTCACCCTAGCTAAACCAGTCTTTATAAACATTTTAATGGGGCAGCTACAGTTTCCAAGCATAAAGTATTTCTAACCCGAGGGCCACGAAACGAACGCATATAGCTTTTTTCGCTCTGCACTTCAAAAGTCAGCTTAAAGCGGTGAAAACAAATTGAACCTACTTTACACAAGGATAACCTTGGTAATATTATTGTATAAATGAATACAAATCTATTTTTGACGCCTGTAGCGAATAACGGCCAAAGCAATAGATTCTCTTTTCAAATACTACTTCATTGTGTGGAACCGCTCAACTTGTTACGTCACATAAAGTACTGACGTTTCTACAGAATTTATTCTTTTCTGTGATGTAGCTTTCTGTCTTTTATTTAAACCTGTATTTCTTGAGTTGTTATTTTTTATTTTACTGTCGGTTTACTTGTTTATTTAATTTACCATGGAGTTTCTTGCCCGTTCTTCTCCATAGAGATCTACGTAAGGGAATGGGCAACTACAGTACTTTCTCAAGTTATTATGCCTTGTGACTGTGACTGTAGCTTTGCTTTTTTGTATTTTCGACATTCAAAAGTGCCGTAATGGTCTAATTGAAATAAATGATTTGAGTTTGAGTTTGAGTTTGAGTTTACATTGACAGTTACACTGATTTTCTTTCGATCGGTATTTTTTTTTCTTTTTTGCTTCTGATAAAAGCTATTTATTTATATTTTCCTTTTTTAGGTTTTTTTTTAAGAAATATATAAAGAAAACACGTACCTTATCTGTTTGTATAGCCTAAAAAATATCAAATAAAGAGATCACAGCAAACAAGGCCTTTAAGGACATTAAGTTAGCTGATTCACCTCTGTGTGGCCCACCGGCCACAGAAACATTTTGTAAGATAAACAGTAGGCACATATAAATGATATTCCGATTCTGATTCTAACAATAGCCCCACCGGTTCCGATCAAGTGGCTGTCAGGGCTGTCCCGAGCAGTTGCTGTCCGTCCGGCAGGCGCTGCCACCGGCACGGCACGGCGCGCGCTCAGCCGGCATAATTACCTTACTACTTAGATGGTTTCACTGAAAGATCTACTACACAGAGCGGATTTCACCAAAGAAACTGACGAACTAAAAAGGCGTTCAAAAACCGGCTAAGTTTTTTCAACGTCCTTGTGGGAACTATGGAGTACCAAATACTGATCCACTTGACAGTCAAGTTGACGACCTGAATGGCGCAGCGGTAGTGAGGCTGCCTTACGTTCTTAGGGTCCCGGGTTCGAATCCCGGTTGGAGCAAATGTTTGTGTGATGAGCATGGACATTTATTGTTTCCGAGTCATGAATGTTTATATGTACAATAAGTATGTATTTACAAACAAAAAATATCTATGTATTATATCAACTACCTGGTGTCCACGACACAAGCCTCGTTGCTTAGTGTGGCACTAGATGGCGCTGTGTGTAATGATAGTCTAGCGATATTTATATATATTTATATTTAAGTTATCAAAATAAGCGAAGTCGCCATTGTTTAACTATTGTGTCTACTTCGCTAACAGATGAATGTTTATTTTTTATCGTTTTCTTATCCCATGATCTGTCCACGAAGTAGACACAATAGTTAAACAATGGCGTCTCGACCAAATTGGTCATTCGACAGATCATGATTTATAACAATAATTAACATACTCTGGAGTTTCGCTAGCTATTTATTTTTCAGCAGAAGATACAGAACTAAACGTTAATAGCCTACTAAAAACGGGTTCCTTTCAGACTTTCCCGCTACCATTGCGCCCCTACCCCTTGCCTCAAGTCATAATAGCGTGTGTCTGATACAGTGTCGCTGTGTCGCAGGGGTCTCAGCAGACAATATGTGATTAACGTCCCATCGCCGGCGCGTGACGTCACAGGGTGCACCACATTGTCCCCGATTGGACGATTGGTTGTTAATGAGATCGGAAACTGTGGGAATTGCACGCGAGTGTCTATACACATAGTGTGCTGCAGATAATTGGGGTTCGTGATTGTGTTGATAACGTAGTGTTTGTTTATATTGATAGAGCGAGCAGCGATACAGGTGTTGTAGCGACACTATAAAAAGTACTACAGCGCCAACTGTGACGCAAAATGAAGAACTAACAGGACTTAAGACTAGGTATAAAAAAAACCCGTCAACAACTGTCGGGTCTACCCGACAGTTGTTGACGGGTTTTTTTTATGGCCCACCAGACATAACACCCGTCTGTTCGAGGATCTGAGGACCCTACCTTTTCTATGAGGGATAAAGAAGTTTTCAATACACTTCTTCGAAAACTGGTTCTTATCGCACTACGATTAGTTTCAACATGCAATGTATTTCACACGCGTTTTTCGCACACGTGCGGGAAAAATAAAGAAAATGTTCTTTATTTTTCCCGCACGTGTACAGGTAACAAATATACTTATACGAAGTTCAAATCGGTTCAATACCTAAAGTCGGAAGTGAATGCTTATTTTTTTTATTTCGTCAAAGCATTATGCGTCTCTACGGCGTAAATATTTTTTGAACATTCAAACAGTGTCTAAAAATAGAATATCATAGATAAACATGATTACTTATTTGAAACTAAATAGACAAATGAACACTTATTGGTGTTCTAAATTCAAAAATACGAAAAAAATACTTTTTTATTATATTAGGCTGTTTATCGGCTTCATACCTTTGCTTTAAATCGCTGAAAATTAAAATCATAGTCTTTTATTAATTTATGACAAAAATATTTTTCATTACTTATTTGAAACTAAATAGACAAATGAACACTTATTGGTGTTCTAAATTCAAAAATACGAAAAAAATACTTTTTTATTATATTAGGCTGTTTATCGGCTTCATACCTTTGCTTTAAATCGCTGAAAATTAAAATCATAGTCTTTTATTAATTTATGACAAAAATATTTTTCATTCTTTTATTTTATTTCTTCAAAAGTGTATTGAAAAACGTAGTTTGATACGCGTGGACGTTTGTTATTGCAGTTCTCGGCTCAAAAACACCCTCGCCTACGGCTCGTGTGTTAATTCCGCCTCGAATGCAATAAAACAAATGCAAACTTGAGAGCACTTCGAGCACTGGAATGCAGAGCAGAACTTGGAGCACTGGAATGGTTCTCCTCTTACCTTCAGGAACGCCAGCAGTCATTCCATGTTGGGGATTCGTCGTCATGTTGGTGTGATTTGGAAACTGGTGTTCCCCAAGGCGGTATTCTTTCTCCTCTTCTGTTTTCCATTTTTATTAATCTCCTTACTTCTGACCTTCACTGTGCGTATCATCTGTATGCCGATGACTTGCAGTTGTACTGTCAGGGGAGGGTTGACGAAATGCGAGATCTAATCGACAAGCTAAATAGGGACCTGATGGCCATAAAAACCTGGTCCGGCAAATTTGGTGTGGCAGTAAATCCGAATAAATGTCAGGCTATCATCGTTGGGAGTTCTCGCAGTCTGAGCAAATTAGATAGTACAACCTTGCCACCAGTTCTTTTCGACGGTACGATCGTTTCATTTGGCACTGATGTAAAGGATCTTGGCTTGCACATCAACAGCACTATGAAATGGCATACTCAAGTCGTTCGTGTCAGCCAGAAGGTTACTGGTTCGTTGCGGGCTCTGTACCGTTTGAGAAACTTTTTACCCTCAAATACGAAAACAATGCTTGTACCGTACAACCATTGTTTTCGTATATGTACAGTCCTTAATTTTACCTATCATCGATTATGGTGATGGGTGCTACTTTGACCTGAATGCAGATCTCCTCGACAAACTTGACCGTCTTCTAAATAACTGCATTCGATTCGTTTTCAATCTGCGTAAATATGATCATGTGTCCGAGTACCAGTCTCTTCTTATGTGGTTGCCCATACGTCAGCGTAGGGAGCAAAGGGCGCTTACCACCTTGTTTTCTTTTCTCATTTCTCCCACTTTCCCTAGTAACCTTGCTCCCCACTTTCAGTACATTTGTGCCAACCATAACAGGAGTCTGCGATCATCGCAAAACCGTGTTCTTCACTGTCCCTCTCACCGCACTGACGTCATTCACCGTTCATTTTTTGTGCAATTTATTTCTCTGTGGAATGCGCTTCCCCAGGAAATCAGGATGGCAACGAATCGTTTGACTTTCAAAATTAAAGTTCGAGCGGACATTCGCAAGAAGCTGGCAGTTTCATCACAACGGTAATGTTTTCTCTATTGTTTGTCTTTTATTTTAGTATATCCGTTTATATATCTATTTACAGTAACAAATAGTTTAATATAATTATATTTATAGTATTTTATATATACTTGTAGTTTACCTTAGTATTAATTAAATTTTTTCAGATGTACACCTACCACTGCTTGTCTCTGCATCACCCAAAGGTAGACTGGTAGAAAATGCCTACGGCATTATTTCCGCCTCTGTACTTTGTGCTGGAAGTGTTAAATAAATAAATAAACTTGTCAACAAAAATCATGTCGAGACGCAACTTACTTTCTCGCTCGCACGCGCGGCTCGACCGCATAAGTGCTCATTTACGGAGACGCGGTGCGTTGTGCGGCGCGTCATGCGGCGCGTTGCGCGTTTTCCCGTTTACGGAGAGGCGGTGTCATCTGCGATAATTTGTATTTGCACGTGTGAAGCCGCGAGCACCGCCGCGTTGTCCGCGGCGGTGCTCGCGGCGGGCAACGTTGTTTTTCAACAAACGCGCCTACAATCGATTATCCGTAAACGCTCTCATACATCGTCAATCGTCATATTGTTTGAATTGAAAGCGAGTCGCGCCGCACAACGCACCGCGCGATGCACCGCGTCTCCTAGATTAGTTAGCTTAGTCGCTTCGCGCTAACGCAGTCGAGTCGAATATTTTACCGAGTGAACACGTATTTTTGTGTGGTGTTAACAACAAACAAAATATAATTATGATACTACTTTAAATACTTATATTTCTGTTTTTTTTATAGTTTGTATGATATAGATAAATAGTGCTCTAATTAAAAAAAACTCGGTTTCACTTCAACTCAAAATGCTGAAATGATTATTTTTCAGTATACGTGATCTCCAATTATTATTTAGAAGACTGTACTTAAACTTTTTTTGTAACAACAGTATGGTTTTCTTTGTTATTTTTAAGAAATCTTTCCATGATAAAAAAAAACTAAGGCCCACCGACCGGCCATGCCGCGCCGCCGCGACGCCGCCGCCGCCGTGCAAATTTACAGGCCACGCCGCCGCCGCGAAATTGGCCATCGGCGCTCATATCTAGTACTATTACACCCTGGTCTTCATACCCTTAAAGAGCCTATTTATGAATTTAAGGCCGTGAGTCTGCACTTTAATTATTTGTGTATTCTATATAATCAGGAAAACGTTCGTGAGGAAACATTTTACCAGCACCGCACAGCACTGGGCTGACGTGGTGGGTAAGGGTTCTGTTTAACAACAAACTTGGTTACCTTCTATGTTGTTGTTTTACCAAGGAAGTACCTATGCGTTTGTTTACTTATATAATCTTAAAGATACGCCACATTATTAACACGATTTGTATTATTTTTCAGCTGTACGTGATACAACATCCATCAGGTACCAAACTCCTTTACAAGGAACAGACAAAAAGTTACAATCCATAAAACATGAAATCACGCGTTAAAAACAGGCACGTTTTCAATACGTTCCCCTCACAGGTCACAACACATCACAATCAGTTCACGTCAACTCCTCTTTTTCAATAATAACATTGATATTATTCGGAAATAACACCCAAATGCAAAACAAGATGAATGGTTGTCGTGCCGCGAGCGTGCCCACGGTGCGTGTCGGAGCGTGATGGCTGGCGTGACGCGGGGATTATACGCGCGTCACTGACGTGACAAAAATGGCGATTGCAACTCATATGGTCATGTGTGTATTGTTTGTGACGGGTTTACTGTTCGCACGGCACGGCGGGATACTTCTTGTGTGTTTTTTGCAGGAAGGAATACACATAAATGCTATAAATCATGATCTGTCGAAATACCAATTTGGTCGAGACGCCATTGTTTAACTATTGTGTCTACTTCGTGGACAGATCATGGTATAACCAGCTGTGTGGAAGATAATAGCATGATTTTCCATGACTAGGTTTTTATATTTTAGTTTACTTTGGTTTTTGTACGTTTTACACTAAAACACTAAATACCAAGCACGAAGCGATACATCTTATTTTTTCAGAAATATCACTTAAATAACTTAGCTTCGTTAAAATATTGGTCACTAACACAAGCGAAATACTTTAACGAAAATTGTTGAAAACTTCACTAATTAGATTATTATCCTCGTTATAAATTACAAACAAAGTTTTCCGAATTAATTTTTATGAAAACAATTCGGAGGCATTCAACTGATGCTACTTAATTATTCTTTCCTTGTCTTTAACACCATTCTTAATTTAATTTAGTACTTATCGCTTTATGAAAATTAATTTACCGGAATTCAAACTTTTCATAACAAAGAAAGTCACGTTGATTCTAGCTACTTTGGGTGCTACGTATTGCCTCCTGACATCCAATATTTCAGTCTGTATAGCTCATAACCTACAGGTGCTCATACTCTTTCTACAGTGAACGCCAATCAGTTTATGATGCACAATACTCAACTCAGCTGACTGATCTCACCATAAAACTACGAACTACTCCAGGCATTACGCTTTTCCATACATTTAAATAGCAAAATTTTGTTTGATTTAAGAATAGGAAAACTATAGAATCTAGTTCTCAGGAGATTGATTCGCTTTGATACGATCGAAATAGAACATCAGTTAGGAATATATTTTCTGTTCTGTCTAGAATATGTCAAATGCAAATTTTGCAAACAAAGAGATTCGTTTCTGTGATATGATTTAAGATAAAGAATATAGTTTAACGGAATGACGGCAAAGAATTTACCCGTAGTAACAGATAGATACATAGTTGGTAAGTACAGTGGTTCAAATATAAGCTTATCGGTGTCTTGAAAGAAAAGTCAACTCAAATAAAAGCCTCAGTGAGGCATGAAGGGCGAAGGCCTTCAGAGCACAATTGTCATGATTTTCAAATATGTATTAATTAATAAGATGTGCTGTGATCTATTTAAACTAATATTATGTAGGCTTTTAAAGATTTTAATAATTCGTTTTATATTTTTGAGAAATGGCAACACTGCCTAACCGTCAATGTGAAGCGGGAAGGGGTAGTTTATAAAGCATGGCACTCGGCCGAGAGAGGTCAGTTCGTTGAAAGAAATTGTGGTGTTAAGACTAATAGTCGAATCTATGCCCGATATCCGATAAATGTTATAATTATTGTATTTTGTATAAACTGTGAAGTAATTTAGGAATAAACTCAAGAGTTGATTGGAGTTACAGTGGTTTTATTACAATTCAGAAGTGACAAGAACCACGAGCCATGTCTCAGCGAAATAGTAAGTAATTTGTTTTCTTTTACTTACCTTATTATGAAGTATACTTTCAGTTAAATTTCAAATTTAACAAATAAACTTTTAAGTGTGCACTCTATGGAGGTTATTGTTATAACATGAAATAGAGAAATATGTCTACCCTGTTAAATAGTGATTCAACTGTGCAGAAAGTGTTCATAATTGACATATATTAAATGTGGGTTTTAACAATGCAGCCATGAGATTTGTTGATATTACATGTTAACATCCATTCTAAATAGCAATGTGTGAGTCTAAAACAGTGCAATGTGTGAGTGTTATAAGTAAGCCTTTTAGGCGTCCTGTAGTGATAGCCAAGTAGGCATCCTGTAGTCATAGCCAAGTAGGCGTCCTGTAGTGATAGCCAAGTAGGCGTCCTGTAGTGATAGCCAAGTAGGCGTCCTGCAGAGATAGCCAATAGGCGTCCTGTAGAGATAGCCAATAGGCGTCCTGTAGAGATAGCCAAGTAGGCGTCCTGTAGAGATAGCCAAGTAGGCGTCCTGTAGAGATAGCCAAGTAGGCGTCTTGTAGAGATAGCCAAGTAGGCGTCCTGTAGAGATAGCCAAGTAGGCGTCCTGTAGAGATAGCACAGTAGACGCCCTGTAGTGATAACCATTTAAGCGTGCCGTAGTAAAAGCCATGTAGGTGTACAGATAGTATGCCATGTCGTTAAACTTTTCAAATGAATTGCTTGATAAAAATAATTTAATAATAATTGCCAATTGGCATATTTGAAAATGACTAAATTCAATGTTTTATATACAATGCTCAATTGGTTTTGGTAGTATTATATACGTAGTGCCCATGTACATGTTCTATTTATGATTATTTACAAACATCCTGTGGTAAATATCAATAACTTATTATTCCGGCATTAGTAAATGCCATGATAATTTCCTAAATTGATACCCAGTGAACTAGGTTTGTTCACAGGGCCTAAGTTGTTAGGCGACTTAGTCGAGTTCGCTGGATTTCCAAGTGGGTATGTGTCCTGCTGGTTTATCACAGTCGTCTCACTAGTCGTCAGATGAATTATGAATGCTTAATAGCTTGAGTTCTGCCTATGCTACTACTTAATTTTTATTTCAAATGCTGATGCTGATGCTCAGGCAGAATTCCTGTGATGGGTACAGTTTATTTATATTTAATACAGTTTATGTACTGAGAGTACATGGTTACTGCACTTGATCATTGCAACTATCTGATTGTGCTTATTGCTATTTAATTCACTGAACAACAGATATTTTGATAAACTTTCTCTAATGAATTAATAACGGTGAGCAATGAATTAAAACAAAGGTTAATATAGTAGTTTGTTATTCCCTATCTGTACGGTCTCAACTACCGTACATTGACTTTGCGAACGCAGCAACCTACTTGGATGTCGTGCGTCACAAATATTACGCTATAATTGTAACTTTTCACGCAAGGCAGAGCGAGTCAGACAACAGCAGTGGAACTAACCACTTGTCAAGAGAAGGAATCGCTACCACTTTTAACTACTGTAACTTCTACGTTTTAATATAACTTTAAACACAACTTGCGGTTCTTTCTGTGTACTCCACAACTTAACTAACATCAACTAAGTGATAGTGTACCCTACATTAAATGGTCCTTCGATATACTGTGAGTAGTGTCTCTATTTACGATAGCGAATCGGTTCAGCTGGTCTCCCACAAGCGGGTCGCCCCAGTTGGATTGAGAAGGCGCATTATATCGTACGTAGAGTGCGAAAGCAATAGATAGAAACAAACGACAATTTCAAGACGCTAAGGATTACGCAACTCTACTACGACTACGAGAACGGATCCGTGGAGACTTGAAAGAAGAGCCTGCAAACTGTGGTCTTCGTGTCGTGAACTACCGTCAAGCTATACGTCCATCACCGTCAACTACGTGCTGGACTACTGAGCTACATACATCAAACTAAACTTCTTTTCGACAACTAGAAAAGAGAACTCACTATGGAGAAGCTACAACTCCAACAAGCTTGCTTTGAAAACATCAAAGCGCTGTGTTCTAACTATAAAAAGGACAGCCCCTCAAGGCAAACTGAAGAGTACTTAACCAAACGTCTGGAATCTCTCGAGGCACAGTGGAATGACTTCGAGGAACGACATGGAATTTTGGAGCAAATCTTAGAAGACAAAAACATTAACTACTTCGTGGACAACGTGTACAGCAAAACTCAAGCTCAATACGAATCTACGAAAGGAGACATGCTCAACTTACTGGAACAACTACAGGGAAAAAAGTTTGTGAATTTTGACCTAACTGGGATGCTGGATCGAGATACTGACGATGTCACGAAAGCATTGCTGAGTAAGCAAGAGTGCAACTTTAAAGCCCTCGACCGCGCCATGTCGAAAATTGATATGAAAACTGTCACGGAGAAATGGGAGTTAGAAGACCATCTCTCCATTTTGAAGTCAAAGTGGAACGTCATCGACAAACAACACTGGGAGCTGGAAGCGCTACTCAAAGGCTCCAACGGCAACTACTACAATATGTTCATCGAAATGGAGGATAAGTACGACGAGCTAAGAAAAAACTTGAACGGCAAGATCTGGTCGACGGCGCACTATGAAAAGTCGGCGCCAAAAATTGAGGTTCCAGAATTTACGGGAAGCTATACTCAATGGATTTCCTTCAAGGATCTCTTCGTGGAAACAATCCACAAGAACCCCATGATAAACAAAGCGCAAAAGATGCAGCATTTAAAAACGAGGTTGAGAGGCGAAGCTGAAAGACTTGTGCAACATCTCAGTATCGGCGCAGAAAACTACAAATCCTGCTGGGAGATATTGACTCAACGTTTCGACAATCGAAGGCTGCAATTTACGTCGTTCCTGAACACCATGCTCAACCTGCCTGTCATCCAACAACCCGACAGCTTCAACCTCAAGAAGATGCATGACGTCATAACTGAATGTACGAACGGACTAACAAAGATTGGGTTAGACATCGCAACTTGGGACCCAATTATCGTACACTTAATGTCGCAGAAACTTGATACAACTACCTACAGCGAGTACATAAAGGAACTACGAGATCCTAGGGATGTGCCAAACTTGAATGAGCTACTATACTTCCTGGAAAACAAGTTCATGGCGTATGAAACCATGAAAACTACGAAAAAAGAAGTACCTAACCAACAGAAACAAATTGCATCCAAGGCATTTAACAAACATCATTCTGCAAATCTGCATGGCAACGAGCGGCAGAAATATTTCAAGAAAACTTATCATACAGCATATGGACAATGCCCACACTGCGCCGGAAATCATTTAAATTTCCAAAGTTCATCAATATGGACTCATTCCAACGAAACCACACGGTAGCAAAAATACACGTGTGTAAAAACTGCTTATACAGTCATGGCGATACAGATTGTGCGTCAACGAAAACTTGCAAAGAATGCAATATGAAACATCACACTTTATTGCACAACGCAGACAAGAAAAACACTGTCAACTCAACAAATATGGAAAAAACCAACGACAATTTAGGTCAACGACCGACCACATCCACGAACAAACAAAGCTCCAACCATATATCTACTAACGAAATGGAAGTTTTGTTAACTACTGTGCAGCTTAAGATAAAGTCCGCAAATGGGGATTTCATTACGCTTCGAGCATTGCTAGATCAAGGTTTGCAAGTAAACTTGATCACCGAGAACGCCGCACAGATGCTACGACTACCAAGGAAACGGCTTAACGCAACCATTACGGGAGTTGGAGCTGCACCTGGCAACTGCAAAGGACGACTTCAGCTTACCTGTAAATCGATTCACTCGGACTACGCATTCGAAACTCAGGCACTCATCTTAAGCAAGCTAACAAACAACTTACCCAACTCATCGTTTGAAAAGGCTAACTGGCCACACCTGGAAAACTTGAAACTAGCAGATCCGAAATTCAACGTATCTAGTCCTATAGATTTGTTACTTGGGGCAGATGAGTATTCCGACGTCATCCTTGACGGAGTCTTGAAAGGCTGTCAACAGTCTCCTGTAGCGCAACAGACGCACTTAGGCTGGATCCTATGCGGCAAACTGAAAACTTTTAACTGTCACATAACACTGGTCGACCTAAGCGAATTAACTAAATTCTGGGAGAACGAAGACATAACTATCTGCAACCATGACATGCCCAAGGATAATCAGTGTGAAGAATACTACACTAAGACAGTACAACGAGACGCAGATAACAAATACATCGTTAAGATGCCTATGAGTTCTGAGTTGCAAAATAAATTAGGCAAATCAAAGTCAATGGCTATTACGCAATTTCTCCAATTAGAAAAACGCCTGGGAAAGAACAACAAACTCGCAATAATGTACCGGGACTTCATCAGAGAATACAAGCAACTACAGCATATGAAACCGGCATCTCCAATATTACCTTCTACGTCTGAATGCTTCCTGCCGCACCATGGTGTTTTGCGAGAACAATCCACTACTACGAAACTAAGAGTAGTTTTTAACGCCTCGCAAAGGACGACAACTGGGTACAGCTTGAATAGCTTAATGAAAAAGGGCCCAAATCTACAGAAGGATATTCAAGCTCTTATACTAAAGTGGAGGTCATACAAGTACGCTTTTACCGCCGATATAGAGAAGATGTACCGATGCATCGGAGTAGCTGAAGATCATCAGTCACTTCAGAAGATAATATGGCGCGACTCTCCTGCTGAAAGGTTACAAGAATTTCAACTTTGTACCGTGACATACGGAACCAAGTGCGCGCCATGATTGGCTATGAGAACTATGAAGCAGTTAGCCCTGGATGACGGTCATAAATATCCAGAGGCCGCCAATACATTACTCAACGAGTTCTACGTTGATGATGTGATTAGCGGTCACTACTCTCTGGATAAAGCTAACAACAAAATTCCCTCATAAACTTACTGAAGGGCGGCGGCATGAACTTACGCAAGTGGTCTGCCAACCACTCCGCGTTACTAGAGAATTTAACTGACGATCAAATATCAACTAAAAACATATTTGATTTCAAAACTGAAGACTCAACAAAAACACTCGGACTCGGCTGGAACCCAAACATCGACACATTCATGTTTAACTGGGGTCTGGAAGAAAAATCGAAGGATCGGACAACGAAAAGGCACTTACTTTCCGAAATTTCGAAACTGTACAATCCTTTGGGTTGGCTGGCGCCCATAACAGTGTCGGCAAAACTATTATTTCAAAGAGTATGGGACGGCAAACTTGCCTGGGATGAAGAACTACCGAGTGACATACTAAACGATTGGGTCAAATTGAAAACTGAACTTCCAAATGTAACGAAAATAAAACTAAACCGATGGATTGGTGCTCAACAATCAATAGAATTGCTGGGATTCTGCGATGCGAGTGAAAAGGCGTATGCGTGTGTCATATACAGTCGAGTAAGGAACAAACAAAATAAACCGACTGTAACGTTAGTCGTCGCTAAAACCAGGGTTGCGCCTCTATCGCAAAAAACTACGTTGCCGAGATTGGAACTATGCGGCGCACTACTGTTGGCTAAACTTATTGAAAAAACTACGGAAGCTTTAGCTGGATACAATTTGTCAATACAAGCATGGTGTGACTCTCAAGTAGTCTTAGCGTGGCTGCAAGGAGATGCATCAAGATGGGATCAATACGTGTCCAACAGAGTTGAAAAAATAAAACAAACTATTCCGTCCGACAAGTGGCGCTACGTAAAATCGGCACAGAACCCTGCTGACTGTGCATCTAGAGGAATGTTGCCGAGCAAACTAGCAAACTTCGATCTCTGGTGGCAAGGTCCGGAATTTCTGAAAATGGCACAAGACCTCATGACAAACCCCACATGTTTGTTTACAACCAACCAGGAAACTGTCAACTTAGCAGCGGCAACCACGACGGTGCCGAAAAAGAATGAACATTTTATAAATAACTTATTACATAAATATAGTTCATTAACGCAAGTAATTCGATTAACGGCTCAGGTACTGCGCTTTATCGCGACGGCACGCTCCAAGATGAAATTTGAAACCAACTACCTAAGTGTGAGCGAACTCAAACTAGCAGCTGATCGAGTGATTACATATGTGCAGAGTACGGAGTTTGAAAATGAATACAAACAACTGAAAGCAAACGGAACTGTAAACAACAAGAGCATTTTATACAAATTGAATCCATATATAGATGAAAAAGGTGTTATAAGAGTCGGTGGAAGACTGAAAAATTCCTACTTACCCTTCGAGATGAAGAATCCTACAATTCTTCCTCGAATGGGACGACTAACTCAACTCGTAATTGAACAAGCACACCTTACAACACTTCACGGAGGTGCGCGGCTAACATTGGCTCAAATCCGACAGCGATACTGGATTGTCGGAAGCAACAGAGCTGTAAAAACTCAACTGACACGTTGCGTGCGATGTCACCGCTATAAACCAACAGATAACTACCAACTTATGGCGGACTTACCTCAACAGAGAGCTACCCCATCTCGACCTTTTACACACACTGGTGTAGACTTCACGGGACACGTTCCAGTCAAACTAAACAAAGGAAGAGGAGTAAAGACTACGAAGGGATACATCGCTATTTTCGTGTGTATGACTACTAACACTGTACACATTGAACTGGTGTCTGATTTAAGCACCGAAATGTTCATTGCCGCTTTCCAGCGCATGTGCGCTAGACGCGGTACACCAAAACATGTGTACTCAGACTGCGGCACGAACTTCATTGGAGCTTCGAAGACGTTGCGCAATGAATTTGAAAAGTTTAAACAAGAACTTTCACCGGACTTCTTCAACGAGATTGGAAAAATGGAGGTGGAATGGCACTTCAACGCTCCCGCGTGGCCAAGTACTGGTGGTCTGTGGGAAGCGGCCGTAAAATCGATGAAACATCATCTTCACCGAGTACTAGGCGATCAGAAACTAACATTCGACTAGTTTACTACGCTACTGGCAAAAATAGAAGCCTGTATGAACTCGAGACCCCTCTGTCCACTCACTGAAGATCCCGATGAGTTTCAAAACTACCTGACACCTGGTCATTTCCTCACTGGAAGCCCAACGATGTCACTACCAATATCAACGTACTGTGATGTAAAAAACGTTAATTTACGTCAACGATGGCAGCTAACAGAGCACATGCTGCACCAATTTTGGAAGACTTGGTCGACTGAATACCTAACACAGCTCCAGATCAGGGGGAAATGGAACAAACCAAAGAAGAACATCCAAGAAGGCGATATAGTCTTGATCAAGGACAACAACTTGCCTCCAGGAAAGTGGGCCATGGGACGCGTGCTCGAACTGCACCCCGGTTCCGACGGCTACGTTCGAGTGACCACGGTTAAAACTCAATCTGGTATCATCAAACGTCCAGTCGTGAAACTGTCCCCACTTCCTATCGAGAACAACACCCAAGATCACACAGAAAAGAAAACTCTAATCACGCCAAAGACGGGAAACAAATGTTTTTCCACACTTCTTACAATGTTATTAATTGTATTTACGTTAATAACTGGGTCATATGGGGAAATCATGACGTCTGGCGTTCAAATTACTAACTTCGAACTTGAGCGGCCGATTTACTACGACACAATAGGAAACGTACAAGTGATTCATGACGAATGGACACTACTTATGTACTATAACTTGACAACTTACTGGGACGGAGTACGTCGAATTGAAGCTTACCTCAAGGGATTGAACGAACTGTGCCAAAAAACCGACCCAAGATACTGCAAGACAACTTTAGAACAATTTACCCACGAAATGGAAATACTGAGCTACTACAACACTATACTCCTAGCTCTTCACAAGCACTTAAGTAATCGTAAGAAACGATCACTGATTGATGGAGTAGGATATGTTGCTAACAGCCTCTTTGGTATTCTAGATCAACGGTTTGCAGATAAATACCACAACGACATACAAGCTGTCCAAAATAACGAAAACTATTTACTTGATCTGGTAAAGAACCAAACTTCAATAGTCGAACTCCAAAACAATATGCTGAAGAAGAATGAACAAAATATCAAGCGACAGTTTGGTTTAATAGACGACTTCATGGCGCAGACTAACGCCAACTTAGCCAAAGTGGAGTCTGAAATGGAAGTACTGATGGCTACTAACTACTTCAACTCGGCCTCACTAACAGCATATTTGCTGATTACCAATTTGGAGAGGGTTCAAGAGATGCTGTTTGAAAGCCTAACTGATGTCTACAAAGGGCACATAGACATCCATCTACTTACACCTGTCAACTTGATCAAGCAACTGTCTGAAATCGCAGGCAAACTCCCGAGGACCTCGTCGTTGCCTGTCCTAAACATCAGAGATGACATCAAAGACGTCTACAAATTACTATACGTGAGAGCGCGTGTCACCACTAATTACTTCTTGTTCGAGATGCACGTCCCATTGATCACAGATGAAGACTTCACTCCATACCAAGCTACTCCGTTGCCTATGAAAACAAGCACAGGAACAGTCATCGTCCAACTGGCTTCGCAGTACATAGCAGTAAACTTCGGAAAGAGCACTTATGTCTCCTTATCTGAAGATGACATAAAGCGATGTAGTCACATTAAACCAGGCAATTTGATATGCAACAAGAATCTACCTATATTTAACTTGCATAACAGCAATGCCCCATGTGAAGCAAAACTACTGGGTCATCGAACGACCTCACCTTGTGACGTATAAAAGGTGCTATGTAAGCAGGAGTGGATCGCGTTACACACAACGAATACTTGGCTGGCGATTTGTTGCGGAACTTGCACTATACGAATTGTATGTGAAAATGACATCACCACACACTCAATGACTTCCGGGATACTGACCTTGGCACCGGGTTGCTTATTGCAATCGAAGGAATTAACAATTCACTCGCATAACCAATACAATAGCAACATGAAGAGAATCTGAAGAGATCTTTCCATGAATATACCGTCACTTAACTCGATGGTAAATAACATTGTGAACATCACACATTTAAATATGTCGCACGTGATGTTACCAGAAACTGCAGAATGGGAGGAAATCGACAAGCGATTAGCTATTATGAAAACAAGAGAAAACCAGCTTCCATCAACCATTTCCACTCATGACATACACCAATACGCCGTCTCTTATACTATTGTGGGAGTAATCATCCTTGTCTCTGTGGCGTGGTTTGTAAATTAAATTAAATTCATTTATTTCAGGTTCAAAACCCATAAACATCTTACACTTACATAATATACACAAAACAACATCAACACACATGACACAAATAAGATAAACAATAATACACAATCAACCAAATCAAATACTAAACAATTCACAATCAAACATAATCAATTAATTAACGTAGTCACTTACGTGCGACACTATTATATGTAACTTGTCTGTCACAACAGTGCCGCACATAAGGACAGTCAAACCTGTCTGCTATCATTCGCAGAACGGCATTAGAGCTGGCCCGCACTCTGCGTACAAGAGATGCGCAGCGCTTCCGCATGGTCGCATGGAAGCAGTCCGTGCGCGCCCATGCGAACATACCTGAAGCGCTGCAGTAGCGAGGCAGACCCAAAACCGCTCTGAAAGCGTTGTTAAACTGAACGCGGAGGGTGCTGTAGCTTTTTTGCGTGTAGTTAGCCCACAGGCTGCAGGTATACATGGATGTGCAATATGCTCGGAAAAGAGTTATTTTCACGCCCTCCGAGCAATGTGCGAACCTGCGGGCCAGCATATTAGCTCTTTTGGATAAAGCCCTCCGCTCCCGTTCCAAGTCAGCATGATCCCTGAGGTCAGCCGTGACTATATGCCCTAGGTATTTAAACTGATTTACCCTGTCTAAGGGTACACTATTTATTGTTAAAGGAGGTACATAGTCCGGGCATCTAGCACCACCGGCCTCAAAGACCATGTACTGACTTTTCTTAACATTATAGACAAGTCCATGATTAACAGCGTAATCTTCACATGTCGCTATCAACCTCCTTAGGCCACAGATCGACGCGCTCAGCAGCACCATGTCGTCTGCATAGCTTAAGTTATTGACACACACGTCGTCTACATGACAGCCGACGTGCTGACTGCTGAGCGCGACGATCAGCGCGTCCATGTAAAGGTTGAATAACATGGGGGAAGTCAGTCCGCCCTGCCTAACACCGCACTGCAATCGATATGGCTCCGACATTGCCCCCGCCCACCTGACACTGTTGACCTGGTGCGTATACCAATACTTGAGGATGGTAACAAGTTCTGATGGTAGACCGATACTCTCAAGTTTCTCCCACAAGAGATCATACGCCACCAAATCAAAGGCCCTGGACAAGTCGAGAAAACACGCATATACCGGGGTTTTACGGTCATTATAGTATCTGACGGTATGCTTAAGACACAGTATGGCACTTTCCGTTGATAATTGGGGCCTAAATCCAAACTGATTATCATGCAGAGATATATAATTACTTAACTGTGTATTAAGCAAACCGTCAAACACCTTCGCTGTAACTGTAGCTAAAGAAATGGGCCTATAGTTACTTTTATCAGCTAGGTCACCGGTTTTATCTTTAACAACAGGCACAACCACAGTTTTCACAAGATCCGGCGGAAGATAAGAGTGGCTCACGCATAGTGAGTAGAACATTGCCAACACTCTGTTTATATGTGGGCCAGCGTGAACTAAGTGTTCAATGGATAAGAAATCATGACCTGGACTCTTGCCTTTAGTCATGTTTTTAATGGTTACAGCCACATCTTTGGCACTAAACCTGACCTCTACCATCCCTTCAGGTAACTCACCACTGTAAACCTCACACGCCGGACCCAACGGTGACTGTATAGTAAAATGCCTCTTAAAGATATCAGCAATGGCTTTACTATCACTCACCCCATCGACACTCACCGGAAGTCCAGGTTTGGCGTTAACTTTGTTAGTGCTTTTCCAAAAGCCTCGAAAATCACCTTTGGCGTGCTTTTCCGCAAGACTGTCCATTTTAATCTGGGCTTGATTATCCTGACACCATTTTAACTGTGCTTTAAAAAGTCTCCTGCTGGCACACATGTCATCATACATGGGGCCAGTGCTAGGTTTACCGCACGATACCCATTCCGTAAACTTTATTCTAGCCTTCCGGTGAGCCTCACTGACGTGCCTGTTCCAACCCACCACGCGCGGCCCACTCCCATTCCTCACAACGCCCTCCCGACCTGCCAAGGACGCAGCTCGAAGGGCGGACACAATGTCAGAGTACATCACATCAAGAATGTAATGGTGATCGGGGTCATTGCAGTAAAAATCAGCACAATTAATACACTCGGTAGGAAAATTAACCAACCTTAAACGTTTATGACACTCTGTGGTATATTTCACGATCTGTTTCTTATTTCTAGTGCCCCACGATACCGTACTATCGTTTAAAGATATTTTTGTCTGTAATTTAGGTGTAAGTAAATTAAGGTCACACTCTATGATAAGCGGAAAATGATCAGACCACTGCGTATCATAATTAACGTAAACATTAGTGACAGATCGTTTTGCTGATTGCGTAACTATACAATGATCCAACCAGCTGCACGTACCATGTGCATCACTAATGAATGTGTATGTACCCGAGTCCACACCGAGAATATCAACATCAATACATGTCCAATATTGCTCACTACAGAAACTAGAAAGCTCATTATAAAATAATTCGTATATGTTAGCATTATAATCACCTAACATAAAAACCGATTGAATATTGTGTTCGTCTATAATAGCACTTACCGCACTTAAACAGTCCGTAAAGTCTGGTAGGTTATCCGCACAATTAGTAGGCATGTAAATACTCATCACAAGCACAGGTCGGTCTTTTGTTGTCACTTTTAATGCACTAATACGGGCATTGTCACACCGCAACACTGACACTTGTTGGAAAACACTGCTTCTCCATAGTAACGCGACGCCGCCAAACGGCCTCCCGCGCAGTATGCCGGCGGACGTGTCCACCGCCGATGTCCCTGTGTATCCGAAGCCGCTGTCGATCGTGCCTAGATACGATATTTCCTCAGGCAGTAACCATGTTTCTTGCAGTGCAATTAGGTCACAGGTGCGACACAACTCGCGAACACTGTCTACTGATCGCTTGACGTTCTTACAGTTGAAGCTAGCAAACCGGTACGCACGACTATCCATTATGTTGTTGCTTAGCGCCGTCCACAGAAAAGAATCTGTTCGTGTTTCTATAGTTAAAATTCATGAACCGTCTAAATATGATACCGGCAGGCCATATATTTTCATCCAGGTATAACGGTAGTTTGGATTCAGACACAAAGAATTTGTATGCATTATGGCCCTTTTCTTTTCTCATTTTAATTCTCTCAAGACATACAGTTTCCCGCGTTTTACTGTGAATGTATGTAATTATGTCGTCCTCCGTTGTTTCGCCGTGAATATTCGTAATGAGTATCGGAATTTTCTTTTCAGCTGCTTTAAAATTACAATTTAAATCCTTCGCCATTCCTGACTTGCCCGCAAAACGGTATTGTGTGCGCTTCTTATACGAGACTTGTTGCCATTCCTCGTCTTTATTACGACTTTTTGGTGAGATGTCGTTAGCACCCGCACGATGTAGGTTCGCCGCTAACACCATAGTGTTCTCAGAGTGTAAAGAGATACGGACCATCTTGTCGCTCAAAACAGACTAAGAGCCATTTAACTACGAACAATCAGCTTGAAGAGATTGAACTGCAACCAATACAACACAGAAAGCAAGAAGAAAACATTCACACGGCTAGCCAAGCGGAACTGCAACCGGAACGTTCACGTTATGCAGACAACATCGCATTCAACTTCGAATAATTTAATTGATTATTTGTTTCTTTGTAATAGGGTTTTCTTCTCTTGACAAGCTTTTATTAATCTTTCGTACATCTTTGTGGGGTTGCCAACATGTACGGTCTCAACTACCGTACATTTACTTTGCGAACGCAGCAACCTACTTGGATGTCGTGCGTCACAAATATTACGCTATAATTGTAACTTTTCACGCAAGGCAGAGCGAGTCAGACAACAGCAGTGGAACTAACCACTTGTCAAGAGAAAGAATCGCTACCACTTTTAACTACTGTAACTTCTACGTTTTAATATAACTTTAAACACAACTTGTGGTTTTTTCTGTGTACTCCACAACTTAACTAACATCAACTAAGTGATAGTGTACGGTGCCTACAACCATTGGCCCCTACACTATCAATGTTACGGGATATCTTTTCTTTTAATGTACTAATCGAGCCCGTGAGTTGCTCGCTGGGAGGAGTGGGCTGTGTATGCTCGCTGGATGAGTTAGGGGCGATGTATGTTTGCTCACTGGTTTATTTTTGAGTGAGTATGTTTTCACTGGATTATTAATTATGTGATCTGCATACATTCGTCGGATTTGAGACAACTGTTTGGTTACTGAATAATTACTCACGTTTAGATACAGCATATATTGACTAGCGGACGTCACGCAGTTTTACCTGCGTAGGTCCCGTTCCTGTGGGAGTACGAGGATAAAATATAGCCTGTGTTGCTCGCTGCTAATGTAGCTATCCAATTATTACCGAAAGTTTAAAAAAAAAAAAAGAATATGTCTAGTAGTTTTTAAGTTTATTTGTTACGTAAAAAGATACAGATCTTTCCTCTTTATTATCTTGGTATAGACTGACGTCTGACAATTAGTGACATTGACAGATAAATTATACAACATTTTTAGAATAGCCTCTGGGGCCTTTGTGCCATACAAATAAATCAAACTAAATGTCGTGTTGCTAACAGCCTGTAAATGTTTTATATTCTTTGATTGCTCACTTATTGATTGATTAATCAATTTTTGTTGATATTTTAGATCAAATTGTTATTTGTTTGTTTGACCAACATCTTATTTTACTTGATTTGGTAAATAGTATTGTGTGTGATGTGTCTTTGATTGTTATCAATGTTTTTAAGCATACTACCCAAAATATGGATATTTCTATCAGAGAATTAAATTTATTAACTAAATTAATGATAATTATGCTTATTGTGATCGATGATTCATATGACATCGTTTCTATGTGAATGTGAACGGATTACTTCTCAAATGATGTAGAATGTTTCAGTGAGCTGTGACGATATCGTTTGATGTGCCAGCCTGGTACCGCGTCTGGTACACCTCGCGCCGGCGTAAGTCCAAGAAAATTAAGGCTAAGGCAGAGAAGCCCATCGATATCTACATAGTTCAAGTGAAAAGGCTTTCCCTATGTGAAGATGTGAAGAAAGTTACGGACGTCTGTTGGAAGAGATGTTAAATCGTACTACCGTACTTCACCTGGTGATGAAAGTCTTCGTGGATATTTTGATGATGAATTATAGGTAACGGTAGCTGTTGATTGTATCGCATACGGTATAAGCGACCGTTCGATTAGGAATAGGGCGCAAGCTAGTTCGGAACCGGAAGATTTACTTAACTTTCTTGCATCTCGGAGACCTCAACCGCAGTTTTTAATAATAAATTTCGTAAACATACGACTCAAAACCCTAATCTTAGCCCCTTCTGTTTATCCAAAAGGTATTTTGAACGACCCGAATGGCGCAGCGGTAGTGAGACTGCTTTACGTTCTTAGGGTCCCGGGTTCGAATCCCGGTTGGAGCAAATGTTTGTGTGATGAGCATGGACATTTGTTTCAGAGTCATGGATGTTTATATGTATAATAAGTATGTATTTACAAACAAAAAGTATCTATGTAGTATATCAACTATCTGGTGTCCACGACACAAGCCTCGTTGCTTAGTGTGGCATTAGATGGCGCTGTGTGTTGATGTCCAGCGATATTTATTTAATTTTTTTTTTTTTTTTAAACATTATATTATTACCTACTGATAGAAATGAATTAAAAAAAAAAAAACAATACTGTCCCAGCGCATTGAAACTGTGACTCCACGGTAGATGTTTTTATAGAAGGATGGTCGACGCGTCAAAACAAAAGTCGGGTTAATAGAAAAAGTACAAATACCGTTTCACACGACCCATATGGATTACCCATATTTTAAGGGTAGTAGACGGTTTCACAAACTATGTCTTCGTAAGAGCGGTTAAAGTCGTGAAACGAAACCACGGTTAAGGTCTTTGAGAAAATAGTTTATGACTTCGGTGTTCCAACTAGGATTGTGTCTGACCGTGACACAAGCTTTACGTTGAAAGACTTCAAAAATCTTTTGTAATTAATACACGTAGTGTTTTATTTTATTTTATTTTTTATTTTACGTAAGGAGTTACAGTGGTTTTATTACTCAATACTATAAAACTGTGCCTTTTACACACTTACGTCACACATGACTGTATCCAAGAGCACGCAGGCTCTTAAACATTTCAGATATCTGGGTTCGATGTCCTCTTCAAGTACTGTCATATCTGTATCTGTTCTATTTTTATCACAGAACTGTTGTATATAGCCATTGTGAGGTGTGAATGAATATACAAGCCTAACAATATATAAATAGTTATCAAGATCTTATTCCTTAGACTATATAGCAAAGCCATCCGGAATTATTCAGTAGCCGGATTTGTGATAGGTTGATGGCGATTGGTTCGACTCCTACTACATGAGACTTGGACATAGACACTGCGGAATGTTGGTTTACTATAGGTAATCTCTGCCTAACCCTTTGCGTGTTGTGATGTTACATAGTACAGGGTCTAATAAAAGTTTATCTTCTCTTGTCATAGACGTCCTGAAAGACTGAATAGGCGAGACGACAAAAAATCTAATTAGTTCGTCACTTAGATTATTAAAAAATATTTGACCTGTGTTTTTTCTTTTGTTACGTAAACCAAAATTGACGAAGATACGACGCTTTTAAAATTCTCAATACGTCACGCCATGGTATAATTTTTAGCTAGTTCTGACGTCACGAGCCCTCACTCCCGAGTTTTGATGCGTTTTATCTTTGTCAATATTCATTGATTTACAAAAACAAAAAATACGTTTCTATTAATTTCCAATACTCTTACTGACGGACTAAATAGATTTGCAATTTTTTGGTACTGTCGTCATGCATATTACATACAACATAGTTGGAAAGGTGTCTCTACTACGTTAGTTTACATTTTAAAGAAAAGCTACTTCAGCTGTCTCAGCAACAATGATGTTTCACTGCAGTTCAGGGCAGTTTGAAAGTCGTAAACCGGTTTATGTGACACCCCTATGAATAGCACAATGTTTTATGAACATTGCACTACCCTGACTTGATATACCATATAGATAATGACGTGACAATGACTCTTTTAGATTTTATTTACTATTATTTTATGAGATCCTAAATTCCGTTCCATGGTCCCGATATTGTTATTGGTATTTGCCGTCAGAATGTTCTCTGTAGCGGCCCGGAGACTGGGTGCGTGCCGATGGCAACCGCTCACCAATAATAACTGGCACTACGCGAGTGTACAATAGGTACTCTGCCATATCCTTCGGGGGCTACAGGCGTGAGGTTATGTTATTTTCTTTTCTTTCTAATAAATATAAATCTCGTGTCACAGTATTTCTTATCCCACTCCTCCGAAACGGCTTGACCGATATTTATATATTTTTTTCTGTGTATATATTTTTTAGTCTCACACATACACATCAAAATTTCCACGCGAACGAAGTGGCGGGCAACAGCTAGTTATCTTCTAAAAGTCACACTTTTTATTAAATTCGCTATCTATTTGAATGGTCCATTTCCCAAAGGTGCGAATAGCATGGCATGTACAAAGTGGCCACGTCGCCGTCGCACTCACGCTGACTGAACATGCCCGTTCACAGAGCTAAGGCGTGTTCTCGTGTGGGTGAGACTTTCACTTTGATTCTATTACAGATCAGATCTTCGGATGCTTTTGTTATTTTGCTTCAATTCCCTTTATTTTTCCGGAGACCTAGATGCAAACCCCTAAGTAGAATTGTAACATTTTGGTAAGTAATTAAATATACTTCTTTCATTGTTTCATCAACGTTGTACATATATAAACTGATATTTTTGAGTCTGTTATCACTTTAATTTAAACTTATTGATGATTAGAGTGGAGCCACACAACCAGGAGCGTTGCGGCTGACCTTACATGGAGATCGCGGGACGAGCAGGACCAAGCTCACGACCAGTGGTCCACATTAGCCCTGGATCGAAATAACTAAAAGTATTGGAAGAAACCCAGGTCCTCATGGGGAGAAACCTTGGCCCAGCAGTGGAACGCCCCAGGCTAGCAGCAACAGTTACTGATACTTACTTTGGCGTGTATTTGCTCATTTGTTTAGTACCTGCTAGTATAATCATAGTATCTTGGCATATCAACAGACGGATTGCAAGTCTACCGACTGGCAGAAACTACTCGCGGCTGTAAAGTCGCAGACAACAAGAAGTTTTATTTACAACAGAGCAAAATATCCATCAGTTGCTCGTCTCATATGGCAGACGCTATATGTATATGTATATGTATATGCTTTCACGTAGGCCGGCACAGGCCAACAAGGTTTACTCCGCACGAGGATGTACAATACCACCTAAAAGTACATTCGAGAGTAAAGCCCTTAGATAATGTATTACGTTATTTTATCTGTTATTACTTAGGTAGGTAACTGCCTCGTTGGTCTCTTATTTGCAAACGCGATTACTGGTTTTTGATGCTCCACAAGGACAGGGGCGCATAAATTGATAGTATTAAATGGTATTGTTGGAGAGTTGAATGGTGTTGATTTATGTTTTTTTTTTGTTTTTACTATGGACACTTTTAAAGGGCACGTCTTGCTACATTGTTCACACATAATGTACCATCTCAATATGAATTATGTAGGTAACCAAGATTTTGTAACAATATTTTGATTTAAAATAGTGTCCATGGAGTTTCTTGTCCGTTGTTCCCCATAGAGATCTACGTTAGGGAATGGGAAACTACAGTTCTTTCACAGTTTATAAGTCTTGTGACTAGGACTGTAGATACATTAAATTTTCATCTTTGTTTCGACAGTTCAAAAGTGCCTGTAGGCCTACTTGAAATAAATGCTTTGATTTTGATTAACAAGTCAAGCAAACTGGCTTTGGGTTTTTCTATTAGGCATTTCCCAACAACAGGTCGGAGTTTTGATGTTGGTGGCGTAAAAGATAACGACTTGGTCTTACATGTAAGAACTCTTCTTACGGCCATTTTCAATACCTTCTTCTTCTGTTTGTCATTTCGCTTACGGACGGTTAGAAACAAAACGTCACAGAAAAGCTTTCTCTATGAATCAAGTGACAGGTAGGTGACGCGGATAGGATATTTCATGCTAACTTTTTTATAGAAACACCGATAGCTACGAGCGTAGGCATATTAACTGACAGTTATACGTAAGTAAGTTATAGAAATCGGCCGTTAGTAAGGAGTTGATTCTGCCCGTACCGTAACGTTCACGCACTATACAGACACCACGTATTGTGTGACCGAGCCTTCTGTACCCTTCTTACATACCGTCTCTTATATAATGTTAGTAGTACATTATTAGTTCAGTCTCGGCCCCACAGAAGTGCACGCTGTCTGTCTGCCGAGCTCCGTTCGGTTTACGAGCGCGATGCAAGCCTGTCATCGCTTCACTTTACGATCTCATAATACACTACGTTTTAGAACGAACGTTTTTTAAGTTTATATAAATGAGAGATGTTTGCATCAGCTGTTTATCAAAGTAATAATGTACGGTAGTAAAAATAAATTGAAAAAGATAGTTGAAGGAACTTTGTTGCAAATGTAGGTATTTCAGTTTGGAAACTGACAGCACAAGGGAATGCACGAGCTGTCGGAAAAGAGATCGCGACTGGGACATCGAAAGTCAGGGGGAATTCCCATTATTATAAGAACAGATAAATTCTAATCTCTGTCATAAATACCCGCACCTCTTATCTACCTACATTTTGGTATAAAACCTTTTATAATGAGGTTAATATCAAAAGAAAACACCCCATAGCTTAGCAGCTTACATTTATCAAAAATATTGAACCCTTTTAACCGTAAAGTGAGACAATACATCGCGATTGACACTCAGCCCCCGGTGACTACAAAACATGCCATGTCCAATTATCTAGACTTCGGTGTCTATGGTTTAATGGTTTTTAAACCGCTCTGTTAGTTTTATTCGGCATAGACGCAGAAACACGCATGGGTAGATTCAAACGAATATTTATTTTAAAACTAAATGAAATACACACAGTATTTTCAATCATTCCCAATACTTCATTTTGGCAGACATTAAATAAAAAAAATCGTTTAAAAAACACAGAAAAAAATGGATATTTAAATTAAAGCTGAAAAATTAATTAATTCCCAAAATTTCAGTTTATTAATCAACCAGAAAATAAAGACCACCGATAAAATAAAAGAAAAGCATCTTTTAGAGGCGTGACGAGACAAAGGTTTTATTTTTGGCGGCCATTGTCAGAATTCCAGCCACCACTGCAGCACTGGAAACATGGGATATGTAGGTATGTTAAAATAAAAAATAATGTCTTTTACTTCTTCCCGTATCACTATAATGTCTTTTTCGTAATAATGTCTTTTACTTCTTCCCGTATCACTATAGCTTACAGGCAGACTGATGGTATCAGGACACTTGAGCGAAAGACATTTGCTTGAAAGACACTTGCACGAACCCACTTGCGCGAAAAGACAAATGCGCGAATGGACTTTTGCGAGAACAGACTTTTGCGCGCCAGGACACTTGCGCGAATGGACTTTTGCGTCTAATCGCGCAAAAGTCGCGCATGCATTGCGTCAAGTCGCGCATGTGTCCTGGCGCGCAAAAGTCTGTTCGCGCTAAAGTCCAATCGCGCAAAAGTTCATGCGCGCAAATGTCTTTTCGCGCAAGTGGGTTCGCGCAAGTGTCTTTCGCGCAAAAGACCCAGATCCCAGACTGATTGATAATTTGAGTCTACATACACTCTTACGACTACTGGCTGCATGTTCAGTAAATAACAGTTTCAAGTAAGTTACAAAGCAACAGGAAAAGCCTCGTAAAAATCTAGTGTTTTCCGAAACTCCTCTAGCATCGTGAAGTAAGTTAGGAAGTAAGATTGAGGCTATCGAGTTAGTTGGCGCCTGGTCCGGTAAAACTGCTGTATTTTCTCAAGGCAATCCGTTTGCTATTCCGGTAGGTCTCCATTTCTTGTTGCAAGTTAGTTACGGATTTCAGATGCCAGATGTGCTTTGCACGCGTTGCGGCTTCATGTTACCTCTAGGTACAATAATTTACAATACTCTGGAATACTAACATTTTCGTAGAAAAGCGAAATAGAGGAGGCCGTGGTTATAATGCAAGATAGAAAGATGGACCCAGGGAATAATAATAAGTTTATTTAATAAGTTTTATTTATTTTCTCTCACAATGGTTTCAGTTTAGAATTATATAAATTCACATTGTGAGAGCTGGTGCCTGAAGTAGGTCTTAAAAAAAGCCTGTATTACAGGTCAATAATAGTCAGTAAGAGCCGCACGTGTCGATCTACAGGTCAAGCTGTGATTGCCAAGGTTGCTCGGTGGAGTTTCCTCCATGCCTTAGAAAGCACGTCAAGCCGTCGGTGCCGGCTGTCATTTGATAGATCTTTGACAATCGAAATCATGTACTGAATCCATGGTAAGTGGGTAAATAAGTAAAAGTATAAGTAGTAAATGTGAATAAGACGATGTTCTTCTATCTCTTAAAGTACCATTTGTTATGACATAGCAATAAACACTGCCGTGTGATTGTAAACTGCGGGAGGTCAATTTGTCACAGTTCCCTACTGCTATTGATAACAATAACACGCAACATTGCGTCGTGCCCTTTTATTGTCGTAAAATGTGAACATGAGCCCAATCAATACGTTTTACGACTCTGCTGATTTCTGATTAATGGGTTCAGCCAACTTAATTACTGGTCTTTATTGCCTCGAAAAGCGTTGTTCTTCTTGTACAGTCGACTGCAAGTCGGTGGTACCATTAACTTTAAGCTGGCTCAGCATAGTGCGGAGCTTCCATAGAAGGCGAGGCCAACTTAAATATATACTGGTTCTGATGGGTAGCCTACTGTTTACCAAAGCTTAACTTTACCCTGATAACGGACTCTGTTTAGTACAATTAAACATATATTTTTTATCTGTGTTTAACTAGCAATATTTCTTATAATTTTTCTATTAAAAATGTAATTTCTGTATTAGCAACACTGGGCTCTTGGCTTCCGCCCTTTGTTACAACCACTACTGTATTTTTTGGTGTTCTGCATATTAAAAGTGAATTTCAATTAAATTCAGTTCTATTATAAAAATTGTCGTTTGTATTATACATACGAAGTGGTCCTTCGAGCAAACGGAGAATAAGTGCACTCCTGCAATCCTGCGTGTTAGATTTCGGCACGGCGTGTTCGAGCGTGGCCTATGCCCACGCGCGCGGCGGAGTTCACCCGGTTAGAAACCGGGTTATTACCGAGTGCATCGAATCATCATCTACAATAATTCAGCATTACATTTGCATGTACCTGAGCTGCAATCGTCATTTTGGTGTGGTTGTCGCCGTCGCCGACATTGGTCGCCGGCCGGCACCGGCCGCCATTACAGTGCAGTGCGTCAAAATCACGAGTGTGTCGTGTCAATTTGATCAAAGTAATAAATTAAAGTCAAAGTGCTCGTAAAAAGTGTATACCTAATAACAAATAATATTACGAAAAATGAACGCTCAAGAATTAAAAAGGTTAAAACCATCAAGAGCAGCATGCAAGGGATGCCTAACACGAATAGAAAATTTTTTAGATAACCCAAACAGTAAGTTAACCGTAGACGCGTTGGAACTTCGAATGGAAAAGTTAGTAGTATCAATGAAGAAATATGAGTCACTTCAAATTGAAATACTAGCCTTAGATGCGGAGGATACTGAGGATGTAAACAAAAGTGAAGAAAAATATTTCATAATTCTGTCAAAATTAAAAACAAAAATAAGAGAGCTTGCATCCTCAGTTTCCTCTGACACTGCTGCCCCTGACCCTCACTCTTCCAAACTGCCTAACATTGAAATACCATCATTTAATGGTAAAGATTTTACGAAATTCAAGCCGTTCTATGAGTTGTTTAATGCGGTCATTCATAGTAATAACACGCTGACAGATGTTCAAAAATTATTTTATTTACGTAAATACCTCCAAGACGAGGCATTCTCAACTATTGTAAACTTGCCGTTAATCTCTAAATCTTATAAAGAAGCTGTACATTTGTTGGAAAAGCGATATGGAAATGCTACAAGGCTCATTTTCAATCATTTGAATATAATATTGGATTTACCTATCATTCAAAAAGGTGCACCAAGCTGCAATTAGGAGCTTTGTCTCACAGGCTAAACAGCACTTGCACGCGCTCAATAATCTTGAAGAGCCTGTAGACTATTGGGATAGCTTATTATTATCTATTTTGTTTAGAAAATTAGATACTTACACACATAACGCATTCAATTTGGATCGTAATCCAGAAGATAAGCCGACTATTAAAGAATTCTTTGATTTCTTAGAAAAACGCGCAATTGCGCTAGAAGATACTGTGTCCCAAAAGAAGCAGTCCGGGGGTAACCAACCAAATGCGAATACAGTGCGGTCTGCTAATGTAGCCGCAAATACAAAGCTTATTTGTAAGTATTGTGACAAAGATCATGCTTTATTTCGGTGTCCTAAATTTAAAATGGTGCCAGTAGAGACTAGCTTATGTTTTGTAAACGATCACAAGTTGTGTTCTATTTGTTTAAAGCTTCATACAGACAAGGTTTGTAAATTAAAATTTAAGTGTAAAGTTCGCAAAGAAACGGCACATAATACTCTTTTACATAGTGATAAAGGTAATGACAAAGAAAAGGAGAAGGATTCTGTGAATGTATGTACAAATAATGTCGCCTCAAGTGTTAATGTGTTGTTACCTACTGTGAAAGTTCATGTCACCGACAAATATGGTCGTGATATTTTTATCAGAGCTTTGCTTGACAGTGGAAGTCAGGCTTCCTTTATTACAGGTTCTTTAATTAAAAGGTTAGGTACCTATTACTCCAGTTTTTCAGCCAACCAACATAATTGGGATAGGGAATAAATCTACAAAAATAAATCAAACCGTTAACTTACTTATTAATTCATGTTTGCATAAAGAAATTCAATTAAATGTTACTTGTTTTGTGGTCGACGTCATCACTACACCACAGCCACAGTATCATGTAGACATATCTAAATTGTCATTTCTAGAAAATGTAATCTTGTCAGACAATGATTTTAATGTTCCTTCTGATATTTCTATGTTGTTAGGGGCTGACATATATTTCAATTCAATTGTAGATGAAACCTGTAAACTATCAAATGGGCCTGTGCTCCAAAACACTGTGTTTGGGTATATAGTTGCTGGAAAAATACAAACATGTAACCAAGAGGTATGTACTAACTTAGTATCTAATTTTGCTATATCAAATGAAACTAAATTAGAGTCAGTGATAGAAAGATTTTGGCAGTCAGAAAAAAATCCTGAAGCTGTAGCTCAGGTGACAGATGAGTGTCAGAAAGCTGAAGCTATTTTCCAACGGTCTGTAGAACATAAAGACAACAAGTTTCATGTTGACTTGCCAATCATTTGTCCCAAAGAAGAGCTGCAACTTAGTGACTCCTTTTCTGTTGCATTTCAAAGATTTTTAGCATTAGAAAGAAAGTTTAAACAGGATCCTTCATTATCAGAAAAATATAGTTCTTTTATAAAACAATATATTGCATTAAGACATGCCAAGGAGATTGATATTAATACCTATGATATTAATAGTGGCTTTACTTATTTTCTAGCTCACCATGCAGTCTTGAAGAAAGACAGCAAGACCACGAAGTTACGAGTGGTTTTCGATGGCAGCATGAAGTCAAAAAACAAAGCTTCATTAAATGATGTCTTGCTGAATGAACCGGTAGTACAAAGCGAGCTGCTTGACATACTTCTGAGGTTTCTTACTTACATATTTACTCTAATATGTGACATAGAGAAGATGTTTAGATGTATTTTAGTCGTCTCCAGAATAGTCTCCAGAATATTCTCTGGCGTGGCGATCTAGGTGAGCCCGTGGTCTGTCTGCAACTGCAGACAGTCACATATGGTTTAAAGTCCTCCACCTTCTTGGCCACCCGATGTTTAATTGAACTAGCAAATAAAAACAAAGAGAAGTTTCCTCTTGCTGCAGAAGCCATGTATTCTAATACTTATTTTGATGATGTTCTTTGTGGTTGTAATAATGTAGAGGAACTTTCTTTATTAAAAAACCAATTAGCCGAACTACTCCAATTGGGTAGCTTTGCTCTGCACAAATGGTGCTCAAATTATCCGCCTGTGTTGGACAATATTCCAATTGAACACAGGTATTTTGAAGAAGTTGACCTAAATAAAGATAGTTTTATAAAAGCTTTAGGTTTAAAATACAATGTTATAGATGGTGAATTTTGTTTTGAAACTCCATCCCAATGTGATGAGCAGTTGATAACAAAAAGAAAAGTTCTCAGCTACAGAGGTAAAATCTTTGATCCACTGGGTATTATTGGTCCTGTTACAGTGGTTGCTAAGATGTTAATGCAGGAACTGTGGACTATAAAGGTAGGTTGGGACGATGTCCTGCCTGTAGATTATTTAAAGAAATGGGAAAAGTTTATTGACAACTTAAAATTGATGGACAAAATTACAATCCCACGCTACATTCAATGTCATAACTTTGTCCTTACGGAGTTGGTAGGTTTCTCTGATGCTTCTCAGAAGGCATATGGGTGTTGTCTGTATGTTAGAGTTTTAAAGGCTGATGGGAAAATTGAAACCAACCTTCTGTGTTCGAAGTCGCGAGTGGCTCCGCTAGCTAAGGCACTTACTATACCTCAGCTGGACTTGAATAGCGCTCTTTTGCTTGCACAGTTAATAAGTAGAGTTTGTAAAATACTTTCCTCTAGTTTTTCACATTTAATTTATCTATATAGTGATTCCCAAATTGTACTTGCATGGATACAAGCCGGTAATGTAAAAAGTAACACTTATGTGAACAATAGGGTACATCAAATAAATAATCTCACAGACAAAGCAGACTGGTACTATGTCAGATCTTGCAACAACCCTGCAGACATTATCTCAAGGGGTAGTGAGCAACAATTATTAAAAAACAATCGGCTATGGTGGCATGGTCCTGAATTTTTAGTGCAACCTGATTTCTCGCATAAACTACTACACATGTGTGAACCAGAAGTTTCACTAGAGGAAGCTTCTTGTCTTGTTCATAACACACTGGACTTAAATTATGTTTTTGACTTATTCAATAGATTTTCAAGTTTGAATAAATTACAAGGCGCATATATTTATAGATTCTATAATAATTCATTAAAAAACCAAGTAAATAATGCTATCAATTTAAGTCCAAAAGAATTAGATTCAGCGTTACTAATTATCATACGTTGCATACAAAAGAACCTTTTTTCAAAAGAGATAATGGCTATTCAAAATCAACATCCGTTTATTGACAGTAGTGGTTTACTTTGCGTGAGGGGAAGGCTGCAAAATGCAGGTATTCCGCATGATAAAATGCACCCTATCATATTACCAAAAAATTGTTACCTTACTTCATTAATTATTGAAAGAGAACATCTACGATTACTGCATGCAGGTCCCAGGTTGGTACTTAGTTCGTTGTCCCAGAGATTCTGGATTATCAATAGTATTCGGGAGGTCAAGAAGGTGGTGCACAAATGTTTAAAATGCTTCCGCCTACAGGCGCAGTGTGCGAGGCAGCTCATGGGCTCACTTCCGGAGGAACGTGTCACTGCTACTAGACCATTTCAGCATGTAGGCATCGATTTTTGTGGTCCATTTCATATTAAGGTTGCCAGAATTCGAAAACCACTCGTAACCAAGGGGTATGTGGCATTATTTGTATGTTCTTCAACAAAGGCTGTACATGCAGAGGTCGTGTCAGACCTTAAAACTGAGACATTTTTAGCATGTTTTGATCGATTTATATCAAGGCGTGGAATGCCTTCCAAAGTTTTTAGTGATAATGGTAAAACCTTTAAAGGTGCCGAAAATAAGTTAAAGGAATTGTACGATTTGCAATCCTCAAAGGCTCATAGAGATTCAGTTTATAACTATTGTAAAACAAAATACATAAAATTCATGTTTATTCCCAGCTATTCTCCTGAATTCGGCGGGCTCTGGGAAGCAGGGGTCAAGAGTGTAAAACACCATCTCAAGCGAGTTGTTGGTAATCTTTCTCTAACTTACGAAGAATTTAACACCATAGTAGTACAAATAGAGGGTGTATTGAACTCTAGACCACTGCTTTCCAACCCTAACGAAAATAGTTATTTAACGCCAGGTCATTTTCTAATTGGAACGGCTCTGTGTACTTATCCAGAGGTGGATCTACTGGAAATTCCAATAAACCGTTTAAAATTTTGAAAGTGGTATCTAAGCTAAAACAACATTTTTGGAAGGCGTGGTCAGGAGTTGTGTAAGGTAGTCATACCTTACACAACTCCAGAGTCGTCCCAAATGGAAATACACCTCCCCTAATTTAAAGGAAGGAGATCTTGTACTTGTTAGGAACATAAATACACCTCCATTGGAGTGGCCGATGGCCAAAATTATTAAAATATGTCCCGGTAAGGATGGGAGAGTGAGGGTAGCTGAGGTTAAATATAATAATAAGATTTATCTAAGGTCTTTACCTAAGTTATGTCCTCTTCCAATAGAGTGACAAGTTGTAATACCTACTACTTTAATTAAATTGTAATACTTACACTCACTTTTTGCATTGTGAAAAACAAATAAAAAAAAACTGCAATAGAATTTATAATTTCAGGTACTTATTATTTAGAGACCAAGACATTATGCTGTGGGTTACAGCATAAAAAGTATAAAAAAATCTGTTTATTTTAGATAAATAGTCCTCTCTGAGTAGAGTGACGAGTTGTATTAAAATATTTACTGGTTGTGTACTCAATTAATTCATTGTTATTTTTTCACATTCAGTTGTGTTGCCCCTGAATATCAGGTTGTAAGCTTAAGGGCAGGTAATTTTTGTACAAAATTCTTTATTGTTGAATGCTTTGGTAAATTGTAAAACCTTTTATTTTTTCTCTGTTTAAGTGAATATTCATGAAAATTATTTTTACTTGCTGTATTCGGATATTTCTTAAAAATCATTCTTGCTGGCCCGCCCAACTATGTTTAGTACAATTAAACATATATTTTTTATCTGTGTTTAACTAGCAACATTTCTTATATTTTTTCTATTAAAAATGTAATTTCTGTATTAGCAACACTGGGCTCTTGGCTTCCGCCCTTTGTTACAACCACTACTGTATTTTTTGGTGTTCTGCATATTAAAAGTGAATTTCACTAAAATTCAGTTCTATTATAAAAATTGTCGTTTGTATTATACATACTCATTATCGATTTACAGGAAAAAAACAGACATGAGACGATAATTCAAATTCAAATTCAAATTCAAAATAATTTATTATCTCTTCACAAACATGACAAAGGATGTATAATTATGTATAAAACTTAAAACTTATTATGTTTGATGTTAAACACAGGCACAAGTAAAACTGTAGCCGTGTGTCGTTTACCTTTAAGAAATGGGAAGGACTTTAATCTCCAGATGGTGAGGAAACAGGCATCTCCTCAAAACCAAAAATCTGAAGATACTGTAACATCAGAAACTAAATGGAGCACAAGAGGCCAGCTTATACTGGTTTTTTACCACTGACGTTGTACCTATTGCCTGCCGCTGACTTACATACATTACACACACAAAGTGCATCTCCTGTTGAGTATCTGACACATCTCCACATTGCTCAAGCTATAGCCGAAGCACAACCTGTCTTGAGAAGAGTCTTAATAGGCCGACGTCTGCACAATACGCCTTTGACACACCGCTCGTCTTTATACCCTGAGGAAGACAATGTCATTGTTGTAATAGCTCCTGCAACTGACCGCAAGACGCAATATTGTTGCAACACAAGTAGGTAATAGACGTCAACACTTTCCAAACGAACCAAGCAAGTTACCCGTATGTTGTATACAAACTGATGGCCTTAAAGGTGGTCCGTAATAGAATTGATGCTCAAAGCACTTTCGGCAACACGACTTCTATTATTACCTGCAGTATTGGCGACCAGAGCAACGCCTCTCTCTGATGCTGCAATAAACCTGGCCAGTTATTGGGCCCAAACTGATTGTATGTAAATATGGATGTAAAATGAATACGAAAAGAAGAAAAAGAATATTAGTAACGCCGTCTCTAAACACTACCTACTACGTGCATATCGTATGCCAAAGGCCTACATTTTCATTGCATATAGCCCCAACCATACAGTTATCCAGTCTGTCTGTCTGTTACCTCACACCTTAACGGCTGGACGGATTTTGATGAAATTTGGCACACATAAACCTATGTTAAAAAATTGGATATTTTTTTTCGATAGTATGCAAATGCACCCGTAGGATAATATCCGAGCTCCACGCTTGCGATGTCACGGGCGAACGCAAACTTAATAAATCATACGTGTATGTCACATGCCGAATTGCCAGAGGCCAACAATAACATTACAATGGATGGCCACTAGACTAACTGTGAATATACTAGGTACTTCATAACGCCTCCAGCAAGCAGGAATTGCCTATAAATAGTGTTAGTAAGAGGTAGAGGACGACAAATTACTTGAAACAAGAGTAATGTAGTGGAACCCTGTTACCTCCTAGGTCGCAGGTGTAGGTCTTGGCACGTTCCCAGGTACCTATGCTGTCCTCACTTCTCAGGCAGCTTAAAAACTAGTGAAAGCTTTTTGTGCTATTATAATTATAATGAAGCAGTTTAACAGTATGATGAAAATCTAAAAATTTACGTTGCGGCGTTGTAACTGTCCTTTTCTTCTTGAGAGTTTTGATCATATTACTTAACACAGTTGGAAATTAGCAAGATGACACTTAGCACATCTAATATTTAACATAACATTTTAACATTTGCTAGATGTGCTAAGTGTCATCCACGTTTTGCATATGATGGGACGAGCCTATTGTCATCAACTGGGCACAAACCAGACTTGGCTGAATTCAATAATTATGTTTTTCAAGGACGCATGCCGAATAAATAGGATATAGACGAATCGAAGACGTTACATTTTGAGTTCAACTAATACAATGAATGAGCCGTCGCCAATGTCCTTGTTTCTAATGGAAATACCACTTGTTCCGAACCGGGAATTGAACCCCGGCAGAGGACCTCACGCTTAGTCATCATGTTTGCAACCACAGGACTAATGACACGTAGTTGACACTTCTATCGGACTAAAATGTTTATTTTCTTTACCTGCATGAAGTAGCCGCACAATCTGATAGTCGTTTAGTAATTTCAAATGTCGCAATGTAGAGCTTCAGTGACTCGAAGGGCAAACTTTGTTTAATAGCTTGATACTTCTAAATGTCGTACGGGGACTGGATATGTAAAGGTCAATGCTGCCGTACGTAACATAATACTGCCTGGGTAGGGTGTGAACTTACAAATTTGAAGATAAAAGGTTATCCGATAATGAAAATGTCATGTTAGTTAGAATAGACTGTAATGAGACAGGCCTTAAAGATAGAAAATCATAGGTGATTCTTCTTTTGTGTGAACTTTACGTTCTTTTCGTTTAAGTCATAAGCTAATTGAACAGACAAAATGTAGACTCTCTTGCCTTTGAAGGCTTTACAGAATAACTGTAATTATTTATATACAGAATTACGAGTATAATTATAATTTAGAAAGTTACAATCTGAATGCTTTAATTATATCTGCGAGCGATCGCACAGGCGTTATGTTCGTCTTCAGGCGATCCGACTTTGCGACGCGACATAGTAGTCACTTGTTTCTTTCACGGCACTGTCGCGTCACAATTCGTCTCGTCAGGTCCAGTTGTGACATGTTCTAAGCTATTTGCATTTGTTTCTCCGCAGTTGCTGTCACACTCGAGCTACAGCTGCACGCGCGACGCTTGAGCGTGCAGCCCGTGGCCAAGCACACAAACATAATTTTCACTTAATTCTTTGCCTTCAACTTCTAGTGAAAAAAAGATTTGGTCGTTCTTTTTGCCATTCGAAATGAACCTCTACGAGTATAAAATAGTAATAACTAGCGCCAACTTTACCAACGTTTTTGCAGTCAATAGCCGCGAGAGCGACCAAACTTGGGCAGTAAAAAGTTCCCCTTCTACAATTTTTATTATAGCACTTAACACCCCCGTGCGACGAGCCATGCATTTTAATAAGTCCTCAGCTTATACGAGTACGATAACTACACTGTGTTTGTTATGAATTTGTTGTTATAAAGTTACAAACATAATATTTTTAAATTAAATTCTACTTTAATTTAGAAGTTTAATGAAAACCAGCAGGGATGGTGTGTATGGAAAAAAGAGAACTGAGGTATGAAGACGTGCCCATGTGAAGTGATTTGATTAACTATAACGTAGAGTGGACTGTCGGTCAGCAGTACAAACTGTTGAAAAAACTTGATTATGATTAGGTTACCAGAAACTGTCAGTAAGACTTATTTCCAGTTCATTTTGCTGTTCACAGCTCCACTTAAATGTCACTACAAACAAAAACTAGTGTAATTTCTGTTCCGTTTCTACAGATAGAACAAATTGCTTTAATTCCAAATTCGATTTTCGTGCCGATTGAGTTTTTAGTTAGAGTTTTATCTGGAGTGTGATTTATTTTCGTTTTTATTTCAACGTAACTGGACCTATCTAACTTTGGAAATGCGCAGTGCCTTTTGTTTATTTTTAAATGGAGGTCTGATTTATCGAATTTGATGAGTGAATTTAAATATTCAGGGTGTTTTGGTAAATTAAGTTGCAATTTTAATGAAATTGAGACTTTTTGATCAAACTGTTTTCTTCTTTCCTTTTAGGTTGTATTTGTATGGTAAAGTAATTTATTTTGTTTTCACTGGATAATTAACTACCCTGTTGATCTCGTGGTCGCAAGCGCGATTGTTGAGCATGAGGCCTGGGTTCGATTCCCGGGTCGTTACATTAGAAATTTCTCAGTAGTAGCCCGGAGTTGGAAGTTGGCGGTATGATACTCCCATGCCTCGGTGCGCACGTTAAGCCGTTGGTCCTGCACCTGATCTCTCTCCGATCGTGTCGGATGCCGTCCCATCGGACTACGAGAGTAACGGAACAGAGAGTGCACCTGTGAGTGCGCACACACGCCTGCACTCTAATATCTCCCGCGCCGATCTCTCTGTGATTGGCCGCCGTGCCCGAAAACGGTCAGAAAGCTATTTTCATTAGATACGCAGGGTAAGACGTAAAACTAATATAGTATAACGGTGTACCTTATCACGTCTCCAACCGCTTAAAACTAACGCTTAAGACCAAACGATGTTAATATTCACACATTCAGCAAGTTATCGCCACCAGCACCTTACGATATCAGCAATTCAATTCCAAATAATCCTTCCAAAAGACAATTTCTAAAATTATTACCGGAGCAATTTCCATAAATCTAAGCTTAGGATCTATGTCTATGACACAGCACTCTACTCTAAGAGAATTTAGTTTTGCACGTAATTTTAACATAAAAATGCTAAACTCGGCTTCAAATTCAGCTCCAACCTGCAATATATGTAAAAGCGGTTAAAACTAAAAGTCAGTAACACACCTACAACTCAAACGTTAACAGAAGCGAGGCTACATTTTGTAATATCATTCATTTTCATTTCATTGGCATTTACTTTCAGTTAGAAATTAATAACATTCACTGTCACTACGTAAACACGTTAAACTGGCTCGTTGGTCTAGTGGTTGCAAGTGCGACTGCTGAGCAGACCATGAGGTCCTGGATTCCTTTCCCGGGTCGTGCAAAGTGTTATTGGAGTTTTTAATCAGGAATGCCTAACGCTTCGGGAATTACAGGCGTGATGTTATGTTATGTCAAAACTGCTTTGAGTAAATGTTTGTTTCTTCTCGGTAAATAACAGACGACGCCTTCGACCTTCAATGGAAAAATTACAACATTTTGATATGACTTGGTAGCAACAAGGTTCTCCGGGAAAATTTATCGTCCCGTGCACACACAACTTTAAGCGTCAGTTCACATCGAGACGCGACGCGACGCGACGATACTGGAAGAGGCCGGTGATTTCGTACTGCACCACGCGCCGCCGCGAAGCCCAGCGCAACGTCGCGAGGCGCATCGTAAAATCGGTGGCAGCACGACGCCTCGCTACGCAGACGCTGAGCGGCGCAGCGGAACGTGTCTACATTCGCCGCGTGCACCCGCACCGCCGCGTCCACCCGCACCGCCGCGTCCACCCGCAGTCTACCATTTGCAAGCGCATGAAAACGACGAGACAAGTTGCCCCGCGGCGGCTTCAGGCTGCACCTCGCGCCCTCGCGTTGCGTCGTGCGGCTTCGCGAGGCGCAGCGCCGCTCTTGCACGCTGCGTGTGCCGGTGATGCATCGCTTTAGGCCGCGAGGCATCTCGAGGCTGCATGGTGCAACGTATTCTGAATTCTCGTGTAGTAAATATATATTTTGAGTTTTTCTATTAAAATGTGTCGTCGCGTCGCGTCTCAGTGTGAACTGACCCTAAGTTTTAAAACTTATAACTATATTCTAACACAGCAGTGAATTTTTACAGAAACTATAAATCATTACGGTGTACTTTTTTATTTTCAATGGAGTACAATTTTTAGCTGAAAATTTTAGTGAAAGCTTTTATTTATGTGAAGCTTTCGGAGCTCGTTAGTAATGTTAGCAGCGTGCAGCGCGACGCGAGGTACTACTTACTGCCAACAGATTAATTTTATCATGGTCTACATTTTTATTTATGTGGTCCGTTTTCAAAGATTTGATTAGATAAAAGGATCTGAAGTAGATGAAGGTAAAAAATGACGCTTTATTTATCGTTACAAGACTGATTACTTATTTTGGAGTTCAAAAACGAAAACATTATAGGTACACTTTATTGTCTGTCTGCCAAAGCCTATTTTATGAGTTTAGGTATCAAGTTAAAATTAATATCTAATACTTTCTTGGAATAATGAAATTCAAACTTCTAAGTCAACGTAATAAATACATACGGTCTAATTATGTCTCGTTTAGTAAAATATTGGACTCGTTAAAATTTCACTGTACAATGTGTTACATGTAAATCTGTTATGTTAAGCATGTAATTGTTGTCTCTCTTTTATAAACCTGTAGGGACGTGGCCGTCATTCCAAAATCGGAAACGAAGTTCAGGCAGCCGTGCACAGTTCTAAGACCAAACCCTCAGGGCACGCGTACTGCGGGCCTGTGGACGGGGAGCTATGGGCTAGCTCGCCGTCCGTCCGTCTCATGATGACAGGCCGTGTCGACGGCGCGTTCGTGTTCCACGCGCGCCTCAAAGAGAGTCAGCAATAGGGAAGGGGTCCGCAAGGACCGAAGCCTGCCAGGGCTGCGGGACTATTCGAAAGAGATACCGTGGTCCCGGAACACAAAGGGCGATGAAGGAACATGGATGGGTTTTAGTCAGTAAAAGTCTGACACTCCTTCCTGCTCTGCCCAAGAGCGGGAGGCGTCATTTGATGATTTCCCATCAGAAAAAAAAGGGCACGCGTACTATTCGCACCAAGTCGTTTCTTTTTATCATATTCAGTTTTTTTTTTATTAATTCGAGTAAAACGATTATAACACGCAAAATGCTGTTCATACATAAATTATAGGTAAGTGTAACCTCTACACTGCCGCCGTTTAATTAAAAACCACTAATGAGTTTGAATCAAAACTTAACACCTTTCACATCAAGCAGTCATGTAATATAATTACATTTTCCTTTTTAAATAACTTGTATTGTAGGCACAGCAAAATTAATGCAACATTGGTAAAAAGAAATTAAAGCATTTTTCGTGATATTAATAAAAAAAACAGGTTTTGGAATCGTCGACGTTCTTCGCCCGAACCGTGTGTTTTGCCGATAGCATTTAAATTGCTTTCTGTAGATGTAACTTATATTTACAACGTGTAAAAGGACACATCACAAAACCAAGCATTTTGTTCATCAAACTAAGTAACACTGCGCAAAAAATATTGCTGAGAAACGACGGTTTTTACGTTTTAAAATCACGGTCTACGTCAGCGCTCAATGTAACGCCTTCAAAACACAGTAATGTATTCAATAGTACAGGTGTCATGGAGGTATTTAAAGTTAAGTTATGATATTTAAACATTAGTTACAGCCCCTGCTCGTCCCTGTTGTGGTCCGCTCTCATTTGCTAGAACTTAATACAAATTGGCGGTCAGTGTAATTGCTAGCACGCACAGTTGCACACCACAGTTGTGTTCACTGCTTTTTGTTGATAGATGTGCACTGTGACTAATAGTAGCGTTCGACTTGCTCGTCGGGGTAAATAAAATAATAGTGGACTGTATTAAAGGCTGCAAGCGCCTGCGCAAAAATCACGATCTATTTAAAATCTTTACAAGGTAAAATCGACTCCTCCTATAGTTGAAGTCGGTTAAAATGTTGACTACATTACCCGGGCCATAATAACGAATCAATTGACATCCTCATCAAACTTGGATGAAAAGTTTAGGTGCTACGGAGGAACATACGTAAATACAAACATACATACATACACACACATAACCCTTCCTTTTGTCTTTGCCGTAGTCGGGTTAAAAAGAAATTCAATAAATATATATCTAAGAGAAATAGTAGTTACTTAGTTAGTATCATATATTCGTTAAACTTATACAAAGTTATCATCATTCCTCAAAGAAGCACTAACTTACAAGTGGAAAATTAGGTTAAACATACCTACAAGTTAATAAAATAAACTGCTTGAAACTTGAAAAGTAAACTATGACGTTGGCAAGAAAACTGTAAAGTTAAAATGAAATTGTTGGTGCACTTACCACTAACACACAACTGAAGTTAGAAATGTTATACGTAAAGGCATCTTGGCAAAGATTCATTAATGACAACGTTTTTTTGTTCCAAAAGTACAAAGAACCACTTGGTTCATAATTAAAAACTTAATTCATGTTAATATAACAAAACATAATAAAAATTAAACTCAATATTTTTTTCCTTACTTCTTTTTCCACAATATTGTTTTGAGTGGTCTTATCGTGGACTAACATCTACTAGTTATGTGTAATTTGAATACAGGCTACAGTTAGTTCAATTAAGTTTTTGCCAACTACTAACGCCACAGAACTCAGAAATGTTAAGATTATGTCCTTGAAAATAAACTTCTTGATAAAAAACCAGTAGCAAAACAAGACTTGGGCAAGATCTCAGTTAAGGTTCTACTTTAATACAAACCCTATTTTAAAGAAACACGAGGAGATAACCTTCATCACATGAGATAAAGAGAAGAGAAAGGCTGGAAAAAATAACCACACTTATATTCATAAAAGTAAAACGCTTTAACATTTGTCCAAATCGTTATCTTTAAGGCCTTAATCTAGAAAAAATAAATAAAATGTACCAAAATATTCAGCCATAGAAAAAAGCTAAAACAAAAGAAAAATGCTTTTACAGAAATCCCTTTCAAGAGATAAAAGTATAGCCGTCTACAGCGTAGCACTTGTCTACGCCGTAGCATGGGACTACGGCGTAGCGCGGCTACGGCCAAGTACCTGCAAAACAGATATGTATTCTATTTGAGGAATTATTCTAAGCTGTGTACTAAGTAAGGGGTTCCTTCTATCTGGCAGAATCTTGATGCTCTGAAATTTATTTGGCATAACACACTTGGCATAATTTTCTTTATACGAATATTTTTAAAGCATAAAAATTATTTAATATAATTATTTATTGGCCGAATGTTTGGGTGTCCGAACTTATAATGGCATACTTTTAAGATGGCAGTATTTAATTTTGCATAATTACCTTTGGCAATGTTCATATTCCGCATAATTAAAATATTTTCTTAAAAAGTCAATATGTTGTGCTACAAAAGTTAGTGACAGAAACGAATCGCTCCAAAACTGATTCCACGTAGTCTCGTCTGCCCTACCCCTTTTTTTTTTTTTTTTAGGATGGCAAATCATCAAATGACTTCTCCCGCTCTGGGCGGAGCAAGAGGGAGTGTCAGACTTTTACTGACTAAAACCCATCCATGTTCCTTCCTCGCCCTTTGTGTTCCGGGGCCACGGTATCTCTTTCGAATAGTCCCGCAGCCCCGGCATCTGCCCTACCCCTAGAGTGTTATTTAAAATCGCGTAGGCGCGGAGCCACGGTGGTGAGCGTGAACCACATCTACGACGATAAGCTCGCATGGGACCGCCGGAGCCCCGCAGTGCCGGAGCCGTGACAGAAAACATGCCTGCTGCATGTTGCATGCTTGCTGCATGTTGCATGCTTGCTGCATGTTGCATGCTTGCTGCATGCTTGATTGCATGCTTGCTTGCATGCTGCATGCTTGCTTGCATGCTGTATGCTTGCTGCATGCATGGTGTATGCTGGTTTGCATGTTCGCATACTGCATGCTTGCTGCATCCACGATGTATGCTTGTTTTGATGTTTGCCTGCTTATTACAAGGAAATAAACACCACGTGTTCACAATCAACTGCTTTAATGAATTTTCTGTGATGTGATAGATGAGTCTTTCCATTATTATGCATATGAAATGTATGCCCAAATATGATTCTAACTCTAAACTTTCTGAGATATGATAATTCTGCTTAAGGACGCGTTTGCAAAATTGATAGGTACAGAATCGAACTACTTCATTGACACGGGTCATACACACAAGTTTACGCACGACTAACTGCGAGAATAGTAGTCAAGTGAACTCATTTTGATGCTTTGAAAGATTTTTACGTATTTCTTAGAAATAAAATCATGGTAGGTCCCTACAAAAACAATATTTTTGCTGTTTTTACGAATTACCTCCGGACTTGATGGAGTGACCTGAAGGTATACTTCAGTGACTGCTACTGGAACTTCTCGACGTGTTGTACTAGGTGAGCCGAGTTTGGGCTCGTTTTGTTAGTCATGATGATACCTTACCTCCGGACTTGATGGAGCGACCTGAAGGTGTACTTCGGTGACTGCTACTGGAACTCCTCGATGTGTTGTACTAGGTGAGCCGAGTTTGGGCTCGTATTGTTAGTTACGATGAGACCTTACCTCCGGACCTGATGGAGTGACATGAAGGTGTACTTCGGTGACTGCTACTGGTACTCCTTGACGTGTTGTACTAGGTGAGCCGAGTTTGGGCTCGTTTTGTTAGTTATGATGAGACCTAACCCCCGGACCTGATGGAGTGACCTGAAGGTGTACTTCGGTGACTGCTACTGGAACTCCTCGATGTGTTGTACTAGGTGAGCCGAGTTTGGGCTCGTTTTATTAGTTATGATGAGACCTTACCTCCGGACCTGATGGAGTGACATGAAGGTGTACTTCGGTGACTGCTACTGGAACTCCTTGTCGTGTTGTACTAGGTGAGCTGAGTTTGGGCTCGTTTTGTTAGTTATGCTGAGACCTTACCTCCAGACTTGATGGAGTGACCTGAAGGTGTACTTCGGTGACTGCTACTGGAACTCCTCGACGTGTTGTACTAGGTGAATCGAGTTTGGGCTCGTTTTGATAGTTATGATAAGACCTGCTGGAAGGTGTAGGTACTTTCGTGATTATTAAAACAACAAATCAAACGTTATCAATTTTTTATTGTGAAAATATTCACCGAAGTACACCTTCAGGTCACTACATCAGGTCCGGAGGTAAGGTTTCATCATAACTAACAAAACGAGCCCAAACTCAGCTCACCTAGTACAACATGTCAAGGAGTTCCAGTAGCAGTCACCAATCACTTCATCAAGTCCGGAGGTAAAGGTCTCGTCATAACTAATAAATAATAAAAATCTTGCCTTGTCAAGTATCAAATTTGGTTTATCGAATATTTTGTGTTTGTACAGCGATCTTTTTCAACTCGAGCCGCTCCAAACAGGCGTTACGTGTCCACTCTCGACGGCGGCCGTGCGCGGACTAAAGTTTCATTCAAAGTGCTTGTGCAATAAATCAAGACGGGTATCAAAAATAAAATAACCTCTATTGCAATCGATTAAGATTCATCCAGAATAGCAAAAAATGAGAAAAAATACGATTTGGTTTCCATTTTTTCTGCAACTTATAAATCATTTAGATAAAAAAAAATCCTTGCATTAAGAATTGATTATATTTGCCAACATACAGTATTTTTAGAAATAGTAAAATATGTTAATAATAGCACAAAAAATGTACCTAAACTCAACCCTGTATCGTTAATTTTATGGAAAATGGCAACGACAGATCGATTTTACATTATAAAAAACTAAAATTTTCAATGATCAAGTTCCTATTATTTGAAGATGAAGAACCAATCTTTACGAGGTAGTTATTAGTTATATTGGATTTTGTTTGGTTATGCCATAAAATTGTACCGAAAAACAGCATAATTTTACCTGATATGCAAACGCGCCCTTAAATGACTATCGATATAAAATTTATGCCAAAAGATGATTCTGAATGTGAACTTTCTGCGATAAGATGGTTCTACTTTTAATTCTTATGCATATGAAATTTATGCTTAAAGATGATTCTGACTTACAAAAATATGAGTTTTGAACGTATGATAAATGAGTGTCTGCCAAACGGTTTTCTGCGAAATTAAGTTTATGCTATCCGCTGGTATGCAAAATAATATTATGACATAAAAAGTTCTGCTATAAAAGGTAGACCCCTAAGTAAGATCTGAGGTAGATTACTTTGTAGGGGTCGTTGTGTTAAATGTCAGGTAGAGGTCGCAAACAATCTTTGGCGGAACACGATTACTTAAGAACAGCGAAAGTATTTTGATTTTTCTTGTTATGTATTTGGTCGCTCTTAAATATTTTTCACGGCTTGAAGTCATGTGATGATGATGATTGATTAAGAACTTTTACGTTTTTTTTTAACGTTCGGGTGCGAAATTGGAGGGGTACAAATATGTCACTATGAAAAAATATTATTCTCGACCACACTTAAGGCCACTAAGATTGTAAAGCTGTATAATATGATGATGACGTCACGTTGGTGTCATAATTATTTTTAAACGTGATGTCAAATTAAAGCCAGAACACAGCCCTTCGTTAAAAATCTGTTCTTGTCTATAGATTCGATCAGTGAGACTTTGGAATTGCTGTGGATACTGGACAGTCACATATCAATAACAAAATCCACATTACAATATCTGTCCGTGGTTTATACAACTTTGTAAGGATTTTATTATTCTTGTTGTGGACCGACCAACCTCTTTTTTGATATCTATTTGTATACCTATTTGTCAAGATAAAAAAAACGTTAAAAAAAAGCAAAGATTAAAACACTATCATAAAAGTCTATTTTTTTTTATTTGGTACTTTTCCAGGATCTCGTGGCTTCCATTCTCCACTTGTTATCAACAGTTTGACATTGAATCGCTTCTCTTGTCACTGTATCCATACCCCGCCGCACGCGCGCTACTCGTTACAATAACGAAGAGTAGATTAACTCGCATTGATTCGCTTGTACTCGTGTTAAATACAACTGCACTCGTAAAAAAGCTGCTTAAGTTCAAGCAAAGTGCAAGTTTGAGGTATAACGGGTTTATTGAAATCGGCTGAAATTGTCTTTCTTTTGGGAGCAAATAGTATTGTGTTTCTTGTAGAAAAATGCAGGTTAAAGGCAAGAATATCAGTTTATTAACTGCTCGGTTAATTAAGTGGACGTAAGCGCACTTGCTGAACGTGCGGTCCTAGATTCGATTCCTAGGTCGGGCGAAGCGTTCATGGGTTTTCCATAAGTTTTTGTACGGTTTACGGATTCCTAAGATATAAGTAAAAATCATCGCTTTTAATACAGGGTTCAGTTTGTCGACCCTGTTAGCCTTATAGGCCCTTACAAACATTAATTTATACCAGGTCCAGAGCTTAACGAATATCATATCAATATTCAGCTTCAGTTACTACCAAGTAAACAAGATACGTATAACATAGGGCTCGCGATGACCTTCATAAGACTCCGGCTTACACGATCACGAATAATCGCTTCATGCGGCCGGCATTAATAATGTCATCACGGAATATTCGCCTTTGTCTGCTATGAGACTAAACCCTGTTATGGACCTCTGTATTTTTAATTAAGAAACAAAAGGAGAAGAATGTTTTTTCAGCTTTATACATGAAAACCATGTAGTAAAAAGTCTAAATCTTTTTTCAAACTGAAGTGTCAGTGAGTTGGCCATATTTGTCAAAACGTCGATGGCTGTTGTTGCATAGAAGTCCTGGAGTCGAAACCGCGTATCGTGAAGCGTAGTGGCCGATGCGGCCATGTCTTACCGGCAGGTGGAAGGCAAGGAGTTGTGCCACTATGTTCTGACATGAACCTCGAGTCTGTGAGTCTGCGATAAGGTGAGCTGATTGATTGAAAGTCTTGCTTGAAATATTAATCCAGACACGTGTAACACACTTTGCTCATCACGAGACACGTGTAACTATGAAGCCTACTTTAAATCACTTAAATTATAATTAGAATATATTAGAAAATAAAACACTGAGAGTGACAGGCTTATAACAAGTTCTCAACAGCTAATTTCAAATTAAAAAAATGTAAGTTGGAAGTTCCTTCAGCTAAGTACTAACATTACATACGAATACATGTTTCAATTTCAATTTCCTTGTATGGCAGCCATAATGAGAAGTATTTCGTGTATCCGGTGTGGGCGCGGGCTGCGGAGTCGTTGGAGTGAAGCCATGGTCAGGGCCTTACTCGCTGCCAGCTTGCATGCCCGGCTTGAAGATATACAGGGTTATTTGTAAAACACCGACAACCTCTCAGGACTGTGTTACTAACATCATAATCAACAACTTTTGTTCTATGACTTTTAAAAATTCATCATATTTTAGTTCATCAAATTTACATTAAAAAAAAAAAAAAAAAATTGAACGCTTTTACGGGCCCTCGCCTCCCTGATCCCGCTCCCCTCACTATTGTACTATCGCTTTCTTTTGCTTCGCATAGATTTCTTAACATTTAGAGCGTTCAATTTAAATATTTTTATTTTTGTACGAAAATTTGATGAACTGAAATATGATGAATTTTTAAAAGTCATAGAACAAAAGTTGTTGATTATGATGTTAGTAACACAGTCCTGAGAGGTTGTCGGTGTTTTACAAATAACCCTGTTTAATGGTAACAGTATGAGAAACAATACAAAATATTTCTTACAACAGTACACAAAATGTTTCTTGTTCTTGTTATAACGATTTCAAACCACCACGCCGCTTTAAGGCAACAATGTCGAGTTGTATCTATTAAAACTTTCTTAGCTGAAAATCCAATTATTTTACTTGTCCGAGCAGTAATTACCGTCCACGAACACGAGAACACGAGTAAATAATAACGAGACTAGACGTTAATGCCCCAGAGAAATAATAAGCTCCTTAAACTTCAGCCACTTTCTAGAGAATACCACGTACCAAGAATCTAAACCAATTTACATGAGCATCTCTGTATAAAATATCATTTGTTCTAGTCAACCCGGGTAGCCTGAGGCTGTGTCTGAGAGGAGACTGTACATAATAAACACGTGCTGTGTCGGCATTCATTGCACGAAGTTTGTTAGCGCTCCTAACTTCTAATAATATTGCAGCAATCTGCATTCAATACACTGGAGGACAAAAGTTTTGGGACACACAATAAACATGCTCGTTTGACGTCGTTCCACGTCCCTCGGATTTGATGAGTCGACGGACTGAGGGCCAGACAGACAGGTAATTTTGTTTGGCTTTTATTACCCACGTCCCTATATTGGAGTTTTTATGAAACGTTACCTGAATGTTATTAATTTTCATCTTATTTCTGTAGGACAATTCAGCTAGATAGACAATAGTAGATTAGTAAGTTTTAGGTATATGAGCAATAAATATTATGTCTTTATGTGTTTAACTCCGATGAACAATAAAAATATCCCTTAATAAGTTTTTCTAGTCATCATATTTACGTCCGAACTTCACCCTCATCTATTTACGTTTCTGACATTTAATTTAAATCGTTTACGTAAAGTAACGTCGAAAATGTCGCTTAAGTCGCGAGAAATCCTGAAGTAACAGTTTATACAAAAAAAAGCTGCTACATTTAAGGGAAGTTGCCAACCTCTTCTTCGTGTACAGTTTATTCAGAATTTCCCAGAATAAATTGAACGTTTTCGGGTCATGACATCTACTCTATAACCCTTTCTGTTACCATCCTACTAATATTATAAAATAATGCGAAAGTTTGTATGTGTGTGAGAATGTGTGTATGTTTGTTACTCTTTCAAGCAAAAACTACTAAACGGATTTGGATGAAATTTTGCAAACAGATAGTTTATAACCTGGATTAACACATATGATACTTTATATCCCGGTAGAGATCCCGTGGGACAATGAAAAATGAATTAAATTAATGAAATTCACGCGGGCGAAGCCGCGGGCAGAAGATAGTTGAAAATAATTGTGGCCGACGCAAGTTCAACGCAATGTGTTAATTATTCTGTTTAAAAAGTATAAGTTCCCACAATATCTAACAGAAGTTTTATCAAAACAAAAAATAATTAATCTGATCATAGAACATAATAGAAAAAGGTATTTCAAACCTCTAAAACTTAACCGCCCGAACGAAATTTCGACCACACCTACTCTCATAAAGATAAATTCGTGGGGTTTAATTAAATGTAATTTCATTAGCAATAAAGGGATGTCTGTTTAATTTATCCCCCAGTGTAAAGTGGGGGCATCGATGTCTGCTACAGATATCAAATCTACGGATGCACCTACCGCGCCATAGTTAATACGAACTAAATTATAATTTCGTTCGAAACTTCGATTTTCAAACATTTTCATCGAATTTTTCGATGATTATTTTGCAGATAAGAGCTTGATCTGAATATCTTAATGCTCGTCCTTTATGCGCTTTTGAATATAGATGATGTTAAAAGCTGATTTTATGCAAAAGTGTGTATAATTTTAAGACATTGGAGTCTGCCAAGCTTTCATTACTTTATTATTAAATGCGTTCTGTCCGTACGTGTTACACTGGATATTGCGGATCCCGTACTACGACGTTTCCATTCCCTGCGAAATACAATTGTTAAACTTACCCACAGTACACACGAGAAACGACAAGATAAGCCAGCAATTTTGAAATAAATTGCTTCGCACTGTGGGCACAATATGTCACCTTTCAGACCTGTCACATTATTTATTCCAAGTATTGGCAATACGTAGAATCCGAAAAGTTGTGAATTTGTGAAATGCTTTCATAATGCAAGTGAAAATGTAATATTGCTGATTCTGTTCACAAAACAGTGACAGAACAAATAAATTCACACATAATCTGATATTAGCTTAACCCAGCCTCGTCCTTACGACTCCATGTCAAACATTTACATGACATGTATGTAAATATACACAGATACACTACAGCTCATTTAGCCGACCCATTTCCATGTTAATGAAATATTTGTATAAGAAGATCTAGGCCAGATGTAGTGGCCTGACGTGGACCGCCATTGTGTGTCTAAATAGGCCCCACTTTTATCAGGCCTCATATTTTGTCCGTCTTGTTAAGATTGGAATATTTTTGCGAGGAGAATATTTTTTTTTGTTCATGTTGAAGATTCGTTTGTAAGATCAAAATTAGTTATCATTTTGGTTCATTAGAATAACAGAAATCCTGCATAATACGTAGATACTATATTAATGGTAGCAACAAAATCTAAAATCTTAGTAGGTATTTGACTAAAACCGTGAAGATTACAAGAAACATCTTCGTTTCAACATATAAAATACTTCTTCATTTTAAAGTAAACTGTTCGCTTAACACAAAGTGCGAAAAAGTGTCCAATATGAGCACTCGGGCCAACCCGGAATTGAGACATCTTGGCCCACAATGTTATATACTGCTGCCAAGGGACTAGTAACCCTAAAAACAACGACATAAAGTCGTAAGCTTCAATTAACTTTTCTTCCAGAGGTTTCTGACCGCCTGTCACATTGTTTCGCAACTTTATTCTCTAAAACAATAGAGTTGGCGACGCTCATTAAATTAATTGTTTTCTTTAATTAAATGCTAATGATATTAACATGAATTAGTTTTTATATACAGGATTGTGTTGTTCGCACAAATGGGATGTTTGAAGACGGTTTTTAGTGACGCCATTTTGTTTTATTAATATGGTTGTCTTATAAATTGTAGTCAATTATCCCGTTTGGGATGAAGCTGTTTTTGTATGACCGTCCATGAGTACCTAGATAAAATTAGTTTTTGTGATTAGATTTTACAGTCAAGCGACTATACCTATGAAAGCTTTTAATGTTATTGAAAGATTTAATATAATTATTGGCAAAGTATACCTACCAACAGACATGACATCATCACTCTGTATTACTTACCCACGTTTCGTCAGATAAGTTGTATTACATGACATCAGCATCATTTGTCTGCCTTTCCTCAACTATGACTATGAACCATAAACTTCCACCACATAAAGATGTTCATCACGACTATATTCCAGCTAACTCCATGTATACGTGACGTTGTAACTAGCGGCACCTAACCACGTCAGCACTGACCGCTGCCACTATTGTTGCGTTTTTACGCGCTCACGCTTGACCAGGTGCTGATTTTTACACCGAAGTGCCTCCATGAGACAAAGCGACTAACAATCAATCAATCAATTAATCAAATTGCTGCATTTAGCTGTGGGACAATTTGGGTTGAAAAATTAACCTTCTTCAACATCATCATCAGCCTATAATGTTCCCACTGCTGGGACTCAGGCCTCCTCTCTATGAGAGGGAATGGGCTATAATCCACCATGCAGGCCCAGTGCGGATCGGTGAATGTCACATGTCATCGATTTTTTGAAAAAAAATAAAAAAGGAGTTTAGATTATGTGTAAGTGTACTTTCACATAATTTAAACTCTTTAATAAGTTTCTAATCAGTGTGGTAAAATTAAGTTAATTACAAACAAACAGCATTCTTACAAAACATAATTTCAAGATCAAGCTCATTTCTATGTAACACATAACCTTACGAATACCTCGAGTAAACACGAATAAATTGGTTATTTTAGTAATTTAACACTACGCGAGCGTAATTAACGAACTCTTTACATCATAATCAAAACTGTTGATAAAACATTACCAGCCTGTAAATATTCCACTGCAAGGTCACGCTTCAGACAGGGGAGAAATAAGTCATGATCACATTGCTGGTATCTTTTTTCAGGTGAGGGCGAATTTGGTAGGCCGTGATCTATTAACTTTACTTGCTTAGTAATCCCGATTATTATCGCGAATGTTAAACTTCAAGTGCAAGACAGAGACATGTGTGTCTGTCTGTGTGTCAGGAATATAACTTAATAAGCATCATCTGCCTAGCCTTTTTCCAACAATATTGGGTTCGGCTTCCAGTCTAACCGGATGCAGCTGAATACCACCAGTATTAATTAACATGGAGCACTGTCTATCTGACTTCCACAACCCAGTTAGGGCTGGATAATACAATTGTATTTAGTAAGCTTTATTCGTAAATCTGTACAAAAATATATAGTAGACATAATAAAGTCCGCTTTATAATACCCGCTTAGTAATTTTGCGTACCCGAGCAGCTTACGCGGGATTACGAAATCTTTTAAAATCTTTTTTGTCAAAGAGATCACGTTTTTTGTAGAATCCCTATAATCTAGGAGTCTGTCTTTTAAGGGGTTGACAACACCTAATTTATGTTATTTAAGCAGTTTTTTAAGAAAAACCATTTGCTCGAGTACATTAAAAAATTATATGTTAATATTCATCATATTTCAAAGACCGTGGACGGACTCGATACATAACTGGACAAAATCGGCTCGATAGAAAATAATTGCAAACAGTGTTCTTAACATCATCATTAAACGGTTATATATCTTTATTTTTTTGACGTATGGGTCTGCAATTAAAAACATGAAGTCAACATATTCATACCTAAACCGATAACGAGTCATATTTCACATAATATTTTTTATTTCAATATTTATTCATTATTTTCTTCTAAAACCTGGCCGCCCAGTAACTCTTACGCTCTCGTTTACTCCGATACAAATAGACAGTGTGCGCGCATTTTGTTGACAGCCCCTTAACACATGGCTCTAATATTAAGTCTATAAGGTTTTTGATGGAAGCAGTTACTGTTCGAGCAATTTTGAAATGCTGATGTAGAAATTATGGCAGAATATTGAGTATGTACCAGCTGTGTTAGAGAACGGGTAGCTCATGATTCATAGGATCCTTTCGTAGACAGATATTTTTAATTTCGGTATACGAATCATAGTTTAATATTACGAAATTTCATAAGTCATTCTTATTTTTTCCAGGCAAGAAATTATTTATTTTGTTACTGCATTTAAGCCACTTGAGCACCTTCTATTGATCCATGAGAAATATCCTCCATACAACTTATAGGTTAAAAAGAACAGTTGCACACAGCAATATATTTCTGAAGACCTAGACAATATTATTTCATTTTCATATAAACTAGCAGAGCATATAAATATAGGTATTATCAGAATCACGAATATTACAATAATTGTGACCATTGGAGAGTAAAACGAGACGTGACTCCATTTGGAGATGGTCTGTCTATAAAGCTTCACGTACACAGGTCATTATTCCAGCCTTTAGTGTCGATCAACACACAGTGGAGCAAGGTACATCAGTTGTAGCGGCAATAATAGCCTCGATTGCTTTACAATACCATTCTCTATTGCTGAGTTGCCTTATTTTTAAGGTCTCCGTATCACTCAATATGTCGTGGCCATACCTCTAGCAGCAATTTCAGTGCATAGCAGTAAATTGCTTGATGTATTTCTTAACGACCAATACTGTCCAGTTTGAGCAAGTGTTCCCCGTGGAAGCGCACCTTAACAGTCATTTCACAGCTGGCTGCCCGCTCCCGGACTCACCAATTACGTAGTACACGCGTACGATTGATTGAGAGGGTATAGCGGTGGCGTTTACCTATTCGTGCACCGCTCAGCAGAATGTTGCTAGCAAGCACTATGCGTTATTGAGAGCTAATGTCAAAAGCTAGCTTAACTTACTACTATAATAATAATGCAAAAGCAAAACTTTTAATGTCGTTTACGGGATATCTTCAAATAATAATCACGGAAGAAATCCCGTAAGTGACAATATAAGTTTAGTTTTAAACCGTGAAAGCTTAAAAAAATGGAAAAGCAGTTTGTGAGCATGGATAGAAACTATTGAACGGATTTGTATGAAATTTAACATACAGATAGTTTGTAACCTGGATTAACACATAGACACTACACTTTTTATTCCGATAACTACTCCCCGAGAGCCTATGTTATGATTCCGAATAGCTAAGTCGATAATGAAAAAACATAAGCATGGTTTTGTGATGTTACTCGTAAGGATCAATTGTGCGACGTTTTAATAGAGCGCTAAAAATATAACTTTATTTACTACATGAAAAGATACATATTTCTTTAAAATGCGTCCGCGAAATCACTGGCCTCTTCCAGTACCGTCGCGCCTCGGTGTGTACTGACGCTAAATCTCCAGGCGGGATGGATATCATTTCGTGTCTTACATGTTTAGGGCTCTAATAAAGCCTATCACTATGGGCCTCTCTCTTTACTTTTAAACCTAGTGAGAAAAACTCAAACTAACATTAAATTGTTGGTAGTGGCCTGACTTGCAAAAACAAAAGAAATACGAATTTCTAAAATAAGTATCAAGTTCTAATTTCTTATTTTAGACTTCAGTGAATTATTTAATTATGTAATAATTAACTTAGAACATACAATTTTTAGGAAAATTAAAACTACCAATTATGTGGAGTGCTTCTTTGTCCTATTTAATATTTGCAAATTAAGAATTCATTGTTCTGTTGGCCATGATTGTTAAAAAACCTAAGTATAATTAGCACGTGCAGAAGACAGCGAGTTTTAGGTAGATAGAATAGTAGGTGTATTATGTGTTTTCAACATTTCAAGTATAAACGATTCTGCAAGGTGCAGTTTTGCATCCTAGTCAAAATTTAGGAGCATATCAGAAAAGACATACATACTCAATTTAAATTACGATACCTGATCAATAATTAATAAAGTTGCTATTTAAAATTATTTAAATTTGACAGTATTTCAGAATACCACGAAAGTAATAAACAGAATGATCATTGCGCGACATGTCGCTGTGTGCGTTTATTTGTGTGTTGACGGGCTGCGTTTTAATACGGGTGGTTTACAATTACCGATTTTCGTGAATAAGAAAAAAAATACCTACTCATTTTAATATTGATTCGGGTCGAGAATCGTTAGCATAGATACCTCCTTGAATTTGTCCAGGATGCAAAGCGACACCTTGTATTGCATGAGTATATACAATATTCCAGTTACTAAATGTTGAAAACACAGTTCTGTGAAAGACTAAAAATATAATCAGGCGTTTATATTTTAAATTCAGGTTTAAGTTTACGTGTGTAATTATAGTATATTATTCTACATGATAATATAGTTTATAAAATAATGTTCTTACCTGGTTAGTATTCTAAGTTTAATTTGAAAAAAGTAAAATATTTAAATTGAAGCAAACGTATTAGGTACAGCAACATTTATTTTCAAATAAAACTTAAGTGCTTTCCTATTTGTTTCCTTATATTTAAAATAGGTAGGTTTTAAAATAGAGCTTTTGAAATTGAAATACACAGCAATGAAACAAGATTTGCAATAACACTTGAAAACAACAGCGCAAGCGGAAAATCTAATAAAGATTTCTCGTATATTTGCTGATTTGAGAATGTAGACTCTATCGTAAAAGTAATAGAGGTGAAGTGTTTTCAATATTTGGAAGAAACGAGTATGAAAACCATTTCAAATCCGGGCACAGGGGAAACTAATAGTGTACGACGTATCTGTGTCGCTTTTAGCAGTTTAACCGAGTCGGACGATATCTAAAGTAATATTATGTGTTTATTAGGATTTCATTTCCGCTGTAAAGGATTAAATAGACTGAATACGCGTTCTCTCTAGCATTTCTGGTAAATTGCAGATAACTTGCTCACATAACTAAGACTAGTGCACATTTTTAACGCATCGGGCCTCAGGTCCCGGCAGACATCTGTAGATCTGTGTCAGCCGTTACAGGTAGTCAGTGGCCCGAAAGCCTGAAAACCAGTCTTACCAAGGGTAATCGTATTTCCCAGTACTAAACTGGGTTGTGAAGGTCAGATAGGTAGTCGCTCCATATTAAATACTGTAATTCAGCTGCATTTGGCTCGACTGGAAGCCGACCACAATAGGTACAGTTGGGAAAAGGCTATAGGCAGATGATAATGTGTTCACCCGTGTCGCTTGAAGCAAACAGCAGCCAACCGGTAGTGCAGCCAACTGTTTCCTCAGGACGCACGGTTAGGCATAGTATACACACCCTGCTTAATACTAAACTTGCACCAGCATGAGGCAACTAAACGTAACGCTTCATATTGTCTCAATCTCCTAATAATAATTAAGTGCATATTGTCAGTGCCGTACCGTGTTTGCTTAGGGATTGTATTAATTAACTAGATTCGCTTACCACGCCTGAGAGCAGGCAATTAGGACACACGTAGACATCATTAATAACTTAGACTAGCGTTATAATATGCGTGAGCACAATAGCAGCAACGCAAGGGAATTAATTTAGTAAATAAACAGAATTGCACTGCAGCATAATCTTCTTCTCTTGTTTTGGCTAGCTTGCTACTACAAGCTACGAAATAATCAGAAACAGCCCTTTGTTACGCGCTTTCGGACTTCACAATGATGTCTTTTTGCTACGCAACGCTTTAGTGGATAAGCGTTGGATCGAATAAACTAACCCAGATCCTAGATCGAGAAAACGTTATTGTAATTTTCTTAATCTCAGAAACTGTCCAAAGTCTTTCCTTGAATCTGGATCTTGAGTTTCAGTAACAATCACCACGGAAGTTATAAGTTTCAATACGGAGCTACTTTCAACTTTAACATTCAAAACAACTTGTTAGTCCGTTTTTGTTCTATTTGGCAATCAACGAATTGATATTGGGTAGCGATGGAACTGTTCATCTCTTTGCAAGGAAAATACCGATGTTTGACAGAAACTCGGAACGAGGGGGAAAAGGACCACTTGGCTTCTGCGCGAGTCGCTCCAAATCGGTATTGTTGGATAGCGTTACTGGCGTGCAAGTGATTGCAACGTTTTTTTTGTGTTTTTGTTTTAAGCAAGGAATTTATTTGTCAGGTCTTTCTACTCAGCTTTTAAAATTTTATTGTGTCAAACGTAGTCTTTTTAAGCTCAATCGATCAAGTAGTATCTTAGTCAATGCCACATAGCACAGGCTAATATTGTTTTTTATTAATGTCATGTTACCGAGTTACCGTTGAAATTAATTTCATAAAGTTTTATTGTTGTTTTGGAACAAGCAAAAGTTTCTGGTTCCACAATATGTAATGAAAATAAAGTTTTCCGACATGAAAACCTATACTTAACCACAGAATAACCTAGCAAAATGGATTGGAATAAACGCACAAATTACGAGAAATATGAGACACTATTATGAAGAAATCTAATATCTTTGTGAAATATTATATTACAGTTTTGTGTGCGCTATTTGCATTTAACTTTATAACAAAACAAAAAAAAAACTAAATCGGACCAGCCATGTTCGAGTAATCGGGAAACATACATAAAAAAAAGGGTTCCGAAGAATTGAGAACCTCCTCCTTTTTGAAGTCGGTTAAAAAAGAGATGTAGACATACAGCCTATTCATAAAAAATCCTTAATTGAAGTTTGATCGGTCTGTTAGTTAGCAGACTTATTAAGCTTGCTAGCAGTCTGCTAGTTAATGTGCTGCTGATGTCTATCAGCAGCACATTAACTCCGAATCCGTCTGGATTAGACGCGTTATGTTGGCCATCTTGACAAATCAAAGACAAAAAATGGCCTCATCGAGAATTAAAAAGAAAATTACAGCAGTGACAGACGACAGACCACAGACGACAGACGACAACGACAGACAACAGGCGACAACGACAGACGACCGACGAAAGATGACCAACGACCGACGACAGACGATAACGACAGGCGACAGACGACAACTTCAGACGACAGACGACAGACGACAACGACAGACGACCTACGGCCTACGACAGACGACAGGCGACAGACGACGCACGACAGACGACACACGACAGACGACAACGACAGGCGACAACGACAGACGACAGACGACCAACGACCGACGACCAACGACCGACGACCAACGACCTACGACAGACGACAACGACCGACGACACGTACGACGACGTGTATGTTAGTAAGTATGACTAGTATTATTGTGTGTGTGTAACCATACCTTATTTAGGTTTAGCCAAGTAAGCAATAGACTAAGATCTTGTACGATGTATCGATGTGAAGACAGATTAAATCAAGACTTTATCCAGTGCGGATGTCTTTCATTTACCACGACACTTCAACAGACGACAACGACAGATGACAGACGACCAACGACAGACGACAGACGACCAACGACAGACGACAAAGTAAGCGACAAAGTGACTTAGCAGGGAGATAAAGGAGGGTCAACAGTCCTCTAACTTTAGCAGAGCCTTGATGGACTACGTTAACAGACGTTTATGAATCATGTTTTTTAGCATCGGGCCTTCAAGGAGGCTCTAACTTTTTATGAATTAGGCTGTTATTGTGTAAAAAGAAAATGGAATACATAAAACAGATAACTACATTAAATATTGTAGTTTCAATGCAACCTGTTTTTTTCAATAACTGTGACTTTTGACAAAATATTACAAGTTGGCTATATATACTCAGCTTTTATTTTCGTTTACGTTACTTAACATTAACATATTAACTGTAGGTATTATTGCATTCTCACAACATCGGGACAACCAGCGTCGGGCACTAGCTGCACGGGGCAGTTTGCTGAACTAGGCCTATTTGGCGCAGCCGTGAGACAGACAATATTATTTCTTTATTTTATTTTCTGTTTAGTTTAAGTTTTATAATTGTGTAGTTTTTATTTTATTGATATTTTTTGTTTTGTTGTGTGCACTTATGGCATGTGCCTAATAAATATATTTTATTTCTTTATTTCTTTCTATTGCACGTTCAGGGTAACAATTTATACTAGCAGGTCATTTATTGCTTCGAAACTTTCGAGTGAACAGAATGTACAAAATTACCCTCTAAACAGTATTCCAACCGCTCAATTTGCACCCATAACCGCAGATTACCTAGCATTGTTTCAGCATGTTAACCTTGCAAGCGTGGTAGGTAAGTACATGCTAATACATTGCTATGACATGACCCTGCAACTGCGCTGTATATTCTAGTACATTGTGTTGCTAGTACATTCGGTAGTGATACATCGACAAGTTAGGTAATAGTCACATCATCGTCACTGCGATGTGACGTCTTGTCTGACACCATTAATGGAAATATACCGCTGTGGAAGTTGGAAGCGGGATCAAATCTGGTTTTTAAACTTAAAACGTCACTATTACAGGATATCTTCCGTGATTAGTATTATTTTTGAGCTCCCGATATTTCGACGCTGTTGCAAGCGCCATGATCGCAGGTTGGCTGGAGAATGCGGATGGAAAAAAATTGTCAGGAGTAGACAAATCTACCCTCTTTCTTTGTCTTTTGCTACGCGCACTACTGAAAGAGAACAAGAGAAAATTGACAAGTTTCTGATCAGTTAATTTGGGTGCTAAATCTCATGCTAGTCGGACATCACATGATTTATTTTTTATTTATGTACACACAAAATACTTAACAGGACATAACATTAAGATCTAGATGAGCACAAAGGTACTGCTTATTTCATAAGAAATCTGAATTGATAAAATGCGATTTAGTTACCAGCATCCCAACTTTAGCCCCGCCTCTTACCTCTGTCCACCTTACTGTTTAGCGCATTCTGGATCCCTTTTAAAAAAATATTGATATCACCTTTAATATTTTTTACAATTAATCCACGAGTTTTTTTTTAATATCTCTAAGGTTTATGATAAGAACATTAGGTTGGGTCCCGCGAGACAATAATCTGGGACCAACGGAGCAGCCCCAACTCCAGCTCCCGTATAATCCCCATGCATATTGCAGCAATATCACAAGAGCATGCACCCGCTGCTTATTGCACTACATGTACCAGTGGCGTGGCCGCAATGAAAACGAGGCAAAGTATGTTAACAACTGACGATATTTTGTGGAAAAAAAGAGTTTCGGTCTCTGTTTTGACATTGGTTTTTAATAACGCCCTTTTTATTTTCCTATTAAATATGCCTAAATATTAAATACAAATAGTGGTGATTTACTTTTCGTATCTTAAATCCCGTCACAAAATTATAACTAATTCAATATCAGGTTGACAGTACCTATCAAGTAAATGATATAAGAGCCATCTATTGTCTTAAATGTAACAACTGAACCCTTCGAGTCAATTCGTAATTATTTCCCTCGCTTTGCTACACAAATAATATATTGGTTTCTAACTACACATTGTTGAAAATGTTACTCACAGTGTAAACCGCCATAACTCTCCATTCTTCGCTTCTATACCGCGGACAGATGACAAACAACGAAGCACACAGAAGGCATAGGTTTAGGTATAGTAACGAGATTACTCGTTATACAGGTTATACAGGTAAATACTTTTAGTTAAAATAAAGAAAATTCTTTATTTTAACTAATCGTATTTACCTTGCTTAGTACCGATTTAACACACTATAATCCTTCACAAGGAACAACACTCACATACTTCTAAACAACGTTAATATCAGCAAAAACTACTCACAAAACTTCAAGTTACAAGAAATCGAAAAAAAACAATCAGAAAAAATTAATACACCAGTAATCGCTCAAAACAAATAATCTTGCCTATGTAATTTGGAATGGTTCGTTTCTATCAAAATTTTAAAATTCGCACAATTCTCAGCTGGTTGGCGCATTCTCGGCGCGAACACACATTCTCTTTCAAACTTACAGTGACTTACATGCAAACATTCAAAAAAAAGCCCAGCTTTCAATTCAATACAAATTTCCAAATAAGTACCTAATAATGTTATCCAAAACAGAGAACATTTTGCTAGCAAAACTCAGAGAAGCCAAATGTGCAAACCAGCGAGTGTGAGCGAGAAAGTGTGAGTGCATTATACTTGAACTCTTTATTTGTACAGTGTTAGAGCGAGCCAGAGTGTCGCGGCCGGCATCAGAGATATCAGAAAAAATATGAATTTGGGCAACGTCGCGCTTCGTGATAAATGCGCGCGAATTTAAAATATTTTTTGATTACTCGTATGAACGATACAATTCAGTGAGCGTGTACACCTGGCAACCTCGCATCGTTTTAGTATTACGTTGCGTTTGGCGCATGGTACGGTGGCACGCAAAATTGGTTATTATTATATTACGTATTGAGTTAATTATTTTTTGACATAAACTTTTGTTTTTGTAAGGAATGTTTTTTTCTTCTTATTATTTGAGTTTGATTATAAGACAAGCCGGGCTTTTCACGTTGTACGAGAAATCCGCCACTGACATGTACCCATTTAACCCTGCAGCGGCGCGCGTGAGCAATCCCGCCACGTAGTACAGGTTAATACGGGGTGCGCAGCTTATTGCGCGGATTTACTGAATAGTAAGGTTATTAGAGACGGTTGCACAGATATAATTACATCAGTAAATGCATATGTTTATGAGGGGAAGGTAGAGGGAGGGGTTTGTTGTAGCAATATAGTTGTTACGAAACATACGAGTTTGTAGCTGCAGCGAGTGATGTATCTAAACGACAATCCAACAGCGATATTTTTTTTCATTGTTAAATGTAATAAATTACAGACGTTAAAAGACTTAACTTGCTACTTTATGTTTAACTGCAAATGGGTCTTATTAAACGTAACTGGTACTAAATTAGTTTCAGATAATGTAACAACCTACCGGACCTGGGAATCGAATGTGGGAGTTATGCTCGTTCTGCTGCCACAGCAGCAATCATAGTGAGAGATAATTAGGTAAATACAAGTATATAATGCTGCCGCTAATTGGATGTACGTCAAGTTAATCACGGAAGGATTAATCTCATAATGAGCATGTCAGACATCAGTGGTGCTGTTTTACATCTATAATTAGGTGAATTACATGCCTACAATGTAATTTACCTATCTAACCTACAATGTTAAGATGCTTCCACACTGCTGTTAAAAATGTTTTGTACATTTACTAACAAATGCTAGGAATTGTTAAATTATGTTAGGAATTTTTAGATTGAGTGTCTAGGGGCACTCAAACCATCTAAAAAATCCTAACACTGATGAAAAATGTTTACAAACATTAAAATATTTGAAAAAAATAAAAAATTTCAAATTGTTCTTCGAAAAATATTGTAGCTGCAACACATCATCATGCGCGGGCTGTCGGCTAGTGGAATACTAGTGGCTGACAATCATCACAACACAACATCAACACCATCACATCAACAAACCAAACCTTACCAGGCCATCGTCAAACCTTAACAGACTTATAACGACCTCCCCTCCGTTCGATTTGTCATCAAATTGCCTTTATTGGCAACGACGAAATTAGGACACCGTGCCACACACGACACGCTCTTTATAACTCGCAGACACACAACTGAGTTCTCAACACCGTGTCGATGATAATGAATCACTGTCATACCTTGTCAGGAACACAGTGTCAACAAAACTCGTAGTTGGAAACGCAGTTCATTTACAATTGGAGTCGATGTGTGTTTAATTTGACGCGCACGTTAAACGTGGATTTGACGTTTGGTGGGTTCTTTATTTGTTTTCGCTTATTTTCTCGGTTACCTTTATTCGCTATAACCTAATTAAAGAGAAAACATGGCACTGTAATGAGAAAAAAAATGTTAATACTGAAAACTGAACTGAAAATAGAATGATCAAGACATTTTCGATTGTTGTATTTAGTATCGTAGACTAAACTATAGACGGTACAACTATTAGATGGAAATTAATTCCAAATTCCAAAAAGCAATTACCCTCGACCGAAAATTATAGCTTTTATTGTTATAGAACTTACCTTACGGCTAGTCATTTAAAAGTAAATTGCTACCATATTACAAAGGTAGAGGTACTATATTCCGTGACTATCTTCACGGAGTCATGATGTTGGGGAACAGGAATTTACAAACTTACTTACTACCCGTTTTCACCAGCTCCAGCACCAATTTACGGATAAATGAATGTATGATTATTATTGGCGCAGCATGTCTTCTTCTTCCATATTCTATATTACTCGTCATCTCAGCAGTCAGCTCCTGTCTATCCGTATCATCCTTCACACAGTCCACCCGTCGTTTCTTTGGTCTTCCTCTGCTCTTAATACCCATCCACAATCGTACTTAAAACTTTCCTCATTCCTCCACAACACATGTCCAAGATTAACCATTACATCAGCATGCCAGCATGCCTGAGAGGTATTTCTAGATGACATGTAAAGCCAAATCACAGGCCCATGGGTGGCATACAAACTCTGACACCGGATTAGGCACTTACCACACGATAAAGAAGAAGACCATTAGGTACATCAATATAGCCGTTTAACAGAACTTTGTTGTTCGATTTGTACACAGTAAATTGGCATAACCATACTCACTCCCAGGCCACCACCGAAATAAGAAAACAAAACTGCCCCGACCAACACAATACCCTACCTAGCAAACAATAGTACCTAACTATTAAGACATTTCAACATCAAATCTCTATCGTTGCACACATTCCCATAAGATTATCCCTTATTGCTTTCGCCTTTACTCGCGAGTTAACGCGTCTAGCAATCACGCGAGCTATAAACGTGATTGTGACTATAAAACGCGGGTATGCGCGGGTGACGCAGCCGCGTGTGTGTGTCCGCCATTATGACTTGCTTGCCCACGAGCCACGCGCTCAAGCGAGATTTGCGACTGCGACTGCAGGGAAAACAAATGAAGTATACAGCATGTACCAGAAAGTTGTGGTCATATATAACGATCAAACTGAACCATCTTGTCCGTCTTGTTACCATCATCGAAACCACGAAAAAAAAACAGCTATCCAATAAAAACTTTAATAACTACTCGACCAAAATATGTATAGGGTACCTACAGCAGAATTTTTTTCGCCATTTCTATTGTGGTCCCGTGGAGAAAGTTATTTAGTTTGATGGTTTGAATCACACCCCGAAATATGACACACCTTTCTGGTACACGCTATAAAGTGCATCATGACCCTTTCGGCGTTTCTATGACATTGTCAGGAAATTCTGTTGGAAAAACAATATGGCGACGTTGATTCTGAATGTGGCTAAGCGCCAAAGGAAACATACAGCACTATAAGTTCCTCAGCATACCACGAGCCACCGCGACTTGGCTTTTGAAGCGACCGCGGCGGCGTCAACCGAGGGTTCGAGGAAAACAAGTGACGTTCGTGCACGTAGCTTGACGCTACTCGCATCGCCCAAGGTTGTAAATACGGCATTATGTTCGGGAGTCGCAGATGCGTCGATCTGTGACATATGGAAGTGTGACTAGATTATGGCGGAATTTGATTGACGGCTTTATTGGCCTTCACTGAACAGATTTAGGAAATTTCGTGTGTTACCCTTTTTCTAAAAAATATTTGCTTTGAATGGAATGTAGGAGCAGGGAAATACTTGTTTATCGTGATTTTTATCAAATTCGAAGGTTATTTATTTTTGTAATAACGAATGAAACTTTGCAATAAAGCCTATTTAATTATAACCTTGAGCTTATTGAAATCATTTTGTTAGGAAAAAAACACTTAAACGTTGCTGCGTCTATACATAATTATGCTTGTTACCGTACAAAGTGTAACTGATATAACTGGAAACTTGAAAAGTTTTTCATAATGATGAGTACAATGTTTGTTTCAAGTTTATTACTATTATTTTAAACTGCCACCGTCATCCCCAGCTATAAAATGCAAATAAGCAGAACATTGCGGTGAACACTGTGCGGCAGACGCAAGGGATCGCACCTAATTACGAAATACAGAGCGAAACGCACTGTTGAGGCGACTACATACGAACACGGCTTGACGCCACGCCACCATGATGTTTCGGTAAGTATGCTGTAATATCACTAGATAATAATAGGATATAGGATAATACGGTTACCAATGACTACATTGGTAACCCTATTATCTCCTTCAACTAAACTGATAAAACTGTAGTGGCATAGCACAAATAAAACCCTACAGCAGAAAACAGAAACCCTATAAAAAATACTACAGCAGCATCTATTACCTCAAAAAATAAGTACTGAACCTGGGAGTATTTTTTTTTTCCTCCATCTTACGACTACCTTTACAGGGTTACCTAATGCGATAGTGTACACAATAACAATATTACATTTTTTAACTAATCACAAACATACATTTTTTGTGAACTCACTCAGAGATCAATTGATTAAATCAACGTCTATGAGGTTGATAGTGCGGGGCGCACGCGTCTGTGGCGCCCCCTTAACAGATTGGTCCGCGCGCGCGGCTCCGCCAGCAAGCGTGGCTGCCGACCGACGTCGCCCCACGTACCTGTCCGAAATGTCCGCATTAGCAGTATAGCTCAATAAAAAAATGGCGACGTGAACGTCGTAGTACGGTTAGTTTTATTATAAACTGTTTCTGCCCGCGGGTACGCTCGCGCTGTGTCCGGAAATTATCCCACAGGAACGTTTTCATTTAGCCCATGACACTTGCGGATAATGCAGCTTCCAACTAGTGTAAGAAGTTCCGGATCGTAACACTACGAAGATTATCCCCTACATCCAAACCTTCAAACATTATCTCTTTATATTTGTATTGATTTTGTTTTTATTCCCAGGGACTATTGCTACCCAATAGCAACAGTCGCTAAATGTAATGCTTGAGGTATTTATAACAAAACATAACAATCTATATTCCATATAAATAATTACATAAGAAATACGCATAATAAATAATAAGCGTATTTCGTTTGTGTCATGAAACAAGCTGCCTAATTATCGTTGCCCCAGAGCCAATACTTATTATCAGGAATACCTATCAGTTTGTAGGATAAGAATAATAATAAGGACATATCATTCTATTTACTTGTTATGTTATCTTACCTTTACGAACACGCCTGTAATGTACGAAGATACTTTGTTACGAAGAACAGTTGTACAACCCAAAGCAGTATCCTCAATATTTCAATCTAATATTATATTTCAGTACATAAATAACAGGAATATTTTAAACCCGAAATAGGTTCCTTTGTACCTTTTTAATTAGACTCTGATATTATTTTGACGTTTTCCACATATACCGGTTATCAAAGGCGGAGTATTTTTACAATGAACAGCCTATTGGCTCCACTGGCCTAAGCCTATTATGATTCGTGTCGGTTCATTGGTTTATTAAAAAGGCCCGAATAAATATGGAGCTTTGTGTATAAAGTTTATTTTTATAAGTTCGTTAGTAAAGCGAGCCACTTTTCGATGTTAATTAAAAAATTAAGGCTTCTTTTTAAAAAGCTTACAAAAAGGTCTTCCGGTCTTGTCCCAAGTTTTACATAACTGTACCCAAGAAAAAAAGGCAAGGAAATTTTACGTTCCTTCACTTGCTAATATAGAAGACTTAAGTATGTACAAAAACATGGGAACTAAGCTATGGATCTAACAACGAACAATTCTGCTGGCGCCCAACTGGGACACGGACGGACCTTGTCTTTGTGTAGCTATCAATGTCATAACATTTTAAGTTGTAAACCTGAGCACAGAAAAAACAGCAATTTCAAAATGAGCAACTAGGTCAGATCAATCCGGTCGGTACCTACTAAAGTATCTATCAATGTCCGGTGTCCGCCAAACTGCAATTTGTCCGCACCAGTTTGGCCAATCCTTGTGAATAGTGCACAACGCGGTCAGTGTGAAAGACCACTCAGCGTTAAACATTGCCCGGCAACACAGACATCAATAACTGTGGTTGCGGCCACACCCAGCAATGGAAGCCGAATAGCTTGATTACGGCGGATGGCCCCATTGTTACATCATTTACTACCGCTTTATGGTGGCGACTTTATTTACAGCCCCATTTTACTTTCTACGACGTTTTCGTTTCAGGAATATTTTTGGCGAACATTAGGGAATATTTTAAGTGATTGGAAAGGTCATTTGGAATGAAAACGCCGTGCTGGGAGACGCAAGTCAACACGCAAGTTGTAACTTACACTGTGAAGCTCGTAAACTCAGCGTGGTTGTTTCTTTACTACAATAAAGTATTTTTTGTTTTCTAAACATAATTTGAAGCGATATTTTTGGTAGTCACGTTCAATCAATCTCAACGTCCAATTTTGTATTTTCTTTTTTGACGTTCTCCCTAAGCCGTATGATATCAGTTACTTTCCAAGAACTAGGTAAATATCTTACATTCTTCGAAGCTATTTATTGTAGAATTATCTATCGTAGATATAATACCTATTGCCTCTTTCTTTTGCAATCTCCATTACTTATGTACAAATGAAATAAGCATAGGTATTTAAAACCTCAGTCTTCACATTCAAGGAAATCGATAAAACAATAGTCATAAAACAAGTACAGAATATAATTTAAAAATAAATACCTTTCTGCTATGAAACCGAGCGCTTGAACATTAAACTGTAAACCCTTTTTATTTCGCCATAAACTTTATCACCATAAAAATATGGTGTTTTTACCAGTAGGCAATAAACTTTCTATTACTGTTGTAATAACTGCTTCGGGAATTGATAACTGAGTTGTATATTTTGCTAACTATTGCCTTCGGGTGCACGTGTGAGCAATCGCAAGTTGTAAATTCACCTGTGTTTGTGCAAAACTTATGAAAGTGCATCTGTTAATGACTGGACAGATCTCCAGGCGACTAATAGCAACTTGTTACAAACTCAAATAGTCACCAATGACAAGCTGGAATGTCCCAGCTCTAGGCAGCATACGGTTTAAAAAAACGGTAAACGCATATGAATGTATCAAATTATACTTTTCAGTTTCATCTTTACGCTATAAGGTAGATTTCTAAAAGACAATTATCTCGAAGGTATTCTATCATCACGTTCGCCGTTGGCTTGTTCTTCGTCTGAAACATAATGAAAACACGACGGTCAGCTAACAAACCAACATCATACATTCATTTTAATAATTATGACAACAACTAAACAAACAAGAACAGTAAATATATTGTAAAGCGATTCGCTATTATACCTGATACTACATTTATGTTTCCAAATGTTACTACTTGATATGGTAGACATCTGCACTTAATGTAGTTTCAATAATAAAATGGTGGAACTGCAAGATTGTGGTGTTTATAGCCGCTTAACGTGGTATTAAACCTTAAATGTGTTTTGTGATAACCTGAGGTTGGTAAAATGGTTTGTAAGGGATCGTATACATATTATTCTCCACTGCTCTTGAAACGGCGAAGGAAAGGAATACATAAGGAGGAAACCGGTTTGTCCGTAAACCAAAAATTCAAAGACAGACATATGACATCTTGGTGGAAGTACCTGCGGCTTGGTACCCGCACTGGCATGCATGGTGGAAACCGCGGTGGGCCAGTCCCTCTCACTGAGCTGTGCTAACACTATAGGCTGCTTAGGCTATCCTTGAGTAATTCGCATTGTCCTATTGACTAATGAACAAAGCTCTGGCCCCACAATAAGCATCTATAGTTTACTCGAATGTTGTTGAGACGAGACTTCAGGGACCACTAAAACTTTCGTAAACACAGGTGCGTCGATTAATTGAGAAAGACAACACAAAGCCGAACCTTAGTAATTAATGGTACAATTGCCCCAATAGTGCTCAAGGGAACCATCCAAAATATAAAGAAAAAACTATGCTATTTCATATAAACTATTTCAAGTCATACGTACGATGTGTTGTTTATTGATTGATTGGTCTTATCCGACACATTGTTGTTAGATTTATAAATGTTTTAAAATCTAAATAAAGTCAGTGTTTCCTATCTAAAAACGAACACCGAAACAGACTCAGAGGTGACAGTCTATTTCATCGATCCATTATACATATACCTACTCCCTCAAAATGTGTGTTTATTCAATTATCCATTACTGTTGAGACAGCACATATGTACTGAAACTCCTTAGAGGCACCAGTGACGCGTGAAACTAGTCTGTCGATACGACGCGATGTAGAGCGGTGACATGATAGTGACGGGCGCTGATTGAGTCGGTCACTGCTCACTGCTGCCGATATCGATACCACCCCTGACTTCTATCTATTGCAACTGGAGCTTGAAAGCAAAAAACCGAAATGTATTATTACAAACTTTTATTTAACTAGCAATGTTTACTTGTTTAGGTCAAATCTTGCAACTAAATTTATCCCCAACCGATTGAGCTGAAATTTTGCGAACACGTTTAGTTTGGACGACAATGTGTGGTTAGCTAAGTGATGTCATTCTAAATCGAATACGGCGGACTCCCAAAGATGACGGTCTAGTTATTTAAAAAGGGTTTGCTGAGAAGAATACGAAAAAAATGACTTTACTCCTACATTATATTAAATAGCTTGTTTTTTATATGTATAAATGTTATAGGTACTTACTAAATCTGTACTCTTTTTACAATTTATAATAATTAATAGCGAAGCCCTGCCTTATACGGTTTTCACGACTTAATAAAACATCGAGATTTCTTCGTTTAAATAATAATTTATAATACGTATAAACCTTCCGTAAGGAATTGTATAAACTATGGCCAAAACAGCATCATAATACGTGCCTGTATAGTTTGGAAAAACTAAGCAGTGACGCAGACAGACACGATGAGCGACTTTACTAGGTATTATTTATACATAATGGCTGTTGTACCTCGGTTTCAGCCAAAAACATTTACAAACCGGAAACTCGGAACATAATAACAAAAACATAATTTAGCGATACAGCCCCATTAATACCACTACGAACGATTACCAGCCTGGAGATAAACAATAGTTATAAACAACCGAAATTACCATCCTTTTAACTTTGAAGGCCGTGGTCTGGATAACAGTGACTAGCGGGGCGGGTAGCATTATGTTAGGCGGGTAGCATAATTCAAATACAAAAATGTCTCTTTCTTGCTTGTAAACAAAAGTAAAAGGATCAACGTTGATTGAATACTTTTCATTTTTCTTTTTCTTTGCTTTTGCAAAGAAAAAAGAAAGTGATGGCTGGTCATTTGAGTTTTTTGTTGTTTTCAACAAAAAACTCAAATGACCAGCCATCACTTTAACGAGAAACTTGCATGATTCTCTCCTAGCACGCTACCTCTTACCATCGCCATCGCCCGCTATCCGCTCTCACCGATACCTAGTTCAGGTCGAGCGTGTTGACGATGGAACCGTTCCGTTTAGTAAATATTTACCTACCGACTTAATTGCTTGATCCTTCTAACAATTAATATTAACCGACTAAGAACTTGGTATTTATTTATTACAACGAAATAGAGAAGGATTGGGGTAAGGGTGTTGTTGGGAAGTTTGTAATTTTCTGAGTGGCCGGATGTGTACCGAAGTACTGTGGTATCTTACTGCTGCTTCGGTGTACGTCATCAGACATCAACGCGCCCGACGACAGCCGGGTTGCTCTGTCTCGCACAAGGGTCGCAACATAAACTGAACATTGGCCGTTGCTCTGTCTCGCACAAGGATCGCAACATAAACTGAACATTGGCCGTTGCTCTGTCTCGCAGCAGGGTCGCAACATAAACTGAACATTGGCCGTTGCTCTGTCTCGCAGCAGGGTCGCAACATAAACTGAACATTGGCCGTTGCTCTGTCTCGCAGCAGGGTCGCAACATAAACTGAACATTGGCCGTTGCTCTGTCTCGCAGCAGGGTCGCAACATAAACTGAACATTGGCCGTTGCTCTGTCTCGCAGCAGGGTCGCAACATAAACTGAACATTGGCCGTTGCTCTGTCTCGCAGCAGGGTCGCAACATAAACTGAACATTGGCCGTTGCTCTGTCTCGCAGCAGGGTCGCAACATAAACTGAACATTGGCCGTTGCTCTGTCTCGCAGCAGGGTCGCAACATAAACTGAACATTGGCCGTTGCTCTGTCTCGCAGCAGGGTCGCAACATAAACTGAACATTGGCCGTTGCTCTGTCTCGCAGCAGGGTCGCAACATAAACTGAACATTGGCCGTTGCTCTGTCTCGCAGCAGGGTCGCAACATAAACTGAACATTGGCCGTTGCTCTGTCTCGCAGCAGGGTCGCAACATAAACTGAACATTGGCCGTTGCTCTGTCTCGCAGCAGGGTCGCAACATAAACTGAACATTGGCCGTTGCTCTGTCTCGCAGCAGGGTCGCAACATAAACTGAACATTGGCCGTTGCTCTGTCTCGCAGCAGGGTCGCAACATAAACTGAACATTGGCCGTTGCTCTGTCTCGCAGCAGGGTCGCAACATAAACTAAACATTGGCCGTTGCTCTGTCTCGCAGCAGGGTCGCAACATAAACTGAACATTGGCCGTTGCTCTGTCTCGCAGCAGGGTCGCAACATAAACTGAACATTGGCCGTTGCTCTGTCTCGCAGCAGGGTCGCAACATAAACTGAACATTGGCCGTTGCTCTGTCTCGCAGCAGGGTCGCAACATAAACTGAACATTGGCCGTTGCTCTGTCTCGCAGCAGGGTCGCAACATAAACTGAACATTGGCCGTTGCTCTGTCTCGCAGCAGGGTCGCAACATAAACTGAACATTGGCCGTTGCTCTGTCTCGCAGCAGGGTCGCAACATAAACTGAACATTGGCCGTTGCTCTGTCTCGCAGCAGGGTCGCAACATAAACTGAACATTGGCCGTTGCTCTGTCTCGCAGCAGGGTCGCAACATAAACTGAACATTGGCCGTTGCTCTGTCTCGCAGCAGGGTCGCAACATAAACTGAACATTGGCCGTTGCTCTGTCTCGCAGCAGGGTCGCAACATAAACTGAACATTGGCCGTTGCTCTGTCTCGCAGCAGGGTCGCAACATAAACTGAACATTGGCCGTTGCTCTGTCTCGCAGCAGGGTCGCAACATAAACTGAACATTGGCCGTTGCTCTGTCTCGCAGCAGGGTCGCAACATAAACTGAACATTGGCCGTTGCTCTGTCTCGCAGCAGGGTCGCAACATAAACTGAACATTGGCCGTTGCTCTGTCTCGCAGCAGGGTCGCAACATAAACAAGTCAACATAAACAAGTCAAGTCAAGTCGTGTGTGCACCGCGCTCTAAGGCGGACGTAGTTGATACGTGTAATAATATAATTATTATTGTATAGCGCGGCGCAAGCCGACGCTCGAAACTTTTGTTGCCATGAGTGACACACTTGTGGTAAACGAGCTGCTGGCGTTCCTGCAACAGAAACTGGACGTGATGGACGAGGTGTCCGCCATCCAGATCTGTGGATCGAATTTCAGCGAGGACGACATTGCTGCTGCGAAGCTGCTGCTGTTTCGGTCGCTCAATAAAATAGACCAGATGGTGTCTCGTAGACGTGACGGGACAAAGAGAAGCCTGCAAGATATCATCACGCTGCTGAAAGCGACCGACCCTGACGACATGCCGACGTTTGTGGCGAAGGATTTAAACAAATTACCTCCAGTCACATTCGACCACGTCGACGTAACGAGCCTTCTGAAGGACATCGTCTTCTTGAAGGCTAGTTTGGCTGATGTGCAGAGAAATCTGGCTACATCCCAGAGTACCGTTGCAGATTTGCGCTCACAACTAGTTGAGTTGCGCAACTCTGTAACATTAACTGGGTCACCGGCACGTGTAAGCAACGTAAACACATGCCGAGGAGCCGGCTGCCTCAATGCATCGGCTACGAGTTTCGCGTCAGCGGTTTTGTCGCCGGCGCCGATTGCTGAGTCTGCGTTGCGCGCTGAAACCGTGCCTCGCAGCCCCGCCCCCGCAGCTCCTCCCCGCAGCGCTGCCCGACCGACGCGACCACCTGGGCCAGTGGTCATTTCAAGCATCCCTGCTACTCTCCCCGCAAAGCCCGTGACTGCAAAGGCAACGGACCGGGCTGATGATGACGGTTTCGTGACGAAGCCGAACACCCCGGTGTACATCTCTCGCCTACATTACACCACTGAGACTGAGGACATCGAGGAGTACGTGCGCCAAAGATTGAAGTACACGCCAAGAGTACAGCTACTGGAGTCACGCCGCAACGTCAATTTCAAGGCGTTTGTGGTGCGCGTCCCAACGTGTTTGCTCCATTTGGTGTTGGAAGAAAGTTTTTGGCCGCAGGATGTGGTGTTCCGTCGCTTCCGCGGACAAATTCCACAAGAACGCACAAAACATCGTGCAAGTGAAGTGCTACTAACATAGTTTTAAGTTGCTTATACTAACAAAAATTGTTATTAGTATGTATTATTAGGTTAAGGTATTTATGTATGGGTCTTTGTTACCTGAAATAAATGGATTATTATTATTATAAACTGAACATTGGCCGTTTTCGACGCATGTTTTCCTCGTGAATGTGTTTTATTTAAAAACTTTTGTCGGCCACCAAAGTTTTCGACTATTTACACAATCTAACCTTGTAAGTAAGCATTGCTTCGTAGAAATGTGGCTTGCAAACCCATAAAGCTCAATCAGAAATTTCCAGCAAGCTTTAAGTTAGAACTATTAAATTAACCGTTGTAAGATACCATATTGTTATTGTTTTACACGTAAAATTATTAGGTATTGGGCATAGTGATAACACTTTAAAACTGTTAAAATATATTATAACACAAACTTGTAAACAAAACAAATAAGTAGGTAAAAATCACATGATACTCACATGTGTTTGCTCTAAAATTAAATGTTATCAAGTCACGACTGCTTCCAAATTGATGAGTCCATCAGCTCTCATCGCATCGAACTCCATTAGGGTTCCCGTCAATACATTCACGGCATTGTGTGCGGGAGCCGAGGTGAGCAGAACGAGTGCTTCCGCGCGGGCGGCGCCCGATCACGTGGAAACGGAAGATAACGGTGTGACACATATTGTGGTATCCAGGTGAACTGGGGACGGTACCAAGAGTATGATGGTTAATTTTAGGGTCAGTTCTGTAAAATACCTTGATCATTCATACACAAGGCATGTACACTGTTATAGCTGGTCAATAATAAACTAAACATGTAAAAATCAATTTACAGAGTAAACATCACTATGATTTTATTTGGACAAAAGGTGAAGCTTCATTTGAAATACTAATAAATGCATTCGGTTGAACAAACATAGTTGGGAAAAGACTCTGTAGATGAGATGATTTATTTGTTTTCAGGTTTAATCCTCAACACTATCGGTTTGAGAATTCTTCGTGCAAAAGCAATTTGCTCTATAAGTACATCACTCGTTTTCTCCGAAATCGCCACCATATAGACCTAGCTTCGAATAGTTGAAGATCTTTTGGTAATTTGTAAATAGGTATTCGATATATAAACGCAAATCTACCACAAATTCAACGTCTTCTCAATTTTCAAGAACTCCCTTGACATTATTTTCGATAAATAAGGTAGGCTTCTACCAAATCTCTGTCGGCTTTACATAATCTTCGGAAGCCTTCGGACCCTCGGGAGGGATCCTACTCCTCATTCAGACGTAAATTAAGGAGTTTTTCCTGATAAAAAGAGTGTTATAAAATATATAAACCTTATATTAATTGATATGCTAGCTTTACTCCAGGAGTCTTTCTGAGGATTACCTACTTGTAAAAAAGAGGGCTTTATGAACGTTAAGTTTCTAATAACATGTTAAGTATATAATGAACTAGTGAACCGCCCTTGCACAGGTGTAATATGGAACGAATGTGGCAACATGTATTTATAACGTAGTATATATCTATTTCGTGATCTTTTGATATTTACTTCATGTTAAAATAAAATAAACTAACTAACTTAAACTTAAAAAATGGCGTCAAAGAACTGTTATAAATGTTTTATCTAAGTTGAAAATAGTTATGTCAAACATAACCTTCGGAATTATTCCGAAATATTTCTCCAAATAATGGAACCAAAATCAAAATCCATAGTGAAATATGAGTAGTATAAAAGAACCAAACGGTCACGAAAATCAGTTTAAATGATTAATGAACTTTATGAGAAAGGTCATATCGACAGAATGTTATAATACGAATGCATGAAGTTCAGCTTACGTCGTAAAACTGCTTGTTAAACGCAAGTTGTAAAATGTACCCGAGTAAACTAGCTCATAATATTATATTCATAGACTATAAACTGATATTATGTTACCTATTACTGTAATGTAGAACATCTGGTCTCGTTGTTTTGTATAACGGGCTGGTGTCCGCAACTCTTCATCCAAAGCGCATATTTTGCGTGCGGAATATGTGGTCTCTTACCCACTTCTTTTATTTTAGTTGACCAATAGTTTTGAAACACTTTAGAATAGTAAGCCAATAATGTTCCCTCAGCGGGTGCGCTATATTCCAATACGTGGTCCTATTGTGGTTTGGTTGGTAGATGCCACATGTCTCCGAATGTTTGATTCTAGGACGTGCTTTCTCACGAAGTTTTCTTTCACTGTTATCACACTTTTTATAAAACGCCCAAATCTGTATCAGCCTACACAACTGTAATATTAGTGCGTTATAAAACTCAAGTGCCCCCGACCCGTCTGCTTACCGCGGATGATATCCGAGCGTAATGGTGGCGATTACCGAACGGAATTGCCCATCAAATATGACCCCACCACAGACTACGGCGGTCTATGTGATGTGGTATAAAAGCGCTTTTTCATAGACGTGCGCGTTGTTTACAAATTAGAAAAAAAAGTGTAGAAATACTTATATAATATGTGAAAGTAACGGATTTCGGTGAAAGCTGCGGGCAAAGACAGATATTATGTCCGCATAAAAATTGACAAAGAGTTCCGTGAAACTAACTGAAATATCTCGGTGTTTTTAACAATAATTATTTACTTCAACACAAACACATAGTCACACATATTACGTACAGAGGTGGACTTAATGCCACAGGCATTTTCAACCAGTCAACCTTTGGGTGACGCAGAGGCCAACAGTGGTAGGTGCTATTCCGAAATATGAAAGTATAATGTAGTTGATTGCACGGAAAACACGTGTCAGCGAGAACACAATTAAAAACCTCACTAATGAAAGCATGATACCACTTTCCACAGTTTTCATGGAATCTATCAGCATTTCACCGCAACAGACCAAAATCCAGAGGGTTTCGTGCGATAACCATTCACAGGCACGTTCCACGGGAAAATTTTAATACGTTGTGTGATTAAATTATCTGCCGTCAAAGCCTCCCCTCGGTGTCCGGACCGGACAGCCGGACAGCCGCCGTAATCACGTTACGGACCGCACACGGTGATGCGGCCCGGTTTGTATTCAGTTAAGAAAGACGTAACCGTGTTACTTATGTGTACAGTTTTAAAATTATTATTGTTATTGGTGTATAAGTGACGATGTGATCCTGAGAAGTTTTGTCTGGACAATGAGTTTGACTTGCTTATTTATTCATGGCAAACACTTTTATTAAGTCTCATCTCTGTTTGTCAAGTACCTACGTAGGTAATAGTGCAAGTTTTTAACTTAACGTAGCATAAACTCACGCTTTTTTTTGCGTTTAAGCAGTGGCGTACCTATACCCACATTTGGCGGGCATTACTTGTGATATAAAATATAAAAAAAAAAACAAATATTTTAATTAAATCAAACAAACCCATACTAAATTACCTATTGTTAAAAACATAACTTTATTTGAGTTAACTTAAAATATAAAATTATACTCCCGAGGGAAGGAGAACTCCGAGGTTTGGAAGGAGAAAGGGGAAGCCTTTGCCCAGCAGTGGGACATTCAAACAGGCTAACAAGTAATTCGGGAACCACTAATTAATCATATAAAGAAACCCTTGAAAACTTATCCCTACTGGTAGCGATAAATGGAAAAATAAATCCAACTATCCCCACCAGTGCGAGTCAGTAGGGATACATGGAGTAGTAAGTTCCATATATCCCAACCGGTAGCGATAGTTGGAAAAAAATTCCAAGTATCCCTACCAGTGGGGATAAATGTTGGTAGGGATATATGGAACGGGGGGAAATTCCAGTCGCCAATTAACTCTCAACTTATTATTTTATATTTGAATACAGGGGTGTGCAGGGTTGACGAGTAATGAACTGATAAAACTACTCGAGATGTTATACCATGTACATAATACATGAGATGTATATAATATAAGATACATAAAGCTATGAGTACGTTTCGCTGTTCGCGCGAACTTTAATTTTAATGTGTCGTAAAACGTCTCCGTGTGCGGTCATCTTAACGAGTGGCTAGCTAGAGTTGTGAACATCAACTCGTTAGAATTTATCGACAACTATTTTAAATTGGCATTCTTAGATGGTCTTGCGTTATAATGTGCTTAATTCTAACTGTATCTAATACTGGTCAACATGGGGTGCACTACATAATTCTGAAAAACTAAATTCTGAAAGTCACAATTCCGAATTTCAAAATACCGATTAACATAATTCCGAATGGTTCAAAATTCCGAATATTCCGATTTATCATCAATGCTATTTTCATATTCCGAACGTTCATAATTACTATTTTCAAAATACCGAATTTGATTAGTCCAACTTATTGATAATAAGAAAGATTTTTCAATAATTTTTATTTTTATTTTTTACATTTTTTTTTGACCTACATGTTGAAAATTACGCGGCAGGGGCTTTATAAAAGGGAGCAAATAAAAGAGATTTATAAGCAAATTTAGAACCTGCTACGACTCCATGACGCGCGCTCGCAACGCCCGCTTTTTACATTACACACCCACTTTCTGTCACAAATGTCGTCGTCGCTCCGCCGGCCTTCGGCCTACACTCCTCATGCTAGCTTGCAAGTTTTTCGGACTAACGATCCATCAGACATTTGATTCTTCAGAATTATGAAATTCGGACAACGAACAATTCGTATAAATTTATGACTTTCAAAATTATGAATTTCGGGATTTAAAATAGTAGACATTATAACTCTTCGGAATTATGAAATTCGGATTTTTGAAATTCGTAATTGTGACTTTCAGAATTTCGTTTTTGGAATTTTTGAGTGTTCCCTTCAACATGTTATATTTTTAAGGTGAAATAAATAAACTTTTAATAATATAATAAAATTATGAAAAGGTATCAAACAGCACACTTTCCTGTGCAGACAACATATACAAACAAAAACAGAGGTTGACGCAAATAGTTGGGATTTGGAAGCACGCATGCTTTTCAAAATTAGAAGCGACTTCCATAATAAAAACACACGCAGTAAACATGAAATTGTAATACCTAAATTCAGATTAACAAAAACTAGCAAGTGTTTTATTATAAACAGTATACGCTTTTATAACAAGTTGCCTAAGTCAATTATAGAACTGACCGAAGGAAAGTTCAAAAACTATATCAAACGTGTCTTTATTAATAAAGCATATTACAAAATCAAGGACTACGTTGAAGATAAAGAAGTTTGGCTCTAGTTCCTTCTGCGTGCGGCTTCCCTGGTAGCATAAGCGGCACAAATTTGTGGATGTCTCTAACTATTCTCAGTCTCATTTTTTATTTTCTTTCCATTCAGATTTTTACAATAGTTTTCAAATATTTTTTTTTCATCTTTTGCTCAGAATAGTTACAGCACTGATGACAATATTTGTGTCACTTGTTTAATTTTGTTTTTTTTTTTTTTTTATTATTTACAAAAAATAAATATTTACAAAATTTTCCTACCTTTGTATAGATTCTTTTTTTTACCTATTATTTGTGAATGAGTGAACATTGTAGGCTTTGTAGATTCCCAGATGCTTGTTAACTTTTGTTATGTCTGTTTTACGCTTTTTGTATTGTAAGCCACGACCTATTGTCGGGCCTACGCTGTCCCCCCATACTTATGTACTAATGCTGTAACAAAATAATATTGTAATACCAAATGATTTGAAAAGAGTAACCATGGAGTTTCTTGCCGGTTCCTTTCCATGGAAACGACCAACGCGAACCGTACACCTTTTTCGACGTTTTATAAGTGCCATCTAGGCCTATGTGAAATAAAATATTTAGATTTTTGATTTTGCATGACCAGCTAGCCTAATGATAGTATTCCAGCTATATTGTTTGCGTACTATTGCAATCTACAAACTTTCCAACAAATGGTTCTACTCGTGTTTGCTCGCCAATAGTATCCAAATATGTTATCTTTTGAACCTATCTACTACCCAACTTTTTCAATTAATGTTAGCGTGTATTTTTTCTCTATAACCGCCCAATTTGTCCATGCACTTTTGCTTGGTCTGAATGTAGAATCGTGGCAGTTATTGGTGAGGCCTTTGCCCAGCAGTGGACTAAGTATAATGACAATGGCGATGATGGAGTTTTAATTAAGATAGAGTGGTTCTTCAGATGTCAGAAAAGTAGGTGTTAGGTGTACGGTAACGCCGGTTTTAACAAGAGAAAATAGGTTACCGTTAATTAAATTATCCAATAAATACGGCCAATATTTAAATCAATTGATGAATGATAATACTAATAGATCCACCGCTCTGCATAACGGATTTGGATTGCTCGCACCACTTATTATCCTTTGCCATCGACTATAATACTTTAAATCGATACCGATAAATCAAATCATCGATAAGTAGCATCTCTATTGTATTGTGCTAGCCAAATGGAATATGAATTTATGGCATTTCACCACCTTGCCACTAGTTTTATGGAGGATAGTGGACCTTAGCAGTTTTATTACTTGCCCAGTGTTGGGCGAAGAGTGGGCAATTTACTCTTAGTTATTTCACATTTTATGAAAGGTTCTGGATAGGTTTTTGAATCGTGGGGTGCTTGCGGCTTAGCTTGGCTACGTAACAGCCAAAAATAAAATTCCTAAAATATAATTCATGCATTAATGATATTATTCCTGAAAGTAGACTTACTATCTCGTTGGTCTAGTGGTTGTCAGCGCGAATGCTGAGCACGAGGTCCTGGGTTCGATTCCCGGGTCGGGCAAAGTGTTATTGGGTTTTCCATCAGGAAATTCTCAGTAGCAGCCACGGCGTCTGGATTTGTCTCTGCATAACCCTTCAAGGATTACAAGGCGTGATGTTATGTTATGATCTTCCTCAATATTAGTTATAAAAACACAATTTTACACGTCACTACAAGTTATGTTTTAAAACTAGATAAGGTCGGTGTTTCCTGAAAAGAAACACTGAAACAAACTCAAAGGTCATCTCTTAAAAAAATCATACATCTTGGTCGGGTCATAAACAATGAGGACCATGCAGCTTAGAGTCCGATATGGTATTTTTTTTAAATAATCACACAAATTTGAGTTCATCTGTCTAGTCCGTGCGCCTATATAGTACATATTTCATTCCTGACTTTATCACAATGCTGGTATATTTCGCTGAATTACTGTTGTTATCACCTCGTATTAAGCCAGTGCAGTTGGCAACCCTGCCAAGTTCTAATGCCATGAATAAATTTGTTCGCGTCTGGGATCAACTCAATCATAGTTTATGTTATTGTTCGGAGACTGTTTGTCAATGAAGGTTGGCAGGTGGGCTGTAGACGTGACTGACTGGGATTAGGATTGGGACGGAACAAGAAGAACACCTACCTATACAGGATGTTAAAGAAATTGCGTGCCATAAGCTTAGAGGTAGGTTCATTATCGATAAAGGATCCCAAGAAAAATAAAAAATATTGCTAGGTCAACCTAATTTAGTAACTACTAACTTAAAATAGCAATCGTTTAGAATTGAAATTATTTTATTTCCAGCGTATTGCGTTCGATAGTAGGTAGGTAACTCTAGGAAATTATTAATTAGCATTTTAACAGAATAAACACTTATTTTAAGCATTTTTTTAATCAATTCTAAACGTTTGCTATATTTTAATAGTAGGTACTACATTAGGTTCATCTTATGATAATTTTCGTTTTTTTTTTAACTTTTTTCAAAGGTTATTTTTTTACGGGTTCCTTTATCGATACTGAACTAGATAAAGATGTGACAATATTTCAGCCTGTCTTATTTTCTCGCTTTAGCGCAGCGAACCTTTTCCACGCCTATTAGACAATAAATAGTATAGCATTAAATGCCTTATAAATATGCCTTATTTACTCTAAAGTTAAATCACCAACTCACCCTGAAGCTATGGCACGCAATTTCTTTAGTACCCTGTATATGTACTAACTACTTGTTTTGTTTTTGTATTCACGTAAGTATAGAGGTATGAAGAACAGGATAAAGTTCCTCATCCGGGATTGAAAAGGGAGATCCTCTGACTGGTGTTGTGTTTGCTCTGTAACTGCCCTACATGCAGTTGTTGTAGGGTTCTTGTAAATATCCTCATCTCGCGAATCATTTTATTTTATTTTATTTATTCGGGACATAAAACAGTTACATGCTAAAGAAAATACAGAAAAACCTTATAAACTAAAGATCACAAACATGTAACCCACACCCATATCCACGTCTTAACAAAATACTGTATTACAAATTAATTTAATTCATTTATTCCCACTTAATTCAGTTTAACTGATCTTAATTTCATTTTATTACGTACAAATAATTTTAATTCCATTAAATATTTTATTCCATTTGATCACATAATGCAGGATTTTACTAACCCAAATTTAATCTAAACGAGACCTACCAGCACACACGTCCGTCACCTCTCTGCATCTCGGCAAAAAAACAAACTTCATTCCCTCTGCCTTCAAACACAGCGTAAAAGTAATATTAAAAGGCTCCGGTGAAAATAGATAGACAACTCACCGTCGAGATCAATTGTCGGGGCGTCGGGAGTACCGATCTGTTCCGGCAGACTGACCGGGACACGGCAATACGCTCGCCACGCTCGGCTGCCGAGCGCACAGCGCACAGGCGGCAATATCGTCTGCGATACATTGCGCATAGATTAGTCGCCGGAACGGATGCAACACGGAACTATTTAACGGATTTAATCTATTTATAATGTAAATTTTAAAAGAATTATATAAAGAAAATACACTTATCCGACTAACTGTAAGGGTGAACTATAAGATACACCTCTGCCTAACCCTATAGGGATGACAGGCTTGGTGTTAAGTTATTCTCCACAGTAAAGAAGATAAAAAAATACAGCGGTTGTTTTAACCGTTAAGGTGGATGCTCCAGCGTAGCCCGCGAAAATCAATTTTTCTTATGTTTTTTGCAATTTGCAGGAATGACTTTGACCTTGAAAAAGTAATTCCTGCACCTTTATGAGCTTGGAGGGTTGTATTGATGATTTTACTGATTATAATTCTGTAACTACATAAGTCTTTCAGCCGCGAATCATATTTTAATCAACATACAACCTGACACTAACCTGCAAATTGCAAAAAAGTAAGAAAATTTGAATTTCGCGGGCTACCCTGGAGAATCCACCTTAACGGTTTGTGCGTCGACGATGTCCGTTCTATCCTCCAAAAGTGTGACACTGACACAGTGCCGCACGCCTGTATTATCGCACAATTTGGTTTTAACAAAGTGTCGGCTCTGCGCCTCTCGCTAATCTTGCGATAGCCATTTGCCTAGCGTTTGCTAGAACGATTTGTTGTACCTGAGCATAATGCTTACCACCGGCACCGCAATCCCCACAACTGCAGGCGAAACAAGCTACATGTCATATAGAGTACATGAATCTTTTGGCTCGTGGCCATAATCGGTACTAAAGCCGCCATCTTATTTTCAATACATTTCTACCACAATGTTCAAGGGACATCGACACAGAAACGATTAGGTACTATACTCATTATATTATTGGTTTTTATTACATCATTTCAAACCCGAATTTGGAATAGAAATTCATTGGTACTTATAATTTAAAAAAAAAACAGTTGTTTTCTAGAAAATTGCAATACCCGTCATAGGTACAACAAATAATAAAAATAAATATTAATTAAAAATTAAAGGGGGCTCCCCTATTACGATGGTACGGAACCCTTCATGCACGAGTCCTACTCGCACTTAGCCGGTTTTTTTTAATGCGTCGATGTTCCCTTCCTCTCTGTATACGTCGCGCCCCTCCAACAATATTTTCATTATTTAAACCGCTGCCCCATCTAGGACAAGTTTCAGCTAGTCTGATTTGATTCAGAGTTATTTCCTAGGAGACTCCAAGTTAGGTTAACTAACATGAGTGTGTCTGACTCTGATCGATGCCGATGATTGTTGGTCACCGCTCCAATGTAAGTAAATAAAAATTGACGACAGTTATTTTTGCTCAATTTTGGGAAGAACGGAGACATAATATACTAGTGATTTCAAAGTATTTTAAAACCGTTGAAAAGCCGCGTCATTAACAATACTACTGTTAGTTATCGAAAGATTAAGGATTATAGGACCACGAGTGCCTTCGCCGGTCGGCCGTCAGTTGGTTCCGCACGCATTAGGGTGAAATGATCTTGAGGAAAATAGTGGATTTTCTTCAAAAAAAAAGGATAAAACATTTTATTTGCAACAGCTTCCTGTTACACACTTCGTGACAATGGAGTGATTTCGGGAAAACGTCGTGAAAACATTCATCATTTTATTCTTTTATTTTGTTTTATTATTTATCACAGAATCACAGACAACTTGAAATTATAATCTGCTATACAATGTCATACAATATCTTACAAAAACTGCATATTTTACAGAAAACTTATTCTTGGCATTTTACAGTTTTTTTTTCTTTTTCAGTTTCTTGAAACAATATTTAGTTTTTTTCTCATTTTAGATGAGTTTATATAATAAGTTTGTTTTCCACATAACTCGCTCGTCTCTGTTTGCTATAAAATATGAACGTCTCGCAGAAATCTCATCACAGTAAAGTGTTCATCTCATGTTGTTTAGTCAGGAAAGCGATTTCTGAAACGACATGTTGTTACTGATGTCGTGTACGGTTTAAAACGATGCAAATAATAACTTTTCCAAGGAGTTAGGTGAGAACCCTACAGTAAAGCTACATACAGCACAGGCTAACCCGTATTGATGATGATTGATGATTGAGCTCCACACCCAGCCAGGAGCAAGCCTGACCGGGACAAGCCGGATACACCAGGGGGCACTGTTTTGTAAGGAAAGACATGCTCTGGGATGGGAGAGGAAGCCCGACCAACCGCAGCCAGTCGGACACAATCAGCCGACTATGCAGCCTAGAGCCAATATAGGAATAGTGGTAAAGACAGGTACAATCCATAGGAATGAGCATTGGTGTTTTGACCTTCGTTTCATTGGTCTCTTCTAGCATTGGAGAATCATGTTCGTTTCTGGTGGTTGTGATTTCATTCCTTTTTGACACGACATAATTAATTGTTACTTTCGTGTACATGTTTTAACGTCAGTAGTATTTGTTTTCCTGGGTGGCCGACTTAAATTTTTCTCTATCTGCTGCTAGCTGAATCCATTCTTCTTTACTTTTGTGGAAATATTCCATGTCTTGTTGGAGTGATTCGTTCCATGAATATATTGGTCTTCCAACTTTTAACCGTTTCGCCTTTTATCTAATAGCTGCGTGTAGTAAGTGAAGCTCTGGTCGTCGGTGGATGTGCCCGTAGTAGCATAACCGTAGGCATTTAATTTTTTTGGTAATTGTTTCCCCATAAGAATTTCGCGTGTTTTCTTTTTCGGGGGGTTTCGCGTACTCTTTATCATATCTTTAAGAACAAGTCTTTCTTATCTTCTGAGTTTCGATCGGTTTGCCTTTGTGAGTGCCGCTGCCTTAAGGCCGTAAGTCATTGCAGGTTCTATGACTATTTTATAGACAAGACGCGCGATTTTCCACTCCATTTTCGAGTTTTTTTGAATGATATTAATTATTATTATTATTTCGTTTATTTATTTTATAACATATTTTTAAATTTTTAAATATTCCTAATATAAAAACAATATAAATAAAAACATTTAAAAATATAAAAATAGTAGCCCACCAGCGCTGGGAACAGGGTCCGAGCTGCCGGTGGTCAGGGCTCTTGAGAAAGGAACCTCCTAACAATACGTGCCGTGTCCAGAAGTACTGCTTTCTGAATCAAGCCCTTGATCCAGCTGCCAAGCGAGAGCCTCCTAAGATGTTGGTCGAGGCTCTTGGCTATTAAGCCATTGGCCGACACGACTATCGGCACAATGACTGCTGTACTCACGTCCCACATGTCAACAACCTCGCGAGCCAGATCTAGATATTTAAATTGTTTATCTTTTTCTACTTTCACGACGTTCTCGTCATGCGGGACCGTTATATCAACAATCATTGTGCGACGCTCCAATCGATCTATCACCACAATGTCAGGCCTATTGGCAACAACAGTCCTGTCAGTGATGATAGGTCGATCCCAATACAACGTGATATTACCATTATGGAGAACTGGGTCGGGCGCATACTTATAGTATGGCACTTCTGATTCCACAAGGTTGTACTTCAAAGCAAGTTGCTGGTGGATAATCCTGGCAACAAGGTTGTGTCTATGCAAGTACTCTCCGTTAGCCAGACTAGAACACCCAGAAATAATGTGTCGGATCGATTCTCCCGGACGGTGGCATGCCCGACATATGTCAACCGTGCCATCTTTCACAATGTATTTCCGGTAGTTATTCGTCATCATAACTTCGTCCATTATTGCACAGACAAAACTTCTTCTTCGGTTTCCCCGAAGAGGTCACCAAAGCGCAGCCAGGATACGGACGCTAAGAAGTCTACATCCGGGCCATGTAGGGCCCGGTAAAAGCGTCCGTGAAGCTCCTTGCCCTGCCATTCCTCCTTGCGGTCATTAGTGTCTAATACTTTAGGCTTGCGCCAGTTCTCGTTAGCCAGGAAGAGCGGGGTGAGGCCCTTGTCCACTGAGACCACATCTCGGTGCATCTCCCCGTCGGCTTCTAGGAAGTATTCCCTGAGACTGCATACCTCACGGTTGTGTAGGGTCTTAGCATTTAAGAAGCCACGACCCCCGCACTTCCGTGGGATATACAGTCTCATCACCGACGACCGTGGGTGATGCATTCGATTTGCAGTCAACAGTGTGCGTACCCTCCTATCCAGGGCATCAAGTTCCGTCTGAGTCCATTTGAGTATGCCGAAGGAATACATCAAAACCGGCATGACCCAACCGTTGAAGGCGCGCACCTTGTTTCCGCCTGACAAAAGACTGCCTAGCACCTTATTCAGGCGGCCAAAGAAGCGCTCCCTCAACGATTGCTTCATGTCAGTCACGTTGATGCCTAACGCTTCCGACATACCCAAATACTTGTAGGTTTCTGTTGAGGAGAGGGATCTAAGGTGTATGGAATCCGAGAGTTGGGTTCCCACGGATTCCATAATCTCTCCTCGCTTTACATGCATGACTGCACATTTGTCCACACCAAATTCCATCCTGATGGCGCTACTGAAAGTTTCTGTTACCTTCAGTAGCTTCATCAGTTGCAAATTGTTGGGGGCAAAGAGTTTCAGATCATCCATGTAAAGAAGGTGAGATATGACCTGACCATCTTTCCTCAACAGATAGCCTAGACCTGAACGCTCCAGCAGTGTGCTGAGAGGGTTCAAGGCTAGACAAAACCACAATGGACTCAGACTATCACCCTGGAAAATACCACGCTCGATCCTTATCGGTTCCTTGTTCCCTTGGATCTGTCGACATCCTGGATAGCGAAGAACCGTTCTCCAGTGCCCCATACATGACATCAGGAAGGTACGTAGAGTTGCATCTACTTTGTACAACTCCAGCACCCTCATGAGCCATGTATGAGGCACGGAATCATAGGCCTTCTTATAATCTATCCAACATGTAGACAGATTCTTTCGGGAGCGGCGAACCTGTTGGCTAATGGCCATATCAATGAGGAGCAGCTCCTTAGTGCCGCGGGACCCGTTCCTACATCCATTCTGAGAGGCAGACATGATAGAATTACTTTCAATATGTTGGTTGATTTTAGCTCTCAAAATGGATGTAAGAACTTTATAGACCGTTGGTAAACAAGTGATTGGTCTATAATTTTTGGGCTCCGCAGTACTACCTGATTTATGGAGCAGGTGGGTAATTCCTGTCGTCAAGAACTGGGGCAGCGACCCTGACTCTAAGGCTGATTGAAACTGGGACGCCAAGCGAGCGTGTGATCTTTGGAACCACTTGATCCAGAAGTTGTGCAGCCCGTCCGGCCCTGGAGATTTCCAGTTAGTTATTATTTATTATTATGACTTAGAGTTACGCATCGCTTGTTTGCATCTGGCGTTGACTGTGTTGTTTCGATTAAGTGTCGATGTTATATGCGTGCCAAGGTACTTAATTTCGTCTGCCGGTTGAATACTGGTTCCTCCAATTCTAATAAGACTTCGGATTGCGGTGCTATGTGGGTCTCTGATTACTAGTTTTCTTTTTGTTTCATTAATGTGAAGTTCGACTGATTCCAGCAACGGTTTGATTTTGGTGACTATTTCGTCCAGTTCACTGAGACTACATATGGTCGTCGGTCGATCTATTGCGAAGAAAGGCTGCTTGGTAGTTTCCTAGTTCTTTTTTATTGAAGCATCCAGTTTTCTTAGAAGAAAGCTTGCATATATCCTATATCCCGCGTTACACATAGATAACCTTCTGTAGTCATTAATTCCGTCTGGCTTTGCTTTTAAGGCACTGGAATTTGGATAGTTTTGTTCCAAGACATTGGTATAACATTGCTTAGCCATGCTGCCTGCATGTGCTTTATAATTTCCGATGGCATTTCTGTTCGGACGTTCGGATTTCTGTTCGGTGTTGCGGACACCACCTTGTGAGTACCTGGTGCTTTGCCGTTGCTCATGCTTGTAATGATATCGTTATTTCCTCTGCCGATAGTTCTTCTTTTCCGTCTGATGGGTTTTCATTGGGTAGGAGTTCTATGTGAGGGCCTGCTGACTTTTTTAATTCTTCTTCCCACCTTGACATGGGTATAAAACGTTGTTTGTTGTTGTGCTTCATGTTCATGTTATGTCTCCTGTAAAAATCTTATGTGATTTTCATGCGTTGCGATGGATGAGTTCCGCTTAGGTTTCTAAAGAATACTTCGCATTTTTCCCCCTCTTCTTTATTTTTTATATTTTGCAGCTTGTGTCTTGCTTCGCTTAGTTGTTTGATTGCGAATGCTTCTCTGGGGTAACAGTTTTTTATAAACTTGGCTTTTTGCAGTTTTGCGAGCTCGATTCTATGTTCCCTGGATCTGATTGGCCTGCTTATAAGAATCTTCGCCGCTGCTGATTTCATGATATTCATAAGGGAATCCCATTGCCATTCCCATTTGCTATTTCCCTTGGTTTGTAGATTTATTACCTGAGATTGGCTCTTAATTTCCTCTTGATATTCTTTCATTATTTCCTCGTTTTGTAGTCGGCAATAGTCGTGATTTCTGTAGTTGAATTCGAGCTCAGATTTATGCATTGGTTTCGTGCTGGATTTCGGCATATGCAGTGTCGGATTTTCCCTCTTGAGGTTCAGAATAATAATATCCGCAAGAAAAATTTTATGGTCTGATATATTTTTCCTCTACTCGCTTTTATGTAATTACATATATTTAGCTCGTCCGCAGCAGTAAGTAAATGGTCAATTTGCGATTTTCTTTGTCATACAGCACAGCTAACCCGTATTATGGAAATAATTAGCCTATCTTCACGACACTTGATCTTTTTCGAACACTTATTGTGTTTTATAAGTACGACAACGTGAAAAATGTAAACAAATGCACATGTCACAAACGTCACAGTGGATAATACGCAATACTAACAATAAGTAAAATGACTTCGGCACATGTTTGAACCGAATGTTCGGTCGAACTCGACATTCGGAAAAATCTACATTCGGAAAAATCGACATTCGGTACATCTCTTGTTATTATAGGCTTGGCGGCAATGATGTTGTGCTCCACCAGTGTCCTGCGCACCATGCTGTTCGAGGTAGTCGTCATCCTCATCACATTCTCAGCGTTGGATGACTATTTTAAAAAAACGTAACAGCTACCCTATATTATCGTTTTCTGACACGCGTTTTATACGTGAACCTTATTAAATATAGTTTATCTTTGAAATGACAAAAGAGAAAAAGTTTTGTATAGAAATGAACTCGAAACTGTTTATAAAGCCAAACTAACTAGCTGGGATTCCGATATTCACCACAGGAAAGCGAAACTTGCAGCATTACACTGTTTGAGTGCGCCAACAATCAACATTAACACCGTGCAAACACGCCATTGTGCATGGTTCTTTGTAAAGGGTGATTGGTGAATGAGTGCAATCTTTGAAATGAGTGTTAATAGGCCTAAATTGCAACAATTTTGATCAAAATCAAAGCATTTATTTCAAGTAAGCCAGTTACAGGCACTTTTGAATTGTCGAAACAAAGATGAAAATTAAATGTAGCTACAGTCCCAGTCACAAGACATAAAAACTGTGAATGTACTGTAGTTGCCCATTCCCTAGCGTAGATCTCTATGGAGAAGAACGGGCAAGAAACTCCATGGACCAGCATTGAGCCAAGCATTTTAATCAGCGATATAATCGCTCAACTTGTAATAAGCTTGCGAAATTTAAAACATGCTTTAAACGCACACTATGTAAATAGTGTGCGTTTAATGCATGTTTTAAATTTCGTCTCATTCAGTTCAAGAATACTTTGTGGAATTTTATTATGGCATCTCAAACAGTACCCCATGAAATATGAGTCTACTTTAGCGAGTCTGAAGCCTGGCTGAACTAGTTCGTCCCTATTTCTAGTATTTTTATCTTTTATTAATAATTATGTCTGTCACCCCTTTTACCAAAAAGGTGCAGATTTTTTCTGACGTACACAATGTTTTCGTAGATGTATTGACAATGTGTCCCGTGTGTGATCCCGATAACTTGGGGTCCAAACGGGGTCGTTTTGGATAAATCGATCTTTTATAGTTTTTTGAAACTTTTTCACCTCTGCGCTATAGTACGCGCGTGAGCTCCGAGGAATCAGTGCCTTTTTTAAATCATCGGTCGTTTTATTTCGGGTGCATAGTGCCCTCATAGAATGGTTTCATAATTTAGTACTTCGCGCGAACTAAATTATGAAATCCTTCTGTGAGGGTGTTATGTGCTTGAGGTGGAACCACCGATGTTTTAAACAAGCCACGGATTCCTCGAAGCTCCAAATCTACTTAGGGATGGTTATGGATGTTAAACTGAAACTTAAAAACTAGTATTTGAAACAAAACTTGTGAAAAAGTTGGAATTTCACCTCCAATAAATCTCCATAACAAGTAGGTTCCCAGCTATGGTCCAGAACAACAAAATAATCGCAATGACGGAGAGAACTGTGCCCTTTGGCTTCGTTAAGGGTCTATTTACACCCTTTATATGTATGAATTCAGTTGTGATGACGTCCCACCATCCATTAATTTCATTCAACTCATTAATTTCCCCGCAAACCTATTCCCTTCCTGCTGATACTTAAATGCTCCAAAATAAAGGCTGAGACGAAACCCGGACACATTGAAGAGCATGTACCGTGAAATGTTTATGTCGCTGTTTTTATACTTGCTACCCACTCAACATGGCTCAACCAGTTTGCTACTTATGTCAACTCGACATTTTGGGGCATAAGTCACAAGTTTTACCAATTGCTGTGGTTTATTGTGCACGAATAACAAAGAATCATTGAAAACAGAGGTTTTAACGACTGACTCGATTTTTAACAAATTAGATCGAATCGATTGATTACATAATAAAAACCATTTTTTTAGGAAACCGTTTTGCTGTCGAACGTTTTTTGACAAGAGTATTTTTGACAAGAGTATTTTTCAAGATTATGATATTCGTGGTTTGTACTCCCTCTCATTGAGAGGAGGCCGTGTCCCAGCAGTGGGAATATTATAGGCTGATGATGATGATGATGACTCGTGTATTCGTGTTATGATTGTTATGTCTTTAATCAGATAATTTAAACAAAGTAACACTATTTCTTTCGTTTAAATTCAATTCAATTTAAAAGCTCTCTCTTCGTGAAAACGCTCGCTGTCTTAAAATCAAAAGTTACATCTCAGCAAAGAACGTCCCTGAGCAGTGTGCAGCTGAATACCAACGAGACAGGAAATAGAGTCGTCTTCCTTGTGGCGCCTGTCCACAGTGTCCACTCTAGCCGATCTGTTTGGTTTAAAAATAAAGATACAGACATTTCTCATAACGCCCCGTTCATGACCTCATGTAATGCGAATTGGGTCGTCGTTTATTTCCTTCGCGTCGCAAATGGCGTTGTCATTAATGACTCGTGGTATGATCGTTTTTTTTTATTTGATTTACCCGCTGTTGCTGTAGCAACACGCGTGTCGCTTGCACCCGACCAAGCGGTAAGGCGCACACCGACAGCACAAAATATGTCCTCAAGTTAGTTAGTTGGACACCCTACGGAAATCAAGATAAATAATGGCTGTTAAAAGATAAAAAAACAGTCTTCGTATTCGTATTGAAACGAAGAATAACACTGAATATTACGTTTATTTTTTCTTAAGCAACATAATACCTATCCCCGGAGACGAGTGACAGAAAGCTTGCGAGAGCGGTTGTTCCGGCCTTCGATGTCAACCCTCCCCCCCCCCCCTCCCCGCCCCCCCATCCTCCTAAGGTCGGCGCGATAGCAGGAAATAGGATTTGTGGCATTACTAGCACAGACACTTTGTGTACGCCGCAAACAACTACGCACTGGGGCGGACACACACGACGTTCACGATTCAACCGATTGCGACGGAGGACAAAAAAAAGAATCATTTGACATAATGCGCGTCTCGTTTGATGCAAGTCACGTCGCCTGAGGCCGTGAGGGGAGTATAACCGTTTTCACACTATCTATTTAATTTTAAATCGTTTCTATTACGTTCATTATATACGTTTCATTTTTCGTAGGCCTGTTTTTTGTATGAAGCAGTAAAATAGATCATAAAATGCTTGCTAAAACCCTTAGCGTTGGTTCTACCCAGTGCGGTCACAAGACTGCAGGTGTGCGAGCTCGGTAGTGCTTCTATTTGCTATAAAGGTTATAAAAGACGAGCGGTTGCGATTAATTGAATGTCTTGTGTGCCGTGGCGGCTGATATACTCGTCTGCCGGGGTATAGGGGTGTCACACACTCTACAGCATGTGACATACAGGTGTGGTTATAATTATGTAGGTAAGGATGTGGTATAAACCATCAATCTGGACCGCCGCCGTCGTCCTCCATAGGTCTTTGATAATATCATGAATTCCAAGATTTATGAGATTTATTTCTCCGACGACTCCGGTGACGCTCTGCGCAGCCGCAGCGCCAGCACAACACGATTGTTGTAACATCACTACTTAGTATGTAATTAGTGTACACACCACTGTCTAGATATTATCTATGGTTCCGGATTCTACCTGTCACTCCAGCTAGACGCACTGCCATGTCTGATCCCGTCTGTGATACTACTCTTCAACTGCCTTTGTATACGTATAAACCAAGTCTACTCAATGGTATCTTTCATTTCAACAAACATAACATGGTGTCAGAAGTGGGATGAGAAGATGGGGAAGATGGGACGGCGCGGCGTAAGAGTATCGACACATATACGGGGACCGCGACCAGAGATCGTCGGATTATGTTGTCGCGTGTCGCGCACAACGTCCCGCACTTCGGCTGCATGACCGGCCGTGACGTCCGCGCTGCTGCTGCAGCTGTGTGACAGTGACAGTGATGGGGAGAACAGCAGGCGGCTCCAATGCGTAAAGGAGCAGCGAGGCAGAAGTTCGTATCTACGAACAAAGTGTCTCACTACCACACACTAAGCATTTTTAAAAGTGGTAACGTGTGTACTTGTTTATGATCGTCACGTATAATTTAATTAATTTAAAATATAAATTTAACACTCACAAACGGGCTGGACGGGCCCAGGACAGCAGCACTCAGAATTAAAATGAGTTTGTTACAAAATGTTTTTAATTACGAGCCGTGGTGGGATTTACCATCGGTCAAAATAATAAAGGGGCTGGGAGATTTTTGTACGAAATGTGGCCTGCATTAAATTCTGCCATTTTGTATTGATAAAACAGCGCATACACCCTGTATTAATCATTAGCTGGTATCAAAACAAACATTTTCGTACTAGACAAAATCTTCTAAAGCGTCACGTTCCGAGATTTAAGCTACGAAAGTTAGAATCTATTCACTGATGGCACCGTTAGTACAACTTCTGATTTGACTAGCCACGCAAAAGCCGGTATCAATCAAAAGCTGGCATCAATACAAACAAGTAAAAATGACAGTCATGACGCGACCTCTTGACACCGTGACGTCATTCAGCGTATAGCGAAGTAAGTTTGATTCGCACAGTGCATGGACGGGAGGCACACACCAGGCAAGTGTTCGCTACTAGCTTTTGTAGATTCAGTGCTCGTGTGCGCTCATCGCTTAGTCGACAATCGACATAATCTTATAATACGCATTTTGGTGCAATAGACATATTATTCCTTGGCAGATATACATATAAATTGATATTACCTAATTATGAGTCTAAAACATCAGCAGTAGGTTACATATATTTTACACAATGTAGGTATCATTATAATAAAAAATAACAATAATAATAAAATAATAATAATAATAGTGGCGATAAGTCCCCTCTTTGGGAGTGGCTGGAGAGACGCCACGGCGTCCTCACCTTCCGCCTGACGCAGGTTCTTACCGGACACGGATGTTTCGGTAAGTTCCTGCACCGAATCGGGCGGGAGGAAACGCCCGGGTGCTATCATTGTGAGGATAGGCCGGAGGACACGGTGGAGCACACTGTGGAGGTGTGCCCTGCTTGGGTGGAGCACCACCGTGTCCTCGAGGTGGCGATCGGCGGCGGCGACCTCTCGCTCCCGGCCTTGGTTCGTGCCATGGTCCAGAGCGAGACGGAATGGGACGCCGTCACCTCCTTCTGCGAAGCAGTCATGCTAGCGAAGGAGGTGGCGGAACGTGAGACGGAGATATCCTCACGTCCCGGCCGCCGCGGGAGACGCCCCGGGCGTCGGGGGCCACGTGGTGGCTTCCGGCCACCGTATAGGCGCGGGCCTGTGGACGGGGAGCTATGGGCTAGCTCGCCGTCCGTACGTCTCATGACGACAGGCCGTGTCGACGGCGCGTTCGTGTTCCACGCGCGCCTCAAAGAGAGTCAGCAATAAGGAAGGGGTCCGCAAGGGCCGAAGCCTGCCGGGGCTGCGGGACTATTCGAAAGAGATACCGTGGCCCCGGAACACAAAGGGCGAAGAAGGAACATGGATGGGTTTTAGTCAGTAAAAGTCTGACACTCCCTCCTGCTCAGCCCAGAGCGGGAGAAGTCATTTGATGATTTCCCATCCGAAAAAAAAAAAAAAAAAAAAAAGGTATCATTATTTATAGGTTATTTTTTATTTTATTCAAGAGGAACAGCTACAACATATTATGTTGTGGACTACATACATTACATAGAATTTCATGGTATCCCTCATATCGGAAGTGACGCTAACCGTAAATAATTTCGACCGGAAGTCGTGTTATTCTTGGGAAAGGTGATACATGTTTTTGTTTTTGCATTTATTTTAAGTAGGCCAGTTACAGGCACTTTTGAATTGTCGAAACAAAGATAAAAATTAAATGTAGCTACAGTCCCAGTCACAAGGCATAAAAACTGTGAAAGTACTGTAGTTGCCCATTCCCTAGCGTAGATCTCTATGGAGAACAACGGGCAAGAAACTCCATGGACGCTCCTTTAAATCAGAATGTTTAATTATTTTAATCGGAAGCTATGTACAGACTTATTTATTTATTGTTTCTAGAAAGTTCTATTCTTATCGGGAATTAATACACGCGACTATTATGTCACAGGAAACAGGAAGAAGCAATTATGTACTTATTTAACAGAGAAGAGAAAAAAATACTTTTTCTGCATATAATCATGACTTTTAAAGTCACTTTTACAGTTTCTCTATACATATATCGTTGTTCGGTCTTGTATTTTTTAAAAGAACATTAATTTTTAAATACATAATATAATTCTGGCTGTTTTTTTTTGTGGTCATACTGTACAGGGGTAATTTTTTTTTTTTTACTTTTCTAATAGGCATGACGACAGTATCAAAAAATTGCAAATCTATTTAGTCTGTCAGTTAGAGTATTGGAAATTAATGGACACGTATTTTTCGTTTTTGTAAATCAATGAATATTGACAAAGATAAAACGCATCAAAACTCGGGAATGGGGGTTCGTGACGTCAGAACTAGCTAAAAATTATACCATGGCGTGACGTATTGAGAATTTTAAAAGCGTCGTATCTTCGTCAATTTTGGTTTTCGTAACAAAAGAAAAAACACGGGTCAAATATTTTTATACTTAGATTTTTATTGTCGTCTCGCCTATTATGTAGAAAACATTTCTGGAAACTAAGTTAATATGGAACTGCTCTCGATCAACAACAAAATGAAATTATTTTGAGGATTATTCCTTAATAATGTTGTTTTGTCTTCCTTTTCCTTAATTATACCTTCCGAAGACATTGTGAAATAACATTCACTTCTGTCTTTATTTCTACTGATTGTTTTCTTCAATATTTGCTTCTTATTAAATTTTGGACATTAAACCTAAGTCGTAGTTTTAAATTATGTTTTAATGTGTATATTTTTATACAGGGTTACTGGTAACTCAACGTATTCCTTGCAGGACTTAAAGTTAAAATTCAAGAAATTAAGCCACCAAATGTTCTACCGAAATTCAGTAGTTTTTGAGTTAGTTTGATTTTTTTTTTTTTTAATGAAGAATTATTTTCTTTTTTTTTTATTAAATCATTTGAAGTCAATAAACGTATACGTACGTACGTAATACGTAAGAAACGATTTACGGTGCGAATGTACTGAAATTTAAGTTATTATCATAACTGATACCGTACCAGACCTTTGTAAATTAAAAGTTCAAAAATGTCTAATACTTTGGCTAAGATCACTAATCAAACATTTGTTTTTTTGTAATTTTTGCCATTACTTCATAAAAAAATGTTGTATAGCTATGATAATAACTTTAATTTCAGTACATTCACAACGTAAATCGTTTTTAAATTGGCTTTAAATTATTTAATCTGGGATTTTTCATTAAAAAAACAAAAAATCTAACTAACTGAAAAACTACTGAATTTCGATAAAACGTTTGGTGGCTTAATTTCCTGCATTGTAACCCTACTATGACGTCCTGCAAGGAATACGTCGATTTACCAGTAACCCTGTATAAGCGTTATCCACGACGCACACGTACTGTATATGGTTGACGTCCGACCTGCGAGTGCGACACCTTCTCGCGACAGGCACGTTTTATGTCATAACAAGCAAACGTCACATTGGATTCATGTAACTTAAGGGGGCGTGGTACATGTTTTCACAGTTTATCTTTAAACCAAAAGCAAAATTCAATTTACTTTTTCGAATTCGCATCAGGATAAGTAAATTGTGGCAAACCAAAATTTTTTTTTACACAAAATTAAAATTGACTACTGATTGACCAGTACCAAAAGTGACCAACACGATTTATCTAAGCTGGGTTTCTGCAATAGCTCGCTAGCTTTCAAAAATCTTTCTCTGTTTTCAAAAATAATCAATCAACAAATACAAATTGGCCAACGTAATTTCTAAGATTCGACGTTTTCAATTATTATTGTATCTGTAACATACAACATAAATAAAAGGTGTAATACACCTCTTAACGGCACTTGTTCTCCCCGTCATTGCGATCAATTTTTTGTTCTATACCATACCCGGGAACCTAATTACGGAGATATTAGGGGTCAAAGTTCCAACTTTTTGACAAGTTAATTTTTTTAAATACAAGTTTTTAATGTAAGATGTTTTACTTTAAACGCCTCCACGACCCCAGTACTATTCAATCCATCCATCAGCACGATGAGTGCGTTACATTGAGTTCTACCACAAAACATGATTTTTCACCCCAAAAAAAGTCATTTCCCTGAAATAATTTTAGCGTAAAGTTGTGAAAACTTTACGCTAAAATTATTAATTAGTTTGATGTACAAAATGCTTGGTTGACGGCTTTGTGATGAGGTTGTTTACACCCTGTATAGTAGCGCACGACAACCAATCAAGGTATGAAAAACCAGTATAACCGGATTCTCAGTGTACGGGAAATCTACAAAGGCCATGTTATACTGGAAATCTACAGTTTGACATGTCGCCGTGTGTACTAAAATAATAGTAATAAACTTCACCTTAACAAGTCGACTAAGGGCGTGTGTCCAAGCGCGGTGCGCGTCGGAGCGCGGCGACTAATGAGGACGCGTCGTAAGCGCGCCGGTGTGCGCGCACCTTTATCACGCTTGTCGCCGTCTCGTGACATACAGGGTGATCTCTTTGTGATCGTGACGCGGGACGGATATTGCTTACTGTATGTATCCTATAGTGTTTCTTTTTCATTTTTTTATTCTTTTTGTAAGAATCGTGGCAGAGTTCTGCTGTTTCTGCCTACCAACATGGGCAAAAAGCGTGAGTTTGTGCATGTATTTATATACGTGGAGTGGATGCCATTATTGTGAAAATTTAGGAAGTAAGTAAAATGGAACAATTTCGTGATGACGAAACAGAAAATAGTTACCCTTATATTATATACGTTACTTTTATCAACAAAAGGTCCCCAAAGTTTGTCGAACAAGTTTCCTTGTATAGCCGTTAACAAGATATCTCGCGTTTTTTGTGACATTCATTAGCAACACACTACAGACCAATTATTATTTTTAACGTCCAATTATAACATAGAAATTGTACCTACTTAGAAGAGAAAATAACCAGCACGTCGTTGTTGAATAAAAATGTGTAAAAATAAATAGAAAACCCGCAAACATTACATAGTATTAGCGTAATGTGTTTGAATGTAAAGTGGAGCACTACAATTAGCGAATGCCTTATAAAATGAAGGCAGTAATGTTGTCTATGGTTTTAATAGTTAACGAGGAAGTCTGGTTTAGCCCTACTGGATAACTGCAGGGCTACTTACTGGCTAAGAGTTATGTGAAAATTAGGGGTCTACAAAAACGTAAAACTAATCTATGCTAAAAAGGGCTACTGCCTGCTTTGACCAATGGAACATTAAAAGTGCCGCTGCGGTGACACGCGGTTTGGGTACAGACTGCGGGACAAACCAATGAAAATGTTGAGAGTGAGTTAGAACATGTCGCTAACCATGTGACGTGACTTGCAGAGCGACGCCGACGGTTCCACGCGTGGAAACAAGTCTTCTATGCCTATCTATTTCGTGGCAATTTTTTTCTGTCCCACTCATGACACAGGCCACTCGCCTCTTCTTCAAGTTCTCGCGAACCCCGCGTCCTCCTTCAAGTTCTGACGGACCCATGTCCACTTCGTCCCACACTCTCCTTCGTAGCCTGCGCGACCCTGCCTCACGGTCTTCGGGCATCAGTTTTGTGTTATGTTGGCGCACAGTTTGTCCGACATGAAGCAGCCAAAATCTGCCCAGTCTCATTTGAGTTGAGCTGCCTTTTTAGCCACATCTGCTATGTTTGTTTTCGAGCGCAGTGTTACTCGTTTGTCAACTTTTATTATTTCATCATAGTATTTCGGGCTATGCCCATGCATAGCGTACTAACGCGACTAATGTTACTAAACAATGGTCTTAATAACTATTGTTAGTAGACAAACATGGTTCATTCAGTGTGGAGTTTTAACCCAATGCCGCAGCATTAGAGACTTCCGTCTATCCTCGAATACACTCTAGATAGTGTTGATGTCCTGCCACTAAGACGAGCTCGCAGTGAAGCTCTTAGGAGTTCCATTGCTCATGACTTTTCTTCGACATACTCACATTCAGTTCGACCGTAAGGCTTGCATCACGTTGATCTTGAAACATCGGCTCAAGTTCAATGGCTGAGGATGTCAGCAGAACAATGTCGTCGGCGATACGATAATACTGTCATTAATTACGATAAATAGTACTTCAGTGCTGAACTTCCACTTGTAACTTCCACGGTGGCCCCGAACAATTGAATTAGCTCCAACTAAGGAACTTGTGACTCGTAAATCATTCCCAGGGGACTGTTTTTGTCCGTACAGGGCCTAGAAGCGACCCATGTTAATATATTTCTTAACGTCGTGGTATATGTATATATGTATTTATGCGGTTATATTATGTTATAGGACTCATTAAAGCGTTATTAAGAGCAGTCACTGTCAATTTCTTAGCAATGATGACACTGACAACACTTGATCGCAGTTTGCATTGATCGCGTTTAGTTTCATTGATGAATTTCGTGCTAAGTAGTACAAATTTCCAAAATCGCTAGTAAATTGACATCTGTCGTATTAAATAAAAATTGAAAAAAAAAAAACAATATTTGTCCTTTTTTTAAAAAATATAATATAAATTCAGCCTTTAAAGCACGTATCCCCAATGTTTTTAATAATCATAGCCTTCATGTTTTAAACCATAAAATTACTCGAGTTTAGTCTAGAAGTCTAGACCCCTATTTAACGATTCTGTTCGCATGCCGGTGACAAATTTTCAATCCTTACTCAATGGTCCTATCCGCTCGAGCAGATAGGACCAAGCATCGAGACCAAAAAGTATACAGGGTGTAAACGGAGCCTTCACGAAGCCGTACACCAAGCATTCTGTACATCAAACTAGGTAACTCTACGCAAAAATTAATGCTGGGAAACGTCTTTTTTTTGGGGTGAACAACAACGTGTTACGGTAAAACTCAATGTAAACGCACTCAAAACATTGTGCTGATGGACACATATAGTGAACGGGTTATGCAGGTATTTAAAGAAATGTTTTAACTTTAAAAAACTAATAATTGAAAAAAAACTTGTGAAAAACTTGGAACTTTGACCTCCAATATCTCCGTAACCCGTAGGATATCGCAATGACGGGGAGGACTTGCCTTTTGGCTTCGTTAAGAGTCTATTTACACCCTTTATACATAGGTACAGACAATTGGATCCTTGCTGCTGGGCCACGACTCCACGCCAAGCGACACGTGTGTTGCGACAGCACCTGCGGAGAAACAAGCTTATAGTAACAAAAAAAAAAACATTTTAAAAACAAGCTTTTTAATATAGGTGTGGCGACAATTTTTTTTCTTTTTATTTGCAGCAAACCCTTTTAATTTGTGCCGATATCAAGGGAGAGCATAAAAATAACTAGTCCACCAACTTTGGGAGTCCACCACATTAGATTTAAAATAACGTCACTTAGCTAACCATGCATTGTCATCCAAACTCAACGTTGCAGCTCAAGCGGTTGGGGGTAACTGTTTTAAAATTCAGTTGAAAGATTTGACCTAAACAAACAAACATACTTATAAACATTGCAAGTTAAATAAAAGCCTGTAACTAATGAAAAAAGAGGTGCGAGCATGCGACGTGTGACAGTGACGTGTCACAGTGACGTGTCACAGTGACGGTACTCACACTAAGGTAACTAATGACGCACGAGTCTATCGCGTGACGCAAGTCGCGTCGCAGAACGAGTTAAACGGGCCATTATGTCAAAGAAATAAACAAAGTGCGTTTCTTCACCTTCTGAACGTACAGATTTTGTCTCGCATCTGACAAGAGTTGGGGGCGAAGTATCGAACTTTTGCGATAACATTATCACTAAACGGATATTACTAACAATGTATCATAATTATGTGAGTGTATTAATAGGGGAACATATATATATATATTTTATTTAAAGTTTAATTTAGAATTTAAAAATCTATTAAAATAAACTAAACTAAGCTTGGCGTCAAAAAACTCCTTAACGGTGTCAACTGGTAATGTCCCCTAGAGACTGACTAAGCCTTTGGCCAAGGTAAAAGCCAGCCCAGGGTCACGGGAGGTGTCAACTAAACGTTTTGAAATTTCCTTGAAAAGGCTGTGAGCGCTCGGACCCCACGGGCCTAGAGTTTCAACCCTAAACGGCTCAAAAATATAGTTACCAATAAGGTTACTAAATTTTTGCCGCTTGAGGTTCTCCGCTGCCGCAGCGGCAGCCCCTGCACAGCACGATGAACTAGGAAGATGGGAAGGCGCAAGACACACATGACCCACACTAAAGACCTACCCATCTTCCATAGAAACAAAGACATGTCGTCCAGTCTCTTCCCATCGTCGCGTGCCAAGCCATTGGGTTCCAATAAAGCTGGAACGCCGACGGTGACAAGAGATCGACGGATGATGTCATTTAAGTTCGCGTGCCGTGCAAAACGCAATATACGAACCAATGTAATTGTGTGCTACAAAAGCGTAGCTGAGTGCTACGGCGTAGCGACTTGTTATGAGGCTGAAGCTACGAGTCTAGGATTATCAAGGACATCCAAAATATGTTCGTTGTCAGTACAGTATGTTTTGTTGTCACGAACACGGGGTCTTAATATCTCACTTGTTAAAATACAATTTCGATATTTACATCGGAATCGTTTTAAAGCTCGGTAGCCTTTTATATCAAAAATGGAATCCATAGAGTTAACGTCTAAGATGACGTCATGACGTGTTACAAAATGCAGTAAATGCAGTCGGTGCTCTCTCACACCCGAGATAAGGTTACAGGTTATATTACGACATATCACAATAAAATTGCTGATCAAACTAGAAGCTGAAACGATGTAGGTATCAATAAAACTATTTAGAACTTAAAACAACTGAAATAAACACAACATTATCCTGATTATCTCGGTCCCTCATCTCAATTTTGTTTTCTTCCATTCGTGTCTACTTGTCAGTAGTTAATCCATCCATCTCTCAGTTAAGTTAGTAAATATGTAGATAAAGTACATACTTCAAATCATACCGTTTGCTCAAGAATGTAAGAGTAATCTTATATACTATCAAGTCAATTTATCTCATGTCATCATCGCGTAGTGGTTATGTTGCCATGTGCTACGAAGGCTCAGCAATGCACAGCCGCTTCGTAGCTTCATCGCTACGTCGTAGACTTTCTTTAAACTCTTGTAAATGCATCTTTAGCTAGTTATTCAAAGAAGTTATTTTCGCTCATGGCGTGTTTACTTCAACCGTATCCTTAGCAAGCTGCCCATGCATCGTGAGCACGTACATGAGCTCGTAACTGGGTATTGCCGATAAGTTAAATATGTATAGATAAAGTAACAGTCAGCGGCTGAAGAAACATTTGGTGTGTACTCGGTACGCTTAGTTTCCCTAATAAGTATACATGAGCTGTTAATACAGTACAATCGAACATAAATCATACACACTGTTTTAAACTTTACCGGTTTAAAACTAAATTTCACTTACGGGATATCTTCCGTGATTATTAATTATTATTTTTGAGCTTATGACAGTCATCTCGAGATCATGGCGCTTGCAACAGCGTCGAAATATCGGGAGCTCAAAATAATAAATAATCACGAAAGATATCCCGTAAGTGACAGTAGAAGTTTGTAAATCACACACAACCCGGGCTTTATATTGATGACAGTAAAAACTAGCGTCACAATCATTACGTTGAAATGCCATGTTCGATAAAAACTCGCGTAAACGAACTGTCCGTTTACATAAAGCTGGGTAGTGGCTGATGCATGTGCGAGTGTTGTAAGTGGCGGGACATATCGCTGTCTGCACCCGCCGCATAAGAACTGTCGGGGGTCGGTCGTGAGCATGGATCTCTACGCTATCACTGCTTATGACTTACAAAATAATACTAATACCTACTGAACTTTTTTCCATCGACATGCTATTTTTTTTTATTCAGTTTCGGACAACAATGTAGGTAATCTATCTTGTTAGTAAATACATATCTTACTAATGTTTGTAATAAAAACACACAATCATAACCAGAATATTTTCTTGTTTCATACTTTTTAGAGCGTGATTTTTCGGTTTATTGCCCGTGGTACCTACTACCATTATTACGGGTAAAAAAAAGTTAGTTGTGTTCGAACTCCGTTTGAAATACTGTTAGAATAAAGTTCTAATCAGCTTGCACTACAAAGTTGTGGTTACGTCAGACACTGCGGGAAGTGCGAATAGTGCGAAATGAGTGGTTTTTTGCGATTTACATATTAATCTATTGATTGGACTAAAAACATAAAACACTATGATGCTAATTTGTTGCTTGTAGAATTATTTGCCAAAATATCAGAATGATCGCATGTATTTTACTATGGTTTTTACTCGTTAAAAGAATTTTTTAGAGATAAGTTCGTGATTTTTTTATCGAGTAAAATTAGTTGTAATAAGTTTTCAAAACACCATCATACCAGCATATATCCTGAAAAATATCATATATTTTTCTGGTTTTGTTTATTGCAGTGAATCTTATGCTTTTTGCATTATAAAACTCACGTTTAGCTCCTGCAGTCCCCTTAAAACACATGTTTAGCTCAAAATTCAGCTACGTGAACTCTGCTTGCTAACGCTATATGGTCATCAAGTGCGCAGGGCGAAGGTGTCTTGGCAAGCGACGCATAATACCGTTGTCTTTGGGGGACGATGGCAAATATAACTAAGAATAAACATTTATAAAGAACTGTCGATGTAGTTTATGTCTAATATTGAAATTTCCGGTGTTGAGATAAATATGCCTTGTGTTCCACGTGACCTTCCCTGTCACATTGGTTACCTCTACGAGTAGTCTGTTCTGACGTCAGAGGAAGTTTCCAATGGCGCTATTTATAAGAAAACTTATTGACTTACTATTAAGGGGCCTCAAGATACAGGGAAACTGATTATTAGATAGTAACAGATAAAATAATTATATTGCCTATAGCCCCACCTTTTGTAACAATAAAAATACAATTCTTATTAAAATTTACGCAACTATTATGTAATTATGTTTATTTTGTAACTAGTTCTATAGTAAAATGTAGATGTTGGTTCCAAGCAAGGATTAGGTAGCACTTTCCTTACTTGTATGTCAAAAATAAAATCTCACAACAAAGTATGCAAGCCACATAAAAATTCTAAAAGTAGGTGCAGCCCACGTCACCATCCCGTAATGAAATATGCATAACTTTCGAACACCCAAACTTCTTCAACTTGAAAATTCATCTGAATTTCATACGAAAACAGTATCTCGGCAATTTAATTCTCGTAAAAATCCCAAATTCAGTCACAACAGGTCCTTCGGCTGCGATTAGGGTTGCCATTTCGTAATATGAAACGCTCTCACAAAAAGCTGGACTTTTGCAAAAAAGTCCGGACATTTCACCAAAAACCCCGAAATTTTTCAAACCCCTTGTTCGCTTTAGGACAGATTCGATTTAAGACAGATTCGCTTTACGGCAGAAATTGTACATTCCTATTGAAATTCTCTCCACGTAGTTTTCTTTGAAGGTATCTTAGTTATTCAAGAATCTGTGAAAGATTCTGAAGAATATTCAGCATTCAGGGACTATTTCTCAAAGCAATGGAAGGGATTAATTACTACTGATACATTTAGTTGCTACAAAAAAGTATTCAGAACGAATAACTCAGTTGAAGGATGGCATGGTCGCCTTATGAACAGAATTCCTTTGAAACCCGAGTTGTATCGGTTCATACAATTACTTAAAAGGGAAGCCAAATATCAAGATAAAAAATTAAAAAGGATAGAAACCTGTAAAGGAAAACAGCGTACTTTAAAGTTAAAGGAGAAAGAAATAATTACATGATTATTACTAGTGTTACTAGTTACGAAATTTTAGTAGAACGCTTGTGCAGGCTGAATAGAGGATACGATAATAAATAGCATTTTTGTTACGTGCTTAATGTTCACTGTACTTCTGTGCAAAGCGAATCTGTTTTAATGATGGGGGTCCAAAAACACGGCCAGGATCCGAAAAACTTAAAGAGTGGTAACCCCAGCTGCGACCCGCCAGCCCCGTTAGCCCCGCGAGCCCTGTGAACCCCGCCAGCCAAGCACCCTGAAAACATTAAAATACGTTCACCAAAGTTAAATTGCCTTCGGCGCCGCATCGAATTTAATCGGCAGGAAAAAATAGGCGTGAACTTTGACTTCTCTCCGATGGGGGATAAAATTAGACCGTGACATAGTTAGCCAAGACGCCATATTGATTTATAATATAAATTCTGATGTTTGTATGATCTCGTCAAAAAAGTTTGAGTCTCTGTCGTATACAGTTTGTTTATTACCTCTATTGGTGTATTTATTGAACAGTGTAGAGGGCTGTCACGAATACATAAAGTGTATCAATGCCATAACAACAGTTGAATGAAAAAATGCTATAATACGTAAGTCAGTAGTTGTAACTTATCGTAACTACGATTGACAATATACAAAACTCTAACTCGTACTTTGAATAGTCTAAAACAATATGTAGGTATATTCTTGTATAGCTATTCCCGCCACAGTGTGCAGTGCGCAGGCACAATAACTATGAAAAGAATGTAGCTGGAGAAGAACGGGCAAGAAATTGCAGGGACCTGGGTACATTGTTGTTGCTTATACAGAGTGTAAACAGACTCTTAAGCAAAAATGATTGCTGGGAAATTTTTGTTTGGGATGAAAAATCACGTTTTACGGTAAAATGTAACGCACTCAAAACATTGTGCTGGTGGATGGATTGAATAGTGTGGGGGTCGTGGAGGTGTTTAAAGTAATTTCTTACATTAAAAACATGATTTGTATTTTTAAAAAAACTTGTGAAAAAGTTGTAACTTTCACCCCGTGTCCGTAACTAAAAGGTCCCCAGGTACGGTTTAGATTCTAAACCATACCTGGATTCTTGACTATACCATAACCATAATTTTTCTGTTCTAGACTCTAGAAAAAAATATCGTAATGATGGAGAGAAAAGACTCTTCACGAAGCCGACAGGCACTTGGCCTGTCGGCTTCGTGAAGAGTCTTTTTACACTCTTTATATGTGAGCTTAAGTACAGTAATGTAGAAAAAATTACAATTCAAAATAACTATTTATAGTTATTCTTTAATTAAAGATTTAATTAAAGATTAGAAAGTCTCCATTTAAGAAAAAAAAACAATCATTAAATAAATAAATAAATATCGCTGGACATTAACACACAGCGCCATCTAGTGCCACACTAAGCATCGAGACTTGTGTCGTGGACACCAGATAGTTGATATACTACATAGATAAGTCTTTTTGTTTGTAAATACATACTTATTATACATATAAACATCCATGACTCGGAAACAAATGTCCATGCTCATCACACAAACATTTGCTTCAACCGGGATTCGAACCCGGGACCCTAAGAACGTAAGGCAGCCTCACTACCGCTGCGCCATTCGGGTCGTCAAAATCAATCAATCAGTCAATCATTGAATTTAATAAAGCTTCTAAATTATACAAAACAACGATAATGGTACACAATAAATGATAGGCTAAGCAGACAGTGATCTGCCATCTTACATCACTCACTCCACAAGCTGTCGCAATTTTTCTTATTGGCTCAAATTGTGTCTACTTTCCCAATTATTACTAAAACTTGTAGGCAGCACGTACTAACCCAATATTACTAAAACTTGTAGGCAGCACGTACTAACCCAATATTACTAAAACTTGTAGGCAGCACGTACTAACCCAATATTACTAAAACTTGTAGGCAGCACGTACTAACCCAATATTACTAAAACTTGTAGGCAGCACGTACTAACCCAATATTACTAAAACTTGTAGGCAGCACGTACTAACCCAATATTACTAAAACTTGTAGGCAGCACGTACTAACCCAATATTACTAAAACTTGTAGGCAGCACGTACTAACCCAATATTACTAAAACTTGTAGGCAGCACGTACTAACCCAATATTACTAAAACTTGTAGGCAGCACGTACTAACCCAATATTACTAAAACTTGTAGGCAGCACGTACTAACCCAATATTACTAAAACTTGTAGGCAGCACGTACTAACCCAATATTACTAAAACTTGTAGGCAGCACGTACTAACCCAATATTACTAAAACTTGTAGGCAGCACGTACTAACCCAATATTACAGAATAAACTAAAAGCTAAAGTTCAACAGTTTACCTTTGCGACAGTTTGCGAACCAAAACACAATTTGGCACATCAAACAATTGAGGACAGACATTTGGAAGATTAAACGCAGTTTTTGTGCCCTCAAGGGATGACTTGAGGATCCGGCAGACGATCGACCGATCGAGTATCTGTCCATCCTAATGTTGTTTGGCGGAAATCGCTGATGGGGTAAGACCACCCGTTGTATCACCCGTGCACACTAGTGTGCAATAAATAGATTAAATATATGTTAAAGACTTTCCTAAATTATGTACAGCTTTGCATTAATATATTGGATTTCTGCTGCGCGGATACAAAGAGACACAAAACTAACATAGTAAAGGTACTCCACCACCCAAAACAAATGGTATCAATTTTTTTTTTTACCTATAGTTATGTTTTGCGCGTACGATTTCACACCTTTTAAGTTAACACGAACTACGAGTAAAGTACCCTCGACTACAGGACCGATCGATTTCAAAAGATCCGATGCTTAGACGAGACGCGATCACTGAAAACGAGCACAACTGACTTATTTTGCAAAAAACCTAATGTTCTTTTAATGAAACATTGAAAACACTTTTTCACTATCATTTTTATTTTTTGTTGTTTGTTTTTTTTCCCACAACTGTCTGGTAGTTTGAGTAGGTACTCTATGCGACCTATCCAAATGTCCTTTCTTTGGCATTGTTCGTCGTTTCGTTGAGCTCCTTGAGTGACAGAGTCACAGACAGACAAACAGACAGTGAGTCGAGCTACACGATAACTGACAAATGCCTGCACTGACTGGACAGGACCTGGACTGATTACCAATGTACGTAGTTATAATTCCTCCTGAGTTTTACCCTGAATTAATATCGAATAAAATCATAATCACACAATAACGGCCCGAGTTCGCTAAAAGCAAATCTGGCGCTATTCCGCATCCGGCCCGTGAACTGTTCGAAGTAGTTTGAACGTAACGCCTTCCCAATCCATACTAATATTATAGGTAAATGCGAAAGTTACTCTGTTTATTTGGTTACCTTAGGTAAGGCCAAAAATAAAACCGACTTAAAAAAAGACAAACAAAAAAGAAAAATAACTTTAGCTTCAGAAGCCGAAATCAATCAAACAAAGGTCAAGCTTTAAAAGTCGGTAAAGTTATTTTTAGTATTTCTTTTTGTGTTTGCTTTGGTTGTTTTTTTTTTTGTTTTTCTTTTTGTGTTTTTTTGTTGTTTGTTTTTCTTTTTTGCAAAAAAGTTTTTTATTTATTTTTTCATTTTTAGTTGTTCCCTAAATAAGTCGCGTTAATTTATTTACCATTATTAACAATACCTGCTTGTCATGGTAATAGGCTTATCCCCAATAAATGGAACCTAAAATACCTAACTGTCGAAATCTGGGTGTATTATACACATCTGTGCACCCCCTTAGAGCATACAGGCGTGTTGTTGCGTCATGATGTTGTATAAACAATAAACATCCAAGCGATTGCAGCAATCACGACAGATTTGCCGTCTATTTTTGAAGAGTTCCATTGTATATCTCCGAAAATCAGACCACCTCAGGAGTATACTTATTACAAATAAAAAATAATTTTGAGAATCGGTCCACAAATGGGGGAGAAATCGTCAAATCGGATAGCAACAAGAAAAAAAAAGTTACACAAGAACATAGAACCTCCTCCTTTTTTGAAATCGTCATTTAGCTAAAAATTCGTAATCTGCTAAATTCATAATGGTCGATCACTGTTCGGTCAATGGTCTCGTAATAGAATTGTTTTATAATGACATTGTTGTATTGCCATTATTAAAAAATCATAATAGAAATGATTTTCGAAAAACTAGAATTAAATTTGGACATCTAATCATGCCAGATGTCATTTATACATGTTTTTACATATTATTTATTAGTGTTCTATGCAATCTGAAGTAGTAAGAAGTTCGTAAATAGCAAAAAACATTAAGTTGTGTAACGCGGATTAATGTGAAACTATACAATTCAATAATATTTTATCTGTTTAGCTGTATATGTCAAATGTGACATTACTGCTTACTGACGTTTTATCTGTTTTTATTTCTAGCGGTCGGTGTTTTGATTTATTTTGTATATATGTGTTTTAAATTATATTTAATAGAAGCCTATATTTATAGCAATACAAAATGGTGCTAATTGAGCAAATTTCGGCTGGAACTGTCAAAATTTTAGCAGATTACCGCGTAAGTCAGTCATTCATTTGTCATTGTGTACGAGATTACCATTCTATGCCATTTCTTTCAATGGAGTGTCAGTGGTTGATCATTGGAAAGTCATAATGACGCCACTATATTAGAAGATTACCAAACTTGTCAAAATCAACAATTATGAGATCAAAGATAGTCTATCTTTGATCTCATAGTTGTTGATTTTCTCATGATTGTGACACTATTGTGACACTATTGTAGTAGCAGACTCGCCCCCCAGGCGTGATGTTATGTTAATCTTCTTCTTTACATAGTATAAAACAAAGTTGCTCCCGCTGTCTGTACGCTTAGATCTTTTAGACTACGCAACGGATTTTAATGCAGTTTTTTCAGCAATACATAGAGTGATTCAAGAGGAAGGTTTGTTTATCTACGTTGCACCCGTGCGAAGCCGGGGCGGGTCGCTGGAGAACAAATTAAAAAGTTTACTTATAAGCAATAAGTAAACTTTTTAATCTATTCTGTAACAACGAAGTGTTTTTTTGGCCAGAAAGTGACAGAGTTTTTATTTAAAAAATGGTCAGTATTTCAGTGGGATGATTGAGTACATACAAAATGAATGGTCTAGCTTGAACATGTAGTAGGTACTACATACTGAAATCCTTATACCTAGTTAAATAAACTCAAACTAGGAACAAACTTCCCTCTGAGGTTTATCTGTTGCCGGCCATTCTGACCGGTAATAGCTGGCTGGCGGTTGCCGTAAACGTCGCTACTCTGTCACTAACTGCGGAGCTGCTGACGGAATGTGCTCTCGTCTGCGATGGATGATTTATAGTTGACAGCTGTCGGGCGCATTAGGTACCTACGTTGCTTTTTCTTCAACATCAGGAGGATAAGTCAGGAGTAGGTACAATTTTAGAAATGACACGAGCATTGGACACTACACAATGTTAGGTACTGTACCTACAACAGTCAGTGGTAGGTATACCCTACAAAACGAAAACCGTCCAAAACCGTCCTTACTGCTACAACTTAAAGGCGCTGTCACTGGGCATTTATTCTACCATTGAAATGCGGACTACGTCACAGATTAATAATACTGTGTGTAACAATGTGGTCACAAAAATTCAATATCCGTAGGTATTTATTACGTCCTACACAAACCTCAAACAAAACAAATTGTGTTTTACGTCCTACGTACCGACAGTCAGGCACTAGTTGCTTATTATCCTCGTTTTTACGACGCGTTGTCCTGGCCAAGCCCTGGAACAACCACCAAAATTAAATAGGACTATTCCTATCTCTCTCCTTAAAGCTACTTAAATAAGTGAAGGTACCTACCTACCTACCTATCAGATACCCATGTTTACATTGATGAAAGTTCACCCAGTCTAACCAGTGTGTGTCGGACTGGTAAGAGTATCTAAGTACCTAAGTATTTTAAAAATTCTATTGAAAAACGTCGGTTGATACACGTAGGCATGTCACTGCAGTACTCGGCTCCGTAACATCCTCGCCTTCGGCTCAGATGTCAATTACGCTTTGGTCATCGTACCAAGTCTTTTAAGTTTTAATTTTAAACCGTAATAAGCGGAGTGAACAAGTAAACGTCTATTTTTAGCAGACGCTTTTGCTTATTAATTACTAGTAACCCGTACAGGTTTCGCACGAGTGCAATTCTAAGAATGAAGAAAACGAAAAAAAGGTAAAAAAATCTTCCACGTAAATTACGAACACAGCAATAAAAATCTGCCAAATGTGGAGGATGCCCATGGAGGAAAGCTTAGAAAGCTACACTACATGAAACATTTTTTTTTTATCTTATATAAATTGAAAAGCGAACTTACACGTAAAATTATTTCTATCATATTTGGCAATTCCGCCATCTATTAAATAATGGTGAAACTATTATACCAGTTACTTCTTGACGCATGTTAAAAGAAATGATGAATCTAAATAGATGCCTCTTTTATCAAAATAAAGTAAGAATTTTCTTTGTGTATTCGTAATCATCATCAATTATTATAACGCAATCGATTATTTTTATTTTGGTTTCATTTCACAAAAACAAAACACTATCTGACCTATCTGAAACGTGGCGCAAAAGTCACACGCTTACTACAGATAATAACAGATGGCGCTTTCGAACACAACTTAATAAGTTGTACAATATGAGAAATATAGTTCAAATAAATTAAATTATGCATTAGCGGATAATAAATTTATTGAAAACATAATAAACTAAAACTATATAAATTCTCAAAAAGGAATCTTTTTTTACCTACAGTAATTTTCAAACTGTCCAATTCCTTCTATACCTATAGTCTGTGGTTGACAGAAAAAAGAAGTAAAATGTCACTATGGATTTATATTTGTGTCGGATAGAAGTGGATAGAAATACGTCGAGAGCTACGCCGGCGGACAATTTATTTCAATTATCATGAATAAGCTCGGTGGAGACGCTGTGTGTTGTCGTTTGCTCTAGACAAATATATCAACTGTATTATTCGTCTAGCAAAAGGTTCATAGCGAGTGTCGTGTAACGAATAATGGTTTGGGAAAAAACTACAGTGACGTCTCGCGATTCAGCCTTGGATATTATGGTTACGAGAAAAAGTGTATTTTGAAAATATACCAAGTGTTTTCTTGTAAAAAACGTCTGTGAGGTATTCATCGACTGTGTGGTGGTTTTGTTCGACGTTTTGGTGTTGTTTAAATCGTTGTTATGTCGGGTGGCAGGAGCATCGACAAGGAGCGAAAGTCTCCTCGGGAAAGCGGGGAGGATTCGGAGGACGAGAGCGAGATCCTCGAGGAAAGCCCCTGCGGCCGGTGGCTGAAGCGCCGAGAGGAGGTAAGCCCACTTTATCACTCATTAGCGCGTTTACGTGGATATATTTAGGGCAATCAGTGAGACAAAGACCGTCGTCAGCTGATTCACAAGGTTAGCTCATGTTATACAAATAAGGCGTAGTTCAAAATGTTTTATTGAAGACGACAAGTTTTGTTGTGATGTATCAACATTGAACAACATGATGACAACTGCTGGATGACTGATTTCTACAGAGAGCATACAAGCTTTCTACTGATGACACAATCATGATTATCAGTAAATCAGTCATTGCTCATGCTTCATGGGGGTTTTGTTGTAATGGACATTCTGGAAAGTAATTTTATTGTTCAGTTGTGTAGATAGGATGAATATGAATCCTCTGCTTATCTGGAAATACCTAGTTTTATCTTTTAATTAAATTGTTGCATTTTAACTTCAAAGCTAAGCATTATTACAAGGATTTATTAGGATTAAACATTCACACGAACAATTATTGCTGTGTTATCTTGATTAAAAGATAACTTTCTTCACAATAATAAACATGCACTTATTGCAAGTTATTATTGTTAGTTTGTGACTCTTAATAACAATAATATTAACTCGAAATAAACATAAAAACCAAGAAAATTATTTAGTTAAATTATAACCATAGAGGAATACCAATTTCTATAGAACTTATACCAAAGTAATGACTCAATGGTATAAACAAATAAATGCAAAAGCCAGCCACATTTAATCCTCATAAAAACACTTATTTTAAAGAAATGCACAGATGTTTATGTTTTATTGGAAACAAATGTTAGAGTGTAGAACGTAAGAGATAATTAATCGCTTGCATATGTGTAACAGTCCTTATAAGTTTTGCCAGAGAGTAATGGTAGCTGCCGTTAGCTGGTATTTTGATAATTAAAATTAATAATGTACCTATGTTTATCTCTCTGGTGGCCCAAGTAAAAATGAATTTCTCCAATGAAACTGAATGTGCGAATCAGCACAATATGTAAACCGCACTCAAGAACTGTCAGTGTCTTGATCACTTTAAAGATGTGCTAAACAAGCATTGCCGTCTTTATTGTTGTTTAACAACTTAATTCTACAGTAACTGTGATGGCCAAGTCTTTCTTTGTCTCCAATTCTATTGAAACTTGCACCTGACGTTCCAGCTACCAAAATGCAATCAGTCTACTTAATTATCTATTTTAATTTTGATTGTGTGTGTTGTGTCTTTTGTTCTGTTGTGTTCTTTTCTTCTGATTGTTTTCCTGTATATGCCATGTTTCCAGATGATATTGATAAACTTCGACCGGTCATTGTACTCTTCATTATGAACAACTTTTAATATGGGACCAAACCATGAATCGCGAAAAAAAATTAGCTGTTCCATACATTTTGACGAGTTATGGGAACACAATTGTAGGGAACAGTTGGTATTTATTTCGCGATTCAGGGTTTGGTCCCATAGTAAAAGTTGTTCTTATTGATGAGTACAATGACTGGTTCAAGCTATCAATATCGTCCGGAAACACGGTTTTGCCCGCACGTAAGGGTTAGAACCATCACAATTTATTTTTCATATTTTGATAATGATGATGCTTTCCCATCTAAAACAAACTACCTTTAGATGATAATATTCAATCAATGAAAGTAAGAAGAAAGCTTTTTCAAGTAATTACATAGTCTGGTACTTGCCTCTCACTGGTACCTAGTACTATCTGCCAGTGAAAGTTAATGGTCTTGAAATGTGATGCTGTTAAATGTTTAGCGGTCATCTGTTGTTTCATATGAATTCAAAGGTAGGACTGTATCTTAGTATTGTAGAACTTTTCTAACTGTTTTTTATTGAATAAAAATACACCATATAAAAATATACAACCATATCAACTGTCAAAAATGTTGTGATTGACAATAAAAAGAGGTTTTTTAAATGCATCATAAATATTATCTTTAATCTGATCTAGTTTACAAGCACTCACAATAACACTATACTATTAAAGATAAGATAAAGAATGACCTCTAATAAATTATTTAAACCTTGGCAATCATAAATAAATAACATCATAGACCAGAATCACCACTCATGCATGCCAATAGAATTATTAGATTATCCCATCTCAACAATATATTTGTTTCCAAACTTTGTTTTCTTAACATTTTTCTTTGAAGGTTTTAAAGCAAATTCTTATTGCATCGTCAGATATGGTACACAGTTACTGTTTTTTAACCAACTTTGACTAATGGGTTTGAAAATTAATGATAGTTATGTCTTATTATACCTGCTACTAATTTCCTATTTACTCATGCACTTGCGTCATTATTTCATTAAAGTATTTACAGAAACTATTCTATAGAATATTTCCGAGTATTTATAATGATAAAATAACTTTGTTTTCTTCAAAGTTAAATTAAAGTTAAAGACTTATTTCATGGCTTTTGCCAGATTTGCCTTTCAAGTCAGTTCTATGATTCGCATTTGTTCAGTTGTCTGCTTTGATTTACTGATATACATAGTAGATCTCAATCCACTTCCCAAAATTGAACGGTAAAGTACATATTTACTAGGCAGAAATAGGAATTCCTCAGAACGTAATACATAAAATAATCTAGAAAAGGTATTCCATAATATAAATATAGAGAAACCGGTCTCCCAGGTAAGTGCAAGGTATTTTAATGAGAATCAGTTACTTAAGTATTCCTCACCTGTAACTTTATTAATTCTGTGCAGTGGCAAGTAGCAGCGATTCTCAGTAATATTATGGCTATTAATGGGATCACAGAATACGTGCTAACAACACTTCTAGTTGTGTATCTTTTGTAGGCTAGCTGGAATATCTAAAGCAACACTTGGACTTGTGTCAGACAGACAGTGTGGTTATTGAGTAGCAGTAAGGGTGATTTTCCTAGTTCAAGTAGTTCCTGTCTTCAGTGACAACACAACTTCTCAAGTTCAAGCTCTGTTTTAATGGACAACTTAACCATGTATGTACAGAATACAAAATAAAACTAAAAGCAAGTAGGTATACATATATGTTATTACAACGACGACAATAACTTAACCTGAGTTCGGATACCATTCGCCGCTTTAAAATGGCCATTTTAGCAGAATCAAAATATGAATCACGTAAAAAAAAATATTTTTTAAATAGACCTTATGGTTATGATCATAAAGTCCATTTTAAGAAATTTAAATTTTTAACGTGATTCATTTAAGATTCTGCTAAAGCGGCCAATTTAGACCTCCAGTTGATAAGATTGGTGATGATAATATCAAATGTCAAACTGTGATAGAATTTAAATGACTTAACAGATACTTAAGTAAGGACGTAACAATAAGAATACATAATTTAAATGTTGTCCTGACCTCAAATCTGCTGTAACAGGTGAGTACGAGAATAGACTTACAGTAATTTCCAGTTTAAAAAAGTACGTATTAGGTCTTTTTGTGAGATCAAGAACACATTCACTTCTAATGACAACTGGGTAACATGACTACCTAACTTAAATTTTGAATAATTTGACATACCTACCTTAGGGCGTATACACGTAGAACGCTGGTTGTCAGCGCTGGCAGATGATATATTAATATACAATTAGCCACGTTATTAATGGGGGAACACAAACCGGCGATGCTGCAATGCGCACCTACTGCCTACCTACTACCTTCATAAACAAATTCAAAATAGTAACAAAAAGTTAAAACCCATTTTTCTAAATCCATTTTGATAGAGAATGGTTAAAGATACTAAAAGTAAAATAAAACTATTTTGTAGGTACCTAATGATTTGAAAATCTAAAAGCTTTAAAAAAATAAACATGCATTATTAAAAAAACTTTTTTGCAAAAAATAAAACCGACTTCAAAAAACACAAAAAAGTGAAAAATAACTTTAGCTTCAGAAGTCGGTGACAAAAAAAACTAAATCAACCAAACAAAGGTCACCGACTTCTGAAGCTTAGTCGGTTTTATTTTTTGCAAAAAAGTTTTTATTTTTCACTTTTTAGTTCTTTTTAGTGTCTTCACAGCGTACCGGCGTGATGTTATGTTATCAACTGGTGTAAACAATAGACAGATATGAGATTTCAGCAATCCCAGTCCAATTGCTATCATTTATTGAGGAGTTCCGTTGTCTATCTCCGAAGTTCTTCATCAGATCTTCACCAAATCGAAATGCGACCACTCCGAGAAAGTACTCTTTCAAAAACTACCCAAATCGCTTCAAGTGTGCCTGTAAAATTTTCAAGAGTTCTCTTTATTTCTCCAGGATCTTATCATCCGATCCTGACTTGATGATCATGAGACCACCTGGGAAGTAAACCCTTTCAAACAAAACAAAAAAAAATCCAAATCGGTACAGCCATCTTCGAGTAATCGGGGAACATACATAAAAAAAAAAGAAAAAAGATTCCGACGAATTGAGAACTTCCTCCTTTTTGAAGTCGGTTAAATAAGAAGATAATTATCATAGCAGAGGCTCGAACTTGCGAACTTCACAGTTCACAGGGCGGTCGCTGACACCAACAGGCTACTCAGTTCGGTAAAATACTGTACGGTGCTCTAAAATAGCTGTTCTATTCTAATGCATGTCATGACAGTTGTCAGCTGTCAAACAGTTGAAACTCTGTTTTAATTAAATAGGTATTTTTTTCCGCCTGGCTCGACAAAAATTATGATAGCTTGGCTAATATGCATGATATCAATATAATTTATAGCCTATGACGTGGCTTTCTAATGGTGAAATAATTTTTAAAATCGGTCGAGTAGTTTTAGAGTTAAATCGAATTTAGAGTTTCCTCTTTCAAATATTAGTATAGATTACCACATTGACCTATTATACTATGATAATCAGCTCTCAAACGCGTGTTACTTTTGACGGCATAGTCAATTTGCGCAGTGGCGGAGGACAATCTGTGTTCGCCAATTGCGCGTTAAACCGAATATTTGTATGGTTTATCTGTCGTCTGCAGTAATATTATAATCCCTCCAAGCGATGACACTCATGTCTTTTCTCTGTGAAAGAGAGTAGGCCATGTTAGTGGTGTTTGGAATTCCGGGACCGCACTTGGAGTTCAAATGTCCAAATTCAGTATTCCTCAACCAAGCCCTTCAGGATTTAAACCATTGATCCGTCGTGCTGGAAAGTTTAACAAAATTTTATTTTATTTTATTTATTGAGGGACAATAAACAGCTACCATACCTATGTGTTGGAACAGAGTAAAGATAATACAAGACATTAACAATATTGCAGCCCACTACATTATCCGCATATTAACAAGAGAGAATAATGCTAATGAGTGCCACGAGGTAGAAAATAAAATAATTAAGAAAAAAAAAACGAAATATTAATTACATCATACAAATTAGAAATTCAAATTGATTTAATTGTTTGGCAACAGAGTAACACGTAGTATACACACTAAAAACAAATAAATAATAATAAAATTAAATCTAGACTAGCTTACATTCCTAATAACATCATTGGTTCATAATAATTTTCATGACATTGGATTTAAATTTGGATTTAGAGCATACCTACAAAAATATCAATTGGTATACTTAAATTGATAATAACTATGTTGTATTCCAAACTCCAATGATCTTTTTACTGCTAACATCACCAACGTCCTGCTATTTTGTTGTAACAACCCAATCCCATTAAACATTCAAAGTGAATCTCTTAGTCAACGCCAACAATGCCGTCTACTTTCTACGCTCCATCAAGCTAACCCTCATCTAGTGCTCACTCAATGCTCATCGGATGTCGGCCACATAGGTTCTAATTACCAGCAATACTTAGGTACGCCACTTTCGCCCGCGCCCGCCGGTCGTCGACCTGCGCTTGCGATTCGGCGCTTACGCAAGTAATCACTGTCGCTTTCTAGGCTTAGGGTGATGGGATTGGGCTGGTATCTATGTAGGTTAGGTGTTGTCTGTGGAGTTAGAATTTTGCCTTGCTTGGTTTGAATGCAAAACTAGGATTTTGTTATGGGAGTTTGCGCTCAATTTATAAGTAATAAACAGACCCACGTTTCTTAGGAAAAAAAAATATATTTCCAATACATATCAGAAAAAAACTCGTGAAATCCTAACTGAGAGCATTTCATCCTCAACAGCAACACATAAGCCAAACGAATCAAATTGATTTCGTCAATATTACCGCACGAACCGTAAAACTATAAACCATAATGGCTTGTCTGGAGTTATATTATTTAAGTATTACATCTTAGAACATTGGTTCTACACCGTAATTTATTTATGTAATAACGTCAGAATATTTTATTGGTGTTCCATACTCTCATCGCCATACGCTTTTGCTAGTATCAAAATTGGTCAAACAAAACCAATGTAAGGATGTATAACCACACAAAGGTCATGTTTTCCGTAAATCTATAAATAAATCCATGTAGGTGTATTATATACTGGCACCTAATAGTTTTGACGTCATAATATTTCGGGTACGACTCTATTATCCTATAACGGGAGGCTCTGCCAAGCTGAAGACGCGATCCCGTACTAAGAACATCTTGTTTTTTTTTTCACTTCGCGTTATTGAAAGAATGTATGTTTGGTCTTTTGACTTGCGTGAAAAAGGCTCGGGGAAATAATGGCACTTAGCCCAGTATAAATCGACGCTAAAATGGCTAATATTTTTTCAGTTTTTGCTCGAAATCTCAAAAATTAAGTATAAAGTTCACTAGCAACAATTTAAGCCCAACTCTATAAACTTTAGAGGGACCAAGCTATAGCCCTTCAAAGATGGTCAATATTTTTCTCGACAATTTAAAATTTTAATTTTGCTCAAAAGCGTCAATTGTCGCTAATCAAAAATGCAGAACTATATCATGCTTTGCGATTTTAATGTAAATTTCCACTGGGGTAACTGGTTACGTGAACGGTTTTCTCGGTAACATAATACTTATTTTGTGTTGTGATGTTTGCGCACAATGGTTGTTTAAATGTTGTGCAACGGTAAATGAACACCGATCATCGGGTATTCCAAGAACAAATGACAGGAGCACTCAACTGGTTTTGCAATGTGCCAGACATCAAGTCGCATAATAATCTGGTAAACTGAAGTAGGTATTGCAATCATTTCTCGATCGTAAAATTAAAACAACACAAGACCTGAGAAATACGCTGGAGCAAACACAACAAGCTAGGCTATGTAATAGACGAATCCGAAGTGGGTGGCATTTGTGGGAAAAAAATACAACATGCATTCTTTGTTTTACCGTCCACCACAGAGATATGACGGGAATTTTAATTTGTGGATATCAGCTGCCCCATTGTAGTCCCATCAACATTCTGACGATGCGAAAATGGACGAGTACAATAAATTCTGTACCTCGGATATCACCCCTGAGGCATTCCTGATGTAGGCTAGCATCTATAGTACGTCGCACCTGTATCAAAACCTTCTATTCTGAAAATCTCCGCAAGAAATATTTGATGACTGTAGCATTTCCACGGTCCCAAACATTATGGAAATAGGCGCATATAAAAGTAAAGTATGTTGTGGAGCGCGCAAGAATCTCAGAAACATTACCCAAAGGTTACCTCAGCACATAAAGCTGAGGCTTCACGTCCACAGCATTATTACTTCAGTACGCATTGCAGGCAGTGATGTAACAACTAGCACTCAGATTAAATTGCCGTTTCTTTTCGCGGTTTCAGAAGCTCGAGGTAAAAGTTCTAAAGCGAGATCCCAATAAATCTTCATTAAGATATAAGTAGTGTGTACTTGGGTCTATTTTCGTGGCAACCTCGCCGGTGTAAAGGTCATCTAATGTCCAGCTTTCGTCAATTGTCATATTCGCGACAGCGACCTAGACTTGTTCAATGTCGTATTCGTTTATATTAGGCTCCGCAGATATTGAAGAGCATTTAAAGCTCTTGACAAAATATTACTTGACAAACTAATAGCTGTTACGAGTATTCCTTAGAGAAAACCAGACAAAAGATGCCTTACGGCCCTTTATAGCTTGACGAGATTTGTCTGCGGCTGTAGAAAGTGCCAATATTATATTGAACGCAACATCCCAGCGCCGAAGCCGAAGGTAATTTTTGTATTTAATTATTGTGCTGGTACTGATTGTTACTTGGCCAATTTATTAATATTCTCTTAATGAACCATTCATAATAGCATGTCATCATTAAATACACTACTCGTATAAGTAATCCGCAACTGAGAGTGAGGTGCGACACCGTGCACCGTGTATTTACTGCGGAGTGGCGATTACGTAGTTTATTATAACGTCTCTCGCACTAACGAAGGGCAAGAAAATCAATCTCTACAAATACCATAACAATTACAGAACTATAAACACCGTTTAATATTTCGATATCGTGCTTATTCCTTGAGACTGATTTACGTTCATTTCCTATCTTCTTTCTACCTTGTTCACCTTTGAAATCGTCATAGCGGAACCAACTGACTTGACTCATTCATCATAATAAATAATCATCCAACTTATTACTCCTTAGTTTTTATACGCACTAGCACTCGATATGCGATCATTGTCAATTGTAAACCGACGGTATAAGAACCATATTTTATTGTACGCCGTGCAAGTTAGGTTACTTATAAGTAACATACTTTCATCGGTGGATCATCGACACAGATATTTAAAGTCTATGGTGCCTTTTTTCATCACTTTTTTGTTCGAAAATAAAAATTATTTTACATGTAGGAAGAGAGCTGGCAGATTTGCATACCGCGTTTTTGCAACGAAGTGAAAGTGCTATATTATTTGGAAAAATTTCGCATTTCCGTATACCGAGACGTGGGCGAAGTCCCACTGTTTTATGAAAAGGGAATTTGAATGAGGTGTTGCCAAAGTTTTGCTCCGGAGAATTGAGTCGGCCACAATGAATCAAAGAAACCCGCGGGATTTGCGAAACAGCTAAACAAATTTCGTAAATAAAGTAACGCTGTAGTATCGTTTCTGCGAAATAAAGTGGATGTTCACAGAACAGATACTGTTAAAATATTACTTTCGTTTCGGATGTGTCACTATCACTACTCACTACATTTTTTTGTAATGACACGCCTACAGCTAGTTTTTTTGTCGTCGTTGTTATGAATGGGCCGAGTTTGTGTTCCTGGTTGTGGGCCAGCATCATTCAACACGAACATTAGTCATAACACCCAGAAGTTGTTCGGTTCCCAATGTTCCACGGTTTATTTTTTACAATCCGGTTTTGAATGAACTTTTATAGCAATCGGCTGTGTCCATTTTTTGCCGTTCTTTTAGTTTTCCGGAATCAATATTTTGATTTTGAGCAAAGACAAATTCGCGTCAAAATATTATAAAATTTTACTTGCCATAAAGTTAGAGTAGACTGTTTTCTACATAAATAATGGCCTCTCATCACAAATTACTGACACGAAACACCTACCAGTTGGTACGCGGTAATGAAGCCATTTTACACGGTAGCAAGGTTGCCACGGAAAATTGTATCATCGATGTTCGCAAGTGCGGTAACCCGGTGTCGCCTAACTGCGTAATTGGAGACACTGACGTCGCCATTAGCCGGGCAAACAACGACCCGATGCCCCGACGGCCTTATGGGATTTGTGGACGAAAGTGTCCGGACATCATAACAACTATTGTTGACAATGCCTGAATAGTGAATATTTTCTGCGCTAACGGTTCGGGGAATTATTCTGAAACATGCTTGTTTATCTCTGGTGTTATTAAATTAGTAAGTATTGATAGTACTTAGTTTTCGAATAATTTAAATACATCATCAATTCGTCATTCACAACTTTGAGATATTCATTCTTGCAGTGTTTTTCACCGAACTCGTCTGATCTAGTTCAAACCCGAATCATTACTATTTTCTTGTCCGATTTTAGATGCTAATGAAAATGCTGATGAAAATATGTGGGAAATTTCGGAATGATCAAGCCATTCCGAAACCCATATAAGTGCCAATAAAGAGCCTGGGATGTGAAAGACCTCTGTACTTAGAACACTGTCTATTCGTCCAAATCGACATAATATTGAACTGGAGGGATTCCCGTATGAACATATTCAAAATGATTTTGCTATTTAAACTTCAAATTGACCCACTTTGGTGACATGGTTCTTGCCATGAGACGCCACTCTGTCATCAGTGGTGTCAGTGGTTTTCATAAAATAAATAAGGTACGACCAGTGACGATTTTTCTGTGAACTGCTAATTTGGTCTGGTCCTTGATCTTTCTATACTTTGAATCATTGATAGTGTCTTATTGTAAACTACTACATTGTTATAAGGGAATAATGCTTTACTGTGTACTAGAGGAACTGTGCGATTACGAAGAACAGTTTATCGCCCCTTACCATGTTTGATACCAACCTTTCATTCTAAACTGTTAATAAAATTCCGAAAAACTAATATTAAACTGAAGCTCGTGTAAAAATGTCCTCCGTGCAGCTTTAATTGGAATAAAGCCGTATTGTACCAACAACTTCAATCCTTACTTCCATATTAATCACCGTTAATGAACCGCCAGCTGGATCTAGCTGAAACCTTTAGCATCATTATGTAACCAGTTGCTGACTATTAGCAGTTGCTCATTAACAACGGTTGCAAACCAGTCGTTTGTGCGGTATGTGTACCTATTTAATATGAGATGTAATCCGACCAGATCTAATTGAAACGGGACCGCGAGCCCGTTTTGAAAGTGGTTCGTGGAACGTCTTTTTGTGGCGATCAGTTCTTGGTAACAAGTGATAAGTAGTCGATCGTAACCATTATCCTTGTGTAGGATTTGGAGTGCCATGTTCTGTTTGAAGACCGAGATTGATAAACGTTACTTAGCGCGTGATCTGGCTTGACTACGTTCTTGTCTATCTTGCATTGTAATTTGACAACTGTGCTACAATGACAGAAATAATATTAAGCTAAAGTACGTGCTAACTAACGTTTATAATCTAATAAATCTAATATGTCATGTATCATAATTGCTACCGTGACGTCTGTGACGAACTCTAATTAAGTATAATTTATTTTAAGCATTGCTCTCATGTAAGTGACTTTGTGTCTTTTTTGAGAATAAATATCTTTAAACCTAACCTATAATTGATTAATCTTGGCCTGAGCCTTTTTGCCGTAAACGCTACGTTCCAGAAATTAGTGAATGAGGCCTCGTTTATTGTTAACTCATTAAGGCTGGGGTATCAGCTAAATTAGCAACTCTATTTGTGGTCGTTCAAACTTCGTTTGAAACACTTTAGAATAAAGTTCTAATCAGCTTGCACTACAAAGTGGTTGTTACGTCTGTCGCTGCGGGCCGAATAGTGCGAAATGAGTGGTTTTTATTAAATTGTAGCCTAATAAATCATTAGATCAAAATGCCAATTGCACACTTTGTGAAGAAAAAAGTGACAAATATTTGTGTGAAAAAAAAAAAACTAATACTTAATGCCGTTTAGGAGAAGTTACGAAATTTCAAAGAAAAAATGCTTCACTTTGAATATTTTTTTCATATAGTAATAATAAAGTTAGAATTATTTCAATTGTACCAATTAAAGTTTAGAGTCTAATAAGTAACATATATTTTTTTGCACCTTTATATTCACTCATCAAAGAGGAGTTACATGGAGAAAACCTCTCGTTAGCTGGTACCACCCCCTTAAATGTCACGATTATCTTACGGACAAAACTTCAGTGTACACGTACATTAAATAGTATGTTTATGTAAACGATAGGAATGGGGAGACAAGATTTAATTTTATCTTATCGGTTGAAAGCGTTCAAAACAACGCGTATCTTGATAAAAACGTCAATTAATATTGATGACCGATTTCGGTCTTCTGACGTCAAGAAACGATCCGCAAATATTAAAAGGCCCTAATAGTCTAATTACAGAAGGTAATTAATTAAACTGATAAATTCTTTGTTTCTTACCATATAAGAAGTTATAGATTATGTCATTGATTTTAGGCTTATTTTAGTAGCGCGTTTAGCAGCCGATATCTTATCTGTCCTAACTATCCATCATTGATTGTGCATTATGTTAATCTTGTCCAAGATAAAAGGAGAAATTGATATAACATTGCCTAGAAACGAAGAACCTATGAACGTTATGGCTCCCTACGCAATCATTTTCGGATTACTTACATTGGTTGAATTCGGAGCAAAGGCCCTTATAAAACTTCTACAACGAGATGTATGGAGTATTTACATATCAATTCATTTTTAATTTACCCTACGGCTTTTTGTGTACTTAAAGTCTAACTAATAAAGGACCTGTTTTCATTCGAATTTGAATAACATATAGTTACATACATCACGCCTATATTTTCCCCTAAGCCTCAGTCTAAAGTACAACAACATTTCACCAGTTTTGCTGTTAACTGGTAAACGAATTCCTAAACTAACTTTTAACCCACTCAGAATTTCGCAGATCCACTCTTTAAAGTTCCCCAAACTGGCATTAGTCAGGTCAGAAGTTGCTGACATTTGCGCTGGCACGTCGGCGTCGACACAAGTCATACAATAGTTGTATTGTTTCCGAAACATTGTGACAATGTCGAACACTGCCGCCATACTGCAGATGTTATCTTGATGAATAGGTACATGCACGGGCGCAAAAATAACAAAAGAACGCTCGGATTCTTTTTTTGGTTTCATGAATGGCATAAGTGATGACGTGGCTTCGGCGCAGACAGGTAGGCTTTTGTCTGGAAATATGATAGCCTCTGATTGGCTAGTAGAGGAGGAGTAAAACTGTACGTGTACGGCCTATCCCGGCGGCAGAAGCTCCTCAATAGAGCTTATTAAAACGCTTCCGCAGATAGCGACTTTCCCAACTGCTGCCATGTCACAATCTGCGGAACCATTTTCAAAGCGTTACTATGTAAACCAGTAGTGTCGCTGCGGTCTTTCAATGCCATTGGTCGGCTTTAGCCGTAGCGGTTTCCTGTCTACCATTTTTTCGGAATTTCACCATAAAGCGCACGTAATAGCAGCTTGTAGAAATAAAAACACTTCTACTCTACTCTACGTTTTGCTAATATCACTTCTTATTATTATGCAATACCTATTTACTCTCTAATGGCTTTCATTCTCTCATGTACCTAATGCTACTCAACTGCGCGTAACAACTTGGAAAATGTTTGAATATAAAATTATATACTTTTACTAAAACTTCGCGGGTGATCCCTAATCTCTAATCTAAATTGGATTATTTATAACTTTTTATCATCCTTAATGCTGGTTTGCTATGCTGAAATTCTTGTCTCTCTGTGTTAATTTTTTAGAACCAACTTTTCAATGCGCACTGATATAATTCGTTATATATCTATAATAGAACAGCAAAATTATAATTTGTAAGTGATATAGAAATTAATGACTGGATGGGTGGTTTCAGGAATGAAATGCATTGAATATCAAGTGTAAAATGGCAAAAGAGGTTTGCTTCAACTCTAAGACATAAAAACAGGTCCTAGACGGCGTGGTTGAGAAATCGGTGTGTGCAATTTTCAGTTCAGTTACTTGCTTCAACTGAAAGAACTCCCGCCGAAGCCAACGAATGTTCAACTACAAAAAAACTGCAGCACCAAATCGTAGGCAACTGAACAATTTCCACGGCTACGTCCACTTCGTTATCACCTGTGGGCTTGCGGGTTGCTACCAGACGCTTGGTAGACGAGAGAAAGGCGTGACTCAAAGGTACGGTGCAATGACTCGTTACGTGACCGAAGTATAGAGCTTAGGAACGTCTGGTTACAAGTCGAGGAATGTACCGAAAAAACGAGCTGTAAGAGAGGCAAGAGGAAATGTAACATCGATTGAAAAACTCTTTTAGAAGTATCGATGGGTTAAGTTTTATCTAGAGATTGAATAATCGGGAGTTACCTTTGAATCTTACCCGCTTAACGCCCCGTCCACGGCATCAGGCGATGCGACAAGCGCAAGTTTCCTCCGCGTCGTAAGTCGCGTCACGGTGACTGTGCCATACCTACTCTAAGCAATCGCAGCAGCACGCGTGTCGTTAGAGCGTGTAGCTCGTGTCCAAGAGATAACTGTTGCAGAGCTGCCTTTAACCGCAAACATTCCATGTACGTAATAGGAAATTGTTATGTTGTGTTATGCATCGGTGGCTCGTTACAGGAAAGTCTCGTCCTGAACTACTGAGTTTGACAGAATTGTCCGCATGTATGAACTTTCAAAATTACGTATTATGCTCGATTTCTTATTATATTATCCTTAAAGAATACCTACTTGGTCAAGAATTACGATCCATCCATCAAAGGCGCCTAACGTAAGGTGACAAATTCCAAGATGACAGTACTATTTTAAACAGTGACATCATCCTGAATGACATTGAGTGAAGGAAACCCATTAGCGCATTTGCCAATACATCCATATAGTTTCACTGTGAACAAAGACTGCTGAAACATAGATTTAACGTAACCATTGATTACTGACACCCAGTTTCTGCATTGAGAATTTGAAGTGATCGTGTTAAGTATAAAAACATTACATAAGGCCTTTTTTTCCTTAACGCTTTCCTTTTCCTATAATTTGGCGGTTACTTTTTAAGAATCATCTTGAGTAATGTTAAAGTAAAATTTGTCAAATTCTTAAATCAAAAACAAGTGTGAGTCTGATAGAATGACGCTAGTACCTCTGTCACTACGTTGCCTAAATGCCGAAGTGGTATCGTGATTGGAATGGGCAGAAATCACAAGCTGTGAATCATCTTTGACACGGCTTATTGATTTATCAATACCCAACTTCGTGCTCACATTGTTAGCGTGTGGGAAAGCCTCAACCCAGTTCAGTGTTAAAGGTCTAGAAAGTAAGCTTACGAGATTAAGTAGCCTTATTAAAATAAATGGAAAGGGAAATTGTGCTGCCATCCGCACTGTTTTATGCTAGCCAAGTAGGACCTTGGGAATTGATCCCCGCCCCTAATTTAGGTAAAGCTTTCAGAAACTAAAATAGCACAACTCGGCAATTTTTAAGCTTGTTAATTTAGTAGATCGGTATTGGTTTATCATTAGATATAATAAAGCCATGTTATTTACATTTTGTCTGGTTTCATAATAACCAGCCTCAGGTATTTCTCTATTCGTAACAAAAATGTTGACTTAGCGCCAAACTTTCTTTCAGAAAAATCCAATATCGTCCAAATAAGAACTCAAAATAATAGGTACCTATGCTATTGAATTAACAAGACAGCAAGTTTTTGCAGATAATTCTGTAACAGTCTGTTCTATAACGACTTGTATGTAAGCTGCGACATTGAATGTGACCAATGGGCCGTGACAATATCGCCGTTTGCCGGATCTCGGGCACTTGTCCCACAGGCGCCGGGCAGCGAGAGCGGGCCATAAATAACGGACACACTGAGAAGCGACTGTTTTGCGAGGACAGCTATAAAGTACGGAGCAACATGCCGAGAGATGAACGGGCAACCTGCACTGGAGAATTAATTGTCTGTCACACCTCGCAACAAGTTACCTATTATTTTTTGCTCGTTAACATACAACAAGATACTTTAATAATTTAAAGGTACCGTCAACCTTTGCACTGCACTAGCTATGTTCCAAACTTCCAACCATTGTAGGTTTCATAACTTTGCTGGCTTCGCTAGCTCTCGGTTCCTCGCTGACAGTGAGACAATAGTCTGTCGGCTGTCTCATAGCATTCCAGACAAGCTAACTAGAATAAGTAACACGCATACTTGAATATTATTATTCAGCTTCTATTCTCTGTTGATCGGGTATTCGCAATTGATATTGCAAATTGTAGGAATTAACCAAGGGGAGCGATGGAATGACTGTTTACAATTGGCCATATTAGAATGCAAATGCAATGGTTATTCGTAGTTTTGCTGTGAGCAGTTGCTTTGTATAGAAAGAAGTACATAGTAAAAGGAAACGTTAAGAAAAATAAACATGAAACACTTATAGGTACTTAAGTTAGACTACAATGCAATACAAAATACAATGCTATAGCATGTTGCTATTTAAGTACTAAGAATTATTTGTGCTGTTTTGTTTATTATCGTTTACTTAACTCAACCATAAAACGGCATGGATTGTTAATAAACAATTTTCTCAAAACTTATTATAAGCTATCCTTTTGTTTTCATTTTAATCTCATACTTACGTAACTGTCGAGCTCAAATTAACGAATGTTATATAAGTCATCAGTTTGAATAGCGACGTCCCAGGTTCTCAATAGGGACGAAATGGAAAGTTAGACGCTTGGTTGTTCATTGCCGTGGTTTTTGACGAAGGAACTGCGTTTACTGAAAGAAAGAGATCAAAAGCGTCTATGTTTTAGTAATCAGGGTCTTGACTTTATTCCGAAAGAAATGGTAAAAATACAACTCATCTCTATGTATGCTATGGCAAAGGTATGACTCACTTGACTCAATTCCTTCACACATTTTGAGGAATTACATTTTCAGGGAAACTGACTTATTTAAGTTTCAAAATCTCCTTTTCACGGGTTTTCTTTGGGATCTTTATCTTTACACATATCAGAACTGACATCAAAAGCTTTCCCGCTTTTGACAGATGAGCGTTTTCCTGTCTAAATGTAATTCCATGACACGTCGACAAAGAAAATTGAAAGCCTGGTTTGCGAGCGATTTTCTTGACTCTGGTCTGAAACTACTTCGGATCGAAAAATTACTGGTCTTACCTAAGTTGTTTTACACATGACATACCTTTTAATTTTGTGAATCAACACCTTTTGCTTTCAGCTTCCCAAGCCGTCTATAATTGGGTTAACCACTTAGATATTCCCAAAGCAAGTTGCTTAGCAGTATTTCATACCCATTTTGTTGCATATTCCAAAAGAAACAGGACAGCGAGGGGTTGCGTTACAGATCAAGTTGAAGGCGCCGATAAATCGCCGGGCGGCGAGGCAGCTGACCGCGCAAATTGCAGCGTAGGCGATCCAGCGCCAACGCCAACCGTATCCTGCGGTGTAGGTTATAGGAGGACACGGTTTTGTAGCGTTTTGACTAAAGGGTCTTGAAGTACTGTGTTTACTAGAGAGGAGAGTACAGAACTGGGGGTCTAAAATGGCTGCTTTAGCAGAATCATAATAGGATGATAATATGAATTACGTTACATTGTAACGCAATTCATATTAGGTATTATGACAAAAGCGGGCATTTTAGACCCATGTTATGTTTCTGCGGTGACAAATTTTACTATGAGGATAAACAGTAAAATGAACACTTATCACGAATTGTCTTCAACCAGTATCGATGTTTCAGCTAGCTCGTAGGTCCCATCTTTTAAAAACTTGTTAGTCCATGAAAATTACTACCTTATAGAACCCACTTCATTAGTTTCAACGCTTTACGTCGACACCTCGTCCCATAAGAGAAATGCTGGTTCTAGACATCTGGTATCGCTTGCTTGAACATACACCGCTTACAAAGTGTACAAGTACTTAACTTATATTCAACACAACTAATTTATATCTCAATTAAAAAGTCACGCTTGGAACGCACCAGCGACATTTAGATCTTTAATAAGTCTGTTCTCAACACACACCGGTTGGGAACCGTTACGGGGTAAGCTGGAGATATTATTAGTAAATCCCTTGAAGTATTTAATATAGCGCTTTACAAGTTGATTGGATTAGCGCTATTTTCTACTGGATCGCTGTAACAGACTACCTTTCTTCTGTCGCGTTTAACAGCTTCGTCAAGACAAGTATGACTAGTGCACTTTCTACTCGTTTGTTAGCTATAACTATTTCCTAATCAGCATGAAAGCGTACCTTTATAGCTGCTGTAATTATTTTCAATGGCATACGTTGTACTTTGTTAATTTTAGTTGCAATATTATCTTCTGATGTAGAAGTAATCTTGCAATGATTTGTAGCAAAATCTTTGAGACTTTCCTTTTCTTTGTGACTCATCACATTGTATTTCGTTTACCTATTCTGTTCTTGGACATATTTATTGAATAGATAGTGGAAGTTTCAAGATGTAGTTGGTCAAAGTTCCCATTCGTATTATCGGGAGCGATTGGGAGCGGACACGCCCACGACTCGTCCGTGCATTGTGCACGCTATCTGCTTGTGGACCGTGGAATCCGGTACCTTTTTCTTTATTGTAATTTATCGATGTTGCTCCTCGATACATAGATTTACGATTGCCTCGCCAATTCTATGCTGATTAGGGATAAGTTATTGGCTTTATTGTGTTAGAAAGTTTTGAAGTAATACTTGTAGTTTGTTATACCAACATTATTTCTAAGATTTAAATTGTATTTTTTGTGCTAATTCTATTTTTGAATAAATATATTTTTACATATTATTAAAAGCTGTATGTACTACCTAGTTTCTTTTATAGCTAATAGAGTTATTTCTATTTCCAAAATAATGTTGTTCTACCCCATGTAATACATTGACCTAAAGGAAAAACATGACTTGCAAAACTGCGTTGTACCCTCAACTCCCCAACGATTCCCTCAAAGCTAATATCTTATTCAACACAATCAAGTCGGAAATATCTCCTCGACGTTTTAATGCTTCATAAAAATTCTTTCGTCGTAGATTCAGTCAGGAGATTACTCAGTACAATTTCACAACTCGCGGTCTTGGCGCAGCGTGGTTACCCTAAGTGCCGCAAACACACAAACGTAATTACTGACTCACTAGACGTTTCCTGGAAAATCTATTGTAGCCCTAATGAAGAAAATTGGCCGAAAAAATAAACCTGATTAGTTGGTTACCAAAATAGCGCACAGCCTTCTTATTCCTTTAACTTCATGAAAGAAAAACTAGTATATTTGACCCATGAATTACAATCATAACTCCAAGTCATATTTGCACCTTCATAAACTCCCTAGAACCACCCTCACTCACTAATCACAATTCCGCGTCAGGCTTCCCTCAGAGCGTCTTAACGAGCGAAATATGCAGTGTATCCTAATTAAATATACGCCGGGGTGATTTGTAGTCGCCGTTTATTTAAATCGAGTTATTTATAGCACGCTTTAGCGTCCTCGCCTCTTACTTCCATGCGATACAGTATAACCTTTTTAAGAATCATAAGACGGATCGCATACGAGGCTTGGATTTGTTGATGTGTTGAAATTCGCAGTCAAATCTGCGCCTAAAGATACGATTCAGTTTTCAAAGGAGTAATTTCTAAAGAACCTAAAAGTGAGTTCTAGCATAGAACTTTAGAAGCCATGTTATTCACATTCAGTGGCAGCTGTTGTTCGTGCTTCCGAAAATACAAGCCCAGTTTGTTATCTAATTCAAACAGTCTGGAAAGTTCTTACGGTTCCGTCAGGCAAGTTCAGAATGTCAAGGTCGTGGACATTGCAATTAAGTCTACCATCTGTACGCGTTGCTGGAGTAATGGCTGCAGACATGCAAATAACGTGAACGATAGGCTCCCAGACAAGACGGGGTTCTCGCTAAACTAATTTGCATTTCGTCTTACAGTAATTTCCACAAAACGAATAGCTCTATCTTTAATTTTCTCAATTCAGTATTCAGTAATTGTATAGAAATAAGTAAATAAACAGATTCAGAAAGCAAACACAGTATCTCTCTGTCACAATTTCAAGTTGACATTATTTTCCGACCTTAACAAATCGTAGCCAAATCCTTTCATGCAAGAAACAATGACAACAACAAAAAACCAGCAATAAACCCATAAAAGGAACTATTAAAACACTGTCTTTGACTAACAATATCCTGTCGTGCTGTGCTGTCGTGACAATGCGCTATGATTTCCATCAGCTCAAAGGAAATGAACTGCTTTATAAACGGTCTAAATGCCTGCGCATTAGACAGTTTGACCTCGTCGCTTACAATTAATGATGTTCTGTCTATCGCTCCCGCTAATTGGACACGCGACTTTGAAAAAAGTGTACGTTAATCAGCGGTAGCTGGTGAAATTAGATGTGCCAATCTTCGTCTCCATCTATATCGCCTCTTGTGCCTACCATGAAAATTCCATTGATTTTATTCTAACTATAAAATGGTCTTCCCCTTTCACGATCTCTCGCTTAATGGAAGGCTTCAGAACTAGTTATTAAGTTAATAACAATTAAACCAACAATTTAAGTACCACCCACGGTCTCGTCATATTAGAAACAGATTAATATTCTAAGTAGTGGGCAGCAGTGCCCAGCTGCGCAGCAACATCCTAAGCTATCTCTAATTGCTAGGCAATCATGACATTAACTTAAAGACGTGCTTCGAGCAGTCGATTAAGAAGTGATGTTGACATTTACTGACATGATGCACTAAAGGCAGTTAGTGCGGCTATTTCCTTAATTGCTGTGTCTATGTGTGTGGTCTAAACGTTCGCTAACCTTTCCATGTTGACCTTTGTATTTAGGGCGCTGAACCATTTGTACAGCGCGACATCTGCTATACCTAGCTTTCACAGCTGATGGTATTTTGTTTTAGAAGTTGTATCAAGGAAACATTCGACTAGAGTTTAAGAAATACTAAAAGACTGTAAGAAATTATTTTGAACCTGAAAAACTGTCTCCCATGACAGTCTTTGGGCGATTGTATGACTAACTAGTAAGAGGTTACATCATACAAAGAAAAATGCTACACAGAAAACTGAGTGTTTCCCAAAAAGATCCGTCTTCTTTGTAAAGAATCTGTCTGCAAGCATGTTAACGACTAAAACCCGCCATTCCTGGCCCCACACCACCCATAAACGCAGCCATATCCATGTGTTGTACGCCATTAGCTCCCAATGAAGCGTTTACATGGTAATGTTACGGAATTTTCTCATTGTACCTATTAATTGTTGTCTAAGTATAGACGCCATTAAGCAGTCATCGCCTTCAGCGTGTTGGGAATGCTAAGTCGTTTAGAAGTGGAAAAGATAGACGCAGAAGGTTCACTCCTCGCTCCTTTACTTCCGTTCTTATATGCTAAGGGATTCTAACGATCATCTAAATCTCAGACATGCGACTGCTGTGCTCCAATTTTCCGGAGACTGTTTTTGCAATTGATTCGGGCGACCATTGCTGTTCGACAGAGCTATCAAACGGCGACGGTCCTGAATGTGTCAGGAATCATTCAATGATGTATAAAATCAAAGCTTAGCACAGATACAGATATAAAGGCGTACTAAAGGACTAAAATTCGCTAACGCAGTAGAACAAAAGACCCTTAGTTATGTTAACCTTCTCCACTTCCTCATCGTGAGTGTAAGCGCAGGGCGTCGCGTCGTCACCTCGTGAATCATCGTCAGCACCTAGGTCCTAGATATTAGCCCCGTGTCTTATGAATAATAATTAGACAACTGATATGGATTTTTCGGTCTAGTTATTTCGCCTGCCTTTGACGTGGCAGGTAAGGCGTAAGTAAGACTTATCCTCCTGTAAATACATTAGAGTGCAAAATGCCGTACTTTATTGAAATGTTATTATTAGCCAACCAATAAAAACTTGCTGCGTATTTATATTTATGACTAGTATTTGCGTGGGTGCGCGAGCTGCGCGCAGCTCGCGTGTTTGGTGTTTTTGAGAAGTATTACTTACCCTTATAAAATTTTGAGAATATATGGGCATCCTTAAATGAATTGGAAAATCCGTTAGAATTACCCCTAAAACAGTATGAAAACCCCTACGAACCCCTAATAAAATCTAAAACCTTATTTAAAAACTCAGACCTTTTCTCTTAAAAAAACATTACCCTAAAGTTTGCTGAGTAACGCTTCACCCACTCAACCATCGTTACGCTACGGAGGTCGCCGGCTCGCTTCGCTCGCCATCACCCCCCTTCGCTCCACTCGGTCTCGCAGGCTCGCTCCGCTCAGGACCTACCTACCACCGGACAGGTTTCGACGCCTACTATAATATTTGTTACAACACCTGATGGCTATCTCTAACCGTTATGAAGTTAAGGCCCTTTCAATTTTAGGGGAGGTTGGGGAGGGGAGCTTCACCCACTCAACCTTCGTTACGCTACGGAGGTCGCCGGCTCGCTTCGCTCGCCACCTCCCCCCTTCGCTCTACTCGGTCTCGCAGGTTCGCTCCACTCAGGACCTACCTACCACCGGAAAGCGGAGGGGAGCAAAGAGGAGGTTGGGGAGGGGAGGATATAAAAATTTCAACGCCCCTCAATAATAAAGTATAGTGAAAATCAAAATGCCGCTACGTGACCTAGTTTCCGAGATACGATGGGGGGAGGGGTGAAGGGGGGGAGAGTGGGGAGTTTTGAAAAATGATTTCGACTAATGCATTGCCCCTTTATACGAATCTGAAAAAAAAAATCCAAGTCTCTTAACTTCCGAGATCCGCCTAAAGGGGGGAGAAGGGGGGAAAGGGGGGGCACTTTTGAAAACTGGTTTTTACTTTTCCGAGCCTCCTCTATACGAATCTGAAAAAAAAAATCTTCCAAGTCTCTTAACTTCCGAGATCCGCCTAAAGGGGGGGAAAGGGGGGGCAATTTTGAAAATTGGTTTTTACTTTTCCGAGCCTCCTCTATACGAATCTGAAAAAAAAAATCTTCCAAGTCTCTTGGTTTCCGAGATACGATAGGGAGGGGGGAGAAGGGGGGCGAAAAGGGGAGGTTTGGCACTTTTCCCATAGGTTTTAGAGTTAGTTGTTTACGAATCTGTCAAAATATACCTACCTCCCCATCCACCATCAGGGAGAACAATTCTGTCAGTGAGTGAGTGGTAATTTAGCTTTATATAGTATAACTAGTTTGCTTGGGTGCGCGAGCTGCGCGCAGCTCGCGTGTTTGGTGTTTTTGAGAAGTATTACTTACCCTTATAAAATTTTGAGAATCAATGGGCACCCCAAAATGAATTGAAAAATCCGTTAGAATTACCCCTAAAACAGTATGAAAACCCCTACGGACCCCTAATAAAACCTTATTTAAAAAACTCTTCCTCCCTTTTCCCATAAAAATCATTACCCTAAAGTTTGCTGAGTTACGCTTCACCCACTCAATCATCGTTACGCTACGGAGGTCGCCACCTCCCGCCTTCGCTCCACTCAGGACCTAGCTACCACCGGACAGGTTTCGACACCTACTATAATATTTGTTCAAACACCTGATGGCTAGCTCTAACCGTTATGAAGTTACAGCCCTTTCAATTTTAGGGGAGGTTGGGGAGGGATGCTTCACCCACTCAACCTTCGTTACGCTACGGAGGTCGCCGGCTCGCATCGCTCGCCACCTCCCCCCTTCGCTCCACTCGGTCTCGCAGGTTCGCTCCACTCAGGACCTATCTACCACCGGAAAGGGGAGGTTGGGGAAGGGAGGGTATAAAAATTGTAACGCTCCTCAATAATAAAGTACAGTCAAAATCGAAATGCCGCTACGTGTCCTAGTTTCCGAGATACGATGGGGGGAGGGGTGAAGGCGGGGAGAGGGGAGAGTTTTGAAAAATGATTTTGACCAACTCTTTGCCCCTTCTTACGAATCTGAAAAAAAAAATGTTCCTAGTCTCTTAACTTCCGAGATCTGCCTAAAGGGGGGGAGAAGGGGGGAAAGGGGAGCAACTTTTAAAACCGGTTTTTACTTTTCCTAGCCTCCTCTATACGAATCCGTAAAAAACACAAAATACGGGTCTCTTAGTTTCCGAGATGCGATGGGGGGAGGGGTGAAGGGGGGGAGAGTGGGGAGTTTTGAAAAATGATTTCGACTAATGCATTGCCCCTTTATACGAATCTGAAAAAAAAAATGTTCCAAGTCTCTTAACTTCCGAGATCCGCCTAAAGGGGGGGAGAAGGGGGACAAGGGGGACAACTCTGAAAAGCGGTTTTTACTTTTCCTAGCCTCCTCTATACGAATCTGAAAAAAAAAATGTTCCAAGTCTTTTGGTTTCCGAGATACGATAGGGAGGGGTGAGAAGGGGGGCGAAAAGGGGAGGTTTGGGATTTTTCCCATAGATTTCAGAGTTAGTTGTTTACGAATCTGTCAAAATATACCCACCTCCCCATCCACCATCTGGGAGAACAATTCTGTCAGTGAGTCAGTGGTAATTCAGCTTTTTATAGTATAATTACCCATCCAAAAAAAAGGGGTCTACTTACTGCTAAGGCAACAATTTATAATTAATTAATTTATTTATAATATAATTATATTCGTTTATTCATTTTACATGCATATTTTTTTAAATATTCCTAATATAAAAACAATCCGTATAAAGGATGTAAAACACCTCATAGCGAAGCCGAAAGGCACTTGTTCGCCTTGTCATTGCGATCATTTTTTTGGTCTACACCATACCGTCACCATAACGTTCCCAACGTTCTAGTTACGGAGATATTGGGGGTCAAAGTTCCAACTTTTTTGGAACTTTTTTTTAAATACAAGCTTTTAATGTAAGATTTTTACTTTAAACACCTCCACGACCCCCGTATTATTCAATCCATCCATCAGCACAATGTTTTGAGTGCGTTACATTGATTTTTACCACAAAACTAAATTTTACACCCCAAAAAAAAGGTGCTTCCCAGCAATAATTTTTGCGTTAAGTTACTTAGTTTGATGTACAGAATGCTTGGTTGACGGCTTCGTGATGAGGTTGTTTACACCTGTATAATTATGATTATGCTAACATTCTTAATATCTGAGCAAATGCCATAGATTAATATTAAGTAAATTACAAGCTAAATGAACGAACAAATCGACCGCGATTAGCTGTGAGAACGGTTACAGTATAATAATAGATTTGAATCAAATACAAGTTATTTACAATCAACATACAGTATCACATGAATTTAACTGGTAATGCTAATTCTAAGGCCGTAACTAAGGTGAATATAACCTATATTCACCTTAATAAGTAATCCGATAGCTTACCATCTAAAGGTTAGTTCCGTCTACAATAATACCTGTTCAATTAAGTCACTGAATCAACTATCTGTAACCATCTAACTAAAGAGTCACAGAAGTACCAGCTTACACGTTTACAATTATCTCGTATTTTTTTTGCGTAGTTTTCCTATTAAACGTTTAAATTGTAACAGCAATACGTAACTGACCCATTGTCAAGAAGAGCAAAATCAACATGACATACAACTGATCGAAAAATTCTCTCGAACTTTGAGTTTGCTGGGTGCATATACATACAATGGCCCAGATCGACTGCAACCCGTACTAGGAACAGGTAGAACAATCACTGCTATACTTGAATAAATGTTACATTATCCATTGTACATTCTGTCGAGTGGAGCTTCTATGGCTGTGAGCGAGTGCTACCTACAGTTTACCAGCAAGGTGTGTAGGTCTGATTCACCGTCGCCGTCGCCGGCGCGGCGTGTCCATGATTCACGCCATTAACTGTATTTACGAGCCGACGACACGTGTAAATGGAGGTTTTTTTTAATACACCATGTTTGTTTGGAGAATATTCGTTTTCACGCTCATTTTGCATGACGAAGTGGATAAAATCGTTAAAGATACCGACGACGACGCAGGTTTGCAATTATCCGGAAAGATTAAAGTAGAGAACGATTACATGAGGTACCTATTTTACCTAACCGATAAGGTCTATTACTACTTCTCTACATGGAAACCTCGTCTCTCCCGTTACGTCTCAGGCTAAACTAACTAATAAAATTCCTTGTGTAAAGATCCGGTAAGTTATAAAAAAAATATGAGGATTGGAGTGTCGGGAGTCGGTTCGGTACGCTCCTAACAATTTAGCCGCTTGTAGTACCTACAAATAAAAACAGGTTGCCTCTCTAAGTTTCAAGGCCCTACATCAATTAGAAAACGAAACGATAAGATCTACTTCTCCTTTCCAGGCACAAACTACTCTTCTATTGACATTCTAGCCTTACACTAAATTACTAGTAAAATACAGGAACCAGACATACAATTCTGTAAAGTTATGGTAGTGTTCCACGGTTCCACCATTCACTAGGATCTGGAAAGCCGTCAGTTTATTGCGCTCGTGACCTCGACGGCACCAACGCACTCGGCATTAAAGTTCACGGCTACGTATGAAGCGCGTAATTTTGAACATTCCATAAATCGAATAGACTTGAAAAAAATGTATTTTTATATCTCGAACCCTTAGTAGGGAATCCAAGGCAAAAGTCACTGTCAAGGCCAAATGCAAAGACATGACAAATTGCCTTCTTTTATTGCTTACGAGCGCCGCAACGACCTGTTTCCTTTACTTGGGGATTAGGAAAATACCCAGGATGTCAACCGACCGGCGACGCACCGAATCGTTGAGTCGGATGGGTGTAGGTATCCTGTTTGGAATGACTGGATTGGTTGTTATAATCTTTACTGGGTTTGATGGGGCAGCCGATCTTTCTGCTTTATTTAAGACTGCATTCTTCGTGGGGTAAGAGCTAAGCTTACTTTTGCTGACGAGGGGGAGGAGGGGGTTAATAATTGCAAAAAATCTGCTTACGTTATACTTGAAAGGCCCCTTTTGCGAGCTTCCTGATGTAACAAAATCCCTACCCGCCTGGAACAGATCAGCCATTGATACAATGCCAAACGGATGACATGATCGCATCTATCCCCCACATTTTTTTATATTTGCAATACAAACAGCACATGGCGTGAACGGAAACATCCTATGCAAACAGACTGAGATTGAAACACAAATTGAAATATGATTCAGTATACATACATGGGAGGCGAATACTAATCGCAGGATTATATACGTAATAGACGATGTACTTTTATGGGATATGTACCTATGGGTCTCTGGTGTTTTTGCCGTACAAACAATACGGCAATATGACGTCTGTATAATCTTGATAGAGGAAACTAACGTCTCATCCACATTGCGAATTAGCATGTTATAGATCTATGAAATTATTACCTACTGAAAAATGAAAAGGGGGAAACCTTACTAGTTGTCTTAGATATTCCAAAAGTAACACCGTGTTATTTACTGTTTTAATCACCTGTCAATCGTAGCAAGTTGGTCGGACATATCACAATAATATTTGACGAGTACGGAGTTACTTTGTTTGTTCCTACAAAACACGCATATCTATCATATTCGTAAAAAAAACTACAAGTCTAGAGTACCCACTAGTTTTTTCTCATATTATCATATTGAATAACAACATCACTTTTTGGGCATGCGTAAAAACTCGGCGCCGGCGCATGAAAAGCGTATCAATACAGATACTGTAACAGAAGGTTCACTTCATATAAACTTCTGAACCAAGCCCAAGCACATTAAAAAAGCCATTAAAACGAAAAATATCATTATTTGTAAATGCAATGGTTTAACAACGACTCGTCACCTTCCCTCGAGGTAATGCTGCCTACTATGGAGTCAGCGTCCACAGAGGCCTCTACGCTGCCACCGAACGACGCCGTAGAAACGGCGGAATGTTGACCCAAAAACCATAAAATAAAAACGTGCCAGCGAAAAGACCTTCAAGTAATTGACATCAGGCCTTCTGAACTTCTCATTCCTATGTGCCCAGTCATTGACATTAATCATTAATCACGATCATTGATCGGCCAACTCCGTTGATTATCTGTCGTAAGTCGCTGTCTTGTCAGTATAACTGTGGGTAGTGAAAATTGTTTTGAGCAAACCATTCATCATTGGAGAAAATGTTTACGATATCTATAATTTAAAAGTAATCGATATTCCGGTAATCACGTTAAGCTGTTAGTCCCGGTTGCCATTTGTAAATATTTTACGTCTTTAAGTGTAATATTTTACGAGTTGTCAGAAGCCTGAAAGTCTACCACTTAGTCTTGCCAAGGGGTATTATGTTGCTCTATGTGGGTTACATAGAGCGATAGTATAGATAGATATTAAAGTAGTTGGGAAAAGACTAGGCAGGCAGACATCCGTATTAGTAAGATGGTTTATAAGATTGAGGTTTAAAAATACGGCGCAGTTGATCAATTTAGATACGGTTTTGTGTAAAGCGACGCCAGTAAATACGGCAAGTCATCTAAGGTCTTTAAAATTCTCGAGATATGCAATTATATTTTGGCACTTAAGGTACCTAGAATTGTAGCAGGAAGTGATTTAAGTCTGTTTATGATTCTGTTAATCTTGAAAATAAACCAAGTTAAAGTAATAGCTAGAAATATATGATCATAATATGAATCCATAATCCAGATACCTAGGTGGTACCCGTTAATAACACTTTTCTTTTTCTTTTCCAGGTAAGCATATCGAATCCAGATTCTAGTCAACTAAAAGCCGTAACACACTGCCGCAGCCGTATGTAACACTTTCAGGTCGATAATCTTCGAAGCAGAAAGGCCATCTGCTACAATGATTTCATAGGCTCATTACGGTAATCAGGACACTGAGTCATCGCACTACAGCGCATCAACCTACTTGGAAATCTAATTTTGATTATTTTCATGGCCGAATCAAATACTCTGTCTTAAGAAATAAAAGACATGCATAGTACTGTAGATTTAAGAAAGAAAAACAGATGAGGAAATTGTTGACGGTGAAAATTAACGCAAAACAGACGCGACAAAAGCATAACGTAATTGGAGAAATAAGCTTCTTGTTTACGTAACCATGCCATTATAACGATTGTCTGAAATAATCATTTAGTAGCTAAGGGCACTTATGACACGCCACGAAACACCGTGCTCACTATTTAACCTCCTAATGTAATAACGTTTAGAGTAGCCTCAAACATTTTACCTGCGGTACTAATCCCACAGGAGCCAAGTTTGATAACTTTGTTAATCCCTCAAGTAATTGTACAAAAAAGAGGGATATTTCCCCAAGGACCTGAATATTTAGTTTTTGGGCTACTTCTTGTACTTCAAATGTGTTTACTTTATTACGTGATATAAATCTGATATGCCAAGTTTCACAATTTCACACAGTAGCTCTGACGACAGCGGGTGAAGTAAACAAGCAAACTTTTGCAATTACAATGTTAGTTTTAACTCATATCTCAAACTAGTTAGTTTAAGGATTACGTAAATATGCAATTCGTTTCCACGGAAATGACAAATCCGAACGCAATTCAAGGCTAGGATTTTTCTACAAGAATTTAATAATTGGGCGTAAATTCATGAAATTTATTTCTAATAAAGATATATTTCATAAATATTCTTTGCAAACTAGCTTGGTGTTTATTATCTACGTTAGTCTTAACTTTTTATAAATCTTTCACCATCATTTCATGTTGTACCCGCTGGTCCTCTCGCCTCTGATTTTGAAAGTTATTGATTTACGAGCACTAGAATTATTTATACCCTCCATCACGTCTCTACAACTCAATCGTTTGAACGAATTGCTGAATATGTTCTAAATAAAAATGGGTCCATTGGGATGTGATTTAGTAACGCTTATTTTAATATCTCATTCTAATGTCAAAGAAAATACAATCTAGACTTGATACACATGTTGGGACTCTTTCAAACGCGTTTAGTGACTTGTGGTGCAAGCTGGTCTTAATCAATATTATTTCCAAAGTCTGTTTCACTTGGAACATCTTCTTTATCCAACAAATCATCAGCATTAAAACTGTATTTCTATTAATATCACTGTCAAACAGGATCTAACTTCCTTCACGCATCATACTAATCGAAAAGTGAGTTGTAGGACTATCTAACATCCATCAATAAATTCTCCATTTATTTGTATTGCATGCTGTCTGTTGAATAATTCATCACCGCAGCTCCGGCTTCGCACCTCGCAGTGTTAACGATCGCCGATACGTTCGCAACTCTCTGTTCTCTGACAAATTGGGGCGCAGGACCTTTTTATTGTTCTTACATAAGTTGAGTGAACTCGTCATTACCTGGTGTTTATTTGCAAGTATCTACGCATTTGGGCTTTTAGTTTTCTGCCCCATTTAATAAAAATGCCCGAAATATTTGCTTAGTAAGTTATGTTTTACTCTTGAATCACTACAATATAAACATTTTTTTGCACGACGTCCTTGATTGCAATTTTATTTTAAAGACCGATGTGTTCACGGTGTTGGCAATATGTTAAATCTTTGACGAAGGTACGACGCTTAACAACTATGTATATTGCAAAAACTTTACACAATACTGAGATTAGCTGCTATTTAAAGTTTTGTTCAAAGAAGACTGCAAATGAGTGCCGTTTAACTTTCCTCATTAAACACAGCACCTTGGCTTTCGAGTTTTATTCATGGGCATCTATTTATTACTGTACTAGTTATAAATATCATCATCGCTTCCATAACATTATGGTTCCTTTCATCGTACCCAATCTAACCATTAACTCCATCCATTATCTTCTGTTCTCTTTCTTTCCCTTCCAAAATTGATGATCAATCGTAAACAATGCATAGAATCAAGGGCTTGACAGCATTAATATGTCCCCCTGCATCCCGTCAGTTGAAAGTGACAAACGACGTCAGTCGGGGCGCATTGTCACGGCCTACGTGACATAGGACACGATGCTACGCACTTTTTTGTCCTTCTGTTTTTGAATTCAATGGATCTTGTTCGGGTGATGATTCGGTAGTTTAGTCAAAAAGTCAGTGTACATTAGGGATGCACGATACTTGCATTTGGATCGATCCGGATCACAACTATGCGATACGATTCTAGGATTTGCTTCTAGGCAAAATTCTAAAATAATTCCTGTACTCTTTGTGTCCTCCTATGGGGTTCGTTCAAATTGCCTAATCATATAATTTATTACAATGCGATCTGTTCATTCCGATACTGTACTTTTATATCGATCCAAGCATTGTATCGTATTTGTTTGCATCATGTTGTATCGATACTGTTAACTATTGAGGTGCTGCCGAACGCATCGTCGATGCTGCCGCGTACGATAGGACTCCCGCTTGTTTTGTTTCTTACTCTAACAAATGACAGTTCTGAGCGACGGAAAAGGATAAGAGCATGGAGCCGTGTTGCTAGATGAGGCGCAACTCTTACATCGGATCGTGAATCAACTACAGTACTTTCTCAAGTTATTATGCCTTGTGACTGTGACTGTAGCTTTGCTTTTATTGTATTTTCGACTTTCAAAAGTGCCGTAATGGTCTAATTGAAATAAATGATTTGAGTTTGAGTTTGAGTTTGAATCATTTCGTCTTCTGCTACCGTCTACTTGTACATTACTTATTTAGTCTCTTTCATTTTATCTTAGCTTACCTTCTACATAGCTTCTATATTGTAATGCGGAAGTGCAGGGTTTTATGTTGACACAAATCAAAAGCTCGCGTGAAACGTATCGTGTAAACGGCTGCTTTATATGTTTACATACTTTACTTTTTCCAGTTTCTCCGCTCGTGTGGAAGTTGTGGATCGCTGCAGGCCTTTTCTTGTGGAAGTTTCTTTTTTACGACATATAATGTCATCGCTTCTCCGTATCTTACCCTATTGCATACTCGCGTAGATATAAAATGTGTCATATTTAATATATTGCGAGCCGCATATTCGGCGTATACTATTTAAGTTATATGTTAAGAGGCGGACATGTGTTTACTGTTTGCATTCCTCTGCAATCAAATACAAGAGTAAGCCATGAAGTTCCCCTGCATCTAATGTGAGGTGATAGTGAGAAAATATGACACATGGCACAGCGGCGGTATACGGGACTCCAAACATGGTTGCACACACTTTTTCTAAGGCCTTTTAATTATGTAGATCTAGTTTAGGTGATAAATTTCGTAGCTCTATAAATTTCTATGATAAGTTTTAAGTTATGTTAAAATATTAGTAAATTTCAGCTTCCAATTTAAATCACTTTGAAGCACTGCTTTTTAGATTATCAAATGTTTCAATATTCTCACATGTGCATAAGGCTAAATTCAGGCATGACTGCACGAATACATTTCAATAAAGTGCGCAGCGCTAAGCTCCTTATAATATTGTTAATTTGTAAGCTCCTTAGACAGACGATCGTCAAAGGCAGCAAGAAATAACTTAATAACAAACAATTCTAAAGGCTTTTCATTAGATTTGAACACTGCATTTACTTTGAAAAGATGACTAAAGTGTTCCGAGAAAAGTGCATTTAATATTTCTGATGAAACTTAAAATTATTTACAACGAGAGGATATTTTCCTTTTAAAATAATTTTATATTGCAATTCGCAAAGAGCAGAGCTGTTAATACGTACTTTGTGTAGCTGTAGCTATGATGAATCTCTCTGAGAGGAGCCAATATCAAGCGAAACGTCGGACTCGCCGTCTGTCTAGTTCGTAAAGCTACCAAGTTCCCATCGTCGGGATTATTAAATAGTTTCGGAAGTGACGAGCTATATTAGTTTGAATAGCATTGAGTTTAAGTTACATTTGGCTTGCAATGAACAATTTAATGCTCATGCTTATTTCTTGGATTCGGTTTCCATTAGTTCACGATCAGTATCTTCACTTTAAATGTAATCATCCTCTTTCTGATAGTGAATTGAGTTCTACTCGCCTTATAAAAAAATGTTATAAAAGTGTAGAAACTTTCATATTACCTTGATTACTTCCACGCTGATATAGACTTTCGAGAAAATCATAGCATATCTGCTCATCCCGCACAAGTAGTAATAACCAACTAAGTGAGCGAAACTGCTCATTACTTGCCTCAAAACTTGTCATTACTTATGCACTATGTTGCGTTAATACATAGTTTTGTTGAAACTGAAGACAGGTGACTTGAAAAGTAAGTATTAACTGAAGAGGGTGAGTAAATATGACTTGATATGGGCATACAGAAAGCTGATGCTTTGACTAAGGTTATATTGGCGCCTTGCATAGTAGACTATTTAGATGTTAATCCATTGGCCAAGTACTTCTATGTAATGGTACTGTGTTCTACAGTAATTTCAAGATTGTTCTTAAATCTTAGGCGCACACAAGCACTTAAAACAAACCACTTTACAAAGCAAATTTTATGAACAAACACTCCGCATCACCCGCAATCGGACATGATACCGCCACGTGACGTCATCGCAGTAGCTCGCCCCTGTTTGCACTTTCTACTTCTACTTGTTTCATTTAGTTGGCTAAATGAAAAAAGTAACCTCAACATAAAATATGTCACATTCTTCATCCTCAACCTCAAATTCCTCAACGTCTAAAAATAAAATAATTTCCGCTTGCCCAATTTTAATCCGTCCTACGGCCCGGGATTTAGTAGGTTGCAAGCCTTAAGCCGATTGTGGCGGTATTGTATAATGAAGAGCGATCGTATTACCGCTCCACTGGATTCCCAAGTATCTAGTTGTATGTACGAACATAGAAATGGTATGCATGTACTTGGTATATGTATGCTTTTGCTGTCGTAAGCTTCGATTGAAAATACAATGGGAAAATTGAAGTCTATTGTTGGAGGAGTGGAGGCTTTGAGTGCTTGTTGTTCTCGTTTCTTTACGGTTTCAGGAATAACTGAATTGTATGGTCCCAAACTCTCAATGTTATGGTTTTTGCCGTGCTTATTTTTAGTTTTAACGCAGATAAACTTGTCTATTTTAGTGTTTCAGCTCGAGCAAATGATACACCTACATGGTATGCTTTATTTTCTTTGTAAAGTTTTACAATTGTGGCAAGAAAAACAACTCTACATTGTTTCCTTTTCTATTCTTTCTGTTCACTATTACATCATCGTTTGAAGTGCATTCAAAGAATGTACGTCTAATATCTACTCTAATTTCGAACACGTTGGATCATCGATACGTTTGCATTTTATTGCGAATTATGTTTACGTTTATCTTTATTGTCGTAAACGTATGTTGTTTTAAGTTTTTTTAGCAGATTTTCTTCGTGACTTACAGTATTTACGTTGATACGAATTTACGTAGCTCCATAGAATCAGCCTTATCTACCAAACTGTCAAAAGCCAAATAATCATAATTGTTAATAGTATCCTTTACTTACTTTTTAACCGACTTCTAAAAAATTACGCGGTAATGATTGTATTCCACGAGCTTCTTGTTTTTCCAACCACTGACTTCTACGTGATTACTGGTCCGATTTAAGTGATTCTTTTTCATTTGGTAGAGGAAGTTCACGCGTTGGTCCCATATACATTTTATAACTTTGTTTTGGTCTGTACTTTATGAGTCATTCTCCATGTCTGTGATATATATGCATTTTTACCTTTTTTTGTGGTTGATGTGCTGATAACTTTTAGTTTCAATGAGAAATTTTACTTGACAAGGATTTGTGTGAGATACCACAGCGAAAAAGCGTAAAATAAAAACTTTTTTGCAAAAAAATAACCGATGTCCAAAAACAAACACTTCTCTTTCTTTATCTTGTGGTTAGTGCCTAACCTGGTGTCAGAGTTTATATACCGCCCATGGGTCTCTCACTTGGCTTTACAGTACTTTACACGCCGTCGAGAAATATACAAAAATACAGTAGCTGGTAAAAAAGTCATTGAAACTAACAGACCGACTACCGAAACTAAAGTTATTTTCTGGAAGTCGGTTATTCTCGGTTATAGTCGGGTCTCCTGAGAGAATCCACGATGGGTTCATCAAGCGTAGGGCTACATTAACTATTGGTTCGATAAAATGGAACACACTAGATTCTTATCAGCAGCGCTGTAGCAATCAACAAGGATTGAGAACATGGTTAAACACCATGTTCAAAGTCAATACATTCAGTCACTTTATAGGCTATTGTTGCTTTTGCAGCCATTGCGACGGGTGTAACGACAACACTTACATTTACTGATAAGTGTCAGTATGTGTATGTATTCACAGTTTTACATCCAGCACTAAAAACTTCGATGTCTTGAGTATCTAGAAGTCTCATCAGAATCTCGAGTGAGGTAGAGGCGGTCGTTCACCCTAGTTTACCGTGAATGCTAATTATAATAATTCCGATGGAGCCATTTTGCGAGATCAATCAACAACGAAAGCCAAAAACGAAGCTTTATCAACCTGCACCGCGAGGGATCGATCTACACTGACCTGCAAAAATAAGTACTACACTTTTAAATTTCATTTTTCCTAAACTAATTAGAGAAGTTAGAGATTTAATAAAAAATGTTATAAAGCAATTTTTATCAGCTTTCTTTGAAACTATAGACAAAATTAAACTATTTTTCGAGTCCTTTTTGTTTCGAAAGTATATCTTGTGTACTTAAAAAGTTATTGCAATTTTAAAAGTGTGATACTTATTTTTGCAGGCCAGTATATCTAAACAAGACTCTTTAAAATACAGGCTATGCAATAACCGCGATCATACGTCATATCAAATTGGCTGTCCAATAAAAAACCCACATCATATATAAAACTTTGCCAACAAAACTAAACCACGCAAACGGTGCATTAATCCACAAATCGTTTGTTTATTTATAACTGCAGTTCTTAGCTTGCTGCTGGTGCAGATTATGACATCTGTGCGCACTTGCGAACAAGCCGCGCATGGCGCTGACTTCGCACGAAGATTGTAACATGTGTGGTGAATCGCGAACCTACGCAAATTACGGTACATAATTATGTCTGCTGCGTCAGCGGTCGCATGAATGTGCTAAAGCTCCTGATTTGGCTAATAATTGGACTTTAACCCTGTTTACAGGTGAATTTGTTACATCAGTAGGCTTTAGGCACCATGCCACCTGTTTTAACGTCAATGTGGTTTGAAATGACATCAGAAAAAACTCCCTTCAAGTGAATTCAGCATTCGCTTCCATTTCCTGCTTCCAATCTTGAGGTGGTAAAGACTTACGGTAGACACCGTGAGCCTATCCCGTACCTTAACACTTTCCCATGGTAGCTGTATCCGAACGCTCAGTAAAGAGCGTGTCAAATTCACAATAGCGCATAACTATTATAATACTTTCAACTTTATCACCGGAAATCCACGTAAACTATTTCACTGCAAGATTTACAGCTTGCACGAAATGGCACACATTTGTAGCACTTTCCGTCACTTCGAAACAATATGTTCTGCTTAGCTACCTACACACTATGGGAAATGCATTGGAAAACGTCTTGTATAACTGTTCAATATAGATGTAGCAGGATTTAACAGTGAGCGTAGCGAACCGTGGGGTGGGAGTGGGATACAGTTTTTGGCCATTCTGTTATCATCTTCATTGTATAGATTTCTTTAACCGTTTAGCCGTTTCGTAGCGTCATAGTGCCTTCGTTTTTTGCTCCAGTGGAAGAATTGAGACTTCGAAGCATATTGAAAGACGTTCCATATGTGCTCGATGACCCATCATCGCCACAGGACGAATTGGTCCGATCATTTATTACGTCCGATAACAGACGACCAGGTATTAAAGCTCTAGCATGCGCAAGATAGTAATCAGCGCTCGTACATTGGCTGCAATATCTTTACAACTGCACCAAACATCAATCGCCTATTATCATTCAATCTACCTTTCAAGTCGTTCACCTTTGCAGCGTTACGTCACGTGCTTATTTATGTAAGCATGTTCGTCGATAACTTTATAGCTGATTATATACTCTTTATTTATACATATAATGTCATTATAAAGTGCAGCTCCATTCGTTTTGCTCCGGGTATCGCGATACGCGATATGTGCATTCGACACCCTTTTCATTTTGTTCCGTACGTCATTAAAAACATGTTTCTTGTTGGTACATGCGTGGACAGTGTCGATTACAAACTCAGTTTTTTATTTCACTGTATTGACTCATGATATTAAATACAGTTTCGACATTAAAGCTGATCAAGTTCGGCCTCCATTTTCATATTGAGAAACAAGCTCAAATGTAGAACTGTTTCCAATAAATGACCACAGCGCCTTGGGAAATCATACAGTTCTATAGGACGATATCTTTTAAAAGTAAAAGCCAGCCCACTTTTCTTCGCGTATTATTTCCTAGAGCGATTTTCCACGGGAGCTCTTTACAATTTCCTCAGTTAAAACCTTTCGATTAGTGGTGCATTCGAAAGGTTTTAACTGAGGAAATTGTAATTCCATACTCTGAAAAGCAATCGAATTGTACGACGTCACTCAATGTACAGTACATTTAGCGATACTCACAGACCACAGAGTATTGGTTTCTACAAATTTTGAAAAATGACTCGTAACTCGGACGGTGACACTGCTCCTTGTAAAGTATGGAAATGAGGCGAAAATGAAGTGAGAATCATGTTTACAGCGAAATGAGAGGGTTATCCTTTTTGATTGCGCATAATCGCGGTATTCTTAGCCATCTCGCCCAGCAAGTTGCAAGTCGTGGTCGCAACTAGTTTTCAAACTAAACTATTTAACAGTAAATGCCTGAAGCGATATGCCGCATAGGATTCCTGGTAATATTGATGCTAAACTTTGCATCCAATAAACGTGCAACAATTCGATAAAACATTGTGAATTAATCCACTAATTAGAATTTCATATACTAAATACGATTATTAGAGTAACCATCAAAAGCATGAATAAGCTACAGCATACCTAAAAACGAATTTAGAACTAGACCATGTATTATAAACGACCAATTTAGGAGTTTACATTTTCGATCATGATTGTACCATTAACGTCATTCGTGTGATTAATTTCATTGAACGCGTATTACAATACCGACTTGCAGGTTTGTTTGTTTAGTCTGTTCTCGGAATATAGACTTAGCATAGTCTGCTGAACGGACTATATTGATTTATTGTTACAGTTATTGCATTTATGAAGTTGTGGAGGAGCAATAATATGTTATGCGCTTTGTATTAATTTTCATTTTATTAGTCTTTGGTTTCGATGTCAACACCACGTAACACATATACGTCAGAGAAGAATGGACATTTATAATACAAGCATTATGTTTAATCAGGTGGACATTCGCTTGAATTGATATTTACACAATACGTTGATGACAGATGATTTCAACAATCGAATAACATAATCTTTAACCACTGACTGAACTTGACAAACTCACCTTGCTGTTTCCGATGGGGAAGGTCGATCAAAGCTTATTGTAGATATATGGCGTGTCTGTGGCTAAGTCCAAATATGACCAATGAGATCAAGCTATCTTGAAATACAAAATAACAGTATCAGAATCTCAACCAATGAAGATGTCCAGAACCAGCTTGCCAGCACCACTAGTTTCATAGTTACCATCCTATTTCGCCCAATTCTAACTTCACTTTGCTCCCACTTGCGAAGTGGTCCACAATCCGAAACACATCGCACAAGCACTAACAGTCGTACCGTGATTTACGATAGAAATCCTCAGGTACAGCGCATTTACATTTAACAAGCCGAATAAACACGTTCGGACATAAATCCCCCTGTATAAGGTATTGAATGCGACAAACGCCGTGCCCGCAGTGTTGTCTGGGTGTTATGGCCACTCGCTGGAATGTCATAGTTGTGTGCTGTGTACGCTTGAATCCTTACAGGAAAATGTGGGGACTTGATTGTTCTTAATTAACATGCTACTGATATTGTTGGTTGTGTAGTTAGAAGCCTGCAAGTCTGACAACCAGGCTTACAAAGGTGTATACATCGTATCACCCGGCAACGAGATGTGGTGATCAGATACTCAGTCACTCCATATGAAGTACTGTTCAGCTGCTTGCAGGTGATGATGATGATGATTTATTATTAATGTAGAAGATCTGCACACGATAGTGGATGAAAAGAGCGTAGAATAAAATATATACGCGCCACATGGACACACTTAATACGATGGTAATGATAACTACTTTATGAAATAAAGTAAAACGCGTGTTTACATTTATATAATGAACTACTTAAATATTTTTAATATGAATCGTGTCATGAATCATGATCGTCTTGCAATAAGATCCTTCAGTTACATAGCTTGTGTAACAAACGCTATTACCCGATGGTTCATATCTCGAACTTGTTTATATGCTAATTCGCCACGACCCACGCGATGTGGCTCTGATGACGTCACGATGTGCAATATTGCGAATGTGGCTACAATGGTATAATCCCCCCGAAGAACTTTCGGTGTTAGGGTAGGTAACACTAAGTAACAAAAAGTTAAATTGATGATGCAGAAAAGTTTATGTGAATTCAAAGCCTTGCTAGAAAAGATTAAATTTTGGCTCCGAGCCGAAATAACGTGAATAGGAAGATGCAAAATGCATTAAAAACTTTCATTTGACTGTTCAGCAACCGGCGGCAGCTTGCCAACCGGAAGAATTAAGCTCGCGGCGGGAAACCTTAAGGAAGATTTGAGCCAGTAAAGTAAAATTTGGGAACATAATTTGTCAGAATCTTTATACATGTGTAGCTTAGCCTATCCTTAGCTAATGAAATTAATATGCTGTTTCCGCTTTGTCCATAATGTATTTCATATACGTCGTGTTTTTATTCTATTTCAACAAATATTGTAAACACTGAAGCACTTGCGTGTCAAAATGATGGATGGTTCCAAAACTTTTCCACCATTTTCAGTGGTTTTACTTTCCTCCTCCAGACTCTTGAAACTGGAATGAGATTAATCTTATAAACTTTGCTACTGGTCCTTCACTGATTTTAGGATCCAATAGATATTGAGTTACTATTAAGGTACTCTCGTAATTCGTAACTAATTCAGTTCTGGCCTTTTATTTCCCGCCTTATATTATTTGTTAAGTTAGTTAAGTATATTAGTTTAGTTATATTATTAGTATGTTCTTGAATATATTGATATTTCCTTATTGATTTATATAGATAAACATAGGTAAATTGTATATTAACTTGTTATCGTAGGTCATGAGTAGCTTTCTAGAATAGCGTAATTTATCTCTTTATCGTGACACAAGTCTTTATATTATGACTATAGCGAGTTGTGGCGCGCGTCCAGCGAATAGGTGACAATTGAAATTAATTTATTCCTGCGCGCCCTACAAATGTATAGTAGATGAAAATTGAAACTGAATTCTTGAAAACGATTTAACTATTATAGGTCAAACACATAACCCTCCTTTTGGGCTTCGCCGCAGTCGAGTAAAAGGCATACAACACGAACACGTATCCGAATGTGGGGCAATAACTAGGTGGTCACGTGGTGTGCATTGTGCAGCGCTGGTAACCCGACTCCTGCGCACAAGTGCGCCGTGCGTCCATTGTTGCGGGATCGCGGTCGGCGGATCGAATGGCCGATACTCTTGCGATACGGAACGAACGCCATGTATCGGCCCTTTGAGATCCTATCGAGTTATCTGATTTAAAGAGTAATTGCGTGGGGTGTGAGGTACGTTTTGCTTGTCAGTGTCCTCGATTTTGTGGAAAATGTTTATTGGTCCTTACTCTGCTTTCGGGAGAAAGTTTTGTTAAATTCTAGCTCGAGTTTGGGTATTGGTATACGAGGAGGCACTGTAGGACTTAATCGAGTTGATATTGCATGACAGATCGATCGTCGATAACATCAGCCTCCACAAACCAGTTAGTACCTACTGCACAATACAACACCCCTTAGTAAGACTGTTATCAGATTTTCGGGCCCCTAACTACTTGTAACGACTGCCAAAGATCTACAAATAAGCTTTCCGAAACCCGTACTTAAACTGTATGTAATGGGCAGTCACCCATCCACGGACCAACTTAGGCAAGCACGTCTTAACCTATAGATCTCAATTATTTATTTCATTTTCCAATAACCTGATCTTTGCCCAAAATAATCATGAGAATCAAAGATACATTCGCATATTGTACTATTGATTCCGACCTATTGTACGATATTATTCGCCACAAAACGTTGTATAGAAGACTAAACGGTTCTCACGGCACAATGCCTCTGTTTGTGTGGCGCAGGACTGGCACAGGTCCTATTATGCTTTTATTCTGCGTACATTACTCTTTTGATCGCTAATACGGTGAGCAAAGTTATGGAGTCCATGACTACGTCTGTCATAGATGAATCGTCGGTAATCGGTATATTTGACATAGTCAGTTTTAAGATGGTTCGACAGTCTTGAGCTTTATCGATTAGAACGAACGAATTTAGAACGATTATCATTAAGGTTATTGTAAATCTTATCAGGCAACTGAAATGTCATCATTCTCCTGCCTTATCCCAATTCTTTTTAGGTGTGCTCTCAAATATGTGCTCTAAAAATAGATTAACATCGTATCATTTATAACTTGAAGTAACTTTTCCAGGATTTTCCGCGGCCTAAAGCAGTATGATGTGGAGGTTACGGAGATGTTAAATATGGATGTTATGTCGCTCAGTCTTACGCGAAAAGAAAACAAAGGATATCTGACATTATATTGGCAGGCTTTTTGTGTTTTTCTTAGCAAGTTTATGTATTGTTTTGGCAGGGAATATGTATCTTTGAATCTACCATAGCATAGGCTAAAACAAAAGAAACAATACTGGTAAATCTAAAATAATGGAATAATAAGTAATCCGTGTTTGCTTTTTCACTTGGTCACAGCTACAAGCCTATCATAAGTTGCTTTAACAGTTTGTAAGTTCTGGTCTATGCAGAAAGGTGACCATCGCCCTCGGGGTTCATCAAGCTGACACCAAAGTGTCGTTACGTAAACCGGTCCTAAACTTAACAACTAGCTATGGCTATTAACTATTTGCCTTACAATTTAGCAGTCTAGCTACAATGTTGGGAAACCAAACTAGAAGTAAAGGAGACCACGTTTAGCTTTGACAAATGATAACTGACCAAAAAGCTCTAAAAAAATATTGACTGAGGAATTCAAAGCTGAACTATAAAGGATCAAACCGGTCATGCAGACAATTCAAGTTATTTATTTTATAACAAAAATACATTTGCGTCGAAATATTTAACAAATAAGCACGTAAATAATTATAATATAGGTACACGACACGGCTTTAAAGACACCAACATTGTCATTGACAGATACTTCAGTTGGTAACATGTCACTTTCCCGACCCGAGAATCGAACCCTCGCGCTTAGCAGTCGCGCTTGCGACCACTAGACCACTGTGTATGTAAAAGTATTGCGTAGGTTTTTGTTTTTAATTAAGGAAACACCGAACTCTTCAGGCAGTAAACTGTTAAACACCACAAATGAATCCTATGTTGTCACGAAGTTAAAGTGTCCCACACACAAAGTAATCGATATTTACAAATAGCAGTGCGTTACGTCTACAACTAATCGCGTGTTGGGTGCGCCGTACGCTTCATGCTTCCATACTCGCGTCTAATTAACTTATCAATTAGCATATTGAATTGATAATTGCGCTTATCTATTTGTGTTATCTAGTGCGGTCGCTAGGTAAGCGGGTTTAGGTGCTTCAGTATTAGCGGTGACTACTCGGTGAGTACATTACAATTGTAGAGCTAGTCTTAACCTGTCCATTCTTGATTTGCCACTTTAGGGCTAGCAAGCAAGACACAATTCACTATCTCATCTTTTTGAAAATCGTCACGCCCTTTGATTACCGTAAGGATCGGTTCATGATTAATTTCATGCTCTGTAGTCTTTGGCTAGTCATCGTTCCTTCTGTTTCATCGTTTGCTCGGCTTTCCAGCTCGTCATCGACTTTCACACTTTATTTTACACTTGAATTTAGTATGAGAGATATTTCAAGAGGGTAAGTACTTTAATATGCTGTTGATCAATAAAATGATTAGGTGTTATACATCTTCCGTTCATACAAATTCCCGATAGGCTTACTCCTAATTGCCAATTATGTCGCATCAATCGGATAATCGTTTTACTATTTGGCTTTCGATATCTCCAAGAGTAGATTTTCCTTCCCTCCAAAGTCTTCTTCCATTATTTCCTTTTTCTTTCTAGCTATTAATACCTCACAATTTTGATTGTATAAACGGTGTATAAACAAATTAAATACCTGCAATAAAAATGAGTACCTACTCCAATTACTTAATTGAATGGATTCGTAACAACAAAGCTATCGTTAAGTAGACTGGCATTAACGGTTACATTCTGTTTAAGTAATTAATTGTTGAGTAATTGTTTACGCAGATCTTGTATACTTTTGGGGAGAGCTGGATATTTGGATAGAAATGTAGAAGTAGGCTTTTATATTGATTTTTGAAAGATTTTTTGGATCGGTCTGTACACACACATATAGTGCGCAATACTTTTATCTGTTTCTTATTTACGTTTATGGGCCATTGGTACTGTAGTGTCCGAGATATGTAATCTCCGACACTGCTTTGTTTTGATTTCCATGACACTTATAAAAAGCTATAAAATTCTACTTCATTATCAAATATTATATCATCAAAAACAACTAGACGCATCTCGCTATCGACCCTGTTTGAGGACGATACCGGCTATTTTTCGAGTCCTTTGTGTTTCGAAAGTATATCTTGTGTACTTAAAAAGTTATTGCAATTTTAAAAGTGTGATACTTATTTTTGCAGGCCAGTGTATTTAACAGTCTATAATTGTTAGGAGTGCTTTACCCTCGTGTGTGTGTCGGCACATTATATTCGGCAGTATTTGTTGAATAACAACGTCGCGCCGACCCGAAGCATACTCTGCTTTATTTCAGCTCGGTCAGCATAGCTATTCACAAACAAAATCTTAAGTTATTTATTCAAATTAGGCTGATAATAAGCACTTTTTGAATGTCAAAATTTACCCGACACAATCCCTCAAAATGCCCTTCGCCACTTCCTAGTGTTTAACCTGGGGAGAATAAGTGGACTTGTTTTTATTCACGATAATATTGTTTGCATGGTACATAATTACCCCCGCCAAACTGCAAAGCAGTTTGTTGGCAAACGTAGCTCCTTTTTCCAAAAAAAAGAAAGAAATAAAGTTAAAAGAAATAGTAGGTATGATAAGTAAACAATAGTATATTATGCAACTAGTGAATAAAGGACGGATTTAAAGCGAGGGCCGTAGATGAGTCACGAGCAAGTGAAGGATTCTAATGATTGTTAGAATCCTGAACGACGCGAGTGATTCATGGCCCTCGATATAAATTCGTACTTTATTCAGGAGTTGCATACTATACTTTATATCATGACTACGAGAAAAGACATACATAATTTAAGCGAAAATAGAAATTTAATCAAGAAATAAAAATTGTTACATTAATTGAAATGGACATTAAAATTAGAGCAATGACTGAAATTAAGCGTAATTTTCTTATTATTTCGTTTATTTATTTTAGAACATATTTTTAAATTTTTAAATATTCCTAATATAAAAACAATATAAATAAAAACATTTAAAAATATAAAAGTAGTAGCCCACCAGCGCTGGGAACAGGGTCCGAGCTGCCGGTGGTCAGGGCTCTTGAGAAAGGAACCTCCTAACAATACGTGCCGTGTCCAGAAGTACTGCTTTCTGAATCAAGCCCTTGATCCAGCTGCCAAGCGAGAGCCTCCTAAGATGTTGGTCGAGGCTCTTGGCTATTAAGCCATTGGCCGACACGACTATCGGCACAATGACTGCTGTACTCACGTCCCACATGTCAACAACCTCGCGAGCCAGATCTAGATATTTAAATTGTTTATCTTTTTCTGCTTTCACGAGGTTCTCGTCATGCGGGACCGTTATATCAACAATCATTGTGCGACGCTCCAATCGATCTATCACCACAATGTCAGACCTATTGGCAACAACAGTCCTGTCAGTGGTGATAGGTCGATCCCAATACAACGTGATATTACCATTATCGAGAACTGGGTCGGGCGCATACTTATAGTATGGCACTTCTGATTCCACAAGGTTATACTTCAAAGCAAGTTGCTGGTGGATAATCCTGGCAACAAGGTTGTGTCTGTGCAAGTACTCTCCGTTAGCCAGACTAGAACGGGTGTTCTAGTCGGGAGAATCGATCCGACATGTGTCGGATCGATTCTCCCGGACGGTGGCATGCCCGACATATGTCAACCGTGCCATCTTTCACAATGTATTTCCGGTAGTTATTCGTCATCATAACTTCGTCCATTATTGCACAGACAAATCCTTCGGTTTCCCCGAAGAGGTCACCAAAGCGCAGCCAGGATACGGACGCTAAGAAGTCTAAAGTCGGTAAAAGCGTCCGTGAAGCTCCTTGCCTTGCCATTCCTCCTTGCGGTCATAAGTGTCTAATACTTTAGGCTTGGGCCAGTTCTCGTTAGCCAGGGAGAGCGGGATGAGGGCCTTGTCCACTGAGACCACATCTCGGTGCATCTCCCCGTCGGCTTCTAGGAAGTATTCCCTGAGACTGCATACCTCACGGTTGTGTAGGGTCTTAGCATTTAAGAAGCCACGACCCCCGCACTTCCGCGGGATATACAGTCTCATCACCGACGACCGTGGGTGATGCATTCGATTTGCAGTCAACAGTGTGCGTACCTTCCTATCCAGGGCATCAAGTTCCGTCTGAGTCCATTTGAGTATGCCGAAGGAATACATCAAAACCGGCATGACCCAACCGCGGCGCGCACCTTGTTTCCGCCTGACAAGAGACTGCCTAGCACCTTATTCAGGCGGCCAAAGAAGCGCTCCTTCAACGATTGCTTCATGCCAGTTACGTTAATGCCTAACGCTTCCGACATTACTTGTAGGTTTCTGTTGAGGAGAGGGATCTAAGGTGTATGGAATCCGAGAGTTGGGTTCCCACGGATTCCATAATCTCCCCTCGCTTTACATGCATGACTGCACATTTGTCCACACCAAATTCCATCCTGATGGCGCTACTGAAAGTTTCTGTTACCTTCAGTAGCTTCATCAGTTGCAAATTGTTGGGGGCAAAGGGTTTCAGATCATCCATGTAAAGAAGGTGAGATATGACCTGACCATCTTTCCTCAACAGATAGCCTAGACCTGAACGCTCCAGCAGTGTGCTGAGAGGGTTCAAGGCTAGACAGAACCACAATGGACTCAGACTATCACCCTGGAAAATACCACGCTCGATCCTTATCGGTTCGCTGTTCCCTTGGATCTGTCGACATCCTGGATAGCGAAGAACCGTTCTCCAGTGCCCCATACATGACATCAGGAAGGTACGTAGAGTTGCATCTACTTTGTACAACTCCAGTACCCTCATGAGCCATGTATGAGGCACGGAATCATAGGCCTTCTTATAATCTATCCAACATGTAGACAGATTCTTTCGGGAGCGGCGAACCTGTTGGCTAATGGCCATATCAATGAGGAGCAGCTCCTTAGTGCCGCGGGACCCGTTCCTACATCCATTCTGAGAGGCAGACATGATAGTATTACTCTCAATATGTTGGTTGATTTTAGCTCTCAAAATGGATGTAAGAACTTTATAGACCGTTGGTAAACAAGTGATTGGTCTATAATTTTTGGGCTCCGCAGTACTACCTGATTTATGGAGCAGGTGGGTAATTCCTGTTGTCAAGAACTGGGGCAGTGACCCTGACTCTAAGGCTGATTGAAACTGGGACGCCAAGCGAGCGTGTGATCTTTGGAACCACTTGATCCAGAAGTTGTGCAGTCCGTCCGGCCCTGGAGATTTCCAGTTAGGCAACGGACGGACCGCACGAGCTACGTCTTGGGGGCTGATGATGATTGCCCCCATTTCTGGTATAGGATCACACGCTTGTTCAACCTCCCGGGTCCAATCGCCCTCAGTGTGACTGACAGGCACCGACGAGATGCTGCGCCAGAATGAACACATAGCGTTATCATCCGGCAGACGCGTGTCAGCCACACCTTGGTCCGGTCGCTCCCAAGCCCTATATACCCACCTTTCATCGCTTTGGAATGTGCGATTCTGAGTGTACCGCTCCACTCGCCGCTTGTACCGACGAATACGACTTGCCCATTCACAGATCTTCTGCTTCAGGAAGTCGATACGCTCTGTGACGCGGGCCAAGTAATCTCGAAAACTAACATCAGCTCCCGAGAACGCCCGCCTCTCAAAACGCATCACTCTAGGGCGAGTATTGCCCTCCCTGAAGCAGATTAACTTGCCGATGAGTGCCCTAGCCTCACCGATACGCCGCTCAATCCTGCACTGCCAAGCTGGAGCAGCTAATTTTGGTCGTGTAGCTCTGTCGTTGTTGGGAAATTTGACGTGAGCTACACGACATGCCGCCACAGCTCCACAGTACAATATCGAGTGAGTATCGGCAAGGTCTTTGCTGCTGTCAAAGCAGTTTGACAGCTGCGAATCTAGAGCACACACCAGCGCCTTGTTTTTGTTGTGCATAGGCAAACGAGGTAGACGTGGTCTAAGTTCAGGCGGTGTGGAACGGTACTCCCGGAATGCACTCTCCAAAGCGCTCCTCAATTGTGCGTTGCACTGGGTACTCACGGAAATAACTTCATCATCATCCTCTTCACCACCTCGGTCGGATCGCGGTGGTGCACTGGATACATTTTGTACCTGTACTGCGATTATTGGCGAAGCAGACGTAACTAGGTTACTCCGTGATTCGGAGCGTAGTCGATCAAGTACGGTGTCATCCAACATATGATTACGCTGGATGACTCGAACCTGATCCGACAGTCGTTGCGCCAACGCGCTGACACCTGGCTCAAGCACCTGAAACAGAGAGAGCATCTGACCACGATACGCAGTCAAGTTAACCCCTCCCTCTGTAGCCCCATAATATGCGCGCATCACATTTTCGTTCATGGACTGTGTCCAACGAATGCGCGACACATTTCCACCGGCAGCGAGGACCCTACTCGAGACCTGTTGGCCTCGAGGTCCCAAGCCCGCTGGTGGCCGTCCTCTTCCTCGTCGTCGTCCTCTTGGTGGTGGTGGTGGTGGTGTCGACGGCGGGGAGAAAAACTCGTCGCTCGAGCTCGACGCAACTGCAGCGACCGGTGACACGATGCTCACGGGTGTGGCGCGTCCCGGCTGCGAGGCGGAGCTGAGCGAGGAGCCCGGAGATGGTGGGTGTGCCTCCTGATTCTGTTTTGCTCGGCTTCTAGTTAACATGACTTGGTGACATTATGACAATAAAAGTTTTCCGAAATTTTTCATGTTTGTTGCAATCCTATTATAATAAATCAATGTATCAAATTTTTCTTCATTATTTAGTTATTTGGTTTCGATTTCTTGGGGTAAATATGGGTAAATAGGTAAAAATAATTAATTAAATCGGTTTGCTAAAATATTTTCGTCACGTCACTTTGACGTCCGAGCCACAGATTATTATTATTATTAGGGTGGTCAACTTGTGAAACAATATTTATTTCTTGTCGATGGTCAGAACTTTCTGCTGGAGGAAACTCTGGGGCATCTTTGGACGTTGAAGGGCGTGGAGCCCATGGGTCTTCAGGTTTCTTTAGGTTTATGCTGCTTGCTATCTGAAGGCTGCGTTTCGATTTATTTTCGATACAATCTTCGATATAACCCTCCGCCACGGTAGTGGACTTCCATCCACCATGTCGCTTTAATTCCGTCATATCTGCACCAGTGTTTGCTAATAACGTGGCAGAGGTTCTTCGGAAAGAATGCCCTGTATACATCTCGGGATTTGGTAGCTTTAAAAATGTTGCAATGTCTTTTGGCATGGAACCAATTTTATTTATTCCAATTGGATATTTTGTACATTTATTTTTAGAATAGAACAAAAAGAATCTATTTGTGTTCCTAATCCAAACACCAAAATAGTGAATAAAAACAAAACAGTGAATAAAAGGCCTTTTTATTCACTGTTTTGCGTGAATAAAATAAGCTTTTTAGAGTAGGTATGGTATAAAAGTATTTTATTTTTATTTTGCCTACCGGTTCACGCTGTGCCAAATGATGTCGACCAGGACTTGGGTGTAGCTTACTTCAGATGTTTCAAGTAAGGGGTAAGTACTTGAAACATCTGAAGTGACGTTTTAATGTGTTTACCTAAACAGAGAGTGATATGAAATTAATTCATTTGCTGCGAATCTTAATGAGTGTTGTGTAACCGATAGCAAACGACCTGCGCACTCCAGCGTTGATTGCGAACTGAATTTTATTCAACAGCGTCCTCATGCATATTCAGATAGCGTTCAGGGATTGACGTTGACTAAAAGAGACATCAGAAGAACAACTCACACACAATGAGTGAGGTATAAATAACAGGATAAAGTACAGCATGCAACTATAATACGAATGCAGCTTGACATGGGGAAGGCAACTGCGAAAATCTGTTTATGTCATTTTATATTTCAAAATAGCTTGACTTCTTGGGTCAGATTGGAATTTAGATTTGGTTGCCATAAATTGGCCTTATTATAAGTGTCCTCTTGTTTATTGGACGATTGTCTTTTGTTTTGAACTATTTCACGCTTTGTACTGAGTCCTCTGTAATTCATGATTACCTTTTCCGTGGTTTGCGGAATTCTCAGTGACGACACATCACAGCACATACGGATACGTATCAGTTTGGAATCGCCTCGTAAAACACTGCCGTATATTTATACTCTACATTTTCATATAGATCGGTAGCACGTTTTCCTTTTATCACAGTTTCAGTCTTTTCCGATTTTTGTTACGTCATAATTGTTTGTAGCCTTTTTTTTTAGATTTTCTCTAGTGCCATAAATCGCCTACTACTTTCTAAAGTACGAGTAATTTTTTTTTTTTTGTTAGCCTGTACTGTCCCACTGCTGGGCAAAGGCCTCCCCCAATTCCTTCCATTTGCTCTTTTCCCGTGCCTCCTCGGGCCAACCCTCGCGGTACGCGTCCAAATCGTCTCGCCACCTTTTTCTGGGTCGGCCTCGGCGGCGCCATCCGTCTTCCGGCAACCATCGTGTGGAGACTTTTGCCCAGCGGTCATCGTGCATGCGACTGACGTGACCCGCCCAATCCCATTTTAGCCTAGCAGCTTTCATGCCAACGTCCACTATGCCCGTTTTGGAACGCAGCGTGGTGTTTCGAACCCTGTCTTGTCTTTTGACACCCAGAATGCTGCGTTCCATTGCCCTTTGGCAAACTCCAAGGCGGAGCTTCTGAGACTCGGTGAGCGACCAGGTCTGAGCACCGTAGGTTAGGACGGGCAGGATGCACATGTCAGTGAGTTTGCGCTTCAGGGAGATCGGAAGATCACCCTTCATTAGCGTCTTCATGGACCAGTAGCTTTTCCAGGCATTTTCGATTCGGCGATCGATTTCTCTTTCCTGCCTGTTTTCGAAAGATACTAACTGGCCCAAGTAGATATACTCATCGACATACTTTATTTCCTGCCCATCTACCTCGACCCTACGCTTAGTGCTGTTGGTCATGAGCTGGGTTTTAGAGCGATTCATTACGAGTCCCACCCTGAAGCTGGCTGTGCTCAGTTCTTGGAGCAAGGTCTGTAGTTCGAAGGCTGTGGGGGCAAAAAGGACTATGTCGTCGGCAAATCGGAGGTTGGTTAACCTCTTATTACCGACTGTAATGCCTTTGGTTGTCCATGAGGCTGCTAGCGATCTAAATATCTCCTCTAGAGTGCTTGTAAACAACTTCGGAGAGAGCGGGTCACCCTGTTTAACACCCTTTTGTATACTAAACGAAGGTCCTGCAGTATTCAGCTTAATGTTTGCGGTGCTGTTATGGTAGATATTTTTTAAGATGTCTATATATTGCTGTTCAAGTTCCTGATTTTTTAAAGATTTGATATTTTCGGAGTGTTTGATGCTATCGAAGGCTTTCGCGTAATCTACGAAGGCCAAGTATAATGGTTTATTGTATTCTGTATATTTTTCTAGGACTTGGTTCAAGGTGTGTAGGTGGTCGGTTGTTGAAAAACTAGGGCGAAATCCGGCTTGTTCTGGTGGCTGATGTTTATCCAGTTTCCCGTCTATGCGATTGTGTATCACTTTAATAAAGGTCTTGTAAATGTGGGATGTTAAACTAATTGGACGGTAATTGCCAATGTCACTTTTGTCGCCTTTTTTATGCAAAAGAACTATACTGGATGTACACATTGATTTCGGAACTTTTCCTGATAGCAATATGGTGTTAAACAGGTTAGTAAGGTGGGGTAGCAAAGTGGTAGAGCCGATTTTAAGCGCTTCCGTGGTAATTCCATCTTCCCCCGGACTTCTGTCGTAGCGCATAGTAGTAAGTGCTTTGTGCACTTCATATCCGTTTATTGGGGGAATGGAATCTGAAGGGATGTATTCGGTGTTGATATCGGGCGGTGAATGATCTGAATATAGTGATGTATAGAATTTAGTCGCTATTTCCATTATTTTTATTCTATTGTAATGCTTGATGCCGTCAGTGTCTACCAAGCTGTTGATCCAAGTTCGTCCTTTTGTGACTCCTTGTTTTAACACTCTTAGGGATGTATGGTTTTCTAAAGCTGTTTTGACCAAATGTGTATTTAAATTCCTCAAATCTTTCCTAATGCTCCTTTTAACTTCTTTGTCTATTATTCTAAATTCTGGTGTTCCTATTTCTTTTTCTGTCCGTTTTTCTATCAATTCAATACTATGGCGTGTTAGTTTGTTTCTTTTACTACGAGTAATTAACCCAAGAAATTAATAAATCCAAAATAATAACAGTACGTACAATCTAGATTTTCCTATAGATTTCTGCGTCTTTGACCGCCCTTGGCTTTCCAAGTTCAATGTACACTCCCTCCCGCAACCTTTTAACGAACTATGAACTACATAGTAAAAGAAACACTCGCAGAAGGTCCACTGGGAATTTAGCAACTGTAAGTTTGAGCACAGATAAATAGACACAAAGGAAAACGAAAAACACCTCTCATGCAAACTACGAGAGTCTCAAATGCTGTTCCATTTTCGTTCAAGGCATCGGTATCATTGATCTCAATTAGAGGCTGTCTATCTAGCCGTGAACGTTGCGAACTTTCAGTGGATACTGTCAATAATCAGTTTCGTTTAAAAAATTGCATCATTGTTTATTGGACTTAACCCTTTTCACTTATCTATCACGTACTTAACTACAAATATGACCACATGACGTACACTATGTTAACACATGATTATTTACAAAGTTAGTTAAATTCGGTCCAGCACGTGATTTCATTTACTGCGTCTTGCCTTACTCCCACTCTTATCAAAACAAGCAACGAACGAAGAAAATTAATGTTTATGAGGCATTAAACATGCATTAAACTAAAGATGTAACATGTGAGAGGAATCCGTTTTATTTGACACCAGAATATATGTATTACGCTATCCTTCGAGGAAAAGCTATTCTCTGCAGCTTTGATAGTGCGGACATGGTCTTTGTTTTTCTTTCAGACTTAAACTAAATTCATACAGTACTAGTAAAATAAGCAGTGACATATATCATCTGCTACAAAAATAAAACGTAATTCACTGGTAACAAAGAATACATCGCAATAGCAAGGGATAAGTGAAGCGTAGGGAATCCCTGATACCTACCCAGGAACAGCATGACCAAAAAATATACTCCATGGTATTAAACCGTAAAAACTAGATATTAAAAAGGTTTCAGGTGGAATACGGTTTGAATGCGAACTCGCACGTATTCATAGAATCTATTCAGGACACATTGAGTGCATTATGCAGATTGCTTGTTTGTCCCTGGGGTCTAGTTTTGACTTTTTTACCCAAAGTTTTACGTTAAAATGCAGGACATCAGAACCGAAACGATTCGCACGTCAACAGTTTCATTCGCGGCTGTACGCACGATTAGCTCAAGGGTCGGGATTTTGGGAATGTCGCCACGTATTTTCCTGTAATGCTCAATTTCACGGGAAAACCTATCCAAATTGCGGGCGGCATTCAGATTTAAGAATTATTTCAGGAAATTTGGTCCTTATAAGCCCGGGATCGATAAAACTGGAAGTCATAAAATTGCAGACCATAAGTTCAATAGCCGGTAAATAATCCTAGGCCGAAAGTCATAGACCTCCATGCCTCACCGATTACAAATGAAAAAGCTTACACTACTCACGTGTCATGTCAATAAATCTAAAATAAACTTAGTGAATTAAAATAGAAACACGGCTCTCGTACCTCGTATTAATTACGTAACTTATTTATGTGAGAAAAACAAAAACAATCGTGATATAAACACGAGTCATATGCAAGTCACGTAGGTGTCGCGGCGCCAATATGCGAAATTATACAATTAAGAAGAAGACAAGAATAGAATGATCACATCTGTCTCCGTGGGCGTATGCGATGTCCAGGATTGTATCAAGTGGCTGTGTCCTGCACAACATACGAAGCGAGATATCTGAATTCTGACGTCACGTTTGAAGAACATCAGATCAGATTATTTTACTAATAAAGAAAACTAGTACTGAACAGAAAAGTCTCAAGATTTTGTTTTACATTAACAAGTAAATAGCTCTTCATAATTGATGGAAAGCGTCCTCTGCATCCGGTTAGACTGGCAGCCAACCCACTATAGTTGAAGAAGATTAGGCAGCTGATAATGAACCGAACAAAAGTGCGTGAAAATCACACGTATTTTGAAGATGCAGATGCGTGTGTAACACGCAAACATTATTACTTACCTATTTAAAAATACTCAACGGTCGTAAGTTTGACGCCAAATTATGATTCTTACACAATACCCGACACATTAGTCATTTTAACAAAGTGTGTCATTTAGTTTTTATATTCGAAGCTGTCGCGGCTAATTTACTTTTATCTATTGTATTTAAACTTTTGGCAAACATTTGCCAGTTTTTATGTTTGACTGGGAATTAATGAAAAAAAGGTAAGCGCTCAGTTCACACGTAAATCATTATTGTCGGAAAATGGGTTAGTATTTTTGTGAACTGACTCAATAACCGTCTAGTCCTACTGACTTAACAAAAGCAGTTCCACTAGACTAGAGTGACTAGACGGACGGAAATAAATGACGCCATTTGTTTTCAGAATCTCTTGTCAATACCAAAGATATTTCTTGGCCTCCCTTTCCAATGATCATGGAAAGTGATTAACAGCCTTCATGTTAATAAGTTACTCTACATTGGCCCTAATGATTGAAAATAGAGCTTTTATCTGACATTTTTCATTCAAATAAAATAAAACTATCTCACTTTCAATAAACCACTTACAAACATGAAAGCTATGTACACTAGTCATACCTACATTCATAAATTACTGTTCTAATTGAGCCCGCACGATCATGTCATTCCGAAATATTATCTAAAATTCCAGCGGCTTACACTCCACAACGACGATACTCACACAAGTCACATCTCGATGTGAATCACGACTCATACTCGTAGTTAAGTCGTTTTACTTTCTTTCCGAGATGACTAGGGATGTTCTATTCCGGGATACACGTCACCGACGGGGATGATTGTGTACACCGCAAATTGAATCATAAGTGAGTCAATACTGTGGATATCTTGTTACTTTATGGCATTGTTTGTTCCATCGATTTGATACGATCTTGCTGTATTTTTGGATAAATATTGGTCGTATGGAGTTCGACTTCGTAGAGTGCTAGGCGGTTTAAACTTATATTATTTATTTTTATCTTATTTCTAGACCCAACTTCGTCAACGCCTTCTAACTGCACCCAAGGCATCCCTAAACAAAGCCCTGAACCAACTCAATAGCTATCTCCATCTGCTCTTATTAATGCAATTCCTATCCTCGAATAGAGCAGTTGAGTTGCAAACGGAGCAAAAAGGCGAGGTATCGACAAACGCCGTACGTCTTCCGGCGCGATCGACCGGAGACAGAGCTGGCTGGCGTGCATGCCGTGCATATAGCCATCGACATTGCTAACAGATGCTTTTGTACACGATACAATTTATCATCAAAGGGAGGAGAATATAGCTTCGGAAGCTACTTGTTTGTACAACTTATTGCCGTTGTTGAGAAAAGCTCAAACAAGACTCAACAGCTTATAATCTGGTAGAGTACTCCAGAGCGGTTGTTTGAGGACTTCGTTTGGGCTTCTGTGAGATTTCGAAAGGCCTTTAGAATAACTTGGACTTCAATAATTTGAATAGAATAAACGTGAATAACTTGTATTTTCCTACAAACAAAATTCGAGGAAATGCCTACCAAAGCAGTCGTGCTAATCGTTAAGGCAGGCTCCAGCAGTTGCTTACATTTGGAATGGAAATGGAGTCTTTTAATGTTGCCAGATGTCTCAATTTACGCGATGCCAGAATTTTAAGAGGTGACGAAAATATTCACTGGTGCTGATCCAGACTATCCGTGTTGGCTTACGATCATGTCATGTTAAAAACATACAGTATTTCTTTTTCTGTTTTTAAATTCTAATTACTCCGCCAGTATGACTAAGCGTTTCTGTCTACAGTATCATCATAGTAAACGGTACATATAACTTCCAGAAATGGCTTTTTGATTAGTTATCATATCAAATGACGTCACAGGCCATCTGGCAAGGCGACATAACACCTTGACCCGAGCGAAATGAAACTACCTGAAAAATATGCATAGAGACCATAGCTATGGAGTTTTCTACCCGAGTCCAACACGGAATGTGCTAGAATCTAGATTATAGAGCTGTCGACTTCACGTTTTATATGAAACTAGCTGATGCCCGCGGCTTTGCCCGCCCGCAAATTATATACTAAAACCTTCCTCTTGAATCACTCCTATTATAAAAACCCGCATTAAAATCCGTTGCGTAGTTTTAAAGATTTAAGCATACATAGTGATATAGGGACAGAGAAAGCGACTTTGTTTTATGCTATGTAGTATAGTATACTATGTAGTGATGGGAAGGACGTCTCATGGAAAATTTACTACTGCAGTCTACGACGAAAATTTATTAAGGATAGATGCAACTGGTGCCATAAAGCAAACAAAACATTATCGAAAGTTTTCCAACTTCTTATAAAAGATTTAAAAATAAAGAGTAAAGAAAAACTGCAATCAAATTAAAACATTAAAAGTAGAGTAGGTACCACATAAATATACAGGTAGAATCTGCTGTCAAATCCATTCATCCATCCAAAAACAATCCATTAGGGGGCTCTTTTGGCAATATTGAGATATGATAGACGAATCCGCCCTTGTTTCCGTCAACGCAGACTAAAATTTCATTCTGTAATTAAATGAATTTGTGTTTTTTTTTTCAATAACTGGGCTGGTCCCCGGGTTGATTGATGGCAATAATTATGCTCTTCCCCTATATTATTTCTTTTATGCATTTGTTACATTCAAAATCCAATGTAACATAACTGGAGTAATGTGAGTGAAACTATAAAGGTTCTCTTCAAAGATTACAGGCGTCTAATTTAATGAAAAAACCATTAACGTCATGCAGTTTCCATCATGTGATAAAATGGATTTTCCAATCCACCGCCTTGAAACTAAATACTCCTGATAAGGGCTGTGATCTCACGTATGGAAAATATAGTTTAGCACGTACAACGTTGTATCTTGGTCGTCATAATATTGGTTGTCATTTACCAGCACCTGTCATCATGTCAATGGCGGCGACAAACTGCGCACAATTTTGAAATAATATTATGGTTAGATATCTGAAACTAAACAAAGCTTCATCTTCGAACGATCAACAAGAGATTTGTTCCACCTGGTAAATATATTTTTCTAAGTTTTCCAAGAAGAATGAAGACATTCAAGGATTTTCAAACCTTCTATTGTTTCTGTTACAAAAATTCATCTTGTTATCTGAGTATCATCCATCATTTAACAAAAAATATCATAGATGATGTATGTTTAGAAAATGTTGTAAAATAAGATACGTCATCGCGTGGTCATCGTTAGCACACATCATGTCTAGTTGGGAACCTCCAAATTTAAGATTCTAGCATGACTCGCCACTTAGGTATACCGTGCTGGCTAACTTTATTCACAAAGCTATTGATAACTTACACTTGAAATCGTCATAAAGTCTCTCTCGACTTTGATGTGCTTCCCACTTCATTCGCAAGTGGTGTAATATAACCGCAGAGGCCGTGATATATGCCGACGTGCCGCCTCTAAAACTATTTCCATTCGCACGTTTTAATATGAAATTGCAGCTCCGTAATATTACACCACAAGCCCAAATGACTTCCTCGACGTTTGTAACATCAAATGACAAAACGCTGCAGGCGTTTTCGCTAATTTACCGATTTACAAACTTTATATTGCTGTTCTGAAAGCTTTAAACTTCTTCACGCTTGGCGCTAAAGTTGAAGATTGGACGGAAGATGCAATGTTGAATGTTGCGCAGTTTTGGAGATGAAAATGTGTGTTGGCGTTGCATGTGCAGCCGATGTATCGACGCCATCCGGCGCTTGGAGCGCTGCCAGCGTATTGTCGCGAATAGTGCGCCAGGGCCGGCGGGGCGGGTCGACGACACCAGACACATCCCCGCGGCAGATCTACCTCATTGTACTTTTACATCACAAATCGCTGGAAACAAACCACATGTCACCCCCGACGTAACAAATGGAACCAATAGCAAGTTAGCAACTGGAAATGAGAACGATCAGTTTGTGTCGGGGCTCCAACTTGTGATTAAAATAGGTGCGCTGAAGTTAACTCTGAGTGCAAACGAAAGAGGAAATAACTTAGAATTCGTGTAAGGGGTGCCGATAAAATATGTAACAAGGTTCCCGCGTGTACGTTTTCAGCATAAAAGAATATTGAATGACGTTCTCAAGTGCTCTCGCGAGAAGGCGAGAAGTGCGTAACGGAAAAGTTGTCAGAGGAAAATTGCGATTTGAGACACAATTTAGCACCCATACGTCACGAGCTTATAATAAGATTCGCCTCACCTCGGACACCATTAATCATGGCATATGACGCGTGTACGCCTGCGACGTCACAATACGTTATCGTGTATTAATAAATTGGTTAATTCTAATCATTGTATCTAAATGGTGGGCGTATCATGAAGCGGACTGTAGGGTGGCCCGTGACGAGTGCCGGCGCCGCACGCCGTGACGCAGGCAGCAGGCCGCGTATACACGCACCGATAGGAATAGATCCGCACTTGACATTGAATCGTGCCTCTTTCTGGGGTTGATCAATCGCCGGCGTCATTTAGAGGTCAATGTCGTGACCTTCGCTAGTTTTATTTTAAACGCGTAAGGAATTTCGCTCGGTATGTCGCGTGTCAAATAATTCTCTATCCACGATCGATACGGCTGTTTTCTCCCTCAAATATTTGGACCATTTACAAGATGTGAGTATCAGTGGATGTTATCGTGCGGACGTCAATGATGCCGTTTGGATACGCATGATTGCGGGCGCGATTAATCTATCTTCTTGACGCTGCTGTGCTTGCCAAATCATCTGCAATTCTATATTAAACCGAGTGTTTACAGAGTCTTATTGTGAAACGATTTGTGAGATGTTACACATTATCGAGTGTCTGTATTGTCTCAAACTAATTAAATATCCATGTTTGTGTAAGTAGGTATATTGAGATAAGTGTGAAAACGTGTTGTCATTTATGTCAATATTTTTATTAAATTCTGACAATTCAGTTCCTGCTAGAGCGTGGAGAACTTGCAAAAAAATGTTTGCATAATTAGCTTTACAAGTGCCTACAGAAATATGGCAGTTTTGACATACCTAGAGGTGACATTGACACGTAGAATTTCAACAGACAATAACAAAAATTGCGACGGACAAATAGACGGATGAAACCAATATTGGTTGTTCACGATTGTCAATACGAATCCGTATTGATTCGACAATGTTTTGCGAATCGAAATCGAAAGTACACTCGCTTATGTGAGTTGGTACATAGTGTCGTATGAAGTCATCGATGTTTGCTTTTTAAATACTGAGGCCAGTTGAGTGATTGACCAATGCAAAAAATGTCTAGTATTTGATAATGCTCAATGTACCGTCACGTTGTCAAGTAATTACTCAACCGAAAGAGGTATTATACTAGCACCTGCTTAACAATGCTCAAAAACATAAACGTTGAGCTAGTGGAATCTTTTCGGTAGGTCGTCCATTTTTTTTGTATTTAAAATTTTTGTTTTATTTTGTTTATGGTAATGTGGGGATAGGATTTTCACCTATTCCATCATATAAGTACGTTAATATGGCCCCCCATTCTTATGCAGGCCCTACATCTGCGGATGTTTTTTTTTATATAAGATAGATTTTTTTTTGTTTTTTTTTCTGAATGGCCATGGGTTCTGCTATGGGCTATATATGTTATCCATTCGTTGCCGGACACCCTGTATGTAAAAATGAAACTAGTCGTCTATAAAAAAGGTTTCTCGCCACAGAATATTAACAAGGTTAGGCCACAGATACCAGAGCCGTCCTAAAGCTCGTTGGGTCGACGACATCGCCAAAGTTGCGGGAAACACCTGGATAAGGGACGCGCTGAACCGGAAAGTGTGGCAGAAAAAAGGGGAGGCCTTTACCCAGCAGTGTGTGATTCCGGGCTGATATGATGATGATATTAACTAGAAATTGATTAAACTTAAAAAAAGGCCTGCAAGTCTGGCTCTGTCTAGTGCAGGAGGTTTTCAGAATGCCAGGCTGACAATTTTGTCATTTTAGCATCAGCTTTTTTTTTAACTTTCGTTCGCTCTCGCTTGCGCCAATTCTCCCCATCTGCACTAAAATCATTTTTCTCAAAGCGCAGCAGCTAGAATATAAATAAAATTGCAGCGCCGCATTAGTACGGTGTAATCTAATTCGGTGCACAGCAACGCGACGTCGCGGCAAGTTAATTACTAACTCCGCACGAACGCAAACACTGCACGAGACTCAATCAGTGTCGCTTTCAATGTTTATGTGCTGGTGAGCTATCACGGGCTCATGGCTGACGGAGAGCTCGGGGAGAAATGTTACAGTTAATTTATTTATTTTTAGTTGAATGCGTAAATGTAATACCACTTATGAAAACCTTTGGAGAATCTGACTACACCTGTCTGTCATATTTCTGGGAAGAAAGTTATGCCTGACGTCACGTGTCATGACCATGACGATATAGGCAAACTAAAGTTTGTTTGAACAAGGATACGAAAATGGATATGACGTATTTCCTCTGAAACGTACGTCACAACTATTAATTAACATCTTCTGTGACGCACTTCGGAAGAAAGCGATCAAGATGTACACGAGCGTATCTGTCGTTCTTACAAATTACATGTAAGATGGGTCCAATTTCCCTCCTAGTGCTGCCAGCAAGTAATTCTTCAAATGAACGGGGAAGGAAACTCCGTCTGTCTGATTAGATTTCCTCTCGATCGTTCGCTTTGCCAACGATCCTTAGGCACTTTGAGTCTCGGAGACAAGTCGATGAATTTAACGTAATCTTGTAAGATATTATGTTGAGAGGATTAACGTGATGAGAGGAATTAAGTTATATAATTGTGTGGGAGATAAGATAGTCTACAAGACAAAATATTTGTAGGAACAAAACATTTCCCCAAAAATTATTCCTTGATCTAATCTACGGACGCGGCCGCTCCAATTTGCAGACATTGCCAAATCTTTCCTGAAAATTGTCTATTTCACGTTGTGTGCAAGCTTCATAAACTTTGTTAGCTATTCTGTAAGCCTGTCCTACTTAGGTCGTGCTATAAAACACTAGTCACAGGTTTTATTTGTTGCATTTATCAGTATGCAAGCAGTTAACCAATTTATCTAAAAGAAAACATGACATCAGACATGTTTAGAACTAGTGACTCAATGTAGATTTAGAAATTGGAACAAACACGTAAGTAACTACTAACTACTGCTCTACATTATTATCGTTAACTAATCTTTAATAGAATCTAGGTTTTGATAAACGATTATAAAATGATTCATCATTGTTTATGTGAGCTCGGCAGATATAACAAAAACATAATTTCCCACTGATTATGGCGCCTAATTAACAAGTCAAACAGCTTTGTCACGCAGTACCTACTGCTCGGTATCAAGCGGCCAATTAAAAGAGGCCCTCAGGAATCGCCAATGTTCTCATGATTTTATTTATTTGATTGAATATCTGGCCCTGTCGAAAGTTAAGTGGATGAGTTGATCTTAAAGTTGTAAATGCTTCCCGTTAAAAGAGCCTGAAGGGTCATAGACTTACTTTCGTTAATCGAGTTCGTCTTATTTAGACGTTACAAAATTGTACACTTGACAATCATCCAGGATAATTACATTCTGAACATTAATATCATCAAAAACTTCTAAATATTCATATCAGAATTTTGATTAAACACTGATTTACAACAACATAACTCAGTTACTTATAGGTTTGCACCCAGTATGCCCGTGCACATAATGACAAAAAGTAATACACTCCGCCATTCCTCTCATACTCAACACGTCAAACCCTCGAAAACCAGTAATCTCTTAATTAAAACCAGCCCTTTTATGTCTCCATCCAGACTAATCCAGATTTGATCCGACAATACCGAAATTATGAACTGTGAAACCCTTTTGGATTAAGGTGTTCATTGTATTGTATGCGGTCGCCCACACGGGCTATACAAGTATACAGAGCATGAGAGCAATCGTTTTGTGCCGTTGGGCAATCCTATTACAATATTTTTGAGCTTCCCTCTGTGTACGAACTGCGAACATGGACGGCAAAGAATTTAATTAGGCGAAAGCTCTAGGCTATAGAGCCTAGTCTATGCTTTATGGGGTTTTGAGGCACACCCTGTCTGAGCAGGTGGCCATTTATCTTAAGTGCTTCTTTTATGGTAATTGCCTTCAGCAGTACTTTGTGATGATTAGAATGTCTAATTCATGTCTTCATGTCGATGTTTCTGCGTAGGTACTGTTTTTGTGTTTTCAATATTGATTTAGTTAGATTGTCTCATGAAACGACATCTACTTCGTCTTTTCAGCGCAAACCCATCTAAATATTATAATCTGCAGTTAATATTCTTCATAGTGCATGTAAAATATCAACGTAAAGTAGGCACATCTTCCAGTAAACCATGACATAGTTTGTGCGCGTTTCGCGGCTCGTATAATTCGCGACGCTTGGTCGCTCCGTGCAAATATTGATCGTACGTAGCGTGCGCGTGAGACGTTTCTTTGACGACTGTGTATAGATTTAATATGACGTTTGCTATCTGTAAATTAATAGATATCAGTTGAAATGTTTCTGATCCAAAATGAAAACCTACGATATTTTTGTGTGTTCTTCTTGGTTGAAAGTATACAGTTTGAAACTCTGGGTCAGACACAGCTTTAGATACGAGTAATTGTAATGTACTGTATTGTAATTTGTGTCAATACCGATTTACCGTCCATCTGCAAATGAAACCGTAGCACCCTATACGGTAAGGTTGTTAGCCCACGCAGTCGTATCAGCTTCCACAACATCCTGCGGTGTCCAAACACAAATAAATCATTGGTAACATTCAGTCGAAGTACATTCCTACACACAATGGCTACACAAAGACACATTTTGTTATCGTTTCGCGTAATAGGTACGTGTGTAATAAACGTTATCAGCGCAGGCGCAGAGTTCGTTCACTTGTCAGTGCTTAAGGAATTGTAGAAGGCCCATTTAGACATAGGCACGTTCCGTTAAGCTTAATTGCTACATAGTTTCGTAGGACTTGGTCCACTTGCTACTGCAACCGGCACCTGCTACCTTGTTGCATACTCTTGCTATAAGCAACTTAATTGTGCAAACTGCATTCTATCAAAATCGTCTTAAATTCTTTACCAACATTAAATGTCAGTTTTGTTCCACCCATTGCTAACTATAGCCACCTTCCTTTTTAACCGACTTCAAAAAGGCGCAGGTTCTCAATTCGTCGGAACCTTTTTGTTTATGTATGTTCCCCGATTACTCGAAGATGGCTGGACCGATTTGGATTTTTTTGTTTTGTTTGAAAGGGTATACTTCCCAGGTGGTCCCATGATCATCAAGTCAGGATCTGATGATGGTATCCTGGAGAAATAGAGAGAACTATGCCAAATTTATAGGCACACTTGAAGCGATTTGGGTAGTTTTTGAAAGAGTACTTTCTCGGAGTAGTACCATTTCAATTTGGTGAAGATCTGATGAAGAACTTCGGAGATAGGCAACGACTCTCCTCAATAAATGATAGCAAATGGATTGGGATTGCTGAAACCTCATGCCTGTCTATTGTTTACACCAGTTCATAACATCACGCCGGTACGCTGTGAAGGGGTAAGCACATGTGAACCACTAAAAAGTGAACAAAAAAAAACTTTTTTGCAAAAAATAAAACCGACTTCGATGACCTTTGTTTGATTAATTTAGTTTTTTTGTCACCGACTTCTGAAGCTAAAGTAATTTTTCACTTTTTTGTGTTTTTTGCAGTCGGTTTTATTTTTTTTGTGTCTCTTACCTGGTCTTTGCAAATCACTCCTTACAACTACTTGTTTATTGATCGTTCTATCTGACTGTTGGTCTGTCGACACTGTCTCTGGCATTAGGTACACAACAGAAAGGTTATGTGTGTATACTCGCAACCGTCGTACGTGTATGACCAGATGTATGAATGTGGACGAGGCAATTGTGTGAGAATATGTGAGGATCTTAGCAGGTGGCGTTCTTTGGTTTCTACTTACCCCCATGGGAAAAGTATGAATATAGGTACACGGCATCTTAGATTGCTCACCATCTTAGATTGGGCACTAACAGTGTTTGCATTGGAACTTCTGCGTCTATTTATTTAGCCCACAAATATTCGTGCATAATGTATGTAAAGCCAATGTATGTACACGTAATAGTATAGCATGTACTAATGTCGCCTCTTCCCCTACTCGTAATGAACACAGTTTGTGACTTCTGATGTCTGAAATAATTAAATATACTTTAGCACCTATGTATCAAATAATACCATTATTGTGGATTTCGACACCAGCAAAAAAATCTGTTAGTAGGTAATTGTTTTCAGCGTAGAATCGTAGATATTTCAGAGCAGACTTCTAGAGCTCATTTCGTAAATATTATCGATGATTTATGTGAACTGACTTCCTAGTCGATTTCGACGCATTCTCTTTTCCGGATGTTTACAATTTGTACATAACATCGTCTTCCTTCAGACCAGCACAAAGATGTTTTTTTAAAACACATTTCGCTGCACACTAGCAATTCACTGCCAGTGTTCCAAAAGGATGTAGTCTCTTCGTATCTGCTTCTCACAGTTACTGGAAGCTCACAGATGAAGCCAAGTTTGCAGCAAATGCGAGCCATTACATAAACTTGGTCAATGAGACGTGCTTGAATATCAGAAAGCATTACAGAAATATATGGGTACTATAAAGTTATTGAAAGCCTGTTTCCTCAACTAAGAGCTAGGTCCCGCTAGAGCTTTCGTTAGCGTTGAGTTCATTACTAACGCAAGGTAACCTACAATAACCAACTTCGATTAACTGTAGGGTGCACAACTTGAGGGTCTGATGGCTCATTGTGCGCAGTGAAATGTATTTTCAACGTCACCAATATTCGACATTTTAGAAGCATTGACTAAGTAAGACCAACGTCATACTAATGATTCTGAAACTGAAAAACTTGCTATGGCTTTGTGTCTCTTTAAACATTCATGTCTGTCAAGTGTGGTATTAATTTTATAGAATCCTAGTAAGGCGAGACCTTTGATAGATAGATAGCTCACGACCGTCCATCCCTAGATCGATGCGTCTCCATTTCACAAACACAATTCTTTAATACATTGTGTGCAAGTCTCATTACTCTCCTCGATTATTTAAAGAGCGTACATCTCGTAGTCTTCATATTTATAGCCCACAGGCTCACACCCGCTGACCCCAGGGTTAATCTACAATAACTCATTGATAAGTATTCAATTATTTGTTTATCCTAGCTTCGTATGATAATGGTAACGGTGCTCGCTTATCGGTGTGCCAGGTCAGGTTTATAGATAGAACGGCTATATTAAGAGACAATACTCTGTTTATTTTCCTTTCCTTGAAATTGATAAATTGAAGAAGCTATTAAAATTCAATTACCTATGTTTATCTGTTGTTCGAGTTGGGATGTTTGAACCTGGCTGTTGTCGTATTGTGAGTTCTTTAATATCTTGGGTGTCTGTTGTTGTGGTTCTTCAAGCTCTTCTTGTTCACTAAATTTTAAAATCTTTCGATTGCCTTCTTTGGTGCATTAGATTATGTTTCAAGCTTTCACGGTTTACAATACAACTAAACTTATAAACGGCCTTATTACAAAAAGCGGTTTAACTATATAACCTGGTTTAAACTTCTTTAAACCACGGTCTAAACAAAAATGGTATTACAAATCGTGGTTTTCTTTTTCATTGTGTTGTGTTATTTTATCTCGGAAATGGAATGTCCATTTCAATTAACATGGTCGATTTCAAGTTCATTTAGGTAATGTATGTTTACTTACTTTTTCCTCGGCACTCGAATTCTCAGATAGTTTTTTTTTGTTGGTCTATCACATTCAATTATTAAAATAGCTAAAGAAGGTAAACAAAGAGGCAATTGTTCTAATAAAGACTTAAATTTCAAAGCTAAATGAACTTTGTTCAATGTTATGGATTCTTAGAACGCGCGAGAATGTTACGTTTCGATACACGTACTTAGATGAACTTTTAGAAATTAGTACGACATTAAGTAAGTACTTAATGTGCTTAAACGTAAACAAAACTGCAATCGACGAAATAACTAAATAATGTTTATATCCATACAAAATAACCAGGTCTCAATATTTTTAACACTCCTAAACATCATCTAATCATTAGCGTATTATCAAAACGTTTTCTTTTCTGGGCATACGGAACGTTGCAATTGAATGATGTCATGGTGAACGAATGATATTTGTATTAATCTGTGGTTGATATTTAAGCAATGGTTCAAATGACGGTACTAGGAAGACCGCGGTTTTTTCAAGTTTTGTAATTAGACTGTCACTTACGGGAAGAGATCACGGACGAAATCCCGTAAGTGACAATATAAGTTTTGGTTTAGATTCATCATGCATTCAAGTTGTAGTCTATCATTAAAGAAGTAGCTTGCATTGCTTCAAAAATTAGTAGATGGAAACACTATGCTTATTATCGGCTACCTAGCGTATCTCTCTAGTTCACTGGTTTCTTAGTTCTGTTTATAAACACACATATTCCAGACAATAAGGTTTCAGTATTCGGGAGAGTCAAACAAAGCATGTTGTTCAGGAAAAATATGATCAAAACCCCAAAAAACCCTTTGTGTCGTTTACACTATATCCCCGCATATCATGCGGAAGTTTTTCATTTAACTTAAGGTTCGGTTATTATTTGCTCGTAAACGAAGGGTTTGTATCGTGTGCCCTTCCTAGACGTTACCTAAATTACCAATAACATACTTATTTTTCAAATATACAAGACAGTCATAGGCTTTTGGTGACACATCTTCTAACTGTTTGTGTACAGATATTTACTAGACATTAACTGTTTTGTAAACATCGGATTCAACAAGTTTTGCTGTAGGTGTAAACTTCAGTATTACCTCTACAGTAATCTGTAAAGGTTACCACCGATCAAAGCTAATACATGTTTCATTCAATCGGTTTATGTTCATACGCCACACACAGGCATCCTCCGGCGATAACCATTACATTTTACAACTACTATGAAAACCTAAAGCGTCCATCTAACTACCACACACTAATGGCAGGAGCAATACCACGAACCCTTTTCACTGCAGAAGATACAATAATATCAATTTAAAATATCGTCGTAACAATAAAGTTGGATGGCTGCGGCCACACCTCGCGATCACTGGCCGGCGGTAAAACGTAAGTACGTATCCGTATAAAATCTGCAACTTAAATCATTGCAGCGGACTTGCTCGCCCACTCGCTGCTTCGCCAGTATTGCTAGTAACGAGCGGTCTGGAGCGGCTTTCTTCGCACGATTTATGGCGCTGCTGTCTGTACGACTAAATTGTCGGCTGGTGTACTGCCCGCCTAACTAACGAGTACTAGATTATCTTCGTTAATAAATGCGAAAGTTTATGTTTTGCTAAGATTCAGTGCATGTGATAGGCTTGTATGGAGCCAGTGAAATTGTGAAATTTAATTATGTAACTTGGTTTGTTGTTTTATTTTGTAGCTTTCCTGCATGAAACGAATTATGGTTTTTAATCTTTAGTTTTAAATTATTTAGGTACTTAATCAATTTAATGACAATTACCAGGAAATTGTTCCCAAATCCTAAGCTTAACCCAAACAGTGGGCAATTTTAATCTTCAATTTCAGAAAACTATCAGTGATAATGATAACAGATTAGTCATTAATATCTCATGAACCGCACTATCAGTGTCTGCGATAACACAAAGAAATCTTTACTAGAATCTGATTAGCGATTATCTACGTTGTCGATGCCAATGCAAATAGATTAATGAAATCGATGCAATCAAAATCACTTTTATAATCGTAAGATTACAAAATGTACGGTCGACCAAGCTATTTGGTTTACATTTTACAATGTAATTTGCATGTTAAAATGTAAACGAAATAGCTTGGTCGACCGTACAAATGCATTGTTCAAAAGCCTAAAAAAAAGAAGTGCTAAAACTTAAATTTAAATAAAATAAGAGAACAGTCAAACTTCGTTCTTCTTAGCAGCTATTTGCCTTCATGGGGTTACTTTAGGGCCTATCATCCACTACTTTACTATCTAACGTGTGTGATCGGTTGCATCGCATTGAAACACAGTGCTGTGGTAGGTATATTCGGGCTACTAATTCATGATTTGAGTTTGTTACTTTTGAGCAGCGTCGTACTCGACCGAATCCCTGAAAACAGATCCTATTACAAATAATAAAAACTGAAAGCCTTTTGATAAAGCACCTAAAAGCGTAATGACTAGAACACCGGAATGCAATCAAATAAGTTCTCAGGTCTCAGTCAGGCGAAATCCAATACAGTGCAAGTTGTTTGAGAAACTTGACAACTGAACGATCAAATATGCAACATTACCCACGTGGTGTCATTCAGTACTTTTTGGCTATTTGTTGGGCGACAAATACCTTCAGTACTAAAATAAATAAAATAAAATGTAAAGAAGCAGTAGCCTGGGACCTAGACAAGGACCTAGGTCACTTTCATCCTATATCGCAGATAATGTCGAGCGAGAACGACTGTTTTAACCGTATATAATAAAACTGACATTTATAAAAGTGGTACTTAACTGTAAACATCACTTACCCTTGTCATGTTCATATAAAGTTGAATAGGTAGGTAATAAAAGTGTTCATCTGGTTATGTTTTGTTCGTTATTCCTGCATCTCATCTTGTAAATATAACGCTAAGCTACCGCTGAATATGGGGTTACATAACAGATGATCTTTTTATTCATATTTTGGTCAAAATGTGGATGGATGGGCAGGGGGAGCAGGGAATTGTGAGTAAATGATAGCGTGACGGTTGATAAACTAGATTCGAAGAACAATTCCATAACTTTGAACAAGTGCAAGAAGATGATCTTGATTTTGACAAGATGTCTCGGCTGCCATTAAAGTGTGAGGTGATGCACAAGATACATATAATCAATTTTTTTGTATGACGACCAGACACAAGCACATACATCGATAATTATCACACATGAGACAAAATAGCAATTGAATTGTACTTTAAAAAATCATAATATTAAATTTCCATCTAAATGACAGCTGTTATTATTCAAGAGATGTGTTAGATTCTGCCCGTGCGCAGTATCGACGTCACCGAACTGCGTAGTCGCAGTAGCCGGTGGGCGTGTTCTAAAGACAATATTTGACCGCACTATCATTATAATAGTACAGAACATTAATTAATTAGCCTATAATGTGCAAACTCAAACTGAAATCATTTATTTCAATTAGACCATTACGGCACTTTTGAATGTCGAAAATACAAGAAAAAAGCAAAGCTACAGTCACAGTCACAAGGCATAATAACGTGAGAAAGTACTGTAGTTGCCCATTCCTTAACGTAGATCTCTATGGAGAAGAACGGCGGGCAAGAAACTCCATGGATACTCTTTTAAATCAAAATATTGTTATACAAAATCTTGGTTACATCATTCATGTTGAGATTATACATATATGTGAGAACGATGTAGAAAGACGTGCACATTAAGAGCGTAAAATAATAAATCGAAAATTAAAAAATAAAGTAATGAAAATGAACGAACCGTGGCAGCTAAGAGCTGACCAGTCCCAACTGACAGCGCCCGTTCACGAACATAACGCATGAATCGGCGCCATTCAACCCGACCATATTTAAAGGAACTAAATGACCCAACACATCCGCCACCATCAGCGAGACATTTGAGTGAGCATGACATTCTCTCAGCCACCAAGGCATATTCAAGTCAATTGTTCATATAAAAGTGAAAATGCACCCTGCCGGGACAGAGAGGTGTATGATAATATAGGAAGTGGACCGTAATCCATCCACCACACAGGTCCAGGTTGGTGGATGTCACATTGTCACCATGTCCTAGTATGTTTGGTTCAAAGATCCTAACCATGCTTTATTTCGCCCTATTACCCAGAGCAATATTGATTAATGTCTTTGTACAACTTGCAGTAAAAATCACTTCATAGTCTAAATTAGATTGGCAATTAAGGCGACTACAGGAGATAAACGCGAGTTTTATAATGCAAAAAAGCATATGATTCACTACAATAAACAAAACCAGAAAAATATATGATATTCTTCAGGATATATGCTAGTATGATAGTGTTTTGAAAACATAATACAACAAATTTTACTCGATAAAAAAAATCACGAACTTATCTCTAAAAATTTCTTTTAACGAGTAAAAACCATACTCAAAAAAGTTTGAACCACCACAATTAGAGTTGCTAATTTAGCTCCTGTAGTCGCCTTAAAAACAAAACTAAAAACTGTTTAGTCCATATTAATATGCTATACTAGAAAAGCAAACTAGTAGTGAAAGTCCTTATCTTTCTTAAGATCTTACTGATTACTTCCGCTAATTAGCATGTAGTTTATAATATGAACCGTGTCTATTTGATTGGAGCTTCTGACTTCTGCCCGTTTCGTTATTCTTTGGTACCGTGAATCTTGCAACTCTCTAGTCTTCAGTACTTGGTATTTTATGTTTGTTTAGCTATGTTAATTGACCGGTCATCTTTTTGTTTTGCCGTTATTTAAATTAAGTTTATCTCTTTTGCATAACTCGTTTTAAGAATCTTGACTCATAGCGGGCGTAACACATGCGAATGTTTTGTGAACACAGAACCTTTTAAGCCAACGCAATCGTTGATCGCTAAGGACTAATTATAAGTAGCAAAGTTAATCAATTGTTTGGACAATATTGACGCACTTACTTATTGATGGTAATGACCTGTATCACCTGTATGTTTGTATTAATTTTGGCCTAGTGAGTTACTTTATCATTCCGTTGCGGTCTGGGTCACCCTTATCCTTATCCTAGTCATTAAGACTAATTCGAATGGTATTCTATGCTTGAAATTATACTCGTATGTGCCATGTACGCCTTGTAGTATTGCTACAGGTATTATTTTCTTACTAACTTCGGACCTAGGTCAATAATACACAACACAAGGTAAAGACGCGGCCGCACGCAAATAGCACACTTGTCATAATTAATAAACATTGGTTATTCATTACGTCGAGATAACAGTTATATACAATTGCAGCGAGGGTCACTGACCGATAAAGGTAATTGCACATTTGTCGGTTGTCGCATCGATTTGACGGCGACTGTACGATTAATCGCAATCATTTGTTAACATGCAGATGCACGGCGGCATTTATTGTGTAGATTTTAATTAATTATTACATGCGATTGGTCAATTAATTGAATTGAGGCATGTCTGCGGGGTTTCCGTCTGACTTGGATTCAAGGTTTTATCGTTTCCTCCAAAACTGTCTCCAAATTCCTATATATTTTTACGGATCAACATTCATGCCTAACTAGTATTGAGAGTTACCAAAACTTTTCCAGTCATCTGTTCTGGACATCTGATTGTTATTATCCGCGTCATCATGCCCCAATCTGCTATCAAGGGGCTCAATTGAATGATTGGCCCGCTCTCCACATATAGCCGGAGGACGTCCGAAAATATGTCTGCTCGACTACTCACCTCTATTGCTTTCAGTAACTGTTATCAGTGAATTGACTTGTATTGTTGACCGTTTAGTAATAAACTGTCAGTTATAGGCTGAAAAAGATACATGACGTAAGTAATGAGAGTGAAAGTTGTACAAAACCATTGTCTATTCGGTTGGACTTCAGAAACCATCTTTTAAAATGCTCGACGTTGTAAACGCAACAAAATATTATGTGGTAAAAGAACATATTATTATTGTAACGTACTGACATAATAGTCTTTTTCTTCAAACGATGAAAATCGTCGCCCAACATTTTGAAGAAGCGCCACGTTTTTTAGAATAGACTATTATCTCAAAACCATTTAACCTGTTCAAAGAAATACAAATCCGAGTACAAACATTCCTAAATCCCTCTTCTTCCTTCTCCAGGTGGAACAGCGCGATGTCCCGGGTATCGACTGCGCAAACCTGGCCATGGACACCGAGGAAGGCGTCGAGGTGGTCTGGAACGAGGTGCAGTTCTCAGAGCGCAAGAACTTCAAGGCACAGGAGGACAAGATACAGATGGTGTTCGACAACCTCACCAGGCTAGAACACCCCAACATCGTCAAATTCCACCGCTACTGGACGGATACACACAACGATAAGCCTAGGGTGAGATCAAGTCACTAAAGTCGCCTTTAGTCTTAAATTCTCCTTAATTTCTGAAGAACCGTCGTCTGCATCATCATTCAGAAGACGTTCACTGATGGATTTATGCCAAGAGAACCTGGACAAGTCATGTCAGTCAGTCTTGTTCTCGTCTGTCCAATACATTTTTTTTTCATCGGTATCGTTTATAAAGCCCTTCGTCACTAACTTTTTAAATTATTGAAATACCTTTGGTGTAAAAATTGCATCTTTTGCAAGTTGACTGCAGTCCAGTTACATTTTCTGATAAATGGTCAACAAACTCAGATCATGAATGATGAGACGAAATTATATCATCTCTGCGGCTGACGAAATCATGATGGCAACTAGTTGTTCACCCAAAAAATGATAGGACCAGTAATAAAGGAATGTAATTTCATCATAAAATTAACATGTTTCTATTTCTGTGTAATCTAATAACATTACGTAATAATCAAATAAGATAATTTTGTTATTTTTAAGATATTTTAGAAACGACCTTTAGCAACTACCAAAATCTTATGAGACGTCTTATTTAAATAGTCAGATTATATCCCAATCCACTGCCTCCCATATTCCCTTTGATATAGGTCATTATTCCAGTAAACTATGACTGCCCTTTTATAGGAATTGCTTCACTACCGAAATACATGAGTACTAAGTTCCAACACCTGGTCGTTTCAGGTAATATTCATAACGGAGTACATGTCTTGCGGCTCTCTGAAGCAGTTCCTCAAGCGAACCAAGCGGAACGTGAAGCGACTGCCACTGCAGGCCTGGAAGAGGTGGTGCACACAAATATTGTCAGCGCTCAGGTAAGACACCAATATTCTAGATCCTCAATACTGACAAGTAAGTTAGAAGTAAGTCGGTACACAGAAAACTCTGTCTTAATCTAGTCGGCTACGAGTTTTTGTTAACCACAATACAACTCCGGTCATTCCCCGTTCAGCTATCTACACGGCTGCGTGCCTCCGATAGTCCACGGGAACCTCACGTGCGACACCATCTTCATCCAACACAACGGCCTCGTGAAGATCGGCTCCGTGGCTCCCGACGCCATTCACCACCACGTCAAGACCTGCCGCGAGAACATGAGGAATATGCACTTTATTGCACCGGAATACGGATGTAAGTACCTCCAACTAACTGATGACTCTGAAGAAGGGACCACACAGTTTCGAATGCCTTGATTTGACGGACTTTGCCTTTTCCTCGTGTATCAAGTTTGTATGTGTTTTGGAACAGGCAAGCCTCGTGCCACGGATACATAGTGTGTAGAAACTTGCCTTATCGTCGCCCAGCTCTTGCACACATGCATACCTAGGCTCCTTCACGGAATCCTATGAGGAAATCGTGACTTTGTGAGTTCACTGCTTTCCCAATGAATTCCGTGTAAAGAAGCCGTGCCTATGAATGCGTGCGGGGCGTCCGAATATCAAGCTTCTGTATAGCATGTACTGTGTGCTTGTCCAAGAATCACAGCAACCGAAACTATGTTGTCCATTTTTTTGCATTCATTACATCTTTATTTCCCCCCGTATCAGCATCACAAATGGTGACGCCAGCGATGGATATCTACTCATTCGGAATGTGCGCTTTGGAGACTGCGGCACTTGAGATTCAGGGCAATGGCGACTCGGGCAGCCATGTCACGGAGGAACACATCATACGAACGGTCGAATCGTTGGAGGAGCCGCGACAGAAGGACTTTATATACAGGTACTTGTCTTACAGGTGGGCGTGGCGGTAAGTCTCTTTTGTTGTATGGGTGCACGAAGCGAGGGATAGACTGCTCATGTGTTTCACTGAGACTTGCGATTTAAGAAACGTTCCGTCGCTTGCAGCGGAGCTTTTGTTTGAACGAGGTGTGAGTACTCAACGGTTTCAAAACAACGCATCACTGCAACCACTATCCCATTCAAACTATCTCGTTACACACATGAGCACTCGATCCCTCAGTAACCCTCTGTAAGGGTCACTGCCTGTGTGTCGTCTCCCCCGCCCAGTCGGTAACGCGCCGTGTGTCGACAGGTGTATAAACAAGGACCCCGCGAAGAGGCCGACGGCGCGGGAACTCCTCTTCCACCCGCTACTCTTCGAAGTACACTCCCTCAAACTCTTGGCTGGGCACACTCTTGTCAATACGACCGGTAAGTCTCAAAGATATCTATAAGCTATAGTCAAATATGTCCATCCTGATTGTAATATGCTCTCGAACTAAGATGTTGGTCCATTAATTTTGTAAAATAATTATGTTTGTGGAATTGTTGCGATTTTAATTAAAATTCCTACAACTGCCAAAAAATCAGAATGTTTGTAAATCTCACCGACTGCGTTGTCCCTTTGGTTTTTATCGTAACAGACTCCTTACAGGTTTTTTTATCAATCCACTGTTGGGTAAAGGTGCGGTTTTCTTCCGCCAATCCCCCAGAGTCATCACACCAGCGTTTCCTAGGCTTTCTTTGACCTCGACGCAACGAGTGAGGCCTAGGCCTGGAGGACCCCGCTTCTTCAGCCTTGCAGCAGGTTACTAAGCAGAGTTTCTTGCATATGTCCCCAGCAAACATATCGGAGACGATAACGGACGAGGTGGCGGGCGGCAGCAGCGGCGAGGCGCTGGCGTGGTGCGTGCGCGCCGGGGAGCGCATGGAGCTCGCCGCCAAGGATCTGCAGCCGCACAACGAGAAGCTCGAGAAGTTCGTCGAGGACGTCAAGTGAGTCAGGCACACGGTCACTACGCAACTAGATTGTGAATGTGGTGATCTATATCGACCGGTCGCTGTCAATCAACCGCAGCTTTGTTACATCCTGATATTATTGAATTACTTATTTTCTTTAGTGGTTTGATAATTGAATGCAATCTGTGTTTACCTTTGGTAGTGCCCTACCGAAGGTAGAGCTCTGTACAATTTGCATGATTTTGTTTTGTCTCTTCTATGCCTAGTATTTGTAGCCATTCCATGCGTTAGGAGAGGAAGAGGGGTCAGGTAAAGCGTTCTCGGACTGCGCTTAATGGATGTGCCCTCTGGCTGCAGGTACGGCATCTACCCGCTGACGGCGTACGGCTGGACGCGCGGGCTGGGCCGGGCGGCCTCACCCGCCGAGCGCGCCGCCGAGTCGCTGCCCGCGTCGCCCGAGCCGCGCGACCTGGAGACGCGGCGCGTGGTCAACATGATGTGCTCGCTCAAGCCGCAGCCGCACCCGCACCCCGACGCGCCGCCCGCCGACCTGCTGGTGAGTACACACACACACACACACACAGTCGCTGCCCGCGTCGCCCGAGCCGCGCGACCTGGAGACGCGGCGCGTGGTCAACATGATGTGCTCGCTCAAGCCGCAGCCGCACCCGCACCCCGACGCGCCGCCCGCCGACCTGCTGGTGAGTACACACACACACACACACACAGTCGCTGCCCGCGTCGCCCGAGCCGCGCGACCTGGAGACGCGGCGCGTGGTCATCATAGCGGAATGTTTTGAGTAAACATGTACTGAACATGTCTTTGATCAATACCTAAAAAAATGGGTTACTTCTATCTGGCAGAATCTTGACACTCCGAAATTTATTTGGCATAACACACATTTTTAAGGCATAAAAATTATTTAATATAGTTATTGTTTGGCCGAATGTTTCTATGTCCGAATTTACAATGGCATACTTTAAAGATGGCAAAATTACCTTTGGCAATGTTCAAATTCCGTTTAGAATAACGTTTATTCAGAGCAACGATCCTTCCGCCTTCCTTAGCAACGATTATTTGATATAAATTCACTTGGCATACTATGAAGATGTCAGAATTTCATTTGGAATAATTTTATTTGGCGTTATTGCTATTTTTATAACCTTAATCTAAAATAAAAATATTAATTAATGAAATTTTTATATTATAAATTAATTATGAAAATTCAATATGTTGTGCTACAAAAGTTAGTGACAGAAACGAATCGCTCTAAAACCGAGTCCACGTGGTGTTGTCTGCCCTCCCCCTCGAGTGTAATGTAAGCGGAGGGGAGCAGCTGGTTGCTGGAGTGAGGTGCCGAGCGTTACACATGCGACGACAAGCTCGCGTGCGACCGCCGGAGCCGGGACAGAAACCATGCCTGCTGCATGCTACATGCTGGCTGCAGCTGGCTGTACGAACGGTTTATGCTGGTTTGCATACTGCATGCTTGTTTGCATGTTTGTTGTAATGTGATAGATGAGGCTTTCCATTATTATGCATATGAGTATGCCAAAAGATGATTCTAACTGTAAACTTTCTGAAATATGATAGTTCAGCCTTTTAATGACTATCGATATTAAATTTATGCCAAAAGATGATTCTGACTGCGAACTTTCTGCCATAAGATGGTTCTACTTTTAATTGTTAAGCATATGAAATTTATATCTAAAGATGATTTTGACTTACAAAATTATGAGGGTTGAATGTATGATAAATGAGTGTTTGCTAAACGATTTTTTGCGAAATGAAGTTTATGCTATCCGCTGTTATCCAAAATAATATTATGGTATAAAAAGTTCTGCTATAAAGAGTAAACCCAAAAGAAACGATAGCAACCTTGTACGGCCAAAGTTCCCATCGTTTACACTCCGTATGTTTTAAAGGGGTCTACCTTTTATAGCAGAACTTTTTATGTCATAATATTATTTTGCATAGCAGCGGATAGCATAAACTTCATTTCGCAGAAAATCGGTTGGCAGACACTCATTTATCATACGTTCAAAACTCATATTTTTGTAAGTCAGAATCATCTTTAGGCATAAATTTCATATGCATAAGAATTAAAAGTAGAACCATCTTATTGCAGAAAGTTCACATTCAGAATCATCTTTTGGCATAAATTTTATATCGATAGTCATTTAAAGGCAGAATTATCATATCTCAGAAAGTTTACAGTTAGAATCATCTTTTGGCATACATTTCATACGCATAATAATGGAAAGACTCATCTATCACATCACAGAAAATTCATTAAAACAGTTGATTGTGAACACGTGGTTTTTATTTCCCTGTAAGAAGCAGGCAAACATGCAAACAAGCATACATGGTGGATGCAGCATGCATGCAGTATGCAAACATGTAAACAGGCGTGCAGTATGCAAACCAGCATACACCATGCATGCAGCAAGCATACAGCATGCAAGCAAGCATGCAACATGCAGCAGGCATGGTTTCTGTCGCGGCTCCGGCGCTGCCCCGCGAGCTGGTCGCCGCGCGTGTGGTGCCGCCTCGCCCTCCGCGACAGGCGCACTCTAGGAGTAGGGCAGACAAGACTACGTGGAGTCGGCTTTGGAGCGTTTCGTTTCGGTTACAAACTCACTGTGTTTTTATAGCACAACATATTGACTTTTTAAGACAATATTTTAATTTTAAATTAAGGTTAAAAATGCTATTATAAAGAAATGGCAATAATGCCAAATAAAATTATTCAATATATTGAAATTCTGCCATCTTCATTGCATCACCGAACAATAATCATCATCATCATCTCATTATTCATCTAACTATACCTCCTTACTAACCTCATCTTTTTCTGCCCCGGGAGCATGTTCGGGTCAATCACCGAACAATAATGAACATGTCAGCGTAAATGCGACACCGCGCATAGAGCGCGGTGTCGCATTTAATACATAAAATATTGAAGACATAGAGCCTTCAATATTTTATGTATTACAAGTAAAAATAGTCAGTACGTTTCGGACAGCATATCGGGCGCGACTCAATCTCATCTCCTTCACTTCATTAGTTTTAATAGTTATCCCATTTGTATTAAATACTCAAATATAGTTATCTTGATAATCTTTAATCTTAGTTTATCTTTATCTCACTCCAATCCCAAACATCATAGTATGCCATGTGAAATTATACCAAATAATCGTCGTTCTAAATAAACGTTATTCTAAACGAAATTATGCGGAATATGAACATAGCCAAAGGTAATTATGCCAAATAAAATTCTGCCATCTTAAAAGTATGTCATTGTAAATTCGCACACACAAACATTCGACCAAAAAATAAATACACTTAAAGTACTTACGGGATGATATCCGTGATTTTGTTTATGGTCGATGAGCTCCCGATATTTCGACGCTGTTGCAAGCATCATGATCGCGGGAATACAAAAAAAATAAATATATTAAATAATTTTTATGCCTTAAAAATATTCGTATAAAGAAAATTATGCCAAGTGTGTTATTGCAAATAAATTTCGGAGCATCAAGATTCTGCCAGATAGAAGGAACCCGTTTTAAAGGGGGGGGTCCCCTTTAAAACATACCACACATAGCACATATTTACCTGCCATGGCTGCCATTCCTTCCAACGAAGTTCAGTGTTTATTTGGATGAGTCGATGTATACATGGACGGTGGCGTTCTAAGTTAACGATAGCATAAGGTGTCACTTAGGGCTCCGTGGAAAGCCCTATAATCCCGAGGCAGTAATTTGTTTGCGCACTTGTGTCCCAGATGACGATCCTCCTGCGCATGGACGACAAGATGAACCGCCAGCTCACGTGCGCCGTGTCGCGCCGGGACAGCGCCGCCGCGCTCGCGCACGAGCTCGTGCAGCTCGGCTTCATACACGAGGTGAGTGTCGCGCCACTGTATGTGTGCACTGTGTGTGGCCGCCCTGACCTGTGTGTGTGTGTGTGCGCAGGCGGACCGCGACAAGCTGGCGCGCCTCATGGAGGAGTCGCTGCGCGCCGCGCCCGCCCGCGTGCCCAGCTAGTGACGTCACGCCGGGGGACTCTACTCGTTGTGGCCGGCCCGGTAGCCGGTCACTATACATTACTATTAAACGCATATTTATACGTAGCGATGATGGCTCTTATGATGACATTTTGTATTGCCGTATCGTGTATTTTTGCATAAGTATGGTACCGATCGAGTGTACGAATATTCCGTGAGCTCTCACCTCGCACACTTGCGGCTTGTTTACGCGGGGATCGCGAACGGTTCCGAAAGTTATTTATTTTTACTTTATTCTTAGAACTTAAGGAGTGTGAGCGAAACATCACTATTTAGTTTTTTAACCAATATTTTAACTCTAGAATCCTCGCATAAACAAGTGTCAATCGTTAAATCTTCCGTGTTGGTCACAACTTGTTGTAAACGGCAGTTCCAGACGATCCTGATAGTTGCGTCTGCGAGGTGCGGCCAGAGCTGGCTGTAGTGCTAGCTAGCCAAGCTCTGGACGCACCTTCACGACACTTCGCTCACCTAGTACTGAGGTGTTGTTATTGAAACACACAAAGCTACGAATATTCATCTTTAAATGAAGCTGTCTTTCTGGCCATCGACATAATTTGGTTGTAGATAAAACAGAAACTGCGTCAAAGTACTACATGGACGATGTACGGGTAAGGTACGTTCTAATAATGCATTTCACCTCCCAAAAAACTTACTAGTCGAGTGTGAATCTATATCCGATCAGCCGAATCGTTCGTTTTAAATTAATCGATGCGCTTTCTTAAAGGGAATTGTATAAAATTACTTCACTTTAAGACGACGAAATGTAAAAATTGTAAAGTTATTGAAGATTCGGAACGGTTCATAGTTTAGTTGGAACATCGAGTACGCTTTAGTGATGTAGAATTTTGTATGAATGTGTATATGTTATAAATGATATTTAAAAGAAAAAAATATTTAAATTAAACGTTTACTTTTAATTATATGTATAGTGAGGCTTCCTCTTAGAGCTTTATGGATGTGGTTATTAATAATAAGTATACGGAAAATTGAACATACTCACTATGAAGATAAGGTTGAAATTTGTACTGTACTCGCGTCGATTATTACTTTTTACTACCGACAGGTGAAATGAAACTGGACTTCGTTTGTTGACCGCAGTCACGTAGTTTGTTAAGATTTATATGAGACGCTTATATATATATAGGGGTTCTGTACAGTGAAAACGTCTGTGGACGACAACGTTCAGTTCTCCACTCATTTTAGTTTTAACAGGTTTCTCCATAATTCCCTCAAAAAATAGCTTTTTTGACAAAATTATTGTGTGAGACAGGCGTACTGTCTACTTAATTGAATGTTCGAAGTCAATTGTCCAAACTTGTGATTTTTTTATGTAAACTGTATGCTGGGCTTTGTATTGATGTCTACAAAACTAAAATTACCTGCAAAATATAATTCAGAATAATTCGTATTTTTCCTCAAGTTTATATATTCTTGAAAAGACCAATTTCCTGTTAAATACCTGTTTTAAGTGCACACATCAGTACAAGACCCATTATGAGAATAGAATTTTTGCATTTACACATACATTTTGGTTTTATACAAACGGTGAAGTTTTGGTTATTATACGTAAAGCTATAGTGGTGCTAGTATGTTTGTACAGCATTGTATAAAATTCGCTATAATATTATATTTCGACAACATACATAAGTACCCAAGTCACTTTGACAACGGGCGATAATAATAATAAATAAATAAATAGAAATATATATATATAAATGTTTTTTTAAACTTGCTCAGAAATCTAAGTTCATCATAATTTGACAGCTCCAAATAATCGTCCGTCTCTTTCATATTTCATGTGTGAGTATGAAATAGAAATAATTGTAGCCATCTTGCGTGTGAATTGTTCATTGCACGTTGAATAAAGTATCCCTTCTGTGCTTATGTATGTTGTGTAACTGTGTATATTGTCGTACATAGAATATCGCATCGGCACCGGTTCCTAGTTCGTTAGTTATGTTCAAAATGTTTTGGTGCTCACACACATTTTATTTATTGAGCGAATATTACGCTTTTTTCCGTTTAGGTGTAACTTGCAAAGGGCAAAAACTAATAATAACGCCATACTAAAGTAATTTACAATCTAAATTAAAAAGTTCGTTCTTAATTATTCATGTTTTAATCAAAAATCTCTTGTAGTAAATTTACTTTAAAATTTCACACAACAAAATAGCTCACAATTATGTACTTGTGAGTTACACCTGTACGGACAGCTAACTTCACATTAAGGTGACGCTAGTGGTGCCAAAAATACGAGGTGCCAACAATATTACTTTCAAACCACAGCTAAACCTTAGTTACTAAACCTTGAGTAGTATTCACAAGTAACGGCTTACCATTGACAATACAAACTCATTCATTTACTAGACAATAAACAGCAGATCGGTGTGGTTAGCAAGGGGATGTAGTAGATACAAATGTTCGCTGCGTTTAATTTTTTTTGTTCGACTTTTAAATCCGTTTACAGTATTCTTGCTTCAGTAAATGCCAATTGTATAAACTTAGTGTAACTTTTGAGACAACATATTTCCTTTCCCCTCCTCATCATGACAAACAAGTTTAGTTATTGTTATACAACATGTTTCAGTACCCGAGCACATCGACACATGTTCGGTTACGGAGCGTTCTCATCGCGTGCGCGTGTAGGGCCACTGTGTGTCACATGCGCAATCCTTCACTCTTACTAATTATACATTTGCAAAAAGTCGTGGTGCACGTGGTTACACAATAATAAATCGGCCAAAAGGTATTTGAACCATATCTCTTGAGCATACGGCTGTATGAAAAGGGGATACAGATATGTTCACGCGGTCAATTTGCAAATTATTTATTTACGCAGAAAAATATAAGTGTCGTACGTACGCGAAGTATGTGGCGTACAGTCGCCCTCGTGTCGGCGTCGAAGGCTAGGAGTTAGTAGCGCAGTAGTCTAGAGTAGTGGAAACGAAAGACTGGCTAATGTAAAGAGTTAGGTTTGTACGGCGGCGGCGCGCGGGCCTGGCGCACTGCAGCGCTGCCGCACTGCCGCACTGCCGCACTGCCGCACTGCCGCACTGCCGCACTGACGCACTGCCGCACTGCAGTACTGCCGCACTGCAGCACTGCAGCACTGCCGCACTGCCGCACGGCTGCACTGCCGCACTGGCACACTAGGGCCGGCCGGAGATGTTAGCACGGAGTACTACACGGGAGGCTGACTACAGCGGACGCAACTAAACGCACACGTGCACGCGTACAGCGACCTCAACTAATTAAACGCTGTTGTTCCACAAACGATGGAACACTTAATATCACGTCCTACATGTCCTACTGTCTACACATTACAGGACATGAAGGCTCGTGATATTGTGGAGATACTCGCTGTAAGTGAAACGCGACAATATGTGCATTCGGTTCCGCTTCGTGTGGAGCCAACCTTCTTTACGTAGATATTTTGTGATATTACACACTTGTAAATTATTACACTACGCTAAGTGTTACAACTCGGCCTTTTTAAAACGCGTATTTTTGTCATAAGATTATAATTTATTAAGGGTGCGGGAATTTTCGAATTCGTTACCAAAAAATTATGTACGCTTACTTAAATATATTAGGGAATATAATTAAATTATAAAATATTAGGAAAATATAGAATTGATCATCACGGTCGGCCGGTACCGCGCGTCGCCATGGCAGGCAGGTTTAAAGCTAGGAAAGTGGCGTGTTCTTTGTAAATATTTGCTTTTAGTCTAAAATCTATACTTATAAATGATTATTGTTGTAATTGTAACTGATTTACCTACCTACTTATCTACCTATAGCATACAAACGCCGCTACATTACTGAATTGCTTCTATTTATGTATCTCGCATTTTTTATATATTATTTCGGTTTTATTCGTTTTAAAATATAACAGGACTGTTTGGCTGTGTAGATTTGTGTTTTTTTTTTTTTCTTATAAAAAAGCAAGTCGTTATAAGCCTGGCTGCTAGGCTATACTTATAAATGATTTATTGTTGTAACTTTGTGTGCTGATATTTTAATTACAATGTACACCATTGTAACTATTCAGACGAAACGAATTATTCAGTTTCCGTACCGAACACAGACACACAGACACAAGCTCCACAGCCAACTGACGCACTAGAATATTCATCAGCGAAGGCTTTCAGCACAAAGCCCATCACACGTTACCGACGAGCTTTTGCTATCATTTTAGAGAACTCTTACTTGTCTATGTTCCTAAACGTACCATTTTACTTCGACGGCGCTGCAACCACTATATTCCACTCTATATATGTGTAACTATTCACTAAACACAACGATACCAATGCAAGCTTTTTTGAAAAAACTTAAAAAACCTAAAACTGGTGCTAATTCCATATTAAACTTAGGTTCTTGGATTACCTCAGAAAATTGACAGAGGCTCGATCACTTTACTTTAGCGATTTAAATCTAAAGACGTAGTAGATAAGGCCTACTTTCACTTGTAACTTAAAACGCCTAGTGATGTAACGAAAGTTATAGATTTTACAAGTTACCTGCATTGGTGTTCATTGTAACCGATAGATGGCGCCGAGGAGTTTAATGGTACCAATTACTTTGTTGTTTATATTTTTTAGTTTCACTCAGATTATTTTCTTTTGTTTTAATTTTTATTTACAAAAAGTGGACACATAAATGAAGAGAGGAGAATGTTTTAGTTTCATTAACGATTTTTTGTTGTATATAATTACCCAATCAGTGTTCTGGTTTTTCTTTTGTTTATCCAAAGAGAAAAATGTGTTCATCTATGAAAAATATTTTAATTTGAGTTTTTATGAGATTGTAATATAATTATTTATTGGACCCAGAATTGCATTTCCCACTCGATTATATGATTTCGTCTACAGTTACAGTGAACCTGTGCAAGTATGATTTAGCTATAGTATATGATTATTGTAATGATACCTATTATGATTATGCTCAAAGTGACTTGTAAAGAATCCATAACAAAATATGATCGAACGATCGAGTGATGTTTGCATACTATTCTACAATAAAGAACGTCAATAAATTGTATTTTAAAAAAGTATTTTGAGTTTTAATTAATGTTTCAATGCGTTTTCCTTGCTAGACCAAATATTATCATATAATACCATTGTTGGCGTTGTTGCATTAAACCAGTGTTTCCCAAAGTGGTCCAGGTAGACTCCCAAGGATCCACGGGAGATAGGACGGGGTCTACGATGGCGTGAAAAAAAAATGGGGTTCACAAGTTGTAAGTGGGGGTTGAGTGATATTTTATGTAGGCCGATAAGCTACTCAAAAATTAAAAAAAAAAAAAAAAATTTTCGGTGATTTTCGACAGGTTGTATTTCGATTAAAATGGTCGTATTGAGATTTTAAGAAAAGCATTTCGAAGCTAAGATTCTAATTTTCAGTTTTTTGATTTGCCTATGTAATGAATGCCATTTATGTCTATAACTACACACTCCTATTAGAAAATACTAATATTCAATAATTGCTTCTTCTTCGTGACGATGATTCCCATTGTTATTTATTTCAATTTGTTTCGACCAGAAGTCTGCCACGTCGACGGCGTCGGTGGTGGCTTCGGACAGGTCTCTTTAAAGTGCAGGTGGAGTTACACAAAGAGCAGGTCAGGAGGTGGGCCATGGTTTGAGATCGGCTCAGCTTGATCGGAGTACCCCCACCCACCGGACCAAGTTGAACCTGCAGCGGCCCACTTGGCTTCTAAGTCAGTTTAGAGTCTTCCAGGTGGGCCAGTTGGTGACTTGGGGAGCTTTTCTCCAGGCTCAACATAGTGAGCATGTTTAAGGAGTCACAGCTTTTTGCGGGCTTCACCAACCCTAGTGTAGTCGATTGGTGGAATATTCGACCTAAGGAAGCTGTTCCGACTCTTCAGCCTGTCTCGCGACGTCTCCACATTGTAAAGAGGATGGCGTTTGTCTGTCTCTTGTTTATATTTTTCGGAGGAGCAGGCAACCTCTCTTCGAACTTCAGGGGGAGCCACTCTTGCGGGGCGGTATAAGGCAGCTAGTGGAGTTGGATTAAGGCAGCCAGTGATGATTCTGCATGTTTCGTTAAGTGCTAATTTGGTGTTTATTTTTGTCGATAAAATGCATATTTTAACTAGGCATAAAATGTTCAAGAAAATGACATGTGCTTATGAATAAAGTGACTAAAATTTAATTCATCAGGAAATAATCTATGCAAAAGTTAAAGATGGCCATTTTTCTCCAAATGTCAATGACGGTCAACGAAAATATTATTTTGAAAAAATCGTAATTGTATTAGCTATTTACAGAGAACAAAAATGTTTATAGGTACTCGATAAACGTGGATTATTGCTGACGTAGGTGGAATGGGCACTGGTAAATAATTGCCCGTTTTCACCAGGGACACAGCACCTCTCCTCATTTCTAGCCGTTCTGTACCTTTATAGTGGCTGGCTGTACAGTCTCCGCTCTCGCCGAGACACGCGTGAAGCAGGGCGAGTTCGAGAGTGCAATATGTATGGTATACGAGGTGGATCGGACACCGACACGAAAACGGTTACGGTTTTTTAATAACTGATGAAAAAATTGGGTGTGTAATTTATTTATTTATTTTCTCCATCTTACGACTACCTTTACAGGGTTACCTAATGCGATAGAGTACACAATAACAATATTAAATTTTGTAACTTATTACAAACAATACATTTTTAGTGAATACGTTTTTAGTGTATATGGTATAATAACAGATAGTATATTATCACTTGACATAACGTTCACATGATATAATTTTCGCTATTAAAACAAATAACCTGATTTCATGTGATCTAATGTTACATTATACTAAGTATATAAAGCTAGTTTCATATAAACTTCTTTTGCTCTAATAACATTTAGTATAACGTTCATTTCATGTAATTTAAGAATTGTAATTTTGTATAATGCTCCATTTATATAACGTTTAGTTGACCTAATTTTCATTTGACATCATTTTCATATTTACTCATTTTCAGCTAAAATTCTGTAATGAATAAATAAATATCAGAAAACTTTATACTGTTATAACCTCATCTAACCCAAATGATTCACCAGCAATAGAGAACTGGCGCTAATTGTCACTGTTCTAACCTAACCTAACCCAGATGGTTCATCAACAATAGAGGTGTTTGTTTACATTCTATGTTGCCAGCAGCACTACACAATGTTGCTATCGTTAATTTCCCAATAAAACCAGGGCAGGCAGTTTGGCACGACGATTCAATAGCACATTGTTACCCTAGGGGTGAAAGTAACTTATTTAGTCCCGAGACGGGGTTTGGCGCCCGAACGTAGCGAGGGCGCCAATAGTTCGAGGGACTAATTAAGTCTTTAACCCAAGGTAAACACTGTGCTTTTCAAAAAACCAACTCCAAAAAACAAATCAAGATCGGATTGCCGCTTTCCCGCCTATTTTGTTTTTTTTATTCTGTGGTCGGCCAGCTATTCAGGCATTATTTTTCATTCTCATCATTAAACAAATGTTGCCCAAATCTATGTTATTCTATAGAAATAATTGAAACTAAATTCTAAAGTTATTAAAAATATATACACTTACCTACATATATTTATATTCTTTAATACTTAACTTAATGTTATTTCTATTTTACATCGCGCTTTATTTGAGTGGCTGCATAGAGTTGGAACATGGTTCTATAGAAATGTGAAAACAGAACTAAGAATTGAGATAGCTTAGGCAAAAAGCAGTCGGAAAACGTTAGTTTTAGTTCATAAAATACTTAGGAAACTAAATTTTAAAATTCAATTAAAAGGTTTCAGCTTTTTTAATCTGTTTCATAACACCATTAAAGTAGTCGCCATGTTATTACGTCGTAAGGCTATCTAAACATAGAAGTGTCAACTGTCAACTTCAAATATCACTGCATTTGTTTCATAGACTTAGTTTATACTGCCGTATAGATGAACTGACAGCTCTATAAATAATAATAATAAATTCATTTATTTCAGACATGGTCCATAGTTCAATACAGTATATAAAAATTTGAAAACACATGTACATTAAAATAACATAATCAATAAAAATAAATTTACACACACAATACAATTGAATTAAATTAAATATAAATTAAAATAGTACACATTAAAACAAAAATTAATCATACACGCATGTCAAATAAAACGAGGAGAGGCGCTAACATGAAGCTGCATCCACCTCTGTATCAGGGGCAGGTCCCACCGCTCGGACAAAACCCTCAGGAGACTGTTCGAGCTGCTTCGTAGGCGACTTAATAGTGAAGCGCTCCGCTTCCTCATGATCGCGAAGAAATCATCGGTCCGCGCCTCAGCAAACATAGTCGAAGCACTACAAAACCGCGGAAGCCCTAACAGTATCCTGAAAGCATTGTTGTACTGCACGCGCAGTGCGCTGTACGCCCGCTGCGTAAAGTTGGTCCACAGGCTGCACGTGTAGAACGACTGACAATATGCCTTAAATAAAGTCACCTTCACAGGTCTAGTACATCGCGCAAACCTGCGAGCCAACATATTACACCGGACAGACAGCGCCCTGCGCTCCCTCTCAATGTCCAGGCCCCTTATTCACAACGCTTCGATTCGATTTTCGATTCGGAAAGTTGTATGTCTATCTTTTTTTGACATTACGAAATCGAGCGAGATAGATATACGACTTTCCGAATCTAAAATCGAATCGAAGCGTTGTGAATAGCTATGCTGATTGTCACACAAGTCGTCAGAGACCCAGTGGCCCAGGTACTTGAAATGCTGCACTCTTTTTAAAGGAATCCCGCAAAGAGTGACGGGAGGTACAGAAGAGTAACATTTGGCCGGCTTTAAAGAGCATGAATTCACTTTTTTTAGCATTGTAACTGATAAAGCGTGACCAATTTTGATTTGTTAGTGTGTGCGTTAGTTAGTGATGTACCTTTTACTTTGGAGGACTATCGATAAGTGATTGAAGTTCAACCCTTGGAGGAAAATGTTCCATAGACTGTTTTTGTGCAGATTATAATTTTTACATTATGTTAAAAAAGTGTAAATACATTGAAAAAATAAAACGGCCAACTTTTTTCTTTACATATTATTAAAAATCGCTCAATACTGACCTTTAAACAGAACAATCTTATTTAACTGGTTCCTTACAGTTTCCTTTCCTAAATTATTAAGTTGCCATGTGACACTTAGTCTGTACAAGGGTGTCAGCAGGTAGGTAAGTAGGGGTTTTTAAATAATAAGAGCTCGATGATTATGTACACTTATTATTTATTGCCTATACTTCCGTGGCCATCTCACGACTCGATTGCAGAGGGTAGAAAATTTGGTAGGGAACACTGCCCTGAACCGTCTCCAGCGATGATGGTTCCGTCTTAGCCTTTTGCCCGCAACCAACGGCTCCAGTCCCAGGTTCTGTCTGTGGTGGTAACTCAGCGTAGGTAGGTGTCACTCTGCAGCAGAGGACCTTCTCCAGGCGACCTTCACGACGCTGGAACCACGACGTGGCGAAAGGTTGTAAGGTAGACTAGAATCCTGGAAATCCAGACAGAAACGGAAGCGTAAGCAAGCTGTCGGAACCACGTTTCGTAGGTCCAAAGGTCAGTGTCCCAGATAGGAAGATAGGAAGAAATACAGCAGAAAACTAGAATTAAGAAGATCTAGGAACACCTTACAATAAAATACATGGAAACTTACCCTAGAGGGATTTCGCGACGTATTTAATCAGATTATTAAAAGGTACGATCGGAGCGAGCGACACAGCTGTCACCTCAATGCTCTCAAAACGACTAGTCATCGCCTACCGAGCCCAACCGAATCGTAACTCTTCGGCAACGATCGGCAAGGATCGTTTCAGCGTTGCGCAGGCGCATAGAAGCGAGGACCTTTTAAGATAAATTACTTTCGTAGGTTCCGTACCATATTATTTGTTTTTAATGATTTAGTTAAGCGTTAGGTTTACTTAATAAAATTATAATAGGGTATTTTTTAAAGTTTTGTGTAAATAGCATAGTTTTAAGTGTACATAGATTTCTTATTATTAAGGATTCCTTAACTAAACTCTTTTATATGTAACTTGCAAAGTACAACGTTACAGCCATTCATGTTTAAGTCGAATGTCAAAGTAAATTTCTATAATGTGTTTCATTATTAAATATCTATGACCACTTAAAATATCTTGGTCCTAATTTTGGCTCTCCAAACTCGAAAAAAAAAACCGGAATTGTCTTCTAATATATTATAAGAAGTACAGCTTTGCAAATTGTAGATTTCCCAATACCTTGACTGATTTTATTATTTTAACGAATAAACTTTTCAATCTTTAGACAAAGTTGTATCACGTCTTTGGATTCCAACCAATGCGCCCAATAAATCTCAACTATTTCCCTCGAATTATAGTATATAAAGGGAATCTGTTGTACAAATTATACAAAACAATTAGTTCATGAATTTGTTAAAAGTTAATTAACTTTTTACTGATAAAATGGTTCAGCTATGATTTGTTTACATAGCTAACTGACGTCATGACCACAGAGCAATATGGCGTTCACTGCGTCCAGCGTTTTCGTCAAATTACGCGCGAAATTTGAAAATGCTAAATTTAAATGCATTTTTATGCCACATAACGATTGAATAAAATTTTTGTGAATTTTTTAGTGGTTCATTAGCACTATAGAATCTAATTGAAACACTTTTCAAAAATGGGTGTAGGTAATACCCTATTTGACAGCTGTCAGTTGAAAACGATTCTCCCTATAGTGCGAGAGCCGGCTGCAAAAATACTTACCTCATCGGGTACCCCAATAGGCTATCTTTAGATCGTTAACCGACACTTAAACACGTAAAAAAAATCAGGTCTGCCTGGGCCGATCTTGCCGGGTCATGGAAAAACTTCATATTTTTGTGTCGTATTTTTTAGTCAAAATTACGTCACAAGGTGCCCGAATTAAAGTGCTGGCAACAGTTCACCATTTATTAATTACGTAAAAAAGTGGGTCTGCCAGTGCGCACTCTGCCGGAAGTACTTGGCAGACCCCTAAAATATGCCCCCTCCGGCACCATGAACCTACCTCATCGAGTACTCTGATGGTACATACGCCAAATAATAACCAAGATGCCCTCGATAGAGGATCAAAAGGTCTGCCAGGTCTAATCTTGCCGGAACTTTAGTGTTCAAAGCATTTGAAGTTGGTATGGTAGGTAGGCAGCATTATTTCATACAAATTTATGATTGTTATTGAAACGTTAAATAAAACAAGAATTGTAGCACTAAAATATGTATATTTTAAATTTAAGAACAATAACTACATGTACAATAACAATGCTTACATTAAATGTATAATAATCAAAGAAATAATAAACGTAATGTTGTTTAAGTTGGTTTGCCATTGATTGTAGATAACTAAGTGGGTACAATAATTATTTATCTAGATACAAAAAAATACAAACATTCAATTTAGCTACAATGGCGGCACATGACAGCATTTTTTTTTGTTTTTAAACAAACAAAAAATAATCAAAATCAGAGTCAGATTGAACTGTTCTAATGTAAATCAGTAAACGTATGTACAAAAAAGATAATAAAATTAAAAGATAATAAAATTGATAGGTACTTTATACATGGTATAAAAAAAAATCACTTTCATCGCTTGAACTGATCAATATCATCGTCCTCTGAATTGATCATTATAATGGATTCTACAGTGAGTGGTGTTGGGTCACCTTCGTACCATAGAGGTTCTAGGCGATTGTTTATTTATTTATGTAGGTACACACAAAATACTTAACAGGACATAACATTAAGATAGATTAGCACAAAGGTACTGCTTATTTCATAAGAAATCTCTTCTAGCAGACCTGCAAGAGGAAAGTTGGATTAGAAATGTAGACACAGTGTGTAGAAAAGACAAAACAGGAAATGTTAATTAAAACTTAAAACAAAAATATATCTATATGAAATAAACATACATACAAATACAAATACACATATAAAATAATACTAGTATTGTAAATATTTACCTATAGTAAACATACATATATATGTAGAATATTACTATATAGAAGAAAGGTAATGCTCTTTGACTTGTTTTTTGAAGAGAAATAAAGTTTTAGAGTCTCGAATGTTAGGCGGAAGTGAGTTCCACAAACGTACTGCGTGAACAGAGAAGGAGTAGGAATAGAATTCGGTTTCATGGGATGGGAAATTAAGATGATGCATGAGGTGGGATCTACACAGAACATCAGGTGGACGGGTAAAGCATAAAGCGATCGCGCAGGTAACTGGGATATGCAGGGTTATGAAGGATGTTGTAGAGGAGACGTAATATTCGAATGCAAAAATGTATGAATAATAATAAACGAATGCAAAAATGTATGAGTAAGACCTTTATTTCAATACCTGTGTTCACAAATAAAGATGATTTGATTTGATTTGAATATCCGAGTGTTTCTGCGAAGACGGATAGGGTTCACGCACTTCAGTTCCTTGCGGTAGTGAGAGACATGGTCATATTTTCTCAGACCAAACACAAAACGAATGCAATGATTTTGCGAACGCTCTAGCTTATTCAACAGCTCTTCGGTGGCATCCAAATAGCAGGCATCAGCGTAATCAATGATTGGCTGAATCAGAGTTTGAGCTAAGTAAATTTTGGTTTTAAAAGGCAAGAAACTGGAAGGATTTAAGCGAGTGAAAAGAAAAGTGCACCTTACGACTAACCTCATTCACTTGAGCTCGCCAAGAAAGATTGCTGTCAATTTAAACACCAAGGTCCTTAGCTGTTTCAGTTTAAGCAATTGTCGAGCAGTCCAAAGATAATGGAGTCACAGATGACAAGTCAAGAGCATTGCGATAGTATCTGCTGCCTATAATCATAGCCTGTGACTTGGTAGGGTTAATCTGTAAACCGTCTGACTAAGCCCATTGAAAGATGCTTTCCAGGTCATGATTCATGGCGTTGGTTATTGTTATTTAGAACCCATCCGTATTTTTTTGCATCCATTTTTATGAGTTCATTTGGATATGCATTTAGCCACAAAGTGGCACACAAGGCGCACGGTTTAACACAAGGCGGCACTCCACATGAACTAAAATTTCATTTTTTTTTTAATAAGGGACTATTTAATTTTTTGCTTGCGTATTTTTTATTAAAGATAATAAATAATAAAAGCACATTTGAAAAACTCGGCGAAATCATTTTACAAAAAAACTGCAACATACAAGCTGATGAAATTCATTTAATATCTTACAGACGTTTATCGCCCTTTTTTTTGTGGTCGGGGACTACTTAACGAACAGGGCCGTCATCTAACCCGGTCGCAACGGAGAGTGGAACCGGCGAGAGATGTCGTGTGGTGTTCCACAGGGATCGGTTCTAAGGCCAGCCCTGTGGAACATCGGTTACGACTGGGTGCTGCGCGTCGACCTCCCTAGCGGCGTCAGCGTGGGTCTCGAGGTGGCATTGCACAAGTCCGAGGCCATGTGCTTCCATGGGCCTTGAACTGCGCTACCGCTGAGATACTCACTGATGGTAGGAGCGTCCATCGGCGTCAAGTCGACGTTGAAGTACCTAGGACTCGTCCTCGACAGCCGGTGGAACTTCGTTGAGCATTTCCGACGTTTGGCCCCCAAACTGGAACGGACCGGGGCTGCCCTCAGGTGGCTCCTGCCCAACCTGGGGGTCCAAACGCCTCCTGCCGGAGGCTCTATGCGGGAGTCGTGCGGTCCATGGCTCTTTACGGGGCCCCGGTGTGGGTTACTCGAACGCGCCTCAAAATGTGGTAGCCGTAAAGCTAGTACGTGGGTACCGCACGATCTACGGTGAGGCGGCGAGCCTCCTTGCCGGATTGCCGCCATGGGATCTAGAGGCGATAGTCCGCTGCCGCGGCAAATTGTCGCTTAGCGGACAGACTTCCGGCGTGATCTCATGGTGACATGGAGAGAGCGACTGTCGCAACCCCGTGCAGGGCACGCCACAATAGTGGCAATAAGTTCCCGCTTTAGGAGTGGCTTAAGAGGCGCCACGGTGTCCTCACCTTCAGCTTGACACAGGTCCTTACCGGACACGGATGTTTCGGGAGGTTCCTGCACCAAATCGGGCGGGAGGAAACGCCCGGGTGTTACCAATGTAAGGATCGACCGGAGGACACGGTGGAGCACATGGTGGAAGTCTGCCCCGCGTGAGCGGAGCACCGCCGTGTCCTCGTAGCGGCGATCGGCGGCGGCGACCTCTCGCGTCCGGCCACCATCCATGGTCCGGAGCGAGACGGAATGGGACGCCGTCACCTGCTTCTGCGAAGCAGCCATGCTAGCGAAGGAGGCGGCGGAACATGAGAGGGAGAGAATCTCACGTCCCAGCCGCCGCGGGAGACGCACCGGGCGTCGGGGGCCACGTGGTGGCCCCCGGCCACTATAGGCGCGGGCCTGTGGACGGTGAGCTATGGGCTAGCTCGCCGACTGTCCGTCTAATGACGACAGGCCGTCTCCACGGCGCGTTCGTGTTCCACGCGCGCCTCAAAGAGAGTCAGGAAAAGGAAATGGTGCGCAAAGGCCGATGCCTGCCGGGGCTGCGGGACTGTTCGAAAGAGATACCGTGGCCCCGGAACACAAAGTACGATGAAAGAACATGGATGGGTTTTAGTCAGTAAAAGTCTGACACTCCCTCCTGCTCCGCCCAGAGCGGGAGGAGTCATTTAATGATTTCCCATCCGAAAAAAAAAGGGCGATAAATTTACGCTGTTAATCATGGACTTGTCTATAATGTTAAGAAAAGTCAGTACATGGTCTTTGAGGCCGGTGGTGCTAGATGACCGGACTATGTACCTCCTTTAACAATAAATAGTGTACCCTTAGACAGGGTAAATCAGTTTAATTACCTAGGGCATATAGTCACGGCTGACCTCAGAGATCATGCTGACTTGGAACGGGAGCGGAGGGCTTTATCCAAAAGAGCTAATATGCTGGCCCGCAGGTTCGCACGTTGCTCGGAGGGCGTGAAAATAACTCTTTTCCGAGCATATTGCACGTCCATGTACACCTGCAGCCTGTGGGCAAACTACACGCAAAAAAGCTACAGCACCCTCCGCGTTCAGTTTAACAACGCTTTCAGAGCGGTTTTGGGTCTGCCTCGCTACTGCAGCGCTTCAGGTATGTTCGCATGGGCGCGCATGGACTGCTTCCATGCGACCATGCGGAAGCGCTGCGCATCTCTTGTACGCAGAGTGCGGGCCAGCTCATACCTACCTAATACCGTTCTGCGAATGATAGCAGACAGGTTTGACTGTCCTTATGTGCGGCACTGTTGTGACAGACAAGTTACATATAGTGTCGCACGTAAGTGACTACTTTAATTAATTGATTATGATTGATTGTGAATTGGTATTATTGTTTATCTTATTTGTATCATGTGTGTTGATGTTGTTTTGTGTATATTATGTAAGTGTAAGATGTTTATGGGTTATGAACCTGAAATAAATGTTTTTTTTTTATGAATATCTGTAAAATATTAAATTAATTTCATCAGCTTGTATGTTTCAGTTTTTTGTAAAATGATTTCGGCGAGTTTTTCAAATGTGCTTTTATTATTTATTATCTTTAATAAAAAATACGCGAGCAAAAAATTAAATAGTCCCTTAATAAAAAATAGAAATTTTAGTTCATGCGGAGTGCCACCTTGTGTTAAACCGTGCGCCTTGTGTGCCGCTTTGTAGCTAAACGCGTGTTCAAATGAACTGATAAAAATGGATGCAAAAAAATACGGATAGGTTTTTAAATAACAATCGTCTAGAACCTCTATGGAACGAAGGTGACCCAACACCACTCACTGTAGAATCCATTAGAACGATCGATTCAGAGGACGATGATATTGATCAGTCATAAAACAGTTCAAGCGAAAAAAGTGTTTTTTTTTTTATTCCATGTTTATAGTACCTATCAATTTTATTACCTTTTAATTTTATCATCTTTTTTGTACATACGTTTACTGATTTACATTAGAACAGTTCAATCTGACTCTGATTTTGATTTTTACTTGTTTGTTTAAAAACAAAAAAAAACGCTGTCATTTGCCGCCATTGTAGCTAAATTAAATGTTTGTATTTTTTTGTATCTAGATAAATAATTATTGTACCCACTTAGTTATCTACAATCAATGGCAAACCAACTTAAACAACATTACGTTTATTATTTCTTTGATTATTATACATTTAATGTAAGCATTGTTATTGTACATGTAGTTATTGTTCTTAAATTTTAAATATACATATTTTAGTGCTACAATTCTTGTTTTAATTAACGTTTCAATAATAATCATAAATTTGTATGAAATAATGCTGCCTACCTACCATACCAACTACAAATGCTTTGAACACTAAGTTCCGGCAAGATTAGACCTGGCAGACCTTTTGATCCTCTAACGAGGGCATCGTGGTTATTATTTGGCGTATGTACCATCAGGGTACTCGATGAGGTAGGTTCATGGTGCCGGAGGGGGCATATTTTAGGGGTCTGCCAAGTACTTCCGGCAGAGTGCGCACTGGCAGACCCACTTTTTTTACGTAATTAATAAATGGTGAACTGTTGCCAGCACTTTAATTCGGGTACCTTGTGACGTAATTTTGACTAAAAAATACGACACAAAAATATGTTTTTTTTCCATGACCCGGCAGGATCTGCCCTGGCAGACCTGATTTTTTTTACGTGTTTAAGTATCGGTTAACGATCTAAAGATAGCCTATTGGGGTACCCGATGAAGTAGGTATTTTTGCAGCCGGTTCTCGTACTACTAGGTCTGAAAAGTATTACTTTCAACCCGCTCATGAGGCAAAAATAATATGTCCAAAATAAAATCCACAAATGCCAGCATGAACGCAATGGCCGTTCTTTCAGCTCGAAATGAGGACCTTAAAAAGAAGATCGATCATCTAGAAACCCGGGTGAAGAAAGACAATGAATACATCATAATCCTAGAAGAAAAATTCGAGGACTTGCAACGAGGAACACGAAAATCTAACTTTGAAATAAAAAAGGTTCCTAAAATCCAGCAAGAATCTAAAGACACCCCTTTTTTTCGGATGGGAAATCATCAAATGACTTCTCCCGCTCTGGGCGGAGCTGGAGGGAGTGTCAGACTTTTACTGACTAAAATCCATCCATGTTACATGTCCATGTTCCATTCATGTTGTTGTTGTTTTATTAGTTGATAATTTCACAATTTTTTTTTTGTTTTATGTGCGGGCTAATAAAAGCTTTTACTTTCTTTATTTTCTTTCATGTTCCTTCTTTGCCCTTTGTGTCCCGGAGCCACGGTATCTCTTTCGAGCAGCCCCGCAGCCCCGGCAGGCGTCGGCCCTTACGGCTTGCTGACTCTCTTTGAGGCGCGCCGTCGACACGGCCTGTCGTCAAGAGACGGACGGACGGCGAGCTAGCCCATAGCTCACCATCCACAGCCCGCTCCAAGCTGGCTGGTGGCCACCACGTGTCACCCGACGCCCGGGGCGTCTCCCGCGGTGGCATCTAAAGACACCCTTGTACAGAAAATGAAAATCCAAGATGGCGCTGAGGAAAATTTTCGGTTTTCCAATCGTGGGTGTCGTTTTCAGTTTTTGGGGTCGCTGATAACGAAAATGAGGTCAAAATGAAAATCCAAGATGGCGCCCAGGAAAGTTTTTGGTTTTTCCGTCACGGGTGTCGTTTTCATGGTTTTTGGGGTCGCTGATTACGAAAATGAGGTCAAAACGAAACTGTGTGATGGCGCCCAGGAAAATTTTTGCTGTTTCCTTCATGGGTATCGTTTTCATGGTTTTCGGGGACGCTGATTACTAAAACCGACACCCATGACGAAAAATGTACGGAGGGAGCACTTATGACGGAGTAATTTATTGTACAGAGAATGCTTGGTTGACTGACGGCAGTCAACGAAGCATTCTCTGTACAATAGATTACTCTAAGCAAAATTGATTGCTGGGAAACGACTGACGACGTGAATGCTGTCTGCACTTAACTTCCCAGGAATTCCCCGGTCCTAAAAGCGATTGAAACAAATTCATAAGACCAGAAAACCTGCTATCAAATCTCGTGTTATCGGTTGACCAAGTCTAAAATAGCAACAAGCAAACAAACAGAAACTGTCATGACAGTTTCTGTTTGTTTTTGATAGACATTTTTGATATTTTAGATTTGACAAAAAATAACATTGAAAAACCGAAGCTAAGAAAATTGCAATGAAGATTTCAAGATGGATGATGATGATGGAGATTTTGCACTAGATGGCGCTGTGTGTAATGTCCAGCGATATTTATTTATTTATTTAAGATCAGCTATTAAATTTGCGGCCACCAAAAGTACATTGGTTGCAAATGATAATTATCATTCCCCATTGCCCTTATCCCAATTTATTTAGGGTTGGCGCAGCATATCTTCTTCCTCCACCTTTTACTCTTCATCTCAATAGTCACCCCCCTTCCTAGCCATATCATCCCTCACACAGTCCATCCATCGTTTCTTTGGTCTTCTCCTACTCTTATAGCTATCCACATTCGTAAATACTCCAAGTTTTTCAGGACATCTTCCTTTTTTTACTCGGGATTAAACGGGTCTATGTTCGTTATTGGACTAAAATAGTCTGTATTGATTGAGAACTTACTAAATGTCAAAAGGCCACTTTCACATAGGTAGTACCATCCATAGTTTTTTTTATATCAGACATATTAAAGTCGAAGAGGAGTATTTAAAGAATAGCAAGACACGGTGATGGCATGTGGATTATAGCTGTGACCGAGTGGCGTCCAAGGAATGGAAAGAAACGTGTTGGTCGTCCGGCGGCGTGATGGGCAGACGACGTTGTTTCCATTGCGGAGATATCAGGGATGAGGTTGGCACAAGAGGAGCGGCCTGCCAGCAGTGGGTGAAGTCGGGCTGTGGATGATGATGATGATGGAGTATTAAGACAGTACCCGAGGATCGCGTTAAAAGACGCGTTAGAAGAGGCCTATGTACAGTTGTCGTCTGCTAAAAGCTTATGGGTGTCTGTGTTACTTGGCGAAATCCATTTTTTTGTAGGTACCTAGGTACTTAAATAAGTTATGAGCAATTTTTTGTTCGGCAACTGAGCTGGTGCAAGCATTTGGAGGAAGAGACGACAACCCAAATTATCAAACTTACCGGATAAAACGAAGATAACTGAAATTTAATATAAAGGAAATAATTCTATTGTAGGTATCAAAAATTCTAATTTTTGACAGACAGAGCGTTCCAACCAGTGTTGCCAACTTTATTTTTTAGAAGATCGTAAGAACCATATGTACTAGAAAAATCGTATTTTGCGAACATTTCAAGCAAAAAATAGTACGTAATGAAATTTCAATAAAACGACGTAAATAATTTTAAAACGGAATGTAATTATCATTTTGAATCAATATTTATAATTTATGGAACATGAATCAACATTTAGCATTAAGATTTATAACTGTTTTTTTTTTTCAGGTTAAACTCAAAAAGATACCAACCGTACTTTGAAATGAAACCAAAAACACCAACACATATTTACAATAAACCTCTTTTCAATACACTTCCTCGAAAACGTGGTTCCTACAGCACTACGATTAGGTTCAAAATGCAATGTATTTCACACACGTGGATCTTTTTCATTTTCCAACAGAGATAAGATAAGATAAGATATATTTATTTGCATAAACATGTGTACACATACAATAATAAAAGTGCATGTAGGATGGCATAAAATAAAAAATTGTTCAGACATGTTTGCCACATACTATGGCGTGCAAATGTTTTGAGTACTAATTAAAATTAAGAATATTAAATGGCAAAATAAATTAAAAGAATAACAAACATGATGAAAACATAGCATCGCTTAATAAATGTCAAAATGATACAATACATGCCAAAGTAAAAAAAAATAAAAAAAATATGATAATAAAATTGTGAGCACATAATAATAAATGTCAAAATAAAGGTACACAATCATGTCAAATGCTGTTAATTAATAAAATTATAATTTAATCTATGTCACAGTAAATGGTTCTGTCAAAAATTCATCAATATTATAGTAAGCTTCGTCAGTTAGAAATGATTTTAGTTGTTTCTTCAATTGTACATTTTTAAGCTCTCTCCAACTTTTAGGCAATTTATTATAAATAATGGGAGCCATGCAGAAAACACTTTTGCGCATAAGTGCAGTCCTACTCCTGTGCAAACACAACTGATTTTGATCACGCCTGTTTCTGGGGAATTTATCGGTCATTCGCGGAAATAAGTTATTGTTATTCCTAATAAACATTACAATTTCCAGAATATAAAGTGAAGTAGTAGTAGTAAAGTAAAGTAAGTAGTAGTTAGTAAACACCTCGTGCTGTGCCGCGTGCGGGAATGAGCCATTCCCGGACGCAGCACAGCACGCGGGTGTTGGAAAATTTTCACAGATAAAACTATACTTACCTATACTTAGTCCAAATTGGTGCCTATAGTCGGCGGTGATTGTTTTTTTTCGTTATTTTATTTTATTTCTTCAAAAGTGTATTAAAAAGTGTCGTTTGATACACGTGGACATTTGTTATTGCAGTTTTTCGACCAAATGAAACGGCGGAGTAACGACAAAAAAAAATCGAATTGATAATAGGTCAACTGATACAGTGGCAGACGTGACTCCGATGAAGTAAAAAAAACGAAACGATTAGGTATAGTTGAAATGTTTTACGTGCAATGAAATTCGGATACACGTGGGGAATGTTTTTATTGCATTCGAGGCGGAATTAACTCCCGAGCCGCAGGCGAGGGTGTTTTTGAGACGAGAACTGCAATAACAAGTGTCCACGTGTATCAAACGACGTTTTTCAATACACTTTTGAAGAAATAAAAGAACGAAAATATTTTTGTCATGAATTATGTAGAATTTGTAGAGAATTACTATTATAATAATATGTTGTTGTGTTTGTATATTAAAAAATGTTATAAATTCCTTCTGTTGACAATTTGCTTGTTTAGTTTTTTTGTTTTGTGTTGTGTAACTTTGAAATAGTCTTCCGTCCGTTCCGTCCGTCTTAGTTACCTAATTTAAGGTTTTGTTCACATTTAGTTTTGTAAAATTAGTTGTAAAATGTATTTTAAAATTAGCATCTAAAACTATTAATGTTTGCATGCCAATTTTATGGCGAAATGTGTCATTTGCTCTATATAATATTATTACCATCTTTTGTACCACATTTATTGCAAATAAATACTTTTGACCATGACTTTGAAACTATGATTTTAATTTTTTTTTCTGCATTTCGCTTTCGCCAATTTGTAGGAGAAGCAAAGGTATGAAGCCGTTAGACAGCTTAATATAAAATATAATATTTAGAACACAAATAAATGTTAATTTGCTTATAAAAGTAAATATTAGTTTTTTTAATAATCATGTATATCTATGATATTCTATTTAAAAACAGAATTTGAACATTCAAAAAATATTTATGCCGTAAAGACGCATTATTGCTTTGCCGAAAAGAACGTGCACAACGACGGTGCTGCCAACTGGCGTCGCCGATCCAAATCTTGTACTTTAGTAATACTTGACATTGATATTGTTAACAAGTAAACAGAATTAATTTTATTAGTGAAAATTATTATTCTAGCCAAACATAATGCATTGTTGCATTTCTGTATGTACCAATACATCCACAAAAATGAAAATAAATCAAATAGCGTAAAATTCTATTACATTCCAAAGAATAGTACTCTTATACCAAGTATAAGTGAAAAACACAAAAAATGGAAAAACGCAGCATTTGAAAACGACTTGTTTTTGGTACACTCTGCATTGAAAAAGTTCAATGGCCCTCAAAATCAACCGTCCAAGCAAACATGCCAGAACCATTTAAACTTCACTAAGCGAACACACGTTTTATTATAATAGACAGCATTGAAGTTCACACCGAATATCCCTCAACAGTTAAACAAAGAGAAAGAGTCCACATAAACATGGTTTTACAATAAAGTTTTTAGTTGGCTGCACTCCTTGTGGTTTTATAGGTTTTGTATCTAAATGCTACGGAGGGCGTTCTAGTGATTGCTTTATAACAAATGATTGTGGACTAATTGATTTGTTAGAGTCTGGAGATAATGTTCTCGCTGATAAAGGATTCCCTTCCATTCAAAAAACATGTGTTGAAAATAAGAAAGCTGTATGAAACCACCATTTCTTTATGCACCACAATTTTCATCAGAGAAAGTAGACGAAAGATATAAAATTTATATTATCAAACATTCATATTACGCTGACGATCATTATTGATAGACCGGAACCCATATTTTATACCTTATAGCTTTTTAAAAATAATATAATTGAAGAGATAATTTTGTTTACGTAATTGAAAGCACGATGACAGCAGGAAAAGTTTCCTTTACTGTCCGCATAGTGTCTCTTTTGTCGATTTAGTGCTGCCACCTATAGTTCCTGCACGTTCCCTATAGGTATAGTTATCTGTGGCAATTTTCATTCCCGCACACGTGTTGGAAAATGAAAAAAGTCACACGTGTTTGAAATACATTGCATGTTGAACCTAACCGTAGTGCGATAAGAAGCAGTTTTCGAAGAAGTGTATTGAAAAATGTTTTTCGAACTTATATCAAATAACCTCCAGCATTTCATAAAAAATATCTACTCACTAGGTGTAAAAAAGTCAAGTACTAAAACGATTTCAAAATAACTGCACATTTGATTTGCTGCAAAACTTGCTTATAGATAATTTAATTCAGGTTATTCCTACCTGATACTTGCGGTGGTGGGTGCTATTACGTTTTTGTGAACAATTAAAGTCTTAATTCTGTCACAGTTTCACAGAACAATTAGGTTTTTACAACAAATACTTGATTCGCGATATCATTATTGTTTACATAATATTCGCTCTGCCCGCGCTCTGCCGATCATTGGACAACAGCTCTTGACTACGTTATGCACCAATAAATTGTAACATGATGTCACGAACAGTCCGCGCAGTTCCCGAGCCGACTAACTATTGCATTAACTAACAAGCTCGCGACGTGCATCTCATAATCTGTATCGATACGGCGCCGGCGGCGGCGTTGGTCGCGGCTCTATCTGTTCCTTCTCTTCTTCGTCCGGCACGTAGTAGTGCAGCTCGTACGCAGGGGAGAGCTCCACGGTCTTGTCGCAGTGAGGATCGCACGGCCTCCGAAAGTTGGACGGCCGCGGGTTGCCCACTTCATACAACCTCTTCATGAACGCAGACGACGACGCCACTCTCCAATGCTCTGTCTGTCTGTGCACAACACTACTGTTGTACAAGATCGGGAAGTCCACCTTGAACCTTTCACTGTTGAGATTAAAGTTATCAACGAACCGGTTCATGACATCTTTACGGAACTTCACGTCGTACTCGTAATCCTCCTCAGCCTGGGTGCTGTCTTGGGGGGTCAGCTTCGCCATCTCATTAACGGTGACGCCGTGGACTGGTGGATCGGTATACGTATACTCCTCGCTCCTTTCGCCTTCATCGCCTTTCGCTGCCTCGTCCACAAAGTCCCGGTAATGTTTGATTACATACGAGGCTCTGTTGAAATTTCCGTCGTTTACTACAAATCCGTTGCGGCGGGGTTCGGGCACGCTCGGCTGATTTGATAAGTACAGGTTCTTGTCCATGTTCTCAGTTTGGTACATTGGAGTGTGGGCAGGCTTCATTGTTACTTTATTTAATGGTTCATACTTTTCTGTTGGTTTGGGAGAGATTGTGCCAAAAGAAACATCCAGAATGTCTGTAGGTGGTGCTTTATTAATGTCATACAAGTTCACTCTTCTATCGAAATTAGTATCGTGTTTGTTCATATTTACTTTTTGGACTACTTTCTGAGTAGGTGGGAAATACTGGAGAGTGGCTTTCCTCTCAGGCTGAAATTCTCTCATCGGTTGTGTACGTAGCCACTCTGGGAGTTGCGTAGTGTCCTCCTTGGGTTTGATTGGTTTAGTAAATCTCTTTAAATCAATTTCGTGCTGATTTATGTAATCAGCATCATACTCATCGGTATTGTCGTAGTATTCTGCGAAGGTTTTCTGTGGTTTATTTATTGTTATAGGAGAAGTGTTTTCGGTCTTGATAACACCAAATTGTTCTTTCGATATTGAGTTTACCGCGACATCAAACTCTGTTAAAGATTGAGATGGTGGAGGTGGTGTGAACAATGATTTCGAATCGGGGCTCATCGGCGTGGTCATATCTCCTCTAGAAAGATGCATGTTCTCAGTGGGTTCCTCATAGTCAGTGTACACCGTATCTCCAAACTTATTAACCTTTTTCTTGGATTTTCTGACTTCGGCTATCTTTTCTAGCCTAACCCTTAAGTCCGGGAGACCGTCTTTGCTATCTTTATCGGTCATATTTCCTAACTCTGTCTCAGTTTTATTTTTTAGAACTTGCGTGAACGATTTTGAAGCATTTTTTGGTTTAAATACAATTCCTAAAGAGCTGATGCTTTCGTTTCTCCAGCTATTGTCGTCTGGATCGCGCACAAACTGTTTTGGTGGTTGAACGTCAATTTTCTTAAGTGGTTTGTAGTTTGGGTTGACGGCGTATAGAATGGTGTTTTTCTTTTTTTCCTGACCAATGGGTTTGACACTAAGCATATCGTTGGGCACAATTTCAGACACACCATCAGTGATCCTCCCTCGTTTCAAATGAGTAAACTTTGCATTATCTTCGTTGTCGTTGAGCATTTCCTCTCTTAATAACGCTTCTTCAATCGCATCTTCAGCCTGCAAGTGATAGCAAAATTATTTTGGCGATTATAAAAGAAAACAATCGCGATATTTTAATGAACATACGAAATATTAAGTGTTGTTGGTTTCTTCCATCAGACCTTTCTCAGTAGCAGCCACGGAGTCTGGAGTTGTCGGAGGCCGGTTGATGGCAATAGACTCGACCCCATGTAAACCAACCATCATCAACCATCTGTATCATTACATGGGACTTTAACATAGCTGGTGAAACGTGGGTGTATTACTAGATAAGCCACCACTGCCTAACACTACGAGGATTACAGGCGATTATTAAGATAAAAACAAACGCGTTTAACGTTTTTGAATGCTCCTATATCGTTTGCTTAAAATAACATACGAGAGGCGTTTTAAAAACCGGCCAAGTGCGTGTCGGGCCACGTGCAGTGTAGGGTTCCGTAGTAGCCCGTTATATTTTAGATTTGGTTTTTCAATACAAGTCTTCACCCGTTATAAACAAGCAACCACTTCATCTTAGTCACTTTATAGGATTTATTCTAAAGATTTTGTATTTGGTACAAAATTATCCTACACTAGTTCAACGACTATAACTGCTAAAGTAACTAAAAAAGTTACCTTAACCGCTATAGTTTTCCTTTAAAGTTCATGAAATGCACTATCATTTTGAATTTTGCCAGAATTTTCAAGCCAGCAGTTTAGCTTTTAGAGGGGGGAACGTAGGGTTCCGTAGTCCTGACAAGGAACCCTTATAGTTTCGTCATGTCCGTCTGTCTGTCGGTCTGTCCGAGGTTTTGCTAAGAGACCCTTAGTACTAGGAAAGCTGTAATTTTGTAGTGGTATGTATATCAATAACGCCGACAAAGTGGCAATATATATTTTTTTTTAATATTTTTTTAGGGTGGGTTCCCCAACATGTGAAGTGGGGATGAATTTTTTTTTCGTCGTCTACACCATCGTGTGGGGTATCGTTGAATAGGTCTTTTAAAATGACTTAGGGGTTGTTAATACTACTTTTCCATTTAATGCTCAATTTACGAAATATTAAACTTTAAAGTGCAAATTTTTGTTCCAGTAGGGCGTCCCCCCCCCCCTCTAAAAGCTAAACTGCGGGCTTGAAAAATCCGGAAAAATTCATGATGATAGTGCATTTCATGAACTTTGAAGGAAAACTATAGCGGTTAAGATAAGTTTATTAGTTTAGCAGTAATAGTCGTTGAACTTGGGTGTTGCATAATTTTATACCAAATACAAAATCCAGAGAATAATCCTATAAAGTGACTAAAATGAAGTAATTGCTTGTTTATAACGGGTAAAGACTTGCATTGAAAAACAAAATCTAAAATTAAAAAAAAAAAACATAATAAATTATCATAAGTTTCACAACGCTAGATGGCGATGTACCAACGGGTTCGTTCTATATTGTGATAACGGGGTACTACGAAACTCTATACTGCGCGTGGTCCGACACGCACTTGGCCGGTTTTGATACTTATAATTTTAACACAAAGAGTTCTACACTGTGGTCAATCGGCGGCGACACTGTAAGACATTTTTCATTACTCATGCTTGGAAAGTAGGTCTGAAGTTGCCTGAGGAGCGGGTTGAAAGTAATACTTTTCAGCCCTAGGGAGAATCGTTATCAACTGACAGCTGTCAAAATTATAAAAAAATAGTTCATTTTCTATTGAACCATGTTCCAACTTTCTATACAGCCACGATGTAAAATTGAAATAACATAAAGTTAAGTATTAATTATAGAATATATATTTATAAATAAATGTATTATAATTAAGTTTCAACTCTTTCTTTAAAATAACATAGATTTGGGCAAAATATTTACAATTTTTTCGATAATGAGAATGAAAAATAGGTAATGGCTGAAAGCTGGCCGGCCACAGAAAATAAAAACAAAATAGGCGGGAAAGCGGCAATCCGATCTTCATTTGTTTTTTCGAGTTGTTGCATGTTTTTATTTTTACTTTCCTTAAATTCGTAATGAAAAGCACAGTGTTTACCTCGGGTTAAAGACTTATTTAGTCCCTCGAGCTATTAGCGCCCTCGCTGCGCTCGGGCACCAAACTCCGTCTCGGGACTAAATAAGTTACTTTCACCCCTAGGGTAACAATGTACTATTGAATCATGGTGACGGTCGACGTTGATCGGCCGCTGTCAGTTGCTCCCTTACGAACGTACACACGCGGCGACTATTCACAAAGTGAACGATATTGTAAAACTTAAATGAACTTACTAATTGACTTTGCGACCCATAGACACTGTAATTCTTGTTTATTGTCATCTCAACACCAGTTTTGTCCGTGGTGCTAAACATCTTTGTTTTATTCATAGTCACGGTAGACGAGAGCTCCATGATAGTGGTCTCACTAGGCTTGGCAGTTGTTGTCTCTCGGTTGTCTTTGTACCCTGCTCTTCTAGACACGAGCTCCAGTTTCATTGATTCGATCTCTTTCTCCGTACTCATCTTTGTAGTGGACGTGTTCGTTTCAGAACCTGAAGCATTACTTACACTAGTTTCAATCCCAGTTGTTCTTTCAAATTGCCTTGTCGTTGACTCTTGTGCATTAATAAGATCATTTCTCAATTTTTCTAATGACGTTATAGGCGTGTTAGTAAAAACTTTTTCTAGACTTATACGAGTTTGGGCAGTTTCTGCTCGCGTCATATCTTTTTCTGATGTTGTGGTGTTCTCAGTGCTGGTGCGTTTCCTATCGATCGTTGTATATTTTTTCCAGGGTGGTAATGTAGGTGAAAAAAAGTCGTTGGTAATAGTTTCATCTATCAAGGTCTCGGTAGTCACTTCTGTCGAGGCAGAGTTTAATATTACATCTGGCTTTGACTCGGATGAAACAGTTGTAGGAGCATCAAGTGACCCGTCAGTGTTCACTATGGAATTTGCCTCTTTATTATTTGTTTCATGAGCTTTCTGATCAGAAACAATAGTATTGGTTGTAATTTTACTTTTAGAATCAACTCCTGTTGTTGTACCAGTAGTCGTCTTGTTTTCACTTTTATCTACACCAAAAGTATTAACGTTATTTGTAGTAGTACTTGTGTCTGGAGTTGCTGTAGAAGTAATGAGTCCCGTATAATTCTGATGTTCTTGTGTTGTTGTCGCATTTTGTTGGATTTCTTCTATTGGAATTATATATGTAATGGTAGAATATTCCATTTCAGTGTCAGGAGTAAATGTCGTCCCCTCTGAGTATATGGTTGAGATCTCCACATTTGCACTTCGTGCTATTGTAGTGAAAGCAGAACCATCTGTATCGGTCGAACGTATAATCGTTGTGTCGGTTGGGACTTCGATTTTTTTATTTTCTGATATTTTAGTTTGCGTATCAGTAGTTTCAGTGACAATGCGCTGTTGCTCATTAACATTTTCATCGCTGTAATTGTTGGTGTTATTAATTGCTATTACATTATCCGAGTCTTCCCTCGTCTTGTTGTCAAAGATTGTCTCATTGTCATTTAAGGTCTTCAAATCGTATTTTACTTCCAGCTGTTTGCTCTCTCCAATTTCCAGATCTGGTGCTGAATTCAAAATATCGCGAGCAACAGTGAAACCACTGGCTGGTGATTTGTTTATTACTATCGCGATTGCCAAGGAAATCACGAATGACCTGAAAAGAAGAAAACAAGTGGTAAGTTTTTATTTATTATGTACGAAGGAGCCAACTTCTATAACAAACTACCTATAGACATAAAAGAAATTAAATCAATTATACAAGAAAACTTTAAATAAATATACATTAAAAGATCTTTCCCAGCAAATATAAAAAACAACACAAACAAATATAATCAAAAATAAATAATAAACAAAAAATAAATTATTATGTAAGTATGTACAAATATTAACCGGAAACATTCTAATGAATCGCTATGTTCTACACTATGTCGTAGGCTTTAGTAAGCACCCTACCGGGTGCAATTTAATAGTTGTTGCGTGTTTACAAGAAAGTGTGTAAGAAAGTGTTTACAAGAAAGAACCCAAAAGTTTTGGGCAGTGAGTACCCTCACTGCCCAAAACTTTTGGGTTCTTTCTTGTTTCTTGTGTGTAACCTTACCTTCTTCTGATTTGTTAATTTTGTACTTGTAATGCTAAAATGATGAATGCTAAGTCGAAGTATTATTGTAACGTAGTTTTAAGATGCATATTTGTTTTTGTTTTTATCTACGCTTAACTGGCAGATAACATTGTAAACGTATTTATGTTTTTCTCTGTAAGTGAATTTGTAATTCTTTTGAGAAATAAAATATCTTTAACCGTAATTAAGTTTGCATTACAAAAATAAATTAGCATATTATGGACAATCATTTAAAAATACTCTAGCTGACAAAGCATCGGCGCTTGATGTTAAAAGAATACAAGTACAAGCGAAAATCCGAATGTGTGCGCTTTGAACTGCTTACCCAGACAACATATCGCGACGTCGACGACGACACAACTCTTGCGCTGAGTCTACGAGACTGTCATGCGCAGGCTGCGTCGGAGTGTGGTGCAGCCGCGCCGTGCAGGACAATGGGCGTGTTATCAAACATGGCGCCCACGTACAAGCGCTAGGAGTGTTATTATATAAATTGTATCATAATTAATGCTATATAATACACACTTCTGAATCAATTGTACTCGACATGTTATGACAGCGTTGCAGACGAAACATAATTTATTAGTGGAGCGCCTGGGGGTTTTGAGCTATATGTAAATAGTTACAGTGAATTTATTTAAATGGTCGAGCCGAAATTTTGTTTTTTGTTCTTAAAATAAATTGCAGTTTACTAAAAAAAAATGCTCTCGATTTATTCATTATTAATACAAAAAACTAAAATATTGGGGGCATATTTTATTTTAAATAGGTTTTTTTATGTAAACCTTGAATTTCGCAGTTACACTTATAAATAAAGTGTCGCCTTAAGGACCTTGGGACCTTAAGGCGGTGGTATTAGCGAACGGCCTTGAGTATCTGGGAGGAGTTACATATTTTCCCCGCGCTCCCCGTTACATTTTTACGCGCGCAGTGTGACTCGCGCTCTTCGCAGGAGGCAGCGCCATCGCGCCCTTAGATTTACTTTTATTCGATTTTGCTCTAAGTGCGCTGGTTTCCCACGTACGAAGTTTTCCTTCACTATTTGATAGAACTGGCTCTGCGCACATAACTTTCTCTCAAAAGTAAATAAATTGTAAGATTATAGATTGTATTGCTATTCCATCGTTGTCATAATGTAGCTACCTACTAGCTATGCATTAGATTTGTTGAACACTTTTAATTGTTTGTTTGCATTGAATAGGCTCCGAAAGACTAAACCGATTTGAAAAATTTTTTCACTGTTGGGAAGCTACAGTATGCCCGTTTACGTTCGCTGTCGTTTACATTTTATTTTTTTACGTTTAATTTTTTCTATTTCTTCTGCAAGAAGCGAAACGAAAACAGCACACCGCACATAGAACTGTCCATGTTGAAGGCACAATACCTACTAAAATGAGTAGCTTACCGTCTTCACAGCATATTCAGCGCTGTACGCAGTAGATAGAAGCGTTTCAGCGGAAATAACACGCTATGACGGCTTTTCTCATCCTTACGACGCTGTACGCGGCTGATAGAAGCAGAACTGTGTAAGTGTGACCAAAATCGTTCAGCGAAACGCTGAATAAGTGTGAGTAGTCCCTAACTCCTGATTTTAGAAACTTAGGAATCGAACCTACGTGTACGCTAACTACGATTCCTAACTTATGATTGGAATATGCGTCCTTACGGTTTCACGCATGAGGAAATCAATAAAACGTTGCATCGGAATCGCGTCGTTGCAATGTAATGCCTATTTCAATTAAGTACTAGCTACATAGGTATGTCGAGGGGCAGTCAAAGTGTACGTATTGATGCGCTACAGTATCGAACTGGTTGTTAATTAAATAACAGGTGATGTAATAACTAGGATACTCAAACTGTAAACGCCTGCTAGTTGAACGCGTGCGCAATTCTCATACGACACATACATACATTCAAGAATTCGTTTTATCAACTAGGTAACAACAATCTAAACCAAATAATTGATAGGCTTGTCGCTATTATGTGTTTACTTTGACTTACATTGATTAATTAAGCCGAATTAAATCAAGCCAAGTAGAGGATGCTATAATGTGAGCTATAATAGTAACGTGCTCGCGCGCAATCACTCAATGGTTTCTAACACAAGAAAAACACTAGAAAAAATGGAGCCGAGTGTTAATCATTCTATTTGCAATTTGTTTTCAGAAGTTTCTGTTTTTTAAATTCCAATGAATGCATTTGAGGTATCCGTACTTTTAGCCTATGGAGAGGCTAAAAGTACGGATACCTCAAATGCATTCATTGGAATTAGCAAAACATTGTTAAAATTAGGCAGTTTCTTTAACCAAACCACTGAAATTAAGTCATGCATCCTTGATGCTCTGATTGCATTCAAATTGAAAATGCCGTGAATACACCAACATGATGAGTAGATTCCCGATGTTAGTAAGTACCTACAGCTACCTACGACAGGACGCTCAAAAACATTAAATTTTCTACATATAGAAACAGCAAATAAAGAAATCACTTTTCGTAATTTCAATCAATCGCAGTGCCAGAATGATGTACGAGCATGTAATTTGTATGTATTTTTTTATTACTTCCTTTTCCTGTTCGATACAGGTGTTGCCCTGAAATCGCAATTTGAGAATTGACAGGCACGAAAGTCGTGCTTACAGCAGGACCTACAATCACTAAGTGTACTATGTAAATATTTGTTATTACGTCCCAAACATCGATCATGCGTAAATTTTCTCGGATTACCATATTGTTCTAATTTCTTAGCATTTTGCAAAGCATTGTTATTTTTTTTCTTTAGCTGCTTCATTGGTCCTGTGTTTGTACGATTGTTGATGTCGTTTTTAGGATCCATCTGTATGTACCTATGACTGAATATTCGGGACTAGGTTTTACCATATTATCCAGAAAATTAAAATTGTTAGTGTCAGTAATTATTTTGGTCTCCTTAATGTGCTCCATTACTTAAACGTACCCAAGCCTTATTTATCTTCAGAAAGGGGGATCCACATCTTACGATAAAGTTTGATCAGGAATTCCTCAGTTTTATTTATTTATTTAAACTTCATGTACATGTACATAGGCGGACTTAATACCACAAGGCATTCTCTACCAGTCAACCTTTGGGTTAAATAAGAAAACATAGTGATAGGGTACAAAAAATGTCTAAAAAACTAAGTTCTTGTAAACGAGAATGTATATACTTATATTGATACTAATACACATGTACATATAAAATAAACTAATAGATATCTTATAAAATGCCAAAAATTAAAAAAAAAATAACGAGAAACCTAATAATAATTATTATGACTAGACTTCAAATTAAGAGCGATTTGCAATGATCAATACTTAGTCACTGGGATTATCTCACTACGAGATGTAAGTAGTAGAACTTAAGGGCAAGAGGAGTCGTAGTTTAAAATTATTGATACGAGACGTTTGAGAAACTAGTACCCTGGAGCTTAAACGAGAGTAAGTAATTCTAAGCGACTGTTTAACCATACATTTTTGCTGCCTAAACGCCTCTTAACTTTAGTTTAGACGAGTTTGAATCGACAGCGTGGTGTCTGACTGCTGAATGCTTGTTACCTTTCTGATGGCAGAATACTGAAATGAGCAAAGGCCCTAAAATGATGCCTTGAAGGACACCTACAGGTTGACTTTACTGAGATTACAGTGCAACTAGGTTGGAAATAGGTACCAACAGACCCCGAGGGTGTACTATGCCATATAATATATGTTATAATATTATGTTAACGATACAAAATTGGATGAAAGACCATAACTTAGAAATAAACTTCTTAAAAACCAAAATTATGCAATTTAGGCCTTATAAAAAAAACCACTAGATATCAATTTTACGTTTGAAGGTGTGGAAGAAGTGGAATGTGTAGATACTTTTACTTTGTTAGGTCTGGAGTTAGATATTAATATGACATGGAAAGCACACATACAAAAAATAAAATCAAAGCTATCTAGTTTTATATATGCATTACGTGAGCTCAAAAAAATCAACAGATCTAAAAACAGCCTTATACACTTACTACGCTTACGCATACGCATGGCTTAAGTATGGAATAATTATTTGGGGAAATAGTGTTGACATAAATGAATTGTTTATCTTGCAGAAAAAATGTGTTAAGATATTGGTCCATATTGAAAACGACGAATCTGTTGTAGACCACATTTTAAAAAACTGGACATTCTAACTCTGACATCGATATATATATATTCTAGAAATTTGAGAGAGAGTATACAAACTTTTTTATTAAAATCTCTGACCAGCCCCGCCGATATGCATCGCGTTCACAATTCGAAAACACGCTCTTAATACCCCAATCCAAGTTAAATACACAGAACTAGCCCTTACGTTACATCAATAAAAATATACAACAAGATTCCAAATGACATCAAAAGGGAAGAAAATGACAAAATATTTTTAAAACGAGTCAAAAAATAATTAATTCAAAATTGCTACTATACGTTGAATGATTTTTTTAATGATGACTTCTAAATGGATTGACTTTTACTACCTTTACTTATTTATTGAATTTTGCTTTTTAATTTATTGACATTTAGTATTTGATTTTGAATATCTTTTTAACATGATTGTATTCTGATTATTATTAATGACATTATGTATTTGACCTTAATTTTATTCTATTTTATTGACATTTTGCTTTTGATTATTAGTTTTTGACATGATTGTATTTTGATTATTATTTTAGTGACATGATGTATTTGACTTTAATTTTATTTATTTTATTGACATTTTGTTTTTGATTATTATCTTATGGACATGATTGTATTTCGATTATTATACTAATGACCGAAATAAGAATGAATGAGATGTATTTGACTATAATTTTATTTTATGCGATTTTTTATTCTCCATTTTATCTATTTATTTTATTTTACAATTTTTTTATTAAAAATTATTTATTGAATGCTACTTGCTGTACTTATAATGTTATAAATTGTTGTGCCCGACAGGGTCCATGTGAACTTTATTTTAATTATAAGATCTTATAAACACATGTGATATACAATACAGAATTGAATTAAATTAAATTAAGTACCTACCTATTTAATTTTCAATTACGATTTCGAAAGATGGGTCCCTAGATTATGTAGATGGAATCATAACTTGATTCCATTTAATCTAAGTTCTTGCACCAGGCTCAAATCCCGGAACTAGATATTTTTTTTCCAATTCTAACCTGTAAGGAATTTATCAATGGCCAATGAATAAATATTTCAAAGTTATGATTAGATGAATAATAAAGTAATAACCTGACATTGGAATTGAATGAACCTAACTCAACAACTCAACTCAATGGATCAACTCTCTACTCAATGCTAGCAAAGTTACAAAACAATGTAAAAAGATCCGCACATTCAAGGCCGCGGAAGTTGTCTTCTTTGATTATCTAGGTACTATTTCAACAGATTTCTAAAAGAAGACTTGATTACTCGGATACTGGGACTGAACTTTCAAATCTGTATAAAAACACAACTCGCGTGCAACCTTGAACAACACTTTCGACAATTCCGGACATCAGTGATATCCCTCGAAGTGGGTTAATGAATATATCACACGGTAGCTACAGGCACAGGTGGATTCCTTGTAATCGCGTGCAAGAGTTACGAGTACACGTCATTGTGAAAGGTTTCCGATCACTTTACATAATTGGAAACATTCCTACTTCATCCCTTTTATGACTGTATTCAGAATAATTGGAGCTGAATACTGTAATGAGAAGTTCCGTGAATTAAACTAATGTTTTAATAACACGTTGTTAAAAATGGATGTCTTCCCTTAATGGTTTATTGTAACACCTCGCAGGGCCGCGCCGCCGCCGCCGGCACGAAATTGAATACAAAAAGCAACGCAGTGCGTCTTATCCGGAGACCGTATCAATTGTTGCAGTTGATTCTACGGAATATGAGCAAGGTCCTAACAATTATCTAGTTGCCACGGTGTCTGTGGGCAATGGCCTGGCAAGTGACAACACGCTAGTAATTAGTTAAGCACTGCGTTAATATGTGTTGCCTTACAACAGCGCTCTAGCTTCTAGTGCAAATGGTAGAATGTGTTGAACATTTAAAAAATAAAACAATGAACTAAGTAAATATTTTATTTTACTTGCATTAACATCAATGACGATGAGCAAACATGAACAGCGGAGACGTGTTAAGGGAGTCTTAAAATGGCATTCGTGTTTAAAAATATCGATCACTATAATACATCATAGCACGGATAAAAATAAACGTTTCAAAGTAGACAAGAAGAACATAGGCTGCCAAATCGCGATAAGTAAATACCCGATGTTTAAGACATTCAGATGCAATTATTGTCAATTAATGTCATAAACACCGGCTATTTTAAACTTTGGGTATTTGAAATTCGGCCGTTAAAAAAACCAACTGTATGAAATTCACTCGACATCGTCTTTATATGATCTTACTTAAGGCGACTACAGAAGTTACATTAGCAACTCTAATTGTGGTGGTTCAAACTTCATTTGAAATGCTGTTAGAATAAAGTTCTAATCATCTTGCACTACAAAGTGGTTGTTACGTCAGTCACTGCGGGCCGAATAGTGCGAATTGAGTGGTTTTTTGCGATTTACAAAAAATCTATTGATTGGACTAAAAAAAAAACACTATCATGCTAATATGTTGCTTGTAGAATTATTTGCCAAAAAATCAGAATGATCGCATGTATTTGAGTGTGGTTTTACTCGTTAAAAGAAATTTTTAGAGATAAGTTCGTGATTTTTTTTTATCGAGTAAGTTTTAGTTGTTATGTTTTCAAAACACTATCATACTAGCATATATCCTGAAGAATATCATATATTTTTCTGGTTTTGCTTATTGCAGTCATATGCTTTTTTGCATTATCTAACTCGCGTTTAGCTCTTGTAGTCCCCTTAATTGATGATTTTAGACGATTCGGTTCTTCGATTCGGATTTCTAGAGCATTTCACAAACAATGCCATCGATGGATTATTAACGATGACAAATAATGACAATAGTGAGTGCCATCGTATCTTGTGCTCGACCAACAGTTGTTTACGTGAATTATTTTCATGTGTACGGTGTACAATAGACGTAACTATTGTACACTTCAAAATAATTATAAACAAAAGTGAATAGCTCATTGTTGTGCACGAAGTAGACAAGTAAATAAAACATTATCGTGAGAAAAACATGACTCTTTTGCCAAAAGATTGACCGCAGACAGCAAAAGATACAAATAAAATTTCCCTGAAAACAACGTCACGAGCAATGAACTCACTCGAAGTTAGTCTTTAGAGACACACGACAATTCACAAATATAGAGTTTCGCAGTGGCCGAAATCGAAACTGTGGCCGAAACTAGGCTTTTTGGCCGAATGTGGCCGAAACCGAACTTTCGGTCGGACACTACAGTAATGACCCTACTGCGTCGGACATGAGGTTTCATGGGTGAATCTTTGGAGTTTGGGTAAGTTGGGTGACAGTGGCATCGCATGGGCAATGTGTCATGAGTAGATCGAGAGGATGGCAGATAAGAGTAAGTGGTAAGATAAGAGCAATGATGATCAAAAGTTTAAAGTAGGTACCTAGGTACCTACCTTCAGTATTGAAACCGTCTTCTGCTGCAGATCATAGAAGTAGATAGATCAGTTCTCGTAACTTCTTCCGAAATGGGACCCAACATCCCTATTGGTTTGTGTAGAAAACGCAAATGGACTTCTGACTCTGAGTAATATCACGTAATATTGTAGTATCACTTTCAAAATCATAGATCAGTCAAATCCTGACATCGACATGTAAATCCTAATCTATAAGCTGAGATTTTGCTATCAAATTTAAACTGATTAGAAGTTGTCACCAACAGTAGGCCAGTACCCATTTCACAACACAACACCTCCAGTCGTACTTACCCCCGTCGCACAAGGAGGCTACCTCCAATCCTTACCAACCGCCACGCTAACGCAACAACACAACACAAACGCAATCCGAGAACCAATGGCGCGTGCCACTGCCATCCTACCTGAGTGTGTGGTACCGGCACATGCTGGCTCCAGTCGGGGGACGCACGCCCGCGTTTCGCGGTGACCGCTCCATTACTGACGAGGCATTACCTCAGCATCGACGACAACGCTTCCTTCCATTGAGCAATGTACCTAACGCTAAGGACGACTGTTCCCGCGTAATTCGATGCTTCCTCAAGTTCCGGAGAGCGACCTTCGCGAATCAGTTTCACATGATTATTAGGTACGCGTCATAATTTGAATAGGCAATATTAATTAAGTTTAGCCGTGTTTAGAATGCAAGCTGGCTATTTTTACGTTAATTCGTAATTTGGGGTAACTTGAATGTATCATTCATTGCTCATCCTTACCTATTCGTTAATTAAAGGAGTTGATAATGAAAGCTAGCAATTTTAATATTGGTAAACGAAAATGATAGACCTGAGATTACCTATCTCATATTCTGAAACTTTAACACCTGTAATGTAATAGTACATTATGATATAAGTGCGATATATGATATCTACTTTCCAACGAAAAAAGAATCATCAAAATCGGTTCATAAACGACGTAGTTATACGCGAACACACATAATAGTACATTATGGTATAAGTGCGGTGAGTTGAAAATTACAGCCGAGGCGATATTGCTAGCCCGAGCCGTAGGGGAGGGCTATAAGAAAGCAGAGGCTGTAATTATTAAAGCGCACGTATGACATACGACGTTTAAAACATATTTGCGAGGAAATCAATAAAACAAATAAAAACAATACAGCGAAAAGAAAAAGCGCGCGGAATAAATTTTACTTGTTCCCAAATTAGCGAGGCGCGCGCATCAGCGCTTTTTTTTTAAGGCAAGGACACAAAAAACAGCCAGTATTACTATTAAGTAAATTAATATTTTTGTGTTTTTGTTAAGTACAGATTAATGGTTGTAATTTAGTGTCAAAATTAAATAAATTAAAGAATTAAATGTTTATTTATTATATTTCATCTCCCAAAGTTAATTTTATTCATAAAATATTGACCACTTTTCTGACATAAAAACTCTTTGCTAAGATTTAAAAAAGTATAAACCGTGCATTTTACTTTACAGCACAAGTACGTAATGAGATACATTACTATATTGAAATTGGTGAAATAAGAGACCCTTTACGAGCAAATGTGTTATATAAAAGATGACGTGTCGTATCGAATTGGGCTTAACGCGCCTACCGACCTACGGTGGTTTGTCTTTCTTAGGTAGGCTTCTAGGACCTATGTACAATTGTACATAATTATGTATATATATCAAGTATCTGAAACCGTACTTATTTCTCGTGTTGTTGCGAAGAATTTAGCTAAATAAACAAATAAATTCAATTAAATAGCAATTCAAAGTTTTCATTAACTCGTAAAAAAATTTAGAGATAAGTTCGTCGTTTTTATCGAGTAAAAATAGTTGTACTATGTTTTCAAAACACTATCATACTAGCATATATTCTGAAGAATATCATATATTTTTCTGGTTTTGTTTATTGCAGTGACGGACGTAGAAACGTGCCTACCTACTACTAAACGCGAGTCTAGTAGTAGGTAGGCACGTTTCTAGGTCCTTCAGTAATATAGGTAGACCGTCAGCGTCAGCTTATACTTTTGGATGTTTTAGTGGTAGCACCCAGTAGGGCTCCAGTAGGGCAATGTTATTGGATTTTTCCATTAGGAATTTCTCAGTAGCAGCCACGGAGCTCCGATTTGTGATTGATGGCAATATGCTCGCGCTTTATTACAATGGACTTCAATCTATGTGAAATATAAATATACAGGGTGTAAACCACCTCATCCCGAAGCCGTTAACCAAGCATTCTGTACATCAGACTAAGTAACTACGCAAAAGTTATTGCTGGGAAACGACTTTTTTTTTTGGGGTGAAAATCATATTTTGTGGTAAAACTCAATGTAACGCACTCAAAACGTTGTGCTGATGGATGGATTGAATAGTATGGGGGTCGTGGAGGTGTTTAAAGTAAAAATCTAACATTAAAAACTTTTATTTAAAATTAACCTTTAAAAAGTTGGAACTTTGACCCCAATATCTCCGTAACTAGAAGGTTCCCAGGTATGGTGTAGATTAAAAAAATGATCGCAATGACGGGGAAAACAAGTGCCTAGGTTTTTTACACCCTTTATATCTTCACTATGAGAAATAAAATATTTTGATTTTGACTCAAACACTAATAATACACCATAATACAATAATTATTAGGTACCTATAGGTACCTAATAATCTCTGCCTAATCAAAATATTTAATGATTGTTCTTATTTTGACTGCTTTACAGCATGGCTGACTGCTGTGGCCTAATCAGTTAGGTTGGTGCAGCACCAACCTAGCTGAGCTAGCCGTTAAGGATCGAAGCAACGGACATAGATTCAATCGCACATAATTACTGTTAGTAAGTGAGTCTCACTGCTACTACTGGCTCTTTTACGAGTTTGACGTGAACTGGGTCTATCGTGTCTATGTGCTAGCTACAATACAACGTCGTGCCGAGCATACATCATAAGTACAAGTTCACCGCGCATTAGTACCACAGAACATTATGATACATACATAGCTGTAATCAAGTGTAATAAACACGTAATGATTACATCGCACTCGATTTACTTGTGGAGTTGTGGCTATAGTTCTTCGTCGAACAGTGTTATGTCGCTTTCGTAATCGGCGCCCATTGAAAATGTATTCAAACCTATTATTGCTTTTCCTTCCTGCTTTGAATATAACATAATGACGGACCAGACCGTACATAAGTGAAAACGTAATGTTTAAGTTTTGCAGTGTAAATTTAAATTAATACCTACGAGCTTTGTATTAGATCCGTAGCCAACATTTATTTTTAATTTATTTATTTTGCCTGTTTTTAACCGACTTCTAAAAAAGGAGGTTTCTCAATTCGACCGTACCTATATTTTATATTTTTTTATAACACATTTGCTCGTAAAGGGTCTCTTATTTCACCAATTTCAATATCGTAATGTATCTCATTACGTACTTGTGCGTTATTGTAAAGTAAAATGAACGGTTTATCAAGATGCTCCGTCTAAACCGAACGGTACTTTTTTTGTTTTTATGTCAAAAGTGGTCAACATTTTATGAATAAAATTAACTTTGGGAGATGAAATATAATAAATAAACATTTAATTCTTTAATTTAATTATTTTTGACAATAAATTACAACCATTTATCTGTAACAAAAACACAAAAATATTAATTTACTTTATTAGTAATACTGACTGTTTTTTGCCTCTTTGCCTTAAAAAAAGCGGTGATGCGCATCGCTAATTTGGGAACAAGTAAAATTATTCCGCGCGCTTTTTCTTTTCGCTGTATTGTTTTTATTTGTTTTATTTGTTTCCTCGCAAATATGTTATAAAACGTCGTATGTCATACGTGCGCTTTAATAATTACAGCCTCTGCTTTCTTATAGCCCTCCCCTACGGCTCGGGCTAGCAATATCGCCTCGGCTGTAATTTTCAACTCACCGCACTTATACCATAATGTACTATTATGTGTGTTCGCGTATAACTACGTCGTTTATGAACCGATTTTGATGATTCTTCTTTAGTTGGAAAGTAGATATCTCAAGGAAACCAGGATCTGATGATGGCATCCTAGAGAAATCGAGGGGAACCTTCGAAAAATCGTAGTGCGACTAGTGCGTTTGTTATTTTTTTTTCATTAAGAATTATAAAGCACTACTATTTAATGAAGGTCTGGATCTGATGATGGAGCAGAAAGACATTCGAGGGAACTCCTCAGCGATTTACAGCAATTACCGGTGGTGTATAAGCTTGATTAATTTGTATTGATGAGAACTTTACACCTAAGATGGGTTGTGACTTTCGTTAGAGGTCTGATGATGAAGACGAAGAACTTTGCACCCATATGGGTTATAAGTGCCATTACAGGTCTGATGATAGAGACCATAGACAGTTGAGGGAATTCCTCAACGATTTACAGCAGTTACCTTTTGTTGGGCTTACTTCAAACGGTTCAATATGCCAAAATGTTCAGGGGGCCTAAAATGGCTGCTTTATCAGAATCATAATATGAATCACGTTAAAAATTTAAAAGTCTAGAAATGGTCTTTATTTTCATGAAAATAAAGAACATTTTAAGAATTTTAAATTCATATTATGATCATGTTATAGCGGCCATTAGGCCCCCTGTTCGTACAAAAATAATACCTAATTAAGATTGAATTTTGCATAGCAAATGTTTGTACTTATAGGATATACCTATTACAACTAAAAACTTTTCTGCAAAAAAAAACCGACTTCAAAAAAGGTTCAGTATTATTTTTTGAAAAAGGTGTTTTTTTTTTTAAATCAAAAGCATTTATTTCAAGTAGGCCAGTTACAGAAACTTTTGAATTGTCGAAACAAAGATGAAAATTAAATGTAGCTACAGTCCCAGTCACAAGACATAAAAACTGTGAAAGTACTGAAGTTGCCCATTCCCTAGCGTAGATCTCTATGGAGAAGAACGGGCAAGAAACTCCATGGACACTCTTTTAAATCAAAATATTGTTACAAAATCTTGGTTACATGTTGAGACGGTATATTTAGCATCCAGAAGTGAAGATGTTCAAAATAAGTCAACGAGGTACCAAAATCGGAAAATATAAATCTCACAGCCCTTTTCAACCGGAGTCTCTCGCGACCAGTCACCATTCCATGTCGTCTGTTAGTGTCACCTCTTTCCATAGAAGTAACATGTGCTGCATACAACCTCATTTCTTCATAATACTTCGTAAGACTTCATTTCTTCCCAATACGGGTTTCCTTCCTCCTGACGCCAAGTCGCCCTCGACTTGAAAGCTGTTGGTTGCATCTGCGAAGCGATGATCCTGATGACGCACTGCTCCATCACCAGCGCGTCTTGCGCCAACAGCGGACGCACGTGCTCCAGCAGCACATACTGCACCAGCAGCGCATACCGCGCCAGTAGCGCGTACTGCACCGATAGCACGTACCGCTCCAGCAGCGCGTACTGCGCCAGCAGTGGCAGGTGCACGTGCTCCAGCACGTCCTGCGCCAGCAACGCGTCCTGCGCTAGCAGCGACAGATGCACGTGTTCCAGCAGCACATACTGCATCAGCAGCGCGTACTGCGCCAGTAGCGCGTACTGCGCCGCAGTGGCAGGTGCAAGTGCCCCAGCACGTCCGAGCGCGTCCTGCGCCAGCAGCGGCAGACGCACGTGCTCCAGCGCGTCCTGCGCCAGCAGTGACAGACGCACGCGCTCCAGCAGCGCTTACCGCACCAGCAGCGCGTACTGCACCGGCAGCACGTACCGCGCCAGCAGTGCGTACTGCGCCAACAGTGCACACTGTGCCAGCAGCACGTACCACGTACGCCAGCAGCGCATACTGCGCCAGCAGCGCGTCCTGCGCCAGCAGTGACAGACGCACGCGCTCCAGCAGCGCTTACCGCACCAGCAGCGCGTACTGCACCGGCAGCACGTACCGCGCCAGCAGTGCGTACTGCGCCAACAGTGCACACTGTGCCAGCAGCACGTACCACGTACGCCAGCAGCGCATACTGCGCCAGCAGCGCGTCCTGCGCTAGCAGAGACAGACGCACGTGCTCCAGCAGCACATACTGCATCAGCAGCGCGTCCTGCGCTAGCAGCGGTAGACGTGCGGCGCGGCCCGCGCGCTCAGCGACGTATACCTTGGGACACACCCGCACGCTTGGCGACACACGCCTTGGGACAAACCCGCATGCTTGGCGACACACGCCTCGGGAACAAACCCGCATGCTGTGCGACACACGCCTCGGGAGCAAACCCGCATTCTTGGCGACACACGACTTGGGAACACACCCTTCGCTATCTCTGAAATCATAAGTAGTTAAGAAACAGCACTCACTTCTGGACACATGCCTGACATTTCCGGGGGTTTAACCGGGGAGTCACTTGATGCCGGTATTTTCCGTGAGCTCGGTCACACCTGACCAAAGCCTTCTATAACGCCTAAATATTTGACTTCAGCAGTGAAATTTATTGAAAATCCATATTGGTTACCCGGTCATTTAGCCAAACTTTAGCGTCGCCCTTGAAACAGGATGCTACTCGTGAAAAGCACTCAGTTGTACCAACCGTGCAAGACTACCGCAAGGTCCAATTTGTCACATCACACGTCATTGTCGTGTATGTTTCGATCAAAATTTGTGAAGATATACAACCATCCTAGTGTGTCGATGGTTTGTTGCTTAGCAATGTTTGTTATATCTGTCTTGTGACTTTACCTAAAAATATATTCCTTCTAAACAATAAAACAAAGTTTTATTATAAACTTTAATTCTACATCAACGGCAACTTATCAATTATAAGCTTTAATTAGATAAAGCTTCACATGGTAGCAGAGCGAAAAAATGTAAGTTATTAGAATAAAAACGAAAAGAAAAAAAAACGATATGTCAATTGTAAGAATCCAACCTTTAGGAAAGGAAAACTATGATACGTGGTGTATACATGCAAAAGCATACTTAGTAAAAAATAAACTATGGGCATGTGTAAAAGAATATCCAAAGGTAGATGCGTCTAAAAATGATCTTGACGATGACGAAATGGCAAAATCGGAGTTGATGTTGTTGATAGCGCCTTCAGAACTGAAACAGGTAAAAAACTGTAAATTTACCAGAGATGTGTGGACTACTCTTGAATCCATCTATGCTAGTAAGGGTCCAGCCAGAAAGGCTACCCTACTAAAGCAACTTATATTAGCAAAACTAGAAGAAGGTTCAGATACACGCGAGCATTTAAAGAAATTCATGGATACAGTTGATAAATTAAAAGATATGGATATTGATATCAACAGTGATCTATTGTCAATCATGATGCTCTATAGCCTTTCTTCGGAATACGAAAATTTCAGGACTGCAATTGAATCTCAAGACTCGCTTCCAGACCCTGAAAAGCTAAAGATTAAAATTATAGAAGAGAGTGATGCACGTCGTCGTGACATCCCTAGTACTAGCGTAAGGAATGACGCTGAAGAAAGTTTCTACACTTTTTGCAAGATCTGTAAAAAGAAAGGCCATGACACGTCCAAATGCTGGTCTAAAAATAATAATACAGGCAAGAAAAATAATAAGAAGCCTAAGAACAGCTATACTAAAAAGGACGGTAAATAATCAAACCTCTTCAGTAGCTACTTCATAAATGACAAAGCCCAAAAATGCTGGATACTTGACAGTGGATGTACGTCACATATGACATTTTCAGATAAGCCTTTTATTGAGATGAAGAAAATTTCAAAAACCCTTAAACTCGCTTCAAAGGACAAAACTGCAGAGATAAAAGGGTCAGGGAGTGCAGAAATAGAAATTGAAGAAGGAAAAATTGGAATAACTGATGCACTTTATGTACCAAGCCTGTGTGCTAATCTTCTATCTGTTGGAAAAATGACTGACGTAGGACTCACTATTCTATTCACTAAGAAGAAGGCAATAATTAATTATCACAAGCGAGGAATACAAATGCAAGCAGTGAGAGAAGACGATGGTCTATATTATCTCCAAACCAAAAATAATAATGTTGACAGACATAGAGCCAATGCTACAGAATGTAATAATGACGCAGCAAAAGAAGTGGAGTCAGATGCTATTAAACAATGGCACTGTAAAATGGGACACATGAGCGAAAGGGACTTGAAGCTCGCCTTAAAGAATGAAAGCCTGATTGGATTAGACTTCAACTATAATAGTTCTTTAGATGAATGCGAAATATGCATAGAAGGGAAATTGAGCAGAGTGCCTAGCAATAAAAGTGACAAATATAATTCACGTACGAGTCAGCGTCTTGAGATCGTACACAGTGACGTCTGTGGACCACTTAAACAACCTTCACTGAATGGCAACAGGTATTTTGTAAGTTTTATTGATGACTACAGTAGATACTGCCGAGTATACTTTATTAAAAATAAAAACGAAGTATTACAAAAATTCATAGACTACAAGGTAGAAGCAGAGAACTTCACAGGAAACAAAATTAATTGATAACGGTACGGAATACCGAAATTTCAAGTTTGACTCATTTCTGAAGCTACATGGTATAGCAAGGAGATTGACAGCACCATACACTCCACATCAAAATGGAATCGCTGAAAGGAAAAATAGAACCCTTATAGAAAAAGCAAGATGCATGGTGTTGGAATCAAAAGCGCCATGTGTTTATGGGCAGAAACGGTTTATACAGCAAATTACTTGTCAAACCGAAGCGTTAACCAGAGTATTGAAAACCAAACACCATTCGAAAGATGGGTAGGTAGAAAACCCTGCGTTAATCATCTATATGTATTTGGTGCTAAAACGTTCATTCTAAAGAAAGGAAAACATGAACACAAATTTGCTTCAAAGGCAATTTCTGGTATGTTCGCTGGTTACTCAGAAGTATCAAAAGCGTTTAGAATATACGTCCCATCGAAGAAACGCATTCTTGTTTCCAAGGATGTTCGAATTTTAAAGAAAATGTTCTACGAAGATGGTAAAAATGTAATTTCTGTTCCTTTTCAAGAATTAAATGATCACAAGCGATTAAACGAGACAGACAGTGAACTGGATGAAACAGAAATATATTTAAAAGGTACTACAAATGAAAATGCTAGTAGACAGCAAGCAGTGCAAGATAATGTTATTGCTAGCTCTAACGAGGTACCTATACAAAATGAAAATAACGAGTTGTATTATGACACTCTCGGGACTGATGACGGCAGTGAAACTGCTGTTCAACCAAATGAAAACGACATAGATGTCGATGCATCCGTTCTTGTCCCAGAAGAACGGAGGACATACAATCTTCGTGATAGATCACAGATTGACAGACCTAAAATATTTGAGGATTATATTATGGCAGCCATGGATATGGATAATGACACAGAACCTCAAACGTTTAAAGATGCTATGAATAGCAAGGATAAGGTCAAATGGTTAGAGGCTATGCAAAATGAAATGGAATCATTGAAAGAAGTGAAGACTTGGGAATTAGTCGACCCTCCGAAAAATCGTAAACCATTGCCATGTAAATGGGTTTACAAAATAAAGAACAATCCAGATGGTACAATTGAACGACATAAGGCCAGATTAGTAGTAAAAGGTTTTTCACAAAAACCTGGCGTTGATTATCAGAAGACTTTCAGTCCGGTAGCCCGCCTCAGTACTATAAGAGCTGTCTTAGGAATAGCTGCTCGATAAAACTTGGTACTTCAACAGTTCGATGTATCGACTGCGTTTCTAAACGGAGCTGTAAAAGAGGAAATCTTTATGAAGCAGCCAGAGGGATTCAATGATGGCACTAAGAAAGTGTGCAAACTTAAACGCAGCCTCTACGGGCTGAAACAAGCTCCTCTATGCTGGAATGTCTGCATATCAGAGTTTCTTATAAATTCAGGATTCAAGCAAAGCACAAAAGATCCTTGCCTTTACTTACGTGAACAAGTGTTAATTGCGCTTTACGTAGATGACGGTTTGGTGGCTTCAACTAGTGAAAATGCTGGAAGGAAATTTATTGAAGAGCTGAAAAATAGGTTTAAAATAACCACAAAACCGGCCTCTTACTTCCTTGGACTTGAAATTAATAAAACCAAAGATGGTTGTATAACCTTAAACCAAAGGTCATATTCTAAGAAGATACTTGAAAAGTTTGGAATGACTAACTGCAAAGCTGCTGCAACGCCGGCAGTAAAAATTGGCACAGATGAAGAAGAAGATGATGAATCAAATTCGTCATTTCCCTATCGCCAAGCTGTGGGAGCCCTAGCATACCTCATGGTCGCTACAAGGCCAGATATAAGCTACGCTGTGAGTGTTGCGTCAAGGCATCTAGAAAGTCCTACTAAGTTTGATGTGATGAGAGTCAAGCGAATTTTTAGATACTTTAGGGGTACGATAGATAAAGGACTTGTCTTCGCAAAAAGCCGGGAAAAGAGGCTGATATGTTTCAGTGACGCTGATTTTGGTGGTGACACAACGACTGGCCATTCGACGTCAGGGATGATTTTCCTATTCTCCGGTCCCATCATGTGGAAAAGCCAAAAACAACCAAGAGTAGCAATCTCCTCAACGGAGGCCGAACTCGTAGCCATGACAGAAACTGCGAGAGAAGCTTTATGGCTAAAAGAACTCCTGGAGGAATTAACGGACTTAACAGACCTGAATGAAAAACCGACAATTTACGTTGACAATGAGTCTGCTATATGGTTGTCTGAGAACCCACCTTATGAGTTCCATACGAGAACAAAACATATCAAGATAAAACATTTCTTCATTCGAGAATGTATTCAGAATGGAGACTTCGCTGTCAAACAAGTCGCTACAGAATTGCAATTAGCGGACATGTTTACGAAGCCATTGTTTGGACCAAGACTGAACATGCTAAGCTGATTTGTCCAAGCTCTAAAAAGTATCGTGGATGTGAAGATATACAACCTTCCTAGTGTGTCGATGGTTGGTTGCTTAGCAATGTTTGTTATATCTGTCTTGTGACTTTACCTAAAAATATATTCCTTCTAAACAATAAAACAAAGTTTTATTATAAACTTTAATTCTACATCTACGGCAACTTATCAATTATAAGCTTTAATTAGATAAAGCTTCACAAAATTACATACGTAGTAACTACGTGACCTCGCGGGCTGTAAAGATCTTAAAATTTCCACAAACGTGGTACTGAGGACATGGCTTTGGAACTGTTTCAATCGTTTGTACGAATGGTTGTTGAAAAACACTCGGAGTTCTTTGCACGAACTCGTTGCGGAACATTGCTCAAGATTACGGGGCTAAGCTTAGAAGCTTACGCGAAGTGACCTCACAAACCGGGTTCTCAGGGTTAGTTCTTCACTACTAACACAATTGCCTCGCGAGCCACCTCTAGATCAATCTCTTGAACGACCGTGGTCACGCCTTCTCAGCATATTTATCACAAAGTTTGATATTCAATCACACACACGTGAAATAATGCAAGCAATGACAGCAATGGTAAAGATAAAAACGAAAAAGACTAAAATCACCATTTTGACCATCGGTTGAACAGCAATTGTTATTTCGTTCCTTGAATTTTTTTTTTTACTTTAGTGGGCAATATAAGTTCACTATCCCACTTCTGAATTAAGCATCCAGAAGTGAAGATGTTCAAAATAAGTCAACGAGACACACAAAATAGGAAAATATAAATCTCACAGCCCTTTTCAACCGGAGTCTCTCGCGACCAGTCACCATTCCATGTCGTCTGTCAGTGTCAACTCTTTCCATAGAAGTAACATGTGCTGCATACAACCTCATTTCTTCATAATACTTCGTAAGACCTCATTTCTTCCCAACAGTATATTATGTGAGAACAATGTAGCAAGATGTGCACGGTAAAGTATCCATAGTAAAAACAAACAAAAAAAAATACTTACAATTCAAAAACAAGATAATTCATTCAAATAGGCCATGGCAACTGAGAGATGACCAGTCACAACTGATAGCGCCCGTTCACGCGTACATACATGACGCATGGATCAGCACCATTCAACTCAACCACAGATATATTTCAACCATTTTGAAGGGAACTAAATGATCCGACACACGCGCCTCCATCAGTGAGACATTGGAGTGAGCATGACATACTCACAACCGCCAGGGTACATTCAAGTCATGAAAAGACGTAGTTTTCCAGTGAATGATAGTTTTCTAGTACATAGTACTCACACAATATGGGCTATGCGAATAATACTAAACAGATTGAATTTATACAATGCAAAGATAGTTGTACAATCTTCAGCAGCTCCAACAATACTTTTTAATGCTATCAATTTATGCGCGCCTGTCCTTGTGGAGCAGGACCAGCATTGAGCCAAGCATTTTTACAGGGACATAATTGCTCAACTTGTAATAAATATGCTTGCTTACATAGTGTGTGTTTAATGCATGTTTTAAATTTCGTCTCATTCAGTTCAAGAATACTTTGTGGAATTATATTATAGCATCTCAAGACTCATCTTTCATGGGGTACTGACCCCATGAAAGATGAGTCTACTTTAGAGAGTCTAAACTCTGGCTGAATTAGTTGGTCCCTATTTCTAGTACTGTAATAGGGAATATGCACGTAATTTTTTCTTCACTTGAATCAATAAAATACAGTACTATCAACCCAAGAAAAGTATTAAAAGTTAAGTTCATCTACCGCTTGTCGCACAAAAATAATAAAAAACTCCTGCAATTTTCTACGACAGTTCAAACGTCCGTAGCTGTCGCGGCCATGATGTGACGTCATTATCCACAATCTGCCTTGCTTACATCAAATTTGTTTGGCCTTAATAAAATCATTTTACCAATTGTATGTGCTTTATTCAAGTAAAAATTGCAATAACGATATTATTACAATTTTTTTTGTGAAACTTTTAGCACTTTTCAAATAAAAATGTTTTTTAACTTTGACGTTAATACCGGCGTTATCGAGGACGGTGTGTTTTGACAGTGCGTTCCGTTTTACCAAAAACATGTTACATAAAACAGTAAATTGTAAAATAAGTGATGTATTAGAAACTTAAACAAGTGTACCACAATGTTTTTATGCGCCAATACAAGGCATTTTTCATAAATAAAAAGAGTTTTGTATTTCATGCATACTCCCTATGTCTGTCACCTCTTTTACCAAAAAGATGCAGATTTTTGCTGACGTACGTTATGTTTTCGTAGATGTATTGACAATGACGTCATTCTTACCATTACCGGAATGTATTGTAGAATTTGTAGAGAATTACTTAAATTATAATAATATGTTATTGTCTAATAAAAAATATTTTATATTCCTTCTGTTGACAATTTTTTAAGGTTTTTTTGTTTTGTGTTGTGTAACTTTGAAACACACTGGTCTTAGTTACCTAATTTTAGGTTTGTTTTACATTTAGTTAATGTATTTTAAAATGAGCATCTAAAGCTAATTTAATGTTTGAATGTGAACCAATCACAAATTCCGGAAACCATCCAGAACTTGTTTTTAAAGGGATTCAATGCAAGATTACTTAATTGCGAAGGTGGCCCAGACTCAATCTGGAGAGAACGCTGGAAAAAACTTTTAAATTTTCACAGTAAGCAATATAGTATCCCACAAGGAAATGTAGGCAGACAACTAACCACACTCCTAGCCACTGAAATAAAATATCTCACAAACAAACTTCCTGGAGAAGGTATCTCTGAAAGAATATTTATCTTATGTAGTACAATACTACAGAGAGACAATTTAGTTAAATTAGGCCAGGATATCAGGCAAACACTTCAAAGAAGAATGGAGATGTGGAACTCAGGTCATTATAATAATAATAAATAATAATAATCATTTTATTTCAGACAAATTATTTCACATCCATATAAATTGTTAGTAAACATGACTTTTAAAAACTATGTTAGTAGAACATGTAGGTTTGTCATGAAATGCATAAACGGGCAATCAAATTTCCCCGCAATGACTTTCAGGAGACTGTTTGAGCTGCCCCGTACCCTCTGCAGTATCGACGCAGCACGCTTACGTCTGATAGCTACGAAGCCATCAGTGTGCGCATCAGCAAACATTCCCGACGCACTACAGAAGCGTGGCAGCCCCAGCAGCATCCTGAATGCATTGTTATACTGAACTCGAAGAGCATTGATGGCTCTCTGCGTACAGCTTGTCCAGAGGCTACACGTGTACAGTGTCTGACAATATGCTTTAAAAAGCGTCACTTTCACTTCAGACGTACAGCGAGTAAACCTACGGACAAGCATGTTGCATCGAACCGCCAATGCTCTTCGCTCCCTTTCTACATCCAGGTCATCATTGTTGTCTGCGGTAACAATATGGCCGAGGTATTTAAATTCTTGAACACGATTCAAGACATTACCTGCTAGCTTTACGGAAGGAAACTTATCTGAGGACTTTGCTCCAAAAATAAGAACCTCACTCTTTTTGGCATTATATCTTAAACCGTGCTCCTCAACATACCTCTCACAAACATCCAACAGCTTTCTCAAGCCTGATATTGAAGGGCTCAAGAGTGCCATATCATCGGCGTAACTGATGTTATTAAAAGCCAATCCATCTAAATAACAACCTGCCTGCAAGCTACTGAGCTCAACAATAAGACCGTCTATGTACAAGTTGAACAAAATCGGAGAAGTCAAACCACCCTGTCTGACCCCGCATTGCAACTTATACTCATCAGAACTAGCATCCGCCCAACGCACACAGTTTACTTGGTGACCATACCAGTACCTAAATATATTTATCAACTCTAATTGCATATTTGCTTTGCGTAATTTACCCCACAGTATATCATAATTTATCATATCAAAGGCTTTTGACATATCAAGGAAGCAAGAAAAGACAGGACTCTGATTATCTACGTAATACCTCACTGTCTTTTTTAGACACATGATGGCAGTCTCTGTTGACAGTCCCTGGCGGAAGCCGTGCTGAGCATCATGTAACTTAATATTCTTCCGTAAAAAGGTGTTTAAGAGACTGTCAAAAACCTTTGCGATAATCGTCGCCAGGGAGATCGGTCTGTAGTTTGACTTATCCGACATGTCACCAGTTTTGTTTTTAATAATCGGCACCACTACAGTTTTCATCATGTCACTGGGCAGATACGAATGTGCGATACAAAAATTATACAGCAATGCTAAGACTCGGGGCAGATGCTTACCAGCCTGTCTTAAATGTTCAACACTGAGCCCGTCGTGACCGGGTGACTTACCACGTTTCATCTGACTAATAGCATTTCTTACATCTTTAGTTGTAAATCTTGTAGAAAGATTTGTCATTTGGGACGACGCAGTACTAAATTCAACGTCACCCGACGACGGCGAGGGTCCCAGCGGTGGATCAATAACAAAAACATCTTTAAACAAGTTAGAAATATCAGTGGCGTCAGACAGTCCATCGACACTCACCGGGAGGACAGGTGCATGATTCATGTTTTTAGTGCATTTCCAAAAATCCCGAAAATTATTTTTGTCGTGAAGTGAGGCCATCCGATCCATAACTATTTGGTCCTGGTTGTCTTGGCACCATTTAATTTTAGCTTTAAACATCTTCCTAGCTTTAACCATATTATTGTACAATTCACCGCGGGAGGGTTTGCCCGCTGACACCCATACAAGAAAACTTAGTCTGGCCTCCCGATGAGCCCCGCTAACATGCCGATTCCAACCTTTAATATAACCTCCTTTTCTTTTACAATGCGGCCCATCAAATGAAGCAACTGCAGCGTTGCTCAGAATCATTACTAAATTATTATATAATTTGTCAATAACTAAACGATGTTCTAATATATTACAATTAATGTCACAACAATTACGGAAGTCATCAGGAAAATCAATAAATTTTAAATCATTATTACATAGTTCATTATAGAAAGTCATCTGTTGCAAATGTCTATTACCCCATAACATTTTATTTATTTTACTGTTACTATTATTCATAGAATTTAAAATTGGATTAATAAAATTAAAATTACAATTTATAAATAAGGGAAAGTGGTCAGACCAGGTTACATCATATTTTACATTAACACTAGTAACTGACTGATAGGCTGACTCCGTCACCACACAATGGTCGAGCCATCTTTGACACCCATGAGCCTCGCTAATAAAAGTGTACGCACCAGAGTCAATACCTAACATGTTTATGTCCGCACACATCCACTTTTGTTCCACGCAAAAACTGCGTAACTCGTTACCAAAAAGTTCATTGGGATGGGAATTAAAATCGCCTAGAATATATGCAGATCCTACCTGCTGCTCCTCAATAATTGCATGAATCCTACTTAAACAGTCTGTGAAATCACTTAGGTTCTCTGCACAGTTGGTCGGCATATAAACACTGAACACCAAGATTGATCTATCACATAACACTATTTTAATCGCTGTTACACGCACTGACTCACAGTCAATCACAGACACATTCGAAAACGCGCTTTTCTTCCACAGCAGTGCGACCCCTCCATAAGGCCTGCCATGTAGCAAGCCCGCTGACGTGTCCACTGCCGATGTTCCGGTGTAACTAAAGTCAGCGTCAATTCCACCAAGACAATTCAGGTCATGAGGCATAAGCCAAGTTTCCTGCAGCGCTATGATATCTGCTGATCTACATAATATCCTCACGCTATCTATAGATCGTTTGACCGATTTACAGTTAAAACTAACCATGACACACTGTTGGTTTTGCATTGTACTCATGTTGTAGTTTCGTTATCGCTAATCCTTTTATTTACGATAAATTAATTGCAGAAACTCTAATGTGCAACTCGAAATTAGCATCAAGAAACAAGACATTGATCATACTGTCCGAATATTTGGCCGCCTCATGTTACAAGGAAAAATTAGACAAGCAAATAGATGGATAACGGAAAGATCAGGGGGCGGAATCTTGGACCCTCCTATTATAGATGCTGCGAACGCCATTAACGCGCTGAGTCGCCCAATCGCTCTCTGGAATGCTAGAATCTACTGGCCGCGCTGTGCAATATTTATTTTTAACACATATAGAGGCTTCGCAGTCATTTGCCTATCAGGCTCAAATGAATTTATCTTAAGCAAGGAAGGAACAACACAGGGTGATCCTTTAGCAATGCTAATGTATGCAGTCGGAATTATACCTTTAATCCAAAGCTGCAAAGACCCTGGAAAATATATACAAAACTGGTATGCTGATGACTCTGCTTGTTTTGGTAAACTTAAACACGTAAAAGAATGGTTAGAAAATCTGATGAAACAAGGCCCGAAATACGGTTATTTTCCAGAACCTTCTAAAAGCTATATAATAGTCAAAAATAAATCAATTGAAGAAGCCAACAGAATATTTGGAAACTTTGGGGTGAAGATTGTACTTTCACATCGGTTTTTGGGCGGTGTCATCGGTAATGAGAACGGACGAAAAGAATACATCAAAGATAAAGTTAACGGATGGATTGAATGTATAAGACTACTATCAAAAGCAAGTAAAAAACATCCACAACTTGTACATCCAGCCTTTACAAAATCACTCCAATGCGAATGGAGATACTTACAAACAGTCATGGATAATACCTGTGAGGAATTCCACTCATTAAAACAAACCATCATGACAACGCTGATACCATCAATCTTAGACAGTGAAATAACGTCATTTGAACATGAACTATTCAGTCTACCGGTGAAACTTGGCGGTTTAGGTATCACCGACCCCATGAATAACAACGACTATATACGTTATAAAACTTCGTTAGAATCAAATAGAATACTAATGCATGCCATCAAATCTAATGAAAAACTAGACTTATTAACCCATATAACTGATGCTACAAAGACTGTCAAAGAAGAAAAACTATCGCGGCAAAAGAGAGACGCTGAAAAAAGTAATTTCATAATATCTAAACTACCAAATAAATTGAAAAGATGTATCCAAAGAGTTGTTGAAACGAACTCTTCACAATGGCTAACTATCATCCCGACCTCCGCTAACAATACAGATCTCACAGCTACCCAGTTTAGGGATGCTTTAGCTATTAGATACGCTCACGAACCTGCAAACCTCCCAGAGGCTTGTGACGGATGCGCAGAGAGTAATTTCGACTTTAATCATGCACTAAACTGCTAGAAAGGAGGATTAATAAAAAAAGGTCACGATCAACACAGAGATGACTGTAAGAATTGGGCTGAGCTAGCTTGGGAACTGGCACAATAGAACCCATAATGCAAGACGCAAGTATCAATCAACCAGCACTTATTAGGTGATATGTTATTAAACAGTGTGTGGGAACCTGCAAGGAAAGCGTTCTTCGACGTTCGCATTGTAAATGCTGACGCTTCCTCTTACAGCAACCTCACTTGGCAAAAAACAGCAAAGAGACATAGCCGAGAGAAACATTTAAAATACGACCGAACAACTGAAGACTTAAGAGCCTCATTCACCCCGTTAATCATTTCATGCGACGGAGCCATAGGAACTGAATATAACAGTTTTTTTTAAAAAAACCGCATCAAAGCTTAATGAGAAATGGGAAAACGCATATTCTCAAATAGTGTACTGGTTGAAAGTTAAAATACATATCTCAGTTATAAGAGCATTTTCAATGAGAGTAAGAGGCACGCGAAAACATATCAGGGCCTTTCAATGTGAAGATGGAGCAGGAATGCTTTAGTTACAGCTTGATCTCGTGAAGAATTCTATATTTATGGGTGCAATGTACATTAACGCTTGAGTTGTTCTTATCTAATAAATGTTATTTATATTTTTAGACACACCGTAACGTAAAAAAAAGAATAATTTATTTAATTTAATGTTTGCATGCCAATTTTATGGCGATATGTGTCATTGCTCTACACATTATTTTTACCATCTTTTGTACCACATTTATTGCAAATAAATAATTTTGACTTTGACTTTGTCAAAATTATATATTTGCAATAAATGTGGTACAAAAGATGGTAAAAATAATGTGTAGAGCAATGACACATATCGCCATAAAATTGGCATTAACATAAAACTAAACTAAGTACTTACATATATCCAACGACGTCAATAGGCGTCAAAGTACTCCTCCGCATCGCTGTCATTCGGAAACGTGCCCAGAAGACTGGCAGCATTGCCACGTTGAATGGCAATGCTAATTCTTTGGCCAAAGAAAGAGCCAGCCCTCTGGTCACGCGAAGTGTCGACCAGTCGGTGAGAGATTTATTAACATTAATAGTTTTAGATGCTAATTTTAAAAATACATTTTACAAAATAAATGTGAAACAAACCTTAAATTAGGTAACTAAGACGGTGTTTCAAAGTTACACAACACAAAACAAAAAAAAAACTAAACAAGCAAATGGTCAACAGAAAGAATATAAAATATTTTTAATATACAAACACAACAACATATTATAATAATAGTAATTCTCTACAAATTCTACAATACATTCCGGTAACGGAAAGAATGACAGTTGGATTTTTTCAGGCTATGTGAAATAAGCAATTTTTTCAGAACTATGCAGAATTTTCTGTACGGAAGATCAGTAATAAAGTTAGGTAAAGAGTTAAAGATCACTGGAGCCATATATACACAATTACGTCTAAATAATTCAATCCTAGGTACAGGCATGGTGCCTACATGAGTGGCGCGCGGAGGCGCTACGCCGGGGGGAAACTCCGCTGCCGCGGCAAATTGTCGCTCAGCGGACGGACTTCCGGCGTGATCTCATGGCGACATGGAGAGAGCGACTTTCGCAACCCCGTGCAGGGCACGCCACAATAGTGGCGGTAAGTCCCCTCTTTGAGGAGTGGCTGGAGAGACGCCACGGCGTCCTCACCTTCCGCCTGACGCAGGTTCTTACCGGACACGGCTGTTTCGGTAAGTTCCTGCACCGAATCGGGCGGGAGGAAACGTCCGGGTGTCACCATTGTGAGGATCGACCGGAGGACACGGTGGAGCACACGGTGGAGGTGTGCCCCGCTTGGGCGGAGCACCGCCGTGTCCTCGTAACGGCGATTGGCGGCGGCGACCTCTCGCTCCCGGCCTTGGTTCAATCCATGGTCCGGAGCGAGACGGAATGGGACGCCGTCACCTCCTTCTGCGAAGCAGTCATGCTAGCGAAGGAGGTGGCGGAACAGGACAGGGAGAGATCCTCACGTCCCGGCCGCCGCGGGAGACGCCCCGGGCGTCGGGGGCCACGTGGTGGCTTCCGGCCACCGTAGGCGCGGGCCTGTGGACGGGGAGCTATGGGCTAGCTCGCCGTCCGTTCGTCTCATGACGACAGGCCGTGTCGACGGCGCGTTCGTGTTCCACGCGCGCCTCAAAGAGAGTCAGCAATAGTGAAGGGGTCCGCAAGGACCGAAGCCTGCCGGGGCTGCGGGACTATTCGAAAGAGATACCGTGGCCCCGGAACACAAAGGGCGATGAAGGAACATGGATGGGTTTTAGTCAGTAAAAGTCTGACACTCCCTCCTGCTCAGCCCAGAGCGGGAGAAGTCATTTGATGATTTCCCATCCGAAAAAAAAAAAAAAAAAAAAAAAAGGTACAGGCATGGTAAGTAGATACTGTGTAACTGTATGTTTATTAATATTGTTTTTCAGTTCAAAAAGTGAAGAGTTAGTTTTGACAAATTTAGCAATTTCATAAATATAAATACAAGGAACTGTGAGAAGGTTGTGTGATTTATACACTGGTCTGCAAGAATCAGTCCAGTCCATATTAAAGATTGAGCGTATGCATTTTTTTTTTGAGCTAACAACACCCTAGTAACTTCAGAAGAGTTTCCCCAGACAATGATTCCATATCTGATGATAGAGCAAACATAGGCGTGGTATACCATTAACGCAGTTTGTCTGGAGGTCTCATCTTTAACTTTTTTCAAGGCGAAAACAAATCTATTTATTTTAATACATATTTCATCAATATGATCCTTCCAGGTGAAATGTTCATCAATTGTAATACCAAGAAATTTAGTTTTATGAATTTGTTCAACTATTTGGTACTTATGTGATATTTTAAGGTGTATATATTTACTCTTCTGTAATTTAAAATTTAATACTTTAGTTTTCTCTATGTTTACTTATAAGGCGTTTATATCTAACCATGTAATAATTCTATTTAAAGTGTTGTTTATCTGTTTATGTTTATCATCTAAAATAACTGTTGTGTCATCAGCAAACAGAACGCATTCTTGGTCTATCGTTTGTGGAAGATCATTTACGTATATAAGAAATAACGGTGGCCCTAAAATGCTTCCCTGCGGAACACCAAAGTAATTGATCCGGGGTTGAGAATCAAAGTTCGTAATACTATTAATTTTGTCGTCGAATTTAGTGATTCTCGTTATCTGTGTACGATTTGAGAGATATGATTTGAACCACTCTAAGGCTGTGCCTCTAATACCAATTTTATTTAGTTTATTAGTTAGAATTGAATGATTTACGAAGTCGAAGGCTTTGCTTAGGTCTAAAAATAAAACTGAAGTGGTAATTTTCGAGTTTATGTTATTTAAAACTGATTTAACTAAATTAAAAGCAGCAAGTGATGTGGATTTCTTTTTCCTAAATCTGTACGGTTCTTTTGCAAGCATATTATATTTATCGAGGAAAGAGAGGGTTCTCTTATACATAACTCTTTCAAAGACCTTTGACAGAATTGGAATCAGAGCAATAGGGTAGTAATTGTTTTTGTCTGTTTTAGAGCCCTTTTTATGCAATGGTTTTATTACAGACACTTTGAGTTTATCCGGAAAGCAGCCTTGTTCTAAAGATAAATTGATTATACAGTGTGTTAGTTTAAACGAGGGACATATTCAAACCCGCAATAGTGCATGCTAACATGATACTAATGAAAATATGAACAAAAAAAAAAACACTGATAAATAACAGATAGAACCATACCAAAAATTTCGCAAAAGTTTCGCAACGTGTATACCCTTGCGCCTAACGCAGAACATGTGCGCGGGTCAATGACTTTTAGGTATAATCCATTTTCCCTTTAATACTTTAAACCTGGCTTATGACAGGCAAAAATATCTAGCTACTGCTACTAGGTACTGACCGAATGTTCGCAGTCGTTGGTTGATGATACCTAGCACAAGTTTATACGACGGAATCTGGCGGTTGGGAAACATCTCTCAGTACAAATCAATAGCTCCTCGCACACTTTCATTAGATAACAAGTAGGCACGAACCATATCCCAATATTCTTCACTGAAATATTGATAAGACGTCATTTTTGGTTATTCAGAACACGCACACTTATCGTGAAGTAAGCAGGGTTGTTTACGCGATACTCGGAAGCGCACATACGGAGTTAGCGGCGCGCGCGCCTAGACTGGCTGGGGTCAGCGCGGGGTGGCGCGGGAGTGTGCCCTGTCGGTACATCGGGGACAACACTAAAGAAAGGGGCGGGGTTTGCGCACGAGCTTCCTTTTCGGCAGAATCGGCGCGTGTTTTGCCGCATAATTATTTTACTGTTTACAAGTTCACTTCTTGCGCGCGCTCAGTGTCCATGAATAGTGTATTTTATTGGACAATTACGTCACAAATTAAGGTTATAGTTTTTTTACATATTTGGGACGAGAATCGAATACTGAATACCTTCCCTCAATATGTCCCTCGTTTAACCTAACATACTGTATATGAAAGAGGTTCAGCGATATAGGGAGATATTTGTTTTAGAAGGTCCGTAGAAATATTATCAAAGCCGGCTGATTTAGTGTTTTTAAGCGTATTTAATATGCTGAAGATTTCAGAGGGATCAGTAGGATTCAAAAATATGCTATTTTCGTTAGTTTTAATATTTGAATTGGTCGTTTTAGGAGGATGTTGGGAGTTAGCGCTGCTTTCAACAACATCAATAAAGAAATTATTAAATTTATTTGCGATGTCCAAGCCTGATGTTGCTGTAACATCATAGTCAATTATACTATTAATATATTCTCGAGACCTCTCGTTACCTGTACAACGTTTAACAATATCCCATGAAGCTTTACCCTTATTTTTTGAATACGCAATGTGCTTTAGATTACATAAAGATTGAAGATTATGAATACATTTTCTTAACATATTGGAGTACACCTTAAATTTAGTTGTATTATCACTTGTTTTGTTTAAATAATATTTATATTTTAGTGTTCGTTTAGTAAGACTACTCATTTTAACACCTTTTGTGATCCATTTTAATGTACCATATTTGAACTGTTTTTTAACTCTTATGAGAGGGAAACATAATTTATAAAATAAAGTTAGTGTCATGAAAGTTATCGAAAGCATTATTCGCATCGGAAGTGTTGTAGGCTTCGGAAAAGGATAATTGACTAATATGTTCGATGAATTTGCTAACATTTTCCTTACTCAGGTCATTTATGGTCATGAAGTAATAACTAGATATAGGTTTTTGATCATATTCAAATTTAACAACCTGTGCTGTGTTATGATCAGATAAACAAACATTGTGCGTGGAACCTATTATATTTGGAATATTACTGATGATGTTATCGATACAAGTGTTTAACCTGGTGGCCTCTTTCATGTGGCACCGCATACCATAGTTTGAGAGGAGTTCTTTGAATTTTGTACTATTACTGTCATTACTTAGAAGGTTAATATTGAAATCTCCAGCTACATTATTTTACTTTTTTTATATTGTAGTTTTCGCAGAGTTTTGTTCAAGTTTTCAAAAAAGGTATTTACGTCAGACGAGGGTGTTCTGTATATACATAATATGATTGCTTGTATTGATTTAATTTCAAGCCCACAAATCTCATATTGCTTATCAATGCAGAATTCATTGACTTCTTTCAATTCGGTACTTTGCAGGTGATTTTTACAGAGTATGCATGTACCACCTCGCCACTGATCAGGCCGTGAGTACATCGCACCAACATAAAACTTATTTAGATTGAGGTATTTTTCTTCCCCTCTTATAACAAAATGTTCGCTGAGGCATAAAACATCTATATTTATATCAGATTCACGCATCTCATGAACAATTAAATCGATCTCTGGCATTTTGTTTAAAGCTCCTGCAATGTTTTGATGCAATACTGACTGATTCGACTTTGACTTTGATTTGAATGTACTGTCATAATGTTAATTTCCTTATACAGTTCCCGTAGAGAATCGCGCCTTCGAAGATTATATAATATGGCTCTGATGGCTCTTTTTTGCAGAATAAATATAGGCTCAATATCCGGAATGAAAATGGACCTTATGGTTATGAACATAAAGTCCATTTTAAGAATTTAAATTTTTACGTGATTCATATTAGGATTCTGCTAAAGCAGCCATTTTAGAACCCCTGCAGCCCGTCCCGAAAGCAAAATGCCATAAGACATTATACTGTGAAAGTAACTAAAATATTAAAGTCTAGTGGTATCTACATCAGTATTAAACTGACGGATTTTTCTAATTGCATATGCTGCTGAACTTAGCCGCCCCGCAAGAGATGTTAAATGAGAACCCCATTGTAGCCTTGAATCAAGCGTAATCCCCAGGAAAACCGTTTTATCTACGAATTCAAGTTTCTCTTTATTCAATACTAACTGACCCGCGCAAGTTCGTCTGCGTCATATAAGAGAGACAGAGAGATGGTTAGAGAGAGTGTCAGAGACACCCTTAAAAGATAGACATAATAATGCTATCGCGGACTTTTTATAGAACTTTTTAAGAGGAACAATTCCGTCATTCACGATTGTTGCGTAACTTTAACCGTTTACGCAGCGCACGCAACGAAAGATCTCAAAAGGAATGTTTTTTCCTTTTTTTGCAACATTTTTCATTGATGCTTTGCTCCTATTGATTGTAGCGCGATTTTATATAAACTTTGTAACGTTGTTGTTCGTTGTTGCCTTCTCCGATAAATGAGCTATCCAACACCATTAGATACTTTCAACACGAACCAGTAGTTCCTGAAATTAGCGTGTTCAACCAACCAAACAAACACTTAAGCTTTATAATATTAGGTATAGTATAGAATCAAGTAGGTAACAATTTAATTTCTCTAAAATATTTGCATTAATCGCTAAAATATTCTGTTTTTCTAAATAAGGGCTTCCCTCACCAGCCTCCTCAGCCTTAGGTTATCATCCTTAGACACTTTATGACAGTCATACTCCATCTAGGTCGAAAGTTCTCATCAAGGTGCATAAAATAAGCCCAAACACGATATAGATGTTGTAAACTCTTGATGACCTCTTGCAACTGCCTTCCGTCTCCATCGTCGACCTTCGATGAAAGTCATATTCTATAGCTAAGTTTAAAGTTTTCATCAAGGTCCATAAAATGAGCCCAAACACGATTTAGCTGCTGCAAACTGTTGCGGACCTCTTGCAACTGACTTTTGTCTCCACCGTCAGACCTTCGATGACAGTCCAGGCAGGTCTTAAATTCTCACCAAGATGCATAAAATGAGGCCAATAACGATATAGCTGTAAATATAATCTACGTAAACTGCGTATGGATTATTGATTATTGCGAATAGCACGGCAAGAACACGTGAATTTATCGCTATAAGTACTACTTTTTGGAGAAATCATCATCATACTCCTGCCCTTATCCCAATTTATTTGGGGTCGGCGCAGCATGATTGTATTCTTCTTCCATACTATTCTTCCATACTATTACTTTTTGGAAAAAATATTTCACGAAAAAATAGGAAATATAGAAATGCAAACAATTTAAATACAAAAAGAAATATAGACAATCTAACAGCATCAAAAAAAAAATTAAACAAATCACAAAAATTTAAAATAATGTTGCGGGGTTTGAACCTGCAACCCCGTAGTTTGAAGAGCGGTCATGAAACTGCTAGGTTATTTACTTCGCGCTTCGTTGGCAAAAGTTACAAATAGCCGTTCTCATGTACTTACGTCATGACTGAAACGTCAAACAATTGAAGTATACTGACATAATGTTAAATTGCCTACCCCCTTAAGGAAGTAGCGTGATAATATATAGCCTAAATATTGAAGAAGCCTTTAAAGAAATCTATGCAGTAGTTTTGACGTGATGCGCGTACAAGCATTTCGTACCAACTACTTAAACCGAGGAAAGCTGATTTTCTTGAGTTCCGCTATTTTGTGCGTATTAGCCTCAAAAATCAAATTTCAAGAAAACTGAGAAATTATATTTACCTGTATTAGATATGAAGTATATGTAGCAACAGAGCAAAAACACGTCCCAATACACGTACAGTAAAACGTTTTAGTTTTGCTACAATGAGTCCTACGAAAATGTCACAAGAAATGGCACAGCTGTTTCAGATGATGAATACTAAACTCGACCAACAAACTGCAACAATTACAAGGAGCGTAACTGAAACCATCATGCACAGTATAGATGAGAAACTACAACCATTGAGCGAAAAAGTAAAATTTTTAAAAGAAAAAAATAGGAAAAATAATTTGTTACTACATGGTATAAAAGAAACAGAAAATAACCACCAAGAATTATTCAATTTAATTAAAGTAACACTGAAAAACCTAGATATCGACATAGACATATGCGAAATAAATAACTACTATAGATTAGGAAAGAAACAAGGGGAGAATAAAGTAAGGCCAATACTTATATCTTTCACGTCATTCCAAAAGAAGCTTATAATACTGAAAAATAAAAAGCAAATGCCGAAACAAACGTATGTTACTGAAGATTTTTCGAAAGAAACGTTGGAAATACGGAAGAACCTACAGGAAAAACTTAAACAAGAAAAACAAAATGGAAAAGACGCATTCATTCGGAACAATAAAATAGTTATAAAAGGAACACCAGATACTGAAAAAAGGAAGAGAGAGGCCTCGATATCACCTAACAACATAAGCACATCATTCTCCAGTGGTTCGAAAAATATTATCGCACCTCCTAAACTACAAAAAACAAATGCATTTGAATATATGAGGGCAAGAGCTTCGTCTTTGACCGAAAAACCGTCTCAACAACATAACGCATAGGAAATGTCAGACACGTAACGAAATCAAAACAAACAATATAGGCAAAAACAAAGGAAAAAACAAGAAAAACCCCAATACGGTTGGTCACCGCGGGGTTATCGACCAAACCCACCAAAATACTACACTAGAAACGAAAAATCAAACAATGAGGAACTGACAGAATAGGAGACTCCACATAGCAACATTGAATACAAGATCATTAAAGTCAAATGAATGTTTAACAGAACTTGAACAAGCGTTAAATAACATTAATTGGGATATTCTTGGTATAAGTGATGTACCAAGATGGACAGAAAATATTGAAGAGCAAATACATATTATACTATAAAAATTAAATACCAGGAATATACGGTGTGGGCTTTTTAGTAAAAAAGTATCTGAAGAATAACATAATAGAATTTAAAGGAGTTTCAGACAGGATAGCCGTCTTAAACATTATACTTCCTGGACACAAGCACCCAACATCAATAGTCCAAATATACGCTCCTACTGAGGTAGCGAAAAAGGAAATTAAAAATAGCTTTTACGAAAACCTAAATGAGACTATGGAGACCCTGTATTGTGATGGGAGATTTTAATAGCCAAATTGGCCAACGAGGAAAGTACGAAGATAAAATACTTGGACCCTATACAACCGGAAAGCGTAACGATAATGGACAAAGATTGATAAACTACTCATTAGAAAATAACTTACATATTATGAATACTTTTTATAAAAGAAAACCAAAAAGAAAATGGACGTTGGAATCCCCCAACGGTCAAATAAGAAATGAGATAGATTTCATAACTACAAATAAACCGAAGCTTTTCTTAAATGTGGAAGTCCTTAATAATTTTAACTATTTTACTGATCACAGACTACTCCGAGGTCATTTACTACTTAATGAACCTAAAAATTCAAGGAAACATATACAAAATACTAAGCAACCAATTACTCTACCACTACCAAGCCATGTTCTAGAATCCCTAAAAACTAAATTGATACCAATAAGTGAACTAAGAACAGTCCAGGAAAAATATGATACCTTAGAAGAAGAAATAAAAGGAACTAATATAATAAAATTCTAGAAAAAGGCAAACCACTTAAAGATAGAATAGGATCTGAAGCAAGAAGATTAATAAAACAAAGAGCACTTTTATTTAATGACAGGATGAAAAATAGACAAATCATAACAAAAATAAGTAAAGAAATATACCCAGAAATAAGAAAATACAGAAATACACAAAAAAATAAGTTAATACAACTTCACATAACAAAATTAGGTGGAATAAAGAGTGCGTGGAAGGAACTTCAAGAACATACAAACTGGATTACTAACGTAACACACCATAAAACTAAAAAACATAAATTTAAAAGAAACGAAATATTAAATACAGCAACCGATTTCTATCGCGATTTCTATCGCGATCTTTATCACGACGAACAAAGTATATCAACTACAAGTGGCAAAGCAATTATAAGTACCCAAGAAGAACCAGTTCCTAATATCATAAAAGTTGAAGTTATTAAATCTATCAAATCACAGAAAAGAGGAAAAGCATCCGGCGAAGATAACATCTCAAATGAACTTTTAATAGGAATATCAGAGACTATTGTGGACACACTGACGAACCTTTTTAATGAAATATTAAAAACTGAATATATACCCCTCGATGCAAGAATCAGCATTGCCATCCAACGTGGCAATGCTGCCAGCCTTCTTGGCACTTTTCCTGTTGACATATATCCGTTGTATAAAAGTAGTGTAATTAGTTTTTATATAGAATATCTTATTGAAACAAAAAAAAAAAAACAAATAAATAGGGTAGATCATTTATATATACTAGAAAAAGGAAAGGACCCAATATTGAGCCCTGTGGAACCCCCATTTTTACTTTTAAACCCTGTGAATTAACACCATTAATATGAACAAATTGTTGTCTATTTCTCAAATAAGATTTTACCAAAGTAAGTGCAAGTTTACCTAGTCCGTAATGCTCTAGTTTCAAAAGTAGTGTCGTGATTTACGCAATCAAATGCTTCGGAGAGGTCACAAAATATTCATAAGGCGTCTTGCGACTCTTCCCACGCCGTATATATGTGCTATAAAATAACGTTACACCGGCGTCAGTAGTACAACGTCCCTTGGTGAAACCATACTGTTGATCGTGTAAGATTCTGTTGGCTTTTCAAACACCTTGCTAAAAACTGGCAGCACGGATACAGGTCTATAATTATTAGTATCTTTACTATCCTCGGATTTGAAAAGAGGTATGACTTTACTGTATTTATTATTTATCATCAAATCAGGGAAAACTCCTTGGTCTACACACGAATTAAAAATTAAAGCTAAGTAAGGAGCTATAGTCTCAATTACGGATGTACAAACTTTGATAGACATTCCCCATAGATCTTCGGTCAGTTTAATTTTATTTGCCGGAAAGCTTTATTATCTATCGTAGGGTTTATGTGTTTAAATTTAAATTCAGCCTGGCATCCAGACACATTCACCTTCAATAAACTAATTGAGACTTCGGGAGAGGAATTAGTTAGTTTTTAACGGTAAATCGGTTAAGAAATTTACAAATTCTTGAGCTACTTCCTGATTAGAGCTTATAGGACCACCATGCTGTAGCTAGTCTCGTTATTTATTACTTTTCAAACTGTCTTTATTTTATTTTCTGCGGTTTTGATCTTGTTGTTAATGCTAATGGCAACCTTGCACGAACTCTGACTATGACACGGGAATGGCAACTGTGAAACTAATTAAAAATGTACTCTGTGAAACTAATGGTGCTAGGATAGCTGGTTCCAACAATATTATTCGTGGTTCCAAGCATCGTCATTGGTTGATAATTTGGTAAAATAATTTTACATTTCAAGAGATTTCAAGATAGTTCGCAAAGCAAGAAACCACATGGTCGCGACATTTGTATTTAGCTTTTCCTTTTTTCTGAACGAAAAATACATACAATTTAGTTTAATTTCAGGACGAATATAATAATTTCGCATTCCATGCTCTATAGTAATACACAGTATCATATTTAGCATGATATTTTGTGTTTATCTCTTTCTTCTTAATACACATTGAGAGAGAGAGAGCACACATATTTTATAATCTGTTACTAACTTGGTAGCACTGGTCATATGTCAATCATTGAATCAATCAAAACAAAATTCAAATTTCAAAACAAGAACAAGACAAAACTGACAAATGACAAGCAAGCGTTTGAAAAGATAACCGTTGTTCACAAAGCTGCAAAGCTGCGATTTATTTAAAAAAAAAGTTTAAACATGACTGAGTTCAAAACGCCTATCAAAAACAAAGCCCTGGATATTAACGACAAAATCACAATACCTCCGTCACCGTTTTTAAACAGACTCGGCTATGGAACAGGTAAAAATATCACGTTGTAGGCGTTGCTTCTGCATTGCGTTGTTTTATGTTTTTCATATATTAATGTTGTTAACGCGTAAGTATGTGTTTTTCGTAATTTTTAGGTGTAAGTGTGATGCAACTAGTAAGATCTCCACGTGCGGGACAAATTCGATCGCCATGGGCTCTCAAAATGCTGAACAAACGCGTGAAACCGAACCAAGTGTACACCGACCGTATAAAGGCCGAAGCGGATCTTCTGAAGCGCATGTCACACCCTAACATCGTCGGGTTCCGAGCGTTTAGCAAGGCGAAGATCCTATACCTAGGGATGGAGGCCTGTGACCTATCACTAGGTGATATGATTGAGAAAAGAATTGAAGAAGACGGTGAACCTTTCTTGCCAAAGAAAATATTGAAAGTGAGTCATTATACAACTGAAAAGTTTATAAAACTACTAATTTAGATTGTTAGGTTGTAGATATAAAGCTCATTATTTTAATTGCGCCTGCAAAGTTATAGATTTCTTAGGAATCTATGCACAAATATGTTACATAGAAGTAGCATGAATTTCAGGTTTATCCAGTTACCACTGACTTTTTGTGTATAAACTCACTTTATTATATGATAAAAGAACCCATTTATGCTATGCTATTATATACTTAATCCTTATTACAGGTAGCAGCAGACATATCCAGTGCACTGGACTACCTTCATACAAAGATGCAGATTCTGCATGGAGACATGAAGTCCTACAACATCCTCGTGAATGGGGACTTTGTGATCTGCAAGCTATGTGACTTTGGAGTCACATTGCCCCTAGATGAAAATGGTGTGTTTGACAAGAGAAAGGCAGGGAAAGCTGTGTATTTCGGTGAGTTAGTTACGAGAATAATATTTTTTAACCTGGATTAAAACTAGTAATAGTCTTGGTGCTGAGTAAGTATTGGTTAGATAAATTGGAATGTTTTTTTAAAAGAGTAAACAATATAAGGTATTGGACTGGAATAGTACAGGCATCATAGTGAGGTCATAATTTAGGTTGTGGTAATTGTAACATGTAACTGAACAACTTTGTCTATGGTCCCATAGAGAAAGGGATTAAGAGATTTTTTCATTTGGTATTGCCCGGGCAGTGGCCCTATATAAATTTTATTCACTTTGCTTGATTAGTTTATGAGTTGACTACGTAATTTTTTTTCTTTGCATAAGTTGATGACATGATGATATCATAAGAACTTAAATTTATATGTGGTTAGGTTAGGTTAATTGGTGTGGGATATCACAACTAAAAGCTCTTAGGCCTTAGGGTCCTTTGTGCTCTTCTATCTTAATGTAATGTCCTGTTATAGTCCTTTCACCGTAGGAATGTGCGTGCGGGTGACATTAGATGAAACATTTCTTTTACCATGAACAAACAATTTTTTTTCTTCGAATTATCGTTTTTTTTTACATTATGTATTATAACAGGTATTTTAAAATAAAATTATAATTAAATGAAACAAGCATTTTAGCTGTGAGAATCGTTATAGATAAAATTTAATTGCATAATTTATTCTTTTTCTTTAAAAAATATTGACTATCCATCATAGAGGGTGTAAAAAACCTCTTAACGAAAATTGTCAAAGCCTACTAGTGTGTTATATTGTACAATCCCAATTTAACCAATCACCTTCTTATTTTATATGGATATCGAGTACCATTTTTAAACAGTCTTAGGTTACCAAACACTGTATTGTAGGTTTTAATGTACTTGTTCATTCTTTTTGTAATAATTCTCATTGTTCTGTAAGAAATAACTTCATTCAACATCCTTTAATTGTATTGTCTATACTGTGCGTATATAAGAATGATGAAGTCAAACAAGAATATTGTTTGAATTCCTGGTATGTTAATTGTTTAATTACCTTTTTATAATCAATTGTAAGTGTTGAATTGCTCATATTATAAGAGTTATATTATTGAATAAGCCACTGGAATATTTTTACCACTCTAAAATAATAAAAATTAAGTAAATATCCCTGGACATTAAGCAACAAGGCTTGTGTCGTGGACACCAGATAGACCTATTATACCTACATATAAACATCCATGACTCGGAAACAAATGTCCATGATCATCACACAAACATCCTGGGATCCTAAGAACGTAAGGCAGAACGCAGTGAGGCCACTACCGCTGCGCCATTTGGGTCGTCAAACTTAACAGACAGCCCCACTGGGAGCAGTGGGAGGTTAGTGAACAGAAACCAGCAGCTCTAAAATGTTTCCACTTTGAAAAGAGAGCTTTTTCGCTTGCATAATCTTCATATCCTCTTTCATGATTCCAGGCACAGAAGTATGGAGTGCCCCTGAAGTGCTCCACGGTGGAGAGATATCCAGCAAGACAGACATATGGCCGCTGGGCCTCACTTTGTGGGAGATGATGGCCCTCATGCCGCCTCACACACACACTGATGATGATTCCATGGAGGACAGTGTGCAGTGTCTGGAGGATAGTGTTGACAGCATTGGGGATTACTTCTCTGATAGATATGGTGAGTTCTAGAACTTTCTTGCTTCCAAATGTGAAGCTAGTTGGTTTACAGCTGAGTACACACACACTGTAGGCAGACATAAATGTGAAAATAACTGGCCTGTGTGCTACAGAGATGGTTTGACAGGATGATTAAATTTACTTTTTTGCATCTGTTTTTTAATTTTTAGACTCATTACATCATGTTATTACTAAATACCCAGCCTACTATCTAATGCAGGCAAGAACAAAAGCGTTTAAAGTCCGATTTACCTGCAAAATATTTTTGATAGTATGTAAAAACAAATGAATCATTGGTTCTCAGGCACCAGACCGTCAGTACCTGTAAACATATCGGAGAAGCAGTACGCGCACCCTTTGGCGATGTTCTACTGCTGCACGGAGACCATGCCGGCCAAGCGACCCTCCGCGCAGCAGCTGAGCGTCGCCGCGCAAGATATGTTGCAGCAATGTGAGCACACACGATGATTACTTGTTTGTGTGTTATAAGGGCCGAGTCACACCGGGGGCGACCTCCAGACCCCACGTCCTCCAGTCCTCGTCTCCTCTTTACTAGTTTAGTTTCTACATTTAGCAAGGAAACTCGTGTGTTTGGATTGAACATGATGGAATTGGTTATTATAGCACTTATTGCGGAAGAAGAAGAAGAAATAATAAACAAAGGAAAAAAAGAAAAAGGAATGTGTGTGGGTGAGGAGCGCGCGGCCGCGCGCTTTTCAACCGATACTGGTCTTTTAAGTATGTAGATAAAGTTTAAAATTATTTCACACTGAAAGTGCTCGCCGCGTCGCTACCATTCCGGTGTGACTCGGCCCTAACTCAGAAACGTTCACATAAAATTCTATTGTTTCATGTAGATAAAGATTTAAAATCCTGGAAAAGATTGACTGAAAAAAATATATATTCTGACATGTTTTTGTGTGAATGTTTCGCTAGATTGCCCCCATATTCTTAGTAGTTGCTGCCTAAAAAGTTCTTGACTTCCCTAGAGCTGCGCCGACAGTTGAGGTTTTCTAAAAACCACTGAGAATATGGGTTGATGTGTAGATCTACACCATTAGGGAGGTAAAATTACTCGTGTATTTTACTTTGTTTTTTTTTTGTAGTAAGTAATTACAATTATGAAGAATTTATAATTATGTGTAAATAGTTAATGGCCTGAATTGTTATATCTATGTGGGATAAGTTCGATGTTGGCCAAATAAAAGCACTGATTTCTTTAATTAACTTGAATTTTATTTTAACACGTCTTAGTCGTAACGTCCTTCGTCTTTTTCTCCACGCATTCCAATCTCTCTCCTTTCACCTTGTTTAACATTCACTTGCTTTCTCTTTCACTCCTAGACTATTCCATACTTTCATCTCTTTCATTAAACATGCTTCACATCTGTCATTTATCTTTACGTTTCATTCCACACATCCATCATAACATTCCGTTCCTACAGCTCGGCCATTCTGATATCTGACTGTCCCCAGTCAGATCTAAACTGAACTAACAGAAACGACACCATTCACATCTTGAATTTTATACAATAACAACTTAATTTTAATACAATTTTACACACCTTGTCATGCTCTTCTTCATTTAACCACATCACTAATAGGTACTTATCAGATTAACAAACTCTAAACTTATTTATTTACAGTTACATCTTACAATAAACACAATCTAAAACTAAGTTTTTCACAACAACAGTATTGTTTACTCGTTTTTTTTAACTAGAAATAACAAGACAATATCCACATCTTCAACTTGTACATCAAATGAAAATTTAGTTAAACTAACACAGAGTACATAACATCATCACGATACATGTTTACAATACCTACTTCCTATTTTACAACATTTACATGACATAAACTACACCATCATCATAATGGAATATTAGGTCAAGAACAACCACCATGTATTTCCTAACCTAACACAACCGCTGATAGGATCTGACCTACTCACCTAACTCAACACTATCGCCAAACACTGGCCATGGCTTCATATTGTCGGCAGAGGAAGATGTCACTCGTGAACCATCCGCCATACGATCTATCTTCTCAAGATCGTACCGATCATTCCTTTTGACTTTGGTGACCCTGTATGGGCCCAAATACTTAGGCTTGAGTTTTAGACTGCTGCCAAACTGCGTCCGTTAACAACATATTTTCGACTTTCCTTTCTTTTTCTATTGTATGTTCTACAATTTTCATCTTGAATTTTTCTTATTTGTTCTTTCGCCTTCATCTTTAAGTCTTCCCTGTCTTGTACAAAATTACTTCTATGCTCTTGCTGAAGCAAATCATAAATCTGTATATCTTCTTTAGTTTTCATCTTCGTACCCAGCATGAGTTCAAAAGGGGTGGTGTCAATGCTTCTTTGGTACGTGCTATTCAGTGCTCTCTGCACTCGGCTGACTTGCTTGTACCATAGAGATGGTTCTTCAATACATAGCTTAGCTAACACCGCTATGAGTATTCTGTGTATGCGCTCCACCTGACCATTTCCCCTGGGTACTCCTGTAGTTATAGTTATGTGTTGAATACCTTCCTTTTCACAATACTCCTTGAACTCGTTACTGGTAAATGCAGTACCACGATCTGAAATTAATCGCGTAGGATTACCAAATGTCTGTTGATGAATCATTAGTTTATCTATTGTCTCCTTGCTGGTTGTTCCCTTCACTGGAAACAGCCACACAAACTTCGTAAATGCATCCACGACTGCTAAGATGTAATTATACATTTTCCTTGTCTCTGAAAGAGGTCCAATGTGATCACAATGTAGGGTGTGCAAAGGAATGCCTTCTTTGTCAATACAGTTCAAAAATCCTTCCTGCTTACCTTCTTTTTTTGTTGCTAGCAAGCAAGGTACACATGACAACAAAAGTTCTTCAATTTTCTTGCCTACATTTTTTATGTAGTAATCTTGTTCTAAAGATTCTAACATTTTTCTTTTTCCAAAATGACCCTTTTGATGAATCCTTCTCAAAACCTCAAATTCCAAATTTTTCGGTATCACCAACTTTCTTTCTATTCCCTTGTACAATAAACCGTCACTAAAGGAGTAGTCATCATATGGCTGCAGTTTCAGAATGTCTATAATCGCCTTTACACCATCATCCAACATTTGTGCTTGGTTGATACGCTCATGTAAGCTTAATTCAGTAACTCCAACAAATGGGTTTCTACTTAAGGCATCTGCATGTTTCATCTTACCTCCTGGTCTATGTTCAATAACATAGTCGTACTCCTCCAGTAACAACACCCATCTGGCTACTCTTGTTGATAAATCTTTTTTATTTAATGTCTTTTGGAAAGCTTGACAGTCTGTTACTATTTTAAAATGCTTACCAAACAAATAGTGTCTGAACTTCTTTACTCCTTCAATAATAGCTAATGCTTCCAACTCATAACTACTATACTTCTTCTCGGCTTCACTAGTCTTCCTACTGTAGTAGTGTACAGGGTGTAACTCACCTGTGTGGTCTCTCTGTAACAAAATAGCACTGAATGCTATTGCGGATGCATCTGTATGCAACTCCGTTATCAGCTGATGATCATAAATTCTTAGCACAGGGCTAATAGCTAGTGCATTCTTCAACACGTTAAACGCACTTCTCTGAATATCATTAAACTCAAAAGGTACATCTTTTCTTAACAAATCAGTTAACGGCTTAGCTATTAATGCAAAATCTTTGATATATTTCCTAAAATATGACGTCAATCCTACGAAACTGTGCAGTTGCTTTATAGTCTTAGGTTCAGGGTACCTGGTTACGGCATCTGTCTTCTCTTGTGAAGGTTGTACTTTCCCATCTTCTATAATATGTCCTAGGTACTCTATACGCCGGAATAGAAGTTGTGCTTTCTTCCAATTTATCTGCAGACCGTACTGTGATGCAACATCCAACACATCTCTTAATCGCTGCAAAGCCTGGCATTCATCAACAGCTGGAATTAACAAATCATCAATGAATATGACTATGATTCCTTTTGCTATAAGATCCTGAAACACCATGGTTACAAATCTCATGAAATACTTTGAGCAAACTGACAACCCAAAAGGCGCCCTCAAAAATTCATACTGACCATTGTGTGTAACAAAAGCAGTATACTTGATGCTGTCTTTATTAACCTTCAAATGAAAGAAGCCATTCTTCAAATCTAATACGCTAAATACACGAGCACCTCTCAGTTTATCTATTAAATCGTCTATAATAGGCAGAGGAAATTCATCTTTACAAATCTTTTTATTGATTGGCCTATAATCTACACAAATCCTTGTACTGCCATCTTTTTTCTTGACCAACACCAGAGGAGAGGAATATTCAGAAAAACTTACGCGAATGATACCATCCTTGAGCCACTCTGCAACTTGCTTCTCCACAATCTGTTGTTCGGCTAAAGATATACGTCTTGGTCGCTGAGCCACCGGTATGTCATCCTTGAGTACAATGCGCAACTCTATTGGTGCCTCCTTTACCTGCTTAGGGTTATAATTCTTCACACAGTCAATAACATCTTGCCGCACCTGCTTATTCTTAATGTTACCTAAAACAAACGGTTGATCCTGACTAACAACACAACAAACCTTTGACAACCAATTGTTTATGTTTGGTGCAATCAGTATTGACCCTTTCGACATTATAGTAAATACGTCTTTGAGGAAGTCTTGACCCAATATAACACTACATGGCATAGCATGCCTTGGAACAACATAAAATGTAGCATTGTAATCGTGTCCGTCTAACAATACAGAAGCAGTTAACTTTTCCGTCGACACTATACTGCCTCCTAAACCTACTAGATTCGTAGCGGTTTTCACACACTCCGGAGATCCTAAATGTACGTAAAGCTCAGTACACATTAAGTTCAGTTCACTTCCCGAGTCAATTAACGCGGTTACTTCGCACTTATTGATGAATATCGTCTTGCAGGCATTTTCAAAACGTATTTGCGCTGGCGTTTTTATCTCGTCGTAAACATCCGTGAAGTTAGCGTCAGTTCCCACTGCATTCGCCATCTTGTCGCTAATGTTGGTACGCCTGTCAAATGAGCTGTCATGGCTGCCGTATTCGTCAGAGTTGCCAACCTCGTAAACGCTCGGAGTGAAGTCAGCCACGCACATCGCTCGTCTATCTTCGGAAGAGTTCGGTTTTACTTTTTCACTACGCCATTCTCGTTCCTCGTTCTTTTCACTCGTTCTTGACCGAATGTTTCCGCTTTGTTTACATTGCGTCGAGATATGCCCAAATTCGTTGCATTTGAAACATTTCAGCCCTTTTTCTTTATTAGGACACTGTGACGATTGGTGATTTCTTTCTCCACAGCTGTAGCACCTATTGTTACTCGTACCAGCACTACAACCACTGCTCTCAGGCTTCTTATTACGCACGTAACTTGTGCCCATCTTTTCTTTAATTGTTTCGTATATTTTGATTTTTTCCTTGAGCTCCGTGTACGTAGTAGCACCATATAACACCATTTTATTCACTTCTGAATCAATTATGCCGTCTATGATGTACTTTATGGCGACATAATCAGGCATTTTGCCGCGCTTTCCCATCTCTTTCATAACTAACATGTAGTCTAAACAACGTTCGTCTTTCTTCTTCTTTCTAGCGGCCATCATTTCGTGAATAGTTTTGCTATCTATTGAATCGGGAAATTCTTTCAGCAAACCCGCCTTCAGCTCGTCCCAACTTTTGTATGGCTTTTCCGATTTTAGCCACAGGGCTGCAGTTCCCGTCAAAGATTTTCTGGCAACTATCAGAGTCTGTAGGGGCGTCCATTTGAATATTTCAGCGTTGTCATCTATGTCGGTCGCCCATTTAGCCACCGAATACGATTTGTCTTGCCCGCTGAATTTTTCCACCAAGTTCTCCGTATGGAATATTCCCTGATCTCGGCAGAACGGTTGTCTCGTCGATCCAGCTGTCGCGTGGTCGTCTTCGTCATAGTCCGCTTGACGGCTTCGTCGGCGATCGCTTCCGTGTCCACCCATATTTCGTCTTGGCCTAGTCTTTTGTAACTACTGTTACCGTCTTCTATCGTCTTCTCGTTAGAGCAAAGTCCCCGGCCGCTCCGTCGGGTTTTTTCTGCTCCCGTCTTTTCCCGTGCTTTTGGCCCAGCAAACTGAAAATATCGAACTATCCCGGACGAGCCCCCAAAAATATGTGGGATAAGTTCGATGTTGGCCAAATAAAAGCACTGATTTCTTTAATTAACTTGAATTTTATTTTAACACGTCTTAGTCGTAACGTCCTTCGTCTTTTTCTCCACGCATTCCAGTCTCTCTCCTTTCACCTTGTTTAACATTCACTTGCTTTCTCTTTCACTCCTAGACTATTCCATACTTTCATCTCTTTCATTAAACATGCTTCACATCTGTCATTTATCTTTACGTTTCATTCCACACATCCATCATAACATTCCGTTCCTACATCTATGACATGATATGCTTGACCATCCTGCAAGTAGCAGGATACCTTCGTAGATATAGTACTTATTCTTTATTTCATAATGTAAGTTTAATTAGTTAATTATGAATATATTTTTTTTTTCTTTAATTTTGTCTGGCAACAAAAAATAAAACACATATTGTAAGTAAAACGTTATATTAAAAAAAAACAACTGTACTATTCATATAACATAACAACAATGTTGAAACTTATTCTAAACCGACACGAATTATGCTATGTATTAATACAATGTTTATTAACTATGTAATTGTTTATTTGGTGGAGTAACCCTAAAACCTTTTAATTTAAATAATTGACCATTATATGGAACTATGTTGTGTTGCTACAGGAACTTACTATTGGCTAAAATAAAATTGTGAGTAAAAATCTGGAATATTGTCCAATTTTAAAAAGATTTCACCTCCATGAAGTTATATGCATTACATTAATGATATTGCGCAATTGAAAATTCTTTCTGTCCTTATATCAAGATTAAATTCATCTTTATTAATTCATAGTTAAAAATACTGTTATATAGGCGCAATAACATTGAGTAACCAATTGCCCGTTGAATGCAATAACTGGCAACAATATTATAGAAAGCCCCATCTGACATTGTTTGGACAAGTGACATTCAAAATATGTCCCAATTTATTGACCAACAATCAATAAAATTGCTCCATGCAAATAGGACATCAATCAAAACATTTCACGAGATTCCATACTGAGATATCGCCCAAAACGTTGACAATGTAAATATACAAATTGAGCGTTGACTACAAGTCGTGTCGTATGATATAAATAATAAATACTTCACTTATCCTACACTACAACAATACAACAGTTACCCTATCAACTAGTTGTGTATGTGATTGTATGAAAAATACATTTTTTCGACTCGTAAGCTACAGTGATTAAGATGAATCGCGGTCATGTAGTTTTCTATGAATGGAGTTATCTAAAATAAGTATTCGATTCTCAATGCTATTGACCACGACAAAGTTGACTAGTGTAAAATTAAAACATGTTTACATATTATCGCTTATTGACTAAATCAGCACCAACGATAAATCCAATTTTTATTCAAAACTTCTTCAGTGTAAACGGTAGCAATAGAATAATTAGTCCCAGGTTATTCAGGACTTTTTTAGTGAAGGGAAAAAACATTGAGAAACACTTTGGAAAGGAGTGTATATCAAGTAAATATTGAACTTAATTTTAGAGGCCTATAAAATATTTTCTCAAACATGCATGGAAATATTGACATTATTTTCGAAGTCATAACACGCGAAGTATCGAATTGACGGACAAAGATAATCAAACCCATTGCAGGAGCGTTTTTTTTAATTTGGAAAATTACAACGCTCCACCAATGTTGTATGAAACGGCGTGCTGGGGTTAATAAAAACTCTTTGATTGGATCTCTTTTATCATTCTTGCCATATTTGCTTAGTACAAATTGCGTTCACGTGGCTGTATAGCCATAAATGCGTTTGCCTTTCGGCACACATGATAAATAGAAAGTTGCCGGCAAAGCTTAAAAATTCGTCTTAATTTGTTATTTACATACTTAATAAATAATTAAAATGAGTTCCAACGGTTCAGAGAGTGAAATGGAGATTGATTGTACTCCACCAGATTTAAGATCAGAAGCCAAATTGGCAATGGAAACCTGCTTCCAGTGAAGTCAAAAAAAGTATTCTTTTGAGAAAAGCACTATACAGGGTGGAATTTTTCAATGCTGCCTACAGGGAAAGTGCTCGAAATACTGGAAATAGCAAATTTTTACTCAAAGGAAACATTCCTTTATTTTTAAAAAGAAACAAATCTGCATGCACAGGTTTTCGAAAATTTGCTTGCCACACTTGGGAATCGAACCGACTAAAATTCGAAAAAATCCTGTACTTTTTACATCAATCGATAGGGGCAATCATATGGAATGGATCAAATCTCTATAACAAACATGATAAATTAAATCAAGGGAAAACCATAAAATCTAAAGAACAGTTAGGTATAAATTCAATGGGATAAATTCGAAGATAAAGCACTTTTATGAGTGGTTTTCCTTTCATTTAATTTATCATGTTTGTTAGAGAGATTTGATCCATATGATTCTATCCATTGATGTCAAAAAGGTACAGAATGTTTTTTTTTCTCGAACTTTTGTCGATCCATCCCGGGTTTGATGCCAGAGTGTGGCAAGCGAATTTTAGAAAATCTGTAAATGCAGATTTGTTTCTTTAAAAAAAAAATAGGAATGTTTCCTTTGAGTTAAATTTGCTATCTCCAGTATTTAGAGTACTTTCCCTCCAGGTGGCACTGAAAAATTCCACCCTGTATACGCCTCGGCGGAAAGGGCAATTGCCTGTCTCGTATCAGTGAAGTCCCATACTCGACCTGCAATTGCCTATTTCACGGCCTTTGCAATAATGTAATATTATTCTATTTACAGTGTTAATATAGTACATTACTGCAGCGGCCAGCAACAGAGGCATTGATGGACGCAAATAATGCGAGGAAATTATACAATTACTTTTCAAAATCAATGATGCACACAAACAACAATAATTTTTCTCGCGATGAAAAGTTCATTTGTTTTTTTTTTTTCAATAAACCGCTTTCTCTTTGCAAGCCAATTCGAAATTTAAATAAAATCTTTGATAAGTTACCTCCTTGGTTGCCATGTTTCAGAGTAAAAGATCGTTCCATTTTTAAATAACACGACAGATATGAATTATGTACCTATAAAATTTATTTGGCCGCTAAACACGACAGATATGGATTTTCATACAACTTTTGCCGGCCGCTGGTCGCATGTATCTGGCCAGTACAGCAATTTCTATTTATCTCGAAGAAGGTTGTCAAAATAATGCTCGAATTTCCGGATCATTCTCACTAGTTCTATCAGCAAATAGTGCCAAGGATCTAGTGAGATTTTTTTTCTCAGTAGTTCCATGGATTTTGATAATGGAACAAATGAAACAAAATTTAATCGAACTCGTCTCACTAGTTCCATGGTTCTTGTAAGTGGAACAAGTGAAACTAAAGTTATTCTCATTAGTTCCACTTTAGGAATAAAACACACACGAAGCTTTTAAAACTCGAAAATCGGTTAACCTTAAGAAATTCATTTGCCACATTCTCGTTAACTGTACCATGTAAAGTGACAGTTTGTTTAATTTCCGGCAATGATTCATCATCATCTGCCTAGCCTTTTCCCAACTACGTTGGGGTCAGCTTCCAGTCTAACCGGATGCAGCTGAATACCAGTGTTTTACATGGAGCAACTGAATTTCCGGCAATGATTAATTAATGAATAAAATTAAATTATTCATTAAATTATTAAGTGCTTGAAATAATGTCGTTGGAGTAATTTGTTAAAAAAAAAGTAAAAAAAAAACTAGAATTCTTTTTTATTGTCTTTCATTAAATTACTAGATTTTTTTATTTTTTTTGTGCGTTTTATTCCCTAAGTGGAACTAGTGAGAATGATCCGAATTTCCAAGCATGTTTGAGAAAAATAATATACATGCCATTGTTATTTAATAACGTTGAGAAGTTTGTTTTGGTTTCTGTGATTATTTCTTTGTTGATATTGCTATCGTTTAGATAAAGTAAGTCAATATAATGTATATTCAGTATTGAGTGAGGTATTGCGTAAGGCGAGTGGGTAAAGCTATACAAGTATGGCTGCGAGTACATCGTTCAAATAGTCTGTTAGTAACTGTAGTTAGGAATACGAGATTTTATGCAGATCGATTATCATGTGAGATTTATAACAAATGCAGTCTTTGTTAGTTGTGTAGCGCCCATTTGCACGTGTAGTATTTTTTAAATGAATTTGATGAATAATAAACATTAATTTGAAGTGGAAATTTTCACGATTTGTGTTCTTAGAAATAAATAATCTTACACTTTAGTGACGGGGCATGATACTTTTTAGGGCTCCGTACCCGGTTACTAAGTCTCCGTTGTCCATCCGTCCACTGTCACCGGGCTGTATCTCATGATCCGTGATAGGTAGACAGTTGAAATTTTGACAGAATGTGTATTTCTGTTTCCGCTTTAATAACAAAATACAAAAAAAAATTTAAGGGGGGCTCCCATACAACAAACGTGATTTTTTGCCGTTCTAAAATGTTGTATAAATAATGGTACGGAACTCTTCGTGCGCGAGTTCGACTCGCATTCTTTATATTAATTGGGCAAACACTAGGCGGCCGACGATGATGACGATGATGACTATGATGAGTATGCCGACTACCTGGTGGTGTCCAGGTCGCGCTGCAGGCGGCGCAGGTAGTGCTCCACGTGCGCGTGGCGGGCGGCGCGCGCGGCCGCCAGCGCGGCGCGCACGTCGCCCGCCAGCGAGCGCGCGCACGTCAGCGAGCGCACGCACGTCAGCTCGCGCACGCACGCCAGCTGACCGAACATGGCCGCGCCCTGCAGCGCCGTCTGACCGTTCTGGGGGTAACACCGAGCATTACGAGACGAACTAACTGACTTGCACTTGTAATGTAACATGCCGCGCAGTCGTGCTCGGCAGGAGCCAGTCGCAAAATGACTACTGACGAAGAAACACTTATTGCTTGGTATCAGGATACTTGCGCGAAAGACATGTACGCGAAGGACACTTGCACGAAAAAACACTATGCGCGCATGAACTTTTGCGCGCCAGGACACTTGCGCCATTTTCCGCCATGGGTGTCGTTTTCATGGTTTTCGAGGTCGCTGAAAACGGAAATGAGGCTAAAATGAAAATTCATGATAGCGCCACGAAAAACATTTGGATTTTCCGTCATGGGTGTCGTTTTCATAGTTTTCGGGTCGCTGATAACGAAAATAAGGTCAAAATCAAAATTCAAGATGGCATGGCACCGAGAAAAAATTTCGTGTTTTCCTTCATGGGTGTCGTTTTCGTGACTTTCGAGGTCGCTGATAACGAAACTAAATAAAAAAACAAAATTTAAGATGGCGCAATCGAAAACAAATTAAGTGTTCGTCAGGATCTTCCTTGTAACCTTTTTACCGCCAACGTACACAGAACGGATATAAATTAAAAATGATAAAATATTTCCATATTTGTTTTATTTCATAGTATTCCTAGTAAGAAAAAACTGTATAAATTATAAGCATCAAAGAAACAAATACATACTTAACTCAATTAGAGCTTTAGGAATGAGGTACAGTACCCGGCAATAAATATTGCACATCGACCTTTGGAAAGAGACAATCGGCTAATTTCGGCTTCGTAGAGCGCTATCTCTCTCGCACGAAATACAAACAGTCCGGTATCTATTAGGAGCTGTTAAAACAATTATGATTTGCTTCTTTTGATAATTATTATTTGTATAAAATACACCAATTTTTCTATAGTGATGGCTTTAGGTTGGGGTAAAATAAAATAAAAAAAACATGTTCCCATTATGTTTTCGTATTTAATTATTTTGGAAAATTACAGCTGTAGTGTACATAATAAACAACATTAATCATATTGTTAAAATGAGACATTGTAATAAAAATAATAATAATTCTAATTCTCAATTACTTCCATTTCACTATCTGTGCTCTCAAAGAGATCAATATCACTGTCACTGTCAGCCGTATTTATCACTAGTCTATCAGTGTAATTGTCTAAACCGTGTTGAATGCTTCTATATTCATTCTCACATTTGATTGCATGATCGCAAACCTTTTTCCAATCTTCAGCCCCGATCATGTTTACTTTTTCAGTCAATAATGTTTTTACTGTAGTTAAATTCATACCCACATTTCTAGAGGCTACATAGCCTTTCAGTTGAGACCATATATTTTCTATTGGATTAAAATTCGGATGATATGGTGGCAATCGCAACACAGTGTGCCCATGTTCGGCAAGTACTTTGTCCACGGAAAACTCTGTATGCCTCTCCTTGTGCTGACATATAATAGCGTAAATCTGGGTTTTTGTTAATTTTGGATCTACTGGAATTTCGTGTCTGTTTAACCAGTGGATCATTTCCTGTTTAATGGTGTTTGAGTTGGGGGGTCTTTCAACATATTTGTTGTGATAGGGTGCGTTATCGATAACTAGAACAGAATCACTGGGTATATTTGGTATTAATTGATTAACCAGCCATTTTTCGTAGTTATCGTTATTCATTTCATTGTGATAGTCACCTGTAGTGTCCGTGGATTTATACGTTAAAAAGGCACCGGGTACAAAGCCTTTTTCATTACCCGCATGAACTATTATCAAACGTTGACCTTTTGAAATTGGCTTTTTTACTCCTTTTTTCTTGTCATCACTCCAAGATTTCCCTTTAGTGTGGGATGTATGTATGTAAGACTCATCCATGTAGACGATATTTTTTCCTGATTCGCGAAATTTGCGTATTTATCGAGGTATTCCATCCGTTTGAGACTTACATCGTGCTTTTCCATTAGAAGTTTTCGATTATCTTCCATTTTAGTGAACCGAAATCCCATCTCGTGAAGCATTTTTCTCAACGTCTTTTCAGACCCATTGTAATTAATAGCTTCAGATAATTTAGCTTTTAATGATTTTATTGTTGGCAGTTCATTAAATCGTAAGTGAAAATCATACACCATTCTTCGAACAACATCATAATCAAAATCGTCCATATGCAAACGAAATTGCTTTTTTGGTCTCCCTTTTTTTGGAGTGCTGAACTTTATTTCAGTAGAATGTGTTTCAGTACTGACTTCGTTTAATATATTGTTCAAAGTTCTTCTTGAAATTCCAGTGGCATTTGCAACTCGCTCTTGAACCTTCTTAAAATAACAACTTACATTTTCATCTTAATTTTTTTTAAATCTGTCAGTTTCGGTTACAAAATATTTATAAACATTGTAGATAATTTCGCGTGACTGACCACTGACCTCGTAAAGGTTTCCCTCTTTTTCCTAAAGATGCCATTGTGCAATTTTAAATTATTTAAATTTGGGGGTGTTAACAACTCTTAATATATATTTTGAACTGGACGCGACCGCACTTTATCGCACTTGAACAACGACTGACAAACGTCACATAGGTAGTGTGCGACAGAGATAACGCTCTACGAAGCCGAAATTAGCCGATTGTCTCTTTCCAAAGGTCGATGTGCAATATTTATTGCCGGGTACTGTACTCTATTTGTTCCATGACGTCAATCTTTGACTTCATATCAAGTCTTTGGCGCTCAGAGCACGTTAAATTCAATTCTGATTAGGGATGTGGCCTATGGTCTTTATTTTTATTTTTGTCGACTCTCTTTTTAAATTCGCACTCCAGAGCCACAAGATACCTACACTACAAGCGACGCGTGTCGCTTAGTTTGTGGCTTACCGAACATTTCACTTTTAAATTCTTACTTTTTGATGAATAAACATTATTATCTAGTTGGACATACCTCAGAATCATTTTCTGGTTCAACGTTCTCCATAAAATACTCATATTCCATATCTTGCAAAATGTTTAAAAGCTGATCCGAATTCAGTTCTTCATTCATTTAACTACCTATTTGTTTACTTATTACTATTAATAAAATATCAATAAAGAATCCGATATAAATAAATAAAGAATCCGATTCGTACCTGAACTGCACTATGCCAAAGTAACTTTGTCAGCCGTACGTTTGTGACGTCACAGAACGACTTCTATATTAGTTCGTGGCGCCCAGGGCACTGACAACCAATTGTTTTGTAGAGATGGGAATATAATTATCGACAAGGATTGTTAACAACTATTTAGTTCCGAGTCGGCACCCATCTGAAGGTCGAAATTAGTCTATTTTCTCTTCTAAAATTTCTAAAAAGTTCATATTTTACTGACCTCAAATTGTTCGATAATAATATTTATAAATATTTCAACAGATGAAATCAAACAGTGATAACTATCGCGTCACATCACTGGCCGACTATATATAAAGTCCTTGGCGTTCTGGGGACATTAAAATGTTCGGAGTTTTTGTTTTTGCCAATTTTAAGACAAATAAGGGCTTCTTTTGTGTTGAAAAATAAAACGGTATAAGACAGTGCTATTTTAAATAATACAATGAAAAAAACCTGTTAAGTACAGTAAATTTATTTTTATAAAGTAGTTAAAATGAAGAGCTTCTAATGAAGTCTTGGCGCTGGTGGCACGAAAATCTGGAACTTCTATTGAAGTCCGTGGCGGTGAAAAGGTTAAGTAAGTCAGTTAAGTCATTAATCCCTCTACAATAATTTTAAACTGTAATATCAATCGAACGAAATAAAGTTTGAAAAGCACTGATCTCTTCCCTCTCACTTTTCCCTTTACTTGTGCTGTAATTTATTATTCCTTGCTTTTATTTATTTATCTTTAATTCAGGTAGAACCCATAAATTTGTCAGTATTCCTTAACCTGTTAATCTAATAGACTAAAACACACAATAACTAATAATACTTAATTACGCCACCTGGCAACAGTACATGCACTGGGCACAGGTGCCCCATAAGGTGGCCTTCAGTGTCACTAGCAACAACGCTCAGAAAACTGTTGTCGCCGCCCCGCATCCGACGCAGTAGACAAGCGGATCTTTTACGAATGATCGCAAAGAAGTCGTCTGTACGCGCTCCTGCGAATATGCCTGACGCGCTACAGAAACGAGGCTGCGACAGCAGTATCCGAAAAGCATTGTTGTATTGCACACGCAGGACATTAAACGTTTTCTGCGTGTATCTGGTCCACCAGACTGCAAGTATAAAAGGTCTGGAAATAAGCCCTAAACAGTGTAATCTTGACATTACTGTCGCACTATGCAAATCTGCGGACCAGCATGTTGCATCTTACGGCCAATGCCCTCCGCTCCCTCTTAATATCACAGTTATCAGTGTCATCCTCTGTAACCCAGTGACCAAGGTACTTGAACTGTTTGACTCTGTTTAAGAGTGGCACCGCATAGCGAGACTGGTGGTACCACTTCATAGGTCTTGTTTTGTGCCATAAAAACTAACAGATCGCTTTTCTTGGCATTATACCTTAGGCCATGGGCCGCAGCATAGCACTCACATATATTAAACAGATTCCTAAGAGCACTGATCGACGGACTCAGCAGCACCATATCGTCAGCATAACTGATGTTGTTGAAAGACACACCATCGATCGTGCATCCGATGCCAGTGCTGCTGAGTTCCTCGATCAGCTTATTTATATAAATGTTAAACAACTTGGGGGAGGTCAGACCCCCTTGCCTCACCCCGCACTCTCACCTGTACACATCTGAGTATGAGCCTACCCACCTCACAGCGTTTTGTTGGTTATCATACCAGAACTTAAGGACATTAATTATTTCTGGCGGCAGGTTAGCTTCATTAGACAACTTTTCCCACAAAATGTCATATGAGACGAGGTCGAAAGCACTGGATAATTCCAGGAAGCATGCATACACAGGTGTCCTCCTCCCAGTGTAATATTGCACTGTACTCTTTAGGGTCCATGATTGCAGTCTCAGTTGATAACCCATCCCTAAAACCAAACTGTCTGTCGTTAATCTTACAGCCTTACAAATAAACGTGGTATAAAAGTTATACTCGGGAATAAACTTAAAATAAGCAAAATGTCTACAAATAAACAAAGAATAGCTTATACCAATTATAGCTTTGACATAAGTTTTCATACAACTGCTATTCCGAAGTTATTCGCGCCTCCACCCTTGTATAAAGCTAGTATAACCTTAAAAATACCACAGTTTGTGTTTGTTTACGCGCATTTAAATATTTTACGTTCGTTTTGATTATGGAATTAGATGCAATAGAAGAAGTAGAACCAGTAAATAACATTCTAAATCTAATGCAGGTTCAAAGAAAAGTTAAAATATTTAAAAAAGAGAAAATCCTTTTGATTTAGGTATATAGCAATGAGCAGTTACGGTTAAAATATCAATTTTCTAAAGGTGGTGTTTTTAGACCAATTAATTGGTAGATCTCTCAATATGGACACGCGCGGAGGTGGACTATCTTCTGTTTTGAGGTACTGGGGACGTAAATAAAGATTATTCTATTCTAATCGTTCTCCCAGTTGATCGGTCTCTCTTAGCCATTTTAATATTCACTTTTAAAATTATATTTCTCTATCCACAAAAATAAACAAATTCAATTACAACTGTATTGACTCAGTTCGCGCGCAAAGAATAGAACAAAAAAAAGGTCGAGAAGAGTCAAGTTGACAAAGGGTCCATACAGTTTTTACGGACAGACTGCTTTTTTTATAGAAGTTTCTCTTTGGCCGCGCTGTTGCCAAATCGTGCATTTTGACATAACGGAAGAGTAGTTATACCAAAGATATACCTGGTTTATTTGTAAAAAAATATTCTCGACATATTCTTAAGTTATAACTGTTAAAACTATACTTAGTATAAGAATGGAATAGATGCGGTATAACACATTTTTATTTGTAAGGCTGTAATTGTTTACCTAGACAACGGTCAAGTAAACAATCAAAAACTTTCGCTGCGGTCTGTAATTATTAACATCAGACATATCACCAGTCTTATTCTTAGGAACACAACTGTTTCACTAGATCAGCCGGCAGATAAGAATGACTGACACATAGGTTGAATAGTAAGGCAATATCCTAGGGAGATGAACACCTGCGTTCTGCAGATGCTCAAAACTTAAACTATCGTGACCAGGCGACTTACCCCTGGACATGTTTTTGATGATGGAAGACACGTCACGAGCAGTGAAACGTACACTGAGGTCATTACAGCTTATATTCGATGTTTGGTCTGCTGGACCCAGAGGTGGATCAATTTTGAAACGCTGTCGGAACAAGTTAGCAATATCGACCGATTCACTTTTGCCCCCAACACTCGAAGGGAGACTCGACTCAAGATTCAACTTTTTCGTTTCTCTCCAAAAGCTTCCAAAATTCCTCGTTGAGTGGTGAGAAGCAATAATGTCCATTTTAATTTGCTGCTGGTTATTTTGACACCACTTTAGCTTTGCCTTGAAAGCTTTTCGAGAGTCACGCATTTGGCTATAAATGGGTCCTACACCGGGTTTACCATATTGCATCCAAAGCTTAGTAGTCTAACCTTAGTCGAGCCTCCGAAGGAGCCTCTTTCACATGTTTTTTCCAACCCGTGACATACCTCCGCTTCAAATCAGTCCGACACAAACAAGTCGCCGCTGCTGACACACATAAAAAGTCAATAACAGTTTGATACAAGTTATCTATGTAGTCTGTGCTCCCTGTTGTGGCACATATTGTCACAGCATTCATGAAAAACAACCGGAAAGTCAACTTCTCATGGTACCTATTTATCTAGATAGCTTCTCTAAACCCCCACTTAATCCTGTTACATGAGGCCTTGGTGCTAACAATTTTTGGCTGCAACACTTTTAGGTTGCATGTAAGCTGAACGGGTAAAAAACATCATACACAATCTTACAATCTACAATAGTTTGACAGGCAGCCTTAGTGACCACGCAGTGGTCAAGCCATCTACGACAATTATTATGAGCGTCACTAACATATGTATATGTATCAGAATTCAGTCCAAGTCTCTCTATATCTGCACATAACCAGTTTTGTTCTTCACAGCAACTAAGTAACTCAAAACCAAAACACTCACCTGGGTGTGAATTAAAATCTCCCAACACAAATACACTTTCAACGTTCTCGTTCTCAATGATTGCACTTACTTCGCTTAAACACTCCATAAACTCAATAAGGTTGTCCATTGAGCCGGTAGGCACGGAGCCACGTCTCCTGAAGTGCAATGATATCAGACAAATGGTAAAGTGATCTTACACCTACAATAGATCTATGAATACATTTACAATTGAAACTTACGAAATTAATTAGACTGTTCCATTTTGACTGGGTGTAGTTACTCGTAATTTTTCAGCAGGTTTACCTCTGAAGTAAATAAACTTCCTGAAATTGACGCCCTCAGGCCACAGGTTGTCGTTCATGGAGACTGGTAACTTATGTCTAGGAACGTAAACTTTATAGGCGTTGTACTTTCTTTCTTTCTCCTGTTTCATAACAACCTTTTCCAACTGTACGGACACCTTGACACCTCCCGCTCTGGGCGGAGCAGGAGGGAGTGTCAGACTTTTACTGACTAAAACCCATCCATGTTCCTTCATCGCCCTTTGTTTTCCGGGGACACGGTATCTCTTTCGAATAGTCCCGCAGCCAACTGCACCGACACCTGAGTCTTACTTAAAATATAACTTGATATATCGCTCACTGATGCACCTTTGTCTACGTTATTAATACAAAGTGGGACTTTAATATCTGCCACTTTAAATTTCTTTTCAACATCATTCTTTGCTGTACCTTTCTGCACAATAAAAGGATTTTTGTATCGTTTTTTCCTAACTTCTATCCATTCTTCGTCTTGCTTATTTCCTTTCCAAATACCTGGCTGCTGTACAATATCCGCTAAGGTCCTTTGCTTTGCTTTCTCGATACCATCGCGACTCATTGTTTCGTTGTCTATCATCACTTGCGCATGAGTAGATACCGAACTTTGAGACGGCGCATGACTCAGCTGTGAAGCCGCACGCACCGTACCGATGACAGGCTCGTTCACTTGTATCGGCGAATCCGGTTTTGCAAGCGATACGCACATATCGTTAGCGCGCTCGGGTAAAAGGGATAGCTAATCCTGCGCGTCACGCACTATCAGCTGTTCGCTGTGTGTCACTAAGCCCATTGGCCCGCTATCATAGGTATCGTTAACAAAAGCACCTCTTTTGTTATTAACGTTCAAATTATGAACGTTAACCAATGAAGCTCTTTTCAGATTCTCCATGTCACATTTTAGTACACTGAATAGATCGTCAGTAACATATTTCTCCTTAATATACGATATGTCACTTCTCAAAATTAGGAGATCTTTAAGTAATCTTGTGACATCTATATGGTCAAAAGATATTGGTGGCAATTTCTGTAAAAAGCGCGCCATAAAAATTGGGATTATCTCTGGGTCTGTCTGTTTGAGAAGGCTTATAATATCCTCCAAATTTCTGTTGGTCTTGCATTTATTTTTGCGCGATATGTTACGCTTTGAAGTCTGAACTGAATCAAACAACAGACGTTTGGCATTTTCGACTTCCTCTTCAGAAAAAGCTGTCACACAGATTTGCACTAGACTTTTTTCATCCATTACTTCAATTTTATTTTGCACAAATACAAGCACTTCGCTGATCACAATGTTACAGTTTTGACATTTTAAGACTTGAGAGGCCATTGCGTAGCCCGCGTAGCGACCTCACATGGCAGCAACGTATAGACGACGCGTAATAGTCGACCGTTTACGATAACGGTTGCGCGTCAACTGGTCAACACTTTTTAACCAAAATTGACAATTCTAGGTCAACGGGAACTTTCATATTGGTTTTCGACCCAAAAACCTAAAGGGTACCTACTTCCGGTTTTTGAATCCATTTCCATATTGGTCATTCAAAAGTTTGAATGACCTAATTGAAATAAATAAATTTCTCTCATTTTTTTTATCAGCGACCCCAAAAATCATAAAAACGACACCCATGAAGGAAAACTCGAAAATTTTCCTCGGTGCCATCTTGGATTTTCATTTTGACCGCATTTTCGTTATGAACGTGCCCGAAAAACACAAAAACGACACCCATGATGGAAAAACCATAAATTTTCCTCGGCGTCATCTTGGATTTTCATTTTGACCACATTTTCGTTATCAGCGACCCCGAAAACCATGAAAACGACACCTATGACGGTAAATCGCGCTAAAGTCCAGTCGCGCAAGTGTCCATTCGCGCAAGTTTCCTGGCGCGCAAGTTTTTCCGCGCAAGTGTCCTGATACCAAGCAATAACAGTGTTTCTTCGTCGGAAGACATTTTGCGACTGGCTCCTGCCGACCACGACTGCGCGGCATGTTACATTACAAGTGCAAGCGTCGCCACCTGTCGGCGGCTGCAGTGTATCTGCCGTTGGCAAAGTGCCGCTCGTCTGTATGAACCCTAACTCTACACAAATATTCCTGGGAAACGAGGTCTTTTTTTTTCAAAGGACTGAATATAACGCACTCAAAACATTGTGCTATACGGGGGTCGACAAGGGTGTGCGTTTCTATGGCGTGACCACGGCGTTTTTTTTTTAAACTATGCCAAGATGAACTATGTAAAAATAAAGAAAGTTGATTCCCAAAACCATAAATTTGTCAAAGTTATGGTCAAAAAGTTACAAGGGTTTAAACGTGGCCGCGCCATCGAAACGTGGAGAACCGCGCGGCCACATAAATCTTTAAAAGTAAGCGTTGCAGAGACCTGAAATTTAAGTAAGTAACTAAATAACAGATTGAATTTGTAAATAATTTGCCTTTAGTATGGGACGCAACTTGCGTCGATACTCTTGCGCCTTCTCATCTTCCAAGCTCGTCGTGCTGTGCTGGCGCTGCCGCTGCGGCTGCAGAGAACCTGACACGGCGTAAATATAGAATATCTTTGTGGTAACCATATTTTCGAGCCGTTTGGGGTTGAAACTCTGGGGCCGTGGGGTCCAAGTGCCCATAGCCTGTTCAAAGAACTTTCAAAACGCCTAGTTGACTCTTCCCGTGACCCAAGGGCAAACTCTGAAGTTTGCCCTTGGGTCACGGGAAGCGTCAACTCAATAACTTACCTACTGTTCGGTTTCGGTAGGTTGCTATCTCTGTCTGTTTGACATTTTGCTTACTGACCGGTTAGAAACAAAAAGTCACAGAAAATCATTCTTTGATTTTTCTATGAATCAAGTGACAGTTTCATGAATCAGGATAGGATATTTCAAGCTAACTTTGTTTATAGAAACATCGATAGCTGCGAGACGTGGCATATTAACTGACAGTTATACGTAAGTTATAGAAAACGGGCTTTAGCAAATAATAATAGTCTAGGTAGAGGTCTGAACCTCTGTTTTGTAAAACCTAGATTTTTATTTGTCAAAATTTGTAAAAAATACACAAAAAAATCCTAGGTTTATATTTCAGGACCTGTAGTACGGTATCGCTTAGAAATAATTCTTGACTATTTATCGAAGAAAGTAAGTATTGGCTAGTTTTGTTTTTTGTAAACAAAACCTAAATATGTAGAACTGACGATAATAGGCAAAAAAAAAAATTTTTTTATAATATAAAACCTGTAATAACATTTTGAATGTTTCGATAGGGTTACCATGACTTATTGTTTACAGAAAACTTTCCACCTCAATGGGTGGAAAGTTCTAATACAATTATTAGAAATTATTTCTAAAGGATTCTAAATTAAATGAAAATGAAAATTCGTATGTTTATTTCTTATAAACATAATTATGTTTTTTATGTTATAGTTTCATTTTAGTTTATTTATTTTTAATTATAAAAAACACATAAATCACCGATTATTCAATCAAGTGCTTTTTCAGCTATCAAGCAATGGAGGGGTCCATTGCTTAATAGCTGAAAAAGCATCTAAATAAAAAAAGTCATTGTTTTGATTTTTTCTAAAACTAAAGGATTTCAAATATATGTCAAATAAATATATGCTATATAATTAAATATTTGCCAGGAATAAGTGTCATTGCTTAGTAAGTAATTCCAGAATGATTTGTTATGACGATAATAAACCCGGAATGCACGCAAGTTCGGAACAACCTATGACAATACATAATCTAACATAATATCCCATGATCAGTCCACGAAGTAGACACAATAGTTAAACAATGGCGTCTCGACCAAATTGGTCATTTGACAGATCATGATCTATGGTCTATAAATAGATGAGTCCGCGTTACACTGGTCAATATCCCTCACTCGTCAGTTTATTTAATTCGACAGTATCGTTGATTCGTCACTTTCGCTGATTGGACCGTTGTGTGAATTCGACAGTTGCGTCATCTCGACAGTTTCCATAATTTGCCAGTTTCCATACTACATACAGTTACCATACTTTACAGTCGTATTAAAAAAATATAATATAAAAAAATATCTTAGTGTAAGTAAACAGTCTGTGATTTATGTGATTTTTAAAGAAATAAACATATGTTTTTGTATCTTATCGGAATTTAATTTAGTAACCTTGAGAAATAATTTATAATGCAATAGGTAGAAAGTTTTCTGTAAACAATAAGTCATGGTCACCCTATCGAAACATTCAGAACGTATTGAAGATTCTAAGCGATACCGTACTACAGCTCCTGAAATATAAACTTTGTTTATTTTTGTGTATTTTTACAAATTTTGTCAAATTAAAATGTAGGTTTTACAAAAAACTTCAGACCTCTGCGATGCTTTTTCAGCGAGATATCGACGATAACGTGTTTTTCACCGCTTCAATGGCGCGGCCATAGGGTTTTAGTCTTACAGCTCTTGAAAATATAAACCTAGGACTTTTTTCTATTTTTTTACAATTTTTTTACATTTTTTTTACACAAATTCAATCTGTCATTTACCTAAATGTCTTTGCAACGCTTGGTTTTAAAGATCTCCGTGGCGGCGCGGTTCTCCGCGTTTCGATGGCGCGGCCACGTTAAAACCCTTATAACTTTTTAACCATAACTTTGACAAATGTAAGGTTTTAGGAATCAACTTTTACAAATTTTTACAAAATCGTGGCAGTTTAAAAAAAAAAAACATGCCGTGGTCGCGCCATCGAAACGCGCACCGAGAAGCTATGTAAAGTTATAACTTAAAAAAAATTGGAATCTTCTGGTTTTGGAGTTTTGTTGTTCTGGAGTCGTAGTTGATAACTTAATTGGCGTAACTAGTAAAAAGGCGCATAATTCTGCTGAACAGATTATTAAAATCAATTTGAATAAGAGGTTTTCTTTACTTATTAAAAAAAAACAATTTCCAAGAACTCTGTAGATGGCGTTGAACTGACTACGTTACTAGGTGCCAAAGCCAAAACGCTTATAACCTTAGGCCATTACGTCCAAGTGAAATGATGTCACGTTCCGTTCCTTGCAGTAACTTATCAAATTCAGCGACTAGGGAATAGTTTAAAAAGAAAATCCCTCATTAAGATTTGCGATAGCGCCGTCTAGTAAAGAGTAGTAGAATCATCAAGCACGCGTTTGTTAACTTGTAACACTGCCATCTAGTGGCGATTAGAAAACGTGGAGTGTCCACTAAATCCAAACTAGATGTCGCGACTAAAATTATAAGTTTATGTTTATTTAAGACGAGTAGAAAAAAATCCTTACGGGAAGCAATCCAAGATTTGGTTTATATTTGAGCAATTCTACAACCACAGCAGTGTGGCCTTTGTGTGCAGCTTTGAACAGCGGTGTAGCGCCATCCTGAAAAATATCAGTGTGTCATAAGTTTTAGTGGAGCCATGTGCCTGAGCCTGTGGAGTCATTAAGAATCCTGTATTTATTGGACCTTGTATACTGTGGACAAGACGTCTCCTCGTCCTTGTCGAGTAACTAAGAGCGATTTTCGTATACTATACGTCATCCCAAAGCTTCGTTTATCGTCCACGATGAACGAAGTAAGAGTCATAGCAGATGGTATACTCTACTTTCAGTCTATCCAGACCCCATGGGAATCTGTACTCATCGGTTTGAACAACTTTCACTATGGGACCAAACCCTGAATCGAAAAAAAAACAGCTGTTCCCTGACGTGCAGTTAACTTTACTGCATATATAAAGGGTTACACCCTTTATATATGCAGTAAAGTTAACTGCAGACCCTTAACGAAGTCATAGGGCACTTTCCTCCCCGTCATTGTGATCATCTTTTGTTCTGGACCATACCTGGTGGGAAGTGGGAACTTTCAAGTTACATTTGAAGTCAAAGTTCTTTTTCACATTTTTTTTTAAATACTTGGTTTATACTTATAACAGTTTATGGAGTGGTCCCGCTGGTATCTACCTACCTGCCGGACATGGTCCACCCGGGCTCCAGCCGCCAGCAGCAGGCGCGCCACGGCCGAGTGTCCGCACTGCGCCGCTATCCACAGCGGCGTGGTCCCGCTGGTATCTACCTACCTGCCGGACATGGTCCACCCGGGCTCCAGCCGCCAGCAGCAGGCGCGCCACGGCCGAGTGTCCGCACTGCGCCGCTATCCACAGCGGCGTGGTCCCGCTGGTATCTACCTACCTGCCGGACATGGTCCACCCGGGCTCCAGCCGCCAGCAGCAGGCGCGCCACGGCCGAGTGTCCGCACTGCGCCGCTATCCACAGCGGCGTGGTCCCGCTGGTATCTACCTACCTGCCGGACATGGTCCACCCGGGCTCCAGCCGCCAGCAGCAGGCGCGCCACGGCCGAGTGTCCGCACTGCGCCGCTATCCACAGCGGCGTGGTCCCGCTGGTATCTACCTACCTGCCGGACATGGTCCACCCGGGCTCCAGCCGCCAGCAGCAGGCGCGCCACGGCCGAGTGTCCGCACTGCGCCGCTATCCACAGCGGCGTGGTCCCGCTGGTATCTACCTACCTGCCGGACATGGTCCACCCGGGCTCCAGCCGCCAGCAGCAGGCGCGCCACGGCCGAGTGTCCGCACTGCGCCGCTATCCACAGCGGCGTGGTCCCGCTGGTATCTACCTACCTGCCGGACATGGTCCACCCGGGCTCCAGCCGCCAGCAGCAGGCGCGCCACGGCCGAGTGTCCGCACTGCGCCGCTATCCACAGCGGCGTGGTCCCGCTGGTATCTGCCTACCTGCCGGACATGGTCCACCCGGGCTCCAGCCGCCAGCAGCAGGCGCGCCACGGCCGAGTGTCCGCACTGCGCCGCTATCCACAGCGGCGTGGTCCCGCTGGTATCTACCTACCTGCCGGACATGGTCCACCCGGGCTCCAGCCGCCAGCAGCAGGCGCGCCACGGCTGAGTGTCCGCACTGCGCCGCTATCCACAGCGGCGTGGTCCCGCTGGTATCTACCTACCTGCCGGACATGGTCCACCCGGGCTCCAGCCGCCAGCAGCAGGCGCGCCACGGCCGAGTGTCCGCACTGCGCCGCTATCCACAGCGGCGTGGTCCCGCTGGTATCTACCTACCTGCCGGACATGGTCCACCCGGGCTCCAGCCGCCAGCAGCAGGCGCGCCACGGCCGAGTGTCCGCACTGCGCCGCTATCCACAGCGGCGTGGTCCCGCTGGTATCTACCTACCTGCCGGACATGGTCCACCCGGGCTCCAGCCGCCAGCAGCAGGCGCGCCACGGCCGAGTGTCCGCACTGCGCCGCTATCCACAGCGGCGTGGTCCCGCTGGTATCTGCCTACCTGCCGGACATGGTCCACCCGGGCTCCAGCCGCCAGCAGCAGGCGCGCCACGGCCGAGTGTCCGCACTGCGCCGCTATCCACAGCGGCGTGGTCCCGCTGGTATCTACCTACCTGCCGGACATGGTCCACCCGGGCTCCAGCCGCCAGCAGCAGGCGCGCCACGGCCGAGTGTCCGCACTGCGCCGCTATCCACAGCGGCGTGGTCCCGCTGGTATCTACCTACCTGCCGGACATGGTCCACCCGGGCTCCAGCCGCCAGCAGCAGGCGCGCCACGGCCGAGTGTCCGCACTGCGCCGCTATCCACAGCGGCGTGGTCCCGCTGGTATCTGCCTACCTGCCGGACATGGTCCACCCGGGCTCCAGCCGCCAGCAGCAGGCGCGCCACGGCCGAGTGTCCGCACTGCGCCGCTATCCACAGCGGCGTGGCGCGGTCTGCGCGTTGCGAGTCCACGACGGCTCCCGCTGCTATGAGAGCGCGGCACACGTCCTCGTGCCCGTTCTGTGCGGCGATGAACAGAGGGGTCGCTTTGTCCTACAATTAATCGGGAGATAGTTGTAGTTGTGTACTTGGAGGAAGTTCGGGGGTAAAGTCACAACTGCTGATTTAACTATGTATTATGTAACTATGTACCCGGCCCGAAGGCACCTAAGAAGCCTGTTTCTGCCGGCTGTGTCTAGGTGTCGACTGTAGTTAAATTGTATATTACATACACATCACATCACAGTACAGACATTTAATACATTATTGGATTGAAAACATTACAAAAATGCCAAAAGAAAAACATGTCAACAAAGAAAGCAACAGGTAGCGCCAAATAAACCGGTGCCCGGGTGTCAGTTAAATCGCACAAGTGACTTCACGGCTGGCAGTACCGGTTTGTAGGGAGCCAGGTAAGCCGAAGATTATCGAGTTACGACAGGGGCAGAAAAAGAAAGTAAATAAATGTATGAGAGAACGAGATAGAATGATGGCGCCAAAGAAAATTTTTGTTTCTTTTGTCATGGATGTCATTTTCGTGGTTTTTGTGGTCGCTGATAACGAAAATGGGGTCAAAGTGTAAATCCAAGATAGCACCGAAGAAATTTATTTTATTTTATTAATTCTTATCTGCATAAGGGACCTAAAACCTGCAGGTGGCTGTCTTCAACAAGACAAATCTTGAACCTTCTTATCTATATTAGAATAACTTTATTTAATTGAAAACAAATAAAAGCGGAGTAAGGCCAACGTATGAAACTCGTGAGATGACAGCTTACCTTCATAGAGGAGTTGACGTCGGCTCCCCGGCGGATGAGCTCGTCGACGACCGGCGAGTGGCCGCACTGGCACGCCACGAACAATGGCGTGCCGCCGTCCTACAGTTATAAGGTCTATTGGTAATGGTGAACGTAAAAATGGCTGGTTGTCTGCATCGCTCCGCGCCAGGCTGGTGACCAAAAATTGCTACCTATTTGCTACCCATTGCTACCTATAGTCAATTAATTGCTACCTAACTTGGAAACAAAATAAAGGGACTTCAAAATGTCCAGCCATTCTGATATCAGGATGGCTGGTCAACTCTCCGTTTGCGTAAACTATGCACATTCGTGTTATTATTTTTATTTGAGTAATTGCTACCTGATTGCTACCTTCACGTCTCTCAATGTCCACCTTGTAGCTTTAACAAGTAAAAAGTTATGATCGTTTGAATTTTTTACAGGGACTGGATTTAGGTTATTGAATAAAATAATATTTTTTTTGTTTTTTAATTATGGAGTCGAGAACTGCAATAACAAATGCCCACGTATAAATATCAATAATAATGTTTTCCTTTACCCTTGTATGTGATGACCAAGATAAACTTAGAAAGTACATATGAATTGAAAAAGTCACATTGGTACTGTGTGGGTTGAAATCCGGGCAGGATTTGAACCCACAACCTCATGCATGAGAGAGGTGAGGCCTTAACCTCTGGGCCATCACGACATCCGACGACTATTACTGCTAAACTAATAAAGTTATCTAAACCGCTATAGTTTTCCTTTAAAGTTCATGATACTATCATCACGAATTTTTCCAGATTTTTCAAGCCAGCAGTTTTGCTTTTAGAGGGGGTGGATGCCCCACTGGAACAAAAATTTGCACTTTAAAGAATATTTCGTAAACGGAGCATTAAATTGAAAAATAGGATAAGCAACCCCCCCAAGTCATTTTAATGACCTATTCAACGATACCCCACGCAATGGGGTAGGCGACCAAAAAAAAATTTAATCGTTTTTAATATTATTTTATTCAATAACCTAAATCCAGTCCCTGTAAAAAATTCAAACGATCATAATTTTTTACTTGTTAAAGCTATAGGTGGACACTGAAAGACGTGAGGGTAGCAATCAGGTAGCAATTACTCAAATAAAAATAATAACACGAATGTGCATAGTTTACGCAAACGGAGAGTTGACCAGCCATCCTGATATCAGAATGGCTGGACATTTTGGAGTCCCTTTATTTTGTTACCAAGTTAGGTAGCAATTAATTGACTATAGGTAGCAATGGGTAGCAAATAGGTAGCAATTTTTGGTCACCAGCCTGGCGCGGAGCGATGCAGACAACCAGCCATTCTGACGTTCACTGGTAATGGCTCTGACTTGCGAGTGGGTTTGTGAGAGGGACTGTGTCCCAGCAGTGGGTCATCATAAGCTGTTTATGAGGGCATGATTAATGTTTGTCTCAAAAATTCCTCTTTTATAAGGAATTGTAGGGGAAGGAACCCTCCAAATGGTGAGGCGTATTTTCCTGACAAAATAGATGTTGTATTAAACTGGTTTTATAAACATAGTGAGACAGCTTGCTCGACCGCTTCGTTGGTCGAGTGGTCACAAGTACGACTGCTAAGCATGATGTCCTGGGTTCGATTCCCGGGTCGGCCAAAGTGGTATTGGGTGTTTCCATCAGGAATTTCTCAGTAGCAGCCTCGGAGTCTGGATTTGCGCGCGGTTGATAGCAATAGGCTCGCCCTCAATTACATCATCATTTTTTGCCTTTATCCAATTAATTTGGAGTCGCCGCAGCATGTCTTCTTCTTCCATACTTCTCTATTACTCGTCATCTCATCAGACACTTCTTTCCTTGCTCGCCCTCTATTAACTTACGGGACTTAAACATAACTGGCGAAATGTGTGTGTACTATTAGGTACACCGCTGCCTAACCCCTCGGGTATTACAGGCGTGATGTGATGTAATGTAATGTGAGACAGCTTGTTATTGTTACCATGCTAGGAGCGTCGATGGCAGCTCCCGAGTCGAGCAGTAGTTGCGCGATATCGAGGAACCCTCCTTGCGCTGCGAAAAACAGCGCGTTCGTTCCCGTCTGAAAGAATAGTGGCGGTTTTATTTAAAGAGGGTTCTAAAGGTTTGAAGATATAATCATCAATAATGAAGACTAATGTTACCGTTCTGCTGCAGGCGGGGTCGGCGCCCTGTGCCAGCAGCTCGCGCACGCACTCCGTGTGACCCATCGCAGCTGACAGGATGAGCGGCGTTGTGCCATCCTGGGGACAAACAGCGAACGTGGTCAATACTGTTGCTCTACGGAATATTAGTACTAAAGGTGGATGCCTTCCTTGTAAAAGTCATTCTTACACCTGTATGAGCTTGGAGGGTTGTAATGTCGATTTTGATGATTATAATTCTGTAACTACATACGCCTTACAGTCGCGAGGAATATTTTAATCAACATACAACCTAGCACTGGCCTGCAAATTGCAAAAAACGTGAGAAAATTTGAATTTCGCGGGCCACCCTGACGCTTTCACCTGAATTAACATTTCAATATACACGGTATAAGGGACAACGGAGCGCCTGAATTCAGGAATGGAGACTATCTCAATGCCGGCGGGTAAATACTCTCATAATTACTTAAAACAACATCATAATACGGATCATAGGACGCTGGCCCCGTGAGGTGCTGTAAAAAGCGACGAAGAGGCTAGAAGCTACAGCCTGCGAAGTGCTAAAGGAGGATCTTTCAGCACTTCGTTCAACAATCAGCCTGCTAAGAGGTAGATTCTGTATTCGTTCATCAAATGCCCGTACTCTCTTGCCTATAGAGAAATCTACATTCAGTGTGTGTCAAACTGTCAATGTTTCTACAGGCGCGGAACATTTTCATTTCATCTTTCCTATCTTCGTTATCTCACGCGGCTCCCCAGTGAGATAAAATGTGTCTCTTTTGCATATTTTAGATTAGATTAGCTGTACCTATGTGTGCTTTTGAAAATCAGAACTTGTAATTCATTCCTCCATAATTCGCTGAACTGATAGCATAGATTTATCTTTATTTTGATTTAGGTACATGCTGTAATAAGAAAAAGATATCGGTAAGGATTTAGGTAATAGCATTTACAGAGATAAGTCATTCGCAATCATGACGACAATGCAAGCTGTGTTTATAAACATTTGTTATGCATTGTATATTTATTGTTTACATTGTTTTTTGTTATTTTGTAAGCACGTCATGGGCCTTGCGACATTTTTTTTTCTTTCTTTACATTAGTGTTCGAGTTAAACCTTTAAATAGTTACAATCAGTCACTTTCACAACATAAACAGTCTAATGCCGCCTATGCAAATAAACGGCTTAGCCAAAGGTTTTTCACATTTTCCGCCGTAAAAGAAAACTCATTAGGAACTTTCATTTGCCGCTTTTTTCCATTTGTGAATGTAGGCCGGCCGTGTTTTACGTCGCTTTGATGGAAGAGGCCGAGTTTACGTTGGCGTCAACTTTTTACACGTTTACTTGGGAAACGTAAATTGTTCAGTTCATTTGAATACGCACTTGAAAAGTTGAAGTTTTCAAAGTTTTTTGTTGTTTACTTGGTCACTTTATTTTTGTATTTAACAAACGATGTCCTGTCACTATTGTGTCGTCAAATTGTCAGTCATTACGTTACACAGACGTCGTTTATGTGTAGTTACTAGGTAGGTACGTGAGTTTTCATGACTTCAGTTCGGACTTCGTAGTAAACATTTTAATTTAAGCGGCTGCTGTCGAAGCAACTTTTAGGAGACGTTAAAAGAAATCATAACAATACCAAATTCATAGCTTGCTCATTACAAACGCAAGAAGATTCAATCTCAAGATGAATTTCTAGAACACAAAATGCGTGATTTGCCAAATAATGAAGATTAATGGGTGGCCTGCTTTCCCCTCGGATTGAATCGGACACACAATACATAATGCAGAGAATCCGAGTTGTGCACGCATGAAAAACATTAACCTCTTTTTGCTATCAATCGGGTAAACGCCACAAAAAGTGAACGGGTCGGCTCGGCGCCATTTTGGGATCGGACAAAAACAATGGACAAACATCGAGTATGTAACATTAGCCTAATCATTCCATTAAATTGATGTTTATTTACTATTTTGTGTTGGATCTAAATCTAGTCACCGGCGCTCGACAAACTTCCTTCCCTTTTGCCCAATCTATCATCCTCTCTTTGTTAACTGAAAAACACAGGTACCTACTAATTTGGAGAATCTATTCACGCTAGAACATCGTAGGCGCCTCGCAGCTAAAGAGCTTAACTCAATCTCGCGTAGCAGACGATGATTTGTATAGTAAAAGTAAGAATGGCATACATTCTCAACAAGGTATGACAGTTGTAGGATGATAATCTACCTTCGCCGCTAATCATAATCTGCGCACGTTCTCTGTCTGCGGTACACTTCAAAACTACTATGCCAGCAATCCACAACTTACTAATAGCAACACTAGACGAAAATGGAGACATCCGCTACCTTTTAGATTTAATTCGAAGACTTATATGGAATATCATGACAGCTTATTATCAATTATAACCGTTATAGGCTGTAAAAATAATGTATTCGGTTAGTATGTTGATATTATACTTTTGATTTTAGCTGTGCTGCTATTTTTAAGGGCAAACACCATAACTGAACGCGATCAGCCATCTGAACTGCGTTCAAGAGCTGTCAATGTGAAAATTCCGTAATAATGACACTGACAGCTATTAAACGCGGTTTAGATGTGTTGAGCGCGTTTCGTTTCGTCGGAGCTATGGCTATATGCCTGTACGAGAGCTCTTGTTTAAATCCACCGAAAGCTTGCTGCGAACTCGTTTAAATAAATTGCAATGCAGGAAGAATAATTACACAAGTTGCTAATTATGAACTGATTGTATTATTGTCAAAAAATATCTTGACTACTAATTATTGTACGAGAACGCATATAATGAGACAAATGACATTGTGGCATCTCAAATGACAATGTATTACAAGTTAATTGCAGTTAGATAATTATATTGTCAACAGACTGTATGTCAACATTTAATCACTGTCCAAGGCAACGACGTATTCAATTGTCCGTGAAATGCACAGCTATTTGACTGTACAGCAATAACGTTGTTGCATTGACTGATTGACATCACACGAACTGAGGCTAAAAAGTATTCTACATTACATGTAAAATACTTTTTAGCCTCAGTTCGTGTTACATGTAAAAAGACTTAATGATGCCGCGAAAGGCACTTGTCCTCCCCATCATTGCGATCATTTTTTTGTTCTAGACCATATCTGGGAACCTTCTAGTTATGGAGATATTGGAGGTCAAAGTTCCAACTTTTTAACAAGTTTTTTTTTTATAAATAAGTACTATAAACACCTCCACGACCCCCGTACTATTAAATCCATTCATCAGCACAATGTTTTGAGTGCGTTACATTGAGTTCTACCACAAGACATGATTTTTCACCCCAAAAAAAAAGTCGTTTCCCAGCAATAATTTTTGCGTAAAGTTACTTGGTTTGATGTACAGAATGCTTGGTTGACGGCTTTGTCAAGAGTCTGTTTGCACCCTGTATACAGACCACTTACTGTTCATCATCAGATACTACACCCACAGTTTCTCTTGATAGTAATTTTATGTTACGAATATACACTCGAGAGCAATGAATCCGGGTCACTTAAAGAATCCTAAAAATCTCGGAAACTAAAAATGCTAGGTTAATGCAATAAATTATATTTAATAGACAATGGTGTCGATTCTGTTGTGCACAAACTAAACTTAATTTAGGCTATTGCTATCTCTTACTAAAAGGCAGTGCGAGAAAAGGACGGCTATAGCTATGAACTAAGTTAGAGATGTCAAATTAGTTTATGCCTTGCGCTTCACCGTGTTTTTAGTCAACATGTTTTTACGTGCACCCTTCATTTGTATAGAAATATTAGTTCGAATTAAATTTGACAGCTCTAAATTACGTCCGTCTCTTTCTCGTTTTATTAGAAAGAAAAAGACAGCAATAGCCTAAATTAAGTTTAGTTTGTGAACAACAGAATCGACACCAATGTAATACTCCTTAAATGAAGGTATTAAAACTTCTTAGTTATTGTATAGTTATATCATAAAAAAATCAAATTTGAAAAAGGGCCACTTTCGAAGATGGAACTACGAAATTACAGCATTTGGTTTTGCTTTTGTTTGTAATCTGTCATTTATGTGGGTACATAAACCATGTTGATAGTGCTCTATATTCATTATTCAAGCTGAAATTATGTCGCTTACGCCTGAAGAATGCACCAGAATACTTACAATGCTGGAAACCGGCCGGAGTCAGCGCGATACAGCCAGGACTGTCGGTGTGTCGCTGTCAACAGTACAAAGAGTTCTCCGACGTTACGAAGAAACTGGTTCTAACCTACGCAGACCAGGAACGGGCAGAACCAGGTGTACCACAGCACGAGAAGACCGATACTTGGTGAACACCATGCTTCGAAATCGCTTTCTCACAGGAACTGAACTCACAAATCAGTTTCGACGCCTCGGAGGAAGTAACCCAAGTGCATGGACAGTAAGACGTCGGCTTGCTAAATCTAACTTAAAACCCCTTAGACCTGCAAACGGCCCTAAACTGGAGCGTGGGCATCGTATTTCAAGACTAAGATATGCCCAGAGCCACGTAAATTGGAGTATTGAAGATTGGTCAAAAGTTATGTTCTCCGACGAATCAAAATTTATGCTCTACAAGCACGATGGAAGACACAGAGTGTATCGAAGACCAGGGGAAAGATTCAAGCAAGCATGCATCGAAGAAAAAGTAGCCTACGGTGTTGGGTCTGTACTTGTGTGGGCCGGAATTTCTTCTGAAAGTCGCACAGAGCTGGTGATCATAGAAAACGGCTCTTTAACTAGCGTAAGATATGTGGAAGAAATCCTTAATGATCACGTTGGTCCATTTATGGTCAATTTAGGTGAGGATGCTATATTTATGCATGACAATGCCCGACCTCATACAGGTAGGATTGTGAATGACTACCTTCAAGAGATGAACATTACTCGTATGGAGTGGCCAGCGCGCAGCCCGGATATCAACCCGATCGAGCATGCTTGGGACGAGCTAGGCAGATGCGTAAAACAACGAAACCCTCCCCCAATCACGCTTCGTGAGCTCAAAATTGCTCTCACAGAGGAATGGGAGAATATTCCCCAAAATCGTATAAGGAACTTGGTGTACAGCATGCCAAACCGCGTAAACGCAGTAATGGAAGCACGAGGAGGCAATACGAAGCATTAAAATTCAAGAAAACCGTAATAAAGTTCAAAAATTTCATGTTTCCTATTTTTGTTTTAAGGAGAGATCAGCAGTTTTTTTCTTTATGTAATTTTGTGTTAATAAAATGTATGGTGACTCATATTTTTTTTACTTTCATTTAAGGAGTATTACATTGTCTATTAAATACAATTGATTGCATTAACCTATCATTTTTAGTTTCCGAGATTTTTAACATTCTTTAAGTGACCCGGATTCATTGCTCTCGAGTGTAGTACAAAAGTAAACAAGTACGTATTAGATCTTATCTCAAGGTTGCAATCACTATTTCACGAGACAAATGCTTTTGAATTAAGTAAGTGTATAGCTCAAGCTGCTCAAGTGCTTGTGCTTCCTAAAAATAGGTACCTGCTACTATTACCACCTATGAACACCAAAATAGAAAAAAAACCTAATGTTATGAAACCCGCTGAAGCTCTGTTTTCAGTGATTAACAAGTGCCTGCTTTAAACGTAGGTAATTATAAAGTGTTGTTTACTTTGAACGCAGCGTTAAAGTCAGGTAACGGCAGTTAACTAACGAGCTGTCAACTGTGCTCTGTTTCACGGATAGTGCCGCTTCACGCTTACTTTAGTAGCATTAAAGTACACATTCAAAAGTGTTGAAGATGAAAGTGGACTAGAGTAAAAAAGTAGGAGGCATTAACTTTAAAACTACAGTACTTTCTCAAGTTATTATGCCTTGTGACTGGGACTGTAGCTTTGTTTTTTTTTTGGATTTTTGACATTCATAAGTGCCGTAATGGTCTAATTGAAATAATGCTTTGAGTTGAGTTGAAAAGTCAATGCTCACGGAACTGAGAACATAACAGACGCAGAAGAAGCTAAATGTGAATAATACTACTTACTAAGCCATGTAAACGCCTAGCCTAGCCAATTAAGGTATTACGAGAACTATATAAATTCGGTAGTAACTTTTTAGACAAAAAAATTTGATGCCTTTTTCCTGGGTTACACCCATCCCGTCTGCGGGATTTAATTTGATATGGTATAACTTCTAAACCCTCAAAGGACAAAGCTCATACAAACAACAATCAGTGTAAATATCATGCCGAATTACCGTATCCGTGTAATCAAAGTAAAACATAGATCACTTATCACACCACTTACATTTTTATCAAAAACATTATCTCTTTTCACTACGCTACATTCTCTGCTTGTAAAAAGGCGTGAGCACACAGCTTCCCGCTAGTAAATCACGTCCGTTCTGCATCATTTCATGTGCTTAGCTTACTGAAACCAGTGTGCACGCGACTTTAGGCTCGCTACACATTAGCGAGCCTAACGTCGCGTATAAAACCCAATCCGCCACTTTTAAAATCAAAATTTATTAAACAGTAGATTAAAATTAAAGAATAATGTCTAATTTTAAGGGGCTGACAACACCTAATTGATGTTATTGCAGTTTTTTACGAAAAACTATTTGTTCTAGCACATAAAAAAAAAATGTTAATATTCATCATATTTCAAAGACCGTGGACGGAGTCGATACATAATTGGACGAAATCGGCTCGATAGAAAATAATTACAAAGAATGGTCTTAAAATCATCATTAAACGGTTCTATGACTTTATTTTTTTGACGTATGGATTAAAAACATGAAGTCAACATGTTCATACCTAAACCGCTAACGAGTCCTATTTCACAAATAATCCACACTTTTTTTATTTCAATATTATTCATTATTTTCTACTAAAACCTGGCCGCCCAGTAACTCTCTCGCTCTCGTCTACTCCGATACAAATAGGCAGTGTGCGCGCATTTTGGTGTTGACATCCCCTTAATAAATTACTGATTAAAATTGAACAATTAAGATAGTTTATAAAAATATAAACGAATACATTCGTGTATTACTGTTTTGATTAAAAAAATTTAGACGAGAGAAACTTCTCGTTTTAATACAGCATAATTTTCACATCCAGCTGATGCAGTTAAATAAATCCGGCTGGCTTAAGAAAATAAGAAAAATCAATAGATACAAATCTTTTGTTTATGAAGATCTGCTGGCAAGCCAGTGACAGTTACATGAGCAGAGACATTCATTCAACCAATCAATCAGAGGAAGAGGAGTATGTGTACTGCAAGCCTAAGCTTACGCCCATGCTAATTGCAGTTGGTAATTATTCAACAATTAACATAACAATTTGAGAATGTAACATGCATAATGCAGATTTATGAATAGTTATGTTAATCCGCGAGAGAAAAAGTAAACACGAATTAAAATTGATTAATTAATCGTTCCGCTTAATTCGTAAGGAAATTGTAGAGAAAGGCTAAATTCCAGTGACAATGTAAGAGTAAGTGTAGTGACAAGTTTATTAGTTTTAATTTAAAAAAAGTGAAAATCATTTTACGGTGCTGTAGTATATTTGTGTGAGTGGTAAATTTGCCAGAATACTCAAGAAGTGTGGCCCTTTTCTACGTATACTCAGTTGATTCGCACTAAGTCAAACGAGAATTCGTCCCACCTTCTGCAGGTTGCATCTACGTCTAATAAAACACAAGAAATCATCAGTTTTCCAGTAGTCCTAGTTACTACTGGAAAACTGGTGTAGACCGTATGAGCGTAGGTGCAACCTGCAGAAGGTGGGACGAATTCTCGTTTGACTTAGTACGAATCAACTGAGTATACTATTGCCCTTAACTGAGCGCAAATCACTAGTGAGTGATTTGCGCTCGGTTAAGGGCAATAGGATATCATGTCGTACTTGTCCTGTTGCTTGCACATCACAGGAGCTGATTGACGCTACCGAAAGTGGCAAACTTGTCGCCAAATTTTGGGCTGACTCAATTTAAATTGTCATCGACACGTTAAGAACAAGGGCAATAGGCTCGACCCCCAATGTAATAATAACATTGGACTTAAACATGAATGGCAAACTGTGGATGTACTATAGTAGTCCTTTGCCTTACTGTTCGGGGATTACAGGCATGTTATGTTAACACGATGCTCGTTATGTTTTACAGTAATATGTGTGTTCGTCCACAAACTGCCTCCTCTCCCACACTCAGTACATAAACCATAATAGTGGTCACAATTCGCACGTTATTACGAACACGCGCGTTCTCACAACCATTATATTTTCACGTTTACGTAACATGGAGGAGCTGTTTATAATATTATGTGGCGTTAACACTTTGTTGTGGATTCTCAAAGTTAGTACGGGTCAAGTTATAAGCGGTGCGATTTGTTTAGCAACATTCTCATCAAACTGCTCCATTGTTTTTGGAGAGACTAGCTCAATTTGTTTTTATTGTTATTAAGTATTATAAGTCTATATTGTCCCACTGCAGGGCAAAGGCCTCCCTTCCCTCTTTCCACATTTTGCGATCTAATGCGATTGTAGGACAATCCTTTGTGAAAGAGTCCATCTCATCCCGCCATCTCCTTCTGGGCCTGCCGGGTTGTCATTTCTTGCTATAACTTGGTATCCACTGAGTGTTAATTTTTGCCTATTGCTCCTCCGACATGCGGCAGACGTGACCAGCCCAGTTCCACTTCAACGTAGCAGCTGTAAGGCCAACATCAGCTATTTGGGTTCTGGAGCGAAGTATGGAGTTTCTGACGCGGTCCGTAAGTTTGACACCCAGTATAGTTCGCTCCATAGCTCGTTGGGAGACCCCAAGAGCGGACTTCTGACGATTTTTAAGACACCACGTCTGTGCTCTATAGGTGAGGGTGGGGAGAATGCACATGTCCATGATGAGCTTTCGCTTAAGTGCGAGAGGGAGAGATATCTTCATAAGATGTTATATCGACCAGTAGCTCTTCCAGGCATTCTCGGTGCGTCGAGCAAATTCTTTACCTATCTTGTCTTGCCTGGAAAAAGGCTATCTGGCCGAGGTATATGTACTCACGGACATATTCAATCACCACACCCCCAACCTCTATGTTACGCTCTGTGATGTTCGCCATCAGTTTTGTTTTAGTCATATTCATTGAAAGCCCGACTTGAAGACTGGGATGGCTCAGTTGATCGAGCATTATAGGCCTACCTCAGCAGCTAAGGAAGAAAAAAGGACAATGTCGTCGGCGAAATGAAGATTAGTTAACCTATTTTCGCCGACGACAACACTCTTGTCCTGCCAGTGTGGGTTTATCTGTTGAAAAACCTCTTCCAGCGTAGCTGTGAAGAGTTTCGGGAGATAGCGGGTCGCCTTGCTTGACTCCTCTCTGAATAGGAAAAGTTGGACCGGTGGTAGTTAGGCATATGGCTGCTGTGCTGTTCTGATATATTTTTTGCAACAGCTGTATTTATGTAGCTTCTATGTTATGTTTGCCGAGAGCAGAAAATATTGCTGTCAAAAGCTTTTGAGTAATCCACGAATGCGAGGTATAACGGTAGATTGAATTCCTGGTGTTTTTCAATGATCTGGTTTAAAGACTGTGTTCAGCCTCTGGAGGTTGATGGAGGTCCAATGTTTCTGATATGCGGTTTTCGAGGGTTTTGATAAAGACTTTGTAAAGGTGCGAGACTAAGCTGATGCGGCGGTAATTCCCATTGTAGGATTTATCACCTTTTTTGTGTAGCAGAATTATGTTCCAATGACAGAAGTGACTAGGTAAGATGCCTGTTTTGAGAATAGTGTTGAAAAGGTTGCAAATGTAAGGTAGTATGGATGGTTCTCCGACTCGAACTGATTCAGAGGTGATGCCGTCTTCACCAGGACTTTGGTTATATTTCATGCCAATAAGAGCCCGATGAACTACAAAACCAGATATTATTGGAATATCGTCAGGGTATGTGTAGGTTTCGTTGGCTAAGAGTTGGGGAGTGGTATTATCAGAGTATAAGGACTTATAGAACTGGGTGCATATTTGAATAACTTTGGTCCTATCTCCTCGCTTCACACCATTGTTATCCCTTATGTGTGTAATTGTAGATCTGCCAGTATCCATACCGCGAATGGCAGATCTTAGGAAGCGGTTGTTTGTTAGAGCTGCCTCAGCGAGTTGTGTATTGTAATGTCTAATGTCATGTCGTATGCTTCTCTTTACTTTACGATCGAGATCTTTGTAACCTAAAGACTGAAAATTCTTTGTCTGTCGTTCTTCGATAAGGTGAATTGTGTAATTGGTGAGTTTCTTTTGTTTTTTGTTATAGCTCTTGATATTTTGGCTAGCGGTTTTTAAAACGTGTTTTATGTTATCATATTGTTCTTGTGCATCTTCTGAAAATTTTGTTTCTAATAGGCTAAAACTATTTTTAATATTTAGGTTATATGTTTCTTTGTTCGAGATTAATTTGGTCTCATCTAAACGTTTTATTGAGTTTTGTATTAGTTTGTGACGGTGAATCTTCACTTCAAAACGTACATTAATACGGACTGGTCGCTGATCGGAGCTAAATTTAATTCGGTTAAGTGCTTCTACATTTTTATTATTTGTTTGCAGGAAGACAAACAAAAATCGATCTCGTTTTTTGTGTATCCGTCGGGAGAAAACCAAGTCCATCGATGTTGTGGTTTTTTGTGGAAACAACTGTTGCTCACACTCAGGTTCTGACCAAAAGCAATTTCTAAAAGCCGCTGACCTCGCTCGTTACGGACTCCCGAGCCATGTGGGCCTAAGATATTTGTGTTGTCAGACGTTATTCTCAGGCCGATTTTTGCGTTATAGTCTCCCATGACCAGTGTCCATGTTCCTCTGTTTCCGTCACAAGCTTTATTTAGTAAATTTAAAATGTAGATGGAGCATAAACCTTTTTTTTTTTTTTTTTTTTTTCGGATGGGAAATCATCAAATGACTCCTCCCGCTCTGGGCGGAGCAGGAGGGAGTGTCAGACTTTTACTGACTAAAACCCATCCATGTTCCTTTATCGCCCTTTGTGTTCCGGCGCCACGGTATCTCTTTCGAATAGTCCCGCAGCCCCGGCAGGCTTCGGCCCTTGCGGACCCCTTCATAGTTGCTGACTCTCTTTGAGGCGCGCGTGGAACACGAACGCGCCGTCGACACGGCCTGTCGTCCTGAGACGTACGGACAGCGAGCTAGCCCATAGCTCCCCGTCCACAGGCCCGCGCCTACGGTGGCCGGAAACCACCACGTGGCCCCCGACGCCCGGGGCGTCTCCCGCGGCGGCCGGGACGTGAGGATATCTCCCTCTCACGTTCCGCCACCTCCTTCGCTAGCATGACTGCTTCGCAGAAGGAGGTGACGGCGTCCCATTCCGTCTCGCTCCGGACTATGGATTGAACCAAGGCCGGGAGCGAGAGGTCGCCGCCGCCAATCGCCGCTACGAGGACACGGCGGTGCTCCGCCCAAGCGGGGCACATCTCCACCGTGTGCTCCACCGTGTCCTCCGGTCGATCCTCACAATGGAAACACCCGGGCGTCTCCTCCCGCCCGATTCGGTGCAGGAACTTACCGAAAACACCGTGTCCGGTAAGAACCTGCGTCAGGCGGAAGGTGAGGACGCCGTGGCGTCTCTCCAGCCACTCCTCAAAGAGGGGACTTACCGCCACTATTGTGGCGTGCCCTGCACGGGGTTGCGACAGTCGCTCTCTCCATGTCGCCATGAGATCACGCCGGAAGTCCGTCCGCTGAGCGACAATTTGCCTCGGCAGCGGAGTTTCCCCCCGGCGTAGCGCCTTCGCGCGCCACTCATGTAGGCGCGCGAGGACTATCGCCTCCAGAACCCATGGCGGCAATCCGGCAAGGAGGCTCGCCGCCTCGCGGGAGATCGTGCGGTACCCCCGGATTAGCCTCACGGCCACCACCTTTTGGGGCGCGTTCAAATGGTTGGCAGCTCGCTGCCTCAATGAACGCGCCCACACCGGGGCACCGTAAAGGGCCATGGACCGCACGACTCCCACGTAGAGCCTCCGGCAGGAGGCGTTTGGCTCCCCCAGGTTGGGCAGGAGCCGCCTGAAGGCAGCCCCTGTCCGTTCCAGTTTGGGGGCCAAACGTCGGAAATGCTCCACGAAGTTCTACCGGCTGTCGAGGACAAGTCCCAGGTACTTCAGCGTCGACTCGACGCCGATGGAAACCCCTCCTGCCATCACTGAGGATCCCGGAGGTGGCGCATTCCAAGGCCCATGAAAGCACATGGCCTCGGACTTGTGCAGTGCCACCTAGAGACCCAGTTGCCGGATGGAGCATAAACCTGGATGATGGTTAGTGTTTTGGTCTCAGCAACACGAAACTTGAGCGCGGCAATTTAGAATTTTATCGAGTTTGTTTTTAACTCGATGTAATTCTAAATACGTAATGTTCTAGAAATATTCCGAGAGAACTTCCAGATCTGTTTTAACAGTATTGTAATTTAATTCGGCACGTCGATTTTGCAAGCAAGGAGACGTTTTGTAGATGAGACGTTTTCGTTAGCTTGCTAACCAAACTCGTTAATTTGTACGCCATCACGGAATAGTTTAAAGACGTTATCGTCGGGCGATGAAAAGTCCAAGATTTGCGGATCGCATGTAGTTGATGGTAATGACAGAATCAGTTTATGAGTTGCTCCAACAGTTATTCACATCTATTACGCGGTTTAATGTAAGAGTGACGTAAAGGAAGGAACCGCTGTTTATAATAAAACATGACAGGTAGCAACTTAGTTATGAATTCACGACCTTTCTGTGGGCCAAGTTATAAGCAGAAGTTGGGGAATTATATTTAGAAGTGAAGTGAGTAATCCGACTTGGCCACATTAAACTTTAAGCATCAGTCTTTTAGCTAAACATTATTTTAATTCAATTGAAATAATGAAACGTCAAGATCAGAGCACGGTTCGAATTTGTGGTTTCCCCTTGGAGAAGAACCGGCAAGAAAAATGAAGACGCCTACGTGTTTTTTTTGTAGGAGTCTACGATTAACCTATGGTCAAAAGAGGATAGCTTCATTCTTAAAATAAGATTCCAAGCATTAACTACAACAACACTGCGCTCCAAAACACAAATTACTGACGTTGTTCATAAAGCCGCTAAGCTGAAGTGGGACTGGACTGGCCTCGTCTGCCGCATGCCCAATGAGCTGTGCGACAAAATAACCACTTTCTGAAGCCCTGACACAGCCAGAAGGCGTCACGGCAGATCTCGTAAAAGATGGCGGGACGAGCTGGACAAAACCAATGACTAGTGGTCCACATTAGCCCTGGACAGAAACAACTGGAAGTCATGGGGGAGGCCTTTGCCCAGCAGTGGTATGATGCAGTAAGCATTAACGGAACTTTCCAACACTCTGTAGAAATCGCTTCAGCTTATAACTTGACAGCGTGGTAATGTGAGTTTCATATCACTCGTAAAGAATGGAGGAGATTGGTCGAAAGTAGGCCACTAATTTTACGTCACTATAAAACCATTACTACACCTACCTATTGTATGGAGAACCATAGTGGTTTCTGCGTTGATTAATGAAACTTTGGTACATTGAAAGGGAATTGATTTATTAATTACAGACTTATTGTGAACTAGTAACGTAGGTACTTTCGGGACTTATATTTTATTAATTTTAATTAACAGGTTCGTGTTATATTCTCACGGTTGGCATCTGTTAAAACTGAGTCACTTTCCCAAGTATTTTTTTAAATACCATGCTTTTTTATTACTAACTACTACTACTCTTATACTCTCTCATGAATTCTAATAAGTGTTACAGCCAACCACATTATTGGTAATAGTTTGATATTGACAGCAACTTTATGTTGTAGCAATAAGAGCGATTTTTATCACTGTTGTGCATTGGATTGTATACCTCAGGTACCACGGCCCAGTTAAAACAGTTAACACTTCATCGCCGCAGCTCGTTATACGATAAAATATTCAAAGCGTACAATAACACTTACCACCATTGAAAATACATTATAAACTTGTAGCCCTTCAGTAAAGCAAAACCTTAGAATAACAAAAATCAACCTTCTATAAACAAAAGGCGCTCTAAAAAATTAAGATCTCCACAAAATGTTGGCCATTGATTTAGCCAGCCGCCTAAATAAAAGTTTTTCGGCTACTGGGGTTACGTAACACCCCATCCGTCTTACTTCTAGCCTCGGGGGACGTTGGAGGCCCGTCATCAAGATTTTATAAGCAAAGCGTGACACTTTGAACTTCGACGATTCATTCAATTTGGCTAGTGATACCGCTAATCTTGGTGCATGATCTCGTTTTTCAGGCTCTATTTCAAATAATCTACAATCTCTTTATTTGAAATAAATTATTATGTTATGTTAATATGTTATTAATGATGAAAACAAGAAAAAACAATGTAATTAGTAAGTAGAAAACGCTATTCTCTAAACATCTCATACATAGATAATAAATCAATAAATCATGCTTGATTTTTACTAAATTTTATTTACGGTAGCGTGATATTCATTCAATTTATTTGCGTTCCACATTGTGGGTTAAAGGTGTTACAAAAAGGCTTACAGCTAAGAACAATACATATTTTGAACCCTGTTAGAGCACAGCAATATACTCATAATTATTTAAAATGAGTGCAGTAAATGATAAATAACCATTTATATTCATTCATTTGTCCATATGAATTATGAATATAAATGGTTATGTAGAGCTATTTCGTATTCAAATCGGAACACTTGATCCATGAATAGTTTTAATATCTGCAATGGCGAGAGCACTCACACATGTAAATGTACAATATGTAGGTACATTACATGCCTACCTAATCTGTGGCCTTAACACCCTGAACTCATTTGACATTCACCTGATATATTGAAATCGATATGTCCTATATTGATTTCAACATCTCAGATTTATGTCCAATCAAGTGTCGGCCGAGGTGACGATGGGATCATTTGGCACATTCAATATCTAATAATTCTAAGTGTGAGTGTTTATGTGATCTAATATTATGTATACTGTCTAACGCTTGTATGGATATGGATTAGATACGTTTAAATATTTAAAAAAAAAAAATTGTATCTGAGACTGGGTCAGCCGAGTTGTTGGCAAAGATAGCTATCATAGACAACATAACATTAGACAAAACGGCAAAAAAAACACGTTTGTTGAAAGCCCCCCTTAAATATTTATTTTATTCTGGGTTTAGTATTTATTTGATGTTATAGCGGCAACAGAAATACATCATCTGTGAAGCACTGTTTTAGACTTTCACGGTTTTTCACTACACTTAAAGTACTTACGGGATGATATCCGTGTTTTTGTTTTGTTTTTGTTGAGCTCATCGACCATAAACAAAATCATCTGTGAAAATTTCAACTGTCTAGCTATCACGGTTCATGAGATACAGCCTGGTGACAGACAGACGGACGGACAGAGGAGTCTTAGTAATATGTATATATAACCGTTTTTACCCTGTGGAAATGCAATCTCGAGTCGAGATTGAATACTTAAAATCGCGTGTACCTACTGATTGGTCTTTCGAAATGCTCTGACGTCGGCATCGTAAATTGTGCGATTTCTGGCCAAAAAATAAGTATAGGTTATTCAGATTCAGACTTACCCTGTCTCTGGAGTCGATGTGGACCTTCCCGGTGTCGAGCAGCTGCCGCAGCCTGTCGCAGTCTCCTCGCAGAGCAGCCAAGTGGAACTGCACGTCTGTGCGAGATTCTTTCTGTAACGAAGAAAATATATTTCCATTAGAAAATGTTCCACGTCCATGCAGTTTGCTTTAAAATGTTGGGATTTGTTTTGAACCGATTTCGATTGCTGTCGCAACAGCAATCGAAGCAGTTGCAGCCAAGAATTGCACATAAGATATAAGTAATCATAATCACTGTTACGTAAAACAAATCCTAGAGAAAATTCAAATGTCAGCAACCTTGAAAAAAAAAAGAAACTACACTCTAAAGCCTCCAAAAAGTGTAAAGCAAAAACAAATATTATTCCATAGCAAAACATCCTCTCTTATCAGTGTCCAAAAATAGTGTCAAACATTGCTATCACAGCACAGCTCTGCTACACTGCAGAACAGATTACAGACAATTGCACATAATCACACAGAGCGTGATAAAACATCGCGTGTTTGTCACGCTGTAATTGTTGTGTACAGTGTAACTGTTATTTACAACTAATTGTAATTACATATATGACTTACGAGAATGTACGGAAACGGATGTGGAGTTAATTGTATTTATTTTTATGTAGCGTAGGTTAGTATCGTTGAGAACATTCGCAGATTATGTTCAGGTTTGGTGATATTTGGGTTAGTTAGATAGGGAAAACTACACAAAAATCATTCTAACGTGTTATCACTGTGTGCAAACGAGCATGGCCCCCTTGAATAATTTAGAAATAGAAAAACATCCGCATTTCAAAATTCACATCTAGACTAAGTCATTCAAACGAGTTTATATCTAGTCTCTACTGACCTTGCATGAGAGAACATTATAAAATATTTTAATTAAAATAATCATCAAAAACTTCAGCAATTATTTACTCGGTAAACACTCCATCTTCACATAATTAATCATCTTAATTTCTTTTAATTACAACTTTTCGATCAACAAAGCAAAACTTGAATGTCTGAGTAAAAGATAACACGATTATGTGCTTTTATAAGCAATTCTGATGATCTATGCGACGCAAATGCAAAATTGGCGACTTGTTTTCTCATAATATCACCAAGGTCTACAATATAATTTATTATCTTAAATAATAAGTATACAGGGTGTAAGCCAACTCATCACGAAGCCATCAACCAAGCATTCTGTACATCAAACTAAGTAACTTTACGCAAAAATTATTGCTAGGAAACGTTTTTTTTTTGGGGTGAAAAATCATGTTTTGTGAACTCAATGTAACGCACTCGAAACATTGTGCTGATGGATGGATTGAATAGTACGGGGGTCGTAGAGGTGTAAAAATCTTACATTAATAACTTGTATTTTTTTAAAAAGTTGCCAAAAAGTTGGAATTTTGACCCCCAATATCTCCGTAACTAGAAGGTTCCCAGGTATGGTGTAGAACAAAAAAAAAATCGCAATGACGAGGAGAACAAGTGCCTTTCGGCTTCGTTAAGAGGTGTTTTACACCCTTCATAACACTTTTATTTAAGTATCCAAATTGCATTAAAAGCAAACTCCCTATGAGACGCAAGGTCAACAATCAACGGTGAATCTTACAAACCAAACATTTGTTTAAGGATATAAATGTGGGTGACATTACATACGAATGAATGTCAAATAACGGTTGAATCTCACAAATAAGGACGTTTACGTAGTCTTTCACAAACTTCTGTCGATATCTTCGTCGATACCTCTTGACTTACAACGATAGGTATTTGCAGACTTGTTTTTTTATGTTATAGATTTATGGTGTCACACTTTTATTACAAAGAGGAAAACTGAGTTATAGATTATATTTTTGTTCTTTTGGATTGGATCAGATTTATTAACAACATTTGGGTACGTCAAGGATCAATGTTTTGTAAAGGCGACTATGATTTGGGACGTTCGAATCATCATTTTATTTAAAAAAAAAAACACTTGGAAACTAGGCAAGTAAGAGTTAAGCCCCTACCATTGTAAGCCATGGAAATTTGAGAAAGCCTATTTTGCTCCCGTTGTTTAATCCTTTGAATCATAAAATCTATCTCACTGTTTTCTTCGCCGTCCTTCAAACCTTCCCACGATAAATTTTCATCTCACAGTCAAAACGCACGTCCTCACAACACAAACGAATTCGCATTCAATTTGGCGTGGTGATAGGTAATGCGATGCGACCCGACGACGCGACGCTCCACCCGCGTGACCGGTGTCGACGCGAGGCTGCTCCCTAGGCTCCGCTGAATATTAGATGACTGAACGCTCTCTGATTACCGTGCACCGTGCGAATAGGGGATCCGTGGATTATTTATACGTCTAAGGGGTGATAGTAGGGGTTGAAGAATAGAAATGTGTTATGTGAGGTAAATGGTGTCATGTAGTAGAAAACTAGAACAGACACGCTGCGTCAAATGATCCCTATAATCTCAACCACCTGCAATCCAATAATTTTCTGGGATGACCGATGTATGATCACTATCATCGTACCTCATACTCAGACAATGTTGCACATGCAATTGATCGTAGCAAACAGTCAGTGGAGCCATTATAGTCGGAAGATACAGAGAAACTAATGCATTTCACAAGGCAATATTACGCTGGGGCACGAAAATAATGGTTTTTCGTCCACCTATACATTTTTAGTCCACCATTCAACGTAATCGGAACATTCCCCATAAGTCGTAAGAGCAAATTCGTGTTTTATCGATAACATCGGAGCATCGATTCGAAAGCTCTACCCATCCGATTAATTGGACGATCAGATCGATCATGGTTATTTTTGGCGATCACATAAGCAAACGCCTATGTAGGTAATCGTTGAGTGCATTACCGCATGTTTACATTAGTCGGTACAGATTGATGAAGTGCCGACTGATGTAAGAGTTAAATGTAATAAAAAAGAAAGAAAATCGTTAGAATGAAAAATAATGAAAATAAAGTTTACTTGAAGATAAACACGAGGCTAAGAAAGATAAACTAAGCAAGATAGACGTAAGAAAAACAAGCAAGACGTTAGATGGTACTGAAATATTACATTTCAGAAAGAATATCAAAACATCTTTTCTCCATTGATTAGCCAATAATATGTTGAATTCGATGTTAAAGGACCCATAACATCAAAAGTACGTGAAAATTTTATCGAATGTTGAGAAAATGCGACAGAATTCAGAATTAGCGTCTTATTTTCGTCCACGTCGTAACTGTAAGAGCGAATTGGGTTACGGTAGCGCACGTAGGCGAAAGGCAAGCGAAGTTATTACTATATGTGCAGTATTGGTATATTATTCTACCTCTATAGCATTAACTACAATGGCCTAACGTGTCTAGAATTTATTGGTGAATTAGTGTCTACTTTGAGAGCTCCGAGTGTAATGATGACTGAAGGGTAAAGCTCACTAACATAGTGATTGTGCTCTACTGTAATTATGGGTTCTCGTGCTATAATTTGAATGCTAAGTATGCTTTTAGTCACTGCTCTGATTTTAGGCATGAATAGGTGTATGTTGGGCAAGAAAGCATTGTGCATCTTAAATTATACAGGATGTTAACAACCTCATCACGAAGCCGTCAACCAAGCATTCTGTACATCAAACGAAGTAACTTTACACAAAAATTATTGCTGGGAAGCGACTTTTTTTTTGGGGCTGAAAAAATACGTTTTGTGGTAGAACTCAATGTAGCGCATTCAAAACATTGTGCTGATGGCTGGATTGAGTAGTACGGGGGCCGTGGAGGTGTTTTAAGTAAAAATCTTACGATAGAAACTTGTCAAAAAGTTGGAACTTTGACACCCAATATCTCCGTAACTAGAAGGTTCCCAGGTATGGTGTAGAACAAAAAAATGATCGCAATGACGGGGAAAACAAGTGCTTTTCGGCTTCGTTAAGAGGTTTTTTTACACCATTTAGGTTGTCCTCCTATTATTTAGATTCAGTTCACCTTTTGCTTTAGTCGATTTAATGACGTGAGTCAGAGGTTCGAAAAGCTTCTATAGCTTCTTTAGTATGTCTTATTTTGTATGACTTAGTTGTTTGTGTTCGATTGAGCCAAATTTTCCACTTGTGCAAATACCTTCGCTTATTTAGGATGTATAACAATACAGTATTTTAAGAACAAAGGAATGAATTATACTTTTAAGCCGTGATGTATTTGCTTTACTTCCGAATATTTCTACGGAGTTGGTCATATTGATTGCTAAAAATGTTCTGAACGTTGAAACGCGCGAAAGTTATCGATAACTAGGATAGTTATTTATTTTTACATAGATACCGCGCAGGAAAATGCTGGTTAATTGAAAGAAACCTGAAGACTTTCTGAACCAAAAACTCGTTTTCCGCCTTTTAACGTTTATATTTTTTTAACCGCACTATTCTTGCGATGCATTTCTATCATAGGCTCTATGAATTAAGTGGACAGTTCACATTGCAAGTTTGCAACCACACATTTGTCCGCATCTATCTTGTGGTATCTGATCATTTACTAAAACACTTTAAGCACAGGGATATTCATGTGTAGAATGCGTAAAGAGAGAAAATATACATAATATTTGCGGTTAATAAGGAATATTCCAATGGGCCTTCGTGTTATGGATGATCAACTGTCTTTTGCCGTAAAATTAAGTAATAAGCCCAGTCATAGTCTGTTTAACTATATAGAATTTCCAAAAAGGTTTCGAGCAGTTAAAAAGCTTAGCACAAAAACTAGATAGGTACAGTCATGTATACATGGGGTCATGTAACTGCCAATCACTAAGTTACAAAGTTTATTAGGAAAGCGTACAAAAAATGTCTCGAAGTTATTCGTCGCTCGACTAAATGATGTATGTAGTAGCGACTACGGTGTAGCGAGAAAAACTCTGTTCTTGAAGAAATGATGTACTTATTGTTTTCTCGATATATGAAGATCACTTTGTGTTTTGGCTAGCACACATGTTTTATGGATTAATGATACATTTTCCAATACAGGCCTATTATTAGTTTTGGTTTCTTGGATGAAAAAAAATTAACAGGTGGTAGGTAGCCCTGTCTGTTATTCCGAATCAAGTGGTCAGTTTCCACGACGGCCACACATAGCTGTCTTACTTTGGCTACAATCATTTGCACTATCCCGGGAAATTGCCTTAGCGGTACACGCGCCGTTAGACAACCTTCGGATAGCGATTAGAGGCGATTGCACTTGATGTATGCGATGCTGTTTTCTATGTACATGTATCTAGCTAGAGATTGATGTGAAATTGATTATGGTTGATGGATTACGTAGTTAGGTACACCTCTCTTGACTGATTGGAGAGCTTAGGGAAAATATTTTCGTTTCTTATGGATACAGGTAAAAATTTTAAATGAATTGTAATGCATTTTTTTATCATCCTGTATGCAGAAAAGCCCACTTATCAACATTAAACAAAAGCAGCATAAACTTGAGCATTCCCTGGTGTTTCCCCATCCTAATACTCCATGGGTGCCAAAAGCTACAATAGGTTGAAAACTTAGTATTTTTTCAGTTGCCTATTATCGTATCATCACTATCATCTGACCTACTAATAACTAACTACCAATTAACGTTCTACTTCTAAACGGGCCAATTTTTCAAGTTCCTCAAAGCCAAAATTTCACCCACTAAGAACCATAACTCCGTCACTACCATAAGCATTACCTAGTTAATGTCGCAACTACTGCTGTCATCATCAGTTACTGTTTCAAGTGTCGGCAATGATTGATGGGCCGTGTCGCTTTCTATCTGTGAAGATGTAAGTGAGGAGTGAGGACTGTCCACTAATGTGTTTTGTGAGGAAGTTGTTATTGAAGTGCAGGGGCAGGTGAGTCAGGCCAGTGGTACGTATCTAATGGGTAATGGTCACGAACATTAGTAGCTTTGGAGATGATTTGTTTGTTGGTGAGTTGTGTGTAGACAATGAACATCCTACTGAAACGTACTTTACTAATTTGCACAGCCAATATAACATCACGACTGTAACGCAGGGGTTAGTCAGCGGTGTCTGTATGTTGAATTGAAATACCTATTATTGCCATCGACCGGGCACAAATTCAGTTTATGGGCTGGTGTTAAAAGATTCGTTTCTGTTAAAGGTATAGTATCTCTTTACGCAGACCACGGTTTAGGAATTCATTAGAAGATGTAACAAAGAAATATTTGCATGAATATTCATAGCGCCATTTCTCTTTTTAATTCATTGCTAAGCGCTATTCAATTATCACAATGAAATACAGAACACGACTATGTTACAAAACCAGAAAACCGCAAATAAAAGCACAAAAAACACGCGAAAAGTAAATAGTTTTCTTCCAAACTACTTACTCACAATTAATTTGGGCTCATTTAAAACAACACCTCGGCTTATTTACAATAACAACATAAAACTCTTTATTAACATTTGCGGAAACTTAAAGATTGCGTTAATTCAACAATACAATGAAAATGTTTAGTAGAGCGGGACTAACAACGTTATTCACAGTTTATTGTGAACCACTCAAGGTGTATCGCGGAATATGTTAAGAACTCGTGCGAGACGGATAAAGGAGTCCGACTCCTTTAGTGGGGCGACTGTTGCGCCACTGTAAAGTTCGTTTACACTAACACTAAACGACACTATCAAAAGGTACGGGCCCCTCCCTCTCATAGCGAGGTCTGTGCCCCAGTTGTGGGAACAGTTAGATTTTGAAAAATTGTGTTAGCTATTAAAAAGGGCATAATTATGGAATATTGAGTATTAATTTGTAATACCTAGGCAAATAAGGAAAATATTACAGTTTTATTTGTTATTGTTATGCATCATGTTTTGTTATGATCGCTGAAACAACCATAACATTACAGAAAAATAAACTGTTACCAGCTTAGCAATTAGGTGACGATTTTACCAAGAATATCGGTTATTGTTAGTAAACAAAATAAGCCTTCGAAAAGTTGCGCAGCACGCAAACAACTGACAAAGCAATTATACAGCCAAATAATAAAGAAGACACAGAACACCTACTCTGTACAGCAGTAGCTTTTCTTTGCTAGGCTTTAGAGATTTTGTATGTTGGTACTTAGGGATAGGGACAAGGGAGGCACACTACGTTCGATTCGAGTAACGTCTTTTATCCTGCAGTGGTCCTTCTGGAGTTCTGTACAAATTTCTGGTCCTATCGTCCGAACATTTTTTGTCGACAACGTGCAGACGTAAACAACTCTCTATTTCGTTGGCGGTCGTGTCAAAATTATACGCAGTCATTGTTCTTTTGTGTTCCATACCTACAGGCTACAGGTATTTTTAGACCACTTGCATTTGTTACCATTTTAGTGTTACGTCATACTAATGAAAAAAGACGTTGATTTTGTGTATGCTTTGGATAGAATGGGAAAGGCCCAGAACCAGGCTAAATAGTTTACAAAGTTCAATGAATAACTTGCTCTCCTAGCTAGATTGCTGAGCAATCTGTATTTAGGAGAGACAGTATTTAAGTATCACAATAATCATGTATTATACATACTTTCGGCGCTTATAATTATATTAATGAACTTATAGGAAACGTAATCTGTTCCCACAGCTAGAAATTATGGAGCGATTAGTAACAGTTACATACTGCATGCTAGCTATCTAATGGTATTAGCAGATGATTGCTTTCTAGTTTCTACATTCATGTGCAATGAGCGTTCCGTATTGTTCTCAGTAAAATAAGTGTGAAAATTGGTAATTGTGACGGTTTAATGAAATCGGAATTGGAGAAAGATTAACGGTTGTATAAGCCACTAGCAATGCAATTTTCCTTCGTGAATCCGTCCAATTAACGTTTGCTTATTCCGTTTGTTTAATCTGCTATTCAATACTGCTCATCATCTTGTAGGCCAATCAAATTCTTGAACAGTTAATGCAGAAATATCTTAGTAAGTTAGTATCAGTACTTTTAGCACAACCCTCCTTCGATTTACATTAGGTTTTCTTTCTTATTCTGAGCACCTTACTAATGTTCTACAACCAACGCGAAAGTAACGGTACAATCATGCTTGATTTGATGCATGTCTTGCTGTTTTTTCACATTTTGTCTTGTTTCACAAGAACTCTTTATCAGCCTAAAGCAAATTGTACCGAACCTTATCTGAACGGTACACACGCCGCGGTTACATAGACCATGTGCTAGAAAACAAAAAGCAGGACACTCCTACAAAAGATAAATATACGTAGTCGCTGAAGACGCAGCCAAAATATCTGTCGCCAAAAAGATTTTATCCATTTGTATTGGTTTGTTTGTTGACAGCTTAGAAATTTTGGTTATTGTCTGTGCGCGAAATACTTTAATGAAATATAATTGTATTATCCCAAAACTGGACCGCAGACGGTCTCATTGTGGGACATAGCAAAGCTTCTAAAAATAAGTCTGTTCTCAAGTTCCAACAATAGCAGTTCCAAATGCCTGACATTTCAAAAATGGAAACTTAAAAGAATAAATATTATAAACATCGGTTGAACCGTTACAGACATTAGGGACCCGACTAAAGACAACGGACTCTGATAGATAGATACTGTACTGATTCTGTCTGTAGCCGCTGTTTGCAGCCGGTCTTAACTTGAAGTCTTCTACGGTTCGTCCCAGCAATCCCAGGATATATGGCATTAGTACCCGCGAGCCGCAAGGAACAATTGGTGCCATATGTACTTTCTCCGCGTTGTCATCAGCTCGCGTGCAAATATGTTTATCTTTTGCTGCAATCGTTAGACAGTCGTAGTTTAATGAATAATATGCAACACCAGCCTCTGTTTTGTTCCTCAGTTAATTGTTGTTAGTGTTAAATAGGTTTCACTGTTTGGATTGTTTAGGAATGACGGAATTGTAATTAGCATCACAATTAAAATATGTGGAGAGGTGCAAATGGGTGGAGTCTAAGCGGACTAAGTAAAATACTGAACATAGACTATGAATTAGATTTGCTTGGAAAGCTCCTAGGCTTCAAATACAAATATTTGAAGTACAGACAATATAACACACACACCAACAATCCCAATTAACCTTTTTAGGGTTACGTAGTCCTGACAAGGAACCCTTATAGTTTCGCTGTCTGTCCGTTTGTCTGTCTGTCTATCCGAGGTTTTGCTAAGAGACCGTTAGTACTAGAAAGCTGTAATTTTGTAGAGGTGTGTATATCAATTACGCCGCAAAGCGGTAAAATTACATTTTGGAAAATATTTTATTTTATGGGCTAGCTCGCCGTCCGTCCGTCTCATGACGACAGGCCGTATCGACGGCGCGTTCGTGTTCCACGCGCGCCTCAAAGAGAGTCAGCAATAAGGAAGGGGTTCGCAAGGGCCGAAGCCTGCCGGGGCTGCGGGACTATTCGAAAGAGATACCGTGGCCCCGGAAAACTACTTTTCGATTTAATGCTCCATTTACGAAATATTAAACTTTAAAGTGCAATTTTTTGTTCCAGTAGCCCCCCCCCCCCCCCCTCTAAAAGCTAAACTGCTGGATTGAAAAATCTGGAAAAATTCATGATGATTGCTTTCATAGTGCATTTCATGAACTTTAAAGGAAAACTATAGCGGTTAAGATAACGTTATTAGTTTAGAAGTAATAGTCGTTTAACTAGGGTGTTGGATAATTTTGTACCAAACACAAAATCCTTAGAATAAATCCTATAAAATGACGAAGATGAAGTAGTTGCTTGTTTATAACGGGTGAAGACTTTAATTGAAAAACAAAATCTAACATATAACGGGCTACTACGGAACCCTACACTGCGCGTGGCCCGACACGCACTTGTCCGGTTTTGAATTAAGCCTTTCGTTCGTTCTCTGAATTGTTTTATGCCCACATTAGCTACAAATGTTACACTCCTTATTGCTTCATTTGCTAGACTGCTACACTGCAATAACAAGGAGGGACACACCCTGTAGTTACGCTCTATTGAGGGGTGTGCCGACGATCTTAATACTTTGCAAAATTGCGACGTAGCAACGACAGTTCAAATAGCACAGGGGTGCAGCGTTCGTTTTCTGTACTTACCGGTCGAGGTTTTGATTACCGCGTGTAGTAAAGGGACCCATTTAATGTAAGTTTTAGATATTTTTTTATGGAAAGGTGTAAAAATATAGTAAGTATCTAAATATATTTCGTTTATAATCGGAACTTGCTCGTTGTATTATGCATCTTCATCATTCTCCTGCCCTTATCCCAATTTATTTGGAGACGACGTAGCATTCCTTCTACATCTTCTTTAATACTCTAAGTCAGTGTTATACAGTCATTATTGTAGTAGTCACTCTTTTCCAGCCATATTATCATATTTCGCGCAGTCTTCCCCAATTCGTATGATGCACCATACCATTGACAAGACAATCTAAGACTTGAGTCACAACGAACCAAAAGCTAGAATGTTTGTCCGATTAGATGACTGCAACAGACAAGTAAATCACACTCTCAACAAACCTAGCCTACCCACATCAAACTTATACCAACAATAAAGAGCTATGTAATGACAGCTGCGGGGTCAGGTCGGTGATGAGTCACGAGAAAGTCGCACCGTCACTATCGAGATGAAGTTGCGATGGTAATGCAAAGCTTAGGTACTAAAAACACCGCGGGAATATTAAATGGAAATTGATAAGGGGAGTCATGCAGCGGGTTTGTGGTGGGCTTTGATGGATCGCGTGTGATTATGGTAAGTAAAGGCTTAGTTGTGATTGATTTGGGCTTACTTTTAGTGCTGTACTATGTTGGGAGGGTTGTGGTTTATGTATAGAGCTATCTTTATACTTTACTAGACAAAAGATACTAATTGCAACATTTGGTCCAAAAGGATTCAAATGTCAAAAGCTTCACAAATTGGTCCTTTTGACATACAAATGCCGGTTGCCTCACTATTCACTGACACAACAATAAACTCATTTATCCACACATTCAAAGCGTCCAAACCTTTCAACCGAAGAGAGCATGCAAGTGAAATTATTCAGTAACAGTACAGTATTGTTTAAGGCTTCTTCTCAGTACAATGCGGGGTCATCGGCCGCATGGCGAGCCCAATTTTTTGTTCAACAATGCATCGCCTGCCAGAATGCAGTTGCACAATGCCAAGTGTATTTATTGCTGCAATGTTCATGGAAAACGATGGGAATGGTTTTGTGAACCCTTTACAATATAAATTGTTATGAAGTTAATGGTTAGTAGAGGGAGCGGGTGCGCCGATGATTTGGAAACCAGTGATGCAAAAAGGGTTTTGAATACTGACTGAGGCTAGCCATGTGTGAATTTTAAACGATGTTATTGCCGGTTTTATTCACTTCGCCAGTTTAATATAGACCGATAATGTTCATAATGTGGCCCTAGCAGATAGCTGCTAGCTCAGTCAGAACCTAGTAGCTTCTATAGGAAAGTTAGAAGTCTTACTTCTGACAAATAGCTTCTCAAAGGTAAACCCTTATACTGTCGTAACAATTTTATTCGGTTACAATATTTAATACAAGATCAAGAAAATCTCAAAGCCCAAACAAAGAAATAAAACCGAAATATTACCAGTTCAGTAGCAAAGATTTAGCGCGTGTTAATGTCAAAAGTAAAACATTGTTGAGCAATCTTTTGGATGAAGCAATGTTAATTAGCCGAGATAAACAGAACGGGCTTCTCTTTAATTATAAATTAGAGGAATTTGAAGCTCTGTAATTAAACATCATTTGAAGCTAACAAAGGATGGATTGTTGTTTTGAATTCTTTGAATGCAACGTTTAAATTCCAAAAAACACAATCAAAATACAAACCGTTCGGCTTTCAAGACTATGAAAACTGGTATTTCCTAAAGCATTCATTTCATACAAATTCTCAGAAACAATCTTTTAGTTTTTCTCGACTGCTCAACTCATCAGAGCTCATTTAGAAATGGTAAAAGCACGAGACAACAATTTTTTCTGCCACAAAAAACAGTGTTCAACGCATTGCGCCACCGGAACAGGTCCAAAGGAAAAACCGCGGCAGTACCTAGTACCGGAACGAATGGTGTGGCCTTGAGATGAATGCATAATGCAGATCTAGACACAACACAGCCATTTCTAATAGGAGCGAGGCCTTGACTTTAGTCGCGCGACTTGATTTTTGATTCTTGATGTTTATTTGTTAAACAATGAGATGGGGGAATATCAATCGAGGTTCTGGATTTTTTATCAGATCTGGCAATTGAAAGCTGACGTCTTTCTTTTTATGGGTGAGAAATTAGGACGACAATATGCAGTTCAAATGAGCCAAGGTCCGACAAAATCTGTTTGTAATAAGGACATCTGGTGGCCCCATTGAGTGTTGTTCTACTAATTTGAATTCGCACAAGGTCTGGATCCAATTGAAACGCATGTAGAACCCAGTTCCCAGAACCACAGCCGCATCCCGGATGCGGGCCTTCACTCTGTCGGATATTTTAAACGTTCCTTTCACAATCCGTCAGTAAAAAAACCTCAATGAGTAAGCCACCATTTCGTCACACCATCCAGATTGCTAGATCATCAGTGACGTAAGACCGCCGTATCGTACGAACTCCCGCGCAATCGTCCGCGCCTGCGCTCCACGGCTCGGTTGCGCAACGGTAACTAATTGGCAGATTGTGTTTCTGCAATTGCCGTTTGATTATTTATTACATCGCTTCCGTTTGTTATTATTTCAAGGTCTTTCGTTTTTAATTTGTGAATGTCGCAGTTGATAAGGACAACCGGTAAATGTGGTCATAGAAATTGAAAGGTAAGGTAAGTACTACCTGCTGTATGTCAAGTATTGCAAATGTTATTAAAATTATTTATGCAATGTTAAAACATTGAATACTACTATTCAAACGCTAGGTATATTACATTAATTACAAGTAAATAGTCAACTGTCGACAGGAAACCCATTGTGTAGGGAAGTGACTGAAGAAAACGTAAAGACAAAGTGTTAATTCTATTAGCCGAGGCATTAAAAAAAAGCAATCAACATAAAAAGTGGTTCATTACGAGCCACGAACAATCGTGATTGATTCCGACTTGACACACAGCGTCGTCTCGAAGAATCCTATTGAATGCTTGAACCATATATAAAGGCAGGAAAACCTAAGTTTTAAAGGGGGTTTTCGCAAGTTGCAGTCCAGTCAAATTGAAAATACGCAGTCTCTTGGCACCATATTCGAAATAATTATTTCGTTTCAGGAATTTAGGATGCCTTCCTAAATTCCTGAAAGCGGTCCTTTGTACGTTCCCTTAAGTCCATAAAAATGACAATATTTTTCAGCAAGAATGCGCTGCAGTGACGTATTTTATCTTGTTTATAAAACAAATTGCAACTGTAAAATATTCGACTCCTGAAAGTCCTTGACAATGACATTCAAGTTACATTTAGTTTCTTGGCAGTGTTGCCAACTTTGCCGTATATTTTTCACAGCATATGGCAAGGTCGTGGCAAAAGCTAAATAATTCTGGCAGCCACCATGTTAATACGGCTTATCAATATGTATATCAGGATTAAATAACATTAATTGGATTATGTTTCGTTAATTTTAATACAAATATAAGATGTTTATCGCTAATACTGGTTTAATTTTTTCCTTTGACATGCTTTCCAATTCATTTACTAAATAAAAGAACGCTTTGTTTCTCGGCATTCCATTATTGATGTAAAAAAAGAAAAAAAACGTCCAACCATAAATTGAAAAACAAATGGAGAAACTTACATAATGCGGCGACAAAGTCAGTCGTACAGCAAACACTACACAGAAGTCTTACGCATAGAATAATCCTTGGAGAGCGGTCCAAGGATCTACTAACTAGATAAAATGATGCAAACATTATCCCATTCTCTGTTTAGCCGAATTGAATTACCAGTTACTTTACTACCGCCCACTACTCTTCGTCATAATAACCACGAGGAAGCCCGAAAGACAGGATATTTGGAAATAGTACAAAAAGCTTATAAGGAAATTGCCTAAACGTTTCCCGTTGTAAAGTTAAAATGTTTGACCGACAGACGAGCACCATTAAAAACGTTGGAACTAGAGTATTTTAGTGATTTATTGCAATGAAGATTCGTGTATGGCATGTAATGAAAGAAGTATCTTGAGAGAGTGGTTTTTTAGATCCTCATTTGTTTTTATTATTTTGAGTGAACTTCGTAGCTGTGACTCGAAGGACCACAAATTCGACCGAATTATTTTATCTATGCGAGTCCCACAACTTTTCTTGGTATAAAAAAAGATGTGTAGACAAATGATATTTCAAATCCAACCAAATCTATATGATATACCCAGGTAGATTGACGTCTTTTAACTTGTTTACAAACTAACTGTTTTCGCCGCTGTCATTTTCAGTGCGTGGTACGTCATGGTTATAACCAGATCGTTCATTAGGATTGGAGCAAACTTCGATGTTTGAACACTTTGAACAGATTGCCTTGAATTCTGATTTATTGCACGATACGTGGAATGATAAAGAACGAGTTTTAAATTAAAATATTTACTTCATTCAGTAGACATACATTTTTTGATAGCATTCGCATAAAGAAACCAGTTCTTTAATTTCAAATATATGTATACTATCTGTCATTTCAAATTATTTATTTTTGAAACCGTTAACCAAACTCAATTCTTTTGAAAATTGGATGAGTTTGGAAGGGTGAAAGAAGTGAACATGACAGTTTGTATAAACCAAACAAAACGCTATTCAATCTTGAAATCATGTAGCAATAACGCCACGCAAAAAAAAACAAACAACAGAAGACAAACAACACAGTAAAATAACTCTCAAATCCAATTTGCTGACAAATTACTTTGGCGAGGTCGCCTGTCAAAAGCCTGTTAATTTGATTTCAGATAACAAAGGCCTGAAAGCAAAAACCAATATGGTAAATATTTGGCACGCAACAGAAATACGCTCTACTAGCCATTACTTCCTGTAATGCAGAAAGATTTTCGAAGATAATAACCCAGAAAAAGATAGTTACTAATCACTGCTCAAAGTTGACTTCAATTTCTTCAAGCCAGTTGACTCTTTTATCTCCGGAAAAGCTCTTTCAAATCTTGATTGGCTACTTTGTAAGCGCATACCTTGTGATCTCTAATTTACTTGCAACAGTTGGGAATGCCAACCACACCGAATCGAGTGAGAAAGATAAACTTGCTGACAACTTTTTACATAGATTCCTCAGCTAAATAAAAAACTGGAAAGTACGTAACGATAGCTGATATTTCACGCATATTACCCTTGAAACCGTAAAAGGGTAGGCGCAGACGGGTCGATACTAGAATGCGGCAGACGGGCTTTCATTCTGGTTTAATGCTCAGTGCTCAGGTGCATACTGTGTAAACTCTACCTACAAAGCCTTCATGTGCAGCTGGTGTTTGTTTATGGCTGATGGCCAGGACCGAGACGTAAATATAGACAGACTTTGCAATGATTTTCACAGACTGAATCTGTTATGGATTGTAGGCATTGTAGCTAAACCTAAACAGCTAAAACACTAGGAAGTGGCGAAGGGCGGGCGTTTAGAGGGACTGTCTTGTGTAATTGACGTTCAAAAAGTGCTGATTTTAGCCTAGTTTGAATAAATTACTTTTGATTTTGTGGTATGCCTTTCTAGAAGCCTGTTTGAGTATTGCCAGGACTGTGGGGGCAAAAAGAAGAGACTGGAAAACTTTGTTTTCATAAAAATATTTTTAGCTCTACACTTGCAGGTTTGGGTACGTACATATTTTTTTTAGAAGTAGAAAAGAATTAGTTTATTATTTTCGGAAAACTATGTTTAACCTATAAGTGACGAAGGTTCACAATTACATTACGCCGCATGCACGAATTTAATCGCATTAAATAAGGAAGACTAAACAAAAACACGTTTAGTGATGTAACTCGATCCAGCGAGCAAGGTTCGTCGAAGGAAAACCACTGTTTGACAAAGGCAGGGTCAAGTGTAATATGACTTCCGGGGGTACCGCACGACTCCCGCGAGGCGGCGAACCTCCTTGCCGGATTGCCGCCATGGGATCTGGAGGCAATAGTCCTCGCGCGCCTACACGAGTGGCGCGCGGAGGCGCTACGCCGGGGGGAAACTCTGCTGCCGCGGCAAATTGTCGCTCAGCGGACGGACTTCCGGCGGGATCTCATGGCGACATGGAGAGAGCGACTATCGCAACCCCGTTCAGGGCACGCCACAATAGTGGCGATAAGTCCCCTCTTTGAGGAGTGGCTGAAGAGACGCCACGGCGTCCTCACCTTCCGCCTGACGCAGGTTCTTACCGGACACGGATGTTTCGGTAAGTTCCTGCACCGAATCGGGCGGGAGGGAACGCCCGGGTGTCACCATTGTGAGGATCGACCGGAGGACACGGTGGAGCACACGGTGGAGCACACGGTGGAGGTGTGCCCCGCTTGGGCGGAGCACCGCCGTGTCCTCGTAGCGGCGATTGGCGGCGGCGACCTCTCGCTCCCGGCCTTGGTTCAATCCATGGTCCGGAGCGAGACGGAATGGGACGCCGTCACCTCCTTCTGCGAAGCAGTCATGCTAGCGAAGGAGGTGGCGGAACAGGACAGGGAGAGATCCTCACGTCCCGGCCGCCGCGGGAGACGCCCCGGGCGTCGGGGGCCACGTGGTGACTTCCGGCCACCGTAGGCGCGGGCCTGTGGACGGGGAGCTATGGGCTAGCTCGCCGTCCGTCCGTCTCATGACGACAGGCCGTGTCGACGGCGCGTTCGTGTTCCACGCGCGCCTCAAAGAGAGTCAGCAACATTGAAGGGGTCCGCAAGGACCGAAGCCTGCCGGGGCTGCGGGACTATTCGAAAGAGATACCGTGGCCCCGGAACACAAAGGGCGAGGAAGGAACATGGATGGGTTTTAGTCAGTAAAAGTCTGACACTCCCTCCTGCTCCGCCCAGAGCGGGAGAAGTCATTTGATGATTTCCCATCCTAAAAAAAAAGTGTAATATGACTGCTACTTACCGCAGCGCGACAGCGGTTTTAAACAAGGGAAACCCGTAACGTTACATGATTATTGAAAAGTATACGTTGCATGCGGGAGGTGTTATTAGAAAGAATAGTAACTTACAGGTAGTTAAGTCTCAAATAGGAAGGTAATTCATGTGATACTGCAGGTAGGAATTGCCTCCTGTCAAATTGATTTGACCTAAGAAATAATGTTCAAGTGAAAATCATCATCTTTTTGCCATTCTTTCATATTATTAACACCCGGTTTGGAATAATACAAGTTTTGGAACGAAAAATATCGTCGCATCTAATTTAAATTTACGCAAGTCAAGTGATGTGATTGTTGATAATTCATTTACCAAAGCGGAGAAGTTCACATGCTCTCACTATTTGTTAGTTTATTTCAGCGTTTATTATTATCATTACATAAACCGGGTGTAAATCTCTATAAATATTTCGCTTTAACTAAGATAGTTACAGTTGACCACTGCTATTTTTTGTGGATTTTGACTACAATATAAACTGTTAGGTACAGCGGCTTAAATAAAATGTTAGTGACAAAGCGTTAGAAAAGCACCCCGTTCTTAGGTCAAGTGGAACCCGACCGCTACTTTCCATGTGGCAAGCTGGCAACATGGCTATACTAGGGGAAATCCAAGGGGTAGTGGCCTCCACGCTTTTGTTCCCTTTATCGACAAGTGGTGCTTTAAAATGCATAAGCCAGCTTTTATAGGGCTGTTAGACATGTATGGGGGTTTTCAAGCTTATTGGAGAGAAAGGCCAGTTGTTTGAATATTGTAACAATATGTGATTTGAAACATACAGAATTGGGCTATCTGATGACGTTTCGGAGGGGTCTATGTCTATCAGTTTTTTGCCGAAAATATGAGATTCGGCTAACCATAATAACCATAACCGGCTAACCGGAATAACCATAGCAGGTCCGCAATATCAAGCCTTCTAGTGACGCCATAAATGATGTCTTATCATTTGTAGATTTATCTAGCCAGAAGAACAAGAAATAATCTAATTTCACATAATCCAAGTCATTTATTGTCCAGTCATTTAGGTACCTAATTGTTTTTTTTTAGATTCTTTTCAGTCTCATAAAATGATTTGTGTTGAAACTCCTGAGTAACAAACATTAACTTTTTGTGTGACTTTTGACCTCCAAACCACCTCAGATTTAAACAACTTAAATAAGACTTAATTACTTCGTAGCCACCAGTTTTTCTTATTCACGTAATCGCGAAACATATACAGATTACAGACATTACTGTGGAAAATCCCACATATATAATCACAACACAACCTATGTAACTATATTTATGTTTGGCAGTAAAGGTAAATCCTTAACCTCAGTGACCGAGGTTGACGTGTAGGTTAAAAATAACCTATTATGTTATGTTACCGCGAGTATGTTACCGTATGTAATATTGCAGTTTATAATAATTGTTGTGTTTATGTGTGTATGTCACTATTATTGATCGGCTCGTTGTGGACTGGTGTGGCGTTATCAGTGTTTTAGATTTATGCGGACTGGTGCTGTATCATGGTAATATTTAAGGCAAACATTATTTAAGTTTCTTCATATACTTACTATGAACAAATCATAGGACAATATTGTTTAATCCATCAATGACAACTCATGACGAACACGAAACGATTTAAAGCCTAATTGAATTCGAAGACTAACATTACAGGTATAGGTACCTAAGTAGCAGACGAAACCAATTATTTGGTTAATTTCACTAATTAGATTTACGGTAATATTATAAGTCAAGAGCAAGACACAGTTTTTGTAAGACAGACCTCCTACACGAATATACCTAAGTACCTACTGGTGAACACAATCATAACACGCACCTAAGTAGCTACAGTCATGTTTAATTTTCTGTCATGTGCTGGCACGTGGAATTTAAAAGACTCATAAAAACTTAAGTAGTTATGCAATTATCAACACGCACAACAGTAAAGGTGTAATAAGAAGATTCTGGATCGAGATGTAATTTTCATCAACGAGTAGAAAGGGACAATCTAAACCGGGATCAAAGGACAATCTAAAATGGTGCCGAGTGCTGACAACGAGTATTGACGACAAGGTCAAAGTTCTGGCAAACATCAGGTCAAGAATGGCAGAGAAGAAGGGGCAGCCTGCACCCACCCATCGATGATTCCGAAGAAAACCAAAAATCACATGTGATTTGAATTGTCAAGAAAACTTGGGAAAAATTAAAGAACGATGTTCGTTAGGAGATAAACATTTATGACCATTGCCATGTCGAGAAAGGGAAGCTGAAAGGAATCGTGCTGTAGCTACCGCTATATTCAATAACACTAATAAGAGTCTTGCGCATTTATAAGATAGTATAGAGCGTATGTCCCTGTATGAAATACTATACACAAGCGTTCACGTAAAAGCTAATTAACAATAATATGTAGTCGTGATTGATTGTGATGGATGACGACGCACCGTATTGTGCAGTCACCGGTTGTGAATGTAAAGAGATGTAATTCAGACAGGCTTGTAGCTTTTCTCTTCTCGTGTACGTAGATTTAATATGTGTTTTTTGAAATCACTAAGGAATCTGTTCGTTTGACTTCTTTGGCAACGTCGAGGACAGCACTGTCTCTACCAAGATTGTCAGAAGTTGCATTTTGAAAGAAATTTTCATGAGACATTGTGGGATAGGTACGTTTGTTTCAATAAACAGATATTCATTATTTCATTGAGGATGCCAAAGGTCGGGAGAGTCAAAGCGTTTTATGGGGCTTAGAATGGTAAGGATCAAATGCCATTTGACATTTAAGAAAGCCACTGTTTCGTCAGATTCGACACATGTATTGTTTTGTGCCCATCCAAAGGGTACCTAAGTCGTTAAACTTTACGCCGTATTGCTTTTAGTATCCAATAAGAAATAGTTTTTCCACTCAGCCTGCCAATATTAAATGCCTAAAGTCGAAAGACGAAGTTTTGAGACAAAAATTACAGATATACTCAGCCACAAATATTTGAAAAGATTATAGTTCTGAACTTTCTATGAAAGGAATGCTCGTCTCTATCTAGTTTAGTAATGATCGGAAATTTCATTTCTTAAAAAAATGTATCACTGGACCTGAATTGTGCTGTAGCAATCTATTTAAGACATTCAAGGGATGTAAGATAGCTACAGGGGAATTCAGGTTTCTGCATAATTACTTAATGTTTGTTACGCTAAACATTGTTCTAATTAGCAAACGTACGGTAGTTCTCAACGACTGAATACCGTTAATTTGGCCTCTGACTCCTGCAGGACAGGATGTGCCCTAGTGCCCCGAGTTAGGAGTAAATTGATGAAATACATTTCAATTTACAGTTTGTAATTATCCAGGTACGGGTTTGAGCAAAGTGACAAAATCATTTTTACAAATAGTCGAACGAAAGATTTCTGAAAATCATGGAAAAGGGAGCAAGATAATTATGAATGGACAAAGATAAAAAGGGAGACAAGAAAAACGAAAGCTTACAATAGCAAGCTTGCCAAGGCAAACAAAACAGTAACATGAAAACGTGCTGCCAATATAGGACAAAAGCAGAAAAAAAGTTCTATTTCAGCGCATGAGACTGAAGAAAACGAACAAGCAAATTCATGCTTTACAAACTGAACATGGCACTGGAACAGTGGTGCGACAAATAGTACAATACAATTATACTATATGGGACATCATTTAATCAGGTCAATAACAACACCAAGATAAACTACAACACCATTAACAACATAAAAGATGAAGTCATACACTTCATCTTGTCACCACTAAAAATAACTAGCTAACATACATTTGTCAATTGGATTACGGATTATGACTTCTTCAAGTAGAGCAATTTGTTTAACAAATCGGTTTAGACACGTTTCAAGTATTTGCATGCAAATAGATCAGTGACGTCATGGTTCGTAATTGACTTGCTTCAAGTCAATAGGTTTGGGATGTTCTTTCAGTTTGTCTCGGTATGTCTATGAGACCGTTTAAATTATAATAACTTTTCTTCCTTAGGATATTTGGCACTACTTAGCCGCAGCAATTACAGAAATTCTGTCTGATTCATGTTGCATTGTGCTTCATGTTTTTGTTCTAGTGTTTTTCGCGAAGTACCTAGCCATTAAAGAGCGACCGTCCGGGCTGGGGGTAGTCCGGGGTGTCTGGGCTGAGGTACGGACCGATGATTTTTTCGCGACCATGAGGAAGCGGAGCGCTTCACTATTAAGTCACCTACGAAGCAGCTCGAAGTCTCCTGAGGGTTTTGTCCGAAAGGTGGAACCTGTCCCTGAAGTGACTTTTATGAGAAGACTAGTAACTGTTACAGAATTCTAAATATTCCAAAGCTGGCAGATGTTAGATAAGCTAAGATACAGCAGTATGGATCGTAATATTCCTGTTCCAAGAGCCAGCATCTTTCCACGTAAAAGATCATTACTTGGGAAACGGTACATAAAGTTAGTAATTCAAGTTAAGTACCACCGTTACCGGTTTGCCAACACGCGTAATAGTTGCGTTTACCAACGTTTAGACGGGCGTTGTGCAATTTTCTACCATGTTTGGATTGGGCGGGTCCAGCGATTTGCACTTTTAGTGTACTGGGTATTTGCGATTACCTGATTTCCTTGAGACTTGGGAAAATCAGAATTTAGCTGCTTTGCATGTACTTACGCTTGCTAACAGAATCTGAGATAAAGTAACTAGGTGAGGTTTGAACTCCATGAACTGTGGTTGTATGTGTGAGATTTTATCTTTTGCACATCTGCTCGAAAAGTGGTCAGAGTAACAGTGAAATAAACCAAACATCAGAAGGCATTTTCAGAAATTTACTGGCGTGACGTTTCCTAACGTTGTCTTGCTAACTAGCGGTCTAGCGACAAACTCATAATTGTACACTGCTGCAATTAAACAGGCTGCGCTAAACTGCAGGTCAATTAGAATGGCTTCCTAACTGTGTCTTGTAAACTACGGCTAAAGATTGCCTCATTAACGTGTTCGTGATTAGCACTGCTTCGGAGTACCGGCTATCGGTATTGAGTTCCTGGCGTTAATACCCATACAGTACAATTTCAAAAGGGATAATAGCTATGTGTGTTGAAAATTGCCACTTTTCCATAAGTCTCACACAAACATAATATCACGGCTGTAATCCCCGAAGGGACAGACAGAGGTGTATTAGTACATTCACATTTTGCCGTAAGTCTCATGCGAGCCTTTTGTCATCAACTGAGAACAAGTTCAGAGAAACAGTGTTCACAAACAGAGTTCTTCCAAGATGTAGAACTGAAAAATTAAAGAACCTGTCAACATCGCTCGCTGCTTGATAGGCTCTATAGCAACACCATGACTTCATTAAATAGCGTTCGGTCTTTACAAATGCCATATTTAAGTGCCAGTACATAATTATCGACCCCTGGGAACAGCAGGCGTAACCTAACCTTATTGTTTTACGATAACAAAGTTCACCTCCGCCGCTTCGCGTGTCAGGCGAGTAATTAGGGAAAGTGCTGTGGCTAATTCTAGTTCATTAACAAGCTACATGTCAATTACATGAGTTTACTGCATCCATCCGGTAAGAGGCGGTTGAACTGCACTTCCGTGTCTGGCCAACACAGGTTCACGAGCCTATGTCAATCTCATCCAGGTTTTACTCGCGATTTCACAATATCGTTCCATCCCGCCGCTGGATTGCTTACACATAAGCAAATACATGACCAGACTAGCAGTGGGTTAAGTTGGGCTGTGGATGACGGCGATAAGTTAATAAAATTCATTCATTTCGAAATATAAATTTCAAAAATTAAAATAATAAATAAAAATAAAATAAAATCACAAAAGTGCAAATACATTGTGAAGGATGGCACGGTTGACATAATTATGTCGGGCATTGGCATAATAACCGTCAAAAAAATAATAAAAATAAAATACATAAAAGTATTACTTAATTAAAATTGTTAGCAGGAATATTGACAGCCAATACGAGTACAAAGAAATAATTAGCTTCTTTCCGCAAAAATAAATGATTAAATATTTTTTTGGAATAAAGCGTTGTCTATGTTGTGAGTTGTGACGCATTTTAGGTTAAGTCTATGTCTGGCAATGGTCTTAAGGCACGACGGACGTTTAAGAAACACTTGAAGCCCCACAGTTCAGACTATAAATAACACATTGCTTGTAAACCCCGTGCTCAGTAGACATCACATTACACATAGTACTAATATTTTACATATAATTTAACTAGTTTCTGCCAGCGGCTTCGCCCGCGTGAAGTTTGATAATTGTCCCATGGGATCTTACTGTTGTGTATGGATTATATTATAAATGTATGTGAGGGTACACTTAAGTATTTTATTAATAAACGTCAGTCTGCTTTGGACCTCGGTGTTTCATTGTCACGAATACAACATTGGCGACGAGAAAACGGTTATAATTAGTAATTGTACGCGTGTTATAAGCTTACAATATGACTATCGGAAAAGTGGAAAGTTTTAACATCGGAACACAAAATTGGGACACTTATATTAGTCGGGTTAAACAGTTCATAGCGTTGAACGCAATAAAAAGTGAATTGCACGTGGCCACGTTAGTTACTATAGTGGGCGCGGACTGTTACGACTTAATGTGCGATTTATGTTCCCCGGTACAACCGGAGTCTAAGACGTTCGATGAACTGGTAAAACTGGTTAAGGAACACTTGGAACCCGAGAGGTCAGAAATAGCAGAGAGACACATATTCAGACAGAGGAAGCAGCAACAGGGAGAAAGCATTCGTTCTTACTTGCAAAGTTTGAAACATTTGGCTAAAACCTGTAATTTCGGAGAGAAATTGGAAGAAAATATACGCGATCAGTTCGTGTCGGCCCTATACAGTGAGGAGATGCGATCTAGGCTGTTTTCTGAGAAGAATATCGACTACAAGCGAGCTGTCGAGTTGGCGCTGGCTCTGGAGGCGGCGGAGCGGCATGCGAGTGAGGCGTGCGCGACGACCGCAGGGCCTGCAGCCGCGAGCTCCGGTACCGCCGTAAGCGACGGCCTGCACCGCGTCGCCGGCAGCGGGCGAGCGCGTGCCGCGCGGGCCGCCCCGGCTGCGTCCGCCGCGCCGGCCGCGTCGCCAGCTGAGCGCCGCCACAAGTGCACTCGTTGTGGCAAGCCCGGTCACGGGGAGGGCAGGTGTCGTTATAAGCATTATACGTGTGATAAGTGTGGTGTTAAAGGACATCTTAAATCCGTGTGCATTCGGGGCGAAGTTGAATCCAGTGGTAATTCGGGTAAGACTACAAACAAAGGTCAGTTTTATCTTGATTCTACTTCTGATTCAGATTCAGATAACGATAGTAACTTCTATAATTTAGGCCGTATTAACAATAATAATAGTTATGATGGTGAGTTTGATAGCGACCGTCCGTATTACGTAAAATTGAGTGTTGAAAACGCATTAGTTAAATTTGAAATTGACACTGGCAGTAAGATTTCAGCTATATCACAAGGATTTTATGATAAAATGTTTTATAGGGTACCCATTATTAAAAGAATTTTAACATTTAAATCTTATACTGGGGACATCATTCAAACTCTCGGATATATAATGGTGTCGGTTTCATATGACGGAAAAAAAGCTGTTTTAAAATTGTACATTATTAAAAATGGTGGTCCTCCGCTAATAGGGCGCACCTGGATTAAACAGTTGGATTTATTACGATTTAATGCACGTAACAATCACCATTATATACTCGACGAAAATTTATTGGCAAAAAATCTTAAGGATGAGTTTCCTGAAGTTTTCGCAGAAGGACTCGGCACATTCAAGTCACAAATAAGACTACATTTAAAAGATGAGACCCCCATTTTTGTAAAAGCCAGGCCGTTGCCGCTGGCACTGCGCGAGCGTGTTGAGCGGGAACTTGATCGGTTGCAGCGGGAAGGCGTCATTTACCAAGTTGATAGGTCGGATTATGGTACCCCAATTGTGCCAGTCGTGAAAACTAATGGTGATATTCGCATTTGCGGAGACTATAAAGTAACGATTAATCCACGATTGAAGGACTTTCACTACCCGCTGCCACGGATCGAGGAAATATTCGCAACGTTAGGAGGCGGGGAATTATACAGTAAGCTCGATTTATCAAATGCCTTCCAACAGTGTTTGTTGGACGAATCTTCAAGGCCGATGACGGCGATAACGACTCATGTCGGTACATTTGTATATAACCGTGTACCATTTGGTATTAAGTGCATACCCGAGAATTTTCAGAAAGTTATGGAAGAGACGCTAACTGGTTTACCGTTTACAACTGTTTTTGCTGATGATATTTGCGTTAGTGGAACTAATAGGTCCACACACATGACTAATTTAAGAGCGGTATTGCAAAGACTGAAACAAAATGGTCTCAGGATTAACTATGCAAAGTGTCAATTTTTTAAAGAATCTGTAACATACTTAGGATATAGAATTGATAAGCATGGCTTACACACAGACGAAAAAAAAATTAAAGCTATTGTAGCCGCCCCAGCTCCTAATAATATCACACAGTTGAGGAGTTTTCTTGGCCTTGTCAATTTCTACTCAAAGTTTTGCAAAAACATGAGTGACGTATTAAAGCCACTGTATATTTTGTTAAAAAGTGATGCTACTTGGAACTGGAGCGAAGACTGTAAACAAGCTTTTAGTCGCATTAAGAAGGTCTTGAGCAGCTCTCCGGTACTCGCGCATTATAATCCTTCTTTACAGCTTATATTGGCTGTCGATAGTAGTCCTTATGGTTTAGGGGCAGTATTATTGCAACGTTACGGTGATGGCAGTGAACGACTTATTTGTTGTGCGTCACGGACGCTTAATGCTGCTGAAACGAACTATTCTCAGTTAGATAAGGAAGCGTTGGCTATCGTTTTTGGGGTCACTAAGCACCACCAGTATTTATATGGAAGGCATTTTATTTTAAGAAGTGATCATCGCGCGCTCAGCTATATATTTGGTGAAAATAAGGGCATACCTGTTACGGCAGCTAGCAGAATTCAACGATATGCTGTTAAACTAGCCGCGTATGATTTTAAAATAGAATTTATTAGGTCCGATCAAAATAGTGTGGCTGATGCTTTGTCACGTCTCCCTCTAAGTTCGACTAAAGATCGAATTAGAGTGGATGACGAAGGATATAGTTATTTAAATTTTGTACAGGAATACTTTCCATTGAACTTTAAAGATATCAAGTCCGAAATGGCTAAGGACCATCTGTTGAGCAAAATAATTGGCTATGTTATGTTCGGTTGGCCACATAAAGCTAGTAGTGATGAGGAAAAAGCCTATTTCAACAGAAAAGAAACATTGCATGTAGATCACGGATGTTTAATTTGGGGCTATAGAATAATAATACCAAAGTCATTGCGTGAGACAATACTTAAAGAAGTGCATGATGGTCATCCTGGCATAGTTAAAATGAAACAGATCGCCCGTAACTATGTGTGGTGGGAGACGTTAGACGAAGATATTGAGCGCATTTGCAGTAAATGTGCTGCGTGTGTGTCACAGCGCGCCCAGCCGTCCCCGGCACCACTGCACTCGTGGCCGTGGCCTGAGGAACCCTGGTCGCGAATTAATGTTGATTTTCTTGGCCCGTTACATAATCGTTACTATTTAATCATAGTAGACGCTCACTCGAAATGGATCGAGGTGGAGCGAGTAAACACCACCTCGGCGTCTGCTGTTATTGGTTGTTTTAGGCGCATATTCGCTCGATTCGGCATTCCAAAAAGGTTAGTGAGTGACAACGGACCACCATTTTCATCGGTCGAACTCGCAACGTACTTAAAACGCAATGGAGTAAAACATTTACCAGTAGCTCCTTATCACCCATCTAGCAACGGTGCTGCCGAAAATGCGGTACGCACCATTAAACGTGTTTTAAAGAAGGCGTTAATCGAGAATGTTGACGATAATACAGCTTTAAGTAAATTTCTATTTATGTACCGTAATACGGAACATGGTACTACGGGGCGCGAGCCAGCCGTGGCGATGTTGGGGCGTCGTCTGCGCGGTCGATTAGATTTGCTGCGGCCAGACACGGCAGAGGTGGTGCGCGGCGCTCAGATAGCGCAGGAGCAGCGCGCGGCCGCCACGGGCCCGCCACTACGCCAGGCCATGACAGGGGACGCCGTCATCATGCGCGATTATTCTAAGCATAGGCAAAAATGGGCGGAAGGTGTAGTAGTACGTCGGTCCGGACCGGTTACTTACGCTGTAAAAACGAATGATGGGCGCGTGCATAAGCGTCATATTGACCAGTTGCTGACTAAAAATAGGAAATCTAGGTTTTCAATTGGGGGTCCAACTCATGAGCAAGCGATTGAGACAAATACACCCGATGCGTGCGCAGTAGAAACGTTGAATGAATCCGCGACAGATTCTCCGACAAATAAGGAGGAATTTCCGGGTGATGCTGGTGGGTCCATAGTAAATTCAAACAATAGTCGTACGCCACCAACACCGCGAAATGATAATAACAGCCGTTTGCGTCGGAGGGCCGCTATAGACTGTGCAAACAAATTAAAGAAATGTGTTGAGTAAAGTTGATTTGTCTATAAAAAGATAAAGATTTAAGTAGACGTGTACCTACTTAACATTTTAGTACCTAGTTCTGTCTTTGATTATATAACTGTAAATCTAAGTAGGATGACATATCTCCCTGAGGTGTGATGTGTACTTTACATAGTCTAACCAGCTGAACAATGTACTTGTTTACCTATATTCAGTTATATGAATGATTAAGTACAATAATTATTGTTAACATGTTGATAAACATTAAGTTTGGTAGTTGAAGTCTGTAGTCTGTTAAGATATTTGTTTCTTACTTAATATTAAGGGGGGACAGTGTTGTGTATGGATTATATTATAAATGTATGTGAGGGTACACTTAAGTATTTTATTAATAAACGTCAGTCTGCTTTGGACCTCGGTGTTTCATTGTCACGAATACAACACTTACTACCGGGATAAAACGTATCCTGTTTTAATATAGATTATAAACTATCTGTGTGCAAAATTTCATCCAAATCCGTTCAGTAGTGTTTGCATGAAAGAGTAACAAACATCCATACTCAAAAACTTTCGCATTTAGAAGAGCTCTTTGTCGCACGGCGATCGAAGATAGATTCATAGATTTGAAGTATCAGAATATCGATACCTACTTTTGAAATATTGGATAGAAAGCAGAACCCAACAGATGTCAAAGGCGAGGACGACAAAGACATTAATTTTAAGAGCTTCTAAAACAGCTAGTTTTAGTTGACTTTCAGTGGAGAAAAGGACACAACAAAATAAAGTATTGGAGGGTTACATTATAAGTCCATTTCGATTCGATGAGAGGGTCAAAACACATAAGTTATTTACGCTCCATAAAAGCCGTAGGAGTCGTCTAGCCGGGTTACGGTCTTATAAACAAGACCACATAACTTGCTCCATGTGGTTCTAATCTCCGTTATGTGCTGTAGATGCTGTTCGCTTCGATACACTTGCTCGAATCGATCTTACAGTACAAATGCACGGTGACGGTGGTTGGTGATGTTCAATGCTAGGAAATTTTATGGTGTACTCGCTCTGGCAGCTGAAAAGGGAAACCTATTATATCTATCAGTGGGTGATACTAAGCTGAAATATGATAATTTAAAAAATTGTCCTCTAAGAGACGTTAAAGATGCAGCTGAACAAAAGATTTTTCGGGAGCCCGATAAAGCGGCTACAATAATATTGACGGACTTTATGGTGAGGTAGTACAACATGAGTAAGATCCAGGAATGCTTGAAAATTCTCATATTGCATGAACCGAGTCGGTTTTTTTTGGAACGATAAAGACAGTGTTAGTTCAACGTGTTAAGCTTTACATAACATTTGAGTTTCTAAACTCTAAAAAACTTGAAAATTAAGGTATGTTTTGGTAAGTACTTACAAGTTTTCGCGAAAATCTAAATAAAAAGATATGAGCAACATATCTTTTTATCCAGGACCTTGATTTGACCTCATTATATGGTATATAAGTTTCAACTTGCTAGGTCCACCCGTTACTGAGAAAATCGGTGGTGACAGACGGTCAGACAGACGGACAAGAAAGTGATCTTATAAGGGTTCCGTTTTTTCCTTTTGAGGTACGGAACCCTAAAAAGATCGAATCGGTTGTCATTGACTTTAACACCCATCATTATCATCAACCTATTCGTGCCCTTGTCCCTAATTACTTGTGGTCGGCACACCATGTTGTCTTCTTTCTTTCCATACTACCCTTACTTTAAAACACGGACCACCTAAATTAATAATGATTTCAGAAACGTGTAACAAGCCGTGACAACATAAACAGTACAGTGAGTCACAGATTTTTAAACAATGAAATGCAACGGTTTAATTTGCAAAACGAATAGTATATAGATTACGTATTTATTACCGCCATTCTATTGGGATCGTAACATTTGTAATTGCCTATAGCTTTAATGGGCCATAACTTATGTAAATAGCCGGCAATGACGTCATAGTTTATTCTATTGATTTGTTATTGCGGTGTGATAATGAATCTAGTTTTGCTGGTAAAGTTGTATGCGGGTAAGTTTTCGCGAAATATCGTGGTTCCGTGTAGAAAACTGGGAGAAATCTAAGGAAGAATGAGAGGTGAAGAAACAATTGATGTTAGGAGGTTCTCGTGTTCGGAACCATAACTTCTTCTTAGTTCTTTAAAGGCCAGAATTAAGTCAGAAGGAAGGTTCTTCGCATAGAATAACAAAAACCTTGAAGGACGGTCGTAAAATATTTTACGTCGAAAAATTTACATTCCCTTGTTTCATTATTCCAGTTTGACATTCTATCGATATATTTATACGAATTCATTTTTCTACGATAAAAAATATTTCAACCTCAGCTAAATTATCTTCGACATATCGTTCGAAAATCCAATCTATAAGTCAAAGTTGAAAGTTGCCTTTATTTATAACGTCTAGACCTAAATCCAGACAGGCTGGGATGCAGAGCAGCGGATGAATACTTTAACAGATTATATTTAGTTCGGTTCAAACACTAAATGTCGCAGTTATCGGGGGGGTATTTCAAAATGTGGTGGAAATAGAATCGTCTGGCGATACGTTATTGCAGATTTTGCGGTGAATGAGCGCTGAAAGTGTTCATTTGAACAGTTTTGAGGTTGGTAAGTCAAAGCGACTCTTTAGGGGAATTCTTTCGTAAGAGACAAAGCTTCTAACCAGCTGGTATTGGTACTCTTTTGGTTTTGATAAGAGCGTTTCGTTCCCACTTAAACGTTTTCTGCAATATTTTTGACGGCGAGACAGTCCATCGGTTTTTCGATCATTATATTACTTACTAAAGCAAGCGACCAGAATCTCAGAATACTACTTTTTAGGTATTCAAAATGCACCTGTGATAGACGTTTGTTAGCTATAACCTAACCAAACACAAGGATGGGGAAAAACTGACCCTGACCCCGCTTGTGATAGACGTTTGTTAGCTATAACCTAACCAAACACAAGGATGGGGAAAAACTGACCCTGACCCCGCTAACAACCTTTCCCACGCCTATAACAACTTGTAATCCCCTAGGGGGAACATCGCAAGGTGTACCTTTATAGACCGATCAAGTATGTTGCCAATGTGAATGTGTACATAGTATGTCTGGCCGGTTCCATTAAAGGTCGCAGTGTGAAGAGATATGTGGCTTGCGTTGCAGACGAGCAGCTGTGACCCACTTTCTTCGTCTTTTACAACAGACTGCCGGGAAGCAGATGGGTTCTTTACTTTTTTTATTTGCAACACACACAAGTCTTGGACTCAATTTAGTCCTAGTAGCAAAAAGTTGGCGGCACAATGAAAGTTTTAAAGGATAAATAAGGGCAATTGCGGCATCGACGTATAGAGTTAACAAAAGAGGAAGTTCTGAAGACCGTTTTCGAACTAAGAGATCCGAAACTCAAAAGTTTGTATTGTTTAGGAGCGAAAAAGGCGAGAACAAATCGACGGCAAATCAAGCACAAATTATTGCTACTCACAAGCATCTATCATGTTGATTTGATTACCCTTTCTATTTTAAATTGGCATAGGTTACTGTTCAATTTGGCTAATTTACCTATATTATAGGTTCCTCTGACATTGTAACTTCAACTTTGATTTACAACCGACTACCTACTTTGTTACGAAAACAAGGTTAGATCTACGCCAGCTAAAAGTAGCCATTATGTCATTTATTCCTCAGTGCTGTGGTATTACACCGCAATGATAATGATAGTTAATGATGCTAGAATGTAGAATGGACACATTATGGACGCTAAAATTATAACAATACTTACGTAAATATTTTCCATGTTTTATGTTACATGAGGAAGTAAAAGGGTAACCATACGTAGAATGTGAAAGACGAAGTTTTAGTTAGTTTTGTGAGTCGTAATAGTTGCTGAAGAAAAAGGTATCTTTTCCTTAGCAACTAATTTTACCCCTGAAATAGTCACTTGGCAATGAAATGTAAAGGACTCACTCATCGGAACATGGTTTTTCAGAGTAGATCAGTGCATATTTATGAAGCTGACCCGCGCAACTTCGTCTGCGTTACGTAAGAGAGAGAGAGGCTTAGAGAGAGTGTGAGTCAACCTAAAAAAAAAAGCAGATAATATGCTTTAGCGGACTTTTTAAGAGGAACAATCCCGTCATACATGTATGATTGTTGAGTAACTTTAACCGTTTACGCAGCGCACGGAAAGAAAGCTCTCAAAAGCAATAATTTTTCGCTGTATTTGCAACAATTTTCATTGATGCTTCGCTCCTATTGATTGTAGCGTGATGTTATATAACGTATAGCCTTCCTCGATAAATGGGCTATCCAACACTAAAAGATGTTTTTAACTGGAATCAGTAGTTCCTAAAATTAGCGCGTTCAACCAACCAAACAAACAAACTTTTCTCCTTTATAATAATAAGTATAGATTCAAGTAGGTAACAATTTAATTTCTCGGAATTATATGCAATCATCGTTAAAATATTGTACTATGTTTTTCCAATTTGGGGCTTCCCTCGACAGCCATAGGTTTTCATCCTTAGACACTCGATGACAGTCATACTCCAGCTAGGTCGAAAGTTCTCATCAAGGTGCATGAATGAGCCCAAACACGATATATAGCTTTTTTTTTTCGGATGGGAAATCATCAAATGACTCCTCCCGGAGCAGGAGGAAGTGTCAGACTTTTACTGACTAAAACCCATCCATGTTCCTTCATCGCCCTTTGTGTTCCGGGGCCACGGTATCTCGTTCGAATAGTCCCGCAGCCCCGGCAGGCATCGGCCCTTGCGGACCCCTTCTTTTTTGCTGACTCTCTTTGAGGCGCGCGTAGAACACGAACGCTCCGTCGACACGGCCTGTCGTCATGAGACGGACGGACGGCGAGCTAGCCCATAGCTCCTCGTCCACAGGCCCGCGCCTACGGTGGCCGGGGGCCAATACGTGGCTCCCGACGCCCGGGGTGTCTCCCGCTGTGGCCGGGACGTGAGGATCTCTCCCTCTCACGTTCCGCCACCTCCTTCGCTAGCATGACTGCTTCGCAGAAGGAGGTGATGGCATCCCATTCCGTCTCGCTCCGGACCATGTATTGAACCAGGGCTGGGAGAGAGAGGTCGCCGCCGCCGATCGCCGCTTCGAGGACACGGCGGTGCTCCGCCCAAGTGGGGCACACCTCCACAGTGTGCTCCACCGTGGCCTCCGGTCGATCCTCACAATGGAAGAACCCGGGCGTCTCCTCCCGCCCGAAAACACGATATGAGGCCAATAACAATTTAGCTGTAAATATAATCTACGTAAACTGCGTATGGATTATTGATTATTGCGAATAGCATAGCACAGTTCTTGCACGGCAAGAACACGTGGATTTATCAGGCTTCTGGTGTTCGCTATACTTCTTTTTGGAGAAATCATCCTCATCATCATACTCCTGCCCTTATCCCAATTTATTTGGGGGTAGCATGATTGTATTCTTCTTCCTTATGTACTACTCTATTACTTTTTGGAAAAATATTTCACGAAAAAAATAAGAAATGCACACAACTTATACAAAATGAAATATAGGAAATCTCACAGCATCAAAAAAAAAATTAAACAAATCACAGAAAGTGAAAATAACGTTGGAGGGTTTAAACCTGCAACCCCGTAGTTTACAGAGCGGTCATGAAACTGCAAGGCTATTTACTTCGTTGACATAAGCCACAAATAGCCGTTCTCATGTACTTACGTCATGACTGAAACGTCAAACAATTGAAGTATACGGAAATAATGCAAAATTGCCTACCCCCTCAAGGAAGTAGCGTGATAATATATAGTTTAAATATTGAAGAAGCCTATGCAGTAATTTTGACGTGATGCGCGCACAAACATTTCGTACCAACTACTTAAACCGAGGAAAGCTGATTTTCTTGAGTTCCGCTATTTTGTGCGTATTCACCTCAAAAATCAAATTTCAAGAAAACTGAGAAATTATATTTACCTGTATTAGATATGGAGTATATGTAGCAACTTTAAAAGGTTACACTTCATTGGTTTTGATTGTATAGGTGTTTGAAGTTTATTAATTTTAAACACAAAACCCTCTTTTTTGCGCCTCTGGATGAGATTTAAAAAAAATGCTAAGACCGGTATTTCTTTATTTTTATTAATAAGTATTTATTCTGAGTTTCATGATTCTAGACCAATCTAAATTGTTTTTTTCATACAAACTTTACCCCCCCTTTTCACCCCCTTTTTCCAAAAAAAACCAAAATTTATATAGCCTATATGTTATTCTGAATGTATTTAAACAGATTTGTGAACATTTCAACAAAATCGGTTCAGCAGTTTTTTCGTGATGCGCGTTCAAACAAACAAACAAACAAACAAAAATTTTTTAAATGGTTTTAATATGTTCAGTTACTTATTTCAAGTCACCCTGGCTGGTTTTTTTTTTTAATCTTCAATGAACAGATTTTTTGGTCTCAACGATTTTATTATATGTATAGACGATAATCGTGACTTAAATATCACGACAATCTTGTGATATTTCCATGGTGAATTATTATGGTAGAGGTCTCACGTCACTTGCATTACATACCTACAAACAATACTTCTTTAGCTTTCCATTGTTGTTATTGGTCGCTTTCAGTTTATGTACCTGTTGGGCACCCGCTTAATTTGGACAATATTGTTTGCAGATCGAAAAGATCCTCTGAATTCAAGATTTTGCAATGCTCTTAAATTAGGCGAATTTCTGACGGTTACCTACTTCTAAAGACCCATCTTCGCGGATTTTGCAAGCCTTTTAATTTACGTCATAGGTATGATATAGCGAATGTCGACCACCCTTGGTTCAGTGACACCCTGACTGGTACAACTGGTTTCTGAGCCTTGCCGCCGGCGCGCTAAATATGGACCGTCTTCTGCAACCAGTGACCGGTTTGAATGCAGCCAGTATTAATTAGATGAAGCTTTGTCAAGCCAATTTTGAGAGTTTGAGAGAAATGTGGGAGTTTATATTTTAATTGCTAAGTGTAGCCGGTTTGAGATTTATATTCTTATTTCGTTGCGATTGTGCGACGAGTATGTTTTCCTGTTCATCTAGCTGACTGATTTTGGAAAAAAGAACGTTCTTGACCGGACACTAAGGAAGTTTTCGACAAGATTATTCCACATAGAGAAACAGGCATATTTCTGTTATATCCCCCAAGAGTAAAATATCTGAAAATCCTTCATAATTTTATCCTCCCTTATCCCATCTCGTTCCTTACCTACCAACTTGATTATTTTTTATTCCAGTCGACGAAATGCCGGAAAGATAAGATTTTTCCTGTTGTGTATCAATTTTGAATATTTTTTAATGTAGCTACCTACGGAAGCATAACAAATATATTTTTTTAATTATGCATGATAATGATGGTTGGATTGTGTGAGGAAAGATGAAAGAAATATGAGTAAATCATAGATGACGGTTGGCAGAGGAACGTAGAAGAAAAAACATGTCGCGACGACCCGTAACTTGGAACAGGGGCAGGCAGATCACGATGATGGTGGTGGGTTCGAAAAACATGCAGAGCAGACATAGTATAGCAGCAATAAATAAGAGGTATTCGATGAGAGCCCATTTCAGAATGTTATTTTGGAGCCAAAAAATTCGTGAACATACCGATGTTCTTGAACGTAAGTAGGTAATTACGAAATTAAATGCAAAGCTGCATGTGCATAGGAAAAAGTCTAAAGCGACACATTTCGTACGCAGGTGCAGCGAACGAAATGTGTCGTTTTATGCTTTTTCCATCACGCTTCGCCCCAGCACACATTTCTATTTATTATTCTTCTTCCAAACCTGTTATACTATAGGTAAGCGGAGTCTTCGTCAGTGGGTAATAAAATTATTTTATTGTATGAAAGAATTTTATTATTTAGTGTGAAGTTGGATGACACTATTTCAATGTAATTAGCAGGACTACTTTACGAAGCGAAAAACAGGGTGTAGTGCTGACGATTCGTTTAAAATGTACTTTCTACAAGAGGCTGGCACTGACACCCTCAGCAAGAGATATGACATGGACTCTTCATGGACGGGAGAAATCAGAAAATCATATTAAAATTATTAACTAACAAGCATTCTTGCACTCAATGGGATTTACCATCGGATTAAATGACCCTCTTCCAAACAAAGTTTTATCCCCTATTACAAAGTGAAGTAGGTATAACAAAGTGTTAACCCTCTATGGCAAGAACTATCAAAAAATCTATCCTTAGTGATCAACTGATCACCTATGTTATAAAATGAGCTCTGGTACAAAACTTCATACTTCTAGACACGGCTGCTTAGGCAGTGCAGTTGTCTATTGGTAAATTAATGAATTTAATATTTTATTAACACACAAAACTAGCCTACTGCACATTTCTTTTACCAGCATAATAAAAAACAACATTATTAAACACTTACAATCTACATCTATACTAATATTATAAAGAGGAAAGATTTGTTTTTTTGTATTAACAAATAAACTTAAAAACTACTGGACCGATTTTAATAATTCTTTCAGCAATGGATAGCTACATTATTAGGGAGTAACATAGGCTATATTTTATCCCCGTGCTCCCACGGGAACCGGAACTACGCGGGTGAAACCGCGTGCCGTCTGCTAGTAAAACAATGAAAATGTAAGTCAAACATTTAGTAGGCACTGTCCTTGATAACAGATTACCTAATCATTAATAAGTCAAGTCCTTGAACTATGGCACAGAAATAAAAGCAAGTCATGCAGATAATTGGTATACTTTTATTTAGTATAGTAGTGGGTACAGTATCCAAACTAAATTAGAGTTAGAATTTTTTTTAATGTAGGTACAACATGTTTATACTTGTTTTTCATTTGCAATGCTTGTTAAATGCAGTTGTAACAGCATTTTTATAATGATGCCGATCTTGACCTTCAAAGTGTATTGCATTGTTGCGTTTCGGACTGTGTTCGCAGACAGTGCATACATTCTTCAAGTATCTGAGTCAGCAAATATAAGAAAACAATTTGAATTGATTGAATTAAAATTGTTCTAAGCAAATACAGATCTAGTTCGAGCCACAATTAATACATCTCAGAAAGAATAAACATCAATAATGATAATTTTTTTTGTTATTTTATTTATGCCCCTCTCCGGGTGCAACATTCTTCTGCATCTTGGGACAGAAATAAATTTGACAAAAATAAAAGAATACTTATTTAAGTGATTAGATTGAGAAGCTACACCACCACCCTTTGAAAGTACGGACCACACTATTATTATTTAATTGTATAAAAAAAAGACTGCATATATGAGGCGTAAATAAAAAATTATTCGGGGAAATCCTCAAGGTTTTCCCCTCTAACCACAATCACATTATCATAGCCTGACCTTCTGGGGCATAAATAGTATGCCAGTATCCATTTTTTTATTGGAATAAGTAATACATACATAATCGCGATAATGCAAAAATAACTTCCGATGAAGCGACCTAGCAGGTCGAAAGGGTACGCTACCCACGCAAAATATTAAATATAGCAAGAACCGAACAGGAATCGCCAATTTTACACGAAATCAATATTTTCAGCACTTACCTTCAGTGACATTATGGTTCTAAATCGATTTCCAGCCCCACACGTGTACTCAAACAGTCATATTTCAGAAAATTACAATTTAAAAAACACAACACTATTTAGTACGAGAAATTATTTGAACACATTATATCTAAAACATACTCTAGCACGCATTACGTAACGGATTCTATATTTGTGTATTTTATTAACAATTGTTTGTGTAAATATTGTCGAGTTTCACAGCTGAAAACGGTTAGGTAGGTATTATTTTTGTCGATAGCAAAGAAACGGCAAGACGTCAACAAGCTCACGTCGTATTTTTGACTCTGTGATTTTTTCCCTCGCTCGAGGAGTTGCGCGCGTTTTGACAGTAGGCGCGTTCCAGCGACGATTCACGTGTGTCAGACAAGATACTTTGCATTCATTGCCAGGTTAAAAATATCGTAGACAGAGAAAAAAATATTGAGGCTATCCTACTCTATTTTATACACGGTCTGTTCTACAAAAAGTTATAGTAGCATAAGATTGCACGCTGAGAGCAAGACACAAAAACTAAAATTACAAAAGTCACCTAACACTCACATACGCACACGCACTAAGCACGCACACAACCCCCCCATCCCCATACACTTACATGTGTCTAATGCAAGAAACTTATATACTAACTGGAATGAGGACGCGCAAGCCAAAAACGTTCCGAGCGAGAAAGCTTCGTGAGTGGATGTTGTCTCTTTCTAATAGGGTGTCCAATAATCATACTAACTTTTGAGACAGTTACAGAGTAGCTGTTATTTTATTATTTAATGATTATGACCTGCAACTCAATAGCATTCTAGGCGAAATAGCTACAAGAGTGGATGTCATTAACTTGTATGTTAACTTATTACCTATAACTTAAATATAATGTCTGTACAGTCCAGTTGCAAACTATCCATTTTGCAACCTGTCTATCCAGACGACTTTTGTATTTGGGGATTCGAGGATTCCGTTAAAATTATATATTTTTTCAGACATGGAAAATCGCATATTCTATGACTGTTTACCTCATGGCACCTATCACAGGCACCAGCGATCCAGAACCAAAAATCGTTGGCTACTGCTGAAGTGTAAATATTGTCTGTATTTTTTTGGCTTGTGGTGAGAAATAAACACACTTTATTAAACTCAAACTCAACTCACTCAAACTCAAATCATTTATTTCAATTAGACCATTACGGCACTTTTGAATGTCGAAAATACAAAAAAAAGCAAAGCTACAGTCACAGTCACAAGGCATAATAACTTGAGAAAGTACTGTAGTTGCCCATTCCCTAACGTAGATCTCTATGGAGAAGAACGGGCAAGAAACTCCATGGACACTCTTTTAAATCAAAATATTGTTACAAAATCTTGGTTACATCATTCATGTTGAGATTATACGTATATGTGAGAACGATGTAGAAAGACGTGCACATTAAGAGCGTCCAGAGTAAAATGATAAATCAAAAATTAAAAAAAATAAAATAAAAGTAATTAAAATGAACGAACCGTGGCAGCCAAGAGATGGCCAGTCCCAACTGATAGCGCCCGTTCACGAACATGACGCATGTATCGGCACCATTCAACTCGACCATATTTAAGGGAACTAAGTGACCCGACACACCCGCCACCATCAGCGAGACATTTGAGTGAGCATGACATCCTCTCATAGCCACCAAGGCATATTCAAGTCAATGAAAGATAACTAAATGTAAGTGGCGGCTGAACAGTACAAAGTAGTCACACATGTGCTATGCAATTATATAATACTAAAAACTGGAATCTATACAATGCAAGTAGGTATATTTTTACAATCTTCTGCAGCTTCCACAATACATTAACATGGGAATCAATTCTTCTTCTTCTTTGCGTGTCGATAGACTCAAATAATGCCCGACCAGTACAATCAATTAGTTTGCAACTATGGTTGTGGAGCAGAACCAGCATTTAGCCAAGCATTTTTATCATCAATGTAATCCCCCAACTTATAATATGCTTGCCTACATAGTGTGCGTTTTATACAAGATTTAAATTTCGTCTCATTCAGTTGAAGAATGTGGGGAGGTATTTTATTGTAACATTTCAAACAGTACCCCATGAAAGATGAATCTACTTTAGCAAGCCTGAAACCTGGCTGAACTAGTTGGTCCCTATTTCTAGTGTTATAATGGTGTCTGTCACCTCTTTTACTGAATAAATGCAGATTTTTCCTAACGTACATGATGTTTTCATAGATGTATTGACAAGGTACTGTCATGATATTAATTTCCTTAAACAGTTCTCTTAGAGAATCGCGTCTACGTAATTCATATATGGCTCTGATGGCTCTTTTCTGCAGAATAAATATAGACTCGCTGTCTGCAGCCCCTCCCCATAGTAAAATACCGTATGACATAATACTATGAAAATAACTAAAATAGACTAGCCTCGCGGTATCAATATCGGTAAATTGACGGATTTTTCTAACAGCATATGCAGCTGAACTCAGCCGTCCTGCAAGAGATGTTAAATGAGGACCCCATTGTAACCTTGAGTCGAGCGTGATTCCCAAGAAAACCGTTTTATCGACAAATTCTAGTTTCTCTTGATTCAATATTATGTCACAATCATTACTTTTGACATTTGGTAGAGCAAATCTAATGCACTTAGTTTTTTTCCCATTTAGTACTAAATTATTAGCGGTAAACCAATTATGGACCTGCAGTAGGGCGTTATTTACGTCGTCAAGATCAGTCGCACGTCTGTTTATCCTAAATATTAAAGAAGTATCGTCAGCAAACAACACCATATGCGGATGGTTGTTAAATAAACGAGGTAGGTCATTAATATATACTAAAAAGAGGAAGGGACCCAATATCGAACCTTGTGGTACACCCATTTTAACTTTTAAACCCATTGAATTGACACCATTTATTTGTACCTGCTGCTGTCTATCATTCAAATACGATTTTACTAAACTAAGCGCAAGTTTACCTAAACCGTAATGCTCAAGTTTCAAGATCAGGGTTTCGTGATTTACGCAATCAAATGCCTTCGAAAGGTCACAGAAGATTCCTATGGCATCTTGTGCCTCTTCCCACGCAGTAAATATGTGTTTTAATAAAGTGACACCGGCGTCAGTTGTACAACGTCCTTTGGTGAAACCATACTGTTGCTCGTGCAATATTTTATTGGTGTTAAAATGGTTAAGCATTTGATTGAGCATTATCTTTTCAAACACCTTGCTGAAAACCGGCAACACGGATACGGGCCTATAGTTATTGGTGTCTTTACTATCCCCAGATTTAAAAAGCGGTATTACCTTACTGAATTTCATTAGATCCGGGAAGACCCCTTGATCCACGCACAAATTAAATATTAAGGCTAAATACGGCGCTACAGTCTCAATAATTGAGGTACAAGCTTTGATAGACATACCCCATAGATCTTCCGTTAATTTGATCTTGATTTGCTTAAAAGCTTTTATGACTATTGTGGGGTTTATATGCTGAAATTCAAACTCATTTGGACAGGCTGAAACGTTCGCTTTCAATAAATCAATAGAGAGCAAGGGTGAGGATTTTAAGGTTTCTGTAGTTTTAAGTGGGATACTGGTAAAGAAATTTACAAATTCTTGAGCAACTTCATTGTTGGAGCTCACAAGGCCACGTGATGTCTCTAGTGTGAAATCATTATTTAGTTTTTTATTTCTATTTGTTTCACTGTTGATAATTTTCCAAACCGTCTTTATTTTCTTATCGGCTGATTTAATCTTGTTGCTAATGAATAAGGATTTGGCTACCTTGCAAGTGTTTTTAAAAATTTTCGAATAAGTAGCAACATATTTAATAAAAGATTCTGTGTTGATGTAAGGCTTAAGGCCGTACAGCTCAAACAATCGTTCCCTACTTTTCCTAATACCCGGTGTTGCCCAGTCACTGAAAATAAACTTTGGGCCAATAGTTTTAAATTTCTTTTTTAAAGTTTAAACTCGGTGTGCACTACCGAAAAGAATTCTTCATAAAATTCATTTACATCGTTTATAATATGGCCCGGTATACCTAGCAGCAAGCTATAGCTATTTAGCGATAATTAAATTATGATTAAACTTGTCTAAATTGCTGGGTGTTATTTGTCTAGATTGAATCTGAATTCTTTGTAATTGTATATTGGACGCGAAAGCAACGGTCTGACCACTGTGATCAGAAGGAAGGTAATTTACGATGAATTTATTTATGTACTCACAGCAACAAAAAACATTATCAATACATGTAGCAGTATTTGTAGTAATTCTAGTTGGTTCTGAAAACACATTTGACAAATTAAATGATTTAAAGAGACTTAAAAATCTACTGCTATTTACATTATTCTCTAAGATATTAACATTAAAGTCACCACAGATAATTATTGGTTTATTACCAGTTACAAGCTTTGCTAAAGCATCTTCCATTACTGATTCAAAGATAGAGTAGTTAAGGTAATTAGGGGGTCTGTAAACGCACACTATTACATGCTTATCTAGCTCAACACAAGATAATTCAATGCTATGTTCAACCGATAGATCGACTATATCATTACGAGACTTAGATTTAATAAATTTTTTAACTAAGATTAATGAACCCCCACGCATCTTAGATTTCCGGTTATAGCAACTGCCCATGTTGTAATTCTCATAATTTATTTGCATTAATTCATAATCTTTCATCCAATGTTCAGTAAAGCAGATAATATCAAACTTGGTTTTTTCTAAAAATAGTTCTATTTCTAATTGTTTGGATGAAAATCCCTGAATATTTTGGTGAAACAATTTCAAGGAATTCTGCTCAGCCCCTATATTACAATTAATTGATTGAGAGCTAGAAGATACCCCATAGTTGACACTGACAGGTTTAACTAAATTGTCACTCGTACCTTCTATTGTCTTACTGACTAGTTTAAATCTAAGCTAATATGTGTATAATTACAATTAGTATAATTACTAATATCCGTAGACCTATTTACAAAAAACTGCGACATACTACATATGTCTGAGTTTATAAAGCTAATAGCCGTGCTATTTGACGTCTAAAACTAATAGGCAGGTACGCATCATTCCTAGTTGACTTCAATTTCTGAACGAAACTGTTGGTGTCGAAAAATGTCAACCTGTCACTAAAATGACTAACCAACAAATGCATGCGATCGTTAAGGTTATGGATATAATGATTTCGCCTGCTTGATAATTTCTCAAAGTATGGAAAGGCACACAGAATTATTCTTTTACAATTTAGTTTTAACAGTTGAGTGACATTGTCAGTGATATCATCAAGTTTAATGTTAGAACTGTTACCTACAAGTACAGTTAGAATGGTATTAGGATCAAATTCCTGCCGAGTTATGGATGTTATTATCTGGTTATAGGAAGCCTGAGGTGTACAATAGTTTAGAGAAGAATGACTCAGATTGTTACTAATTAACTTTCCTAAACCATCTGAAAACATAATAGAGCAGCGACAGTGTGAATTACAACAAGGGGAAGAACTACTATCTATTAGACCTACCTGTGATGGACCTTGTACCATATCTGGTGAATTTAGAATGGGGATACAGTCTGTAACACTGCCTAACCGGGACGGGTCCTCCGTTACCTCAGGTAGAAGAGTGTCCGGGCTGGATTCTCTTTGTGATGCACATTGAGTGTTGTTGAAGGTCATCATATCTATACAGTCTGCATGACTATTACCCCTATTAACTAACTCGTTTGCAGCAAGGATATGTTCCTTAATTTGTTTTTGAGAATTCACATACATAGAATAACATGATCTTAGTTGACCCTCTAAAACTTGAATTTCAGACTGTAAGTTTTGAGTGTCTATTTCATAAAACTTCTTACTATCCTCTAATTTAATTTGATAATTATTCAACTTTTTTATGAGAAAAACACGTTCTTTTCTTAGTTGAATATTTTTGGAACTATGTTTTTGTTGATTTTTAAATTTATTGCATTTCTTTATAATTCTATTTAGTTTAGCATATTTCTTTATTTTATTTTGGCTCACTTTATAAATGCTACTATTATATTTCAGAATAGAATCTTCAGTAAGATCTATTGTTGTTAAAGAATGTGGGTTGCAATTTGACTTTAATAATTGATTAAATAGGTGATCTGTTTCCCTAACCTGAGTACATTCTCTTTCTCTCTGAAACTCAATAATTTGTTGGTTGGCATGAAGCAGTTCTAATTCTAAGTCCCTAACCCTACACAAAGCCGTTTCATAATGGTTACTGCAGTCGCTGAAACCATCTGTGACCACCCGCAGTTTGTCCCGTTCATCAACAACATCCGTGTATTGTTGGTGTAGGTATATTATTATTAGCTAAAATGTTTTAGTAACATTCCCCAATATTTATTTTACCTTCCGAAACCAATAATTTTCACTTGTGCTCGCGAAATGGATTCTTTTGCTGGAGAAGCATGGAAAAATCCTTAGGACCGTCATGGCACGGCACGGTGCGGCTTACTCTTTTCTTTTCAATATTTCAATTTTAAAAAGCAAACTAGGTACTACCGACACCATGTGCGATGTCCGATGTTTCTAATTTATTAAATTTACTTTTACTGTGTACGACAATGATGTTCGAAACTTCGAACTTACTTACTTAATTTATTTGGATATTTTCCGTTTGTCAATCTAAAACATTGGTAACCCTAGTCGTAATAAACAACCAAAGTTAAAAAACTTCCCTGAAAAAAGAAATTCCACATCCAGCATACCCTTACTACTACACCCCTTCACACAACACAATTTTACCATATTTGAAGCGGATTATTTCACTTAAATACAATAAAAGTACTTAAATGACTTCAACGCGAAAATGTATCGGCCATATTGTTTACATCGGTGACAACGCAAGACAGAGACCATCCACCTTTGTCGGTTTCTCGCTCGGAACATTTTTTTTTTCCTTTTCTATTGAATTCATTGTACAAATTTAAACTATACGTTTTTGAGATATAGTTTATTTTTATATTTTTAGCATTTTGTTCGTACTCATTCCAGTTAGTATATAATGTCCTTGGTCTAATGTAAATGTTATGCAGTGATATGTATTCTGTTCTGTTGCAAAATTGTCTAGCTATGAAAGAGCGGAGTCTCATAGTACAGGCTTTTTCTTTGCTTCAAAGGAGGCTCCAATCATCAACTTATTGTTCTGTTTTGGATAAAGAATAAGCAATTTTTTTTTTATATCTAAAAGTTTATAAAAATAAAATTTTAAAATATAATGTCATTATTTCTTATCGCTTATTTTTAAGTGCATTGTCACAGCTTCAACAGCGCTCTTGGAGTTATATTTGTGGGCATGAGCCGCAGTAAGATGAGCACGGAGTTCCATTGCTGTGTTTGTATTATAAGGGCACAATCGGCAATGGTAGAGATATAAACCGGGATGGCGGCCACTTCGAAGAACATGTTTGCGTAGATTCTCCTGAAATATAATATATAAAGAAATATGAAAATAAGGTTCATTGTTCACAATTTTTTCGAGCGAGAAATTTGTAGGTATGACATTACTGCCGCCCTCTGTTATTGAAAGAATGAATATTACAAACGATTGGATTTATTTTGCAAATATGTGTGATTGACGGTAACGTTTCATGAGTTCGATGAATTTATCATAATATAGTCTTAATGTATTAATTTAAATTACTTACCAAGCTTCCACACCTAAACGAGCAATGTGGACAGCCATAAGGTTTGATTCCTTGATGGCACAGCATATGCCGCTTCATATGGCTTGCTTGGTCGCTCTTGAAAGTGCATAGATGGCACTCGTGATGCTTTACATGCTCGCCGTGGGTTCTGCGGTGTCTGAAAAATATTTAACAATCAGCAACGCCATCTATTATCGAGTGGCAGAACCACGAATCCAAGCAAACTACTTGAATTCACATCGTTCAAAAAACCATGTATAGATGGCGCTATTATCAATTTAAGTGGAACTGATGAGGAATAATAATTTCCAGGTGCATAAATTGAAAACCATAGGACAATTCGTCCTCACCTAGCAAGTTGACTAGAACTAGTGGCCACGAATGTGCACTGTTCATGTGGACAGTGACGCGCAGTGGTAGCATTGGCACAGCTACTGGCGTGACGCGAAAGTGCAGTCCTGAAAAAGAAACAAAATGTTAGAAAGCAGTACTTAATAAAAAGTTATAACCAAATACTACATTTGTGTCGGCTAGAATTTTGGAGAGCTCGCCTATTGTAGGGTAAAAAATATTGAAGGGTATTGTGAGCTTTGAATTAACTCTTCCCTTGATTCGATTTTTCAAAGTAATACAAGTCTAACAAATTGATTTATTTGCATTATAATATAGAAAACTCTTAAACTTCTTCTAGTTTTTCAGTGCTTAGTTGGCCAGCGAAAAACTATCTGGCTCCATGCTGCTTAACACAGACAGTTTTTGGGCGTTTTTCGGTTCAAAGACCAAAGTAGGTATTTAGGTAGATCTCTCCCTCTTCCACCCTTTTTTCACTTTTCATTACATACCCGAGACAAGAGAAACTACACTTTTTCTGAATTTTAAAGTTACAAACCCTGTAATTTAAGTTTCAACCCCGATGTCCGATAGGTAGGTATCTATATACCTTTAATTAACATATCATCTGCCTTTTTCTAACTATGTTGGGGTCGCGTTCCAGTACCAGATGCAGCTAAATACAAGTATTTTACATGAAGCGACTGCCGATCCTATCTGACCTCCACAATCTAGTTAGACACCTTGGTAAGACTAGTTGTCAGACTTTCGGGACACTGACTACCTGTGTAACGACTACAAACAAATGACAGCCGGGACTAATCACTTTGCGTGAAACTATGGTAGGTATGTAATGGGTGCTCATCCATCCGCGGACTAACCTAGGGAAGCGCGGCTTAACCTGAAGATCGACCCGAGCGGCGATTATTATTTATAGCCACGAGCTTCCTCTCATATAACTCTTAACATAAACTAGTATCGTTTAATTCCTTAAGTGTTCAGTACTAATTACGACAGTCTCCAGGTCCAGACGTTCAGAATGTCGTCTGCTAGTAGTTAGCGAGGACAAGAATGTGATGGGACGCATTTGGCCGTATTTATGGCTCTGCTACGCTTAATGTGCAGAGCCGAACATCTTAGGGGTTGGTGAAAAATGGAACTACTGATTTTAACCGACGCGATGTCAAAAAAGAGGTCATGGTGAGTTTGTAATTTTGTTTTACTGAAGGAAGTAGAAGACAAAAACAAGACAAGATTATAAAAAGCGTATTAAATGATTAATAATATGATTTTATGAGTCGATTGCGGCCATCCATAAAAAGAGGGTAATGTTTTTTCAAACTTCGATTTGTAACTTTCCACTCATCAATCCTGTTTCCATAACATACCTATTTACTATGAGTGCCTACAATTTAAGGTTTACAAACACAAACATACATTTTTAATCGCCACCGTGTTTCAGTTTTTTCAGCGTCACTTACTCAAAACGGTGAAGGAAAACATCTTTTATAAGAAAACCGAAAGGTCCTACAAGCATTACAGAGTCGGTTCATTTCCTTTCAAGGAGCGAAGGGCCAGAGTGAAAGTTGATCCTGAGTTCACACCTCCTTAATAAATACCTATAGGTATGTCAAACCTGTAGACCACCATGCTAAGCTTATTTTTAATTATGATTTTAGGGTACATTGCACTGCCGGGGCTGCGGGACTATTCGAAAGAGATACCGTGGCCCCGGAACACAAAGGGCGATGAAGGAACATGGATGGGTTTTAGTCAGTAAAAGTCTGACATTCCCTCCTGCTCCGCCCAGAGCGGGAGGAGTCATTTGATGATTTCCCATCCGAAAAAAAAAAGAGTACATTGCACGCGACCTGGTGCCGAAAGTATTTATACATATTAAAACCTCTTTTTTTTTAAGTCTGTTTAATAATAGAAAAATCTGGAATTAAAAATGTTGAAATCGAACCCTATGTCTAACCAGCAGAAGGCAGACTGCCCTCCGCCCAGCCACTGCACTGTAAAGTTGATTGAAATCAATCCTTATTCAGGTAACACACTACTATTTAAAGAAGTAATTTAACTTAATTCGTAAAATATCGTCTCGGCCACATTTTAGCTGCGTGCTATTTCACTCCGTGCGTTAATGAATCACTTGGAGCCAAGCTAAGTTTAGAAGTAATGGATTGCGTTTAAGGACACACGCACTGACAAACTGGCAACAGTGACAACTTGTCAACATTTCATATTATCGCTACACTCGCTAACTAACTAGTGCCGTACATTGTACTATAGGTATAGTCGACAGTCGACACTAAAGGGTGTAAAAAGACTCTTAACGAAGCCGAAAGGCACTTGTTCTCCCCATAATTGCGATCATTTTTTTGTTCCAGACCATACCTGAGAACCTTCTAGGTACGGAGATTATTTGGGGTTAAAGTTACAACTTTTTCACAAGTTTTTTTTTTTAAATAAATACATACATGTTTTTAATGTAAGAACTTTAAACACCTCCACGACCCCCACACTATTAAATCCATCCACCTGCACAATGTTTTGAGTGCGTTAGGTCATATTACATGCATTGAGTTTTACCGTAAAACGTGATTTTTCACCCCAAAAAAAAGTCATTTCCCATCAATAATTTTTGCGTTGGGTTACTTAGTATGATGTACAGTATGCTTGGTTAACAGCTTCGTGAAGAGTCTGTTTACACACTGTCTATTCCCTAACTTTACCGCTTTTGGCTCTAGGTAGGGACTAAGCAGGGAAATAGAAACTTTAAGAAGGTTGAAACTATCAGCTGTTACTGTGTAGCATAATCAGGCTATAGATAATGTTCCCACTGCTGGGATTGCTGGGACACAGGCCTCTCTATGAAAAGAAGTGAGCTCATCTACCAAGCGGGCTTAAACTAGAGTTGCTTAACGTCCGAAATTATTGCTCAATGCGGGGGAATTCGAAAATGTCTGCGAAATTCCCAAAAAAGAGAAAAGTAAAACACGGTTTTAAATGATTAGATGACATTTGCATAGGACGACGGTTTCTTAGATGACAGGTATTTCTTGGATTTTTCGGTTATAGGACATGCCGGCTTCCTCACGATGTTTTCCTCTACCGTTTTGAGAGAAGAAGAAGAAAGAAGAAAAAGTATTTATAAAACTCACACAGGACAAAATAGAAACAAAAAGAGTAGATCAGAGAGAGCAGAGAGAGCAGAGAGCAGAGGAGCAGAAGAGAGAGAGCAGTGGTAAGAAAATCTATTTTTTGCTCAAACTATCCTACGACCATGGCGCCACCACTGCTCTTTGAAGGTTACAGATACATTAAATAAATAAAATATTGCCTTCTACAAATACATTGCATTTATCTGATACAGACCTGCTTGTACCATGCTTAGTATGCATGGTAACATGCTTTAATATTTGTATGCCGGTCTACGGTGAAACATGTAAGATCATAACCCTATTTAAAATACCATAATGTAACCTCTTATACAAATACAAATTGTCCTACTCTATTCAACCTTTGGGTGTCGACTATACATAACTAATGAAAATAGCATGCTGTGGCGGATATTATCAGGTAAAAACTATCTTGAGTGTCTTCAATTGAATGCTATGGGCGTTAAGGAGTTACTTAACTATGTATTACAAAATACTCTTCCATTCCGTCGCGCGTCGTGGAGAATTTTCATGACTCCGTCATACATAGAGATAGACATGGAAAAACTCTGAAGTTCCCTGTCTAACTACTTACTGGCAACGGTAACTAGCAGTCCCTAATTTAAAATTAAGCCCCAAAAAGCCATTCCCCACAAAAACTCTTTCAAAACTAATAAGCATTACAGTAATAATTTCGCGCGCATAATCTGGCAACACTGGCCCACCGCGGCGACAGTTAAGTCGGCGGTCGCATTACAGTTGCACTGCATTAATGCAAGGCGTCGCAATAACGCGTAAGATATTACACAAGTTAGATCATCAGCGCTGTTAGACGGCCCCAATGGCGCTGCTATGTCCTACAATTGTCTAGATCCGTTGAAAGTTCTCTTAATGACGCGCGGAGTTGATTCATGCGGTCTGCGGTGAACTCCCAACGTCTTACTGCTGTGATTTTAGCATTAATGGGGGAAGGAGGATTGGAAATTTCAATTTATATTGGCGTTTGAATCCACCGAGTATTTGAACTTAATTATGTTATAAAATACGGAGCGATTAGATATTCAGATGTCTGGCTAGTCTAGCTCCAGTTTACAAAATTGGTCGTTCTAGACACGACACCATTGTTCGTGTTGCAGATACGGCTAGCACAAAGGTTTATCTTTCTAATGGCTTTTATGAAAGTATTTGCGCTAAAACATTAAACGCTGAGGACAAACAGCCGTTAATTTTAACGAACCACATTCAGTTTAAAATCGGCGTCGTCAATCCTTCGTGACTGATCCCAACTATTTATAGACTGACGTTAGACATATAAATCGCAACGCTCGCAGCGCAAGTGTCAATGCAAATAAACCACACGCGATTTAGCGCCATCAAACTGAACGACATATCAAAATGCAAATCCCTAATACGTTACAGGGACACGTGCTAACAATAAAATTCAAGCGTCCACTATCTCTCTCCGACACTAATATTTTGATCCAGCACTCTCTCAAAATACCGCGCATCCGGGCACAAATTTATTACCACAGAGTATAAAAATGTCATCGTTGGCAACACCGCGGTCGGGAATGTGGTGCGCGCGAGCATAATCAAAGCGCTCTTGTCAAATTATGAATGTATCCCGATATTTGTGAAGGAGTTGTGTGACGTGTGACATGTAACGCATCCGCTGCGCACACGCATGTTATTGCCGCAAATTGATGTGGACGCGACTGCGCGCTGATTTGTTGCTGCGCGTTTATTTTGGTTTATGCGTTTTGTTTGCGCTTCCGTCTTCATAAATTCTGATCACTTATTGATTCAAATTGACTTTCTATTCTCCGAGCATTGGTCGATTATCGTCAGTCTGTTTAGTTAATGTCTGATAAGAAGACGTTAGAAAAGTCATATAAATAATTTGAGAGCACGAATATTGTATAATCAAATATTTATGATTAGATACTAAAATTTTTATGGTCACTTGAGGTCCGACTTTTAGAATGGAGATTTTAAAATTTAGTTATTCAAATGTTTCTCATAAACGTTAAAATAAATGGCCTATAGTGTATGTAATAACATAATTATACTTACTTGCTAGAAAATCTATTCTTACACTTCCCACACTCCCACTCTTCAGTCCTCTCCACGATAGGTGGCAACTTAGGCATCTTTGCCACTTCAGTGCTATGCTCACTCCTGGAATGATTTGCCAAGCTAGTCTGTCTTGTAAAGTTAGCCCCACAGGTCGAACAAATAAATGGCCTTTCGAAGGTATGTTGTCTTAAATGCTGGCGTAACGAGGCCTTCCTGAAACTCTTTGTGCAAAGAGGGCAAGGATACTTCTGGATGATTTTTTCTGTCTCCCCAATTTTGACGACCTCTTTCTTGGGTGAGGTGTGCAAGACCTCGTGGAAGAAGCACTCGGCTTGGGAGTCGGTGGTGAAGAGGCACTGGCTGCAGTTCCAGAAGATGGAGGAGGTGATCTGGGCGGTTTGAGACAGTTGGCAGGCATTGTCTCTGACATGGCGTGTCACTTCCTGGGAAAGGATGAATGACATCCCGCATTTGGGGCACCTGGAAACAAGCAACGTTATCATATATGCAATGTTAGATTATGTTACAAAGTCCTCAAACGGCGGCCATGTAGAGCCCACGTAAACGTAACCGAAGCAAAGAGAGTATGTAATGATCATAGCAGGTAATTATGGTAATTTATACCTAGAAGTTCTTTCTTGTACATGGCTACTTACTTTTTCCGTATATTAGGATGCATCCTCCGAATATGATCTTTCAAAACCAAAACGTTTTTCAAAATAACATTATCGGTGCAGTACGGACATTTCTTGCTCATATCCTTCGTCGGCACTCCCTGTTCCCTCAAGTTTTCCTTCCTCTTGATCCGATGTTCTGAAGTCTGTCGGTGACGCTTAGCTTCCTCCGAGGAATTGAAGTTCATTGCACAGACAAGACAAAGGTACGCTCTCTGTTTGTGTTTTGACTTTAAATGGGCAGCGAGAGTCAGAGAAGATTTAAACTTGGCTTTACAATGCTGGCATTTGTGAAACTCCTGATAGTTATCAGTGGCTGTAACCGCCAATGGATGTCCTGTCTTCTGACAGTGTCGTTTCATTTCAATATTGTATCGAAAGTCTTTGCTGCAAGCATCACATTTGAAAACAGTCTTCTTTCTTATTATAATCGGCATGGATCTGTTAATAACCGCGACCACTTCGCTATGGTCTGAGCTGGACAAATGGTCTAGCATTTTCTGCGAAGTTTCGCAATCAAATTTGCAAAAGGAACACCAGAGTCTGCCGTCAATTAAAGCCAGTTTTTGTTCATGCTCTTCAGAAAACCAATGCTGCATAAATGTTGAGAGCCAGTTTGTGTAGAATTTGCATGGACTGCATTGGAAAGGAGATTGATGGACTATCGCATCCATGTTGTCCAAAATAAGCTCCTGGTACAGAGGTGTATTTGTATCTGTGGCTTTTCTGAAGTGATAGTGGGATATCAAATGCTTACCCATCAAATGCTGTCTTACTCGTGACTTACAACCAGAACAGTGCACGAAATTAGGTTTTCTTTTTCTTTTCTTCTTCTCAATTTTAACGTTTAATTTTCCTTCAAACTTATCCTGTTTTTTTCTTTCAATTTGAGCGTAAATTTCGTCGTTTACAAATCTAGATGGGCGTGCCATTCTCTTATCTGCCACACTCTTCATCGGTTCCAAATGGCCAGAGAACTCTAATTCATGTTCTGGGAGTACTTTCTTCAGATGTAAACTAGATCGAAGATGCTTGTCATAAATCGCTCTGGAGTTAAGTCTCCTATTGCAGGGGCCGCACCAATATTGCACCGATCCCTTTGTCTGTATTGTCGTTTGCATTATTTGGGTCTTGTCATTAGCACCTGGTACCCACTTGCCTTTAGTGTGTCCTGGGGGCGGTGCATCATAATCTTCATCACGTTCGTTATTGTCAGGCATGATTGGTTTCCATTTCCCTCCAGTGTGTTCTTGTTCTTCCCTCATATCCCAGTCTTCGTGTTCTGGGGAAGCTGGGCGCCATTTTCCTCCTGTGTAGTTCGGAGGAGGCTTCCATTTAGCACCACTTGGATGCTCCTCGTCATCCTCATCTTCTGTTTCTTCGGATTCGTCACTTTCTTCATCTCCCTTGTAATCATAAGTATTGATGCTGTATGATGAAGTTGGAATGTCTTTCTTGACTGCACCACTGATGCTGGCTACTGCGATAATTAGTTTTGTTTGATTGTCTTCATTACTTCCAATTCTTAAACTGTGTCCTCCGATCCAGTCTTCACCTCTGAGATTATTCTCTAAAGGGCTCATTCGTGGGATATCTCTAGAGGTGGAAGGACCAGCAATGGAGCTTTTCCTATCTAATGTAATCTTGTGTATGGGATTGGGTGGGGTAAGTCTTGATAGTGAAGTCTTCTTGACTGAGCTCTGTAGTTCCAAAGACTGGAAGAACACATCTGCTCCGAGACTGTAGGACGGTTCCAAAGAATCCATAGCTGGTAGTTCTGGTTTCGGGTCTTCGGGTTTCAGTTTCCCACATCTTTGTTTCCTGTGTTTCACGTAGTTGTCCAAGCCCACGATTGTGGTGTTACATTTGATGCAGAGGTGACTGTCGTCGTCATCATCTTCACGCATTCCTATCATCTGAAAAGGATAACACATTATTAAGTTTTGATAAGTATGTGTTTTTTTTAATTTACGGTTTTAAACAGGTACCAAGGGACTTTCTGAAGATGACGAAGGACCGCCAACTTATGAATAAATTGGGCCCCATAAAATTACGTGTGAAAGATTAACCCTTAAAAGCACTTTATTAGTACATAAATACAAATATTCCTAGCCATAGTAGCCAACGCCATACCATCAAAAAGCTTCATTACAAAACTTTAATACAAACGAGTATTCAAACTACTAAACTAATAATTGGAAGATTCGCAACCTAGTTTAAAGTGTTATGGCGACGTCGTCGGGGCTAATCGCGTGGTGCACAGGCATTAGCGATGACGTCAAGCGTCACAACCAACTAATAAATATACCTCCGATGCGAATTAACCGTAAATAGTTGTTCAGATCTATAATGTATGCAACGAAAGCAGTAATAAGTAGCTAAGTTTACGCCGCATACTTGCCGCTGTAGTCGATTGAGTTATGGAAGTATTTCTATTGTTTTTGCTTGAGCCCATAAATTAAATGATTGTGCATGATCGAAGTTGGTATTGTGGTGCAAAAATTGTGTGTCAATTGTTTTTGCTTTGTGCGCTTGGCCGAACTATTGGATTAGAAGCTATATCAGTTAGTTAGTTTCGTTACGTCGTAAAAACTTTGTGATTATCGAAACACTAATTTGTCTTCTCTTCAGTAAAACACTAACTAGGCAGTTCCCTTTCATAATCTAATTTGAATAATGAGATATTAATACTACTTACAACAACCCCATCTGAATCACCCATCTTATTTTTTTGTTCTCACAATTTGCCGCTCTTGCCGATTGAATCGCTGTGAACAAAAAAAAAACATTGCGTCCAGAATCACTCTTCATAAAATTGAGAGAACTCCTAAAGCCAATGTCTACCAAAACCTTAGCTGAAAGTAATCAGACGAACATGCTAAAAAGCCTTTAACTTCTGTACCCTTAAAGGCCTAACACGCTTGAACATACAGTAATGAATTGTATTTTCCAGTGCGACGCCGAAGGGCGTCAGGGATAGTGGAGGTGTGAATCAAGCTATCATTAATAATTCTGCCGCACCTGTCCTATCACATACAACTTTGATTTACCACTGGTACTGAAAGGCACTCGATTTTTATACGATAGGTACTATTGATGTGTGGCGAAGTAGACCCAGGTGTAACGCACCGGATCACCTCAGGCTGGATGAAATGGCGACAGGTCACTAGAACAACTTGCGACCCACGGATGCCCCTCAAGTTAAAGGGGAAAATATACAAGTCCGTAATTAGACCTGTCGTATTGTATGGATCGGAATGCTGGGATGTGAAGAAGATGGATAAAAAAAGATTGCATGTAGCGGAGATGAGAGAAGGATTAGGGGGAGAGGAAGACCAAAGAAACGATGAATTGATTGTGTGAGCAATGATATGAAAGATAAAGGAGTGAATGGTAGCGTGTCGGTTGACAGAGGTGAATGGAAGAACAAAACGTGTTGCGCCGACCCCAAGTAATACGGGACAAGGGCAGGAAGATGATGAGGTACTAATTGATGTGTGAAAGTTTTAAACAAACTCACGAATGTGGGTGTCCTATCGTAGGTATAGGACACCCAGGGACTACATGGGTTTTTGTTTTCTAAATTCACTAAAGTTTCTAGGGGTATGTCATAATGTAAAACCGTCTTGATCAAGACCTTTGTTCTTAAAATGTCATTGATCTTCCGTTACTCTTCACTGAGCACAACCTTATTGGTACTCAAAAGAGCCGTTTATCTTACTACAGAACGAATCACAAGATGCTTTTAAACGATAAAAAAACTAAAACTAGACCACCATCTTTTTTCAGCTGTCAAAATAGGATCTCGCCAATATATCTGTCAAAACGAGAATTTCCATTTACAGCACACACGAGTCGATCGAGTGTCACAAACTGCCAAAGCCAATCAGAAATCTCTATTGCAGGAAAATAGTCGAGACTCGAGTTGTATTCGACAACTGGTAGTTCGTGCTATGAGTGACACGCGTCAATCGGCCCCGCACCGCCTGACACCATTGTGGCTGACAAACAGTTGACACGTGACGGCTGACAAATGGCTTCGCTGTCAGCCATGTCGTTAACGTCACAGCAGTCATTACACCGCTGTTCGGGGAACTTTTTAATTATTGGAGTCGCTGCTCAACGGATTTGTTTATTGATTTGTTGGGTTTTAAAATAGTCGCTTTCGAGTGTGATTTGATGGGTTGGGGAAAATGGGAGTAGTTTTAAGTTTTTAAGAGCTCGTTCGGCTCGGAATAGGGTTAAATGGAAAACTAGTAAATGTAGGTAATTCATTTAAACCACAGGGAATACAAGGCCAACCGCATAACCGTGTGACAGTAAAGTCAGGATAATATTCAAGACATGAATGAGAATAGAATGCTGCTTCTTTATATGCTGTTTTCCAATCTGTGTTCAACTCCTAAAGAGATCATTCTAAATTCGATTCCGAATTCCATACCGTTAGGCACACTCTGCAAATGAACAAAGCCACTCCATTTTCCCATCCAGTTAAAGAAAACACTTCAACAACTCATTACATCTGTCGTTCCCGAACCCTAAACGAAATATCTACCTAAGATTTGGATAACTTGCCCACGCTATGATATTCAAACGTTTCACCAAAACATCCTGAAAACATAAACTCAACTGACATACGAGTACTATAACACTAGCCGAAACCAAAACGAAGCAGTGACGTGTCAGTTACAAAAGATCACTGTACTGCGACAGGACAGCGCGCTAGTAACTGGTGACAGATAACTGGCTCACCGTGTGCGGACGACACAATCATGCAAGTGGTGAGTGTGAATGGTCCTTCAGTTGACTACGACAATTTGGATGCTATGACTAACAAATGAACGGACGGTGTCGTTTTTGCGTCAAATATTTAGTATTTGTAGGTTCTGATGCATCTTAATCGTCATCAGACGTCAGTTTGTTCGGTGAAATAGAAAACGTTCTTTAGAATTCACTCAACGATTGTAGTAAATTATCTTGTAATCTGTCTTGATGTCAGTGGCTCGCTACATTATTATTAATGCATTTTTTTAAGTCATTCGCTGGACAAAGGTCATTGTCGTATTACATTCCATAATGCACAAAGTAAGCAATCTGTCAATGCAAGCGGAAAATGCCTCAGCAGAATCAACATATAAATATTGTGTCACCATCATCTGCTTAGCCTTTGCCCAATTATGTTGGGCTCGGAATTCAGTCTAACCGTTTGCAGCTAAATATCAGTATTTTACATGATGCGACTGCCTATCTGATCTCCACAACCCAGTTTCTGGGAACACGATACCCCTTGGTAAGACTAAGGACATCCACTACGTCACCCCTTAAAAGAATCCGTTGAAAGAGGACCACTTTCAAAAAGCACCTAATTCAATAAGTTGCCAGACCCAAGAATCAATTGGGGCTGCCAATCACAAATAGAAGCATAAATAAAACTCTCTCAGTATTCCATATTCAAACATTCCCTCGTATTTTTCGCGGCGCGCACCACCCGTCACTCTGGGCACACATCTGTCAAGTGTCAAAACGTCGTAACGTGAATACAGGGTGTAGTGTGAGTGGGTCGTGAGTATAGAGAGTGTTGTGTTAGTGTGTGGGTGAGGTGTGTCAGTGTGCGGACGTCCGTCAGTCACGTGTCCGCGGAGGCGTGGACCTAGCCCGGGTGGGTTCTACTTGGGACTGGACGGAAAGATATTTTCATTGCATGGTTGATTGAGATTATTAGACGTTGCTGAATGACTGTACCTTTATAGCACATAGGCAGGATTGCACTTTTGGAAGAATATTCTGGTGGAAAGTTTTAGTTTACTAAAAATCTAACTTTTTTGCCTTCTTCGCCACACCCCCAAAATCTTCTAGTGGTAAAAATAAATTACAAGTGTGTAAGGATGCGTGGGATTCGCACACTCTAAGCCCTTGCGTAGGTACTCTTAGGCCTTATCAGAGGGGTAGCAATGTAATTACAGCTCCATTCGCCTTTAGTTACCCATTGTGTGGTATATTTGTGAACATTGAGTGTTCAACATTAAAGTAAGCACAACACCATTTCGAACACAAACACAATTTTTTCAGAAAAATATAAGACCACACCAAAAGAGGAACTTGCATAATCCGTAACAGGTCTCTCCACCACAAACACCCCAAGTCCCAGCAACCTAATTCCCTCAATCACAAATCAGCATACAAATGAAGAAATTAAAGAGCGGTCGCAAGCGGAACGCACCCGCGACGTCGTCAAAGGCTGTCGCCCGAATAACGACGTCGCCATCGATCGAGGTGCGCCCCGGTACCCCCCGCCTCCACCCCCTCCCTGCACCCCGCCCCGGGCCCGCTGCACCCCGCAGCCACCTTACACGTGCAATACAAACGATACGCTTTTTCAACACCTTTAGAATTTGGAACTAATTGTGACAATGACATGTCACTGGTTAGCAAGGAATGGATCGCGCTCTCATTATTTCCTTTGAATTTCGAGCTAATTGTGATGTCATGTCGCTGGTTGGTGCACGCTATTTTATTGTTCTATATCTGATTTTAATTTTCAAGCTTAGTATGACATGACGTTGCAGTTGCCAACGTGTCAGTAGTAGCAATAACTTTGATTAGACAGCAATAACAGTTTATGAACAAGCTGACAAGCATAGTGGTCAATACATGGCCATACATTGTCTGTCAGGTAAACAGTAATTGAAAGGTTTTGAATACTGAACGTATACCCAGGTAATTATATCTCTAAAACTCTGTATAATTTGTCTACATTCGTCCGTTGTTCAATTTATTATTATTATACGATTTCAGGCGCAGAAACGTGAGCTCTACGGCTCTGAATGAAAGTCCCATAATGCCCACAAGTCCAGACACATTTTACACATTCACTCAAACAAAGGGTAAAATATGTTTAAGTTTTTTATGTTGGTTTCTGTGAGTTGTGTCATATAATATCGAAGACACATTCATGAATTACTGTAATATTAACCACGAATCGAACTTACTACCCAGATCACCACGCCGCGCCGCGCCGCGATTCTCTATTTTGATTTATCATTTTGTTGCTTTATGGCTCGTTTATTTACTCAAAGATGTTGTAAATAATGACAAACTGTAACATTTGGTAGGTACTAAGAGTAAACCGTGTCCAGGCTCCAGGATCTAAATCAAGGCCTTTCCCATTCTCATTTGATCATGACGTAGTCGAAAAACCTTACCACAGATTACCTTGTCAGAACTTAAACGTAACATACGAGTATATCCAATTAATCAAAGAACAATGCGATTTAATTAGCTCACACAGATACTCTACTCCAATATTTGTACAAAGTACAAAGTTACACCGACAAACGAATTTAAATCCTGCATTACGATCACAAAAACTACCTAGCTTGGGAGGGAATCAATTATAATTCCCATTAGAGGGGGGCGGGCCCTTTGATTTATGCGGGTAGTTGGAAAAAATTACGTTCGCTTGCAAGTGCACCTTGTATTGAAGGCTCGCTGATAATTGCTTATTATAATTTCTGTTTCCGCGGTGGTAGGACGTGTGAGTGCTGATTATTGCGGCTAAGCATGTGGTTGTGGCTAGATTGTTGCGGGAATTGGAAGGGAATTAATGGGGTATTAAAAGTATAACAGGTGCACGCAGATTGTGTTGGAGTGATAGGTAGTTCAAAATTTCAAGTCTCAACTTTGCAAAATCTTTGAAACGTTGGTAAAGAGTTCTGGACAGAGATATCGCACTCCTGAATAATGTAGCATTCTGCCAGTGAAAGATTTTTTAGAATTGAATCATTCGTTCCGAAGATTACCCCTCACATACAAAAAAAAATTACCTCTTTATAATATTATTATAGCCAACGCGGCAGGCCTAGAAGGAGATGGCGGGATGAGCTAGACTCTTTCGCAAAGGATTGGCCTACAATCGCATTAGATCGCGAAATGTGGAAGGAGGGAAGGGAGGCCTTTGCCCTGCAGTGGGACAATATAGGCTTATAATAATAATACAGATGCCTAATCACACGCTTTACATGCTGCAAAAAGCCACCATTCTCAACACCTGTCGAATCACCTGAAAGTTCCTGACCTCATCCACACTATCATCCACTTTCTCTATTTAAATTTCACCTTACATCCTTGGTTCCGTACCGCGTGTAAGGTTTCTTAGGCTCTCTTAAATGAGAAGAAACTTAGAGAACAACAAAATAATATTATTAGTTTAGATTCTATTTTGTTTTAGTAGGTAGGTACTGGGAGTAATGTTCCATCTGGTTTCTGTGACGCCATAGTAAGTACTTATTTATTCTGTAGTTATAGTGGCAGTTATCACTAATCACAAAAATAAATAGGGTGTCCCAATCTTCATCACAAAAATCGGACAAAAAATCTCCACCAAAAAGATTTGTATCAATATCTCGATATTATTCTATAAAATAAAATGCTAAATTCATAGTGTGAACACTAAATCCGTGTCCTATGTTAAGACGGTCGCAACTAGGTCAAAGCACTTGTTGCTGGCTCCTTGACTAATGTTCCTATATGTAGATGGATGGCGCCAGCCTTTGTGGTGGGACTTGAGAGCTTTCTGCTGCATTTTTATTTTGTGCAGGTTGGCCGGTAAGTCTTTTTTGAAAATGGGTTGTTTATAAAATGGATAATTGATGAGCAATCTTCATCGTAATTCATTGTTGTGGTTGGTTGTTTAATTGTTTTTTTATTGATTGTTTGGTTCGCTTAATACATAATAAGGTAGGAAGTTAGTATTATACATGTGGAGGCTTTCTTAATCATATAAGTGTAACCTATTCTTTTGCAAAGATCGAAAGTCTAGACTTGTGTAAGTAAATGTAGTTTGAACTTCGTCTATGAGACAACCTCAGACTCTATAAGTCATCAATAATATAATTATTGAGTGAGAAAGAGTAGGTAGCCTACCTATAGCTCAACCAGAGGGCCCAGACAAGGGACAATCACTTTCGAAGCGTTTCGTATTTTCCTACAACGATTTTCAAAGATATGTCAGCCTCATACTATTACTAATTTGACTTTTCGTCATTTATGTCCTCGGGTCTAAATTATTTAGCAAATTCAAAAAAATCTATAGCAAACCTATCAAAGAAAATAATAAAATCACACGGGGACCAAGTTGTATAGGTACTTAATCAATTAAAATACAAGCAAATTTCCGAACTAATCAATCTTGCCGGTAAGTTGGTCACACGTCGCCATCCGGCCGGACAATGTATGCCTCCCGGGGGATTGATAGATTCATTAGTACCAATCTAACGATGACACACGTGTTTTTAACTGGACTGAGGTGAGGTTCCTGAAGATGGATTGAGATTTTGGGTGCGAGGAGTTTGGGAATCTTGTAGATGGTAATGAGTTAATAAGTTAGAGTGAAGCGTTTTGGGGATCGCTTAAGAGAGCGTTGATACGCGAGTATAAACTCGATGTGTCGAAAAAACTGAAATGCAGCTGTATCCTGTAGACTGGGTTAAGTCGTAAAAGAAACGATGGATGGACTGTGTGAAAGTTGATATCGCCAGAAACGGGATGACTCATGTCATGAGAGACGTAAGGAAGAAGAAGTCATGCTGCGCCGACCCCAAGTAAATTTGGTTAATGGCAAGAGAATGATTATAATACTGTTAGACTGGAAACCGAACCCAGTAAAGTTGGGAAAAAGCGAGGCAGATGATTAAGAACCGTTGATTCCATGCTTGCCAGTTCAGCTTCTTTCATTTACTGACTGCCTGAATGGTTTATCTTATTCTCAAGGTATGATAGTAGCTATAGCTTAGTATAAGACGATTTTTTGTGTTGCTGCAACAACTGCTGATTACATTTCTGAGGATATCGAACCTATATTAGTACTAGTTATTACTATTGTCCAGTTAACATTGATCATTTCGGACAGAGAGTTTTTGCTAACTTTAGCTTAATAAATATGTCTCCACATGTGATTATGAGGCACGGCTTCTTGGAGGTAAAAATAAGAGGAACATGCTATCGGATTTCAAGATTGCAATAATGAGAAATAAGATAAAGTGGATAATCGTCTTTTATTAGTTTGTTGGCAGCAGATTTTTTGTGGATCCAGAGCGGATTGACCGATAAATTGATTTTGTTAAATGTTACCTGTCACGCCAATTGATTAATGCTGTTAATACAAGACTTATAGTTTTTTGTATACCTAATTACCTATGCAACACAAACACATTTTAATGCAAGGTTTAATTTTCATTAAATCGTGCGGCAGCTCAATAGCTCTGCAACATAGCTATCATCAAACAGAGTTGCAATCTTTTTGCTATAAATTATGACCTAGAATTAGTCTTGAGCTAGCCGTTGTGCGCAGAACTGGCAAATGGACGTAATATTTCAACGCCGGCGCAACTCCTATATACCACATACACAATAGGTTCAGAGGTGCCTATCCGTCATTGGTTTACCATACAGCAGTCATTAGTCTACGTCACAGTCGTACTTCGAAAACTGAACGTCCGCGCATGGAGTCATTACGCGGGCCAATCAGCGCTCGGCGCGCGCGCACCCCGCCGCGTTCTTTATAACACTCGTGCGCAGGAATATATCACGCGTCAAGACTCAAAAGGGTTTTTTACAAACGTATCTCGTATTCGTCATCGTTATAGTCCCGTCGGAGGCTGGCTTGCGTGGCGTCCAATAAATAATAACATGTGAAAAGGAATTATTTATTAAAGCTTCGTGTCAGTAGGATAGCTCCTTTTTTTTAAAACTCCACTTCGATTCTTGACACGGATTTGTGGAAATGCATGCGTCCGTTTATTCTTGACTTGACCTACAGTTAGGTTTTGTTTAATTTAGACGTTATTGTGTTGTGTTAAGCGTGTATTTTGCGAGGCAGGAGCTGTTTTGTTTTTCTGTTTGCGCGTGTAAGGATTCATAATAATATTATTCATGTAGGAGTAATAAAGAGATGTCAATATATAGATACGCAGTGTGTATACGTTGGTAGTGAATAAATTATTACTTTTAGTATAAGATTATCAAGGGACTGTTGGTTGCGAAACACAAAGATTGAATTACAGTCGCACACGACATCAATATCTGCGTAGATGTATGAATTAAAATGCCAAATAAACGAATGAGTTATGTTGGCCATTCACTTTGAAGGGAATTAATACTCGATTCCGTGGACACGCGATACGCCAGTGCTATTGACGAAGCAGTAATTATAAGCCTCTTAGCTTCTATAGATACTTGCGTATATTGTTAAATGGTCAGCGCTTATTAATTTATCTTGGACTATGATACCTTAGTAGGTAAGTGATTTATACAGTCAACACAAAACGGTACTTATAAAACATTTCATTACAAATAGGTAAAAAGGTAAACGTTTCTATCATACATCGTCATAAGAATCTACTTTAAATAGTATCAATGTTTAATCCCATCAAAATTCTATAAGCCCCACTAAAACAACAGCGCCTTAATTGAATCATCAACGCGACCACGTTCGCCGAGTCACCGGTACAACACGATCACCCACCGTTTAAAATCAACAAAAACAAACATCCAACTTTTAAACACGTAATCAAACAATGTCTATTGTTATTGAGTCCGTAGCCGTGAGCGATGGCAATTGAAAGTGCACCGCTATCGGCCGTCCGCTTCGAATAAATGGAATAAATCATGGCACCACAATAAACTCGACGATTTCAATTAAACATAAATCTTCTGTGACGGTCGGCTAATGGACTTGATACGTCTATGAGTTTCTTATGTTTGGATTTTACAGCCTTTACGAAGTAATAAACTTACGCCATATTTTAATTTTCATCCGAAAAATGTTTTTTTTTTGGGAATGTTGGTCACCCTACTGTTGAGATTAGAAGAAGTATTGAAGTTGTTGAAGAAAATTGTATTTAAGAAGTTAGGTGGAACAGGAAACGAGAGTACAGTCGATATTTTTTGGCACAACTTGTTAGAAATCAAACAGTTCTATCAAAGAGACCAAGCAAAATAATGTTGTAGATGGCGCTAATCAAAATGTTTAAACACATCAAAACCGTTATTATTTACAGTCTAAATCGATTTAATATTAACAAAAATTATGAAAACATCTGGAAAAATGAATATTAAAAAAAAAACGCAAAAAGTATTTATAGCAGAGCGTGGTTTCGATCCACGGACCTCTGGGTTATGGGCCCAGCACGCTTCCACTGCGCCACTCTGCTTCACACCGAGAGTATCGAAATAACTATTCCTTTGGTAGCGCCGAGTGTATCGAACCATTGTTTGTTATCAAACTTTTTTTATGTTTATTATTAACATTCCCATTTCCTAATTAAACAAACAGATGCACGTACATAATTGCAATCGCGTTATTTTTTTATCAAATAATAATAATTATCTACAGCAGTCTATTATATAGTTTAAGCTAGTAATAAAATAAAATTATTCCGTAATTATTTTATAAGCATGAAACGGGTGTTATTTAATATTTAAATTAGGTATCCATTATTACCTAATTACTTAATTAAATTTCTCTGCTTACTCCGTCAACGATTCGACTTTACCGCTAAGATAATCAAGCTGATCCCCAATTAACTCTCCAGAAAACCTAGACTTCTAATTAAAACCAATTAGCTAAAACAAAATTCCTTTCTAAATGAAAATTGTATTCTTCCATATTCCTAACACTGTTATTGCCTCAATAAAAACGGCTGATATTGTTCGAGACGGGAGTTGACGTCCTTATTAACGGGAAAATTGAAAATTGACTGAACAACATGATTGGCAAGGGAATATTAGCTGGATGCAATTTTGCCGACGAGCTCTTGTTTGCGTTTTTAAAAAGAAAATGTGACGTTAATCCATCATTTTGGCGCGAACGCCATTGCTTGCGCGGGAAAATGCAAGCTACTTTATAGTCAATTAAGTCGCGTGAAAGACGTGTTATTATTTTATACATTCTATGGATTACGTTTTTTGCTATTGTTTGACAGCGAGTATAAAAATGTTTTGTTTTACGACTGGTCATAAATTAGTTCTTCATATTCAATCTAGATGGCGTTAGTAGTTTGTTAATATAGAACTCCACCGAGATGCAGACAATGTAATAATTTTGCGGTGGCTGACTTTACCTTATTGATATTTTAGGTTTTTATTATCTTACCTTGTTCTTTAAGTGTTCAACATGAATATTATGACTATTCTAGTTAGACTTATCTGCGTGGCAGATTAGTTAAGTTTTTGCCATATAAATTTCTAACACGTTGAGTATAGTATATAGTATAGTATTTATATTTTGTACACGATTAATCAAAAAGGTGTTAGCAAAAGCTTATGTTACAAATTAATAAGTTATAAATAACTTTTATTTAGTCGTTAATCACGGTCTAGTTTTATCACCTCGGTGAAATAAAGCGTTATATTTTGTTGTGCCCATTAATAAATTATATAAATCTATGACCAAACTAGTTTCCAACATCATTATAAAGTTGTAAACCTAAAATAAACATAAACTATAAATTTTTCAGCAACCATAAAAATATTTATTGCCGAATTAAATTTTAATCGACTAAAATAAATTAATCGATGTTAACTCGGTTTTAATCATCGATGAGCGATAAAGCGCGCCGGTAGCGCCCCTAGCGTCGGCGGGCCGCAGCTGCGTACCGAACGTTCCCCTATTATACGTTTATTATTGTCGCGTGTTATTTCCAATATTTTTCGCCATCTCATTACTCGAGCCGCACTGACGGCGCTAATCCGTCGGGAGAAGACGCGCCTTAATGGAGGTGATCATGTGTCCTAACGCGTAACGTATTGAAATATGACGTATTGGATGTACCTTCGGGGATTCAGCGTTAATAAACGAAAAAAAAAACACTTCGATTATGGAACGCTCTCCCCGGACGGGCACGCATCGCAATAATTCTCTCTCGTATGACAGCCCAATGATAAATCAAGGCGACTGTGAGAAGAAATGCCAATAAATATCGCGCCGAAATCCAATAATTACGAGGCAATGAGCCGGTCGGCCACAAATCAACGGACGGACGGACGGACGAACGCATACTAACGTCTTATCCTAACATCAGATTAAAAACATCAATACTTGTCAATAGAGGTCGCCTCCCACGTAATTATAGCCAACAATATCCCGGGGAGGCCGAGACCGAAAAGGATTAACATATATCAAGGTGGAATAATTGAAGGAATCGATTAAATGAAGAGTATTAATTGCTGATGCGCCCGCGCAGGCCGAGATCCCATCGCGCGCCGCGCTTTGATATGTTCTGTTGTAATGTAATATTAACTGACCGTCCGCCGTCCGTCCGTCTTTTATGGAATACGATAAATAAATAACATTATGCGTATAGGTAACATAACTTTGAAACTTGCTAAGGGGGGCCTTCAGCAAAACAACATCGCGATTAACACAGTTAATTCCCCAATTTAAAAACCGAACAAACAAATGTATGTAAATTGCGCAACTCTATGTAAAAGCCGACGATAACCTTGCAAAGTAATGCAATCGAGGAGTCCCCTCAATCCCGACCTTAAGCGTGGGCGAGTAAGAGCGGGTGACTAGCAAACTCATCGTTGGCAAATTGAAGTGAACTCGAAACAAGCACGTTCAGAAACTGCTTACACGAATTAGCGCATCAAAACGGGCGCAGGGGGCGAAATTAGAAAACTCTTCCCCTTGCCCCGCGCCCCCCCGGCCCCGCGGCCGTTCCGCACGTCATAAACTGACAATTTACGATAACGCCGGGATTAGCCTGTTTGTCTGTTATGCATTCGAGTATGGAACGGAGCGGGTGGAGTTACAATGTCGACGTGTGAAACGGAACGGCTCACGACTCTCCCGTCCCGCGTCCGTCGTTCACAAGCGGGTAGATGAAATTGTTTTACATTTACATGCACACGACACGCGCCTTCATAACACCGAGCTGGTACAAAGGTCTCGACTCCACTCAAATGCTTCCTGCTCATTCGTTTCGTACATTTCATCAAACACATTTGGCATCGTCATTGGCAGAATAGAATAAAATGTAGGTCAATGGGTCTTTAAAACACTTCCTGTTCTTATATTTTCGACTTTTATTTGACGTAAACAGCTTCTGCTGGAAACGTTTTTATCAATATCAAAGAAAGAGACAGCGACGTTCTGGATGACGACGGCGACGAGAATTTTAAAGCAGCTTGCGGTTATAAAATTCTTGCCACTTTACAAAAATAACCCATTTACACTGAAAAAAAATTCTGTACAACTGTCCATAATCTGAATTTTGGAACTAATTTGTAATTACTCGAGATATTTATAATCGACTATTGTATTAATTGCTGTTAAATTTCAATCGATATAAATCGATTCATTTATTTCCTCAATAGTAATCGACTGGTTTCTAAGTTCCATTAAATGAAATATTGAGTTTGGACACGATACGAGCTCGGTGCGATGTAAATAATAACATACTTACCATTTATGAAGGACTGTGTCGAACGCGCACTGTTTTATACGAATCTTCATTAATTTGCGAGGGGGAAAAAATCCTGTGCCGCGTTTACATGAGGAGTGTTAGATTAAATGTCACACGCGACAAACAAACAGTAGATATTTACGGCATCATTTGCATGGATAATTTTTTATCTAATACCCAAAGGTCATTAGGGGACGGTCATTTTTAATTAAAGTACAAGTTTCCGTTTGAGGAGGCGACGGTGGGCTCGTGTTTATCGGCAAATTAATTTATTGGTGCTAAGTCGTTAGCTTTGTCCTTACCTACTCGTAAAAGCACAGTTATGCATGTATATCGTCCATTAAAACTTACGGCGACCATGCTTAGTATTCGTCAGGGACGTAAAAAATAAGTACGGCGTTAGCTAATGTTGCTAGCGTTGCAGTGTTTGTGCGTTTGTAAATAGTTTTAATAAGTTCTTATGGGGCATTCTTACGTATTCTCGGAAGGGGAGAAAATGTGGTACCTCCTTAATATGTGAAATTTTCTACTTGTTTACTCGTAATTCATTATTTATGTGGCTTCGTCACTAATTATGTGGTTTACAAGTCCTTCTATGGTTTGTAGTTTTTATTGTGTGCCATAAATATAGGTTCAACGAAAGGGTTTATTTCCGTTTGAATATGGATAGTGTTTGAATATGCAAATAGCAATATATGCGTGAAATGAAGTAATTAATTTCAATTACCTTGTAAGTTTTATTTTTTAATTCGTTTCCACATCATAATTCATAGTTCATTTACTTTGTTGATATAAGTTGTTTGTGCCTTGTCCTTTTATATGTAAACTTTCTTCAAACGAAAATAAGACGTTACTTCTTTGATATTTTTGTTTTTTGTTCCAGTTATGTACTCTACGCTGACGATTAAATGATAAATGATGTTTATTTTGCAAGTAGTTTTTACAAACACTTTTACACGTCAAATTTTAAAACTAGCTAGATGGGGCCGGTGTGTCGTACCTGACTACTCTGAGAAGAAATAGCTGAAACAAAGTCAGAGGTCATGGTCTCTTTTAAAGTCCAGACATATTCTTGCTCAATTCACATAAGGACTATGCAAATTAGTGTCGGAAATGGTCTTTTGAAGAAAGAACCACACAGATTTGAATGGACCTGTCCAGTCAGTGCAAACATTTGTCAGTTATCGTGTAGCTCGACTTATAACTCAAGGAGCTCAACGAAACGACGAACTATACCAAAAGAAAGGACATTTGGGTAGGTCGCTTATAGTACTCAAACTGCCAGACAGTTGTGGGAGAGAATACAAGAAATAAAAATGTGACCCACATGGTCCCCACATTTACAATAAAATTAAGCGTATAATAGTAAGTGTGAGGGACTAGACCGTTCCAGTTTCCAGCGGCAGCATGGTCTCCCTACCGCTAATTTCTTAAAGGGCGAGCCGCGACCGCACACCGTGAATAATTGTCGCGCTAAAAGAAAACTCAGCAAATCTCCACGATTAGCATAAAAACCATCTAAACAGGCCAGAGGAAGCCAGCGTCTTCCTTCCGCAATATTTGTGAAAAAATTACACATTTCCTGCCGACATTTTGTCTCTACACCGCGGTCGCTGAGCGCTTGCGACGGTAAAAAAGTAACTAATGTTAATTGCACCGCCCGGCAGAATAAAATGGTAATTAATGAAGCGAATTGTAAAAAGAAATTGTCATTGCCTAGATGGTAACCTCTTTAAAAGCAACACAGGAGGAACGTTTACTATTCGGCGTTCGAATAGTAATTTTGCTCCCTGTAGTCTCATCCAGACATCTGTTCCGATTCCCAATAAAAGTAGACGGCAGCCGAAACATAGAATTTTATCACTGCTGTGTCCATCATAAAGCATCCCTCGCGGGCCGGGGTGGGGGGATGAGAACAGAGGGGCGCATAAAAGTTTACAGGCATTCGGCTAATAAATCGTGTCAAATAAATAAGTGTTGAGTCGGTTGGCGGCATATTGATTCGTCATGTGCCGCCTTAGAGCGGCGCGGGGGACGGGGGCTGGGTGGCCATAAAGGTGCGTAATGGCCGCCGTCGGAAGACAGCGCAGTGGCGCGCATCGATTAGCGCTCGCCGCCGCGTCAGCCGCCGACGCAACGCGCCTCACTAACACTCTGCTGCCCAAACGTGGCCCCATCACTACTGACAACACTATTTAGAAAAAAATAAAAATCACCCAAAAATACATATTCGACTATTAACCCGAAAATACTAACAGACTAAATAATTTATGGCTCAACTCTAGCGAATGTGGACTCATTAGTTTTTTTATTGCCCTACTAGATGGCGTTAGTAGTGACATTGCCTTCGAATAAGGCGGTTATTTTATGATTACAAGTAATATAGTTGGTACAGTTTCCGCATAAATATTATACAGATTACGAAAGATCTTTTGCTTGGAGTCGATTACCTTCTAAGTAATCTGGCAGTGGATCAAATACTTTTATTAAGGACTTTTAGCCTAGCATAATATTAAATTCAAACTATTGGAAACAATGTTTATGATAAATACACTGTAGGTATATATTATTGGAATATATATACTTTTAACGCTTGTTCGATGTTTTATTACAATCGTTGTGTATTCAATAAGTTGGTATGGTTGGCAGTCTCTATATAACAATTATTACAATGAATTACAACATCATTACTGCGGTAATGTTGTTCCTGGAGCTATTATGTGGACGATATCCTGTGATTAGTGGCCGTGTTTTATATACAGGGTGGTTCATTTCATTATTAATATTAAACATTGTTACTTCGCTTTCATCCAAGATGTCTGCCGTTGTGACGTCATCTACATGACCTATAGGACCAATGTTTGTACTTTGTTTATCGATATATTGCCCACTTAGTTCAATGGATTGTCCAATGAATAAAAATGGACGCCGAAACATAAAATAAATTAAAGAAAAGATTTATTTATTCAATACAGTTAACAGGTCGGAAGCAATTCGTAAAAGTATTAAATACATTTTGACTTACAAATACATTCGGACATTTTAATTTTCACTCAAAAATACGTCTCGTCTTCAAGAAACTGATACACATCTGTATGAAGAAATCGTTAATTAATCGTTTAAACTCAATTAATCGCATCAACCGTCCTGTACGAGCCGGGAATCGAACCGGGCCCCTTATTGCCGTTGCATTCGGACGTTGATTAAAATCTCTCACTACATTCACACAAAGCCTTACTTTGATATATGTATAAATCTTATGAAACGTCTGCCCGTCCCGGGTATATACACGCGCCAAGGGAAAAACACCTTTATTCTTGAAGCCGTTGAGTATTAATTAGTGTGTAAAAATAAAAATGGCTGCCTACCACCTGTCAAGTGATATATTGACTTTAAATAACATATCTTATTTATGTTGAATCGGAAACAAAATCGTATAAAAAAGGGTTTTATTATAAATAATCGTGTTGGTCCCGAGTGGGTGTATAACTAAATTTGTACGCAGCCTTGTATTACAAGTTATTGTTTGCGTGCATGTGTGTTTGTCCGCGTGGCCTAGCGTACTGCCTGCGTACGGCAGATAAATTGACGTAGATAGTGTTTCTTTCTTTGTAGGTACAACAAAACAAGCTGATTGTTTCATGTAATGTAACAATAGCAGCTTGACTATATTAAGCAGGCGAGGCAAGTAAATTGAGGTACATTTGTGAAGTGTTGTCGGAAATAAATCATTAGACGTGTTTGTAAGTAAGTTACGGCTATGCGTCTATGTTCTTTAGGGTCAGCGGAACTTCAAGCTGAATTTTATTGCTGATGGCGTTCTAGTTCCATGCTCGTGAAACTTCCTGGGCCTTAAGTCTGCTATTTTTCATTCCAACACGATCCCATTGTCATTTTGCTAAAAGTTCGTAATCTGCTAGATTCATAATGGTCGATCATTGGTTGAGACCATTGATTATAGAATTGTGTTATAATGGCATTGTCTTGTTGCCATTATTATAAAACCCGTTAGTAGAAATGATTTTCGAAAAACTACTACCAAACTTGAACATTTATTCATGCCAGATTTCATTTATTATAATTTTACATAAGTAATATTTATTAGTGTTATAAGCAATCTGAAGTAGTAAGAAGTTCGTAAATAGCAAAAAACATTAAATTTATGTGTATCGCGGATAAATGTGAAACTTTACAACTCAATATTTTATCTGTTTATCTCTTAAGGTCAAATGTCAAAATTTTTGCAGATTACCGCTGTCAGTCATTATGTACGAGATTACCATTTCTTTCAATGGAGTGTCAGTGGTTGACCATTGGAAAGTCATAATGACGCCATTATAATAGTAGATTACCAAACTTGTCAAAATTAACAATTATGAAATCAATGGTCTATCATTGTGACACTATTGTAATAGCAGACTCGGCCCCCTGGTTCCTTAGAACTGTTAGAAGAAACACTTGAATAAACACAACAAAAGTACCTACATAGGTACCTAGTTGGTGGTTTTGATGATTTGTTCAAACCGAGTCCCAAGAAATTGAATGAAGAAGCTGCGTGATCAAAATTGTTTAAGTAGGTAAGCTAGTTGCTGGTCCATAACCTTTTCAGATATTAGTGTGACAGTCAATCAATGGACGCCCGTCCCGGCTTCGCACGGGTAGACATTTATTTCCCTCTAATAAATAAATATAGCCTATGACACTCACAAATAACGTGGCTTTCTTTTGGTAAAAGAATTTTCAAAATCGATTCAGTAGATCCAGAGATTATCCCCAACCTCACAAACTTTACCTCTTTATAATACATATTATTAGTATAGAAATATTATAATAATATAGAAAAAGTATAGATAGTATAGATAAATAAGAAAGCTAAAAATAGATGTGTAAAACCTGTAAAAAATATTATCTACTATTTCGATAAGTTGACATTTAAATATGTTTTGAGATAGATTGATTTTAATTTTTTTTTATTTTTTTTGAATAGGTAATTTATTCTGATTTCCACAAACCACACATTTTACATAAAAAGTTTGATACAATTACTTATCTGGCTGACTTAGCTATTTTAGCAAGAGTGGAAAGAAAAAATGTATTACAGTAACAAAAATATTAATAAACATAACCTAAAATCCACTTGTCTGCCGATAATATGAATTTAAATCACACAAACACAATCCCGCCAATACATTACCACAACCTTTTTCGACGTACGAACCGCGAAACCATTAAAAACGTACATAATTCAATTCAGATCGAGTTTTCAGCTCCCCGAGTCTATGACACACTCGCTAAATCTCACGGAAGGCGGTCTCGACGACCATAAATTTTTATTTCGTAAATAAAAATAATAAAAATAAATAAAAGCCGTTCCGTGTGCGACCGGAAACATTTGTCCCGGCGCGTCACCGTAATCCGGGACACTGGATTTATTATTAATTAGCTTAATATGTATCTAAATAAACGTGCGTTTGTTTTTGAACAACCTGTATACATGGTGGAATATGTGACGGCCATTTTGATTTATGCGATTTTCGACATTTTGATAAAATATTTTATTATTGTTATTTAGGAATATAAATGTTCAAGACGTATGGTTATGGCACGTTATGGTCTGAATGTAAGTGAAAGCACTTTAGACAACAAAATAAAAAGTATGTTTCGGTGCAAGCTGTCATGAGTCAAGACAGACAAAGCAAGTTTTTAAATCTAATCTTGTCAAGTGTGGTTTCCATAATGTTTAATTAAAAAAAACTCATCCAACGATAAGTCACTAAACAATGTTTTTTAAAACTCTCGAACATTGTCATTTGCCTAGGTCTTCGATCTAAACATTTAATGTAGAATTGGAAGAAACAAAAAAACAGAAACATAAATAACATAAGTACTATACTTTTCATATTATACTTTCAAGATTCGTAGAAACTCAATGTAGAAACCAATCAATAAATCTACAAGATTTATCATTGAAGTTGACGTGTGACGAATCTTTGTCTTCTTCTTAAATTCACAATTTAAATAAAGTCTCGTCAAAAGGCGCCATGTCATGTGTTTTAACCCTAGACCACTTTGACGACTTTTTTTTATGAAAAATTCGGAACGTTTTAACTTTACTACCATTGACACTAAAACGGGATAGCAGTTTATCCGTGATGCTTGCAACAGTGCCGAAATATAGAGACATCAAAATAAATAGTAAACTTGGTAAAAAAAACCTGTTTTTGGAGTAAACACTTTATAATATTTATTTTTGACTAGCTTGTGCCCGCGGCTTCGCTAGTGGAGCTCGGTAATTGTCCCACGAGAATGTACTACCGGGATAACAAATATCCTATATTTTTCATCCAGGTTATAAACTATCTGATTGCCAAATTTCATCCAAATCCGGTCAGTAGATTTTGCGTGAAAGATTAACGAACATCCATCCATCCATACGTCCTCAATTCCACACGAACTTTCGCATTTATAATATGTAGTACTTAGTAAGATTGCTTCAACTTTTAATTAAATACACAGGCTTAGGTATAATATTTTGAAGATAACATTATTTTTGCTCAAGTAATTTAGGAAAATGATAGAAAGCATTTTTAATTTACAACACGTAAAACTGGCCTTTTCAACAAATTCTAATTTCAAATCAAAAACCGTTGGTTAAACTAATTTCAAATTATAATTACTAAAACCGTTTCTATGAATGTTTGAATGAATGCAACGTTTTTTGTCCATGAACAGTTAGCTTTTATGCAACAACTCGTAAATCTGTCCAGTACAGACAGACGTAATCTGTCCATTATGACGAGTGATGCATTACTATCATTGTTTGTGACGATCGTAAATTTTAAGTTTTTGCTTTCATTAGAAAAAAGTGGTGGCTTTTTTTCATGTAAGAAAGTCGGATCGGTTCGTCATAAATCTTTTTAGGGATTTTTGCTTTTAAAAGGATGCGAAGTGATCGTTTTGAGGTTACTGAATTACTTAGTAAAGAAAGACAGGTTCGAACAATAAGAAAAAAAACTAGATTAATTTAAGACTAGATCCTGTGACAATGAAGCACTATGATATGAATGAACTATCTGAAAAAATCTGTAAAATATGGTTGTAATCTATATTTAAAAAAGAGCCCCATATCCATCTCTATCACTATGGAATGAATAGTTTTAAATATTTTTTTAACAAATAAAAAGTTTCGACGGTTTGTAATAAATATGTTGGAAAAAGTCTCAATGTCAGTGGACAGTCACCAACAAAACTCAGGTGTCATAAATAAAAAGATATCAAAAATGCTAAAAAAGGAACAAAAATTCAATCGGTGTGGGATTTAAAAGAATTTCAAATATGGAACGATTTAATTTTCGTGAGAAGGGGATGGCGTGCGGGTCGCAAAGGGCGCGGGGTGCAGGCGAGGGGGGTGGAGGGGGGACAGAGTGCGTACGAGTAACAGCCACGCACGCCATAAATCTGTCAAGAGACGGCCCCCAACAACGCCTTGGACGGTCCGCAAGGCACCGACAGTTTTTTGTTTAAGTAGTATAATAATTTCTATTTTTGGATATTCGGTATCAAGATGTTTAGGTATAGGTACCCTGTGGCACTGCTGACATGTGACCTCTCAATGACAAAAGAAGTTGAGAAGATTCTAGTTTTAAGTTTTTTTTTAATGTTAATTATGACGTTCAGGAGGCCTACCATGATCTAATTAAAAACGATTCAAAAGCAAGACAGTTCAGTTTAGGTTCCTAAACTGCATCGCTCAAACTCGTACCATGACGTCCAATACGCTCAGCGGCATTTGGATCGTTAAAAGTGAATGAAAGATCGCAATTTGTGGCTGAACCGCGTTTGAAACGTTTTTGGTGAAAAAGAGATAACGCTATTAGTATCAAATAACTTTGTTTCGCGCACATTTTAGTGTTAGACACGCTCAGAAGCAAGTAACGTTTTATTTGTTTTTAACTTAGTGTCTAGTATAATCTTCCTCAAAAAACTCAAACTAAAGCTGTTCATCAGACATCTGTTAGAGAAAAACAAATGTGGTTAAAAAAGGCATATAAATAGGTATTTTAGACTTTAAAAGAAAGATTAAAGTACACTTACATTGGTTTTAAAACTTTATTTTCGTCAATAATTCAGTAAACGTTTCAGTTTAAGATAAAGAAATAGTAACCTATATTGAATCGCTTATTTTGACAGTTGAGCGTTTCAGTTGAGCTGCTTTGTGGACGTCATGGTACCAAACTAGTGCAAAATTGAATGAATGAAACCAAAACTTGCGACTCAGTTTGGAGTCAATCGCTATCAGATGGCCTGGCCTAAATTGAATCGTTAAACTGACGTCATGGTACGAATTAGACGAACAGTTCAGTTTAGGTCCTAAAATGGATCGCGTTAAGAGCTCGTGGTAGGCCTCCAGGATCTAAATAAATGTGCACAAAAATGTCATAAAGTCATCCCATCAGAGTCTGAAACACTAGCGGACTGACCTGCATTATTTGAATAATTTCAACAAAACATTATAAAAACTAGTCAAATCATTTATTGTAAAGAAAAGATTTAGGTAACACTTACAAAAGAGGAGCGTCATACATTCTTACAACTATTTTTTCTTTGACGACGCTACAAAGACTCGGTGGATCAACGTTGTACGCACTCTCGATGTCTCATAGCCGACAAAAACAAGTGAAATGTACTACGAAGTTTCTTCTTTTTCAGCAAAATGCACCAAAACCATAAATTCACGTTCATTGATCAAGTCATCAACATTAATGTACTTACTAGTAAATTATTTTCTTATTTTATTTATGTAGATTACATTTAGCAAGCAAAATATGATAAGAGCAATAAATAACAACATTATACTTCTTTCTAGATAAAAATATATTTTATGATAAAAAAATTAAACGCAAAAGTTGTAGCGCCGACTGTATTTAATTAAATCAAAAACTTATCTAACAATATATTATATCCAGTAAATAGAGGGATTAAAAATACTTGCCTGCCAATCCGGAACCCCATATTTATAACCCTAAGGGGGTGAACGGGGGTGATCATAAAATAAACAACGCTTATCTAAAATTTTCGACAATACTGAACTAACCTTCAATTATCGCAAATGACATACGTCCAAGCTAGTGTGGCAGTTAGCAAGCTCCTCCCCCCGCACCCCACGCCATCTATTGAGTAGTAGAGTAAATGCAAATGTCACTTTGAGGTTATGTGAATTATTTTTCAATGCAACTTATTAAAATGCCCTTTATAAGCAGTTTTAAGTTCTAAACATGAGCCAGGCTATTTTTCTAAGTTTCATTCAAGTTTTGGTATCGTAAAACACGGCTGAGAAGTTTGTCAAAAACACTTAAAAAGTACAGACGCTAGATGAACAATAACACAATCTTGTTTGACGCTATATCTTGTTATTACTCAATGACTGTTCTCAATACTAAACACAGACATATTTGACACTAAAATATGAAAAGAAAACCACTTACCAGTCCTTATTTTTTCAGAAACACGAAACAAAACAACAGTACATGAGCGTATTGACTGTTTGTGACTCAGCTCACTTCGTGATCTACAGAGTGAGACGTGCGCTCCGAAGTTAGCCGAATATATTCCGAGGCCCGTCCCTTTGGCCCGCCCCCGGTGTTTGACGGACAACGTTAGCTTCGGTTCGGCAGCAGACGCGCGGCCCGCGCTCTATGAAAAGTACGCGCGGCGCGAATTCAAATTCCGAACGTCGCCGATGCGAAATGTAATCGAAACGGAATGAACGAAACTTGAACTAGGCTGTATGTAGGTATACCTTTTCCATATATCACGATAATTATGAATGTCTGTCAAAAACAAAATGGCTGGTTGTGTTGTTGTTCCAAGACGTAAATAAAAAAAAATCTTCTGCAAACTATTAAAAACATTGTGTTAAAGTGAAGAAAAGTGTGCAAGATATTTGTAGAAGATGATATTTTTGAGGGTATTCCATAAGTGATGAATGATTCGTGTCGTGATATTTTGGTAAATAAATTTTGTTGAAAATAAAAGTCAGTTGACGGGCTGGTAACCGGTTGCGGGCGATTTAAATCGAGCAGGTAAGTCGGACAATGGCCATCCAGCCACGATTCGCTTAATTAAACATGAATAAATAAAAATATGCTTGCAGATTTTTGCCTACAAGAATGATCATATTTTTTTTCTTTTGCTCGAAAGACCCCCAGATTGAATAAATGCTACACTACAACCTGCATGATTTTGGTTGTCTGTTTCTAGTTTTAAGTATTTAATTATTTTAGTTTTACTTAGATGTATTTTGTCCTAAATAAGTGAATAGTTTTTCTGATCAAGAATCCTCTGTATGTTAAAAGAAAGCTGTTTTCCTTTTCAGTTCTACAACTGTTATCCCAAGTTTTTCAATACATAGATATTTCCAAATCAAACTACCTTCATAACTAATATTTTCGTCTCCAACATAACTATTAGTTTCTTTCCGTACTACTAGATGGCGCTGCCAGTGTTGAAACGTAGCTTTAGTAACTATGTAGGAGATACGGTTTGCTTACTACCTACCCTACCGTTCATCATTGCACATATTTTAATGTTATTTGATTAAATTAATTCTTTTATTAGATAAATAATCAATGGTATTTACATTGCATTATCGAAAAGACGATGTGGTATGTAGAAAAAATCTTTTACCATTTTTCTTTAAATACATGATTGTTTGCTGATTACATTGCATCCATTTAAGGAGTTTGGCACAGTTGCTGTGTCGTGGTTGCTCAGTGCCCCAACAAAAATCATGTCCATTTCTCTACTGTGTCATACATAACAACAAGCTTTTCGAGAGGCGGCTGCTGGACCTCTTACGAGTGTAATAGGGTAGATGACAAAAGAATCTAATTAGTCAGTCAGATAGATTTCCAAAAAATATTGGACACATTTTTTCTTTTTTCACGTAAACAAAAAATGAAGACGATACAGTGCGTCGAAAACTCATATGACGTCACATTTGAGTACATTCTTTACTCAAATGTGACGTCACAAGCCCCCACTCATGATATTTCACACGTTTTATCTTCGTCAATTTTTAATAAATTGATAAAACACGTATCCAATATTTTTCGATAATCCAACTGACGGACTACACAGAATCACTTTTTTTTTAGTCAGTCATTATCCCTATTGACCCTGAAATTAGTCCCAGAGCAATCTGGTTTTTGACCCGTTAAGTCTTGCAGTAACTAGACCTTTGAATTCGTTCAAGCAGAAGGTGCACACTCGCAACAGTCCCAACACGGCGAGTCTTCAAAGTGAGGTGCTTCGGGTCATGTCTTGCGGATTACAGAGCTGAAGCAGCAAGGAAAACCTGCTCAGCTGGAGATTCATTGATGACTCTGCCCTGGAGTGTAAATATGGCGCTGTTCCACAAACGATGGGCACTTAATATCGTGCCCTGTTGTTTGTAAATTATAGGAACTGATGGACGCTACCGAAAGCGCCAAACTAGTGGCTCAGTTCTGGGCCGACACAATTTAGATTGCCATCGACACGCTAAGAAGACGGTTTATGAAGGTTAAGTAGGTACCAATATTTGCACCTTAAAGTTTTCTCAAAGAACTGACTCATTAGTTGAAAACCATACTATCACCACAATAAAACAACAAACATATGGAACGAAATGGACACAAAACCAAAACACCTGCAGATTTAAGGCCCATTCTTATCTTTAAGCTAGCCCTTAAACTTGTCCAGTGGAATAGCATCGCGAACACGTCGGGACGTCGGTACACGTCGCGATGTACATTGTATGTACATGTCTCGATACCGCGTATCCAGTACGATACCAACTTTTGATGCTGGCCATCAATGAATCAGTATCGAGATCTCGTGAGAAACTTTCGTGGATCACTAGGCATAGGTGCCCATATTGTCCTTTAAACACTTGAGGATAAAGACACGACAGGTTTTCATGTTCTGTCAGATAAAACATACATATTTTCTGAATATGCTGTCGAAATTCCTGGATTATCGTCCTACATTGTAAGGGAGGTGTTGATTAAGGTACCTGCTTAGTTCTGATAATTCAGCACTTACTTCATTTGTATTGGCACAAGCTGTAAGAGATAAAATAGCTCGTGGTGAGAGTTTTTGCATGGCTTATGGCAGTGAAGGGCTGGCTGCTGAGTTTATCCAGCGTTTGCAGATAAAAAAACAACTATATTAAACTCTTATCGCTTCGCTTACGTGAGAATTACGTGAAAGCGTGGATCTGGGTAAAAAAGTCCTAAACTCACATAAGCTCGATTTATTAGCAAATACTCCATGGTGCTAATTCATTGAAGCTTCGTACTGATGCTAAAGAACGATGTCATTGCCATCTAAGTCATAACAAGGGTCAAAAGGCCATTAATGTGGCCCCTTTAGGTCTAAAGTTATCGATGACGCAAAGCAGTAAGGATCTCAGTATCAAAATTACTTAAGAATTAATTTGTCCATTCCAAAGTTTCCGACCCTTTACTATCAGGACCAAAGTTCACGAATCTTCCTTTATCTTACACATTCAAGACACCACGTCGCCTTTCATCCCCGCCTTATTTATTAATAAAAACATTTACTACCCAAATTAGATTATCCGCGTCAAGAAAAAAATTCTAGCCGACATCTCGCGCAAACACCTCTCATCTTATAGGGGAGATTGAAGTGGAGAAGCGGGGTTATGGCCTCTTGCAATCTAACTTTGGCTCGTTGTCGCGCCGTTAGTGTTGCCAGTCGGGAGAAAATTCTACCATCCCGGTATAAATAGTAGGTGTTGCGACGGAGGTCATCAGCGGGAAAGTTTTAATGAATTGGCATGAGCTGTGTTTTTGTTTGGTTCATTTCGGCACGTTAGTTCAGTTAGTTGTGAGCTCGTTGCAATTTTTATGAGCGAGACAAACTTGTGAGATTCGAGAAAGTCGTAGAGTACCAGTGTTTATTAAAATAGTTTGTCGTAAAAATCTAATATTCTGAATTTTATTTCAGTCATTTTTGGGATTGACCATAACTTCAAGTTTAATTAAGGAGGAGAATTTACGTTGGAATTGGATAGTAGAGAATATATGATGGCACATTTGCCTTGTACAATAAAATAAATAACATTATCTACTTCAAACATTATTTAACCCAGTATCGATTTCATACAAAGCGACAAAGTTTTCAATTTCCTTCCAACCGACAATTATCTTCCAAACTGAACCCTGTAGCAGTAAATCACGTATCAAATAGTAGCTAATTGACGGGGCTCAGACGAGGCTCGTTCAAGGCCCTCTATTCTGGTTGGTACCAGCCTAAGCAGCCAAGGTCGCGTCATATTACAATAATTTACCCAAAAGCCTACTCCGTCTGGCAACCCCCATACTCCACTGAAGGGAAGTCGTAAATTTCCTATGTTATCGCCACCAAATGAACTTACAGTTGTACTATAACATACGTTGAGTCATACGTCTGTCATATTTAGCACGATAGTTTTTTCCACATGGCAACATTTATTTTAAAGGTTTGTTGCTGGTAGCTTTATGTTGCGGGTCAGTTGTTAATTAGAAATATTATAGTTATATTTTTTTAAGATACTTTAAACTACTACCCATGATCTGTCCACGAAGTAGACACAATAGTTAAACAATGGCGCCTCGACCAAATTGGTCATTCGACAGATCATGATTTAAAGTATGTAATAGAGATAATACGTTTTATTTTTAAATGCTATTTTAGACAGCCGTAGGTTTTCAGGAAAGTGGTTATTCGTGAAAGTCTGTCATCCCTAAATAGCAAATGCCTTATCAGTTGAAGTTATGATAAAGGTCGTATTGTATGCAAGCCTTTTGTTTTTAAACTGCACAACCGCTTGAATTTGTTGGAAAAACTATTTATTAATATTGTTTTCCCCATTCGCTTTCAGAAGCAATACTTTTTCTTTTTTGGATGGGAAATTAGCGAATGACCCTTCCCGCTCTGCGCGGAGCAGGAGTGTCAGACTTGTACTGACTATATTCTATCCATGTTCCTTCTTAGCCCCATGTGTTCCAGGGCCGCGGTATCTCTTTCGAACAGTCCTGCAGCCCCAGCAGGGTCAGAACTTCAGAAGCAATCCTCAGGTCATTATTAGGTTGACTGGTAGAGAATGCCTTGTAGTATTAAGTCCGCCTATGTACCACTATTGTAAGTACATGAAGTTTAAGTAAATAAATAATTAGATACGAACATTCACTTGTAATCCGATACTGATCAACTACCTATTCACCTGTAAATAGAACTTAGCAACAGGTAACCTGGTGATCAGTTATTTAGCAAAGAATATCCTATTCCATTGCTGAAAACCCTTCCATCACTAATACTATAACTACTCGGTAGTTAGGTAATTTCGGATAGGAGAGGATAGGATTGCGATGCAGGTTATCCAACAATATTGCGGCCTTCCAAATTTTTTTTTTCTTTGTTATCCTGTTTGGGTGTCCCACTGCTGGGCAAAGGCGCCCCTTTCCTCCTTCCAAACCTCTATGCCCTGTGCGATATCTGATCTCCTTTGCGGGGTGAACATGGCCAGATATCCATAGTTATTTGTTATACAAGAGTGCAAAGTTGCTTTTTAACCGCGTGCTCAATTTTGATAACCGAGCAAGCGAAGGATTCTAAAATTGAGTCACGAGCGTAGCGAGTGATTCAAAAATTAGAATCCTGAGCGTTAGCGAGGGAATCAAAAGAGCACGAGGTGAAAAATCTTTGCACTCGAGTGCAACACGTAACTTTTCATCCCACCTCAGCGAGGAAATTACTAAATGCAAAAAAAAAATGATTTACAATCACAAGATACTTTTATTTCAGTTTAGGTGTTAACTACTACATTATGGTAGGTAAGTATTACAGAATAATCTTTAAATTATAACAAATAATACTTAGGTACAATTGAAAAAAAATTAAAGTAACGTTGCTACATTTAGATAAGTTGAGTGTAATATTTATTTATTTATTTATTAAAACTTTATGCACAAGTAAAAACTGTACAAAGGCGGACCGATATTAAAAAAATTGAAAAAAAATAGGTAGAAAATGCCCGTTTCAAATCCTTCTCGCGTGATTGTTGAGGGAGAAAGCTCATTTGCGCATTATTAACAGTTTCAGTCAATTCTGTTGGCGTCAAATTTTTTTTTTTTTTTTTTATTTATTTACCATTTTAAAAAAATATTACATTTGTTTTAGCAGAGTAGCATTTATAAACCACTAAGGTTTGTACTTAATGCTACATGTAATTCTACATCGTAGTAAAAACAAAATCAAGATACTTAAACAATAAAATACATCTTAATAATATATTATGTACCTTAATTCGAAATTTGGCAACTTCATCTCAAATAAACTTCTTCGTCGCCAAAACCACTTATTTTACGTTTTTCACTTGTTTTTAACCTAAGGTTTTAACAATTGACCTGACAAGAAAATGGCGCGCGCAAAGCAAATTATAAAAGTACACCAAGAAGGTTCCGAGTCTGAGTTTTTAACAAATTAAAAAAGGTTGTACCTATGATAAATTCGGCACCATGGAGGTAGAAGTAAAAAGGTTTAATGATGTTTTGAATTCACAAACTTAGTGCACACGATGTTCTAAATTCAATTTACTTTATCCTCTAGAGGATAAAAACGACTTTTGCACTCAGATATCGAAGAGCAAAAATACTCTAGTTTAGTTAAAAAAATAAATTACAGTTTAATTTCAATGAACCATTAAAAAAAATATAATTATGTTTTCTTTAAATCCATCCAATAACCACTAGTTACGATAGTGTGCATGACTTTATATAAACGACACACACAAATTATTTAATGCACTACACTTAAGCTCGTTCACATTAGTGGGTTACAAGTAAAAAGGTAATTACTATAAAAATAGCAATAAAAACATTGCGTATTTAGTAAATTAAGCCTATATCACGTCATTAATAATCATTAGCTCGGCTTAAGTGCTAACTTACACACACACCTACGTTTTACAGTATTATTTTATTTATAGCACGATCGCTCTCCATTTCAAGTTAAACTATTTTTGTAAATTAACATCATCACAAGTGCCTTTGAATGTCCATAATAAAATTGAGCATAAGAGACTAATCTCGTAAGTTGTAGAAGGTAGGGTTAACATGAATACTCCTAACGCACATTGCTAGCAAACTGTCTATACAATAAAAGAAAATCAATAAACGAAAATACAATCATCATCATCATTTCAGCCGCAAGACGTCCACTGCTGGACATAGGCCTCCCCCAAGTGTTGCCACATTGACCAGTCCCGAGCGACTCTAAAATCCCATAGCCTACTTAATTAGCCTGTAATTAGGGTTCCGTACTTCAAAAGGAAAAAACGGAACCCTTATAAGATCACTTTCTTGTCAGTCTGTCTGTCCGTCTGTCACCACCGATTTTCTCAGGAATGGGTAGACCTAGCAAGTTGTCATTTATACTATATACTGAGGTCTATAGTCCCTATTAGGTGTATAAAAATCAAGGTCCGGGGTCAACACGATAAAAAGATATGGGCAAATTTAGATTTTCACTTCACTCAATTTGGTAGTTCCCGCTGACCTAGAATCACGAAATTTGGCAGAAAGCAAGGTCTTACAGCACATGTAAAGGGAAAAGTCTGAAAACTATAAATATGTAGCATAACAAAAAAAAAACGATTTTACTATTACAAACTTATAATTTGCGGTTAGGGTAATAGCCGTTTCTAGGAATCGAATAGCAAAGTTAAGTTTCTCCTTTAAAAAGTTTGTACGGAACCCTCAGTGCGCGAGTCCGACTCGCTCTCGGCTAGTTTTATTTTCATACATGCGTCCTCTATGTGGAAGAGTTTCGCCGAAGTCTACAACCACGCGGGCCCAAAGCAGGTTGCTGATCTCATATGCTGGGTCAAACATTCTTAGTAATCATCAAAAAAAAATGCAAGTCGCCAAACAAAGAAGAGAACAGCACATAGTCAAAAAAAAATAATGCATAAATATTCCAATGCATTCTACTATCAGTACCAAAGTATTCGGCCTTCCACTTATCTCAGCGCATCATATGAGCATCACTCACCTAGATACTGTCAATCAACAAATCAATCAATGTGAGAATCTGGTGTCTAGATATTGTTGAAGAATCTAGCACACGTGATATGTCGAGTTGACGTGATAGAATGGTGTTTTGAGCTGTCACTTCTAGTAGGAAACATAACAGATAATCTTGGTGTTGTTTTTGTGAAGCACTTTTGCGCATTCTATGCTCATGAAAGAGAGGCAATTTTAGGAAGACGTCTTCAGTTTACTACTCCTTATTCTCTCTCTCTCGTTAGCACAGTATCAGAGAGTGTTAAGGTAGAAGGAGGAGCAAGTTTTGAATCCAGTAAGAGGGTCACTATAAATTGTACCCGCAGCGCAGTTTCGTTTGAGAAAATTCATTTTCCAATTTGCAAAGATTGATCATCATCATCATCATCTGCCTAGCCTTTTCCCGACTATGTAGAGGTTGGCTTTCAGTCTAACCGGATGCAGCTACCAGTATTTTACATGGAGCAGTCGCTCCATGTAAAGGCAGTCGCCTATCTGACCTCCACAACCCAGTACTGGGTAATACGATACCCCTTGGTTAAACTGGTTGTCAGACTTTTGGGCCACTGACTACCTGTAACGACTGTCAAAGATCTACAAGTGACAGCCCGGACTAATCATCCCTACTTATTATTTTTGCATGACAGGTATTTTTCGTTTATTTATAATAATTATGTATTACGAAGTGTCTGAAACAACTTCAGATTCAGAGTGAATGCCATATTTTTCTTATTTTCAGTCCAGTGTAATGTAAAGTTCAATACTAACTTTAAGTTGTGATGCTCGTTGCCATGAAATGTGTCTGAGGCGACGTCCTATACAGCCATGGTCAAGGCCAATGCAACCCTTATGCGCCAAGTGTAGGTGCTCACAAGCAATTACCTTTGGGTTGAGTGCCATCTATTGTTATTATATAGAATTGGTGTTTGTCATTAGTAGACATAGTCAGGACTGACTGGATCTATCACAAAAAATGGTGTTGCTAAACTTTATTGTGAGAAATTATCAGATTAATTTCACCAATGTGACTTTTTTTGTCGTTGCCTTTGATATCGTGACTTTTTAAAACCTAGCCCTCCAATTATAGGTACCTCTTTTCTGTGTGTTGTCTCTATACAATTTCTGTCAGCAGCTTGAGGATACTTACCGTCTCGTCAATTCCTGTAAACAAATACCAAAAAATAATACATTTTCATCCAAACATCCACTCAAACGTTAGTACCACATTAAGCTAAAACTTAGCAGTAAACGTGTGCGTTAGTTCTAATTATCTGCTGTAGTAAGTGGCCTTTAACCAGCCTTACACGCGTTGTGCCCGTTTTGGCCTATTACCGGCCCATTATACGCCCTTTGAGAGACCCACTGCTGCTTTTACGTGCTGCTATGTATGCGGAACTTATCGGGAACATTCATGGGCGCCGGCAGGATTATTTCCAGGAGGTGCATCTTCAGTTCCATGAAAACAGATCGACAATTTTTGCACTTCACCTCGGACATGTTAGATTTTCGTTTGTCAATTCGTATAGGGATACATTCTGCCTATTTATTAAGAAAAGCTTATAAACGCAAAGGACATAAGACATCAGAAGGAACGAAGCGAGCTCAAATAATTTAGGATATTCTCGGATAAGTTAAGTCATTTTTGTTCATACAAATAAGCACGACAAAAGGAGTACGAAAAATTTTTGCTTTTCGCCTCTGATGGATTGGTTTCTCTACAGTTTCTCAAAATTTCGCACCCTCCCCTACCTACGGGCCTGACGATGGAAGAAATGCTGTGTTCACAGGAAAAGAGTAGAGGACGACACTAAATTGATTGACAAGAGCAACCTAGACTCCTTGAGTTTTTATTAACACAGTATCATATTATAAAAATCTAAATCTTTTCAATATTATTATATTCTTTCCCGCCAGGGAGGTGCAAGTGCACCCCTTGCACCCTATGCTGCCGGCACCCATGGGAACATTGAACTTACCGACAGATTTAAAAAATTAAAGCAGTGGAGGAACGAGAAATGTAAAACATGTGAATGGTCACGCGACCTGCCTTGCAGCCGCAGCTACGCTATGTAAAGCGATGTTAAGCGTGTAATATCAGTCAATAAGTTGAATGCCAAGTATCCAATGTGTACGAACGTGTAAGTATTTACGTTCCATTGAACATGACCTTTGACCGCTACATGATAAATTCCACATCTTACACGTTCGTACAAATTATTAAACTTGATTTCGAGTTAAATCACGGTAATTACTTCCCTCAACATATCCTAAACCATCGGGTTATCATGGGTAATATAATATGAATAAAGTAAATAGTAATTCCGTTGAGATCTGTTGCAATTATTGCATACCGCTGGGCCCTTACCCGTTATTAAAATGTTGGTTGAAATATCGCGTGTTCACTATGTACAGACGTACGTACTTACGTTACGTATGTACATACGTTATTTATCGATATTCTATAACCGAAACCGAATACTTAATGCTCAATAAGGCAGACGATTAATTTTATTTCAACATTAGCAACGTATGCAAATTATGATATTTCAAAAGATAACACGTTCCTTATCGGGTACAGCTGTAAGTGAAAATAAAAATAGAATTCTCCAATTTCAGCATTATCAGGAACTATTAAGGGACACTTTATTTTAATGGCCACCGCACTGTGGCAGATTTAATCGATCCCTCCGCAGACCAATACAGTCGCCGCGTCCGTTCCCGATGACAGATAGCGACGAAATGCGTTTAAAATTTTAAAATTGGAACGTGGGCATGCGTGCGCACGCGCATCGCTCGCTGAAATTCCGTAATGAGCAGGTGAGTAGTATGAGCGCCGTATCGCGGCCCGGCGTGTCTACTTAGTGTCGCGAGGTAATGTTGAGCAAAATAATTAGCGAGTCATATTTGTTAGTTCACTCAACAGGGAGCCGTTTGTGTAAAATTGTTTATGTAAATTACAACTCGATGCTATTATCGCGTTCAATTTTGTTGCTCCTTTAGTCAATAATCTTTTGAGAATTATTTGTTTGTCAGGCTGTATTGTGTGCGACGACTTTATTCGGTTGTTATATTCTCCAAACAAGTGTATAATTTTGTATTGCATGCTTAATATTATTCGTTGTGTGGATGAGTTTTATGTGAGCTTCAACGACACACTGACGTATAAAATAGTGGTATCTTAACAGATGTACGACCAAGCACCTGCTATCAGCAGATGCCTCAGGTAAAAATAATCAATGGTGTCAGATTTCGCTACAAACTCCAATAAAGCATACATTCTAGTTACTTTTTATGCTATTTTCTTGTTAATTAGAGGGTAAAACGTAAAAATAGCAGTTGTATGGGCGAGTCAGCCGATCGTCTCAGTATTAGCGCATGTGGACAAAACAAAAACAGACAGACGAAAAAAGATGCAAAAAATGTCTGCCGCCGCGCTATCTGCAGCTCGCGATCCTGTCTCAAATAATGGCACAGAGGAATTTGTGGAGTCGCTGAGGTGTAGATTTTTTTGAGTTCTTTATTTTCACAAAGATGATACAAGTAAATGTCTTGATTTTTCCATATTTTGCAAAGATTTAAGAAGATACACTGCCCCACTTATGTTTCATGTAAACACCCATTAAAATGATGTCAGTTGAAAACAAAGAAGGAAACGTGTTGCGCCGACCCCAAGAAGGATGTGACAAGGGCAGGAACATGATGTGAGTGGGTTGCCTGTAGCGTAAGTACATCAGAATTGAAGCCGATCACGAATTACTTGCATTACCTCAACACTGTTTAGATAGCCCGCACCTTTTTCAAATAAAATATTTATTAAACTGAACTTTTCTTTCTTAATTATTTTCAAGTTTGCAGTGATACAATTAGGCGATAATCCAATTAAATCATGATCTGTCAAATGACCAATTTGTTCGAGACACCATTGTTTAACTATGGTGTCTACTTCGTGTAGTAAAAAAAACTAGTCGATATTAAACATTGTATAAGTTATAGTAAATGAGATAATGCACCGATATAATAAGTTCTATCAATTAATACGTATTTAATGCTACGATTCTGAGTAACCTTATAATAATATAGATGTAAAAAGTTTTAATTGGTAATTAGCAGTTTCCTAAGACGCATCAGTGCTACATCAGCTAAGTGTTTTTATGAGGTCGAAGTCTTTCGAAGTCAATTCTTCTACCTGCCTTGTCTTGTCCTATGTAACTTGGTGTTAGCGCAATATGTTTTATTCTTTAATTCTCCCCTGAAAATTAAACTATAAAAAACTTAATGATCATGGATCATGTTGATTACCTACCACTGATTACAAAAAATTTTCAATTACTTTAAATACAGACAATTTATTTTAATTACTAATTGCACCTAGTGATCAATACTGTCTCTTCAAAGGTGTTTAACACAAACAAATTCCGAAAATTACAAACATTTTAGTCCTAACACGACTCCATCGCTGTAGAGCGGTCAGTCGGGCCAGTAGAGCACGCGGGCCAGCGCGTAAATCAGCATCAACACAGTGTCGCCCCCTCGTTTTGCTCGCATTCACTTAAGGCTCGCAGCCTTACCCCCCCTCTCTTACCTCTACATCCCCCTGTAGGACCCTGGGAACACCATGATGCGGTATCATGGTGTTTCTGATGACATTGTTTAATAAGTACTCCTGCTTTTATGGTAAGGTGGCGTTCGAAGGGTATTCTTTATTTACGGAGGAGGTGAACTGGGGGCCTAGATAAGAGACAGCCATTATCAAGGCATTTCGTATTTCTACAGCGAATTTCACAGGGATTATCTTATGTAAGTTTTTTCGCTTATGTCAAGCCGGTACTTTTTAGAATTTTCAATGAGCATTGGGTATAATTCGGCACCTGGGTAAGTTATGTAACAGAGGGTGGTATTCATGCATATTTCTTGAACATCATTAATAAAATAACTTTAATAATGGTGCCATCTACCTATCTGATTTCGGTAACAGTGACTGCATTCTACGGCTTCCTATCTTGGTTGCTGAAACCTTGCTAAGTTTCTAATCTAATCAGTTAATCTAATGCTAACTATTGTGATTGGCTGATCAGAACAATAGCCACCAATCTTATTGCAACGACATTTGATAAGAGATTTAATTAAATAGATAGTTTTATGAAACTAGGCATGCAGCACAGCGGGTGTTGCTATTTAAGTTACTGAAAATATTGCAAATCATAATGTCTGAACTTTGCTAAGTATATGCTTCAAAATAACTCATGATGTGGTCAACAATGGCCTTGAAGTAACTTGTTGATTTAGCATGGTAATTAGTCTTTAACTATTCTACTGTTGGGACACAGGCCGACTCTCTGTACCTTCTCGTGATCAGTGCGAGTTTGTGGAAATTGTTTTTAAATTCTAAGATATTTCGGGCAGGACATTAGCTAGACGCGGAGATCGTCGATGGAGCAAGGCTTTGACTGAGTGGTGGTCAAGGTTAGGCCAAGAAACTAGGGCAGTTCTAAAGCTCGTTGGCTCGACGATACCGTCAAAATCGCAAGAAACACCTGGATAAGGGATGCACAAAGGGGAGGTCTAAACCCAGCTGTGGGTGATTCCGGGCTGATATGATGTTGGTGATGATGATGTCGGTTTTTTCACCACGTTTTCAGTGTTCAGTGGTGATTAAAATAAATTACAGAAAGTAAAGTACCAGCTGGGTGTAAACCCACGACCTCAAGTTTGTAAGTCGTTGCCGATACCACTGCGTTCACTTGCCTTGAAGTAACTTATTCACTTGAGACTTGATAAATTCCAGCTTCTAAAAGTACCCATTTTTTTTCTCATATGGCATCCGATACTCGTGCAAATCAAACAGTATTTGTATGTAAATGTCATGCATAACTAGTATTGTGCAAATGTGTATGCAGTGAGAGGTTGCTTTGTCTTCCATTAACATAGTATATGAACCAGTTCTACAGGCCTATTAAGTAATTATTTGAGATGACAATAATAAATATTTTGTAATGCAGCTGACTTATACGAAGATTTCTTTCTTTGCTCAAAATCCTACAGTTGTAGACTACATCATTATCTGAATCATCTGCCTAGCTGCCAACTAGGTTAGGGTCGACTTCCACTCTGACGGATGCAGCTGAATACCAGTATTTTACATGGAGCGACTTCCTATCTGACCTCCACAATCCAGTTAGAATTGGGTAATACGATATCCGGAATATCCGTTTTGTTAAGACAGGCTGTCAGAATTTGGGGCCACTGACTATGTTATTGTAGACTACAACTTCAAAAATTCTTCTCAAAATATATTACCTACATCGATCCAAACAAATCATGACGTAACAGCAGACAAATCCTCTTAAATTCACGTTGCATACAGTCGTCAACGTCACAACCGCGCTCGTCACGCTCCCGTCACGAGACGTCCCGCAGTCGTCACGTTGCCATATCGCGTCACTGTCGATCGCTTTATATAAATTTAGAACGAATGCCGCTTGACTGGCGCCCGTCAGACGATTTTGACGGGTTAGCTGGAAATCGAGCACAGAAGGACCATTTTTGCAACGAAAGGGTTAAAAGAGTTTCCTAGTAGGAGTTTTGTTGCCGGCAAGTCATTCAGTCGCATTCTATGTACAGTTTAGTAATAGGGTAGATGAGAAAAAAAATCTAATTAGTCCGTCAGATAGATTTCAAAAAAATATTGGCCACATATTTTTTCACGTAAAAAAAAATGAAAACGATACAGTGCGTCTGTAATTCGTGTGACGTCACATTTGACTTTGAGTACATTTTTTACCAGAGAGTGACGTCACAAGCCCTCACCTTTGATGCGTTTTATCTTCGTCATTTTTTATTAATTTGATAAAACAAAAAAATACGTATCCAATATTTTTCGACAATCTAATTGACGGACTAAACCGAATCATATTTTTTTTAGTCAGGAATCATTGCCCTATTACCCTACAGAAAGTCTTTACCAGGAAAAGACGGCTTTCATCTTCTTCTGAGGTACTCCCAATTAACTATATGGTAATGGTCAAGCCATTACTTACAAGAATTAACCTAGTAATATCCAAGATGTTATTACTAGGTTCTTAGGACAGTACAAAAATTACAGTTGTTTGACATAACCAAATACAGAAACAGAACAGTTGCATTCCCAGATCGCTTGCGATATTTTGGCACCATTCAGTTGCAATACTCATGTTATGGAGTTTCCCTTCTGCACCAATATGTTATGACTCCGCACTGTCAAAATGACGCCTCCCCGAATTGACGCCTGCCGATAACGTCCATCGGGGAATTCTAAAATGCTGATAGTATTTTGTTTGGTTTAATTTTGCAGAATAAAATTGTTCATTTCGTTTGCAGTAAATGTCCCAGTTAGTTGCAAGCAGGGCTATTATACCTAGGTCCTAGGACATGTCTATGTGTTGACTTTGAGAAGTTAATTGTTTGTAAGTAGTAGCTAAACGTTGGTTTACAGTAATGAAGAAATTAGTTTCGACGTTAAATGTGGTAGCCTGTCTTTCTTCGTTGCGTTTTGCTAACTTAGTTGAGTTGGGGTTGACTGTAAGTCTAACTGCGGCTGTAACTATAAAATAAAGTATGCTGTCTTATTCAGTTTGCACAATAATTTTTAAAGCTATGTATATAGGACGCCAGGTATGTTTGTTCGACTAATATTTTATTGCACTTGCATTCCTTATTGGACAGTTTTTTGACGCTTTGTGATAATGAATGATACACTAATAGAATAGGTGATTGAAGATCAAACATAATTGTTTTGTAATCAATCTCTTTTCAGCCTGTGCATGATAATCTAAATCGATTTGGCCCGGAATTGGCGACGAGTTTGCTGGCACCTTCAGTGGCGTCCTTCAGTTAATGTAACGTGCAGAGAACAGGACAGGTAGAACAGGATATTAATCAGGCCTGACTAAATATTTATAAAATGTAGTCGTAAACTAGAGGTCGACGATGGAACTCGCGACTTAAGTAGATTGGGGTCCTATGAACTTGGAAACACCGCCGCAGGCAGGGAATTGCACTACTTGGCTGTGCGCTTATTAAACGATGTAGAAAAGTGCTTCGTGCGAATACGTGGAACATCGACAAGGTATGGGTGATACCTGCAGTATGTCTGGACTCCCGATAGAAGAAGGAAGATGGCAGAATTTTGGGGATATGAACAACAGTGTAAAGCTCTTCATCCCGTATAGAAAAGGGAAGATCCTCCGACCAGACGGGTGTTGTGTTTGGTGAGCCACTGCCCGACAGTTGTGGTCGGGTTCATGTATATAGTCTTAGGATAAAGTTGTTTGTGTGATGTAGGATTTTGACGCTACAGAATAAACTCGTGGAGCTCTTGGGCAGACTCACCGAAGTACAGTCTGTAAAAGACCGACAATCCAGCGACCGACAGACCTGCACATGCAACTTTGCGCCGGTGGGCCAGGCTATAAAGCTTGGTACCCACCAGCTTATCGTCATTCGTCACCAAGTGAGTCTCTTGGCTCTGCGTTCAACAGAGTCGAATGCGGTTAGTTGGTATTTGGCTGAGCCATCCCAAAGGTGACAGCAATACTCCATGCCGAACCGAACTTTAGCTTTTATAAGACTAAAACTTCAGTCCAAGCTTGAAGTAACCCTTACCCTTTTTTTCTTAAAGTGAAAAGATCGGACAATAATTGACATTGTGAACCGTGAAAAAGAACCGTAACGAAACCGTACAGTTACTACGAACATGCTACATACGGTATGTACTGGACAATCTAGTAAACAATAATCGAAATGTCTCAAGCAATATGAGACCATAAAACTTTACAAAAATACAAATTGTTTTCATTAGTGTGGGCTACCATAGATAGATACGATCAAGATGACGACTCCTGTATAGTTAACATTAACTATAGCAATTAGTACTTTTTATTTACACAAATCAAAATAAACCCTCGTATCATAAAGTCACTATCTTCCATCTTTATATAGTTTCACATTATTATTTTTCATTTTAATTAATTTAAAGATAATTTTGTGCTGTGTATGGGCGTAGTTAGTCCTTATCTGTACTAATATTATAAATGCTGGAGTAACTCTTCATGTCTTTTTGTCTGCGACCTTCCAAACATAAACTCGCGTATTATTCCATGGGGATAGGCAGAAACTATAAAACACCTTTTGCAACGATCCTTACGTACTCCTTTTTCTTCGTCCCCTTTCATACATGGCTGAGCAGATTCTGTTGGCACACAAGTAGATATTAACCTAGGTTAGGAAATAGCATACAGACATTTTTATCCCGGTAGTACGCTCTGGTGAGATGATTACGGTCCCTCCATGCAAGCAAAGCAGCTACCAAAGCTGGTACTTAATAATCTTTTGATAATTAAATAAACTGAGGAATGTGTTCTATCAAGACATCTGAAATTACATTAATTTTAAAGCAGCTACTAATTATGGTAGTGTAAAAGGTCATGTTGTCAGTTAACGCAATTTACATAGCGGACACACCGACCGGAGTGTGTTTTATTATTTTATTGCAATGTTTGCTACTTTGTTAAGGGCTTTTTTAACATTTTAATACGCTGAACTTTAAATATTATGTTCTTTCTTGAAATTGGAAGGTTATCCTAACTAGTCCTATCCTATCTAATATTAAAAATGCGAAAGTAAGTTTGTTTGTTACCTTTTCGCGCCTGCATTGAACCGATCATACTAAAATTATCCATATTCGTTGTCAGTTGTACAGAAACGGTCATTAGGATACCTTTTATCGCGAAAAAAACTGCTGTTCCCAAGGAAAACAACAATAACGTTCTTATGATAATAGATGGCGCCACGTGTCTTTCGAATCATGATTGAATTATATTATTATTACAAGCAGAGTAGGTACAACCCGAATAGGCGAGACGACAAAAAAATCTAATTAGTCCGTCAGTTAGATTATCAAAAAATATTTGACCCGTGTTTTTTCTTTTGTTATGTAAACCAAAATTGACGAAGTTATGACGCTTTTAAAATTCTCAATACGTCACGCCTAGGTATAATTTTTAACTAGTTCTGACGTCACGGGCCCCCACTCCCAAATTTTGATGCGTTTTATCTTTTGTCAATATTCATTGATTTACAAAAACAAAAAATACGTGTCCATTAATTTCCAATACACTAACTGACGGACTAAATAGATTTGCAATTTTTTGATACTGTCGTCATGCCTATTGATTGTCAAATGCTAAATTAATGCGAGCGAAGCTGCAGGTAAAAGCTAGTCAGATATAAAAGTTAAATCTTATTGTTTGAAACTTCCACCTGAATTGCGGCACACAACCGGCGTGTCCTATAACTGAAGAGTTAGACGCATGTGACATCCTTGCTGAATGTCTCGCACTAAACCCAAGAGATGGATTACTGTCCACTGCCTCTTAAAGAGAGAGGAAGGTTGTCTCCCAGGATTGGGCTGAATATGCATATGCTTATTCCAAATGCTAGGAATTCTGTCAGTTTTCACGAATGTGAAACAATAAAATAGTTGTTCTACATGGCAAAAAACCTCTGCCATAAATTATCTTCATAAAAATATTCAACTTACACGGTTTTACGTGCGCTATCCATTAAAATGAATGGTTCACCATAACCACCACCGCAAGTGCCCAACACGGAAAAGTGAAAATAAAAATGAAAATTCAAGCAATAAACGTATAATCCTGTAGTTCAGTTTTACTTTTGATCGGTAGTTCACAATGTTTTATTTTTAAACTACGACTGAGGGACTCTGGAGGTAAAACCGTATTTTACTGGTCATGCACAATATTGTTAAATTAATTAATCGCCACTGCTCTACTCTACCAAAAGGTAAAAGGAAACATCGTGAGGCACTATTAACACTGAAAACGGGATATTTACCATGTTTACTGTCTGTTGTGAGTTCCCGATATTTCGGCGCTGTTGCAAGCACCATGATCACAGATAAACTGAAGTTTCTCAGTTTTTCATCATCTTCTGGCCCTTGTCCCAATGTTGGGGTCGGCGCAACAAGTTTTATTCTTCCATTCTCCCCTGTAAAAAAACATCTTAATAAAATATCCTATACATCCCTGTATATAAAGTTTTTTTAAATCCTAAAAAATAAATAAATAAGAAAAAAAAATAGTAAAAAGAAAATGAAAAAAAAATGATAAAAAGATTCTTATTTTAATCGCTAAAGGTGTGAGCAGCACTGTACCTATTACCATACTTATATTCTAGGAATACTAAAACAACATACCCACTGAATTAGGATAATGATGACAGGTGCGTGCGGCAACACTGCTTAGCAGAAAACTTTGTATACAATATAAGGTCGCCGCACAGCTATAAGGACATAGTACCTACTGCAAGGGATTAGTATCGCCACATCTACAGCCGTTCGGTATCCTTTCTGTAAAACTCCAGACTCCTTCTTCGTTGCATAGATCTTCTTCTCGATAACAGATTTAGGCCAACCAATTGAACCAATACGTAGCGTGGAAACGGGTTTTGTCTATGAAGAATCGACAAAATGATAGATAAATGACAGATGAACAAAAGAAATCTGTCATTTTGTCGATTCTTTCTTCGAAGAAACCCGTTTCTACTGTGTTCATGCTACGCGGGCAGGACAAATCTGTAATGTCGATGATTTCCATATTTAAGTTTAATAAGCTTTGGCCAGAATCCGCCTTGATGGCGTTAGTAGTGGGTTAGGAGGTCCCTCATGGTACAAGTGCAGTTGCACAAGGTACTCCTTTACAGGTCAGGGACTCAGGACATCGTTTGTGATCCTCCTACTCCCTACTCCTTTTTTTTGGATGGGAAATCATCAAATGACTCCTCCCGCTCTGGGCGGAGCGGGAGGGAGTGTCATGTCAGACTTATACTGACTAAAACCCATCCATGTTCCTTCATCGCCCTTTGTGTTACGGGGCCACGGTATGTCTTTCGAACAGTCCCGCAGCCCCGGCAGGCATCGGCCCTTTCGGACCCCTTCCTTTTGCTGACTCTCTTTGAGGCGCGCGTGGAACACGAACGTGCCGTCGACACGGCCTGTCGTCACAAGATGGACGGAAGGCGAGCTAGCCTTTAGCTCACCGTCCACAGTACTCGCTACTCCTTACCTAAACTAATGCTTATACATGAGCGCTGACCTTAATCCATTTTATGATCACCATCAGAAACTTAACCTACTAATCACATACCCAGCAATTAAAAAGTAATGACGGAATTTAATCGTTATTTTAAATCTATAATTATTAATTGGAAATATAAAGAAAGTGTTATGTGTACTTTAAGTTGAAACGGTTTCATTTGTAGTTAAATCGATTCATTTATTGTGGATATTATTTCTGTAGTGTTGATATTCCTGCGAAGTAATTAGCATATATGTATTGAAGGGTTCAAGACTGGCTTTCGTGTGCAGCTTAGTCAACAGTTTTAGAAAATTAAACACGCATTGCATTTTTATATCTTCATGCTTCGTTGGTTTGAGGGCATGTCATTCTCAGTAGCTGCCTGGTGCATTTTGAGTAAAAAGAGAAAAAAGGTGTAGTTTGTAGCTGTCGATATTTTTGTTTAAGATATTCTAATACGTATCCATTTATAATAAAGCCCGGCTCTTTTACCGTGGAGCTACTGGAGTATGTTAGTAAGATTTTGTTTCGTGCTCAGTTGACGGCAAAAGGCTCGCCCTTAAGGACGGACGGACTTAAACATAACTGGCAAAATGAGGCTGTATGATAGGTAATATCTGCCTCACCCTCCGGGGAATACAGAGCCGTGATGTTACGTTATGATATAATGCCAAATCAAATCAATATTATCACTGTAATTTATCAGTAGATCTTTACATAATCCTGTAACCAGAACTTTACAAACCAGCTAAGACAGTTCCCATACAAATAAATTACCGCATATACCTTGCTCCAATGCTCTACATAAGCGAGCTATTTATAAATGCTATGTAAATAGGATTACTTGTATCAACGACAATGATCAGCTGTCGATACAAGATAAGACTGCTTGTCACGATTCTCAAAACATGACAACATTCCATTTTGTTACTGAAGAATGAAAATACATCACTGATTATTGTTAGGTTATTGAGTTACTACTCGTAGTCTGTTTTTACATTTTCTGCCACGTCAAATTTCTTTTAATCTTTTTTAAATTTTGTATTTCCTGACCCAGAAGAAAAGCAGAAGTGGGGGAGATGGATCAAGTAATTCAGGCCTGTGGGTACAGACCCTAGTTGACGGGCAGAGCAATGGCGGCTTAGTGGTAACGACTGTGATATCCATGTTGTATGTGCGTTCAAACCTAGGAAAATGTGCAGTTCTTATTTAACCTTTAGCTACCCAATGCGCATAGATCTATTCCACTTTATCCAGTTTCTTCCGGCCACTTTAATGAGATCGTCTGTCCACCCAGTCGGTGGTCTTCCCACATTGTTCCGTCCCGTCCGTAGTCTCCACTCCAGAACTTTCATCCCTTAGCTTTCATCCAGTCTACGGTACTTAGCTTAGGGCAATTTATGTATTTCGTCGCCAGTACTTCATATTAAAAAAGTGGAAAAGGAAAACATCGCGAGGAAACAGGTAAGACTTAAGACTTAGAACCAAACGAGACATGTGGATTTCATTTCCACCAACAGACACTGGGCCCGCGTGGTGATGTACGGACTACTTCCTCTATTGCAGAGGCAGCACTGGAAACACTATAGGATGATTTAAACTTTACTGGAGACTCTAACAGTAAAAGAAGGCTAATAAATTACAAGGTTACAAAATCAAAGGCCCTAGTTTTAATTGTATTGCAATCTACAGGCAATTGACAACACTTTCTAGTGTATGTTTTGTCATTTATAGTGGGCCGCTAATTATTAATGTAACAACTGGTCCAACCTGCAACCATGCAATCAAAGGCGCGCCACATAATGTTAACTCATTTCCGGATGAAAACAGATTTATAAATCATAATCTTACAATCATAAAGCAATCATTACCAATTTCCGTGTTTCCGCACTTGTTATTAGATTTCAATTATGCACCATGTTAAGAAAACATGGAGTGTTTGTGTGTCTGTGTGTTCGTTTCTCATGGCTCACTACACATCGTCTGTCAGTCAGACGTCAGCGTGCAGCTTGTAAATTATGACGGTTTTTCTGCGCGCGCGCACGCAAATCAGTGCTCATAGATCTAAAGTATGATGTATGTGAGTACAGTCAGGAAGTTGTGTTGCCTATCTAGTTGGTGTCGCAGAGATGCAAGATGAAAGTATAGTTCAATAAGGATTACTCAACCAATGAAACTTTCGTTTTGTAACTTAGGACTTATATTATTTTTAATGATCATATATGTACGTATGTATATTAGTGGTAAGTTGATAAGTGCTGTAGAACGAACCATTAAGAATCAAAAAGTGGGATTAAACGGTTTTCTAAAGAAAAAAAAGTCCACTGCTGTGCAATATCTGCTTCTAATCGCGAGCTATGAAGAATCTACTGCTATCTAAGAAGATACCCAGTCCCAAATGTTGTCTGAATTTAGAGAGTGGAACAAGGCATCAGAAATCTGTCAATTTAGTTGCATACCGCTCAAAAACATTACATGACATATTCTTTGGCACCATCATGCCTCTCACGTACGCAAGGGTGGGCAAAGCTGTGCATTAGCATATTAATTATCGAATCCTACGATAGTCATGGACTCCTGGTACCTCATACCGGTTCAGTCTAACTGTTTGTCTAGAATTAAGTCTGCTATTAACTTTAGAATTGAGACTGTACTGTTGTCGTAATTTATTGCTCTGTTTTGATTGGATGTCGATTCGGCTGTGGTTGGCTGTGAATTTATATTAGTAAGTTATCGGTTGGGTATAGATAGGATTGATCAATAGTTCGAAGTCGAATTCAATTTGCCTGCTGGTTTGATTACAACCTTTTCAGGGTAGTCTACATATTTGCTACTGAATGGTTTTATGTGGAAGCCATTATTGCAACGAATGGCAATGTGATTTCTCGCAGTAAAGCAGAACAGAGTAGCTTTTGGAACGGTTGAAATAAATTCAATCTTTCTGACAAATTAAAGTATGATTTAGAAGGAACTTACAATTCACAAGCATTCACGACAGAATGAGTTCGATTTTAGATAGATTTTAGCTACAAAGCTTGAAGTTGTAGTTAAAATCGAACTCATTCTCATTTATTCAGCAAGCGAGACTTCTTTTCCATCACCACCTCAAAAACATATTACGGTTTCTTAACTTACGTTTACCATTTTCCTTGTAAGTACTTGCAACCCACTTTAACTTTAAGTTCGCCACTACTGCATTTACTCCGAAAACATTACCTGTACAACGAACCCGTCCGTTAACTCCAACCTGAACCAAGTTAACTGGCGACAACTAATAGAAACACACAATTTTCCCTTTCGCGTGCAACTGCAATCACTTTCGCGCAAAAAAAGGTCCTTGAACACTGTACCGTCGAATCCGATCGCAGATAAAACAGCGCTACAACAAAACGATGGTAAGCAGGCAAGGAGGCAGGCCGTAATCTGCGCTCGGCGTCTAATAAATTAGATTGTGTCCATAAACATGCGGCGTCGGGCTAACCTCGTCATCTGATACCGCGGACATTGTTTGGCGTGTGTCCACTGTGGGCAGGCACGGTTTGTAGTGTTAAGATGCGATGAGTTGGTTGCCAAAAAGAACCTGACATTAAAGGCAGGCGACATAGCTCTGATTAATATTTTGGTTCTTATGTTGATGTTCTTGAAGTTGTATTCAGAATGAAAATTCAATTTATTTTGTACCGCCACTTATTTCCAGCGTTTTAAACGCCCTTCCCATCTAATTTTGACGATCTGAAAGCGCGGATACTCTGAAGTTTATTATGAATAAAATGACTTACCTACCTATTTTTTTTTTTTTTTTTTAGTATGGGAAATCATCAAATGACTTCTCCCGCTCTGGGCGGAGCAGGAGGGAGTGTCAGACTTTTACTGACTAAAACCCATCCATGTTCCTTCCTCGCCCTTTGTGTTCCGGGGCCACGGTATCTCTTTCGAATAGTCCCGCAGCCCCGGCAGGCTTCGGTCCTTGCGGACCCCTTCCTTATTGCTGACTCTCTATGAGGCGCGCGTGGAACACGAACGCGCCGTCGACACGGCCTGTCGTCATGAGACGAACGGACGGCGAGCTAGCCCATAGCTCCCCGTCCACAGGCCCGCGCCTACGGTGGCCGGAAGCCACCACGTGGCCCCCGACGCCCGGGGCGTCTCCCGCGGCGGCCGGGACGTGAGGATCTCTCCCTGTCCTGTTCCGCCACCTCCTTCGCTAGCATGACTGCTTCGCAGAAGGAGGTGACGGCGTCCCATTCCGTCTCGCTCCGGACCATGGCACGAACCAGGGCCGGAAGCCGCCGCCGCCGATCGCCACCTCGAGGACACGGCGGTGCTCCACCCAAGCGGGGCACACCTCCACAGTGTGCTCCACGGTGTCCTCCGGCCTATCCTCACAGTGATAGCACCCGGGCGTTTCCTCCCGCCCGATTCGGTGCAGGAACTTACCGAAACAGCCGTGTCCGGTAAGAACCTGCGTCAGGCGGAAGGTGAGGACGCCGTGGCGTCTCTCCAGCCACTCCTCAAAGAGGGGACTTATCGCCACTATTGTGGCGTGCCCTAGCACTTACCTACCTATTGATGTGATTTTAATTGATATCAATTTGCTCTAAACAGTAGTCTCAGACTACAGAATCAACCACGATGGGTAGGCCTTCAGTATGGGACGCAACCTGCGTCGATACTCTTGCGCCTTCACATCTTCCAAGCTCGTCGTGCTGTGCTGGCGCTGCTGCTGCCGAACCTCAAACGGCGTAAATAACCTTTTCATCACACTTACACGTAAACAGTATCATAACATGCAGGTTAACTTGGCCGCAAGGCTTAGTTAATGCTTCCCGTGACCCAAGGGCTGGCTTTTACCTTGGTCAGAGGCTAAGTGTTGCCATACAACGTGGCAACGCCGCCAGTCTCTTGGGCACATTACCAGCTGACAGCGTTGAGAAGGAGTTTTTCGATGCCCTTTTATAGTTTGTTGTTAGTTTATTTATTTTAGTTTATTTAATAGTTTTTTATTAATTATGTAACTATATTTAGTTAGAAAAATATTTTGTTAGTATAATATTAAAAATCTTTGTTTAATGAATTAAAGATTAAACAGGAAGTTAAGCTTATCCTCAATCAATGAAAAAAAATTAAACACAGCCCAACTTTTTCCCCTTCCCTACGGAATAGTTCCTAATATCATACAACAGTGGACAACCACTGCTCCATCGACAGGCGGCTGCTAGTAACGACTGCGCGTCTGTAGGTGCCGATATCTTAAGGAGCTTGTTGTAATGAAGTGCGATCACGGAGCCTCTGAAGCCCTCTTCAAACTGATTGCTCTGCTTCTGGGAACAGTGGCCGTATTAACGGGGAAATTATATTTTAGGAGGGAAAATTCGCGAAAGGGAACGTTTCATGATGTGGACGCTATATCACAGTAGTCTTCCATACGCGGGAAAACAGCAAACAAGCTTTATAAAAGTGTCCTGTGTCCTAACGCAGGTTATAGTGGTTTAGGCGAATTTGCGTGTTGAGTGTGGCACCGTTCACGCCATGTAAGCAGGTACTGCCTGCCTCTCATTTTTAACCGACTTAAAAAAGGAGGAGGTTCTATATTCGGTTGTATATTAAAAAAATGTATTTTCACCAATTTTCGGGCAATTGTGGATCGATTTTGAAAATTGTTTGAAAGAGTATACTCTCAAATTGGTCTCATAAAAATATTGTCATGATCTGATCATGGAATTCGGAGATATGGAACAGAACTCTTCAATAATAGATTAGATATAACGAAAATCGTTCCATCGAATTTTGACTTAGAAGCCGATCTCACGTGATTCCTTACCCGGTAAGGCTTACCGTATAACAATGGACTCCAACCTCCTAGGTATCCATGGGCGGCTGATAGTGTTCAGTCGGTAGCGGTATATTAAGGTGCTCAATATGAACGCCAGGACTGCCGGCTGATCGGCGGCTACCCCTGATTATAGCATGATGAGATGGTAAACGACTTTGAGCTATGGAGAGCATGATAATGCCCGTTAAATGTTAAAAGCTATAATATTTGGCTGGCGGTTTGAGTAAATTAAGTGTGTGACAAACTTGAATGTTGTGGGATTCTGGGGCACTGATTGGTGATTAAGGAGTTCATAATCAGCCTACAATGTTCACACTGCTTGGACACAAGGCTCAATTCTGCGGGGAGGACGTAATCCTTCACGCGAGCCTTGACAGATGAACAAAAGATTTGTCGATTCTCTTTCGTTTCTACGGTGGTCATGCTATGCGGGCAGGACGGGATATTAGATTTCAAGTCTTCGAAGTTTTGGTTCTAGGACATGTCTTATGGTGTTTTCCATTTCTCAACCCGCGTGGTCGATTACGGCTCTCAGAGAGATGAGGCTGGTATCCCAGCAGTGGAGATATTGTCGGCTAAGGACCAGTTCCCGTTACCGCTCGCATTTATGTAAGGTAGTGTAACATGACGTGATATAATGGAGCTTCACTCGGAGGCACCGACATCAACAGTCGGCGGCTAGTAGCAGCCCCTGTTCGTGTAGCGATGAGATGCCAAACTGTCGACGTTGATCTATAGCGGATCAGCGGCGGCGGGGGCGGTCGATGAACCGGGTAGCAGCTTCGATTCCCGCACACTGAACACCGAACAGGCCATAATTAATAATTATGATTCGCGAGTTATGGGAATGAAAATCATGATGGTAGCAGATTGAATTTATAGACGTAATAAGATGATAGGTTAAGTTATGGCGTGCTTACGAAGAGTGATGGGTGTTTGTAATCATAAACCTGACTGGTGAGAGCATGGATTTCTTGTTAGTTCATAAATTACTTTATCTATAATAATTATGAGCTCAATTATTTCCTCATATCATATCATCATCTGCCTAGCCTTTTCCCAACTATGTTGGGGTCGGCTTCCAGTCTAACCGGACGCAGCTGAATATCAGTATTTTACATGAAGCTATCTGACCTCTACAACTCAGTTAGTACTGGGGAATACGATACCCCTTGGTAAGACTGATTGTCAGACTTTTGGGGCCACTGACTACTATTTCATTATATCAAGAAAAGAAACTTGAAATTAAACAGTCGTTGTGCCTGAACTTAGAAATTATAATCTAATCATCGTCTGAATTAAAAACATGCACTTTAATATTCTTACTAAAGGACATTTACAAATTAAATTGAGGCATCATCATCATTTCAGTCCACTGCTGGACATAGGTCTCCCCCAAGTGTCGCCACATTGACCGGTCCCGTGCGACTCGCATCCAGCGGATTCCCCCAATCTTCACCAGGTCATCGCTCCACCTAGTGAGAGGCCTTCCAACGCAACGTCTTCCGGTTGGCGGTCGCCACTCCAGAACTTTCCGGCCCCATCACCCATCCGTTCCGTCCGTTTGGCATCATTATCTATCAATTTATGATCACCCTGTATATGAATTATTTATGTATTTTTTTATCCTTCCATTCGAACGCACTAAGACAAGCTTGACATAATATGTGAAATAATGTAAAAACTATCAACTAAAGTTTATTATGATAGTTTAGTTGCTAAACTATCAAACGTACCTACGTTAAATTGCAATAAAATACGAGGAGTGATACGACTAGAACAGTCATTAATTAAGATAGGAAACTTATTTAGTACTTCCGTTTTTGTTCTGGCAACACTCACTCATTCCTTGTATCTTTGACCGCGTTGTAAATTGATTGCACTTAACTTTTTACAAGTCAATACTTTCTTATTTGAGTATCATAAAATGTTATGACTTAATCTGAAGACCTGCTTTCCTTTTGTGGATCTACAAGTTTTTAATTAAAGCGTACTAATTATTGTTTGATGTAGTAGATATTTATTAGTACATGCCGTAATGTATTGAAGTGGTTCTTAATACGAAAGCGTACAAGGCAAACTCCCCAATCCCTGGTAAAATATCCTTCTACTAAATGTGCTATTTATTGAGAAAGTATATTAGATTAGATTAAATAAACAGTATTATAACGCCAGCAAAGGATGAGCTAGTGGCTGACCTACACAAGCTTGAGGTCTTTGATTCATTTCATAGAACAACTAAAAGTGTAATTTAGCTTTTCCATTGGGAATGGCTCAGAAGTCCGGATTTAGATTTTCTCACCACAGGATCGGATCAGGATGTAGATCTCTACATCAGAAACAAGTTGAAAACCAATCAGAACTGTATTACAATGTCTCATATTACCGCGGGATCCAATTACGCGCGTTGTAATTGCGGCGCTGCGCAGGCGCAGGCTGCGTAGTAATAGATGGTGTCTCTCTGATCGATTTAGTGCGCAGGATTGTGCGTTGAACAAATTGTTTGATTGATTCTCGTGTGGATTGAATTTACATGGCTGCGTGTTGTTTTTTAATCGATTTGTCCTGATCGGATTGGATGTCAATCGATTTAGAGTCGTGTCCCACCATTTGACTCGGTATTGTGCTTTTAGCGAGTTATCTATGAACGCAACTAGAAACAATTCTATTTCATTCTAAAGTTTGGCATTCAAATTAACTTTAACTTTATTTTAAAATTTGACAACATGTGTATGTGCATTATTATGTGTATTATAAAGCATTTCATATTAGCACTTTCATCTGTAATGAATGACAAAAACTAATAATGTTACTCATATCAAAACCCTGTTATCAAACATTGACTTCGAACCTCTCACTTCGAAGCTTCAACCGTTTTATAAATATCCAATCATTGAAATGCTAAAAAACCTATCCAAACCCCTATCAACTTCCACATTCAATAGAGTCTATCCAGGATTATTTCCGATAAACTTGGCTCAAAGGCCCGCTAATACCTGTGACCTTTAGATCCATGGTTCGTCCACACCTGTCGGACCACACAGTCGCAAGCGCAACATTAGTTTCAAATGATTGCAGATAAAACGTTGTTTTATTAAAAGAATAAGTAAACATATTTGTTAATGTTTGGCTTAATTAAGATATGGAGTATCGGAGACATGAAGTATATTGTATCCGATGGGCAGCTGTGTGTCATAATATTTGATATGCTCCTGTTTTAATGAGATTGCAGAAACAGAAATGCCTGATAGACAGGTTTGGTTGTGATACCGAAAACTTCTTGCCTTCTGTTTCTTTGTTATTAATCATTGCAGTCGAACGAGTATTCTTTTACTATAGTCACATTACAAGCTCTTGATAGTTAAGTAGGTACTCACTCCTCACTAATTTACTTCAAGTCTTGTCTGTCAATATGTTTTTTAACATAATCGACACATATCTGTATAAATGGCCAGGTCACCGACGTAGCCCGAAGAATTGCCAAACTTAAGTGGCAGTGGGCAGGGCACATTGCTGGCAGAACGGATGGCCGATGGGGCCGAACAGTTCTGGGGTGGCGACCGCGAACCGGAAGACGATGCGTTGGAAGACCTCCCACTAGGTGGACCGATGACTTGGTGAAGGTTGTGGGAATCCGTTGGATGCGAGTCGCACGGGACGACGCTTGGGGCGATACTTGGGGGAGGCCTATGTCCAGCAGTGGACGTCTTTCGGCTGAAATGACGATGACGATGACTCGTATATATCAAAATGATAAGATAGATTCCGTGATCCATGTTTATGGCATTAACTGCATACTTACACAACAATATTAACTGAATTATTTAATTTCTTGACTTCACTAAGTGTAATGTAGTTAGTTGGCAAAGGCAAACACAGAGTTGGAAAAAGAAATGATGGATAAGTGATACCTAGCGAGGAACTACCAACTTATCATAGCTAACACACATAATTTCATTATAGTTTTTGTTCCCATTTACTACAGCTCACCAAGGATATCCACCGTCTACAAACCACCACAATTACTGTCACTCAACAACCCACCTACCCTGATAAGGATATAGCGTGAAGTTGCACGTCCAAAGGGTTCAATCATCGGCTTGATTTATGATTGACTGGAGCGCGAATAAAAAGCGAATGATTGTATGCGCGGGCGCATGATCGATGTCTCACAATTGAAGCGCATTTCTTACGCAAACGTGTTGCATTTTTATTATGGATTTATGTAGCAGTGCTTAAAATGCATGACACTATTTAACAGGTGGTAATTATGAAAATAAGACCAAACTCTTGTGACAAGACGTAAGGGAATTTATTTTACATTTACGTAATGGCCTTTTAAATGTTGAGTAGTGTGTTTTATTCAATTTATTTCCTAGAGACTGAATAATAATGCAACTATTACAAAAACGTAGTTGTTTATTTTTTGACATTGAGTTAAATACAACGTCATCGGTGAACTAATGGAACCACGGCCACTGGCCCACAATTCCGAATACTTACGAAGACCATGAATTTTGACTGTAGAAAATCATAAGGCTTCGTTTCCGCCAGAGGTCTGATGTGCGTGGATGCGTGTGTGTGATATGGATGTGTTTGTTAAGATTTAAGAACCAATACCTAGAATCACTTCATTTACCTTGCTTCGCTCAGCGCAGCTCTAGTGGAAACGGGTCAGCGGAGCGAGGTTTTTGTACATACAATGTTTTGTAGGCAAGGATGTGTGCGAGGGATATGTTGCGAGGAATGTGGTGTGAGGGAGGTGTGCGAGGGCCGGACGCGAGCGAAAAAAATTGCAGTCCCTAGACGGTGTGGTTACCGCTCGCACCTGAAACGAGCCCGCTTCACTTCCTCGCACCGCTTAGCGGCGTAGTACATCTTTGGTGGAAACGCTCACACCGTTTCACAGCCTCGCTATACGGGTCCTCGCACCACCCACATACCTCGCACTTCTCCGATGGAAACGCAGCCTAAATCCATCATGGCCAAGTATGTGTTTTCTAATAACAAAAATAAGTCCAACTTTAATTTCACAATACTGTTTGGACCAGCTCAACCACAACGCGATAACATTCTTAAACCAACATTCACATTTATTACAAAAATAACTCAAATCCATCATTTGCAGGAATAACGGCACACCGTGAGATAGTCTCGCCGCCCGGATGCGCCTGACTTTGACGTATAAGGCCACTCATGCGCAACTGTGGGACCGTACGATCATTTTGCTGTCAATCATAGAATGCCTCAGCTTCTCACTGACGTAAAAACTGCAAGTAAATCATATGTGTCATGCGTTTCCCGTTCATACGCTGCCTTGGTTCTGAGTAATTTAATTAATAATTACTAGGTTAGTCCGTGGTTCTGTCCACGTGAGATTTTAATTGACTAAGATTAATGATTAATAAGGCGCCATTTTGCGTAGCTAATATTTGCGTAAGTTAATACTATACTTACTATAAAACAATATTGATACATTTCATATATTGTAGTCCTAGCTACTGGGCCCAATTCTGGGAAAACTGGAATCAACAAAAATACCACAGACTCAAAAAAAAGAAGTAAATAAGCATCGACTAACCAAAAAATTCTATCCGGCTCGAAGGACCAACCTCGAATCTTATTGATCCTTCGAGTCTGGACGTTTTCTTTCGTATAAGTCATTCATTTTCAGGACCGGCTATATTCAAACCTACCTAAATACATAAATAGTCGGTCACTGCAGCAAGTGCGGTGGAAACGTAGCCAGCAATAAGTGAAGATACCGGTCGTCTCCTATTGTTTTCCGATACCAGCCCGATGGCGATACTTTGGACGGGTCGCGTTGTACGAGTACCCGCATATGTAGGTCGCTGCTTGATGGTTCTGTAACGTGGTTCAAGTTTGTGGGGTTATTTATCACATGTTATGGAAACACTGTTTACATATTGCAAGTAGGTTGTGTTGTCATTGTGTTAAATTTTCTAAAAATATTCAATAAACTCTAACGTCAGTCAGAATGGTTTACAATCAAGAAAACACTGAGACGCCCAGATTAATCAAAAATGTACTTTAGCATGTGTGCTTTGAGTCAAGTGTTCCCGACAGTATTATTTGTAGTATGACACTTGTGCGAAAGTGACAGTGGCAGGAATAATGCATAACCAAAGCATGTGCTAAATAATGGTAATTAATTTCGGCTTTAGTAAGCATTCAAAAGTGATGCCATGTTACAAATGATTCTATTGCAAAATTCTTTTTTAGAAATTCTCCTTATGTTATGAGACTACAGCTGAGTCATAATATTTAACTATTTTTTAAATTCCGTATCTAAAGTAGAGCAGCTTAATGTTATATTTTACATATTCGCTATCTAACACGATCGCTATCATTTCTCCTGCACCCAGCAATACAGCAACCCCTAAATAATTCCCTGCACTCCCATTCATTCCATCACTCATATTCCCTACATCTACCACTAAGTTTTCTAACTTATAGCCCAAGTGTGAAGTTAAATGCAAGACGAATAAGACTCATTGCTCGGCTAGTATATTCCACGTAGCTTTGGGATGCAAACCGATAAATGTATAGGATGGGGTGGGCTTAGTGAATAAACATGAATGAGTACACTGGCGGAACGAAAATTTACTCCCGAATTCCCGAAGCTCGATTGTTTGGAATATTTTGGTGGAAATTTTGATGGCAGTGGCCGCGTTTTCTGTTACTTAGGATCAAAATATTGAAAAAAAGAAGGGTTTTAATAAACTTAAAATTCTTACTTCGTGGAATAAGATGTGGTCTTAAAATGTCTTCGTGGTAAAAGCTAAATTTAACGTAAAATTTAAGGTTCGCTAACTTCTAAAATGGGGAATACTTTAAAGGCGTATAGAATTTGTTAAGCATTTTTATAATATCAGAAAAAGTGCACCTTAATACATTTTTACCACATGAGTAAATAAATTCAAAAATAGAACACAGAAGCCTCCATCACATATTCATGGCGCAATCGCCAAAAAATTTACGATATCGAAAAGGAAAATATCGGTTACGTTCACCGAACAAAAAAATTAAGCTATACCCCAATTTTTGGCCGACATTGTATCAGCTCATTCCTCGGAAGACAGGCCTCACTCAATATCTCGGATATTGTTGGCGAAAATGAGTATTTATGTCATCGTTTGTATAAAATGTACTGCAATGTGGCTCGAAAGCGTTTTTCCTGCGATCTCGCCTCGCTTTGTTTATTGAACAAACTTTAAGGATATTTCTTCGCTTTTCCTCTTTTCTTCTTGAGGTTATTTCGGCTTCTCTTATTGGATTCATGAATTCGGAACAAAGTGTATCAAGTCGTTTATCAGTTTGTTTCCTACCTGTTTTTGTGTGGAAATGTTTTGGGGAGCATCACTTACGCAGTATGAATTTTCTTTTCTTTATTTTGCTTGGGTTACAAATTGATGAAAGAATAGGTATCCATCGAAACATTCTAATCATTGTTTTGGTCTACATATTATACTCAAGTACTTACCAAAAGAAATGAACATTACAGTGACTGTGGCTGTGGGTGCTATTACGCCATTCAAAATAAAACAATATTATAAATAAAACAATGATCAACAAATTAACTCCATTGACCTAAATACCCAGCTATTTCTATAACAACTTTCTTTTACACCTAAACATTAAATAAGCAATATTAAACACTACCGGGGGTCTAAAACTAACACATAAATTTCAATTCCGACCATTAAAACTAGAAAGAAACACGATAATATTGTTTTGTATTAATATTGTATGTGTTTGGTGTACCCCCTGGACAGACAGACACGCATTGTTTCAAGTATTCATAAAGTGACATAAAGTCACCTTTGACATCGGGCACACTTTCTATGCCATGATCTCCGTTAGGTGAAGTGCCATCAATCGCGTCTGTTTTTGGTCTTATAGCATACAAAACTCTCAGATCTGTGACTGGATTTGTGAATTACTTTACAGATGATGTCAATTTCCCACCGTTTTGGTATGCGTTAAAATATCTGTTTGTAAGGATATCAAAAAACACACGAAAAGCATCTTCAAATAGATTGTTTTGCATATTCTTTGGTCCGTCCGGGAAATGTGGTTACACTGCCACTACGTATCTGCCATAGGTAGGTAACAAAGATGTGAAATTACCAGCAGTCAATCAACTCGTCCTTTCGTGGTCTACTACTGGACATAGGCCCCTCCCAGGCGGCGCCGCAACACACATTATTTAACAGAATAATAGAGCCAAAATTCTTCCAGAATTCCAGATAGGAGTCAGCAACTGACATTTACTGAAGTACCCATCTATCACGTTCAAATAGTTTCGCCACACGAACGTTCAGAAACAAAACCTATCACATTATGCAGACTCGCGGCCTGTCATAAAATCACGAATACCATAGTGGTATGATTAACACGTGTAGGGTGGGACAAGTCATTGGCGGAAGCGGGCAGCTAGTAGGAAAATGATAAATCATGATCTGTCGAATGACCGTTTTGGTCGAGACGCCATTGTTTAACTATTGTGTCTACTTCGTGGACAGATCATGGTATAAGCAAGTTTTTAATATAAAATATGCTTTCAGAGAACAGAAGAATACGTAAAATGTGGTGTTTTGGGCCTTTATTTCGGTTTAGTTTCTTGAAGTTGTAGGCGATGTATCTGTGCTTACTAAGATGTTGCCGTAATATAACTTTAATGTAATCAACACGCAGAGGAACAACTCTGGCTAGTTAGGTTTTAACAAGTAAGTACGTTTTTAAATGTAAGTACTAGACTCTGTACTCACTTGACTGTGCAAGGGATACAAAGGGTAAAGAACGTCTTTTACCATTAGCTACTTAATCTATCTGTGTAAATGAATTACCTTTGAAGTAACCAATAATAAAGACGACCTTAATACCAGCAGCTAACTTCTCGCCTCGCTTGGTCAGATACGATACAAACCCAAATGTGAAGTTTTAAAATAGGTAGCAAAAGATGACATTTTAAAACTCGCTACTTTTCCCTCCTTACACCACCCCACCAACATACCGACTGCTGCGAACAAAGATGGCGTCCTTACATAAAAACTGTTTAATCGTAACTCGGCACTGGCTATCGCGATCTGAACATATTACCATATATTAATCCAATAAGGGATTGAAGCGATCAATTTATCTACATTACGGCTCGCGGGACCAAGCCGGAGTAAGGTGCTAACTTGCACCAACTTATGGCCCTCCATTAGACCGTACAACGCGTTTAAGGGTTAATATTGGGTGCGATTCGATCTTTATTTATTTGAATTGTTTCCTTTTATGTGATTTTTTTTTAGAATTAAATCTTTTTGTGTGAATTAGTTGTAAGTCTTGTGGTACGTAAGTTATCGCATAATTAGAATATGGTTTGTGTGAGGTGCATCTTAATCAATCAATCAATCAGCAGTGGGGATATTATATGCTGATGATGATGATGATGAGGTGGATCTTTAAAGGTTGCTGCAAATCAGTTTTTCAGGCTGTTATATTTCAAATAAAAAAAAAGGTCTTTGTAGCATTTTCACTCTTTTCCGTGCTGCGTTTTTAGTGCTAATCCGTAAAATAAAATTTATAATAAGGTACTCATAATTAAATTATGATAACCAATGAATGGGAGCCTATGTGGCAACACATTCATGTAATCTCAACAACCATAAGACCAAAGGCTAAAACGTACACTCTAGTCATGTAATTCAGTATCAAAACAAAGGAGAAGTTCAAACTTACGAGTTACGACAATCATTCGTTGGGCAGTTTATAGACTTGTAGGGTTCGCGTGGGCCGCGGTCAGCCGCAAGCCTAATTACGTGCAAATAAAAAAATAAACGTATTCGTTAATATATTGACATTCCCAATTATTCTGCGAGTAGTCACATACAAAAAAATTGTTGTGTTGACATTCGACATTAATTAACAATTGTTAGTAAACTATCCAACTGCACAAACTTTTTTGACTTCTCGTTTTTGTAATTTAATGTGTTGGTGAGCCTGTACCTAGCTATAATTTTAATTAGCTTATAATTATACTTAATCAAAGGTACTACTAAATTAGTAGACTTCGCCCCTAATAATACTGACTATTATTTTCACCACAAGAAGAAAAAACCGATCAAGGGAATTGCATACGGCACACATTAAAAACGTAACTTACTCACATCACAAAACAACTGTATAAAAGTCATAATGTCCATATTGTTACTCGTAACGTAGGTGACACCTCGGCCTTGACATTAGCGAGCGAGTGAATGACTGAACGGAGTGAACTCATTCATAAGTTGAGTGAATGGGACGCACCTACGCATCCGGCCGGCAGTGCACGGGTTACGACCGAAGGACCAAAAATGTGGACGCGATATTTTTCAACCGGATACCTATATGAAAAGGTTTCTTTTTGCGTGAACTGTGATAATGAAGGTTGGATATACATTGAGAAGATTGAATAAAAACTTAATAGCTTTTATTTCGTCCTAAATATTAGTATAAAAATAGATTAACACAATATTTTCTGGCCCATTTGCTGGTGGAGTGTCCGACGTGTCCCATCACCTGCACTATAGAACTCTTTTGGCCCTAAGAGTTTGAACAGACGTGCCCTCGATACAAAAAAAGAAAACCATCTTTTATAAATCATGATCTGTTGAATGACCGATTTAGTCGAGATGCCATTATTTAACTATTGTGTCTACTTCGTGGACAGATCAAGGGATAACATATCTATGTTATGTGTTAAATTGAGTATTTACTTACCGTCTGTTTAAAGATCACCTATTATTTACCTGTATACCCCATACTTATTACACGCCTGACTGTACTGGATAAATATTTATGAACCAAATAAGGCTAAACAAGTCTTTGTTAGCGAAACCTCTTTCGGACCTCTTAACCTTGACCGGCGGAAGGTTAAGCACAGTCGGAAACTCCGCTTAACACGCAACTTGACTTATATGAATCATTTATTGGTTCAGAACTTGAGATGAATCACTGTTTGGATAAAAGGACCAATTTTCTCCGATTAGGTAGTTTCCCTAAAACTTTTGACTAGCATTGAAAATACTAAGACTGCCGATGTTGGTCTAGTGTTTAAAAGCGCGACTGCTGGGTGTGAAATCCAAGTTCGATTTACAGTTCGGGCAAAGTTTCTATTAGGAATTCACCAGTTTGTATTTGTGCCTAGTTTAAGGGCACTAAGCTATTATATAAGACTTAGAAATAAGCGATGAAACATAAGGTGGCCCCATAAATATCTGCCTTACCGATCACGAAATACAATCGTGTTGAAAACACTAAGACCTTTTCTTAAGAAGAAAAACTACAAGCAATTTTCCAACAGCTCAATAAAAACATGAATCGCATCTTACTTTTCTTCTGACGTAATTCTCCATAACTATTAGCATGAGAGATATAACACAACCAAGTGAAAGTGTCTCTTTAATATTCAAAGCAATCAGAGTTAAAGAGACTTCTGTATTTAGTGGGGTGTGATGTGGTGCCGCGAATGCGATCGTGAGTCACATTTTTGCTAACATGTTGGTTTTTGTTTATTGTTTGTTGGAGCGTGGAGCCAATGTTGGGTGTTGGTGACAATGTTTCGGATATGCGTACAGATTTTAGATCTATAAAGTTCGACGGCGTTAAGGTAAACATTACAGTTAATTTAATGAAGAATGAGACACAGCCCTCCTCTCAATGAGAAGGAATGGGCTATAATCCACCACGCGGGCCCAGTGCGGATTGGTAGATGTCACATGTCTTCGGATTTTAAATTGAAGTGAAAAAAAAAACAAAAGCATAGCATAGCCAGAAACATACTCTTCATGAATGGGACCTTACTCGCCCTAAATTAACCTTTAATCCTAAAATGACAACCCGAATGGCGCAGCGGTATTGAGGCTGCCTTACGTTCTTAGGGTCCCGGGTTCGAATCCCGGTAGGAGCAAATGTTTGTGTGATGAACATTTGTTTCCGAGTCATGGATGTTTATATGTATAATAAGTATGTATTTACAAACAAAAAAGTATCTATGTAGTATATCAACTATTTAGTGTCCACGACACAAGCCTCGTTGCTTAGTGTGGCACTAGATGGCGCTGTGTGTAATGTCCAGCGATATTTATTTATTATTTATTTATTTATTTATTTAAAATCACTCATTAAAAACCCCCATCAATTTCCTATCATCATTCACAAAAGACACTCGTACCTAGCTGTATATAAGTATGTAAATATTTCTTAATTACGACTGATATAAATCTTGAGTTCGGACTGATCGCGTTATTACTAGCTTAGTGGTTTTTCGACAGGCATTAATGAATATGCGAGCTTGATTAGACTATACTGTGGGTTATTAGTAGGGGGACTACGTACGTGTGTTGTTGTGGGAATGTCCGGGGCACTCATTCCTATATTAAGTACCTTATAAAAAATATCCCAAAGTTCCTAAAGGTAGTATTAAAAATGAGTATTTTATCTGATGGCCTCGACCTCTAATGAAATGTTACGATTCAGAAGTTTTTCTTCTTTTAAGTATAAGAAAGCATGCTTTTCGATTAGGTTTTCACTATTGTTTGATATTTTTCCAATCTTTTGCAGACTCCCGCTGAATTGGTGAGCCCTGCATAAACTTGTCCTAAAACAAATATTTGCGAGAAAGTGAACCTTTATGTTCCTAGCCTTTTTTTTCGGATGGGAAATCATCAAAAGAGTCCCGCTCTGGGCGAAGCGGGTGGAGTGTCAGACTGATTCAGGGCCGCGGTATCTCTTTCGAACAATCCCGCAGCCCCGGCAGGCCATTGGACTTTGCGAACCCCTTCCGGTGTGCTGACATCTCTTGAGGCGCGCGTGGAACACGAACGCGCCGTCGACACGGCCTCTTGTCATAAGACGGACGGACGGCGAGCATCCACAAGTCCGAATATATTTCTAGCCTTGATTGTACTTGATTGAATGAATATCCCGATTCCCAAGTCGTCTTTCATCAGAGTCTTTTAGTCTGTAAGCACCAACTCAGGTGCACCACTTGCATACACTTTGGGGATACACTTCAATATCGGTTGGTCGGTGTAACCATCGACTAAACCTATACAATCTCGCTTTAGGGATGTTTTGGTACATTGTGTCCCACTTCTAGGCTTCTTTCGTTTCTCCTTTCGAATGGGCTTTTCTCAGTTTTATCTTACGTGCATAAACTCACGCCTTCACATCACTAAATCCTAGAAATTGTTTGTATCGCTTTTAAGAAATATCTTTTCGTATCACAATTACTGGTCCTCCTAGTTCCGTGCAATCATTACAGCGGGCGACGCATGGAGCGTTAACTAGTTATGCGCATCGCGCTTACGTCGTCCATCACCGTCCTTCGATATTATGCTGCTTTGTTTGATGCTCCAGCATTTTTAATTATTTACTCATCGGATCGCGATTCCGGGAATTCCTGATGAGCACTAATAATAATAGCTTTTGGTCCTACTGGCGCCAAAAATTTAGTGACAAATGTCACAAAATGTGACAGATGTGGATGGCGCAAGATTTTTTGGTCCTACAATCCAGAGGCCTCTGTCAATGAGCCTAAGCCTGAACTCTCATTTTAAGTTAGACCCAATAATGAGATCTGGAGACCTAAAATGGCCGATTTAGCAGAATCATAATAGGATAACAATATGAATCAACTTAAAATTCTTAAAATGCTGATAGACGAAGTAATTATCACGAACGGTCACTTTATGAACATTTTACGAATTGTAACGTAATTCACATTATTATCCTATTATGATTCTGTTATAGCGGAAAGCACGTTAAGCAGTTGGTCCCGGTTGTCACTTGTAGATCTTTGACAGTCGTTACAGGTAGTCAGTGGCCCAAAAAGTCTGACAACCAGTCTTACCAAGAGGTACAGTATTATCCAGAACTAACTGGCATCCTGGCAACCTATCTGACTTCCACAATGTCAGATAGGCAGTCGATTCATGTAAAATACTCGTATTCAGCTGCATCCGGTTAGACTGGAAGCCGACCCCAACATAGTTGGGAAAAAATAATAATTAAAAAAATTAAAAAAAACCGACTGCTTAAAAATAACTAATAACTTTAAATAAAAACTGAAAAGAAAAAAACAAGTTCAGGAAACAGGACATATTGACTACAACTGCAGTCGGGACCCATATTGGATGTAATGATTTTAGTCTAGATTATTTAATGGGTCCCGACTGTTGCAGTCAATATGTCCTGTTTCCTGAACTTGTTTTTTTCTTTTCAGTTTTTATTTAAAGTTATTTTTTATGCAGTCGGGTTTTTTAATTTATTTTTTTTATTTTACACTTTTTAGTTACTTAGATATATGATTTTAAAATCCTCATGATGAGCCCTTGATCGAGCCGTTCAGGAGCGTGCGGAGCGTGCCAAACATTTGAATTTGGCGCCAAAAATCCGCCATTTTGTTTCTTTTTTTATTTTGATATACCCAGTGTCACTCTCACAGTAAATACAAATCTAACGACACCTTTCAAGCTAAAATCCATCGAGGCGCAGATTGGCTGCAGAGCGTGCCAAACAATTATACATACATACATAGTAAGTACTACATACTCTCGAAAAACATAACCCTCCTTCTGGCGCAGTCGGGTAAAAAGGTTAGGCAGACAATGATGATATAGCAGCCATTTTAGGCCCCCAGAATTATCATTAACGATACATTATTAATTTATTAAGCTAGTGCAACGTAATATGAAGCCATAAATAATTCTTCATTATGCAGTCTGCCAGGTCTAATAAAAAATTGTCAACAACTTTTCAAAAGACCGCAGATACGCATAACCTTTGGTGCACATTCATCAATTACACTACTATGAGTGCGTGCGAAGACCATATTTATTACCTGGGCGAGGGGGCAGGGGTGCAGGGGGTATAAGCAGGGGTAATTAAAACCGGGTTGCATGCAGCCTGGCTCACCCTTCCGACATAGCTTCCTTTACGAGAAGTTCAGCGTTCATTCGGACAGCTACGGGTAACTGGTGCATTGGAAATATGCTTTTATTTCTATTTATCATATGGAGGAAACGCGTTTGACTTGCCGTTTGCAAATGAAGCTTGACGGTATTTTTCTTGTTTAAAGGAAGGTTTTTTGTTGTTTGGATCAGAGATGTGTTGGTCTGTGGCGAATTAAGTAGATAACTATTTTATTTGGTAAGCTTTAAAGTAAACGTATATGTATTCCTCGTTATCATGAACACTGCTCTTTTATTCAGTGCGTTCTAAAAGTTCATAGATTTGTTGAGCTCATTACTTTGGAAGATTTCAGTGACAAGATTCATGAATCCCAAAGCATTGCATGTGAGGCGTCAGTCTTATCAATTTATTGTTCCACTGACTTATTTTACCACCTCTAAAAGACTACATAAATCCGCCGACAAACAAGCACTCAAACAAAAACAGAGCAAAACTAACGAAATCCCAATGAAACCCGACCCGATTGACACTCATTATTGTCTTCAACCGCTCAACCTCACCCAATTTGCGTGCAACTGGTTCAATGCAAGAAAAACGGTGCGTCTGCGCAGTGTGTATAATTTAGCGCCATAAAGGATCCCGCGTGATGACAGCGCAGACTATGGCGAACCGCGAAAATTACCAATTTTATGATCCGAAATTACATATAGACCGTATTGTGGTACAGTTAGAAATTGGTCTTTCGGTACAAATCTGGTCCTTATTGGATGGTAATAAGAGTATGAAGGTCTTATAGTGGTTGTAAAGACGTTTGCCGGAGTGCGTTCGTGTCATGAAACCGTTGACTGATTACTTTTGATTGACGGCCACTCTTGTTCGTCTGTTTGTACGTCTGGTGTCAGATTACTATATCGATTACACCAAGCTTTATTCCCTCTTACATATTTTATTGGATCATTTTAAATTGGTTGAAAGTGTAGGTGTTGGGGTGACCATTAAGATTTGAACCAGGGAAGTGAGTTTACGAGGTTGTAAAACACAACCTACGTGGTTTTATTTATATTTTATTGGTTTTGTGGGTGTTGTGTTTATTTATTGGCGAAAATAAGACGACCATAGTTTGAATATCTTATCCTAATAATGTTGGTCAGAATTGAGATAACAAGTTGTGTATTACAGGCTACTCTTACTTGTTTTAAGGGCTGATAAACCTATATTAGTATGGCTATACGTTTATTGTCTATCTGTCATAATTACATGCCTATGCAATAGCTACTTGATTAAACAAAGATTGCGAATGACCTCTCGAACTTATGCCCTCTGGAACGTATGTCCTCTCGTTTGCCATCCAGACAGGGCCATTTAAAGACTCTATCTAATCTTTTTACTTAAATACAATCAAAAGAGCGATGAACTGATGTATATACCTGCTACACTTGCACCAAAACAGCAACAAATAAAATATGGCTAAAGTTGATCGCAAAATCGTCAATGTAGAGTTTGATAGATTACTGTGGAGCCCTGCACTTTTCTACTACTTCGCCCGAAGGCTGTATTTTGACATAAACAATTTGCAAGGTGCACCAACCTGATTCTTTGCTGGCCACCTCCTGTCTTGCTCTTTGTGCAGTTCCACCTGCACTTTGAAGGACTTACCAAACTACTATAACCAACGCTGTCAATGTGGTAGAGTTCTTTCTGGTCGAACCTAAATTAACATTGACGAAGATCCCCCTGATGCAACGGTTGAATATTTGTGGGGTCCAGAATTCTCTTTGTTTGAAATTATTCGGTCAGGAATTCTTTACGTGAGCATTAAGGGATAGACTACTTACTTGTTGCTTTTTGTTTCGGGGATTGCCCCCATGGCTAACTATTGAGGAAACTAAGAATAACACTTGCCATCTTTGTAAAATTGAGTTCCTACCGTGTGGTCCTTTCGTACTAAGGAAGGACCTAAATTAAATTAGGCATGTTTGTATTTTTTGCGTTTATTTTGTTTGCATTGGGCAACATACAATTTCAAATAATATTCAAATGACATTCGAAGTTCTAATTTACCAGCCATTCTATTATTCTCATAACAAACAAAAGGACCAGAAAAGCATGCAAGGCATGTTGATCCGTTGATCCCGGCTGTCATTTGTAGATCTATCCGAAAGTCTGACAACTAGTCTTACCAAGGGGTATCGTATTACCAAGTACTAACTGGTGTGTTGGGAAAAGGCTATAAAGGCAGATAATGAAAAAAAGGACCAGCCGCCAAAAAAAAAAGATTTACACGAGTTCATTAACCTCTAACCCTCAAACGCGGGGCGATTAAGTCGCAATCAAATGTTGCCAACATGTCAGGAATCAACATAAACTGTGTTGATTATGGTAAGATCCGATTTTTTTGAACTTATCATACATATTAAAATTTATGATGATAATAATCGTGTGGTACCTACCTATATTTAGCTTTATATAGCTGTGGAGCTACTCAGCGGGGGACGGATAAAGATGATGGTTTATTGTGAGGCTTGACGTTGGGGTACGCGTTTGTGATGATGATGATGGCAACACTGTGTAACACTTTGGAGACTATTACTTTTTTGTAGTACTTATTTACATAGTAAATTATTTAAACTCAGTACGTTGGTCTAGTGAAAAAAAAAGAATTTATAATAAAAAGAATAGCGGATACATGTTCTATGACATTTTTGCTGGAATTTTGCTGAAAAAAATTAATGATAACCCACAATTTAAAACATGAAAATTAAATCTTAAAGATTGTAAAATTAAAAAAATACTTATCAGGTAAGGCAAATAAGAAGTAGGTAGATGAAAACTACCTGTAGGATAGGTGATTTACTAAGTTTACTTACCTACCTATATTATTTTGTTGTCTACTTCTTATAATTTTAATAATTTATTACCCAAATCTTCAAAATAATTCATCGCACATCTTAATAATATTATTAAAAAGAAAATGCACTACCTAGCTGATTCGTTGAACTTCACACTTTGTTTAAAATGTTTTATTTATGCTTCTATTCAGACGTTGCCATAATTTTTGTATTTTATGAAATTATGACAGTTGCTGTGAAGTTGTTTAAAAATGTCTATAAATAATTTGTTTTTTTATTTAGTGGCATGCTATCGATTTACATAAATATGTAGCAAGTATACTGTAAAGTATAATGCGATATCTACTTACTAGTTGATAAGTAAATAAAGAGTTGAAATATTATGGAATTGTAGGTAGTATTATTTATTGATATATTAGTAATATTATAGACAGTATTTTGAAATATCTGACATGCATTCATTCAGATATTTTAAATTATTTACCTACTTAAGGTTTTATGAAAACACGTTTTTAAAATACAATCTAATACTATTTGATTATTACTTTGTAAGTATGGAGGTAGACACAAAGTAGCAAGTGACCATTGTAAATATTTTTACTGCATTGTTTATCTACCGTGATGCTAGTTTTTGAATAATGTTATTGATTTTAGCTGTAGACCCCATGGAAAATTGTTTTTTTACGGAAAAATAAAACCAACAAATACTCAGTTCCAGTTTTATACAGAGCTGTGAGATGATGTCCCAAAGTGCTTGAAGTTAGTGGGTAGGTATCATTTAAGATTTATACAAGGGGAGCAGAAGAGAGCAGGTAGGACCTGTTTCCTTGGACCGAAGGACCAACACCACATGAACTTAAAAGCAACTCAATAAAAACCTCACACTTGACTCCTTAAGTTTATCAGAACTTCGTCAAAATTGTTCGTAAAAACCGAAAATAGCCACAATCTCTACTTAATAAGCGAACTTAAACGAGAATAAAATTAAATTGACGAAAAAATAATCGGATTTTTACGATTCCGATCGTAAAATTACGCGTGTTTCGGGTTATTATTGAAATGTTACGGTTTTTTCGAATTTCGTCTTTATTCGTATGACGATAAAGTGCTATGTAAAGGAATATCGTGCTATGTAAAAGTAGCCGGTAATGTTATGTGAGAACATAATGGAAATATGAGATTTTTATGGTGTAACGTGTTTTAGGAAAGAACAGTGAATGTGCAAACTTTTTTTATTATTATTGCGTGCATCTAATGAATCTTCTTTGTACTGAAATATATTGAAGATCGTTTGATGGCTATAAATAAAAATAATAAACAAAATTGTCAAATTCGTTATTAAAATAGACACAATTTAACAGAAAGGTGAACCTTCCTAAATATTCATTGTCAAATAGGTAATCAAAATCAAATAAAGTTTCCATTTCATTTGATTTATCTAAAAATCTCAACTAGGTCACTGCCTTTCTCTGATGGTCTACTTAGAAGGTAGTTCATTGTTTTCTTGTAATTAAAAATAAAGTTTAGATAAATACCATTTTAATTTTTTTACTAACTGTGCAGGTGAAAACTAAAATATTATTTTTTATGTTTCTAGCCACCAAAATTAAAACAGTGTAATGATAATAATTAATTTGTAAACTAGGATAACTCGTGTAATTATTAAAAATATAGTTAAGCAGAAAAATCACCATTGAAACAACAAAAATCAGTGAAACAATCATTCAAACATCAATTCACAAAAACGTATTATACAACAATATAAAATAATAAATCAGAAATGAATTCATAATTAAAATAATGATTTTAATAAGTAACGTAGGTTACAATCGTAAACGAAAGTGAGTTAGCAGCGGGCAAAAAGGTAAAAAGGCGGCGCGGTGCGGTGGGCGGGGGGCGGGGGGCGGGGCCTAGTCGCCGCGCCCCGCGAGCGGGACGGCGACACTGCACGCGCGCCCGCCTGCACCGTGCCTGCAAGGTCACGTCAGGCCCACTGACTTTTTGCAATGTTTTGACATGTTCATATTTTTTTGAGGTTGGTATTTTTATGTTATTTTTTTCAGGTTAGTCAAGTATAGGTACTTGACTAACCTATTTACATTTTTGTTTTTGAGGAAATTTAAGTTCGGCTGTTTTTTATTAGTTTAGGATAGTTTCGTAAATAAACTTAATTATTTATGTTAGTCAAAGTTTAAAATAGTACTTTAAATAATAATTTTACTGTGAAACTGGTTTAATAAAGATGCAGGATTCAGGTAATGATAATTATAGATTTTTACGTCAATTACAGATCACAAAATTAAAGTAAAGTTACCTACTTAAAACTTAATTCAATACCGATACAATATCTACAATAACAATCATTTAAATTTACAAGATCAATCACAGTAAGAATGCAGTACGTTGCAAAAAAGCAGTTGCATCTTATCACGGATGGACGTTTGATTGAGTGCACTAGTTCCGTTCTGTGCCGCGTGGCGCTGTCGTCAGCGGGCCGCCTCTCCGCGCGTCATTCCGGCCGCGGCGCGCGACCCAACCGCATCGCACCCGCGCTCGCTCTCGCCCGCGTAAACACGCCACGATACACGCGCAAACGATCCAATGACATGTTCACGTGCTGTGCCAAATATTGTGACCAGTTAACTTAGTGCCAGTTATAAGTGTGAAGTGACCCCAACCTGTGCGATTTCAGTTCAGTAAGCATTGTCAACGTATTTGCTCGACCGGCACACCGTCGCTGTCCATCTGTTCAAATACGTCTGATTTGTTTAAGTTTACTATTGATGGATTGGAAAGAGGTTCAACGACATCGTACTTAGTGTTTGATGTGCTGAGGAATTCGTTTCACGTATTTCGAAAACAAATAGAAGTTTAGAAAACAATGGTTATATGAGAGGGTCCCGAGTGGCATTGCTTGCTTAGGTGCTCGTAGTGACAGGTGGAGCGGTGTTCTTATTGTCTGTCAAATAAGAATATTCATTGGAAAACGAAGGTGAGCATACTTTTAGTATACATGCCAAACAAATGCTAACACTATGTTTAAATTTTTTAACGCTTTTTAACTAACATTTCACGCATTTTAAACTGCTTCTTTGAAAAACATGTCCGGAATTTAGTATATTTAGATGGAGTAGATAGTTTAGTGTAGAACTGTTAAGTTTCACAATGCGTGGTGGGCATTGAAAACTTTGTGACGTCTGCTGAATAACTGAATTCAGTGAGGATGCGGCGACGGCCCGCGACGGTACTGTGCCGGCCGGCTGCTGATAGAATATGCTGTAACAAAGGAATAACTAAATGAATATGCTGTAAAGTGTTATGTAAACACTTTTCAGTGTGAATAACCATGTTTTTTATTCTCCGGACAGGCTTAGAGCATTGTTGCGTAGTTACGGAAAGAGTTTCAAGAGACTGAAAGGAGTCGAATAAAGTTTATAAAAAGTTATTGAGGATATTCGGACTTTTAAATGATTGACAGAGCTATTTTATAAGAAAAATAATGTATACGTATGAAGGTAAATAAAAAACAAATAAATGAGAAATTTAAATTTGACAATTTGATTTTACAACACCAAAAAATGTTTTAATTCGGAAGTTATGAATGCTCAACAAGGTTTAAGGTGCAAGAATCGCCAAAACGATATTTAAAGTAAAAATTGGGAAACCAAATAAGAATTTCGTTTGTAATTTAAATTTAAGTAAATAATAAAATACTTGCTGTTTTCAAGAATTAATTAATTAACCAGCTTATGTCAAGATAGATTTGGGAGATAAAAACGAATGGTTGAAAAACCTGCATCGAACCCTGAAAGCTGCATCATAAACGTTCCTCAAGTCAAGTTGACCCTTCATACAAGTTACATAACTTGAAGAAAACTTCTGCATTACTTTTGCCTCTAAGCCTTAAAGAACAGAAAAAGTATGAAACCACAAAATAAACGTCCAATATTTTTGCATCCACTAGCGTCCTTTTCCCCAGTCCGCCATCTTTATTTTTGTAAAGCAATGCACACAGTCGTCATTTTAAATAGTCGAGAGGCGCGCGCCCCAAGCGTCTGCAACGCGTCTATGCCGGGAGCGAGGGGGAGGGGGGCGAGCGTGCGGGGCAGGGGCGGGGCGCTAGAGCGGGACGCCGCATCATAAACATTGTGTACATAAAGTCGTTTTGGAAAACGCAATATGCCTAATGCATTTTTGAAGGAATGTGATGAAAAACTTGGAAGAAAAGCAAATTTTTTGGACGGGTTTTATAAGAAAAGATAAGAAAAAAAAGTCGTCTATTTCTCCTCATATTTAAAGTAAATAAGATTAAAAGAATTAATCAAAAATGAAATGCACTTGTATTAGTTCTGTTGTATGTTCTAATTAAGTAGGTACTTTAGATACTGGAGTATCTTACAAAAACGACTACCTAAGTGCCTGACATGCGGGTATTTAAATATTCCATTGATCCATCTATCCATTCAATTGTACTCAGTAACCCTTAAGTAATTATAATTTAGTGTAATATAAGCAACGGCTTTATTAGTGAGCAATTATTCAATAATTTTATGATTTAAGAAGTTCATCTAATATTTTACTCAGTTGTCGTAAAATTATAACAAAATTAAATGGGTAAGTACAACCTTTTTATGATTAATGAATAAGTAAAAAATATTTATTCAGAATCAAGAAGTAAAATACCAACAATATGAATCTTAAAATAAACAAGATTCTATTCTAGAAGTTGATGAGTGGCATGTTTTTAAACCTGTAAAGGTTTTCTACATGGTAATCAGTCCCTGATACTATTAAGTACTTACTGAGTAAGTTTTTTTTGTTTCATTAAAACTGTTTATACTGGTATTCTCCCACTAGCATAACTTATCACCTCAACCATGGCAAACTGGTCAACAGCTTAGGAAATGTGGTCCTTCGAGGCGCTTTGCAAATAGGTAACATCTGTTAACATGACAAAATTCTCCATAGGGTTGCAATAAACTGATATAACTCATTAAAATCTTTATAAGAAAATAATTATTTTACTAACCCATTTTACTAAAAAAAGAAAAAATAGAATTATCTCATCTGCCTACCCCTTTCCCGACTACGTTGGGGTCGGCTTCCAGTCTAACCGGATGCAGCTGAATACCAGCATTATACATGGAGCGACTGCCTATCTGACCTCCATAACCCAGTTAGTACTAGATAATATGAAACCCCTTGGAAAGACAGGCAAAAACTAGTAATCAATATTCAAATTATAAAAAGGTTAGACGTAAGAACGATTGACGCAAGTGATGTTACCTGACAATCAAATGTCATAAATAATAATACAATAGACGTCAATAATTAAGCTTTATTGCTAATTTCGCAATCACGAATGACACTGATTAATTATTGATTGAAAACGAAGCAATTTGTAATTACGATATGCAGAATAGAAAATTTATGGGAGAGTTGCATTTGCATTGTTTGTATTTCTTTATATATTATTTTTATTGGCAAATCATGTTTTAACATTGGTTCTTAAGCTTTTAGGCAAACATTTTGAATTGGTTTACAGTTGGAATTATTTATTTTACTCTAATTTTTATATGAGAAACTATTGATTGAGATTTCTATAGCACGCATATATTGTTAACAATTTTAATTTGGTCCTTTGAGCCCAGAAGAAACCTCAAATAATATAACAAAGCTGAAATACACCAACCAACGATATCTGTGACCAATGGTTTTTGATCATTAATTACATTAATTAAATTGTATTTTTCCGGGGTACCAATTTGGTACCCCGGAAAAATACAAATCTGTAAATAGCATTGTTATTGAAGCTTACGCTCAAGTTTGTATTTTGCCCGTAACCTATTTATTTTTTAAACATTCGCAACTAATTTTCAAACAAAATAATATTGATTCCCATCTTAAATGGGTACTCCTAACACGAAACCTATCAGTTATGGATATAATACTAAACAATTTGAACCCGACATTTTGAATACGACAAGTTAAAATTTATAGATGCCATGTGACGCGACATCTGCTAGATATTCCAGAACTTTGACTTGTTTATGACCGAGAATTTATTATATTTACGGTTCATTTTTTAGGGATTCAATTATAATAATATTTCTTATTTTTGGTATTATTACGAGAAAATGTTTCTCTTGTAAATCAGATGAAGAATCGAAATTTATTGTGGCAATTTTGAATTGGAGACTAAAGACCAAATATATAGTTTCTATAAACAAAGTTAGCTTGAAATATCAAACCCGCGTCACCTACCTGTCACCTGATTCATAGAAAAATCGAAGAAAGCTTTTCTGTGACGTTTTGTTCCCATCGGTCCGTAAGCTAAAAGTCAAACAGAGAGAGAGATAGTAACCTACCGATACCTGTCAGTAAGTTATTGAAAATGGCCGTAAGTCTCTCAAATTGTAGGTAAACTAAGATGAGTTTGCGACTAGATTTCTAATGACAAAAATTGGCCTTCTGGTTGAGATTAAAACCACGCCATATGTAATTAACCGAAATAAGTTTTCATTTCATGAAAAATATCAATGCGAAAATGTTTTATAGACTGCCAACATTTTTTTTCAAACAAAGAATATTGTTTCACATTAATTACTATACTATAGAAAGCTTCTGTATATAATATTTAATAAGACAAGCTGCTTGCAACTGAACTTATTTTAGACTCCATTAACTTAACTCGTCTGTTGTAACCATTATCTGCAATTAGGTACCTACCCCCAGGACATCTGTCGCAATGCCATTTTTAAGTTCAATTTTATTTTCCGAGTCTATCGCTCATGCATTTTATATTCAGAATATTAAAAACGTCATCATAATTTACATACAATAAAAGTAATTTATCAAGCATTTTTTATTGTTTGTGTTGAGACACGTTTAAAAGTGGTTTACTTATTTATAATATCTCTGTCGTCATCATGGTCATATCATTTCTATTCTTCTTGCTACAACTAGGTAGGTAGATAATTCAACTGATTATTTGGCCATTCGTTTCTTCCAAAGTTGTAGCAATTTTCATAGCTTCAGCTCGAGGTCTATTCTAAATATTTTCTAAGTATTAATTATATTCACATAAATTATTCAAAATATTAGGTATATTCACATAAATTCTTCAAAAAATATTCAAAATACTAGGTATATTCACATAAATTCTTCAAAAAATATTCAAAATATTAGGTATATTCACATAAATTCTTCAAAAATATTCAAAATATTAGGTTTACCTATTTACATAAATTCTTCAAAAATATTAGGTATATTCACATCAAATCGGCATTTTACTTGTCCATCCCGCACTTGCACTTGCGCCCTCGCGGTGAAATCCGGTCGCTCCCTCTTACAGACGACATTTCTCCCAGCAGTGGAAACCAGCACCCGATAAATTTCAGAAGCTAGGTGCACGGTTCCAATAGCTGGTGTTCTAGGAAAAATACTCGACGAGAGTTCTGTTTTGTCAAGTCAGAAAAACATCTAATCGTACCTACAAGAATATTGATGTAATCACACACGGTGGCCGTTAATTTCATAATGAATGTGACCGATTCCTTTGTATTAATACCAACCACAATAGTAGGCAATGAAGACAGACACTGAGTCAAAAATTTTTGGAAAGGAAAACTAGAATAAAGTACAGAGATCTGTTAATTCATTTTAGGTCACCTACTCAGTCTACTCACCTCCCATAAACAGAGGGCATAGACAATAGTCAATAGTTTTCAAAGCGTTTAGTATTTTTATAACTAAATACGTTCAAGAGTATTGACACAAGCTTTTCGGTAGCAATATCTATTTCAAATTAGCTTATAGAATATCACTTTACGTGTAAACCCTCAGTTCTGTTTACCTCTGAGTATTATCAATTCTTAATAGAGCCAATTCCGTATGAGTTGCAGTGTGACACCCAACACTGGTCCTACACCACGCCTACGCGGCTCTACCTCCGATGATCTCAACGAGCCAATACACAACACAATAGACAAATTAATATCCTTACATACCAATGACACGATTTGAAGATGATACTGTCATAAACCATAGCTTGGTTTTGTTCTTCAAATTATTTTGTTTTAGTTTTTTTTACGAACGCGTCAAATTAGCTGCGTTCTCAAAATGTCATTTGTGGTTTTAGGAATATTGGTAGATTATTAAAATGTTAACTTTCTTTATCTGCCTTGTGTCATCATTTATCCTACATTTTCGTTGTATTGCAGCAAGCCATCTTCCCTCCTGGAACGTTTGTGTCTAGAAGATCAGGTCAACCAGAAAAACACAAACACAGAAACAGTGTGTGTGTGTTTTCTAGGAATTTTTTAAATCAATCTTTAATCAACAAAGAAAATCTTAATACTACTGAGGTGTTGGTTTTTTATGAAAAAACTCAATCTCCAAACATTTATTTCAAATAGGCCACATGCAGGAAGTTTTTAGTTGCCAAATCAAAAGGATGAAGCCTCTCTTGTAACTAGGACTGTCCTAGCTACAAGACATAATACATGTAAATGAACCGTAGTTGTCCATTCCAAAATCTTTATTTATAAGAACAGGCAAGAAGCTTTCTTATCTTTGGATACTCTTTTTTTAAAATTAAACTAAGTTTAATTTTAAAAAAAGAGTATTAGTTTAGTTACATCAAAAAGCCAGGTTTCATCCAAAAATTCGCCGTTTCACCAGCATCATCAAAATCAACGGTTGAATGGCATGGTTTAGAAGGATATAATTACATGTTATAGAATATTGTTTATGGTAAGTAATCTATGACTTAATAGATGAATAGATAGATAGCTTTATCGAACACAAAAAATGTAACATAGCGTGCGAAATGTTGACATAGGTAATATGGTTACATTTAATTCCCTTTAATTTTATCAACATTTTGTTGTTGGGTTTATCTAAACATGATACATACTCTATAGCTCACTGGTTCCTAATATAAACTTTATTGGACTCGTAAGAGTGACTAAACAGTACATTATGTAGTTATGTGTATATTTATGTGCAACAAGTTACCATAAACTATTGCTTCAAGCGGTACCGGTATCAAGTACAATGTACCCTGCAACGGTTCATCCTATGGCATTGGCATGTTCTTGATACTTTCAACCGTAACAACTACTTTTAGAGCGCATTATTCAATACGATTCTACAAATTTAAATGAGAAAAATAATAAAAATAGACATAATAATATTATGTTAAAATCAAACTGAACAATAAGTCATCAGGTAGATTTCTGAATTTTACTCTAAACGAAAAATTGGTTTCCATATAAACAAAGCAAATTCTATAGAACGATTGCATAGTTCGATATTCCTTTCGTACGGGATATATAGCTGAACATTGACATTTGCTAATAGCCCATTTCAATATCCAAAATGAAGCACGTTCCCATCCATGTTTGTTAATTAATAAATCGCCTAAAACAACCTCGTTCTGGAAAAACAGACGCTAAACAAATTAATGATTAAAGAGGCGTTACTCCTATTCTAGACATTAGCATAGACCGCCGAGTAGTATCGAAACGATTGGCCTGACGACTTGAAACTCATTTAAGATCAAATATAATAAAAAATGTAAATTTGCCTAGGTGTCGCCACAAAACAAATATTCGAATATCCGTCTATAGTCGATGCGTGACTGATTTAATGACAGACTGGCAATTAGCTGCCAAGATGGCCGCCTGCGCCCGCGCACCCAATGTCAATAACGCCATAAATCATCCGCCATATTTATTTCGAATGGTTAAGTAATATTTATTTTTATTCGCGTTATTGGTACTAGTTCCTCAGACTGGTCCCATTATTTATGTATTGATGTACCATTATTTATTAAAATAGTTTTTTTCGGATTCCGTCATTAAAATGTAGTACGTCGGCTGTAGCTCGGATCAATGCGTTAACTGAACCACGAGACATAAATAACATACAAACAGTCCCACGGTTTGATAATCAAGAGTGTATTAACCGATACGTTTTATGTATCCCACTACGATTATGAACATCCATACGAGGTTTCTCGATATCCCAATAATTTATATTACGTTATTTATATTATTTTTATGACATCCATCCACTAAAGTAGTGATTGAAATTAGATTTTTTATTAATAATCCGTTTTGTTGCTAAGCTCTTACTAATTCTTTCTTATTACTTAAATGATCTCAATATACATAAATTGTGACAGCTTTTTAGTTTCTTCAATTCGTTTGATGATTATTATAGTAATGATAAATTAAAAGAATTTTATGTCACATTAACTAATTTACGTTTCTTTGAATATCGATTAATGGTAGTCGTTTTTGGCAATCAATTTTATGGGTACTAAAACGAGAAAATGTTTATTCATCTGATTGATCAGGCTTTAAATAAACCAATGACATGGCTTGGGCGAAGGTTAAAAAAAAAAATGTTAACCCTCGAATGCTAAATGTCAATCAAGCAATCCATCAGCCGTCACGCGGTCCCAAGCCGCAACACTTATTTAACTCATTTGACATTTAAAAATACCCGAGTGTACTGGAACCGTGGTGCCGTGGTGTCGGTCGCATCCTGCCGAGTCTCTTTTTGTGTATGCCCAAAAATGTCCGTCAGACGTCTATTAACATAAATACGACATTAAACTGGAGTTAATTGACACATTTCACGATTTATAAGATAAGTTACCTAGATGTGAAATCACTAGGAATTTTAGTGGGGCGATAAATAAAACCCGTTTTTTTTTCTAATGGCCGCTGTCAAATTGGGTGTAGCCAAGGAGTTACAGTAGTAGTGTGTTCTCCAACTGATGTATTGATTTCGTGACCAGATCAGCTCCAGAGAGATGCATGTTATGTTATGTAAAAGAGATATTACTGTGAATATGTATATTCTTCTGAAGCAGATATGTTTGACTCTGCGTGCATCTCATTTGGTTTTATTGCAAGTTAAGATGAAATATTGTCGAAAATTAACACGAATACTCCAGCAGTTGAAGTAACGAAAAGGTGAGATTTACAGAGGATTTACCTTAATGTTTATTTCATATTTTTGGTTTATAATCTTATAAATCACACTATCTTAAATCAGTGAAGATCATGAGCTTGACTGACATCTGACAAGTGAGAATGTGACCGACAGAGATACCGATGATGATGAACTGAATGTAAACAGAAATGAGATAAAACTGTTACTGAAATACGGAGATGGGTCAAACATAATCTTGTCATGAAAAAAGTGCACTATATTAGAAATTAAAGATAAGATATTAGGTTGCATTTATTAACGTGTTGTGATAACTTGTATGGAGCCTAGTAATATTGTTGTATTCTGTTCAGGAGAAACATGAAATATAGGAACACACTCAACACAAGTATTCAAGTAATGGAAATAGCATCAAATCTAAGAATCATCGATGAAGATTGAATCATGACATCGGTCCAGTTGCAAAGTTTCCTATCAGCTATGAAATTATTGTCCAAACAACTGCTCAAATATTAGTAAAAACGTATTAATCTTTCACACATCAAGGCTGAACGAGATCCAGGCCGTCTTTGATCAAGCATCGCCGTAGCAATCATCGAAATATCGAGAACGTGTCTAAAATGTTACACAATCGGAACAAAAAATGCTTCTCAATCAGAATTAGCGCGATCAGGAACTTACAGGCTGTAGAAAAAAGAAGCTTGGATGCGGCAGCAGCGCGCGATTGTTGGCGCGGGAAAAAACATGGCGCCCACATTTGCATCCGCACCCATCAAAGTCATCTCACGCACAAAATTGCTCCTTAAGCACCTCTCTTAAGAAACTAACGGCCCTCTCCTGATTGCTGTGGATATTTTTGTATTACGACTTTGATCTCGATGGCTCGTAAATTCGTTCAATAATGTTTGTTGAATCGGATCATCTGTTTAAGAATGGCAAGTAAATGTTTGTTTTCTATCATCCGCCGGCCAAATGTTGTTCGATTTCGCTAGTTAGCGTTGTTTTGACAGTCTCAATCGTTGCAAAGCGGTAATAATGCTGTCTTCACTTCATTCACAGCTCTGTGTGGGCATGAACATTGTATATGCATACGGAACGATTTTTTTGTATGTGAATATGATTTAAATGAGTCCTATCAGGTTTGATTTCCGACTATTTTCGAATCGCCCAATGTTAGTTTTATAACGGAATTCTGTTATGTAATTGAAACGTTCAATGTGATAAATTAGATGTTATGAATGAAACGAATGAAAGAATGAATGAATCTGTTTCAATAGATGAACGAAAATAAAATTGGGTGATTGTAATTTTTTCAACACTTCGTAATTTTACTGGCCATCACTAACTGAGTCAAGGATTAAAGAATTTTCTGAACTTTTCTTTGGGTACAGACTAGAAACGATTCAGTAAACGTTCATTCAGACGTGACATGTAACGTTGTCATTGTCCGAGACAGTATGACGTGCACAGAGCAAGAATAAAATGACCTCTACTTCTACGTACTTCAGAATTGCTACACAACACAAAGTTGTCTGGCGAGAATAGAATTGAAGCTCCAACATGGGCATCAACCCCGATACAGCGCACCCCGATAGCGTCAATCCAAACAATTTTAATTTTTCCCCTACCCCAAGCGAGGCTGAAAACTCGCAGCAAGGCGTAGGTACGCTCACGGGACTAAATCAATATGATATGACAGTTACGGTCAATTTATGGCCCTCAGTTAATTACAAACGGGTGCGGGGCCCTCGGGGTGAGGGGGAAGCGTGTGGGGGGGGGGGGGCGGTGGCACGTCTAATGACTTGTAAAGATGCTGTTGCGAAGCGTTATTGAGTATGGATGTGTGATTGTTTGTGTGTTTCGGTGTACGGAAGTTGTACCAGAGGACCTATTGTTTTCGTGTGTGTGTGTGTCATTAGGGCGTAGAGTTCTACGTATTTTGATAAAGGTTTTAAAGGGGTTAAGTTTTTGGAGCATGTTGTCAGACATTTATCGTCTGCATAGATGATTCTGACTAACAAACCGATACTCCATGCAACTAAATCGAAGATGTTTCTAAAATCAACAAAATATTATGATTTTAGACGACCCAGCTTGAATACCAAACATCCAAAACAACGCATGAAAACCTAAACAAACAAAAATTCATTCACAAAAAATATTAATTTCAATTTAGAGGTTTCAATTTGGTCGCGAATCGCGAACCTGTTTACTGGGCTATTACATCGCGAGTGTTCGCGTCACATGCCAATCAATCACTCTATCAATCAGGGTGGAATGAATGCAGCGGAGTGTAAACTCCATGTACCCTATACTATAGCCAATTATATCGCGCAGCAGATATTTTTCGGCGTCACTGTAGCGGTAGATTGTTTTAGGTTTTTGAATTTCTGTAATTTGTGAGGAGGGATCTGATCTGAGGAGATCTTGAAATGTTTTCCACCAGATCTAGTAGTATTCATCTGTAAAACAACAACTTCTTTAAAACCTTTATAACTTTTGTCCAAGACTGCTGACCATATGCACGTCTTTTATTTTCCTTATAGAAGATTTTTACTATTAAATGACATAGATTTGATAAATGTACATTGTGGGGTATAGGCTCATAGATTTGACCTTTTCACTTGCTAAAACTGCAATAGTTGGAATTGGACTTTTTGGGAAAAGAACATTCTGCGAAATGGTCATTCTGCGAAATGGACGTTTTGGGAAATGGAAATTCTTTCTGGGCAATGGCCATTCTTGGACTTTTTGAAACCGTGGAATTGGACATTCTGAACCTAGACGGTATATCATCAGATCTGGTAGTGTTCATTTGTTTCAGTAACGTTAGTTCTTACACCTAGTTACTGAATTGAGAATTTTATGTTGGTATTTTCAAGAGGTTTCGAGTTCATTTACAAAATCTTACTTCTTACTAATATTAGAAATGCGAAGGTTTGTGACGATGGATGGATGTTTGTTTATAGTAAATCTACTGAACGGATTTCGATGAAATTTGCCACACAGATAGTTTATAATTATTTGTATGGGATTTTTTATCCCGGAAGTATGATCCCACGGGACAGGTACCGAATTACACGCGAGCGATTCCGCGGTCATACGCTAGTCAAAGTATAAAAAACAATCAAAAGTTACTTCATGGGTTTATTACGCTCCTAGTTTTGCACGAGCCACGGTCTATCTAAAAGACTTCAATTTTATTCCAACAAATTTTATTTTTATTAAACGCATGCAATGCTGTTTAAGCTATACTATTCTGTTTATTAGTACGATTCGATCTATCGTACACCGCAAGATGGACGGCCGTCTAACGCCGACGCAATCCCGATGAGTTTTGTTTCCAATCTAATGAATAGTTTTGTAAGCTTTACATAAAGTTGGATAAGATAATACACCTGTTGATTACGCACTTACTGATAAATAAACGGGCATAAATTTTGGTTTTCAGTAGACTAGGTACTATGTATTCAGAACTGGATCTGGGTAGACGCTCTTGCTTTTGGAAATAGTTTTTTTTTCTAATACTGCTTTATAAGAATATTTTGTCTTTATGATAACTTTCTAAATTGAACTTACCACTGTTTGTCTCTGCTTCATCCAAAGGTTGATTGGTAAAATAAGGCTTATGTTTAACGAACCACCAGATTTAGTCAAATGTAACGGCAAAAAAATCACTTTTGATTGCCAAAAATAGTAAATGATCACCAAAATTAAACCCCATTTTAGAGTGAAATTAGAATCAAAAATAGTTAATGACCACCAGAAATTGAACTGTTATGCTCTTGCATCCGAGACGAGGAGGTGGTCACCAAGTTATTTTTGGTGGTCATTATATTTATCCCCGTAAAATAATCCTGCTAATCTGACATCCACATCCCAATGATTGGGTAACACGAGGTAGCTCTTGGAAACGCTGGCCTACTGACGGACGCAAACTTGTTACATTTTAAATTTTGAAACAATAGAAATTGACGTGTTGACATGGCGTACTTATAGATGATGTGCATGGTGTGCTTTCCCATGACATAACTCTCACGACATGCTATAAAATACGTAGCAGGTGCTCACCCTTTAAAAAATGTAGAACATGATAAAACAAACAAGTACTACAACAATAAAGGCTATGAAACGACTCAAGTCAACTCGATAATAGCACTTTTTAACATTCAATTTAGTACTAAATTGACTAGACTATGAATATACAGCTGTGTAACTAACTATAATCTTTTCTTCGAAGAACATCTATGATTAACCGCAAACTGTCTTGAATAAGGATCTTGTTTGATCTCCATCACAACACAATGATTTCAAATGCTGTACCTACCGCCACGTCTGATAATTTCTAAGGATACTTCACCAACTTACTTTTGCTCTCCATCCAGACGAAATTCAACCCTATTTGTGCCGTGTACGATTGACGTTGACAGCAAATGTTCAGACAATTGTTTATTAACAAAATATGCATCGTAATTATATCCAATCAGCGTGTTTGTCCGTCAATCCGTCAATCAAACGTCATGTCTGGCATTGAAGAGATCTGGATCAGTGATCGGGAGATACGAATAGATCGATATTGAAGCAAAAAATGGGTCAGACGGTTTTTTTGTAAATTAATTACATAACATAACATCACGCTTTTGTTCAGTGCCACATTTTATGTAATAAGTCCCATATTCGTAATGAGACAGGTGACGGCTATTGTCAAAATTGTCAAAGATCCAGAAATTCCTATTGGCTGGTTTCGGGACTTCGGCTCCTAGCATGGGCATGGCAGTTTTCAAATGAACTCAAATTATATTGATATGAAAATTACTCGATCTAGAAATCAAACCTACTGCCCTTTGTTCAGTACCATTACACCACCTAATCGGTATCGTATAACAAATGTCAGTAATGTTTCGTCTGACGTCGATGTGACGTTATTGACACCATTGACATTTAAGGGTTAAGCGATTGTGCGAGAATACGGGCTAGCCCTTCGCGCCGAGGTCAGAGACGGGATTAGTGATTGCAGTCGAGAGGTTATCAGCAGCTATACAGGTGGATGCAGTTGCGGAATATTCTAATTGCTTTGAGTTGAGCGCAGGTTACGGGAATCCGCTGGATGCAAGTCGCACGGGACCGGTCAATGTGGCGCCACTTTGGGGAGGCCTATGTCCAGCAGTGGACGTCTTTCGGCTGAAATGATAAGCGCAGATCGAGAAATATAAGCTTTTCTAAGGAAGAACAAATAAGATTGACCAGATCCAAATTCGAACGTAACCTAGAAACAGCAAATAAGGTAAAAAAACTAAACCACGAATCAAAAATTTTAATTATCATACGCACGCTGAGCTATGGCCGTTCAAAAAAAATTCTTCAGTCTTAATTTTTCCTCAAAATACTTAACAATTTAATGCATTTCATAGCAATGCATCGTCGCCTTTTACTTGTAAAAAATTATTAAAACCAAGCTTACAAATATAAATCTACCAACATCATTTTAAATGTACTTGAATTATATTATAATTAAATTAAAATACTTAGCCACATACCGAATAGTTGTAAGTTTAATAGGAACATTATATTAATAATAGTTGTTTCTGAATTATTATTTGCCGGCCGTGAATGTTGGTGTTTAGTTGTAATTATTGCATGTCCACTGCGGATGGTTCATGAATAATAATCTTTTCAGTCCACGATACGAGTACGATATGATTTCATTTGAATTGAATGTTGGAATTAGTTATCTGAAATTGATCTGCTCTAGATCTGAAAATTATATAATTATTGTTGATTTAGTTTCTTAAACTGAAGTACTTTACTATGTCGGTTACCTAAGCTTCATAATAAAATAATAAGTCATCTCATTTGTATGTGTTGAACTGTCTGTTAGTGCATTTTCGAGCAGTCGTTGTTACTTCAACGTTTTAAAGAATCCGATATCTAACCGTGGACCACTAATACTGAGTTGATTAATTCAATCGGTGAAAGCAAATCAGTATCATAAAAGTTGAACAATATACTATGACATTACTACACCTTGCAAGAGCTAAGAGCTCTTTCAGCCAACGACACGACTCCGACACGACCACGAAAAAATCGTCTGTACTAACCACTGAAACTTAGTGCTGTCGATTTTGTTTTATTGTTTATCGAGTATCGACACGCGTAATTGCATTGTTAACCTTTATCGATATGCAAATAATGCTGGCTGTACCTCGCATACTAATGTTTGAAACTTTGGACCTGTAAGGACATGGGCTGCATAAAAAATACTTGTTGAATGATGTTAGGTAGTGACTTTCACACCTGGACGGTAATTGGCTGAGCTAATTATTGATAACTTTGTTAATATTTTAATTGGGTGTAATTGGTTGTAAATAGTTTGTTACAATTTTAGTTATGGAAAGTAGGTTGGCAGTTGGCTCACTTGGTAACTCACTGCGACCTGTAAAGAATTTACTTATTTAAAATATTTGTAAGTGGAGTAGGTTTTCGTTATACTTTCCCAAAGCTTGCTTTTAAACGATAAGTACGCCCATTGTGTTTCGCTATGTACGGTCGAACAAGCTATTTGGTTTACAGTTTAACCCACAAATTACATTGTAAAATGTTAACTAAATAGCTTGTTCGACCGTACATTATATTACTTTTTAAACCTTTACTTTGTATGGTGCCCAAAGCGTTCTATGTATCTTTAAAAGCTTCACTTTATATGCTACTTACCTAATTGATACGCAACGGTTAAAAAGTGGTCTGTTTAAAGCTGCAACACAAACGTCCATAGTCCAAAGCTCCCGAGACGCTGAAGACCGCAACAAGTGGAGGTGCATCGCAAGGGCTACGTCATCCAAAGAAAAAGCATCATCTTCAACCACGACCATTCTGTCAAGAATGCACGACTGAGGACGGGTTAAAAATCACACTATATTATTAGGGGCTATAATATCCATTGAGATTATTCTATCTGCTCGGCCAGTTAACATAATTTCTTTTTCTTATTAATGTCTGGGTTTTTGTGTGTGTTTTTTTTTCTAATAATGGCCAGTTTAAATGGATACTTTAAAACATTGTTATTTCCTCAAAAGTAAAAAAAACGCCAGTCGTGAAGGAACCTCGATTAAAAATTCGTTTCGATCTGCTTTTTATTAATTAAACAAAACTGTAATAGATGTCATTAAAATTTGCATCATAATCGGTAATAGTTCCGAAGCGTCGATATATTGTCGATAAATTATATTTCATGTTAATTGCCGATTGGTACGTCACTATTATGTTTCAAATCGAATGAATTGTTATCACAACAGTAACATAAAGTTCGCTTGGAATATGGCATGATGACAATTATTGTTATTGGGCTTTTTGATTGGTTAAATTATTTTTTTGGCTCCGTTGATTAGGTTTTTAGGCATGGCTTGTGATGATTGGAGGATACAATAAATAACTATTTGTACAAAACTTGTTATTGTGGGCTTTAAAACTTGCTTAATTCAAGGATTTATACCGTTAGATGTTTATTGTTACATATTTAGACTGAAAAGAGTTAACTCGCACGTTCCGCATGCTAGATAGTATTTTCAGTAGAGCGAGAAAATGTTGTTTTAAGTTTTAAGCGTTAAATTTTTTTGGCGATCCAGGTAATTTTGTATTAAGTCACTTACCTACCTTGTACTATGCCAATAAAGTGACTAACTGGTCAATATCAATTGGAGTAAAATGATCCTCAAATTGTCCAAGGGTTCATTTTGTAACTTCACCTTATTCAATTGTAGCACATCTCTGTTTAATTCTAATATTTAGTTTGGTTGCATTAATATAAACGATGCAATGTTTTCGATTACATTTTCTATTCATATACAAATTGAATATTTTCAACATGTGCTAGACAATACTGATGGTCAAGCGATGGAAAGAGGCAGAAGGTAAACTCCAATAATGACGCTTGGTAACAGCTTCCAGCGGTTTCAAGTTCTTGTCTTGTCGATACCACAAGCGCAGTGTCTGAACAATTTTCTCTTTCTCTCTCTTTCCGTTTGTTAGTCGCTCATTTTGACGGAGTTGGTGTTCTTGGTGATCTCCTTCCATTTCACTCTATGTTTAAAGTCTGTGTCGAAATCAGACATTTAAAAAAACATTGTTCGTGTCGTTCCTTAAAAAAAAAACTTTTCCAGTCTTGGGTTGTTTTGTAACACCTAAGTTGACATAACAGAGTGTCCATGGAGTTTCATGGAACGGCTTACTAGCTTTCTATCTAGCCAACTCCTTGACAATTCAAAAGTCGCTGTTTTAAATGAAATAAATTCTACTGCTAGATTAATCCTTGTGTTTTCTATGTGAACCTTCTGCAGAATGATCGTACATGTATATAGTATGTTATGTACCTATGCTGGCTGCCGTCATGTCTGGCCAAATAATTCGCCGTCAATCATCATACGCAATTTGGATCGTCTACTGCGGTCAGCTAATACAATAGCGCTGGATTTTATTTGCATGCTTTGATTTTTGACAACATTTTCGATTTGATAAAAGTGGTATTCAATTCAATTCAATTTATTCACAAACAATTTACATTGTGTTTGAAATAACAAAATAATAACAATACAAAATAAAAAATAAAAACTATATATTAATTTTATAATGCTAGTGTAGGTATTCATTTTTGTGTGCTGATCAAATAATTAACTTAACACCTAAGCTCGGTCAAAATTATTCCATTTTTAATAAATATAATATCGATAAAATGAAAATTCGAGATGCCCGGGCTATCTCGAATTTTCATTTTATCGATATTCACATACATCACTCTCTTCGTAGAAGTAGTTTTTTTCCATCATCATTAAATTTCATCACTTGTGTAGACCATTGGTAGCTGGTCCTTAAGTTTTCAGCCTCTTCATACCATAGGCATGTGTCACAATTTCCAATAGGCTACAACTTAAACATGACCTTTTTAAAGACCAGACTATTAATGGCTATTGTAAGTAATTAATTATCATAATGAATAGAATATGGCCGGAGTGTATGCGAGGATATCCATAACTCAGAGATGGCCACTCGCTTAGTATTAGGTGTTAGATTACAATAGGTATCTTTTACTTGTAGTTAAATATGCGTAAACATAGGCTGGGTGAGTAGGTTCAAGGGAGTGCTGTTCATTGTCATTCTCTTGCCCTCATCAACATTTATTTTGAGGTCGGCGCAGCATGTCTTCTTCTTCCATACTTCTATTTTAGTCGTCATCTCAAGCGTTCAAGGTGTCCCAGGTTACACCTGTATAAAATGAGGGTCGACCAGGTTAAAAGATGTTTTTGTTATTAAAACAAAATATAAAAAGAACTCTCAATAGCTAAGTGTGTCTACAAAAGCTTTAGTTCTGAGTTCCAGTGTCGTTTTCAATAGACAAACAAATACGTTTTCTGATTGATTGGGAATAGTTAGCCATGTATATTGGTATTAGTATTCATTCAGCTACATCCGGTAGGACTGGAAGCCGACCCCAACAAAGTTAGCCAGACTAGTTCGGTTACAATATGCAAGTACAGTACCTACACCATGTACCTAAATCATACAGATACAGTACGCAATCTAAGATCGCAAAAAAACCGGTACGTAATAGTGAAGTGCTGGCCGCGAATGGTATCGATACATCATAGAGTGGGGACGCATTAATCGCCGCGTCCGTGTCTCGCGTCCAACAGGTTGACGGAAGCGCTGCGGTGACCTCTAGCCCTTGTGCTAGGGGTGGGACGCGGTTGGCAGATGAGTTTTGGGTTCTGTAGATATTTGGGTATTGAAACACAAACCTGTCTCCAACCTATCTCCATGTTGTTGGGTAACGTCTGAATTGTAAAGCAGTTGCTGTTTTCAGTTTTGCGTAAGTTATGCTTCGTTTTTGTTTCATATGGTTTGTCAGTTCTATGAGCCCTCAGTTACTTAATTATTTTATTTATTTATTTAAACTTCATGTACATGTACATAGGCGGACTTAATACCACAAGGCATTCTCTACCAGTCATAGGGTAGGTGATAGGGTACAAAAATGTCTAAAAAACTAATTTCTTGTAAACGAGAAAGTATATGCTTATATTGATACTAATACACTTAAACATATAAAATAAACTAATAGATATTTTATAAAATGCCAAAAATTTAACAGAAAATAACGAGAAACCTAATAATAATTATTATGACTATTATAGACTTCAAATTAAGAGCGATTCAAATAGTAGTTGCGAACTTTTCTTTTAAAAGTGAATTTGCTTTCAGCTTTCTTAATGCCAAGAGGTAGCGCGTTCCAGAGCTTTACAGTCGAGATAGCGTAAGAATTTGACATAAAGCCTGTACGGTGTGAAGGAATTTGGAGAAGTAGATTCTTGGAAGCTCGAAGGTTACGACTATGAGAACTGCCCAACACTTTGAAATAAGTCTTTAGATAATCAGGAGCACATGGATCGTTCATAATCGTGAAGAGCATGCAGAGAGATCTGAGGGACCTCCTGAGTCGGATAGGCAACCATTTAAGCTGAGAACGAAAGGAAGAAATGTGATCATATTTACGAAGGCCAAAAACAAACCGAATACAATTGTTGAGAAGTCGATCCAATTTATTTAGAAGTTCTTGGGAAAGATCAGAACAACAAACATCAGCATAATCTATAATGGGAAGCACAAGTGACTGGACCAGAGTGAGTTTGGTGCTAGGTGGGAGGAAATGCTTGAATCTATAGAGATTTATCATTCTTTTGCCAACTTCGACATAGCCAAACAATGATAATGTTTTAAGAGAATTTGTATGCCGTTGTATGACAGTATAGCGCTTAAGTATTGAATAAAAAAGTCCCACAAAATGATAACAAACATACGTTTTTGTCATTACCTTAGTTATATTACCTCTTACAATCTTCGTTATCTAGTCCCGTGCCCACCAACATGCTACGTAGTAGCTACCGGCTGCGCATGCGTGTACTAACAGTAGCAGCACTAAGTACATATTATGTACTAAAGGTCACTGCCAAGTTTCATTAACTCATTACGTTCATTAGTGTTGCGACATGCGCTTTAAGGGGTCTAGTGACACCTGTAATCAATTTACGTACGACTCGATAAGGAAGGCTGGAACTATGAAAAAAGGCGAACTACGACATTTGAACTTACACCGTTGATATCTAACTAAAGCATTGATGGTCAATATGGTCATCATCAATATGCAGTGATCATTCATCAATAGGAAACATCTGCAAGAATTAAACAAGGGAACGCAACAAACAGCGTACTCAAAGTCTATTAATAATCCGCGTGCCTCGGAGAGCACGTTAAACCGTTGGTCCCGGCTGTCATTTGTAAATCTTTGACAGTCGTTACAGGTTGTCAGTGGCCCAAAAAGTCTGACAACTAGTCTTACCAAGTGGTATCGTATTATCCAGTACTAACTGGGTTGTGGAGGTCAGATAGGCAGTCGCTCCTTGTAAAATACTGGTATTCAGCTGCATCCGGTTAGACTGGAAGCCGACCCCAAGATAGTTGGGAAAAGGCTAGGCAGATGATGATGAGACGACATAACATAACATGGATAGGCAAAGGTTTTCTGAATACCTGTTAGTACACCCACATTTCGCCAGTTAAGTTTAAGTCCCATGTAATAGGGGGCGAGCCTATTGTCATCAAATTCAGACTCAATGAAAGATTTCTGATGGAAAAACAAAATAACCCTTTGCCCGACCCGGGAATCGAACCCAGGACCTCAAGCTTAGCAGTCGCGCTTCCAACTACTACACCAAAGAGGCCGTTTAGACGACAGGAAGAAGATAATCATCATCTATAATATTTTATTATGGAACTGACATTGAATTGAAAAAGACATGTGGCATCCACCACCATAGTATTGGATAACAATCCTCTTTGTCTCCGAAAGAGGAGGCTTGTTCCCCAGCAGTGGGAACACTATAGCTTACAATGTTGTGCTTGTGCTGCCTCCGCAAGGCAAAAGCCTCCTTCTATTTGACACCACGTTCTTCACTGAGTTTAGTCAATTTTATCAGTGTCGTAAAACTCTATTTTATTATCTATAACACTATTATTTCAATTAATAATTACTATATTCATAACACTGTCTGGTTAAATTAATAACCTAACAAGCTCTATAATATTTTCGCGGCCAGCTTCCATATTAACAAGAAGTTTATGATAATTCAGTAATTAATAATTGACAAATAGCTGTTCGATCTCTGATTTATGGCAATAAAAGATGAAAATTATGATTTTATTAACAACGTCCATGAAATTAGTCTTTTATTACCAAAATTGTCGTAAACTCCGAGGGGGTGTCTATTTTTCATGGAATTTAAATTAAATATAGGATGTATGCTGTTGTCATTTTTCAATAAAATAACTGTAAATAAATTACATTTGACATTTATTTTTTGTTGAAGTTTGCCGCGGGTTGGGCGTTTATGTATTTAATAATTTTTTTAAAATAAAATAACTGCTGTTCCTACCGGTTCTTTAATAGAATCAACATTCCAATGGCTTCCGAATATCTAAAATCAATAACTGCTCATTTGAATAAGAATGTATTTAAAACTATTGACGTCATAAAATATGAATTGTTGGAGATGACTCAAGTTACAACTCCTTATCATAAAGATGCGATTAATGCAATGCTAGCCTTAAAACACTAAAGAGAGTCGGGGACTATCGACTTTACTCAAGCAATTCCTTCAGTTTCGCTCCATAATATACTTTCCTAAAATACACTTCAGGACGAACATTTTTCATCAACTCGACAATCAATTCCGTAGCTCGATCAACAGTATAGAAATCACCCCAACCCTTAAACGCCACTTGAGCAGGGGTGTTCCCCTAAGCGGTGTGACTCAGCACATTCCGCCGCCGTCTGTACCCGATCACATGGCGTCTAGTGTTGTAAACTTGTGACAAATTCACTTACGAATGAAAGTTTTTGTTTTAGTTTTGGGCGAAAATAAATCAACTGTCATGTAATTTTTAAAGTTATTGTAGTTTAAGAAGAAACATTAGAATTTTTTTAAATTACCTTATTATTTTTTAGATATCAGAGGGCTATTAGCAATCGCTTTCAAAACGTTGTACTTTTCTATAATTACGTGTTATTTTTTTTAAACAAAGTCTGCCCCCTGGTCTACATTTATTTGAATGAGCTCGCTCTGCCACACAGCGGGAGTTCATTTAAATGGTCATTTATTTATCATAACTTCTCAATTTCAAAAAAATAATAACGTTGTTTTCCAAAATAAAATGTTCAGAACTTATTTCCCAACAGACACCAAATCGCAGTTCCACCGCCACACGTCACACCCACACCTGACACCATCATTCAAAGTCACAGCAACTAGTCCAACTCAAAAGAGAGCACTCAAGTCAAATCTCAGCGAACGTCTGATCCAAAACCGATGACGTCACTTCTCATCAATGGCCCGGGCTATAATACATCACTCCAGGCCTTTCTGAGGCCTTTCTTCAGGCCCTTTTCTGGCAAACAACATCATTTGTTATAGTCAGTTTTATATTTTTTCTATACGAATTGGGAGCGTAGTGTTAATAAAATCGCACTTCATTCGTTTTTGTGGATCATCGTCACTTAACGGTAGGGTGGCCGTGAGGTTGAGGGATTGAGGGATTTTCAGGTGAACGGGTTATGACGAAAGGTTTATGTCATTTTCTTGTATAGTTTCGCTAGAAGTTTGATGGTAACGTTTCGAGAAAAGTGTAAATAAGTAGTAGTAAATCAACATCTCAAATGTGTTCAGAGAAAACTGTCTAGTCTCGCAAATATTGCAGAATAAACATGTTAATTTATCACACACAATTCTCATACATTGTTTTCCCTTAAAATTCAGTCAAATCGGGGATTTGCGAACGCGACTCTATATTTATCAATGGTTTCCGCAGCTAGTTTGCAATTTGACCGAACCTACTATGCCGGAAAACATATCATATAGTCCGTCATTTTCTCAAGACCATCCTGGCCGTCACCTGCAACATACACCCCCTAGCGCTCAACAGGGTTGAGTCGTCGAGTCACGACGCCGAGGTAGTGCCGCTCGTGTTGATGGCACGAAGTTGTGCCGAGTGTTGCCGACTTGTGCCGAGTTATCCCGAGTTAGTGTTGACGGCACAGCTCACACCTGACGCTAAGAGCTGAGCTGCTTACGAGATTAGCTTATGTAGATAGTATCGGTTTAATGTGATTAAGGAAATTGGGTAATGTTGTGTTTGGTTATTATGATCAGCTGCAGTTAGCTTAGTGGATTTGGCCATGAAGAGGCGTCCTGTTGTATAGTATTGGATATTATCGGTTGGTAAGGCAGCTAGATAGGTGGATCACATTCAAAGGATGGGGCGTAAGACCTGGTGAGACTCGCGTAGGTAAAAGAAGCATGGTTCGAAAGGGGGAGGCCTGTACTGTAATTAATTTTGGGTGAAACGAACAGGTTTTTTTTTTAACTGAACACAGTGCTTTTGGAAGAGAATTCAGATAAACTTAAACTTCAATAGTAGATTTGTTTCCAATGAGATGTTCCTTCTCGCAACAATAAATCAGGCTCAGAATCAAATGTCACCATGTCTATCAAACAACACAATTGAAACTATCATTTGTTAATTTCGCCATACCTTTGGGAAGTATACATGGCTGTCTTATAAACGATTAGTGCAATGACTTTACATATCTTGGCAGCAATGGAGTGCGTTATTGTTGTAAACATCTGTTTCCAAATGGCACAATAGATAGACTGGTAGAAAAATGAAACATCCAGTCCCTTTTAAGACTTTTATTGATTTCATATTTATATTTCAAAGCGTATAGTTTCTATATGCATTGTTTTTGACAAGTTTCCTTGTTAGTATTAAACATTATATTACACCTTCGATTGAATTACTCCAGGAAAACTGAAATAAGTCATTAAGTCAATTCTAATTTAGTCAAACTTAAGCTCCGATATAACGCACTCAAAACATTGTGCTGCTGGATGCATTGAATAGCACGGGAGTCGTGGAGTTATTTAAAGTAAAGTTATAACATTGAAAACATTTGTATTAAAAAAAACGTGAAGAAGTTTGACTCCCAATATCTCAGTAACTAGAAGGTAGTCCCAGGTATAGTTTAGAACAAAAAATGATCGCAATGACGGGGAGAACAAATATGTAACAGCTTCGTTAAGGATATTTTTACACCCATTTTAAGGAAAAAGCTTTAGTTCAACAATATTGTTCTTTCTCGGTCCTCCCTTCCTTTACCTCCACAGATTGCAACTGACTCAATCAAATTTTCCCATAACACGAGACAACAATACTTAACAACTGCACTACTTCCAAAAGCGAAACCCATTCGACCAAAACATCGAAAACCATCGAACCGAATGTTTTCGATAGAAATTATCGATCGATTGTCGATTTTGCAACTCATGGTAGGGGCCCACACAAAAGTTTTAATTGTGAAAAAAATAACAGAATTGTATGGATAGCAATTAAAAATCATCAATGGTGAATCAAGAGTGTCCAATGGTGATTGACGACGCGTAAAAAAATGATGGAATCATTGTGAGTTGTGACTGTGTCGTGATTAAGAGAAAAGAAATCCTTCAGTCTCTTTTGTGATTGAAAGTTTGAGTACCAGCTTAATTTATCTTATTTGTTTGCATTTTCTAGATTGATAAGCATGTAAAATGAATAACATAGTGTTAGTGTGTGTGAGTGCACCTTTAGCAATTAATAAAATTAATATTATTGATTAGTGCTGCGCCGAGCCCGCCGTACAGGGTAGAAAGATGATGACGATTATTGTTTTGTTATGATCGGAGCAAGTTGATAGGGAAATCGTGCATCAAATAACGAGTGATTTTCTGCATTGTTTGAATTAGTTACTCGATATTATGTGAGGTTGTCAACAAGAATAAATGGGATGAAGCCTTGCCTTGCCTGATCAGGGAATTCAAGAGCAGTCTTAAGAACCCGCCTTCCACGTCCCAACCTAAATCTGGTCCTTCATCCCCCTCAACTGACTGTTACACAGCGACGTGTACCTACTCAAGTAAATCAGTCCTGTAAATTACATTTAGCACTTAATTAGCCAGGTATCACGCTACCCTCCCACCAGGGAAGGTAGACAGGGCAGGCAGACAAAACTGCCGTGTCACGACGTCGATCATTGTGATTCGTTGAGACGACAGCGCGTGTCCGAGCCGGGTGACGGCAAACAGCGCTGGTAGGTTCCGCTTTGGTCTTAAGTTGTTGTTGGTTTTGTCGAAAGGGTCACGGAATGATTTGGTATTTTTAGAGTAGACGAAGAAATAGTTTGAAAATGTTGAGGTATTTCCAAGAGGAACCAATTACCTGCTTCTTGAAAAAAAACATCCATCTAGACTGGAGGAACGTTACTTACTTTAATTAATTATTTTTGAAATGAAATTATTAACTGTTGTCAAAACATATTATTTTAAACAGTTTATGATTTCATTTTCAGTTTGTTATATCTTAGAAAAATGTGCATATTTTTTAATAATTCACTTTCATTGAGCGAATAGTTTCTACTAAGGAATTCTAATAAACCTATAAAATAGTTTAATTTAGCTAAAACTACTATAATCTTGAACAAAGTAACGGTTACGACATTTTAATAAAAAGTTTACCGGCTATATTTTTTATTAAACAAAATGTTTTATTGTTATGTTTTAATAATTTAAAAATAATATGTTAACGTGATAGAAAAGGAATGCAAATTAGGTAATAAAATTATACGTGATAGTATTCTAAAATTTTGCCAAATTCAACTCCAAAGAGTCTCTAAGCAAAAAAATATTTGAACACAGCACCGATTTGCTGGTCCTAAGTGGCGCCGTACAACCAATGACAGACGCCGACAAAGCAGCCGCCCGGTCCATACAGCCGATCGTCTAATTGTGTGATTTGATACCAAAACGCTTTGTTAAACCTCATGGAAATCTCTATCGTTATCTGTACACAACAAATTTATCTTTTGTGGCCGTCTTCACGATTTTCATTGGTCCTAATTAAATAGAACGAAGCGGAACGGAGTTTTGATGCCAAAAAGCTTCGAGATCGAGAATGTGTCGAGATGAATGTTGTTTTTTATGATAATCATCATTACTGTTATGCGAATAGTTTATTTTATTTCTGCAATTGTTCCTTCGTTACCGATTTACAAGCCTTCGGTCCTAATTGATTTTTTATGAAGATCTTCAGACGGCTTCATGTACTTGTAAAATATTGGTATGTATTAAGCTGATCCCAACATCGTTTGAAAGCCTAGTCATATGACGATAAGTCCGAATTGCTTTAGGAACTGAGTCCTACAACCTCTACTGATCTACTCAATGAGTACAACAGAATTATCTATTTTGGTATAGCGTCGTCATCTCTGCTTTGTCAAACAATAAATAATGTTTATTCGAAGAACAATCATAACGCTCATAGAATTATTCGAAAAGTGTCAACAACAAGTAGGTAGTCATTATGAATAAAGCATGTGTGGCTTACTCACCTTCAGAGGTCGAGCAAGTACATGTTACGATTAAAATGTGAAAAATAAAACACATTTTATTAATTAACAATAGACAACAAAATAAATTAGAACTTACATGCACATAAATCCATCACATTTACAAGCGTTTTACGAGCGGCTTTCTTTCAAAATATTAATTAAATCGCCGGTATCGTTTGCAATCAACTTTGGGCTTTAATTAGTGATGTGTTCCCGTCACCGGAATGACTTATGGCATATTGGATGTGTACCGATAGCAGGGCTCGTAAATATTCTTTGAGCAAATATTGGAATTTCTTTTGCTGATTGTGGCCTTAAGTGGTGGAACTTCTTGGGTTTAGAGGGAGCCAAGGGGCTTTGTTGTTACTTAATTGTTGTTTTTCAATAAAAAAAGCAGTCTTTAAAACGCCAAACACAAACATCACACAAGTTTATCTCCAAGGATACAGCAGGATTTGATAGGATAAAGAATAGAGTACAGTACCAGTGTACATGTACCAGTGTGCATAGGCATTCCAATTTTCGCCTGTTATGATTAAAGTCTTTTGTAATAGAAGGCGAACCCATCTCTACTGGAACTGGAAGAATAGCTCCAGATTGTCTGTAAGATATAAGAGAACTTGGTCTGGATAGAGAAGAAAACAAATTAAACTGTGCACTCCACTGCTAACTAAGCTCTTTTTATGTAATAATTTACCACAAATATTAAGTTTAAATATTTAGTTTAATTTCAAAAACTATTTCCATCAACATCTCACCCATTCTCTATTGTCACAACTAACGCTGTTACTCCATCAAGCAGGTCACGATAATTATCGCCAATTACACTGATATTTACTCTGGCGTTAACAGACGTTATATTCAAACATTTGACGTTTATAGACGCTCATCTTGATCTCAATTTTAGAGGGAACGAAACGAAAGCCAGCCGGTTCGCTGTATTGTTTTATTGCAAATTATAATGGTTTTAATGTGTTAATGTCATTTTCGTGTTGTTTATGTTTATAGGACGTTGCATGTGTTTGAAACTGTGTTTAAGTTTCTAAAAATAAATTTCATAAAATAGTAAAGCTGGCCAATCTGGTGCAATTTAATTATTGGCCAAATTATAATTTGCCTCTAACCCTAAAATTGTGTTTAATTATGCATTCGTAGCTTTCACGCATTTTAAGTGAAAAACAAAAATGCCTGTCTTAAATCAGTCGTAACAAAAAGCTATAAATAATAACTACTTGCAAAGATTTCTATTATATTAATATATTCTATTCCATTTTTCGAAACTATGTATATTTAAAATAACGATTCACAAAACCATACACGCTAATCAAGCACCGATTCCCAACACAATACAATTCTATAACACACGTAATAACATTAATACAAATTGAGCAATAAAACAAAACTCCATAACTTCTATTACTTAATTAAAATGGCGGCTTTAAATTACTCATTATTAATATATCCCATCAAATATATGTGAAATCTAACAATGTTTATTATAGTAGTTTATAACATCTAGATCTGTTTACGATCTCAACTGAGATATACAATGAGTTCGCGTGATGGCGGTACATTAAACGCTTCTTTACAACTTAGCGGGATTACTGTATTAATTTGAATATGAGTGACGAACTAACGTATCGTACGTTTCGAAGTCTTGTTTACGACACTCGTGTCGGAATGTAGTATTTTCTGAGTGTTATTTGTGAGTGACGATATCTCGTAGCATTAAGTTTTGCTAGCGATAGAATATTGGTCCTTTTGTCCGGATTAACGATCCAGACCAAAGGAGGAGAAGGATATTCTAGTGCGCCCAGTTTTACTGTACGAGTTTCTATAAAAAAAGAGTGAGTGGTTGTGTGTATTTCTCTATCATCAATAAATAAATAAATTAATATTTTGTAATTGTTTCAGATTTTTATGCTGTAATAGTTATGGCGTAGAAAGGTGGACCAACGTAAGTTATTGAGAGACGTACCAGCTTATTAGCTCTTCTGCTGCTAGCTTCTTCTCTTCTAATTTATGTAAATCAGCAGTATACAAAAATTCTTTCCATTGCCATTAGATAGATTAAAAGCCTGACGCTTGGCAGCCCTAGCATCTTAATAAACAAAAGGTCGTATACCTTATCACAATTATCCTTTGGATCTGTACTTATTTAAAGACTTGTCTTACACTTTTGCCTGTATAGCATAATTAGCCTATAATAATAATGTTTCAACTGTTGGAAGGCTTCCCACGAGGTGGACCGATGACCTGGTGAAGGTCGCTTGGAGGAGGCCTATGTCCAGCAGTGGACGTCTTTCGGCTGAAATGATGATGATGATGATGATGATGATGTTGGGGCTCGGTTGGCCTCTCTGTGAGGAGTTTACCTAAATCCACGAGTTACTAGATGAAAGCTTCCATACGATTATTATTTTCCTTCAGTTTTAAAGGCTTTCCTGTACCTATGCGATTTTTAAATCAGATAACCCATATTCTTCCATCATATTTCTCAAGTCCAAGAAGCTCAGTGACAACTGCGAATGGTAACGATCTATAAGTGGATCACATTCGTTGATCGACAGCGCGGTGCGCACGCGCAGGCGAAGAGCACTGCGGTGTCCACGTGATCTATTGCATAGCTTTCTGTAAAATTTATGAGAAAATGGGATTATTATTTGATTCATTGTGGACGAGTATTCATTAAGTCTTAATGTGACTATCAGTCTGAATATATAAGCATGATTTTGTTTCTTTTGGTCTGAGTGCCGGGTAGAAGGGCACGTTTAAATGGAATAAACATCATTGGGCTCGTCACTGTGGTTCGAAGACTACGAGGTGGTTTTGACTTTTCTTTACCACGTGCACTGATCATGTCATCATCTGCCTAGCGTTTTCAACAACTATGTTGGGGTCGGCTTCCAGTCTAACCGGATGTAGCTGAATACCGGTATGTTACATGGAGCGACTGCCTACCTATCTGACTTCCACAACCCAGTTAGTATTGGGTAATACGATACCCCTTGGTAAGACTGGCTGTGAGACTTTCGGGTCACTGACTACCTGTAACGACTGTCAAAGATTTACAATTGACAGCCGGGACCAACGGCTTAACGTGTTTTCCGAGGCACGGAGGAAACTCTGTATGTAATCATATTATTAATAGACTCCGAGTGCTTTGTATGTTGAGTTCCCTTGTTTAATTCTTGCAGATGTTTCCCATTGATGATCAATGCTTTAGTCGACGGTGTAAACTTCAAATGTCAAAAGGGTAATTTGCGTTTGGAATCTCCGCAATCGATTTCGATCATTCTGCCGTAGTTTTAATTTGCGACACTGAAATGGTCACATTCGAATCATGACATCTCTCCAGCATCCCATACGGACCTGAAACAATCATGAATACCTTTCCCTCTGAAGCATAACTGCTAATGATCTATTAGCGTCCTGTTGATCGACAGCGCTGCACGCGCGCCGACAGATGCGCGCCTGATCTACGGCTTCATATTAACGCTAAATGTTGCGTCCAAGTCGCCGTCTGACCTTTCGACTGAGACATAGCTTGGCGACTCTGGTGGTCTGTCAGGCATTTCAGCTCGGAGAAATTATATTATACTAATATACATACTTGGAATTGGAGCCTAGTTGTTATTTTCATGTCATAGTTTAGTTTGACTGTTCATATTTGGTTGATGTGTTAGTACGTAATTTCTAAATTGTCCACTTTCCAGTTCATAAACATGTAACTAGCGACATGTTGGTTTGCTATTGGTAGAACCTTGCATAACCCTTCGAAGACTACACGCATGATGTTCTGTTATATCAAAATAACTAAAGACACAACTTGCTCAAAGTCATAATGATGAGTCAAAGTAATTTGTTCAGTTTGACTCAATGTCGTGTGTAATCATGCTTTATTATTTAATACTGCAAAATACTACTACTGTAGACATTCCTTACCAACATGCGATATATTACAGTGTAGCCATTACTGTCACCAGTTATATATGTCATAGAGTAGACAGCAGAAATTAATAAATGTCAACTTTAAATTAACTGTATCAAGAATTACTTTTGAAAAACACATCCTTATTCCTTATCGTAGGCACCAAAACATCCAAAACATCGGCGACATTCTCCAACAAGTCTCAAATGTGTAGCCTGGACTGTCACAGGGCGCACTTGACATGTACACGGGCCATCAGCGCATAAATCATAAGGTTACAAGGACCTAAGGCGCGCCGCACACTGGAATAGGCCCGAACTTACGTGCGTACTTGTTGGCTGAATAATTGAGCGGACTTCCTAATGTTGGATGTGAAGGTGACATTTGTAGTCAGATCGTAGTGGAAATAGATGGACGATGGATAGCCGTGTTAGTATTTTGGAGAGAGATGTTTTTGATCCTTTGATAGGGAATTTTGTTCGCGTTTTGAAGGGACAGGTAACAGGTAACAGGCTGAAAAATAAGAAAACCATGACGTCCACCAATCTTTACAAGACCCGTGTCGTGGATTCTAGCCCACTCCCTCTCGCAGATAGAAGGCCAGAATGCCAATGTTATACACTGATTATTTTACGTTAGCAAAGAACCTTTAAACTACGATTTAGGGATAGGAAAACCAACCAATAGATAATCAAACATGTTCGAAGGGATACAGTTATCTCATGTAATAGGGGGAGATTTTCCCATCACCATCAAACAGGCACAACCACCGACTCAGCTCTGCTACTAAAAAATTGGACCGATCTGAGAATTAAACCCAAACCTCATCAGTCGGTTGCTACCACTAGAACGACGAGGAAATTATTTTGAGTTTCTACAAATAGGATACAGGACACAACATACGTCTACATCTCTGCATACCCACAACGTTACAAGCTTCAAGTGGTGGACGGTGTTACGTGTGTCCAGTCATTGAAACCAATTATGTCTCAGACACTTACGTACAGACAGACAGAAGCACTGAACAATGCATGCTACACGTCTTGTCTATTCCCTTTAATGAGATAATTCTAGCGTATGAATCTGGTTGTGTCGATGTCTGTCTTCTGCTAAATTTAAACTGTGATATAGATTTGCTTATGATGGTGAAAGGACCATTTCGTACAATGTTGGTCCTTTCAGCTTTAAAATCTGCATGAACAGTAAAGAATAGTGTGTTGGCTCAACTTAAGAACGTCTGTACCCGTAATGAGAACAAGTTGATTGACTGTAAATGCTTTGCCAGTCAGTGACTAACGTATCTCAATGGATTGCAAGCAATTGGTCCAGTTTATTGGTTTTAAAAAGACAACGATTAGAACTCAATAAAAATTGAAGATAAAATAATTATTTTAGCAAAAGTATTCTCAATTTGAGATATTCGTTCTCATGATTCAAGACGAATAAGATATACGTCCAAAACCAGGAAATAATTCTAGATTAACAACAAATAAATCTTTAGTAATATTGCATCACATCAAAAGGGTAGCGACATAAAACACGCGAAACGATCGCGACCCGTACCAAACTTTACGAGCAGATACCAAGAACGAATGACGGACGAAACGGCGTCTTATAAATCAATTTAATCTCCTCAGCAAAGACAATTGGTACACTACTCATTATGATGAAGAACATCACACTCAAATTCCAAATCAAAAATTAACACGTAAAGTTTAAATTACATCGCAAATTTTTCGTCACTTACGTCGCTTTTCCAATCGTCGCCCGCGCATGAATCAAGTCGGACGTCGCGTTTCGAACGCCAGAGTTGAATTAATGCCTAATGCTGCACAAAGGCGTGTAATCGTTGTATGACTTTTATAGTTGTACGGCTAATATCTCAGCGGTAAATCAAAAGGTACATAATTGTACAAATAGGTCGCTGTGACGGTTATTTGTTGTCTTGAACGAGTGCGTATTGATGCTGGACCTTATTTGGGAAGGGACATGGTATTGCTTATCTGGAGACATAAATATTGTAAGTGCTGGGACAAATTAGGACTTGTCATATTTCTAAATGGTTTACTAATTCAATTTATGCTTGTGTGTTCAATAGGGCTCTCTCTTGTCTCCATAGGTCTTCTATAGCAATTTCTCTCTTGAACAGGTTGAACTGAACATCTATTTTCTGTTCTAGGGTTAAATAAGCTATAACGAACACTGTTTATCCGCATAATTTATTAATAAATCAATTGGGCCCATTGTGCTCCACTGCTGGGTATAATGCTTCTCCCAAAATCGCGCCACAACTCCTTGCCCTCTACTTTCCACGTGTAATCTGGCCCAGCCACCGTTTAAAGTTCCTCGGTCCATCTAGCACATACCATGTATGTACAACATTGGTGGTTGAAGTCAAAATGAAACCTGCCGCTTTCTAGCCAACGACATTCTTTGCAGTGAGATGCTATAAAAATCCATGGTAAAGTAACTGCCTAACTTTCAGCTAATCTTACTTGTTCTTAAATCCTCCATTCTCAGATGACCCAACTCTCTTAATCAGGTCATGTTCCACTCTAGAAGAGGCAGTTACAAAATGGTATTCTTCAAATTTGGTAACAAAATAATAAAGAATGACGGCGGGTATATTTTCGTGTCGCGTCGACCGCCATTTAGTATAGAATTAGACCCGAATAGCCATGTCTAGGTTAATCGATTTCGATATTTTAGCTTTTTGGGACAAATCTATAATCATCATACGACGAGAATATCTGAGTGGAGAGATGCTTTTGTGCCTGGATAAACTTTAAAGGGCAAAGTGGAGTCAACTGGACAGTTCGTTCTGAATGTAGCTAATTGATATGAATTACATTTCATTCCCTCTCACAGAGAGGAGGCCTGTATCCAGCAGTGGGAACGTTATAGGCTGATGATGATGATGATGATGTTTCATCTTTATAAATTAGTCTTATAGATAAATGCTTTTATAGTGTACTGAGTATCTACATTATAAGTTGTAAGTCCTGAATTATACTTATAAATAACAATAAATTTAATACAATATTACAATAAAATAAATTTAATGCAAAAGCGAATATGCATGTATTTTTTTCTTCATTTAAATGAATAAAGTACAGTACTATCAACCCAAGAAAAAAATTAAAAGTTAGTACAACGACTGCTTGTCGCTCAAAAAAAAAAAAAACTTTACAATTTTCTACGACAGTTCAAACGTCCGTGACTGTCGCGGCCATTCCTGTCAAAGCGGTTGACGTCATTTCCCTCTATCTGCCTTGTTTACATCTTATTTTTTACCCATAGATCATGATCTGTCAAAGGACCGATTTGTTCGAGACACCATTGTTTAACTATTGTGTCTACTTCGTAGATAGATCAAGGTTTAATATAATAATTTGACTATATGAATGTGTTTGATTCAAGAAAACATTGCAATGCCAATATTAAAATAACATCTTTGTGAAACTTTAAGTTCTAATAAAAGTGTTGCTTTGACACAAAGCGTTTGATGTCACTACCGGCGACGATGCGTTTTGAATTTGCGTTCCGTTTCGCCAAAAACACGCTACATAAAATATTAAATTGTAAAATAAGTGTTGTTGGTATTAGAAAATTAAACAAGTGTCCCACAGTGTTTATATAGGCCAATACAAGGCATTTTTAAGGAATAAAATAAGTTTTGAATTTCTTGCATATTCCTTATTTTTATAAACTGCATGCACATGATTCAATTTGATATTTTTTTCTTTTGCTATAAACTATTTTTATGTATAATTTGCAAGCCGAAATAATGGCAGAATAAGTGAAAAATACTTTAAATCTTTAAGATGCTTCTGTGCCTTATTTACGCAAATGTAATTTTTTTTAATAGATATGAATTACTCTTATGAAAGTAACTGTTTTAGGGCAACAGCCTTAGAACAGTAATTTTTTTTCTGCTCGAAAGAATCTTTAATTCATTTACCTTTTCTGCGTTGATTGCGTACCTAGTAATTATGTTCAATTAGCAGTTGTGGAACGTCCTGTCTCGTAAGGTCAAGAAGCTAGAATTAAGTCTCACAATATTATGTAAAGATTTTCGGACGCGAAATTTCCCATCTCCTATTCAATCTTTTTTTAAAAAAAGCAATCACAGAAATTCGCAAACACAACGGTACACCAAAAATATATCATAACAAAATTTCAATAAACGTAATTGGAAAAAACGTAGGAAAACCGTTGACCCCCCATTGTAGAGACGACAAAGCGCGCGTTAATCGTCCAGGGAGAGGTACACGATGATTTGAATCCGTCTATTGTCCCGGACTATTGTGGGCCGCGAAACGCAACCAACTCATTATTGGAAGATCCACTCTGGATTTTTGATTGTGTTACGCACTTGGTTGGGAAAACGAAGCGGTTTTTAGGTAGTTGATTTATATTAGTACTTCTTGTGTTGTGTGTGCCGTGTCGGTTGATGGTAATAGTCTCACCTTTTTTTCCCGATGGGAAATCATCAAATGACTCCTCCCGCTCTGGGCAGAGCGGAAGGGAGTGTCAGACTTGTAGGTACTGACTAAAACCCATCCATGTTCCTTCTTGGCCCCTTATGTTCCAGGGCCACGGTATCCCTTTGAACAATCCCGCAGCCTAATAGTCTCACCCTCATATTTAGAATTTTAACTAGCGAAACGTGCATGTAATGTAGCAACACTTTGGCCTAACTGACAAGTACTACAAACAACTTACAGCCTGCCAAGGTTGTAAGTTGTTTGTAGTACTTGTGTTCTAACTATAAGACGGAAACCACGAGGAGACCCAAAACCAAAATATCCATAGTCGGGAACACTGTCCACAAAACATTTTCAAATACTTTTTGCATTTTACTTCTTAATCTGATACTTGAATATTGATAATGTGTGATTATATTTAAGTACCTAGGTGTTCGCGTTCCAACCGCCCCTAGCAGCGTCTGACCGCCACAATACCAACCCAGTGCGTCTGCCTGTCTCATGAAGTGTTACCTAAGTTGATCTGATAATGACTTGGGTATCAGCATTGTGCCATTGTCTGTGTGTTTGACGGACCTATTGAAATCCCACTGATCCGATGATAGTAATGATTTGTTGTTTTTTCGTGACTTTTTCTTTATACCTATTCTTTTTATTTGTGAGATGACGTCATTAGTATTTTTTCGAGATAGCGGGACTTTAGAGATTTAAGATTTGGTTTGGGTGTCAGCTGTTGTCAGTTATTTGTCATTTAAGGTTAAGTTTTATTCAGTTGTAACTTTCAAGATAACTGACTTGTAGCATTGTAATGCTTGATTACTGTTATCTGATTAAAATGGGCGTGAATCTGCAAATTGGGAATTAGCTGGGTAAAATTTGGACATTTTCGCAGAACTATATTACTATAAACTTTGTAAAACGACCACCGTTTTCAATCGAAAATGCAAAAGACGATTTCCGCCCCTTTTTTTGGGCAGTCGTGTAAAAAGGTCAACCCATGAATTCGTGTACGTGTAACGTCGACTTCTATCACCAGTCTAATCCAAGCGTGGTGATTATAACTTTTCAATTTCACTAATTACGCTTTTAACTTGGCTCAAGTACAAACTACGCATAATTTTCCTTACATAACAAACACAACATTATAATAACCAATGCAACAAACACCGTCTTTAAAATAATCTGCAAACATTTTTCATTTGAAAACGTACAAACAACGAGATCTAATATCTCGCTGTGACGGCGACGTCGCGTCACGTTCGCGTCGTCGGGCCCGCGTCGCGCGACGTCGTGCAACGTCGACGTCACTCCGTCGGACGTCTAATAACGACGCGGATGCACTCGTACTAACTTGAGATATTGTGACAATGTACTGTGTGCAGTTTAACATCAGTTAGGAACTAACTTATTTTCTTTCTTGTTGGTTTTTATAAGAGGTAGTGTTAACTATACATTTTTGAGGACTTTTGTGTTGCTTAGCATTATCATTCACTATAGCTTATGCCCTAGCTTCGCTCGCTTGGAGTTCGGTGATTGTCTCACTGTACCACCGGGATAAAAAGTATTCTTTGTGTTAATCCAGGTTATAAACTATCTGTGTGCCAAACTTGATCCCAATCCGTTTTTTAGTTTTTGCGGAAAGAGTAACAAACATCCATCCATCCTCACAAACTTTCGCGTTCATAATAGTAGTAAGATTTTAGTGATATCAGTCTAATGGTCTTCGGTCGAGTGGATCTTAGTATTCATTCCTAAACTATCCAATAGTGCACTTCGATCTCAGACCAAATAAAAAACTAAGACATAGCGCTGGGAACAGTAAAGTGAGGCCAGCGCAAAACTACGCCTCGCTCTGTGCATACACGCTCACACGCACACATTTACATCAAACTACAATTAAACTACGCCTGAATAAATGCACATATGTTTACGAAACCGGCCTCACTTCTCTGTTCGCAGAGTTCCGTCTTAACTTTTTATTTGGTCTGAGTTCTATGTCAGAAAATATTAGTGTCTATAGGTGCTTCATTGATGATTATTAGCTATTATAAGATGTGTAATGAAGTCTGTCATTAGTGGGTGCGTTTCCCAGTCAATTTAGTGACAAAAATATGTTTTCTCTTGAAGTCAGCGCCTCACGTCTAGACTCGTAGTACCTTATAGCTGTAAGTTTAAACCTCTGTCTACACGTTTTGAAAGGCGTGTCAGTGGTAACGTTACAACCTGCACTTATTCCTCTCACCAACAATACACGAACTGGTACAATCAACCAAACACTTGCCCTTCGAATACCGCCCTTACTGCTGCGACATAAGCAATATCAAATTCAAATTATTCCTATATACGTGCATTAAACAGTACAGTGCACTCAATTTCAATCAACTCAGTTGTAATTAGCACTCGTAAAATACGCATCATCGATCTTCGTAATCGGTTTAAAGTAGCTATTATGTGTTTATCTACTTGTTTGTGATTATTACTGGGTCGCTGGATTGTTGGGCTTACTTTCAATGTGCAATTATTATGTACTTGAAGTTTTTTGGACAATAAATCGTCAATTATATTACATAGGATTGAGGGTCTTTAATCACCTTCAAGGCATTTTGATTGGGTATTGCAAAGTAATTTAATTATTATATGATCGATTCCCCCTTCATCCTAGTTGATTGTTTTATATAATTTACTGCCTTTTACGTCTTATACATAGTTCTTTATTAAATAAAAGCAATAGAGGAATAGCTACATCATCCAATTCGGAAATCAAACGATATTTCATGTTGAGTAGTAACTCCCTTTTTTCTTTGTTTTCCTTGCACATCCTTCTATGAAAGTTGTAGGTCAGTTAGTGTGTTAGTGTAGTTGTTGTCAGGTAGTGTAATTGTAGGTCTTTTGGTAAATCAGTTATACTAGGTGTAAACCACCTCATCACGAAGCCGTCAACCAATCATTCTGTACATCAAACTAAGTAACTTTACACAAAAATTTTTGGTGAGAAACGACTTTTTTTTTGGGGTGAAAAATCATGTTTCGTGGTAGAACTCCATGTAACGCACTCAAAACATTGTGCTGATGGATGAATTGAAGAGTACGGGGGTCGTGGAGGTGTTTAAAGTAAAAATCTTACATTAAAAACTTGAATTAAAAAAAAAAAAAACTTGTCAAGAAGTTGGAACTTTGACCCCCAATATCTCCGTGACTAGAAGGTTCCCAGATATGGTGTAGAACAAAAAAATGATCGCATTGATGGGGAAAACAAGTGTCTTTCGGCTTTGTTAAGAGGTTTTTACACCCTTTATGTTCCGAAGTTAGTTTATAGATCCACAATAGTTTTATCGATGAGCACAATAAGTATCCGTCCTTTACTATAAGTCAAGGACGTCACACAAAATAATCAATACCTAGTTATAACATAACATTACGGGCACATAATTCTTAACTATTTAAAGTAACATAGTATTAACTGAGGAGACGCGTATGGTAGGTCAGTGTGGCCTGTTGAATAAACTGCGTAATATACGTTTGTGCATGCTTATGAGTAGCTCGCTAGGTGATGTGGTATGAGGGGTGAGCGGGAGCGATTGAGGAATAGAGAACACAAATTTTTGTGAAACGTGTTTGAGAAGGTTCAGTGGTCTTCGGAGATTGAAAGATGTAGATTGTGCAAACTGCTTCATTTTTGATATTTTTATAGAGACTTTCAAGGAACACAATCAAATAAGCTTCATTGTACTTATGTCAATATTCTAAGGTTATAGAGGTAAGTCTGTCGTAGTTCGGGTACGTTGGATTAATGTCGCAATTATCAGGAGCAGGTTTCATCGCCAGCTGTATTACAATAAAAAAAAACAATAAAAGAGTAAATAGAAATACGAGTAAACCAGACGGTCCTACCGTTAAATTCAATCGCTCCCGCTCCCTCCTGTAACTCGCGCTACCTCACTAATAGACCGCTGTCCGCCAACGCACAGTCCCCGTTGTTAAGGGCAGTGTACACGATCCGATCGCAATATTAACATATTCGACGTATTTAAATGTCTTCATCCGAGTGCGGCGAACTTACCAAAACGTAGGCGTTTACTGCCAGTAAGGCCAATAACGCCTGAGACCGGAGCCAATACAGTTTTAGGATGTAGTTTCAATGGGATACGGACGAAATTTGCGAACGTCAATTTACGGTTGTTTTGCGAAGGGCAGTCGGCACTAAATCTTTATCTGCTAGCTACTGTGCGAAATTAAAGTAAATGTGTCCCCTATAAAATTAATTTAATACTTGTGTTCCTCTTTTAATTACGCCATTTAGATCTGTAGATAGTAATTACAGCAATTAATTTAAATTTTTATTTTTTTCGCAAGCAATTACTTCAATGTGCACACGTTAACTGGTAACTAAGGAAAGGTTGCACGAATTGCATTTGATATATAAAATATTAACATAATTGAGTGAATATTTTTCACTGCTGTTTTATATACGTTATCGATAAAAGAGGTAGGTTTCTTGAACTGCTAAATAAAAGTGTCGGTTGAGCGCCGGTGGTCTGTCGTATTTGCATTGCGACACACGCGATGTCGCGAAATGTTGCGCTTTCATGTACCTGGCCTTATGTCGATGCTTCGTCAACCGTGGCTACGATTTATTTGCTTTTTAATATGGTGGAGTCTTCGCGTACAGAATTAGCTTTGAAAAAGGATTATTTCAAGAGTTTTTAGTTTATTTTAAACGAAGGAAAGGCCATGTATGTGGATGATAAGGAATACGTGAATGTATGTGGTTGTTATCTGTTCTGGAAAGTCGTAAAGTCGAGGTGGGTTAATGAGTCATTATTGCAGGTTTATCTACTTGTACCCAAGTAGGTTCGCGCTGAATGTCATGTACATAATTTCATACATCAAGTGAAAATATTAATGGTGTAGTTTTAGAGAGGGATAAGTATTTTTTGCATGCTACGTGGGATTATGTTGTGTAATATGAATTTTATCAGTATTTTTTGGCTGTTATAGTCGTAGAGACAGGAAACAACAAAACAATACTTATGCATAAGCTTACATTGATTTTTAGTTTGGCTTTTATTTGTTTATTTTTAAATTATTCTCTTAGTTAACTCTTAATGATTGTTATGAATCAATGGCTTCAAATTATTTCATCTCAGCTGGTAAGACGTCGCACAAATGCTCTGTTGTGCACTGACATACACTCGAGAGCAATGAATCCGGGTCACTTAAAGAATGTTAAAAATCTCGGAAACTAAAAAAGATAATAGACAATGTAATACTCCTTAAATGAAAGTAAAAAAAATATGAGTCACCATACATTTTATTAACACAAAATTACATAAAGAAAAAAACTGCTGATCTCTCCTTAAAACAAAAATAGGAAACATGAAATTTTTGAACTTTATTACGATTTTCTTGAATTTTAATACTTCGTATTGCCTCCTCGTGCTTCCATTACTGCGTTTACGCGGTTTGGCATGCTGTACACCAAGTTCCTTATACGATTTTGGGGAATATTCTCCCATTCCTCTGTGAGAGCAATTTTGAGCTCACGAAGCGTGATTGGGGGAGGGTTTCGTTGTTTTACGCATCTGCCTAGCTCGTCCCAAGCATGCTCGATCGGGTTGATATCCGGGCTGCGCGCTGGCCACTCCATACGAGTAATGTTCATCTCTTGAAGGTAGTCATTCACAATCCTACCTGTATGAGGTCGGGCATTGTCATGCATAAATATAGCATCCTCACCTAAATTGACCATAAATGGACCAACGTGATCATTGAGGATTTCTTCCACATATCTTACGCTAGTTAAAGAGCCGTTTTCTATGATCACCAGCTCTGTGCGACTTTCAGAAGAAATTCCGGCCCACACAAGTACAGACCCACCACCGTAGGCTACTTTTTCTTCGATGCATGCTTGCTTGAATCTTTCCCCTGGTCTTCGATACACTCTGTGTCTTCCATCGTGCTTGTAGAGCATAAATTTTGATTCGTCGGAGAACATAACTTTTGACCAATCTTCAATACTCCAATTTACGTGGCTCTGGGCATATCTTAGTCTTGAAATACGATGCCCACGCTCCAGTTTAGGGCCGTTTGCAGGTCTAAGGGGTTTTAAGTTAGATTCAGCAAGCCGACGTCTTACTGTCCATGCACTTGGGTTACTTCCTCCGAGGCGTCGAAACTGATTTGTGAGTTCAGTTCCTGTGAGAAAGCGATTTCGAAGCATGGTGTTCACCAAGTATCGGTCTTCTCGTGCTGTGGTACACCTGGTTCTGCCCGTTCCTGGTCTGCGTAGGTTAGAACCAGTTTCTTCGTAACGTCGGAGAACTCTTTGTACTGTTGACAGCGACACACCGACAATCCTGGCTGTATCGCGCTGACTCCGGCCGGTTTCCGGCATTGTAAGTATTCTGGTGCATTCTTCAGGCGTAAGCGACATAATTTCAGCTTGAATAATGAATATAGAGCACTATCAACATGGTTTATGTACCCACATAAATGACAGATTACAAACAAAAGCAAAACCAAATGCTGTAATTTCGTAGTTCCATCTTCGAAAGTGGCCCTTTTTCAAATTTGATTTTTTTATGATATAACTATACAATAACTAAGAAGTTTTAATACCTTCATTTAAGGAGTATTACATTGTCTATTAAATATAATTTATTGCATTAACCTAGCATTTTTAGTTTCCGAGATTTTTAGGATTCTCTAAGTGACCCGGATTCATTGCTCTCGAGTGTAGTAGCAATTGTTTATTGTTTTGTGCTAGTGATGTTCCGAGATGGCACTAGACTATGGATAAGATTGATCCAGGGTTTATTTTACCAAGATATTATGTTTTTATTCTTCTGAAATGCATGATTTGAGTGACTGGTTGTCTTAAAAGGCCAAAAACTATTAACACACATAATTATCTTAGCTATAATCTTAAACGTAATCCTAACAGTACGACCAAGTACTCGAAATTAACGTCGCAATATTTCAACAATAACATTACAAGTGTTTCACATTTACTGCGCGAATTGACATAATTTTACTGACAATAAAACTATCGGTCAGTAACCACCTCAAGCAATCAACAGATAGGCTATCTACAATTAAAACTAGTCACGACAGTAATGCTTATCTTTAAAAAGGACTACAAATAAATAGGTTTTTACTTATCCGTTTTACTTTATTTTAGCTTCCTTCGTTAAACCCGAGCTAATTCAGTATCTGTGCGCAATTATAATTAAGGCGTAAGACCTCACACACGCTTAATTAACGACTGTCGATTAAAAAAAAGACTTAAGGCGCGATTCAGAGGCGGCGTCGATAACGCGAACGGCGACTATCGCGCGGTGAGGTCGGGCCCTAATGAAGCTATGCAAATTGCGCGCGCCCACGCGACGCGCGTTTGAAACGCCGCTGACGGCCGCCACCGCTACCGATTTTAACCGGTTCGCTTCAGTATTGTCTCGATTGTAATCGATTTTGATGTGATTTAGTTTAATTGGGCCGACAGGAAGCTATGTGTTTGAATTATCTGTTATCTGATATAAAGGCCTAAGGTTCTAAAGCTTCTTTATTTAAGTTCCGACATATATGGTAAGTAAACCGCGAGCGGTTGTAACACCAGGTGCAGGCATGACCCATTCGATGCCACATGTCGTCTACCTGCTTTGCGAGGAGCCATTTTTCTCGGGCGACACAGGCAGGTAATTACCTGAGTGTTATAAGCAGCTGAAGTACGTTATGAGTTCCTGGAGCATAAATTCTGCCTATCGTACTAATGGTCAATGGCCATATCCTTATTCAGTAGATAGAGACTGAAGTCATCAGTCAATCCAGTATCCGAGTAGTATCCAAGGTCCTGCACCAGTAGTAATCGCTTTCGAAGCATTTCTACTACTTCAACGACTTTCAACATGATTGTTAGCTTAGGCTTTTTGTATTTTTTTTGCCAATCCCATACATTCTGTATGGTTCTGTCATAGTTATCGCTGATAGAATGTCATTATAAGGCAGATACTATAAGAAGACCCACATTTCATCAAGTTTAAGTCAGAGCAAACCTATTGGTATCTACCGAGTGCAAGTCCAGACTCCAGGCAGATAGTGAGGAATTCTTAGATGAAAAATCAAATAACAAAAGTTCATAGTTGTTTCTTTAAATCTCATTTTAACAATAATCAGCTTAGGGCTAATAAAATGTGCCGTTTCTGTCCAAAACTAAATCTTCTTGACCAAAACTCCCCCTGAGTTTTGGTCAAGAAGATTTACTTACCAGTCTCCAACATCACAACGGACAGGTTTATCTTCAAAATTTGGAATTGCATTGGAAATCTGCGCAAGACGCGCTTATCTGATCAGCTGTGATCAGCTGTGCACCTGCCCTATCGGTTTGAACGACAATCGATATTCGGACGTTACCGATTCGCTTCCAAGCGATTCTAATCGATTGGCGACTTGATCTACCCCTTTTAGTGACGAGGATGTTGGAAAGATAAGACGATGCTGTATTTAACGGGCGATTTTAAAGCTTCCAGCCAAAGTAAAGAAATAGAAACAGTTCTAAAATGGAGACCTGGTGGGTTGCGCTTCCAGGATCTATAATGAGAAGCTGTGGGAGATATTTATATCACTAAGCAATTCAGGCAAATTGATAGTCCTTGTCAGGATTGACGCAAATACAAACGGGTGCTAAAACAATAAGGCTATCATCATTTCAGTAGTCACTTTTTGTTACATGCGGGATAAGTGTTTGTTGTCTATTTCACTGAATTTTATTTGTATTCATATAAATACTCATGATAATAAAGGTGCGTTTAGATTTCATGTTATAATAAAAACCATGAATCCATCGTCGATCATTTTAACACCGTTCACCCGTCATAACACCACTCCAAATCAAAACATCTCAAGTGACGTCGCCTTTCGTTTTTTTTCGTCGCGTTTCGTGAGGAGTAGACGCAACTGTCAAGACGAGTCGGATAACGACTGCACCAGGGTGTATTGTCTGAGGATAGGTTAGGAGCTAGGCTAAGAATTAATAAAAGGGATCATAATTATATGCCATTTTTGTTTTCTCATTCCCAGCCTAATTTGGAACATGTTGCAAACATTTTTTACGTTATAAAAAAACAAAAGCGTCTTCTACCCACACTTACAATACAAAACATTCTCAAACAACACGGCATCCAATCCCAGCCGAACCTTTTCACATCACATCAAAATTTTCAATTTAACCGCATACTTTGCCTCCCTAGCTCCTCGACTACGCAGAGTTGCACACGTCCGGATATGAAGATAGCATTCGGAAAAACGAAAGCGTATACTCACTCAGTTGTACGTTGTTCTTGCGACTTTTTTTTGTTCCTACGTTTTGTCGCAGGCGCGTTTTTTTGTCGTCTTTTGTGCGCTGTATCGATTCGCTGGGTGTTCGGCTTGAGACTTTGTGAGATGATGAATAGGAATGTGTTGGTTGTTTGTGAGTGGTAATCTGAAAATATTACTACCGAAGTAGACATTTAGGTGTTGAAGGATTCGTAAGGGATTATAGTAAAAGGGTCCCTACCCTCTATCTACGAGGAGAGAGTACAGTCCAAGTTCAATTTGGTTTTAAGTTTAGCATCTTGCATACCTAGGACGAGGTTGTCGGCTGCTTAACCGGGTTTTCTAGAAGCGGCTAGTTCGGCTTGGAACTTTTTGTTAAATGCTAGTCATGGAAAAGCACTGGTATTTTCAGGTGATGAAATCATTCGGCTGAATTTGTGTAGATCAAGCACTATCCATTTTGTAAGATCTCCAAAACAGTTATGTTGGAATTTGAAAGAATGTTCATGATATGCATAGACGATCTCTTTAAGGTAGTATTACCTAATAATGAACCATAACCACAGTACGATATTATTCAGATTAGCAGGTTTACAAAACTGAATTATTAGTGGAACATATTTTATCAACTTTTCGTCTAATTTCACGACACTTTTGTCATTTTCTGGTTGGATAATGGACTAGAATTTATTGTTGAGTTGCAACTAAATCAATTTAAATTTAAATTGCATAGATTTATCTGCATAGTTTAGGAGATAAAGTGCGTTTTATCTATTGTCCATTTATTTATAGTTTGTGCATTAATTTTGGTTAAACTCTTGTTAATATAGGATTATTATGTTTAATAATATTAACACTGTTTGTACTTACAATGGTATCAGAATTAATCACGCCAATAAGTTAAGTAAAACGTAACAGCTCGTTTTTTACATATGGATGTAGGGACAGACCAAAGAAACGATGACAGGACTGTGTGAAGGATGGTACGCCTGAAAGTACAACTGACTACTAAGATGGTGGCGAATAGAGAAGCATAGAAAGAGACATGCTGCGCTGACCTCAAACAAATTAGGATAACGCAGGAGAATGATGATGATGATTGTTTCACATATCAGCCGGTTAAAGGTCTTAGTGTTGTAGTACCTGTAGTTGTAAAGATTTCTTTGCAGAGGCCCAAAGGTCTTAGCCCACATAAACGACTCTGCTCACACCCGGCAATAAGAATATTAATTCAAATATGGGCTTTAAGTATTGCTCTTTAAATATACTTTACATTGGCAACCAAGCAGTCTGACGGCGGTAACCTCGCTGACAGCGAGCTGTCTGCTAATTTATGTTGCCAATGTGAACTGTATCTAGAGGGTAATACATAAAGTTCATATTTGAATTATATTCTTTTTGCCGGTTAGGAGCGGAGTCGTTAATATGGGCTAAGACCTTTGGGCCTCTGCAAAGAAATCTTTGCAACTACAGGTACTACAACACAACGCCTTCTACAAAACGATACAGCGATATGCTAAAAACAATTTACCCCATCTCTATTTTTAAACAAGTTTAGTGTTTTAAAATTATTGTACGTCACTTGTAAATGAAATATATATTCATTTACAAGTGACGTACAATAACTTCGACGGACAGACAATGTGGACATGTCCAGTCGGTTACTGTTTGTAACAGGCGTATAATATGGCCCAGGCAGTATTACCCCCTCGTTTACGACGACTGATTGCCATATTTATAGAGAAACAGGAACATTTGGGATGTAAGAGTGAGAATTTTTACATGTATGACATGGTTGCCCAAGCTGACGAGAATTCATTATTTTTATTTATTATGTTTTTTCTAAATTCTAAGGTTTTGGACACTAATAAGGCCATCGTTACTTCTAAAAGTACTAGAGAAGTTTGTGATCTTAACTTGCTTGAGTATGTCGGATGTCATAACCACCTCTACTTGTTTTTTCAGTAGAGAATAAAATACACAGTTTCCTTCTAGTTGCCGGTAACATCGTCTTTAATTGAACATGTTAGCTATAATCAGCCGCTTGATCTCCATTTACAACTTTATTATTATGACGTAATTAAACGTTCTTTGATTTGCGCCGAAGACAGCTATTTGCGGTAGCTATCATAACTATATAAAAGTTCTAGGAAGGGAGGGGGTGTAAGCAATTCTGGGTCCATTGACCTTAAAAGCCACTGGTGGGCCATAAAACCCTTCCATCGATCCTGATCACATTTTTGTAACCAACTGAATAAAGCGCATCTGCATTAAGTGTACAACCATCATACCATAACTATAAAATTTTTACTGTCCCATAACGTTCGTATGTGTGTGTAAGTTGTGCCGTAGTACGCGAGTGTGCGTACTGCCCAGCCAATCACGTAGGTCCGTCATCGGGTGACATTAGCCGGGTAATATATGATTGAGGCTGGACATTTTTCGCATTCGCCGATATTTTAAAGTGAGATAAAATCGTTTGGTGTTTATTGCCTGGAGATTCGTTTCTTTTATTACTGATTTGTTAGGTATGTATCGGAGATAAGTATACGAGTTATGTTATGTATTGCGTTTTAATGACGGTTGGTTGACGGGTGGGTATCGAACTTATTAGGGATTCGGTTTCCAGTTATTGAATTATATGGAGGATAGCTTTTACGCTTTTATGTGTTCACAAGCATTATCTCACTTCAGTAAAGATCACTAAGAGTGTATTATTATTATTGAAAGCTAAACATTTAGAAATTCCTGATATATCAGATTACTACAGGATATATCTAGAGCGACAACTTATCAAAACTCTTTAGATCCTGACGATTGGTAAACTGAGAATAGTCGTTTAGTTCAAGTTCATCAGTATGCAAATTTACTCCCAGAAATATTGACGGGTCTCGAAAGGACATAGCATTATAAATTTAAATTATGATACTAGAGGACCTAGACACGGGATATTCTATCAACGATAACGATGATAAAAAAGTCAAAAAGTATTAGGAAGCTACCGAAAAGCTGCTCCCAGTCATATGAAACGCTTTGAAGCGCACCACTTGTCTAGGCCTTCTGAAACAGTCTTCTAAGCTAGGTACTATTCTACCCAGACCAACCCTTTCTACAAATCAAATCTCATAAACAAACAAACATCGCACAACAAGACTAAAAAACCAACAAAGTTGAGTGTCCTGCCGTCATGATCAGTTGTGGACAATTGAGATTCATGTTCAGCCAAGGGCCCGGTGATTCATGGGGTCGCCAATGAACGGCGGGCAGTCCGTCAGTTTGTCATAGTTGACTATTGACAGGGTGCGCGTCAGGCTAGATTGGTCGCGGTTCTTGATTGTGTCATGCGCTGAATTGGTGGTGGCGTACAAGTTGTCAATGTCATCTTGGATGGCTTTGTTAATTCCGTTATTGATTTGTCTTTTTCTTAAACTACTCGTCATTGATCGCAAGTGCTACTAGTGAACGTAAGGTCCTGGGTTTGAGCCACAGATGAGGCAGTGCATTTGCGGCGCATTCTTAGCACTGTCTGGATGTACCACTATCTGCGTGCAGCGAGAGTTCCCCAACTACTTACAGATCGATGTGATCGTTTCTATGCAGCAATTGGAACGATTTGTTACTATTATATTATCAAAGTCTTCTTCAATCACTTTTACTGTCTGCTTCAGTTCCATACAAATCTTTGGTTACCATGTTAGACTGATCAACAGATAAACCACCAGAAAATCTACCCAAAGAGGTTTCTTACGTAGATCCAAGTGGTTTACCGATCTATAACAGAGCTTCTTTAATTAATAACTCTTGCTTAATCCCGACTTCACTTTTCACGACACCCACAGTCAATGATAGAGTGGACAACCAAAACCCGACTATGACTAATGCATCCAAAAAAAGCAATCAACTCTTAATCCAGCCATTAAAAGGCCCATCCATAATACATAATAATAAGCTAATCGACGCTGAAATAAATCTGTGTATCATAAATATCTCATAATTCTAGACGGACGGATCTCGCCGTTGCCAAATGCCAACGGCTGGCCAATTTGTCCGTCTGTCTGTGTGATTTGTGTCGTGACTGCGTTGGTATATAATTGGGGACGATCGATGTCGCGATGCGCAGGAGCCTAGATCGGATGGGTGAAGGATTGTTGGAGTATGAAGAATGAAATATCCACGCCTCGTGAATTAAGGTCGCTGGAGACAGTCTTGTGTAATTTATTTGTTATGTTAGGGAGACAAAACATTGTCTATGCTGGAATTTTCACAGATAGATGTGTAATTTATGCTAGAGAGCCTATGTTATAGAATGCCACAGGAGAAAATCTGTCTTATATGTATACCGATTTAATACATGCATTTAGAAATCCCAGTGTACCATCGCACAGTTCCAATCAAAATGTACCCTAAACAATCACTTCAGAATATTATGTACAGTAGCTTTCTCGATTAGCTAGCCCAAGCAGAGGCGTTGGTCAGCTAGTAGTAATAATATATTAAATTAAACACGAATTTACCTACTTTCCATCCTATCTGAAGGCAAGGAAACTATAATGTCAGATATGTATCTTATCGTGAAAGTTATAGTATTGAGAGCAGAGGGTTCAAGCGATAGATAAACTATGGCTTGCTATATATTTGAAGCCTTTCACTGCGTTAATATTTCATGCTGAACGCACTAAGTGTCGATTAGGGCTCTGAATTGTACGGAGGTGATCGTGACTGGGGCATTTGTTTGTGAATGTACTGTTTGTGTTATTGAGATTTTGATAAGTAATGGTTCTGATTTGAATATTGAGTTGTCTGTCGTTAGACGTAGCTGTCCTTCTGGATCAAATTTCAGGTAAAACCTTGCAAGTATTTTTAGAATCACTGATGAGAGGTAAGTTACAAGTTGGTTAATCAAACCATAGAGATTTACCAACTTGTAACTTATTCGGGAGTACTATGGACATGAATTTCTCGGAAGATACTCTCCAATTCATAGGGTGACATTTGTAGTTCCGTTCCGTCGAGCGACTCCTTTCCATATAAAATTAACTAGACTAACACCTACCTCCCTGCATCTCTCTCATAAAATAAAACCATCTTCACTCTCACGTCACATAATACCACATAGTTTTCAGACCGCTCATTACATCTGATATTTATGCCTGTCTGTTTGATTGCAGCATCATACCTGCACATCTTATGGAGATCAAATCCCTTCAATTTGCTCGCAAGTTAATGAATTCCACTGTTATTAGGTGTCCTGTGGTGAACCCAACGACAGGCATCCACCTATGGAATTAAAATTGCAACTTGAGACTTAGGCCGTTTGCACACGACACCACACAAGAGATACTGATTAGTGTTAGGTATACACCCAATAACAATTAAGTTTCGAATGTGTGTTTTGGCATGGTTAAAATTTATCGACACTGCTTGATTGGGTTTTCTGTTGATGCATACTGTTATGTAGATACGATACGGAAATTTTACCTGGGCTGGCATTAAATGGCGGACGATACAATATGGTATAAATATTGTGAAAGTTGTAACATGTGCATAATTTGTCAGCAATATGCTTTTTGCTATGCTCTACGTAAATGTCGCACACAACTTGATATGTTAATAAAATAAGCCTTACGAGGTCGGAATGTAAATTTATTCACAATTTCTAAGTCAAAACAGCATAATATGCTTCGCTGAGCCCAGCTAATTATTATTGACATGTTGCAGACTTGTCAATCAGGCGCGGAGCTGGTGCAATTCTAAACTGGAATAATATTTAACAGCCTATAGATCAGCAGTTATGAGTGTGTTCTTGGTAGCTTTGTATGCAAATGGCCTTAGACTTGTCACGTTGTGCACTTGCGTCGCGTCACTCGTCGCGATTGATTCCTGATCGATACACAGTCCATTCTCATCTTTATTCCAACTACTACACAGTTTACAATCGAATGAAACGCGAATAGAATCAGGTCTTATTAACCGAGCAACGAGGCATCAGTATCCATCATAATTTCGCCTCATTTTGTAATGCAGCCGCGCGATGCGATATTTTCATATTCAAAGCAACTTTATGTGTGCAGGCAACATCACTTTTATTACTTTGGACTTAAGACACAATTTGCTGGTTGATTTACGGTGTGTTGAATTTGTTTTTTAAGTGCGTAGGCTGTACAGTTAGATGGAGAAGTGGAAATACGTAACCTGAAGATGCAAATTTTAGTGTGTATCGTATAAAACGAACGAGCAAATATAACTATCGATTAGGACACGCTTGTCGATTATAGTGCCTGATTTGTGGTTTTCGTGCTGATTTCCATGTTCGTCTGAGATGAGAAGATCTCGACGGTTTGATCTGACACTCTGACTACCTTTTAGGGATTGTTATATTTGAGATGCAAGATAAATTAATTACTAATGGATATTGTAGTTATGAAATCACATCCTAGCTCTGTGAAATATGAAAGAAAATGCAATTCGATCTGAACCATAGCACATCTCTTATTTGCACTTTTAAAATGTTAATTGAGCTAAGTATAAACAAGAGCTGGCCTATGTCAAGATCATTTAGGCCATCAATGTCTTGTCTGTCCTTTTATATTCTCCATTTAAAACGTGAATTACACACACGTGAATTATTATTTATGACCGTTAACGGCCTAAATGGATCAGATAATAAGATATGAATCGAGATTTTTCTTCCTAGCTCATAAAATAAGAGCCCTAGTATGTGCATCCACTTGTGTCCCCGACGCTACCAGTCCCACAGGCTGTTGATGTGAAAGTAGCTGATCTTAGACGCACTAAGGATTTCGTCTCGCTAATCCGTTGGTTTCTCTCCCATTCTGTCTTCATATCTGATATGTTTCGCCTTCTATGGCGAGCTGTCGCTGCTTGTTAGAATGACACTGATTTTATTGTTTGGGCAGATTAATTTGAGATAAGTTGGACTACGTAGTTATATTAGTGTGTTGTTTTGTGGATTCGATTCATCAGATCATGGGTCAGAACGATTTTCGACACTTTTGAGCTAAGACAGGATCTTTTGACTCAGGAGGTTTTGCAAGTAAAGATTCTTGAGTATGTTCCTACTTCCTTTGCATTTTGTGAGAATACATAGACTTTAATTCTTTTTTTAGTGATTCCGACGGTGGTCATGATCATCGTCATCAGCCTATTAATGTTCCCACTGCTGGGACACAGGCCTCCACTCTATGAAAGGGAATGGGCTATAATCCACCACGCGGGCCCAGTACGGATTGGTAGATGTCACATGTCTTCGAATTTTTTGATTCTACGGTGGTCCCATTAAGATAATGGTTAAGTTAGTAAGTTTTTTTTTGCCCCTTACTAGGAATATCTCCTGCATAGTGGATGCGTGTACAAACACTTAAACTCACATACACAAACAGCTGGACCCAGAACCTGTAGTGTAGGCCATACAAATGTTTGTTCTGTATGGGGATCGAACCCGCGACCCGCTCAGCCACTGCGCCAACCAAATTTTGTAGGAATGCACTTCCTACAAAATTACACATGACCACACTTTACAGACAAACGCTTAAATATAATTAGATAAGTATTACCAACATCCAATGAACCAGCCTAGTTAATGCATTTCTCTGTATGTTAAGAGGGCATTTTGGCAATAAACCAAAACATACTGATAATGTGTTATTTTCTAACTATGACATCAGTACCCTTTGTTACCGTTAATACCACCTAAATATCAATGATTTTCAATAAAAAAGTCAAAATTCGGAACCAACGCAAAAACAAACACTAATTGTATTGCCTAAACCGTAGTTATTTACGAATAGTTTCATCATTTGCGTCAGCCATTCAAGTGTCATCGCTTGATGACAGCCGCGATTGTACCTGTGTGATGACAGGCTGTCAATGACACCTAGTGCGTCGAGTACTTCTCATTAGTGGTGCACCCATTGTCGTTTTATTTTCAACTAATTTTACTGTGTTTTGGGTGGTATTTGGGTGAGTGTGTTTTTATTTAAGTGATTTCTGGATTAGTGGATTAGTTGTTGACTGTTTTCGGTGTTTGTGTATCCTTTCGTACATTGAGATCGTTTAAATTTGTTATTCAGTAACAAATTTAAACGATTTCGACCCTGCCCCTGCTCTCGAAACGGTAAAATAAACGGTAAATTTGAGGAACCTAGCGTGTCCTAAAACTAAAAATCCCAAGACAAGTAAGATCCACCACAAGTGGGTTTGCGTTGTGAATGACGGTCCACTCTCACTCTCACCGAGAGGAGGCGTATCCCAGCAGTGGGACCCTTCATTGAGAAACGATATCTACAACAAGTGCGCCTGGTAATTATTAAGGGATTTTTTTTGCCTAAATACGATATTGCTCTGTATTTGAGACCTAATTGAATGTCTTTGATTGGATATCATAATACTTTGTATTAACCACAATTGTCCTTTATTTTACAACAACATATTTTATGTTATACGTAGGTACCTACCTTGCAAACAAAGTAAGCTACGTCACCTCCACAATATAAACACAAATGCACTTGTGTTGATTGCCTCTTGTGATTAGTAAAATGATAGTCAACACTCTTCAGCGTACATCGCTCCTTTCTAAAAACTACTGTTACTTCTATACAAGTATTGTTGAGACACTATTGTTAACAAGGTAGGTATGGCACTTACTTACTGGGTCCCAATTTTAAACTTCGGATCTGAGAAATTCCTCTTCTACTTCAAATATGTTGGTCGAGTGTGCGCAAACGCGACCTTTGAGCATGCCCTGGGTTCGATTCAGTCGGAAAAAGTAGTATTGGGTTTTTCTATGAAGAATTTCTCTGTAAACACCCACGGAGTCTGAATTTTTGCCCGGTTGAAGGCAATAGGCTTGTCCCCTTTTATATGGGACTTAAATAACTGGCGGAATGTGTGTGTACTATTAGGTTTACCTCTGCCTAACTCTTCGGTGATTATTGGCGTGATGTAAGTAATGTTATATGTATTAAGTAATAGAACCATGTGTAAAAGTATACACACAGTGCACACTGTCTTTAGAATATATGAGATTGGCATGTTGTAACAAAAATCTAAATGCAAATGGGTATATTTTCATATTCTTTTCTTAAACAAAGTTTACAAGAAGACAAATTGATTGTGCTAATGAAACATTGCATTTCCTTTACTACCGACTAAGTTCAGTCCCATGTGGAACTAAATCCATGAGCTGCCCACACATAAAACTGAACCAAACGTTATTTCATCCCCAAATAACAACGAAAACACTGAAACTCGCCATCCGAATACAATCAACGTCATCGCATAACACGTTTGACATAATTGTAATCACCTGTTTATCTGCTGATCATTCAAATTAATCAGTGACGTCATGCCGATATCTTAATTAAAACTTTATTAATAAACTCCATTGGACCAAATAAACTGTAAGTACGTTTTTAACGAAAATTCGTACGTGGAAGTTTTAGTGAGGACGATAGCGATGCGATGTTGACCATTGTTCCGGTCTGTCTTAAAAGATGGTCACTTCATTGGTTCTAAGTATCTAAGTAGGTATTCGATGAAGGGTTTTCACTGAAAAAGACAGAATTGATGTTTACAACTAAACAATAGTTTTGGTCACTGTCATGTATGAAAGTAATTGCGTCAGATTCAGAAATAGTTGCAATTGAATGATTTGAAATTGTTCTGTTCTCTATGTTAGTGGCAATTGTATTTTTAATACTTAAACGAACGAAAAACCTACTTATCTACTAGAAAATGTCTTTACATCAACCATACAAACCAACTACAATACAAAATAACGTATCGCATCCGTATCGTGAACACAAAACGTCACCGTATCAATATCCGATATCAAGGTAATGAGGGGTCGGTAATTAAATGTCCTCTGTCAAACCCGTCGCCACGTCAAATTATGTATAATCAAAATGGCGGCCGTGACGTCAGGGGCCGTTAAATATGAAGGATTTACTTTTATCTGGCGAATAGTTAACGCACGATCGATGTTTACTTTCAGACTTTAAAAATGAATGATTTTAATTAATTTGATTCTTTTTATAGAGTTTGTTTTGGTAATTGTTCATTTAGTAATAATGCCTGCCAGAGGTAGGTAGAACTAGAGAATTTTGCCGTTGTCAGGGCATTCTGCTTACCTACGTTTTATTCTCGTGCAATGGTCGAGTCTAAAGAAAACCACATGAGACAACAGTCTCTAAATAAATCACTCTTAGGTTGATAAAATGCTCCTAATCCTAACTAATATTATAAATGCGAAAGTAAGTTTGCTTGTATCTTACTTTCTCACGCCTAAACCACTGAACCGTTCATCCTGAAATTTTGCACATACGTTGTCACGATGTACAGACACGGACATAGAGTACCTTTCATCCCGAAAAAAAATACTGTTCCCGAGGAAAACAACAATAACGTTTTTATGATAATAGACGGCGGCGCCACGTGTATTTTGAATTGCGATTGAATTATATTAGAGTACAATCCGAATTGATTTATCAAATTCAAAATTAACGCGAGCAAAGCTGCGGGCAAAAGCTAGTGACAAATATTTTTTTAAGTCGGAAAAAATGGGTAGTGATTACTTTGGGTAAGTTTTGTTGTTACTGCCAAATCGTAAGGACCCACTCGGACAAATCTGTTCGTAGAACTCGTGTGAAGCACCCCTGAGGTTCCCTACAGGGACATTTCTAAATTGCAGGCATTATCCATAATGCACAGCAGCAAAACTCACGTTCCATACGTCAGGCAGCTCCAGCCAGTGTCGTGTTACTTCCATGGACGTTAGACGTTATGAAAGAAACGTCATAAATCTATCAGGCGTGACGCGGCGACTTAAATTATGAATGTGATCTTGAGTGATTTGTTGCCAGAGCTTGGCAAAAAATAATGCCACTGAAATAACTGGAATATGTTGATGGGTACATGGCTTGTAGCTGTGTGGCATGGGGCTGGCATTAGATGAGAATAATTTTAGAAAATGTTTGGGGTCGATGTGATATTAATTTGTTGTTGAATGTAAAAGATTCAAATTATATTTCATTAATTTTCCGTTCAAATGGTAAAGTGGGACAAGACTTAATATGTCCTGTAGTATTCAAAGTCCGACAATGATTTGACGCTAAATGATTTTATATGCCTCCCACTGGTTCAAACAAAAAAATCCTAGACAAAAAACCAAAAATAAAAACAAATAAATTTTTCACTTAACTTCTGAAAACAAAAAGCGCTCCACTAAAAACTTTCCTCTTTACAAAAATTTACACAAAAAAAACGAAGAAAAACGTTAACGTAACGTTCTAAGTAATCCCGAGTAACGAATTTATGTATTTTTCTTGACTCCATAAAATGGCCGAACGTAGTAAATGTTTAATTAACAAAAACGTCAGACGCTGAGACTCGGGGGGTCGGTCCCGGGACTCGTAAATCAAGTCAAAATAGTATACAATAATTAAACATATGATGAACTGTGTTTGTTCTTATATTTAGTCGCTTGTTACAGATATATTCATAGCTATAATGTCTGTACACTTCTTAGTTGTTTTTCCTGTAATATGTTGATCATGGGAATGTTTCGTACATCTTTAACATTTGTTTCGGGTGGTCAGAAAGCCAGAAAGTCTAACAACTAGACTTGCCAAGGGGTTTGTTTGTTTTACCTAGTAACTGAGTTTTGGGCGTCAGATAGGCAGTCGTTCCATGTTAAATAGTGATATTCGACTGCATCCGGTTAGACTGGAAGCCCACCCCAGCATAGTTTGGGAGAAGGCTAGGCAGATGTTGAGTTTTTTGCTTGTGCCTTCGTTGTTGCTGGTTTTCTATATCCTGATACTCAGCTGTGTCCGATCTGAAAACCAGTTCCTACATCATTGGAAAAATATTAGCCTTTTCCTAATGATGGCTGGCTTGCTCAAACTTTTTAGCTCCTTACTATCGCACATTTCCTTGGAAAATGTGATTGTGATTGATGATGATTTGTATTTATTCATAATGTTATATTATTTAAGTGGTATCAAAGTTGTCCTATCTAAACCAAAGACATGTTCTAACAGCCCTTCTAACTACTGGTACACAAGAGGCTGATGCTATCAACTACAACATCGTACAACTACACATCACATTCTAGCTGCATGTTATTTGATCGTGATAGGTTAGTCTAAGACTCCAGTCGGCTCCTCCAGCAGATTTATGACCTTATAAATATGTCAGTCACGCAAGTCTTAGGTACTGGCTGTAAGTCTTGAGCTCATGTAGACCGATTCGGGGAATACTTTTTGGTTTTGCAGTTCATTCATGGACGAAGACTATCTACAATGTATTTTGATACCGTTTTGAAATCCAAAGATTTCGTCCAAAGACACTTTGAACTGTAGTCAATAATGAAAAATGTTTTCAGCTTTTCAATGGCCGCAGTTTGCTCATTTATTCAAACCAATAGGTTTACAAATACTTTACAAAAAATATAGTTTAGTTGCCATAAATCAAAAACATGTGGTTTAACTTATTGAAATTCTTGATGATGACTTCAATTACATAAACGCTGTTGACAATTATTTAATTACCATCGATCGGCGCAACAGCAAGTGTTCTCATCCAATCACATGTAGGCATCTACAGAACTAACACAACACGTTTACGACTATACCTCGCTCCTGGGTACACTCGGTATTTATGTATTTTTAACTACGTAAGATATGTTTTGACCACAGACGTCGCCCACGGTTCTTACTTTATTACCCATATATTTAATGACAGCCTGATAGAGCCTGCGATAAAATACCAATGATCAGTTATTAGCATCGGTAGAATTTCACTCAAGCGCAATTTTGAAATTGATCGGTCGCTTGACATTTGAATTTTTGATCGTTTATCACATAGACATTAACGTAATTTAGTTTTATTAGTGGAAATAAATTAATACAAATTAATTTAAAACAACAAATTAAAATTAAGAAAAACTAGGAAGTTACATCTCTATTCGACTCATTCACAAGATGAAACATAGTGGTGCAAAATTTGCGAAATACGGACAAAAAATTGAATAGTTTTTGTTTACACAACTTGAACAATTTTAGACAAAGACAGCTATAAATTATGCTATTGTCAGTTTGGACAATGTGTAACAATAATTTAGAAATACGTAGAAGAGAAGAATATAACAAAACGTGCAGCACTTTTACTTAATACTTTCATTGTGATGCAAGAATGCTTTATTTTGTATTAAAATATTATTGACATTGCAAAGTCGTGAAAAACACGTCGAGACACTTTTCTGATTGTTCATTTTTGTTTTGCACCTTAAAATAGAAATAACAGTCATGCAATTTAACCTTTTGTGGCACTAGGTATAATTGAATCTAGATCTGTCAAGCTATGAAGTTGTTCAAGAAATTAAAACAAATTCAAGCTAGCGCCTGTAGGTACTCGGAAGTCACATTGAGGGAACTAAAACATTTGAGTAGTTTACTCAGAACGCTATTCTACAATCCCATTGAATTCCAACTCACATTCACACGAAAACCTCTCACAAAACGTAACTAAAACACCAATAAAGTGCGATCCAAACCCAAAGAACTATCGCACAAACATTCGTTCACTTTTAACGTAAAGGGTGGCAACACGTTATCTCGAGTCGGCGCAGTGGTCCCGCCGCATCTGTCCGTACATAAATCTGTCGCATATGAAAAGAATTAAAACGTTCCCTATTGTAGACGGCTGAATAAATCTTACAGATATCTTTGTGAGGGACGCACGACGCCCGCGGCTCCGACGAGGAACGGCGATATTTTACAAGTTTTTGACAGCCGATATGGCTTTCCTAAACGGCACCTGCCCACTGTGCGCTGATGGCCGATCGCCAATACTTTTGGCCAAAAAATTGTTTGCTTTTTGGTTAATTAACTAGTAACATTTGAAGGGACGTTGTTTCTATTTTAGGACCATGTAAGTTAATTTAAAATTTAGTTCTGTAATAAATGGAACGTGTTCTTTTATAAATATTTTATTTTTAGATTTAATTTTATCAATGTGTTTCTTTCAGAAATGTCATTCTGTACGTGCGCACACCATTAAATGCCCATAAAAAAGTTATAGGTGAGCATGTGATATGGCGCTCTTTCATACCACATAAAAACTCGTGTTGACGCATAATTAATTTTATACCATTACCGTTTTAATATTATCTAAGTCTTAGTTGATAGTTTCTCAGCATGTATTCACGTAAATCACAATTAATGTTCATTAAATCTTCAAAGTTTTGTTGAACGTCCTTCATATAGTTTCGCCTTGGAAGCTAGATGGCGCTAGGTTGCAAAATAAACGCCAAGTAATGGCTCCAACTGTTTTATTACTGTAATAAAATATAGCCTAGAGCTTGATGCGCGAATTTATATCTTTTTAACAAACAACTTGGTATTCGACTTTGCAAGGACAAAAGATACATTAGCAAGACAAATTAATATTCAAAACAAAGGAAAATTAAAGAGTATGATGATAGTTAGTTTTATGAACTAGTTTTACATATTCACATAAGTGTTTACGACCTGTGAATACATACTCAAATCAAATAAGTTTAATCAAAGAAACAGAAAAAATGCGATCACAGTGGAACCACTTAATAAATTGTCTGGGACTTGTATGGAGAAAAAAAAGTGTATAAATCGAGTCACCAATAACACTATAGTATGGAGTTTATGGCACTGCCCTTGAAGTGTGTTATCGGGCGACGATTCTTTATTGACACTATAAATGTGGGAAACATACGGGGCGGTTTTACGGCCGTGCACGACCGCGCGGTACTACATGTCTCGGGGTACAATGTACGCGGAATGACAGTGAAGTGTGAGGATGCATGTCGGAGTCGTTGATAAGTAGATAGTTGGAAAAACTTATAAGGGAGTTATTTTTCTGTAAGTAATTGTCTGATAATAGTTTTATGTGCATAAAATATAATGTATAAACTAAAGAAAAAAGTTTCATTTAGTGTATTATGTAGGTATAACGTAAGTATTATATTTAGCAGAACGCGTCGGTCAAGATATCAAGTTTACAGTGAAACTGTTGTATGTAGTGATCAAAACTGTAATGAAACTAAAAACCCATTACCCCCCAAAAATATTCACTCTGATAAACTTTTTATTACTTCGAGTTCTCAATCTCAAAACATCAACCAACCGCCTCTTGCCCGCTTCTTATCAAGCCCCGTATATTTCCGTCATTACCCTGACTGATTTACAGGGCTTTAGCAGAATATGTCCGTCGGGCTGTCCACCGCCGCCACGCAGCCACCGGCCCAATAATCGTTAAGACAAGACGCGTTAATACCTTGGAAAGATAAAAATATATATACTCCACATATTGATGGTTCTACAATTGGTTTATGATATGGTCCTCCGGTAATGTCCCTGGCGGGTAGTTTGATGTTTGTTATGAAAGAATTAAGTGGGATTTGTGATGATATACAAGAGGGGGGGGGGGGGTAATTAAGTTAGTTAAAGAGTGTACTATACAAGTAAAGTTTTATTCTGTCAAATTTTAGTTCAAGGACTTTAAAGGACGAGAAGAGATTCTGAAATTATTTTGTTGTCGTTAATTGTATGTGAAAGTGTACTTAAGCAGATAGAAATTATCTCAGAGTTATTCTAAGAAAAAGAATTGGAATAATACCAATGTGTCATATCAATAAGATATTCGTTTTCCACACATCCCTGACAAACAAACAAAACTTTCCTCTTTATAATATTGGTATGATTATCATAAATACAGTCGACAAGACCTGCCGAGTGTTTGGGTGTGTATGTGTGTGCAATTTATTGAATGTCTCGGTATAAACATAAATAAGCACATACACATTAGAGGGAAGAATTTTATTAGTATGCATTCACATTTCCGGTCACTTGAATCACTTTAACACGAACCGTTTTATGTTATTTCACATCACACGGATCCATATTTTAGTAACATTTTTGGACATGAAAGTTTGAGTAGGTACCTACACATAATAAGTTGAATGTCGCCCATTACAAATCACTGAGTGGGCCCACAGTGCTCACACCTACACGATATTTGGGACATATCACAACTTATTATATATCTGTGGCCGTGTACGTATCTTGTTAAACAAAACAAAATTAATCAAAAAGGCCCAACAATGGTAATCGAGAGACAGTGTCCGTCATAAATCCAGGGTCCCTATCACTGCATCGCACATCACTGTATCGCATTACGACATTGTCTGTTTGATATCGAATTTATTACGAGGGGCTTATTCGAATCACTCGGAAACACGTCAGCCGGCATCGCTCGGCTCTCATAAATTGTGTGACATATCGTTCGAGTTCCGAGATTTTTCTGTATAAAACTGTCGACGATGTTATGCGTTCCGATAAGCCAACATACAACCCTAATAATGAAGGATTAAGGTTTAATTTAATTTTTGACAGCCACCAACACAATTTTGCTCTCGATATCTTGTCGTGTCTTGCCTCATATTAATGACGGTTCTTTTTTTAATTTATCGTGAATATTTTCGAATGTGTTTAGTGACTTGAGCCATTGGATTTTTTGATGTTACTCATCGGTTTTAAGAAATGATCGCCGGTGATCGAGATAATCTTTTAAAAGTAATTAAATAACATTTTTGACCAAAAATCTCCGATGAGAGACCAGTGGGTTGGTTGACATCACTTAGCCGCTGACGGCTAAGTTATGTCAAATGAAAGAAAACACCCTTTAATTAGGTCAAAATACTGATATTTTGACCTAATTAAAGGGTGTTTTCTTTCATTTTTGTCTTGTATATTTTTCTCTGTATGCATAATGAATTTTTCGAAGAAGCTGTTTTTAAGCGGCCTGTTTTAAATATCGTGTTTTTTTTGTTTCCAGATGAGAGAGAGTGACCAGGAGGTAAAGTGGAGCGACCAGTAGAGATGCGCTCCAAGCAGCAGCCGCGCCCGTCCTACCGTTGGCTCAACACGAACGAAAACGGTAAGTGCTTACCTATTAAAACTGCGATCGCGAAAAAATGTAACTAAAATATTTACTACTAGCGGACGTAACGCGGTTTCACCCGCGTAGTTCCCGTTCCCGTGGGAGTACGGGGATAAATTATAGCCAATTACTAAGTAAAGACGTGGCTTTTTAATGGTGAAAGAATTTTTGAAATCGGTGCAGTTGTTTTTGAGTTTATTCATTACAAACATACACACACACACACAAAAATACAAATCTTTCCTCTTCATAATATTAGTGTAGATAGTTGTTGCGTTTTAGCTTGTCAATAGCGGTCATTGCCCTTTCCCTAATATCTCTTAGTACGACCCAAAACAATGAACCATGTATCGTTTTTCATTAGAACAAATGTTGAAGATCACGATAGATAACGATTCAATACTTGAACAGGCATAGTTACTACACTGCATATCAGTTACCTCGATCAATTTGATGCAAATCAAGGACACGTCATTCAAACGTTTTGAGGTCTTAATTACGACGTTATGACTAAAGACTGCACCGTTTCTCACACTGTGCACGCCACAGATTATGACATAATCAGTTAATCCACGCCTATTTAATCATATTCAGCCACAAATAGATACGTTGACTTACTGTTCTCAACGCAACTTTTTTACACTACATCACATTTACGCTTCAGTTTTAAACTGAGTGACTTTAACCCATTGTTTTAAAGTCCAAATTCGTTCACCGTGCATTTTTCAACAGAATAATTTGTCGCAGCGAACAATTGAAACCGGGACCGTGACGTGACGATTCTGAATATCCAACTAAAACTCGCAATAAATATAAAGTTATGACCATAGAAAAAAAAGTGGCATACAAAACGCAAATGTACTAAGTAATAATTCATAGGTCTTTTTGTATGAAACTAAGCCACCGTGAAGCGATAAATAATATTTATTTTCGCTATTATACGGGTTTTTGTCAGTTGTAATGGGTGTAAAGCGCTGAGCGGGTTGGGCGGTGCGGGGCCGCTACAACCGCGAGAACCTCATCGATTAACATAGTGACGTCACTATGATTCGTGAAGACGTGATTATGATGATATCACGTCTTAAATTTATATTTTGCTGAATATATTAAGTAATTTAGGGGTAGGTACTGTTTCTTGAAAAATTTCGAGATACATTAAGTAAGCGATATTAGAGAAAATCTGGCGTGTTTTCCAAATCTTACGCCCACCCTTCTGAAATACCGAAGCGTCAAACAGCAGGTGAATAACAACACTAATCTGAATTGAAATTAAGATCTGATATTAAGTTTAATATTATTATTTCTTTCTAAAACAGTCAGAAAGGAAGAAATAAGAAACGCACACAAAATAAACCTCATAAAACAACAAGTCGTGTTGGTTTCCTAAGCTCACCTCTTTTTCCACCCGCTGGTTTTCTAGCCCGCCATGCAATTCATTCGTCCTTGCACCAAAGCTCCCTCCGTCTGTATGCGCCGGCGCCGCAATCATGTATATTAATCGATGTATTAATATTTATAAACACACTAAGTGTAACTTTACTCAGGTTTTTGTATACTAATTGAGATAGAAAAAATCTGTGTCAGCTGGTCGGAACTTGACAGGATTGGAAATATTGGAATTGTATTTCCTGAAGATTACAGTGAAGTTTTCAATTTGACAATGTTTCATAGTACAGAAGTACCTACTAAACCAGTATAAGCTGGCCTCTTATTGACAAAGCTCAAAGTGTTACCACTGTACCTATCGCCATTTATTAAGTCAGCTTCTGACTTAATCCTAACTATACATAAATGCGAAAGTAAGTTTGTTTGTTACCTTTTCAAGCCTAAGCCACTGAACCGATCATCCTGAAATTTTGCATATACGTTATCAGGTGTAATGAAACGGACAATAAGGTTCTTACCTTTCATCCCGATAAAAAATTCTGTTCCCGGGGAAAATAATAGATGGCGCCACGAGTCTTTGGAATCATGATTGAATTATACAGGGTGTAAACAACCTCATTACGAAGCCGTCAACCAAGCATTCTGTACATCAAACTAAGTAACTAACTATACACAAAAATTATTGCTGGGAAACGACTTTTTTTTTGGTGAAAAATCATGTTTTGTGGTAGAACTCAATGAAACGCACACAAAACATTGTGCTGATGATGGATTGAATGGTACGAGGGTCGTGGAGGTGTTTAAAGTAAAAATCTTACACTAAAAACTTTTGTTTAAAAAAAAAAAACTTCTTAAAAAGTTGGAACTTTGACTCCCAATATCCGAAGCCGAAAGGCACTTATTTTCCCCGTCATTGCGATCACTTTTTTGTTCGACACTATACCTGGGAACATTCTGTGTTTTTTTCAAATACTAGTTTCTAAGGTCATAACTTTACTTTGAATACCTCCATAACCCGTTTACTATTAAATGCGTCCATAAGCACAATGCTTTGAGTGCATTACACTGAGTTTTACCGTAAAACGTCAAAAACGTTTCCCAGCAATAATTTTTGTGTAGAGTTACTTAGTTTGATGTACAGAGTGCTTGGTTGAAGGCTTTGTGAAGGGTCTGTTTACACCCTGTATAAGTAATGAAATATTTGAAACAATAGTAACTGATAAAATAATATGTAGTAATGTCAATACAGGTGCGTTAGATAACAATGTCAGATCACCTTGACTAAAAGATTAATGGCTAGATTTAGTAGAGAAACTTATCAGGATCGCTTTGATTGATCAATTATTGTTATAGTTACAAGTTTCAGATAGATTTTAGGTACTTACAATAGTTAGCAACAGCATTGATATTTAAATTAAATCATTATTTTATTAGACTGTAATTTGAATTGATAGATGTTGAAGTTGACAAAGCTTTTCTTGGGTAAGATAGAATTGGGCATGATCATATGCCATCATTTTATTGTATTTAACCTAACATCATCGTCATCTGACGAAGCTTTTCTTTCCTGTGTTGTGGTCGATTTCCTGCTTTCAAATTTAACATGAAGACGTGAAACGTATTGGCTAGTTAGCCAATACGTTTAACATTGTTGATCAAATTGATGGTCAACGTTAAAAGACAATTCTTTTATAGCCCTTTCGATCAATGAAATTAATATAGTATTATGGGCCATATTAGCAATGAAGTCTAAAGGGTAACTTTAAACCAAACCACATAGTAAGTAACAAATCATAGCAACACCTAATTACCATACTTTACCTGCCAACTTACCTGTTTCTACACCCTTGAAGCCAACAAGTGACCGTCTGACCAGTCTGACCACACAACTAACAACAGCTGCCCGAAATCAGCGTAACGCAATCACAGACAACTACACAATAAAATAATAAAAACTGTCCATAGTTTAGGACAATTTATGGCTCGTTTTTGGCTTGATTTACTAGCTTTCTCTTTGGGCTATTGTTGGCTATTTGTGCATCAGTTAGCAGAAGTATAATGGTTGTGGGGAGTCTTGTTGTTTTAGTCTTGCATGTGGGAAAATTGATATTGGTGTAGGTCAGGAGAGTTGAAGGAGATTACAATAAACCGAAAAAGTCAAGTACCATAACAGCTTAAAATGACAGCCGTTAGAAAGACGAAACTATCTTCAGGTGCTTTTGATAGGTATGGTGAATTCTAATTTTAAGGCTCTCCCTGGATGACGTTAAGGTTGTAGATAAATTATGGTATTATGCATGATATAACTACATAGTTTTCATCCTAAAGAGGTAAACAGAAACTAATATCTTCCGTTTATTTCGTCCACGTTCACACATCTGGTCATACAGGCACGCCGGTAGGTACTACGTACTACCGAGTTCACGGACGGTTTGCCACTTTTACCCATAAGCTCTAAGCAAAAAGGTTGAAAAGTATAGTCGACCTTAAGTGACTCCAACAAACGTCCACGAATACTCCTTGAACTTACGAAAATAATACCTAAAGATACGATCTATAACTAAACACCTTTCACATAAAAAAACTTCTTGTAAAATACTGTTCCATTTTTGTCAAGACTTACCTACATACTTTTTCATTGGCCAATAACTCTTTATAAAAAAAAAGTCTCAGATACAAAACCTCAGGTAGGTTTCCAATGATTGATTTACCGTAAAGCTAATGAATAACTATCACCCTCGAACAGTTGTTCGGTACTTCGGCCCTTTACGTATGTTTTACGCTTTCTGTAATCATTTGACCGACAGAAGGTTTATTACCCCTTTTTATGTATGTGAGAAAACAATTGTTAGGCCACAAAATGTCGGGGCACAATAAACCTTGGCGCAGCACTTTCCTTGTTTTTACGACTTTAACTTTGACTTCCAGTCTTTAAGTTTTTATTGAGAACCCTTTATTGGTTTTGACGGAAGAGTTGGTTGATGGGTCCGTCTTTGTTCGTGAGGCTATTGACGAATTGTGAGAAGATTTGCGGTTTGAATTGTAAAGGTAGTAGCTGGTTTTTGTACGTATATTGTAGTCGGTGGCGTTAGAAATCAGTTTTGGACTTCTGCTATTCCTTCTCCATAGGCCATCCATTTTGGTTTGCTGTAACTTCATTAGAGAATTGACTGCTCCCCATAAAACTATATTCCGAAAAGCAACATTGATTTACGCAAATAAAAATATGAACAATGTAAAGCGGAATCAATCACATCACAAGCATATACATTCATAAACCGCCATCATAAAAATCGAAAAAAAAATCTGTCGAATCCGCATAAAAGTAGTGTTTACAAACAGTGAGCGCGGTTAATCTTTACGATCGGCCCCGAATAGGCCCGAATACAGCCGATCGCCTGATTTATAGACTTCGGAATAGCTCCCGTCTTTTAAACGATCGGCCCGATGCCCGCTGAATTTACGGCTTCATAGAGTTTTATAACTGATTTTATCAGTCGTAAACTTTTACAAGGCGATTTGGTCGCTATTCATTAAGGGCGCTGATGTGCAGACGCTTTCTGGATTATAGTCTCGACAACCCACGTTCTCACTGCTCGTGAGGGCGTGGGACCCGACAGAATAGCTACATGACTCATCACATAGCCACTAAAATAAAATCTAAATACCGATTGACGCAAAGATTATGACAATTCTGTTAACAAAATCATAATTTTTTACCGCCTTAATAACTTATTTCCACAGTCAAATATTTATGAACTATAAAAAACCTATAGCATTTGCAATAAACTTCTGATGAACGATTTCCGTATAATACTAAAACTCGTAATAAAAATATAATCGTGTCAAAACACATCCGTTGTTTGAACAGGTTTCAGTAAACTTCGTCCAATTATTGGATAGGGCCATAAAAAGTGACGATTACGTATAAATCATTAAGTGAATAGATTTAGGGCCTGCCCTGAGGCCGTAAAGTGAGTTTAGTTGTCAATAAACGCGCGTAAACAGTTGTCGGGTTGGCGTTAGATCGTTAACTGTGTAATCGCCGGCTGCGTGGCCACACGATGCTATGTGGGGTTATGAATTTGTGCTGCAATTTGTTGCACATTGTTAAATATTTTGGTAATTAGGGATTTTAGTAGCGGTTGATGTGTTATTTACTAATGTAGCTGTTTACCTAGCCAGCGAGCCATTTATGTGTTTACAGCAACATGTTTACGATTTCTAGTTAGAGTGAAGAATTATTGGAGCCTCATATTGCACTAAATGTTTTTCTATTAAATGTTATGCCATGAATTAAATGAAAAATCACCATCGCAAATCGTACGCCCTATGTCGATTCCCCTCAACCCTGAGGATGCCTTGGACCAACTGGTCTGAATGTCGTAGAGTGTCATCAAGTAAAGCTATAAAGTCTACACAAAGTGACAATAATATGAGCGATAACCGTGGTAGCAAATGCACAAAAGTCTGATATATTTCTGACTGCTACCCCAAAGTTTTTGCCAATCCTAGTGACAGTTTTAAAATGATAGCCACTTGTCCTTATGAATACTCATACAGTTAGCCTGCGTCATCCCACTGCTGGACAACGGCCCCTCCCCATGACTTGCAGTAGTTTCGATCCAAGGCTATAAGAAATCAAGGTATCCATAGGAATGTCACGTGCAATACTAAAACCATTGACGTCTCTGAAGCCGAGGTATGATAACTCTGACGCTGTGGTTTTCATTCCCGCTAACCAAAAACTAATATAGCGCAAACAATAACAAGAGCCAAATAATTTGAGGCAGTAACATACTATAAGTAAATCATAAGTAAGTACCTAGCAGCGGCGACCTCGTAACGCGAGCCGCCATCTCCGACATCCTGCTGTACGCCACTTTATGAATGAAACTGGAGAATGCGCGAGCGCATGTGCTTAGGACGCGGTTACATTGTTGATTAAATTTATTTTTCTTAACCATCGGAATATACTATAAGCATTCAAGTTTTATGAACTAATGTGACTCGAAGATAAGGAGAACAGTAAATCAGTAATTTAATTTACTGAAAATACAGCATCGATGCAAATACTACACTCATGGTTTTAGTTTAGACATGTACCAGAGTTAAAAAAAAAACTGTCAAAGCTTCTCACTTACTCCCAGACATTGTCTGGCCAATTCTCCCACTGCCTACCCAAAGTGTTACTTGCTACGATTCTCCTTTTATTTCGTTCACGTTCATACATCGGTCATTCAAACACGCCCGGTTAGGAGTACGCACTGAATTTTCTAAAAAGCATCACCAAGAAAGTCAGTCTCCTTCTAGGTCCTAGGACACCCTCCCAAGATTACACTCATAGTGAAAACGAGGCGAATATTACGAGATAGTTTCAGTCAGATTGTCCAGACAGATAGCAAATAAACAGCTATTTAAACGTGAAACGTCTTTTTATTAAACCCAGGAAATCACAATACATTGCCTCCTCGACTTGAATGTGAACGCACCCTGCGCCTGTAACACGAGTAGTGGATTACGCTCACGGCTGATTACGCTGAGCCCGACGGTGACCGACGTCGGCCCATCAGTTTTTTTACACTTCAATACTGCATTATCATGCTCTTCAGAGATACGGGACTTGGCAGTAGTGTAATAACTTAATAAGTCTTGCAGGATGATAAAGAGTACTTACATATAAGAGGAAGTTTAAAATTGGCGCCTGAACAGTTGTGTGGTAATCGGTTGGTATGTGATGCGGAGGAATGAGGAAAATGTTGTGAGGAAAGTTTTGAGTATGATTGTGGATAGGTATAAGAGTAGAGGAAGACCAAACAAACGATGGATAGACTGTGTGAAGGATGATATGGCTAGAAAGGAGGCGAGTAATAGAGAAGTAAGGAAGAAGAAGACATGCCAAATAAATTTGAATAAAGGCAGGCGAATGATGAAGTCTTGCACCTTGTAGAATGATTTGACTAGAAGGATCTAATGTGTTGGGCTTCTACGGTCGAGTAGAGAATTGGTTAATCATATTTAATACATATTTAATTGGATAATCATTAGGGAACCATTTGGATCCTCCAAATTGGTCGCTAAACCTTGGTCACTGCTGCTGGGTGCTGATACTCCTTACTAACCACTACTACAATATATTCACGTCACTACCTGCACTCTTTGCTCCTTGATAACCATTGTTTGGCGGATCACTCATAATCTTTGTGTGGTCTTGATCAGGTCAAAGTAAAAGTTCAAAGATTCAGTTTGTGTAGATTTACTGTACTGCATTGAAATTAAATAAAAAAAAAAAAACAAATTACTTTAATGTATTGGATCACGCCAACCTGCACCCGATCAAAATAATTTTCTCACCTTGGAGACACACACATTTAACTCCACATACATTGTAATTTTCATCATCAAAATTTATTAACAGATACACTTGCAAAATTATCGTCAACACATTAATACAGCATCCCTGTCTATAATTAAGTGTCGCCACGTATCTTTGGGAGGCGCCTGAGTATATTACAGGTACCTACTGTCAAATAAATAGCCTATAAATAGCTAATCTTCTCTAGAAATTAGATAGCTATGGGAAGAGGTATTTTGAAATGTTAGTCTATGGCGTATGGAGTTTCTGCGAGCTCATGTGAACGGGGATATCTTGTGGGGAAGTGAATTTTATATGGTGTGCGCAGGAGTGGGTAATGGCTTTTGTTTTCCTCAGTTGAGTCATTGGTTGCCGTTAGCAACATTAAAAAGTGTTGTGTTTCTATATTTCTGGTGAATAGCTTTATGCATCTTTGACAAAAACTCGCAGTTAATTGAAACTTTATGTTCAAACCATTGGACCGTTACATTGGTTTTAAAAGTGAATATAGTGACAACCTTAGGGTGGTAAAGCAATATTTTGGTCGACTATACCGACTATTTGTTTAAAAGCCTCTGAAATAAGCTAAATTTAAACAAACTTTTGGAAACACTAAAGAATTTGAACATAACTGAAGCTACCAATAAGATAGACAGGCAGTGGAAAACTGACAAAATAATAATAATTTGACGGACAAACAAATAAATATCAACTTTCTTGAAAACAGGTAATTCAATATGTTTTTCCTAAATTAGCATAAGTAGGTAATGGGTAAACATAAGTACAACGAGATGATAACGCGTGTATCCACTAGATTTAGGCACATTCGGTCAATAGGACGCGACCTACGGTGTCAAAGTAGCACAATAATGCATTGCCTTCGTGTTATGTATGTGGCTGTTTGTACGTATTATGTGCTGGAGTGGTGACAAACGGCGTAGTGGTAAACTATATTATTATGTTGATGATATTGACTTTGCAACTGATAAAACAACCATTTTTCTTGTTCGATCGGCCTTATATCAGATTGTTTTCAACTGAATATTCTTAGAATTAATTAGTTAATTTTGCCCTAGCCAAAGAGACATTCTATCAGTGATCAAAGATGTATGGGTAGTCCGTCCCGTACATTTTTGACTTTACTATTTAAATGTATCACAAGCTTCCGTAAAGCTTATGCCAAACTTTGTTGAAAATCGTTGTAGAAACACAAAAGGTTTTGAAAGTGATTGCCATTTGTAAATCAATCATTACTTATTCCTTGTTTAGAAAAACTGTACTTCTACAGGTTGTAAAAAGTTATTTACCAGGCAGATGTGGCAACGAGGAGGTGGCTAAATAATTACAACCGCTCGGATCAATCTTCAGGTTAAGCCGCGATTGCCTAGGTTGGTCTGTGGTTGGGTGACCACCCATTACATACTGAGTTTCCTCCGTGCCTCGGAAAGCACGTTAAACCGTTGGTCCTGGCTGTCATTTGCAGATCTTTGACAGTCGTTACAGGTAGTCAGTGGCCCGAAAGTCTGATAACCAGTCTCACCAAGGGGTATCCCATTACCCTGTACTAACTGGGTTGTGGAGGTCAGATAGGCAGTCGCTCCTAGATCACGTCAAGATAGTTGGGAAAAGGCAGATGTGATGTGAGTGACCTAGAAGGTACGACACTGACCTAATTGGTGAGGTTTTTCAGAAAGGTCAGGTGCGTACTACTCGCAACCGTGCGTGTATGATCAGGTGTATGGACGTGGACTCGTAAGGATCGTAGCACCACCTGCTACGGTCCTTTGTTTCTGCCTGCCCCCATGAGGAAAACCGTGGGTTTATGTGTGAATGTTTTAAAAGGACGATGAACTCGATGACGCCATTTTGATACTCCTAACTGGTAATGTAGAAACGAGATTGACAGCTGCATCTGAATGGTTGAAAAGTCATAAAATAACGCATATAAGGAGATCTTTAGTAAGGACAGGTCTAAGTCATTTCTCAAGCAAACTACTAAACTAGGTAATATCTTTTCGTTCAAATGACTCGGAGGAAATATGAGTCACTAATACTTAAAAGCTACTAGAGAATGTAGATACCCAATAACAGCTTTATAACATTATTTCAATCAATCTCATCAAAATAAAATAGAGTTGAAAGCTTCACGCTAATAACTTGAGGAATAAAGATAAATATGTACCGTGGAAAAATTAATGTTTGTTGTGTAAAATCAATTTAGGATACATTAAATGTTAGATTTATAACCGTCGTAAAAAAAGAACATGTTTCTACTAATTAATGTCAACTAGATGTGTCGTCAGAACATGTCAGATCTGTTCTTGGGACACTTCTAAACTCTTTAATCTATGGAAATTGTATGTATTGACATGTTCGCATCGGAAATTCGTATCGATAACACATCAAGCGGCCATTTTGGATTTAATGACTTCAATGACATCCGACCCTAACGTAGAATTTTAATGTTTTTAATGTTTATGCAAGTTTTTAGTGCTTTAGTTCTAGTTTTGCTGAATCCGTTCGAGATCAACTTTAGTTTAATAAAATAAATGTTGTTGTAGGCGTATTAAATCTGAAGCCAAATGCATATCTTATTTTTTTGAGAGATTTCCAAAAGTGTTGGAAGGAAGCATGGTCAGAAATAAAGTTCGCTGTTAAATGTAATGTGCCCAAAAGGGCCATTGGCCAAAGCTGCAGTATGGAACTTACGACGGCCGTAGCTTCGCTCTTTTTGACTTTCCCCTCCCGGTGTTTAGCAAGCAAGATCTTGACTCTTGAGTAAATGAATAACTACGCAAGCTCAACCTAATTAACTACATCAGATAGAATTCCTCTACTTTTGTACATCATAAATTTATTAGCAGTGACAGCCGAGTCCGCCTAACGGTAGCGTGATGGTTGACTCTTGTATAATTCACTTAATATTTGCATAGGCGGAATCCGCTCGTGTGGTATCGTTCCAAATGTATTATGTTATGCTTGGAATTCGTCACTTTACTAATGGCCCATACTTATATTATGAGTGAAATTGAGAACCTCCTCGCTGAGGACGTTGGACAAGGAGGAATTGAGATCGTTCCCACACACGGGTTGACGGCACGGTTGCCGCAGTGGCTGTTGCGCTGTGTCGCGGGTTCGATTCCCGCACGTACCAAATATTTGTATGGCCTATATAGTTGTTCCAGGTCTCGCTGTTTGTGTGTATGACACACACCCCATGTTATAGTAAATTTCCTAGTGTGGGGCAAAGCTTAAAAAAAGGACATGACGTACTCGCTTCGAACACGCAGCTAGTGTGTTAAACAATTGGGCTCGCTGGAAACATTCTTACTAATAAAAGTATGATAAGGCCTTACTAACCAACTGTTAACGGTTAAATCGTCAATTCGTATAAACCAATATGGAAGTACCTAAGTCTTTTTCATCGAATTGATATAAATAAAGGAATCGAGATCATCTTTTGCTTTTCAAGATCATATGTCACCAGGTCTTAATTGAGTGGATTCACCAATTTTAGACTTTACGAGGTTTTTATTGATTTACAGGTTATGTTAAAGTCTGTCAAGTGGCTAAAGCTATATAGATAAAATAAATTAAATTAATTCATCTGATTTATAAAAAGACATGCCCTGTGTATCTGTGTTTAAATTGATAGGTACAGACGTGGTAGTGCTGATGATTTCAATCGGTTCCAAAACGAGGTATTTGGCAATGATGAATAGCGTTTTCATTGCATACAATATATATAATATTCGATTCTCTGATATACGTCACAGCTTAACAAAAAATAGGAGTAAACTGTAATTAATAAAATCACGTGGAAGACATAATTACATTATGTTATTAATTTACGGTCTAGTTTCAAAGCCAAATATGGCGATAATCGGCTCCGAACGGCCTATTACGGCACCAACGGCATTTTAACACGATCTCTCACATTTAGGAGCGAAATAATCGTAACAGGAACATCAAATAAAAATAATATTAATATCGTGCTAATCGATAACAAAATATACTATTACAGAAAAAAATCGGATGCAAACAGCCGATTATTCAATAAAAAACGGGATCTAAATCGACGATTAACTCGATTCGAGTTTTTAAATCGATGATTCGAATAGGCCCCTCTACGAGAATTCGAACGTTACAACCATAAAGCGTTCATTCGATATTGTGTGTTTAAAATGCTAATCGATTTCGAAATCGATTGATTTATCGATATTTAAAGTGGATTAAGATTTTTATATCTATATTTTTATAAACGGTGTGGGCTTAAGAGACGAAGAAATGATTCTTATTCCTCGCTAATTGAATAAGGACTATATTTAATGAATATTCAATAATTATAGTATAAAATTACTGTTAATAAAGTGTTTTTGATTCAGATGAAATAGGATCTTAGGTAGACTTTCGCAGAAAACATTTCGTATCTATTTAGCGTCCTACTTCCATGCAGATTAATGTGAAATATGATGTGTTTGAGTCGAGCCTTTCCACATTATTTTAGAAGGCTTAAATTCCTTAAAAACTAAGATTGTTTTCTCTCTTCGCTTATGTTAAAAAGTAAAGACTTGCTCATAATAGGTGCTTAGACAGCACGTTTAATCTGGCAAATTTAGTTAAACCGTCAATTATCTGTCAAATATTTACCGGCTTTCTAGTAAGTAAGTATACCAAATTCCGTTCAAGGTCGACTTCACCGTCAAGAAGAGTTTCACCAAATACCAAGTTTTCATTGATAACAAAGAAATAAATCAAATAACTCCGCAACCGTTGAACCTCATCATAATCGATTAAAAAGCCGTGCAAACTCGTTTGTAGTATTATGTAAAAATCGTCCGACGAAAGCGCCAAGCTAAATATGTCTGATTAATTCTTCAACGAGGCGATTATCATCCGATATACAGATACATGTATAAAAGACTGTGACACTCGGTGATTCGACATGTTTATTAGCACGACGCAAATATTCCAATAAATTATTCAAATTATACCTAGAAACACCTATTAATAGAGAATCGCCAATTTGCTCTTGCCGTCACAGTAAAACAGCCAAATAAAAGTCGAACTTGTACCTCTAATAATAAGGTGCGAAACTGATTATGTTAAACGAAAATAGATCGTTGCAGGCGACTTACTCGATTTTCGATTTTCGAGAATCTTTATCGATGGTCTATTCAATAACCGTTCGGTATCGATATAAATTGTTATTGGGGACGTGAGTTACCGTTTCGGAGATGGCGATGTACAGACGGACAGTGGAATAAATATCGAATGAGGCTTATCTTTATACGGTATCTGTGATGGAGAGACGGTGATAGCTTGAGTGGGTGATGCGCCTTTTATTTGTAATAGATGTCGCCGTGATCGAATGTTATGTCGACTAGGTGTTACAATTGGTGCTAAAATAATATTACTGTATGTAACACAGGTACGGTACGGAGATGGTAGTAGGGCAGAAACGAGAAATAATAAAGTCATCTACTATTCCTAGCTGACAATTTTTGAGGACTTGAGACGATTGTATTGTAACTGTTTTGAGCCTCATCCACGGTTAATACGTTCAAGACCTTTCAATTCTTATGCGTAGCCTTTTGTATTTTCTAGAAGGTATAAATAACTATATTTCATCTGCATGACAATGCTATATGCTAGTATCCCGTACCAGTTCAACTTCATAAGGAATTTAAACGCTTGCTTTAGTTTATTATTTTAGCCTTACTACACTGTCTGTATAGTTATACAGCTATCCTAGAATAACTTTCAATGGTCCGTCATTGACCACTATGAAAATTATTCCAATGCTTATCAAAGCCATTGCGAGCGTGTTTCGCAATTTGCCAGCCATTCCCCCAACCCCATTCAAACCCTTCACATAACACTCATTCACTGCCCGGTCCAGTCATCACACTCATAGATTAGTTACCAAAGAGATGGAAGCCAATCCCCTGCCATTTCTGCCAGATTGATGCCAGTGGCCTGCCATTTCTGCCAGATTGATGCCAGTGGCCTGCCATTCCTGCCAGATTGATCGGCGGCCGCTGATGTGGAACTAAATTATTGACCGCTTTATTTTTAGTGTTTACATACGTCACTATACTATATAGCGTGTGAGTCGGTAAGAGTGGGTTAGGCTATAATTTTACTTGAGTTATTGAGAGGGATTGATTGCAATAAATAGTCTAGTGCCCGTGGCTTTGCTTGTGTTAAGATATTTACCTGTAAGTAGTACCAATCGTGCCCGCGTGGTGGATTACGCGCTAACTCCCTCAAGCTCTCTCCCAGAGAGGTGGCATAAAGGGTGTAAAAAGACTCTTAACGATGCCGAAATGCCCTTGTTCTCCCCATCATTATACGATATTTTTTTTGTTCTAGGCCATACCTTAGTTACGGAGATATTGGGGGTCAAAGTTCCAACTTTTTCACAAGTTTTTTTTTAATACATAATTTTACTAAACTTTACTTTAAACACCTCCACGTGCGTTACATTGAGTTCTAACAAAAAACATGAATTTCGCAAAAAAAAAATCCCAACAAAATTTTTTGCATAGTTACTTAGTTTGATGTACGAAGTGCTTGGTTGACGGCTTCGTGAAATCAAAAAAAAAATCAAAATCAAAATATTTTATTTCACATAGGCCTAGATGGGCACTTATAAAACGTCGAAAAAGGTGCACGGTTCGCGTTGGTCGTTTCCATGTAGAAGAACCGACAAGAAACTCCATGGTAACTAACTCTTTTCAAATCATTTGGTACTTTATTTTTTACAATATTATTTTGTTACAGCATTAGTACATAAGTATGGGGGGACAGCGTAGGCCCGACAATAGGTCGTTGCTTACAATACAAAAAGCGTAAAACAGACTTAACAAAAGTTAACAAGCATCTGGGAAAGCCTATAATGTTCACTCATTCACAAATAATAGGTAAAAAAAGAATCTATACAAAGGTAGAACATTTTTGTAAATAATAAAAAAAAAACAAATTAAACAAGTGACACAAATATTGTCATCAGTGCTGTAACTATTCTGAGCAAAAGATGTAAAAAATAAAAAAATATTTGAAAACTTTTGTAAAAATCTAAATGGAAAGAAAAGAAAAAATGAGATTGAGAATAGTTAGAGACATCCACAAATTTGTGCCGTTTATGAGCTACCAGGGAAACCGCATGCGCAGAAGGCACTAGAGCCAAACTTCTTTGTCTTCAACGTAGTCCTTGATTTTGTAATATGCTTTTTTAATAAGGACACGTTTGATATAGTTTTTGAACTTTCCATCGGTCAGTTCTATAATTGACTTAGGCAACTTGTTATAAAAGCGTATACTGTTTATAATAAAACACTTGCTAGTTTTTGTTATTCTGAATTTAGGTATTACAATTTCATGTTTACTGCGTGTGTTTTTATTATGGAAGTCGCTTCTAATTTTGAAAAGCCCTCGATTTCTGCGGACATATAAAATGCATTCAAGGATATAGAGTGAAGGCAGAGTCAGTATATCGATATCTTTAAATTTTTCTCTGAGTGACTCACGAGGACCCATTTAATAGATCGCGCGGACTGCCCTCTTTTGTAGAATGAAAATTGAGTCAACGTCAGCTGCTGATCCCCACAGCAGAATGCCATAAGACATAATGCTTAGGAAATAAGCATAGTATACCAACCTAGCTGTAGCTACATCAGTTAACTGCCTTATTTTCCTTACTGCATATGCAGCTGAGCTTAACCTACCTGAAAGAGTTCTAATGTGCGCGCCCCACTGCAATTTTGAATCGATAGTAATCCCTAAGAATACAGCTTCCGCTACAACATCAAGTTTAGGTTTAAATTTAGATCCCGTTGTTGTACATTAGGTGAAGAGAACTTTAGACATTTCGTTTTATTTGCATTCAGTAAAAGATTATTAGCTGCGAACCATTTCGAGAGGACAGTTAGACTTTCATTGACATGTAAGACATTCGTATCTTTTCTATCTATTTAAAAAATTAGCGAATTTGGCCATCATATAATCATTAATGTAAACCAGAAATAAGAAAGGACCGAGAATTGAACCTTGAGGCACGCCCATCTTGACTAGAGACCCAGAGGACGTCGCCCCATTTACATTTACTTTTTGCTGCCTGTTTGATAAATAGGAAAGAACAAGATCAGCAGCTCGTCCACGAATTCCGTAGTGGTGTAATTTACAGATCAGTGTGTTATGGTCGTGAAGAGTCTGTTTACACCCTGTAGGTCCCGGCAGTGGGGACGTTATAGTCTGGTGCGTAGAACCTACTCTACTCGCAACCGGTGTGCGTGTATGACCAGTTGTATGAGTGTAGACGAAGCTAAAAAAGTATGGATTGTATATAGCAGGTGGCGTTCTATAGTTACCTACAAGTAATTTGTCATTTTCCACAGTGAAATGTAGGCCGCGCCCCTTTCAAGGAATAGTTAACTTTACCTACCTGTACCTAAAAACCTGTACCTGAAAAGTAATTTGGTTGACTATTTAGAAAATTGAACAAAAACTCATGAGGTGTGAGAAGTGAGTTTTTGTTCAATTTCAAACATGGTTATTTTTCCTCACGTCTTCTATTTAGCTTGACCTTTACTTTATCAATGAAACTTGTGTTTGAAATATTAGTTCTTGATTGAAATCCATATAGATTCTCAACGTCATCGACTAAGGGCTGATTTCAGCAATCAGAAATAAACTGCACTTGATCAGCCTACATTTAAACTACTTTCACGATTTGTAGACGTTAATATTCTCAATATTATATAAGTAACACAATTACTTCTTTATCGTGTGGTTAGTGCTTAACCTGGTGTCAGAGTTTTTATGCCGCCCATGGGCCTCTGACTTGGCTTTAAATGCCGTCGAGAAAAATCTCTTAGGCACGCTGGTCTCCTCACGATGTCACCGAAGCTAGTGATCATTATACAATACGCACATGAATCCCGAAAAATCAGAGGTGCGTGCCTTAGGTTCGAACTCGAGCTACTTACACGAACCTTTGACTTGGCAGTCCGACGGTCACACTATTGGTCATTGGACTATCACTGCTTACAATACAACTACTACAAACACAAAAATGAAACTGTGCCTAAAGAAAAAGTTTTTGAATCAGTAGTTCTAAATTACGCTTATAAGGTTCATAATAAACACTTCCACATAGGTATAACTAGTAGATAAAGTACTTACTTAATCTAGGCGTTCTAACAGTCGCTGGGTGTCGCGCCGTAACTCACGCGGCGGCCGACAGGTGGCGCTTACTGTCCCGTTCTCATGGTGTCATACATACGATTTATTTGTAAATTATTATTTCCTATCGTGTTGATACGTAATTTTGATAGACTTGCATGTGGAACGTGTTTAATTTGAGACGGGAAACGAGGTTATTAATTAATTTGGAATAATTATTAATGTGGTAATTTCTATTGCTAACTTGCTCTACATAACGGTGGTAATATTGGAAAAATATTTTGCGAACCTACATGATAGTTGATAGAATAAATGTAAGATTATTTAATTTCACTTGCTACATTCCACTAAAACAACGTCCAACAACTGCAAAAGCATCCAACATTTTTCTTTACTTTTATCCCACTGCTGGGCAAAGGCCCTCCCTATCTTTTTCAAACCTCTTTATCTTGTGCCATTTCAGTTTTAGTTTCCCAACAATTGAAACGTAAAGATTGCACAAACCTTTCCATCACAACACCGATTCTTGGTACTAGACTAACTCCTTACCGAAGACTAAAACGAAACTTCAAGGATTAACACTTAGGACGCGACTATACCAAATGAGCGGGAACAGTCTGCGGGACTCGGGAAGGCGCCTGAAGTCCCAGGTATACTCGCTTACAGCGGTGACTGTAACGCGCCTTGACGCCCGATGTTCAGCTCAACTTTGTGTCAATAGCGTAAGGGAGAAGCGGCCAGCGAGCGTTTGAGATCGCTTGTACGGTGTTTGTTATTTATTTCACCATTTTTTGCCAAGGTTTTCTGATATAACTATCTTTTAATAATATTTCAGATAGGTCCTTTTCCATGCTTCATAATAAAATATCAGTTCATCAGTTTCAATTTTAAAATTATCCTTCTGATTAGCTGGCCACCTCACATACAACTGCAGCTTGCCATTTTTTTACATAAAAAATAGAGACACTTCAGTATGTTGTCTGACTATTCGAAAGAGATACCGTGGCCCCGGAACACAAAGGGCGATGAAGGAACATGGATGGGTTTTAGTCAGTAAATGTCTGACACTCCCTCCTGCTCCGCCCAGAGCGGGAGGAGTCATTTGATGATTTCCCAACCGAAAAAAAAAAAAAAATTGTATGTTGTCATTGCTTTCTTGCAAATAATTATTCTGTGTAGGTAAACGTTCTTCTTTTTCTTCTCATAATGGTTGCAATGTAATGTTTCTCATAATGTTTTTTTCTTTGGATTTTGAGTCACCTGAACAGTGGGATACTCAACTGTTTTTACCTTTTTTTTTACATATTCGTTCTTCCGTGTTAGTGGCTTTTACGGTCGCTCGTCTCCAACACGCTGTCGCTTACACCTCGCGCCTACCACCGAACTCGATCGCTGATAAATTCTATCAATAACATCTTGCCGAGACGTCGGGGCCCTTCAATAGTGTTTACCACTAGAACCGTGTAGTCTAACACGGCTCTTATGGTTTTGTCATGGTCGCCCATGTCATGGGGGTTGACGGCTCATAAACCATCGATTGGAGGAGAAGTTACATTACCCATAGGTGCTGAGACAAGAAAATTGACATAAATGTACAGTGACGTTTAGGCTTAAAAATAACCAAAGGTTCGATAGATAGACTGTGTGAAAGATAACATGGCTGACTCATGAGATAGCGACTAATATATCATTATGAAAGCAGAAGACATGCTGCACGTACCCAAAATAAATTGTGAGAATCGTCTTCATCTGCCTAGAGTTTTCCCAACTATGTTGGGGTCGGCTTCCAGTCTAATTGTGCGAATGATGATGATGCTAATCAATTTTTAAACATCGCCCTATTCCCGTCAACAAGCCGGAGCGATGATTTTACTAAGAAGTGTTTAGTGATTTGTGATGCAAGCCTTAAAGATAAAACACAAAAAAGTGAAAAATAACTTCGCTTCAGAAGTCGGTGACAAAAAAACTAAATCAATTAAACAAAGGTCACCGACTTCTGAAGCTGAAGTTATTTTTCACTTTTTTGTGTTTTTGAAGCCGGTTTTATTTTTTGCAAAAAAGATTTCTTTTTCACTTTTTAGTGGTTCACATGTGCTTCACCCCTTCACAGCGTACCGGCGTGATGTTATGTTATGAACTGGTGTAAACAATAGACAGACATGAGATTTCAGCAATCCCAGTCCATTTGCTATCATTTATTGACGAGTTCCGTTGCCTATCTCCGAAGTTCTTCAGCAGATCTTCACCAAATTAAAATGGGACCACTCCGAGAAAGTACTTTTCCAAAAACTACCCAAATCGCTTCGAGTGAGCCTATAAAATTTGAAGAGTTAATCTCTCTATTTCTCCAGGATCCCATCATCAGATCCTGATTTGAAGATCATGGGACCACCTGGGATGTATACCCTTTCAAACAAAACAAAAAAAACCAAATCGGTCCAGCCATCTTAGAGTAATCGGGGAACATACATAAAAAAAAATAAAAAAAAGGTTCCGACGAATTGAGAACCTCCTCCTTTTTGAAGTCGGTTAAAAACGATAGCTTTATGGGATTTCAAAGTCTCATTCTTCATTATTTCAAAGTCTGCATAAATACTTCTAAAGCATCGAGCGATGCTTTAGAAGTATTTATGGAATGAAAAATTGTGGCTTCCTAAGCAAGTTATCTAATGATTGGATTGACGTCAGCTATCGAGTTGTTGTTTGAGTTGATTTTGGTTCAGTTTTGTGGATTTAAATTCTATTGGTTAATTAAAATGAACTTTTAAATTTTTGACGTCACTGAGTCGTCTGCTTCTTCGGTAGCGTCCTTTAGTTTTCTTTTCGTTTCTTCGCCTTGCACATAATCCCAGAGATATTTCAAAGAACTGTTATTATTCAAAGCTTTAGTTAGTACTTTGTTTATGCATTACCTTATTTGTTTCGGCTCAGTGCGACAGTTAGGGCTGCCTACTTGAAACCTTACACACTTTATGATAGTGTGGGTTTCTCAACGACATTTCCTTTTACAAATAGTGACGCATTGCAACGGTATTTAGCTTTTTAAAACTGGTACACACCTAGGAGTGACATTTTTGAATTGATAATAAAAACGTCATCGCTCGAAAAAATTCGCGTGTGATTTACTGTTTTAGTTTTATTACTTTCTTCTCACGGTATTTGTTGATAGATTTACGATATTATTGCAGTCCCCTTTGACTTCTATATTATTGCAAATATTAGATTATTATAATTACCATATAGAAAATAGTGGCGTAGCTCCAAGCCACTTTTCTTGGTAATATGATAAATGATGTTTATTTTAAAAGCTAGATGAGGTTAATGTTTTCTGTCCAACTACTCTGAGAAGAATTTGAACAGTATTTAGTTACAGCTACACCGATATGTATGTAGGTATATAAGATTCTCTTCGATCTTCTTTTTAAACTGTTCCTTTGCCGAGATTTTTATTTATGAGATCAAATATTGTTGCATTAAAAATAAGCTTTAAACATTGCCCACATTTCTTTTACTTACAGACAATTTCCCCAGCAATCGCATCTGCTTGTCGGAAACATTCCAACCTCTCTAGGTTGGAATGTTTCCGACAAGCAGGTGCGATGGTGTTGAATTATTGCCTATAATTCAACACACAATACCGTCAAAATATCTTAATTACAAGCTCCTATTTCTTATCAGCATCCATCTTGTCGACGCGTTGTGTCAGTGCATCAGGTACAACTACAAGGTGCTTGTTACATGCGCCTGAGTACAAATGAAATGCACTTTCTCTCAGATTTTCTCTTTCTTCATTTTGAAGGTCCTTCATTAGGACCATCAACTCTTTAGATTATCATTTATAGTATTCTTATTCCAAGAATTTTATTTACGGGCTACAAAATATTATCCTTATACTTTTCCCGACATGATTTACTTAGACACCTTCCCATCGCCCAACAATCCCAACTGTACGTCACAGTCTGACGAAAACACAAACCTCTTACAATCCAAGACTCCTTCAAAATATCTCAATTACTAGCACCTATCTCCTGTCGGCATCCATCTTGTCGACACGTCGTTGTCAGTACATCAGGTTAGTACAAGGTTCTCGTGACTGCCGCCACGACCTCCGCCACTAACGATACTTAATGTCACTGTCTGTCCTTGTAATGTATTACGTGGTTTTATATTAGGAATGTTTAAAAGAGGGCCTTTGTTTTTAAGAAGGCAGTCAGTTTTGAAAGTCTTTTGGTTAGTTTATCTGGAAGCCCTAGGTTTCCTGTTAGCTATGTATGGTGAATTTTGGGAGCCATACGAACTGAACAGTGAACGAGTGCTCCAGCGCCCCGTCCAAAGGAAGTTGAAGGACACCGATAGGTTGGGTTTGATCAAGTGTCTGAGGGCGGAGGACTCAGGGAAAAAAATTTTAAAGATTCCTTATATATCTTGCAACTCGACCTCTATAACATCATGCTTGGGTACCTAATACTGATAAAATAGCCTGTCAAGTATATATGACAGCGCCAATACCTCATAATCATGTTAAAAGGTTATGCCATGGAAAGACTGACTTTTTTTCTGACGGACCAAATATCAATTGCTTCAATAAATTATCAGCAACATTATCCCAAATTGGTTTTCCAACATCATAATAACAAAGACGCCGTTTCCTCTCCTCTCCAAAAGGGTGTAAAAAAACCTCTTAACGAAGCCGAAAGGCACTTGTTCTCCCCGTCATTGCGATAATTTTTTGTTCTACACCATACCTGGGAACCTTCTAGTTACGGAGATATTGGGGGTCAAAGTTGCAACTTTTTAACAAGTTTTAAAAAAAATACAAGTTTTTAATGTAAGATTTTTACTTTTAACACCTTAACCGCTCTTAACCACCCAGCAATATTTTTTGCGTAAAGTTACTTAGTTTGATGTACAGAATGCTTGATTGACGGCTTCGTGATGAGGTGGTTTACACCCTGTGTATTCTATTCTATTCTCTAGTTTCCTTAAGCCACTTCATCATCACAATATTTAGTCCCCTAACTTTTCCTCACGTCAGTATCAATCACGACACGACAAAGTCCTACTAACTCAAGTACATCAGGTACCTGTATATACCTGCAGTAGGTACAAGCAAGTCGTGACTAGTTCTGCCGACCCTGTGCAGGTGTCTGACAGTGTCACTATAGACTGAGAATGTATTACTATTGTAGTATTATTATCTCAGTTGGAACAGGCTTTGTTAGGGCGAGACGGAGGGAATTTTGATGCAGTTGCTAGGTATTCCTAGTGACCTGTGTCAACTAACCTGTAAAACAAGTCATAATGATTACGTTTCGCCATATATTTAAGGACGCTTGTCAAAGGTTGCCTAACCAAGTCAGTAGAGTCTATTGTATAGCTATTTTAACCCGACTGCTAACTGCCAAGGAAGTGTTATGTTTTTTGCGCGTATTATTATTGTATCTTCCAAACGGCTAGATGAATTTCGACAATTAAGGTATCCTTATATTTATTCGTCCTAAAAACCCAAGTGTCAGTAAAAAAAATGGCGGATTTTTGGCACTAAATAAAACTTTTCATTTATGACCACAATAAACAAAAATATGGCTTCCTGACAAAGCTGTACTGCTACCATGACAACGAAACTTAAAACATTGCAACCAGACCAACGAAAGCTACATTCACCGTACCCACAAAATGCGTCCAGAAATGCCTATTTAAACCAAACTAATCTCCGATAAACAATAGGAAGACAGATAAATCGCCTTCATCCTGATACCAGATAAATATCGTATCGGCATCGTGAACTATCACGAACGAATAACTCACTACGACTGCGTACGCGCAACGACATTTTGATATTCGCCATTTTGATCTATAACACGACACGCCCCGCGCCCCGACTTCACCTGTTACTGTGATAAATTGACGGTTTAATTCGTTGACAGCACTGACAGTTTGTTTTGTTGTGCCTGCAGGCTGTTGCCGAAGATAGGTTTTGTTAATTGAGTGAGTTAGAGCTCATAATTTTCGAGTGTTTATAAAAGTTGTTTAGTTATTTCAATGTGAATTATTTCGTAGCCCTGTTGAAGTATTTGTCCGTGAGTCAAATAAGGAAAGAAGAGCAGTCGGTTTTAGACTAGACTCAGTCTCCTGACATTGCTTGTAATTTTATTAAAAGATCTAAATTGGTACCCTTAAACTTTACCTAAATTAGACTCATAAATTCACCATACTTATGCTAAATTAGCTGTCGTATAAGTGAAGAAATACACTCCAAAATAAAAATAATTTCTTCTTCAATATAAATTAATTGTTAATCAAGTGTCAATTTAACATTGTGATACTACCAATTTGGCTGAGTAAAATTCTCGATTTCGTGTAATAGTCGGTAATGACAGGCGCGGTTTGCTCTGCGCTCGCGCCTCCCCATTAGCCGCAGTAAATCGGCCGAACTGCGCATGATTGCATGGCGGACGAAATTAGCGCGAATTGAAATATCTTTGCGTTATTATTGACAGGTGGTCGCTGATTGGTTTATAATAAAGATGTACTGTAATTAGAGTTTGTTGGTGTACGTAATTCAGCACTAAAAAATTAGAATTTCATCGCCTTTTGTCAGTCAATTTAATTAATTTCTTTGAATTACTTCTGAGACAAAGCGGCATTTATGCTAGCTTTTTTATTGAGTGATAGCCCTCTTGCCTTTTCTTTTAATAAAAAGTGCATAATACGAAAGTTCATACAGAATGTTAATTATATTTTTAATGAAAGTCGTTATAAAATATAAATATAAAATATAATAACTAGTAAATTTAAGTTTACTCACGCAATTTGATGAGTAATTACTATCAATAAAGGACCCCTTTAAACAGCCGGGGCTCCCTAGGTTGATCGCAGTTTATGAGAGGTTTATGTTCCTACTTGTCCCGACATCACGCCTGTAATATATTTATTTATTAATGTTAGCCTACAATTGTTTACACAATACATTTTATTTAAAAGTACACGTATACATATATAAGTGCAACAATTACTAATAGGCTAACACCACATGCACTATTTTATTTAAATTACATTCTACATTAATATTATTTAAAATTAATTAAAGCTAAACAGGTAAACTAATTATACAATTGGCTTTTATTTGTGCGAATAGTATTCAATAATTACTTTACACAATTTTCCTATGCTATCGTGGTGAACGTTAATCCAGGTCACTGCACCTGTTAAGGATTTTACACATTCGCGGTATTGGTGAGTTAGCAGCAAGGACAGTTCTACGCAATGGCGGGTGAAGCGGAGAGATGGGATTTCTAGGATAGCGGGCTGGAGCACGAAACTTGAGGAAACCCAGTAACTGTGGACAGTCTATTTGCTTTCTGAGTAGTTTGTAAAGAAACAGCATCCATGACTTCTCTTCGAGTCGTTAACGAGAGCATTTTGAAAAATTGCAGAAGGGACAGATAGGAGGGCGGGCAGCTGCTTGCTTTTCCCTTTGGAAAAAGCAAGGTATTATAGCAAAGAAGCAATTATATACAGCAATATTTTAGTGCTGACCTGTTTGAAACCCTTGGTATTGCGTAGTACAAATCCTAACATTTTGGAAGCTTTTTTGGTAATATTTTCGATGTGGGGGATAAAAGTAACTTTCTTGACAAACAACACTCCTAGATCTCTTATAGTTTCTACCTCATGAATATTATGGTATTCTATAATGTAGGTCGAATTAATGGGGTGAACCTTTCTAGAAAAGGACAGGTGGTAGCATTTTTTGAAGTTCAATTCCATTTTGTTATTCTTACACCATTCAATTACTCTATTCAAATCATCCTGCAGCAGCTCAATATCATTTAATGACTCGACCTTCCTGGCAAACTTTAAGTCATCTGCGTACAAAAAACACTCTGAAAAGTGAAAGCAGTGGGGAAGATCATTTATAAAAATTATAAATAAAATGGGGGCCAAGTGGGAAACCTGTGGGGCACCGGAAGTCATGCGATAATTGTTGGTCGAGCGAAAACCATTTACCACTAGGTGTGATTCCAACCACTTCAGTAAGGGTCCCGTGATACTATATGTTGCCAGTTTCTTCTTTGTAATCCCGGAAGGGTTAGGTAGAGGTGTACTTGTAATACTCCGATATTTCGCCAGATATGTTAAAGTCTCATGTAATGGGGGGCGAGCCTATTGGCATCACCCGGGCAAAAAACCTAACTTCGTGGTTGCTACTGAGAAATTTGTTATGCAAAAGCCCAATTTAGCACGTTGGCGACCGAAGCCAGGTTTTCATGTTCAGCAACCGTGCTTGGGAGCACTAGAGCAACGTCGAGGCAAACAAAATCAATGAAACAAAATGCATTCCAACATAACTACATTTAATTAATAACTTTTTTCGTAATCTGATTAACAAACACTCGTCAAACCCAACCCTTCTCCCGCCGCGTCCTAAAGACATCAAAGTGCTCTCGCTAAAGCGGGCCAATCAATCTATCTCGGCAGGCTTGTCTCGTGTGATTACTGCGGGTTAATAAGACAGGGGCGCGGGGTGTCTTAGGCACCTGTGGAGCAACTTGTTGCACGGCGCCGGTGGAGGGTTGACAGAATTTGCTGGTCCATGTGAACGATTTTTCGGTTAAATGCTGTTAAATAGGAAAATTATTTACCAGGAATGAGCAAACTAATTTATTTCACTTCTAGTTAACATGTACTTTCCCACTGTTGGGCAGGTGTCCCCCATATTCTAAAGAATATGCATAGGCTTCAGAGACAAAACAAGTAAAACAAGTAGTAAGTAGTAAAAAAAAAATGTAAAACACGTCGGGGTATTTGTTAGCCCTGACAATGACTAACCCAAAACAGGTGCCGAAGCCTGACTTTTAAATTCTTTATGAACTTTTAGAGTGAGTTCCTAAAAAAAAATGTGTTATGCATTTTCTCGTTGGCAAATGATTGTGGCTCACGCCAAGTATGATTCTTAAAATTGGCTTCTAAAATCATGAGAAATATGAACGAGTGCTGCATTCGTAGTGTTTGGCATTTCACGAATCGTATAAAACTCAGTGTGAGGCATGACGGGTACTGTCAACGTGAATGTCAATTATGAATGATTAGGTATGAATGTGGTTTATTTGATTCTGCAGTGTGTCTGCATTTAGTAGTAAAAACATCATTGTTGCTTGGGCTTAGAAGGCTTGTGTAAATAAGTGATTGAAGTATATCTTATAGTGTTTGATGGTTATCATCCAAAACTCAACCAACAAACCAAAGCGAATAACTAAAAATGACTAAGAATTAGTTAAACTGAAGACCTGCTGCGGACAACAGACATTGACGGGAGTCGAACTTCAGTACAGTTGGTATCGGTCAGGATCCGGAGTACAGATCCGCATCCTCAATTTTCCCGTGCCGGTTTGACCGAACAAACACACACAACCTTTGAAAACCGCAGGGAAAAGCTTCTTACTGACGTATCTCTGGTAACCAGAAGACGCTTTCAATCATTGTCTCACATCAACCCGTCTTCATAAAATTAGTTTGTGTACCTGTAAGTCTTGGGGGGCTTATATAATGACCCACAACACAAGTATTTTATGGCTATTTCGGGCACCAGTCTCTAAATTGTTTATAAGAAATAAACAATTTTAATTTATTATACAGGGTGGCCCGTGTCTTAATCGACACGAACAATAAATAATATCTATACTTTCCACATATTAAACAGTAATACTCTTCTATCTAAAACATAAAGCCCTGAACACACGCTACGACGATATCGCTAATAAGTACAGTACAGAATAATGAAATCGCTCGGCGCTGGTAGATGATTATCGACAATTTCGCGATATAATTTATAGCGGGTAAACGATCTTAGGAGCTCGGTGCGTATGCGCATCGATAAAAGTTGCTATTATATTATTGGGCGGTGTCTACACTGGCAGTTTTGTTAGTTTGTGCGTTCGGATTAGAGGAACAACTTGTAACATTCACATATTTAAAAAGAAAGAAAGAGAATATACTCGTATTTATTATATTGCTCAAACTAAAAAAGGAACACCACAATTCTGCAGAATCAATAAACTTAATTTAACGTACCTATTTGTTTTCGGTTCTGAAAAAGTTGCTAATAAAGTGTCAAGTGCAAGGTCAACTGCTGTGCAATTCGATGACTGAATTATGAACAAGCCAATCGTTTTCATCTGGACACTTTAATTTAGACACGTCGGTAATTTTCTGGGTGTTAATCATGCGCTTCTTTTAATCATTTCGGTGAAATATAATCAAAGAGTTTTTAAAATATTTTTACGAGATGTGTTAATGGTCACACACCTACACTGTTTATTGACCAAATACCGTTTAATTGCCTTTTAATGATGTCTTATTTATTTGAGTTATAGCTGAATTAGGAAAGCGGTAGTTTCCTAATTCGATAATAAATGTTTAAAGTGTTTAACCGTTTTTAATCAAAACATTTTTTCAGCAACATTTTACTTAAGCATCACTGTTATTTCTGAATTAGGCAAATCCAGTCATCAGGATTTCAAATGACTTTTTTTAATTTATCATCAAAATGATAAATGATGTTTATTTTGCAAGTAGGTTTTTGCAAACATTTTTACACGTCATTTTTTAAAACTAGATGGGGCCGGTGTTTCGTACCTGACTATTCTGAGAAGAAACAGCCGAAACAAACTCAGAGGTCATAGTCTCTTTTGAAGTCCAGACATAATCTTGCTCAATTCACATGAGGACTATGCAGATTAATGTCTGAGATGGTCTTTTGAAGAAAGAACCACACATATTTGAGTGGACCTATCCAGTCAGTGCAAGCATTTGCCAGTTATCATGTAGCTCGACTTCTTAGCCTTCGATCTGCCTAGCCTTTTCCCAACTATGTTGGGGTCGGCTTCCAGTCTAATCGGATGCAGCTGAATTTCAGTATTTTACATGAAGCAACTGCCTCTTTGATCTCCACAATCCAGTGTACTGGGGGATATGATACCCCTTGGTGAGACTGGTTGTCAGACTTTTTGGGCCACTGACTACCTGTAACGACTGTCAAAGATTTAGAATGCCCCTATCCCCCTACCCCTATCTAAAATATTATAATAACGCGACTGGAACCAAACAATGATGATTACCTAGGTTTTCAGGGTTTATGTCACACTTAATCGTATATATAGAAACTATGTGTAGGTATGAGTTTTTATCTGCTGGGGTACCCCAGCTAATAAATGCCAGAACCGACTTCGATAGGGAATCGACATCATTGGAATCCTTGCATAATCCCAACATGCACATACATAAACTAACGCCTTTTTCCTATGGGACTAGGCAGAAACCATGGAACGCGGCTGAATAGGTTAGTATTTATTTTACTTTGAACGCATCGCGCAGGCCCAGTCTGAACGCAGCCTTACCGCGGAGCACCCTGCCTCCCTTATTACCGGTACAAGCGAACGTTGTCCATTACATGGACACGGAGAGGTGCGTCTTATCGTTAATTACTGCCCGACTTACCGGTTTACCGATTACCTGCGTGATTTACCAGCGAACACCACTATACTTTACCGATTTCAATTACCGACGAAGTGCGTTCGGGGTTTTTTTTGTTTAGTTACTAGGTAGTTTCTAATTTGAGATGTGGGAAGGATATGACAAACGGCAGTCGGTTCTACGAACTTTGTAAAGATTTTGTTTGTTGGCAACAATAGCATTCACTTATCAATCAAATGATCATCTGCCGAGCCTGTTCTAGTCTAACTAGGTGCACTTTGTAATTAAAGCTGTAATAAACCAGAGTACCCAGAATGAGTGACATGGTTACCTGCGATGACGATGATGAAGTGTCTGGGACTGACATTAGTTACCAAAAAGATTATAAGTCGTTTTAGAAATAAGATTAAACGCTAATTAAACGATTTAGACGCTATTTTTTTGTCTAAGCCCCAGATTACGATCAATAGATCATATTCTCTACCTATCTCATTTATATATACAATGATTCTTTACTACATTTATGCAATTTAGAAGATTATAGAAGAAGTGCAAACCCACTAAATTCCTTAAAACAAACCTTCATATTCTTAATACCTCTACCTTCACAGTTTACTCAGCATTTAATTCAAAAAAGGTCCGACTCCATCAAAACGCTTGGTTCCAGTTTAATCAGCGGTTACAAAGTAATCTAAAGCTGATCGTCCGTCCGTCCGGCCGAGCGTCCATTCAAAGCCGAATCTTAGCATAAAGGACGCTATTGTCTTCGATCGACGCTTCGTTACGTAGAGATGGTTCGCTGATTGGTTTTTATTTGAAATTCTAAATGTATGTTTGTGGAAATGTCGACTTGAGTTCTGAGGAAGAGCGAAGTCTGTTAATTCTTAGCAGTGGTTTATCTAAGCTAAGCTGGTGATACCCAATTGATAACCAGTCTATTAAACCATCATTCATTATGAATTGAATAGGTTCACTTGTTATTTGAATAATTTTGTAAAATAGTGATGCTTTACTGATACAATTATATAATAATTGTCTCTTGCCTAATAGCCATTACAGACGCTGCTGATATATTTCAAATCGATACAAATTTTGACACCACACATAGAAGAAAAATAATTTCAAGTGACGACGTAAAAATTAAGACAAGATAACATCATGTTTATGCGAATGTGATGATTGATCCACAAGGTGAAATAACAAGTTAACAAAATTATTTTAAAGGTCACCCTCCACTAATTAGAATACTTTGACAATTAACACATCTATAAGTCGCCATTTTATCTTAATTTAATGCAATTAATACCATTAGCACTATAATATTGTATTTTCGTCTGATTATGTTAAATGTCTTTATATGAAGACAGATTTATGGTAAAAATAGGCGTTGCTCATGTGACATTCTAGAGTAGTGAACAGGATCTGAGTTTTCTATTTTGGCATAGAAAGAGTTCAACACAATGGCGAATATCAGGGGCTAGAATCTAGCTTCGCATTTTTTATAAATGTATTTAAATGCCATAGGGGAGGCCATATTAGGTTTAAGCACCGAAATAAAACAACAAAAACTCACAGGTAAGATTGTAATAAGATCATAGTTCAATAAGGTAGAAATTTAATCTTTAGTTTGGACGTTATAAAGGGTGTAAATAGACCCTTAACGAAGCCAAATTGCACTTGTTCTCCCCGTCATTGCGATATTTTTTTTGTTCTGGACCATACCGTTATGGAGATATTGGAGGTCAAAGTTCCAACTTTTTCAGTTTTTAAGCTCATAGCGTTAGTTTGAATACCTAACCCGTTAACTATTAAATGCGCCCAGAAGCACAATGTTTTTGAGAGCGTTACATTGAGTTTTACCGTAAAAAAAAAACCAGTCAGCATAAAAAATAACTAATAACTTTAAATAAACACTGAAAAGAAAAAAAACAAGTTCAAGAAACAGGACATATTGACTGCAACAGTCGGGACCCATATTGGATGTAATGATTTTACTCTAGATTATTTAATGGGTCCCGACTGTTGCAGTCACAGTACACTTTTAGTTACTTAGATTTACCATTTTAAAATCCTCATGATGAGCCCTTTATCGAGCCGTTCAGGCTGCAGAGCGTGCCAAACATTTGAAATTGGCGCCAAAAATCCGCCATTTTGTTTTTTATTTTATTTTAATATACCCAGTGTTACTCTCACAGTAAATACAAATCTAACGACACCTCTCAAGCTAAAATCCATCGAGCCGTTCAGGCCACAGAGCGTGCCAAACAATTATACATACATACTTCCATACATACTCTCGAAAAACATAACCCTCCTTCTGGCGCAGTCGGGTAAAAAAAGTCGCCAGCAAATTTTTGCGCAGAGTTACTTAGTTTGATGTACAGAATGCTTGATTGACGGCTTCGTGAAGGGTCTGTTTACACCCTGTATACACGGCGGGGTCGTTACCGTCCTCAACAATTTGGTCCACCAACAAATTAAAACTACATGTCTCTAATATGCATGCATAACTTGTTGATTTTTAATCATTTCTCTAACCAGTATTTTTTTACGTTTACCTGTTTTTCCATACAATTAGTCGGGAACGATTCCAAATGGTGACAAGTACACGTTTAATAAAGATATTCCATAACTACCTCAGCATACCTTGACCAGAAACCATGCATCATCCATGTCTTTAATTCTCCGTGAATCAGCCCCAACATGACAGTACACTATTTTCTTCCGCATCACTGTCAACGTCCTCTCAATCGTTCCACTGACTCACAGCACATGTCATCGGTATTTTACCTTCCTCTAAATAACAGGTATGGTGCAGTTTCCTTCACAATTTCTTGATCTTGATAACCCCTAGTTAGGTGCAGCTGCCTCAACAAATAAGGTGCATTAATACTCCCATTCAACTGAGATGTATGAGTGAGTTTGTGAGTTGTGTTCGTTTCTACGCAATAATGCGTACTTTGGTCTCATTGTTGTAGCTGGCTTCCGTGGTTAGGAATGTTAGGTGTGATTTTGTGCGTGCTTTTTAGAACTAGCTTTTGTTCAGAGCTATGCTTGCGTTGTGAGAACCGAATAATGAAGAATGTGGCCTTTTGTGGGGTTTAAGACGGTCTGACGAGAATTAGAGCTTTTAACATAGTAAAAACTGCAAAACAGACATTTTAAATAGAAAGTTTGAGGGAAATAAAATAAAGAAATATAGCCTGTTATCAGCGACAGGCAAAGCTGTACCTTTAGTAGCCCCAGATTTCGCTAAATAAGGCAAATATGTTCCCTTGATAAGGCTCTGTTTATCAATGATAAACAGATAGTGATATAAACAGAGATACTTGGGGGTCTGTAAGTATCCTCCATTCCTATACACAAACACTTCTTAACAAAAACTAGCTTCCCTTCTAAAACAAAAAATAAACCATTTACCGTCCCCACTTAACCCATCAACTACCAGACCTTGCGAACACTAGCAGTCCTCGCAACCTGCGCTGCGCCAGCGCATAATGCGACGAGAGACAATAAATCCTCGCTCATCGTCCACATTGTGCGTTAGAGCGAGACAGCGACATGTTTATGCGTCGCCCCGCCCACGCGCCCGCGCAGCTTTCGCGCCACTTTTTCTGCAATAACTTCAAGTTAAGGAGACGTGATGTATTTCAATTTGCTGGTGCTGTGCCTAACGGCTGGTTAATTGCTGTTTTGTTGAATGATTAAATTGTTAACTTGGTTTACAGTACGTTGATCTGGGGCTTAGATCTGGATGAATGGCGGACAGTAGTTTCACGTGGGAAATTTGTTGTAAATCGTGCTTTTTATGACTATATGCGCAAGTCCCAAATATGGCATTTATAGCATCGTCATATCAGCCAAAACAGGTCCGCTGCTGGACATAGGCTTGCACGTTGAACGTTCCAGCGCTTGTGCCAATACTTACCTACTTAATTACTTATCTATCGATATAGGATAGGATGATGACATAGACAAAACATATATTTTATTGTATGGTTTTGTGGAGTAGTCAAAACAAAGTAGCAAATCATGCAACAACGACCATAGAAAGCTCAACAGAATGATCTATTCTTATACCTGAAACCCTCCACCATGGATCGGAAGCCATGTAAATTCCAATAAGAGTCTTTATTCATGGACCAATAACTGCAATAAATACCATCAAAGTATCGTTTAAGGAAATGCGACCATAAAACGTACCACGCAGGCAACTGGCTCCAATACTACGAGTATTAAAAACAAAAATCAACGTTCATTGTATTGAAGCCTCCCATATCAATCCGTTTGTATTTTCAGCAATAAACCACGTCAGGCCTCAGAATGGGCCTAACTACAATATTAGGCCCTTCCAGTATTATAAAATCAAAATCCTTTGAAAGCATGTAAAGAAAACGAATGCGTTACACCCACGGCTTAGGTACGAGATGTCAGAGACGTGGTGTCACTGTAAGCGGTAAGCGGGAAGTTAAAAGCGATTGAATGGTGCTATGTTCCGCAGAAATAGTCATAACAAGCCGTAACTCATACAGAATTTCATGTGCGTTACATTCTGTGCTTATAAAGTGCTGGTTACCACGCGTAACTAGTTCTTGTAGTGTGACTCTAAATTCCTGCAACTTACCATACAATTGAATTCATGCATGCTTCTCTCTCCTCATAAGAATTTTGACCATGTTCTGTCTTGCAATCCTTGCATTGGTAAGTTTTCACTTCCTTATGCTTCTTCCTTCACAACACATCCAATTATACCAGCTATAGCTGTTTCAAACTGCTGTAGTAACGTGTCTAGATACTAACATAGTTTGATCATACGTCTCGCTTGCAGTGGCACCTCGCTCTATGTCTAATGTCAGATAACTCAGGCGTCGCATAAGCGACTTGATAGCGTTAATAAAATGTGAGGCTGTGACCAAGTACGAGCCTCAAACATGACATACGTCTCGCTAGCAGTGCCACCTCGCCCTACAGCTCTCATGTCAGATAACTCAGGCGTCGCACAAGCAACTTGATGGCGTTAATAAAATGTGAGGCTGTGACAAAGGACCAGCCTCCTACTATGCGCGTCATGTGTCGATGTCATAGTGTCTAGGACCATCGCAGTGTCCTGGCATTAAAGGGGAATATAATATACAAGATATTTATGTGGGCATGGAGTCGGAAGGTTTGAACCCTTGCTACATTTTCGGAATACTGGTGTGTTTTAATTTGAAACATTTCTACGGCAAAAAAAATGTCTAATACAATTTTGGTAGGGTAACTCTGACTTATTCAAGTTATACACTAAAACTTTAAAACTAACCTTCAATCAAGTGATTGAAGAATGAAGTGAAGCGAACTCGTTGGTGACACGACAAATATAATAGGAAATGTTATGACTTTTAATAATATTAAATCGTGGTTCCACAACTCAAATCGACGTGTATTTAGAGGATAACACGACTTACATGATGCCAAGTTTGGCAGTTCATATCACCGGTGGTTGCAAAGGTGTATCTGAAATACAGCCTTTATTTAAACCAGGTATAACCGAGCAAGATAAACAGGCCATTCAGTAGCACAAGACCACAAGACTGATGCTGTCATCCCGCTTAGGTCCATATAAACTAGAACACCTTGCGATAGTTGCGATAGGTTCTCGTGTTGCTGATGTTGCCGTGCAATTTGTAATAGTCGAAAGACAAGTCGCAAGAGTGATCTATCGTTGGTGTCCTATAGAGCTTTAGGAGAGTAGCTAGTGACTTGGAGAAATCGATTCAGGCAATCAGTAAAATAAGCTTCACTAAGCTTGTCCAGGATTGAGGTGACGTGAACATTGGGAGGTTATCCCGTAATCTACCTTTCAAAGAAAATACGACACCACATACTCAAAAGTTGACGGAATGGGATTCAATGTATGAAGATTTAAATAGTTACGAAATGAGACTTTTGTGATGCTATTTTGTTTAGTTGTCGAAATGGTAAAGTTACGAGCTGAGACGGAGCCTTAATACGGATATCTTTAGTAACATTGTTTTCAAAACATGTTACAAAATGTTATCTTTGAAGTTGCAAGAAAAAGTTCCTTCGTTGAAAAAAAAAGGTGTTATGTGTATGTCTTTAGTAGGCATAAATAAAAAACAATGAGAATTAATTAAACAACGCACTCTGGTGTCAAAAATTACATTGTTATTCTTGTTCCAATTTGTCGTATTATCTTTACTACCAGCCGCTATGATGTGTATTAAATTAACACAATAACTTTAATGATATCTCATAACTTCACGCGTGTATTCTTTACGGCGCAAATAGACATGTTTAGTGTACTGACACTCGTGCGTGCGGCGTGTGCGCACATACAGTTTTTATTCAACAGGTGTTAAGTGGCGCGCTAGCTTTATTTAAATGACAATGGGTCTGTAAGTTGCTTGTTTATCATTTTGAATAGTGTTAGTAAGTTCTTGTATCGTGATGATTTGTATAGGTATCTTAGTGTAAACTACATTTAAATCCATGAATACCTACTAATACTAATGTTATACGATACCTGTTTTTATTACTTATTCATTTTCTTAAAATAACATTGTGTATGCTAGAGCCACAGCTAAAGACCCGTCAAACAAATTCTATATAACAGAAAGCTTACAATAATCATTTACAGTTGAAAAAACAAACCTCCTTGCGAAAAAACCATAATCATTTCTTAATACTTTGGTACATATTCCAAAACACAAATCTAATGCTTTAAAAATTAAATTACCCTAAAAATCTTGCTAACCACTTAACCTTACGGAACCACCGTAGAACGTCACCAGAACACCAAACGTCAACAAACTTCATGTAAAATTTCTATTGCCCATAAACCAACAAGTTTTACGCACGCCCCGATCAGCTAAAGACCAGTAGGTAATTATGCTCTGTTAACGCTGTCACCCACGACGTGCGTAGGCGCATGTGTTAGATGTCGCAGTTGTGTGGATGGGTGGTCAGTGGTCATCGTTTAATGATAAAAATCACGGTGCTACTGGTTGGAAAGTACAAGATAATGGCGCCGATGTCGATTTAATTTTCGTGATTAAGACGTTTTTTTTATCTCTAGGTTCAGATGATGTCAATGTATATTAGACTAGCGGACGTCCCGCGGTTTCAGCCGCGTAGTTCCCATTCCCGTGGGAGTACGGGGATAAAATATAGCCTATGTTACTCGCTGATAATGTAGCTATCTATTACTGAAAGAATTTTTCAAATCGGTCCAGTAGTTTTTAAGTTTATTCGTCATACAAAAATACAAATCTTTGTTTTTTATAATACAAATACAAAATACAAAATCTTTATTTCATAGCTAAATACTTTTACATTAGTTGGTGATTGGAGCCTCCTTTTAAGCAAGTAATGCCTGTGTTAGGAGACTCCGCTCTTCCACAGCAATATACAATTTATTTAGTACCTTAGATGTAAACATTGCTTGTGTGTGTGTTTTTGTTTGTGTGTTTGTTTGTGTGTATTTGTGTATGTGTGTGTGTTTGTGTATGTGTGTGTGTGTGTGTGGGTGGGTTTTTGTGTGTGTTTCATTTTGTGTGTTGTAATAGTGCCTCAGTGTCTGCGTAATTTAGTGTCTTTATCCAATTTGTTAGATTTTTTTTGCACTCGTTTAGTGGTTTATTGTGTACATAGTATATATATATAGTTATAATATTAGTATAGAATAGAAGTATAGAAGAGTCGTTGGTCTGATGATGCAGTTGCTTCGTCTATATCCTACTGGGGCTACCTATTTGGGGGTCTAAAATGAAGGCTTGAGCAGATAGAACTCTGTGACCATTTTAAGAATTTTAACGTGATTCAAATTATCAGCCTATTATTGTGATTCTGCTTAAGCGGCCATTTTAGGCGCCCTGGTCCTAATTCTTCTTTCCTTGGCCGAAGCGTTCTCAGAATAATTCCTGCCCTTATTCCAATTTATAAGGGGGCGCGCAGCTTGTTTTGTTCTTCAATAGTTTTCCATCACATCAATCACCCCCTTTCTAGCCCTACTATCTCCCAAACAGTTCATCTATCGTTTATTGGTCAGAACACATAGAATAATTGAATTTCTACATTAATTTGACATTTGCAATATACCTACTGACTGGATGATTGTTTTGTCCAATCTATTATTTTGCCGTGCTCGAACCGGGTTTCATGTTGGAACTTACTTACACATATATAACAACTAAATGCACACATGAATGCAATAAAGAGTTTGACTTTGAACTTAGCAAATTGTTTGAATTGTCGCATGATATGATATGATCTGATTCTGTAAAACACTATCAGACCATGAATTCCAGCACTAATCATGAGTGTAATAATACAACGCTACTGCCCCCAATCTACAGAAATCAAAATTAGATCCTTTACTGATGACGATAACACCAAGAAAACTGCTCTAACCAATCCAAAAAGAGATACCCAACACAATTTACTTAGACTTGCTAGATCTAAAGTGACACGGTGTCTGCTTAATACAGTTGGAAAACGCCTCCCTCTTCTATAGATGTATCCGTTACAAAGTGTAGAGTGGGTGTATCGAATCCAATTACCTCAACACAGTGCCGACGTAAGAAATTATACGATAGACGCGCGATGCAGAAATGAGGTTTATTAAGATGGATTTTTTATTAAATTTTGCTATGTTAACGTGAGCTAATTCTTTTGGTTTTATAGTTATTCGTGTGATTTCTGCATGCATAATGCCTGTCTTCGTCTCTTAGGGAACCTCATACATTTAAAGTTTACAGACTCTCGAAATGAGAATGAGAATGAGATCATTAGTGAAGTGAGCGATTGAAGAATAAATTAAGCAGAATTTAACTGATACAAAAAGAGATGATGAAATTTTCATTACCAACCAGACGATTGTTGACAGAAAAAGTAACAGATTGGTCTTTTGAAACGCTAATCAAAAACATTACAAAGGGTAAAGTTTCAGGTACTAAAAATTAGCAGCCATGCAATTGCACCGATCGTTACCTAGCTACTACAAATCCGTCAAATATCGCAAGTTGTAAACTGAGTTAGTGCCGGTTATGAATAAGTTACCCGTTCTTATCAGAACACAATGGGCGCTTACGATAACATTTGGAGTAACCGCCGTGTTTAGCTCAGAGGTCGTTGAACCGGTTAGCAAATAATACTAACTAGTACTTATTGTTCGGATAACTTAACCTGTGGTGTGTTAGGCGAGGCTTAAGCCAAGTGCAGAATAGTTTAGAGTCTTTGGAATTTAGATTTGTTGTTGTCATGATTGCAGTTTATCTGAGAAAATTCTGGGGTCAATGACATTTTTGACGACCCGAATAGCGCAGCGGTAGTGAGGCTGCCTTACGTTCTTAGGGTCCCGGGTTTTGTTGTTGTCATGATTACAGTTTATCTGAGAAAATTCTGGGGTCAATGACATTTTTGACGACCCGAATGGCGCAGCGGTAGTGAGGCTGCCTTACGTTCTTAGGGTCCCGGGTTCGAATCCCGGTAGGAGCAAATGTTTGTGTGATGAGCATGGACATTTGTTTCCGAGTCATGGATGTTATATGTATAATAAGTATGTATTTACAAACAAAAAGTATATATGTAGTATATCAACCATCTGGTATCCACGACACAAGCCTCGTTGCTTAATGTGGCACTAGATGGCGCTGTGTGTAATGTCCAGCGATATTTACATTTATTTAGTGACTGATGGTAAGGGAACTTGTAGATAGCCTAACTACATATCTTCATTCTCTTGCCCTTATCCCAATTCATTTGGGGTTGCAGCATGTCTTTTTCTTCCATACTTCTCTACGACTCGTCATCTAATCAGACACCTACTTGGAATGATATGGATGAATGGATTGTGTAAAGGATGATACGGCAGATAGCATGGATAGTGCATGTTTATTGATGCTAACTGGAAAAACCTTATAGTTTAAGATTGATGGAGTTGTCAAGTATAAGATTTTGTGGCAAGTCTGTTGTTGGATGCCAGGTTCATATAGGCATAACATATTAACTGTGATATTGAATTTGGAATATGAGAGCGTATCTTCCATTTGGTTTAACTATTTCACAACAGGAGGATTTGTAGCGATATTAATGACTGAAACTTTCTGAAACAAACATTAATTTCAGCATTATGTTCCGTTGATCTTAACACATTTCAATCATAATTTTTTTATTCACATTACATAAAATAAAGTGCAAATCACCAGTTCTCCCTGGGGTCACCGCACCGCAACGTCTCATTCAAGGCTATATGTAGTGTGTATACAGCCTATAATGTTTAATGTCTATTGTTCTTAAAGGAAGTGCTAACTAACTAACGCACTTGCCTGGAACTTAGTTTTATTGAGCGTGCTTGACAGAGTAATGACGGCCTTCAGTCATGGTGAATAATGCCCATGTTATTAACTTGTTATGCGGGAACTTTCAATAGAATTACGTAAATAGTTGGTCACTTAGAAAAGAGGGTATTTTTTGCTCCCACATTGGCACCTAGGTAGTAACTATACCTTAGTAAAGTTTTAATAAGCTAATGAAGTGATGTTCCAGAAGCCTTTAGCCACGGATTGCGAATTCTATTCGTTTAATGTTTAATTTTGCTCAAACTAGGAATTATAGATCTACTTTTATTTGAACACGTAAGAATATCTATATTCTAGTTTTCTACTATTCATTTAAACAGACTTAACATTTGGTCAATCTCTTAAATTTTGGCCGACTTTATATAAATAGCTTTCATTATGAACAACATTGCGATACATCCAAACTACATTCACCTAGGATCTACAACTATATACAGACATTTAAATAAATCGATTTTTACCTGTAACTTTATACTGAATCGAGCAGATATAAATTAAATCTCCCCTTTTTACTTAGTCATTCCTGATTCCGAGCTAAAATCAATTCATTAGGAGACACCAATAAAACGCGAGTGTCCTTCTCTGCAGCACATTAACAATTCAAGAGATAAAAAAGAAAATAAAAATGGCGAAGACCACCTACACGTCTTGCTGGACTGCGGTGGAGGGGTGCGATTTGTCGTACGTTTTTGCGATTAGTCGTGATGGCGGAGGAGTGATTTGAGTGCTAACTGCAAATGAGTTTACTTAGGTTAGTAGCTATCTGAGTAAACTTACCTTTATATGTTAAAGCAGGAAAGGTTGGCCACTAGTTTCTGTTAATTATTTGTGGTTGTAAATAAATGGATCAGGAATATTGAAGTGCCTACATGCATTCACTAAAATAAACTCACTTTTTCAAGTTCTAAAAACATAACAGCAGTACCAATTGTAAAATCTCAAAAAGTATAGAACGCTACCTGTACGAGACTACGGGCTTTCCAGTGCCATAGAATTAAATAACGCAGGTATTCGGTAAAAAGCAATCATACGGGAACTACACCGGTTCTGCGGTCCTTTTGGAACTACCACTAGAGCGAAACTTATTTAATTGTACCTAATACTAATAAACTATCAAAAGCCTGCACTAATTATATTAAAACCGAAAAATCAGTTACTATCATCATCATCAGCCTAGCCTTTTCCCAACTATGTTAGGGTTGACTTCCAGTCGTACCGAATTCAGATGAATACCAGTTTTTTACATGGAGCGACTGGCCCATGTGACCTCCACAACCCAGTTAGTACTGGGTAATAAGATACCCCTTGGTGAGACTGGTTGTCAGACTGTTTAGGCCACTGACTACCTGTAACGACTGTCAAAGATCTACAAATGACAGTAATTACCTAAATAAATCAAATAAAATCCTAGAAAATCATAGTCGTCCATCCACAGCTCGCCTTATTCACACAACTACTAGAGAAGTAGATTAATACAATTAAAAGAGAAGAGAGACACACCGTATTATAAATCAGACATGCGACATTTTTTTTCGCGTATTTCAAATTAACTAGTAAGTTATGCTAGTCAATTAAACGTCCGCGATTGTGAGATCGGATTACCGAGATCGTAGATGGAGTGGAGTCGAAATGTTTGGAAGGATAATAAATGAATATCGCTGGACATTACATACATCGCCATCTAGCGCCACACTAAGCAACGAGGCTTGTGTCGTGGACACCAGATAGTTGATAGACTATACATAGATACTTTTTGTTTGTAAATACGTACTTGTTATACATATTACAAACATCCATGACTTGGAAATAAACTTCCATGCTCATCACACAAACATTTGCCCATACCGGGACCCTAAGAACGGAAGGCGTCCTCACTACCGCTGCGCCATTCGGGTCATTCGGATGCCCATGTAATATAGTTTTTTTTTATCAGTTTGTTCATAACTTGGGCTTTAATCTTTAAAGTCAAACGCGACCCAAAGGTTGACTGGTAGAGAATGCCTTGTGGCATTAAGTCCGCCTATGTACCACTCTTGTACATGAAGTTTTAATAAATAAAAAAGTATTAGGTACCTACTCTCGGTAATAGTACTCATAGAAATGATGTTTTCCTATAAAATGGACTAGAATGATTGTTTACCAGTTATAATGATGATGATGATGATGAATCTCTTGTGATAATTAATTACTTATGAAAATAAGCCAAGGAAAGGTAAATATGTAGTTTGACTTGTGAGGGTGCGACAGTATATTGTCACTTGTTTGTTAGATAATACCTCCATGATTTTAGATGCTAAATACTCGAAGGCCATTTTACTCCAGACAAAAATACCAAAGGTATCCGGACTAAAAAAATAAAACAAAAAATATTTAAACGCAACACCACTCCACTCCTCTGTCCCGAGACGCCTTCGATTTTCTTTTTCCCCACCGTCAGTCCGAAATGAAGTACCTTCGTCCATACGTTACTCCGGAAGTGGACAGCCGGAGTGAAATGGCCGCTCCGTCGTTTCCGGCCCCCCCTCCCACCCTAGCAGGCTTTAATTAAAGGCCCGGTAAGGTTTTAACACGTCTCTACCTTTGAAGGCGAATGCGATTGAATCGAGATTTTTTGCTCGCATTAGGGAGAAAAGATTAAGGGTGTAGTACAAAGGGTGAAGGGTTCAGTCTGTCTGTGATGCTTGGTTTTGTTAAGTGGGTGAGTTTTTTACCTGAGTCTGTTCAGTGTTACTTATGTTTTGATTTTCTTTTATTTACAGGTAAGTTTGAACTTGGAGTTTGTGCAATGTGTGGTGCTGGCAAGCGCATTCCAGTTGGTAAGTATGTTTTATTATCGATAGCAAAGGATTCTTATTGGAAAATTTCATAATATGTGTTCAGTATCACTAAGCTAATTTCTGATGCGTTAATAGAATAGTTTCCATATTATAAACATTTTCAACAATTTTGGGCATTTTAGTGTCTACGAGTTGGTGCTTAGTCGTCTGATTTTAGAAAATCTCGTTTGCCTATAAAACTAAACAAACAGACATATGCCATAAAATAAATTTAAAATCGACACGAAGTTGTTCAAATAAAAACAATATAAAAACCATCGCTTTTACGATTCTAGATACATTGTTAGAATTCGTGACTCTTTTAGTGAAATCCAACTTTTATTGTTTAGAGTTTTATGTCTAAATTATAATACAAGTGCCATTATTTAGATAAAGGTAACAAAACGTGTTGCATGCGGTAAGACAGTACAGTAGGACCAGTCGGAGCAATGTGCGGTAAAGTAGCATGGTAACCTTTGTTACTATACCTGAGACAAAACACTTTCACAGCAGTTCTATTTGAGCAATTGTCTAATTTCATGCAAACATATTGATATGTCAATACGTTACTATAAATACCAAATTAAGCTTATCTTTCATCGTACGGGAACCTCATACAAAACGAGGTTAGGTTATACTGGTTATGTGTATCTTGATGAGTCCCGTGTGTACAAGGATCGTAACCAAATAAAAGTAGTTTTGCTACAGAAATCGTAGCAAACAAATGTATTTGTGCTACATAAATCGTAGCAAACAAATTTAATAGTGCTACAAAAATCGTAGTAAGCAAGCGTAATTGTGCTACAAAAATCGTAGCACATGAAACTTATTGCTACGAATTTTGTAGCATAGCTCGTCATACTGCTCCCGCGTGACTTTGAATACGCATACGCAGCCAAGTGCAAGTCTTATTCAGTTTAGGGCAGTGCTGGCTCGTATCCTTTATACTTTTACAACTTTTAACATAAGCTACTACTTCTCATAGGTCCTGTTGCGTGGTCCTTCGGCACATTTCTATCTCGTGGAAAATATCAGAAAACGTGTGTATTGGTATTTCTTAATTTGTGACGCGACCTGCGCCTACGCACCTCGGAAGCTATTTTACAAGATCTTTATAGTCACTCTATAGAGTATAACGCCTCTTCACTTCTGTGTTGGGTTACAGTGTAAGCGGGATTATGAGAGGAGCGATTTTACCCAGTAAATATGTAGTTTAGAACGCGATTGATTTCTTATACCAATAAATGGTTTGGTTTTTATTGTACGCTTACAGTATTTATTGAATAATTCCATCACATCTTAAGCTTTTTCAAACATAGAGTATTTTAAAAGCTTTAGCACTAAAAGTTTAAATTACGATAAAGACACTTTTCTGGCGTCTATAATCAACTGCCGGACATTATTATATTTTTTTTAAGTAACACGTTAACCCGCTGACTCTAAGGCCCCACTCGTCCGACCATATACATATTTATAGGGCGTCCATTACACCGATTGTCGTTATGATTCTCTCTTGACCAAACAAGTTCTGATTCAAATTTTATAATGTAATATAGTCGAGAATTCATCGCCTATTATGACAAGTCAGTAATGAAAGTATTATGAGTTATATCGATATAATCGTAAACTTTATGTTTTAATGATCAGTTATTTTTTTGTGACTGTTGACAAAATACCGCATGTAATATATTTATACGGTGGACATATGGGTTTAATGGCAAATTATGTTCTATATATGACGTTTTATATTCCTGTTGATATTAAAGTTTGGTGCTTGAATCAATATTTTGTGTAATAATGAGCGTTATTGCGTTTAGTAAATAGTTTTGTTAAGTCGAGTCAGAGGTGACATGGGGAATCAAAATTGCTTAATAAAAGATATAAAAATATATATATATTTTTAATTGAGGTCAGAGGTGTGTGACTGGGCACATAAGTCATTGGTGGTGTAGACGGTCGAATGATGTGTGTTTTAGAGTGTTAGTGGGCGTTTCGAAGGCGCCACTAATATTTAAAATGGCGGAATTAAATTTGGTTATTAGAGGATTATAATTTGGTTAAATACCGTTGATAGCTCTATTACTCTAGATTTTTTATTATATTACCTACGCACGAGAATAGCTTTAAATTGTATTTAAAAGTTAAAGCGACATACACCTAGTTGAGACTTTTCCTGTCTACGCGTTGAGTGTGACTTCCCATCTCCAGCTGGTACCAGGGTGCCACTGACTGCCTTCTCATTATACTATATAATCTCTCCTTAAAGCTAATCTATTTAGGTTCCGTACCTCAAAAGGTAAAAAAAGGAAGCCTTATAAGATCACTTTCTTGACCGTCTGTCTGTCTGCCCGTCTGACCGTCGGATATTGTTCGTCTGACCGTCGGTGCTCGAGTCCGACTCGCTGCTGGCCGGTTGTTTTTAGTTGTCGTGTACTGTGTAGTTTAAAATTTATTTAATTAGTCCTATAAATATTATATTGGGGCCGAAAAGTTCTGGAGTGGCGACCGCGAACCGGAAGACGTTGCGTTGGAAGGCCTCCCACTAGGTGGACCGATGACCTGGTGAAGGTTGCGGGAGTCCGCTGGATGCGAGTCGCACGGGACCGGTCAATGTGGCGACACTTGGGGGAGGCCTATGTCCAGCAGAGGACGTCTTTCGGCTGAAATGATGAATGATGATGATGATGATAAATATTAAAAAAAGCAGTCCAAAGTTGTTTAAATTCTTACTTTCTTAAAGATCTTGGTAGTAAGATTTTACCACTCCTTCTGATGCCTCTTCAATTTCTGAAGGTTGGTCATCTACTACGAATATTTCTCCTTGTCCATTGCGAGTTTGAACAACTCAGCTGGACTCAGATTAATCAGTACCGTATAATAATCTCTCATAATCTATGAGGACTTACAAAATCTATTTAACACCACACCTACGTCCATTGTTAATTGCGTCCCCTGTTACTGATAATAGCCCATCACATAGGTAGCATATCACGACGCATTGCGAGCGACACTGTCACCGTCACCGACACTGGCCGTCACCGATAAGCGCGACAAGCTGAATTACGTCATAACGCGTACGTCGGTCAAGTAGGATCCGAAGGACCGATTTGGACGAATAGCTGAAATTGTAGATGTGACTTTGTGAACGGTGTTGATGGGGATTTGATGTTTGGCGCTCTAGTGTTGCCCGTCGTTGTTCTTGTCTATCTCCGTTGGATGTCGGATAGCCGTCACAGTGAGGAAAGAGACTCCCACGTCTATGGGTAGTTTCCGCTTAGTTGCAGAAATGCGATCAGGAAGCCTATTGCCTCAAACTACAGCGTGGATCAACCTTATTACATAATGTAGAGGAATTTGCCGAAGTTAAAAGTTTATGTTAAGCGATTTACAATCAAAATCTCGGTAATATTTCGTGTAACGAGAAGGCTTCACTTTGCTGTACATAACTGATTGTTTTTAAACATATTCATTAAAAAAAAAATTCAGTCATTGGTCCTTCGGTACTGGTCCTTCTATGTATCCTGTATTGCGTCAGTATCGCCGATCTACCGGCATGCATCGCCCGGCAATTGGCATAACTTCAATAATATTTAGTTGTGCCACGAATAATGATAAATTGTGACGTCATTGTTTGATGTCACTACCCGCATTTATTGTGAAAATTATTAATTACATTATTATTCATGACAAATGAGGGATGATGTGGTAAGACACAGTTGTGATTCAGAAAGTGTATGCTTAGATGGTGTGCTCATGTTGAGAGAACGAGTGAAAGGCGAATTATAAAAGATATTTATAAGGCGTGCAACAAAATAAACGCCAGGCTTCTCGTGTGGTGTCATACCTTGAAGCTGCACAACTTTTGTTCCATGGCTTATAGAAATTCTTAGCTCTGTTTTTAGTTTTACTATGCTGTTGATCAGCTGATTGCGGTAGTTCCTATAAAAAGACTTGCGAATTTCAAGACTTCCAGTTTCATGGTCCGAGAAATCACACGGGAGGTCTTTGATATAAAGGGTGTAAAACACCTCTTAACGAAGCCGAAAGGCACTTATTCTCCTCGTCATTGTGATAATTTTTTTTTCCCACATCATACCTGGGAACCTTCTAGTTACGGAGATATTGAGGGTCAAAGCTCCAACTTTTTTTTTAAATACCAGTTTTTAATGTAAGATTTTTACTTTAAACACCTCCACGACCTCTGTACTATTCAATCCATGCATCAGCACAATGTTGTAAGTGCCTTACATTGAGCTCTACCACAAAACATGATTTTTCACCCAAAAAAAAAAGTGGTTTCCCAGCAACTATTTTCGCGTATAGTTACTTAGTTTGATGTACAGAATGCTTGGTTGAGGGCTTCGTGATGAGGTGGTTTACACCCTGTATTATGTTACACCTTGCAGAGACATAATTGGTGAGGGTCTTAAAAAAAGATGACCTGATGACCTTGATGATGATGATGAGACCAGATGTATGAATGGGGCGGGAGATGGGGTATGTAAGGATCGTAACAGGTTCTGTAGTTTCTGCCTATCCCCATAGGAGAAAGGCGTGAGTATGTAGTAGTAGTAGTAATAGTAGTATTATAAATTATCATTTAGTTGAGAGCTAGCTGTCGATAAGGTCGTAAGTTCAAATTCTTGTTGCGCAAGGTTCTTGGTAATTTGATTTTATGATTAGGTAAGGCTTTATAATTATGGAGGTTGTATTTCAAATTTGCTTTTATAATCTTAGTGACTGTCTACTGCATATCTAGATATCATTGTGGTCAGTATAAAGTTGTTTGTGGTAGTAAATAATTTAATTAAGAATTTGGATTATCCAAAATTACTTTTATACTGATGAAATACTTAGTGTTTATATTTCATTACTTTCTTATTTGTGTCTTTATTTATTCTCATATCCAGTGTAGTTTCTTCTAGGAATCTTACTTGTACATCTTACTGTATTTCCTTTACTGATTGTAAAAATCTTTTGTTCACTGATGGGGTCTAATCTTTATTAGAAGCTACATTTCTTTCTCAAATGCTCCTTGTACAACATAACCTTAAAATTAATGCTTAAAAAGGGTTAAATGGTGGATGAGAGTTTTTTTTTTTAACTTTTCCTTACTCCAGGAATGTCTCCTGTATCGTGGGTGCGTCCGCGACCCAGAACAACTTTGTATACTTGTAAGCCATATAAAAATTTGTTAGATAGATAGATTCATTTATTTGCCTGAAATATGGTATTTTACAGATTTCACACTTCTTCTTTAGTTCTTCATATTCCGCCAACTATGTGAATTCGGCATGCAAATTTTGTGACAATAACAATGACTCTAATTTAGCAAATAATTTAATTACAATGTCAAAAAAAAAAAAAAAATAAGTACCTACTAAATCAAGAATTGTCAAAACTATCAAACTACAAATGTCAAATAAAAATAATTAAATTATTATTTATTATTATTATTTATTTATTTATTTAAATGCCTTAAACTATCATTACAGGTCTATAACCTAATGCAATAGCCAAGTCACACACACAAACTTAAAATTAAAGCAACAAATACATCTCAAGATTCTTTGTAACACAGTGTAAATAATTGTACTTTTGCGAATTCACCCCAGTGACATGTAAATATAAAAAAAAATATATAAAACAAAAAAAAACAAAAAAAACATAATCATCAATCATATAAATTAAATATCAATCAACTAAAATAAAAATCAACTTGTTCAACTCTTGTTCCGTGCTGGGATGGAACCCGCGACACGCAGCGTGCGCCAACTGTGCCGTCGAAGTTTGTATAGAATTTCGTCATATTTGTCGATAAGAATTCCTATTGGATGCTTATGATCCTATTAGAAGATGGGATATCGTTAGTAGCTTTTGCACACAATGAGACGTATCGTATTCTTAACGTACATAACACCACGCTTGTCAGCCCCGAACGGTTAAACAGACGTGTACCCGTTAACGAATTGACAACTAAATCACGATACGCCAATACCTGACATCAAAGGATAAGACGTCTTTGTAATAATCCTACTCACCGCGAGTCCTAATGAGAATTCTCCGGCACTAATTAGACGATATACATTGCTGTCCCGCTGAGGCCTTTGACAGGCGCATTAACTCGTCGACGAGCAATCTATACTGTTTAAGTGAATATTTTGGAAAATATGACGATTGTGATTTGAGTTTTAATTAATTTTGAGTTGTTGATTGAATATGTGCAATTTAAAAGGATTTATAATTAAAAAGTTTAAAAAAGAAGTATGCAAGTGTCGTTCAACAAGTGGCGTTTCTGAATATCCTCTTCGGAAATAAAAACATGACTTTACGTATACATGGAAGAATCTTTTGGAACGCAATAACGGGGTTATTGCTATGTTTGACTTTAATATAGAAACTTATAGGTTAGGGAAATGCGAGTATTGGCATAGGCTTTTAAAGGAACTTCATTGCCAGAGCATAAACGCACGCGCGTGCTCACTACGCCAAGACACAATTTCACCTATCATTCTGTCACATATTTGTGTCGTTGGGCGTACAGGGCACGCACTTGCTTGTCACGTATATGTGACAATGGCGTTCAAGAGGTCAAGCAACCAAACGGAATAAGAAATAGTTTTTCATTTAATTTATTAAATAACTTCATATTACTTGCAATGTATTTCGTGTAAAATTGAGTGATTAAACTTAGCTTTTAAAGCTTGTTGTTTCTAATTTTCTGACCGATCAATGGATAAATAACTGTATAACATAAAACTAACAAAGGTTTAAATCCACTACAAGCCATGCAGTAAGCTTTCACTTGTTTTACGAGCTCATTGTTTCAGAGCCGAACTAAAGTTTAGTTTCAGGATCAAACATTCTCACTTTCGATGAGGTTGTTGAACCTGCCTCCTGACGACAGCCCAGTGTTGGTGCTTAAGAATTTGGAATACGATGGTAAAACATTAATTTTTAAACCGAAGTGTAGTTAGTATGTATAATTTATGCAGTTCGTTAGAAAGAAGATCCATTAGAATACGAATAAAAAAATCAAATAAGGTTTTATTGTGTGGTTGGTACTTCCTAACAAATTCTTATTTTTGGTCCTTCAGGCCAAACCCTATTTTTTGTTTGACCTATTCTGTCCCACGCCAGCGTTTCTTGGGCCTACCGCTAAAACCCTACAAAAAGTGTTAAATGTTCAATGAAGTTTTGTAGCACCCGCCTATTATTTTAATAATAAATATGAAACAGGAAATGTCTGTCACTTTTCCATACTTTGACTCTTTTATCACATTTTCGATTTGGTCTTTCAATTCAGAAACTTTATTTATTTATTTATTTAACAATTTTTGTACACACTAATTATAAATAAAGTAGAAAGGAACAGAAAATAGTACAAAGGTGATGCTTATTGATTGCTTTGCTTTAGTCCGTCAATTCGAACTCGTAAAAACATCCATGAACCTATCTAATAGGCACATTCTTACTATAATATAATACATAATAATATATGTAATAAATGATGATATAAATTGATTTATACGTCTGTTGGTTCTCGGAGCAGTAAGGCCTCACGGTATCAAGGAGCGTTTACACAAGCCGCTGCGGCTGACAGAAAAGAGTGTGGTCTAAGGTATGAGAGATTAGCGATAAAACCAAATTACTGAGCCGTCAGTTGCTTCTCACATTGTGTTAACAAACTCAATTTTATTTCAACAGTTTTTGTTACTTATACGTTATTTATGACAAAAAAGCAGTAATTGATTTTATAATTACACACGCACTGCAGACTTGAGTAGGGGTCATCATCGTCATTTACGCCGAAAGACATCCACTGCTAGACATAGGCCTCCCCCAAGAGTCGCCACATTGACCGGTCCCGTGCGACTCGCATTCAGCGGATTCCCGCAACCTTTACTAGGTACCTAAATAAATTTATGTGCATTATCCCTACTGATGAGTAGGGGTAATGCACATAAATTTCTTCAGTAAAAAGTTTTGGGATCCGTTCTATTCTGCATCGATGTCAACAGGGCACGCCACAATGTCGTTAAGCGAATAACAAACAGTATTTGACATAACATCACGTTTGTAATCCCTGAAGAGTTAGGCAAAACTGTACCTAATAGTACACCCACATTTCGCCAGTTATGTTTACGTCCCATGTAATCGCTAACCTCCTGGCGAACCTATTGCTATCAACCGGGCACAAATCCAGGCTCCGTGGCTGCTGCATAAAAATATTTGATGGATAAACCAGATGTTTGCCCGTCGGCATAACTCTGCGCTAAATTTATTTGTATCTAGCTGATGAAGATGCTGACCCTGATCTGGGCTTTTAAAATTACGATAAATCATTCGTTGACAAGCTTTAATCTTGACAGACTTCGGCAATATCGGACTTGAAATATTTTTGTAATTAATCTTTTTGTTCTACCCGCTCACCGCTCCTACCTTACGCCGCCTTCCAAGACGGAGACAATTGGCACGTCACCGCCAGAGGTCGCCGCTTTTGCAAGTTACCACAAATCACTGGTGTCCGCGCCGCCGGTCGACGGTCAAACGCGCCGTGTGTATGCGCCATTATACGCAATGTAATGCTGCCTTTATAACTGATATTATTTGAGTAATAACTAAGGAGCTCCTGGCTAAATAATAACAACCACACGGGTCCATCTTTAAGGTAAAGCAACAATTTGCCGAGGTCAATGCGTGGATGGGTGATCATACATTGCACATTGAGTTCCCTCTTTACTTTGGAAAGCACGTGGCTGACATTTCTAGATCTGTGACCGTTGTTACGAGTACCGAAAGTCTGCTAACCATACCAATGGATGGTTTTGTCACCCCGTAACACCTTGGTTGTCGAGGTCAGATAGGCAGTTGCTCCATGTTAAGTGCCAACCCCAACATAGTTGGGAAAGCGCAAGGCAGATGATGACAAACGAAGGTTCTGGCGGAATAATACCGTATTCAATGTGCTTATCCTTTTATAGCAATGACAGTTGCCGGTTTCCATTCGTCAGAAAAGAAATGTTACTGAAATGTTAGTGACCGATTGACAGATGTCAATTTAATACATTCTATTAACATGTATCTATGATTGGACATCGTCACTTGCATTGGACTTACTAATAAAGAGAATAGTTTCGGTCTTAATGTGTTCGCGCTCCTAAACTTTCCAAGTTGTTAATTTGAACTTTGCACAATTAATTATTTTGATAACCTTTGACAGGTTGCGTCAATCAACTCAACCTATCAGAGTTCACCTCTCCCAAGCTAAAATACATAAGCAGTATATTGGGTAGCCATTTCAACCGGGTCTCATTTCGTTGGCACGGTTAACAGACCATGTCATAGTCACAGTGAAACATGAATTAATCTTAGCCATAGGTATAATTACACTGTCATCAAATTAATTAATTCTCTGTATCCTGATACAGTAGGATACTACGCTACATTACTTAGCAATACGATAGACTTCATGATGTCCGAAATTCTAGGACCTAAATACTACTAGGCGGTCAATCCCGCTTTAGCATTGATGACTGGCTAATATTTTGCCATTGTCTCCTTTAAAAGCCATACTATTAATATAAACTTATATTTTAGTTCTTCTTACTGATCTTTTGAAAAAGCTGCAGAATTTCGATACATCAGAGGAAAGAAGTAGCGGAACTACAAAATAAGACTATATTACAAGAGAATGACAAAGGCTACTTTGTATCTGAGATCGCAGATGAAGTCACATGCATACACCTAGTTAGTTATTATCTGTATAGAGAAGAAGAAGAAATAATATATCTAGACAGACACTCAATTTGAAATGACAAATCACACCATAAAAGCTTTGATCAATAGAAAATTAAAAGCCTCGGAAAATTATTCAAGAAAAATATGAAATGCGTTTAAAATGAGGTTGACTTGTCAGTTATTCATATCTTACTATCGGCAAATTGGCTTATTACTCACATACGACAGTCGGACGGATTTTAATCTGCGTCTGATAAAACGAGCGATCGCAGCGAATAATCGCGAGTGTGTGGGCAAACTGCCTGCGATTTGTCAAGTGTGGGGAGAGCCTTAGATTGTTAGTTTGTTTGTAAGACTTGATATTATAAATATGTTTCGTTTATGTAGTTATTGGTTTTATTGTATGGACTTGTTCTATCTGATTAATATTTTAGCTTTATTTAATAAGTTTGAGGTTAGTGTAGACTACGAATGTGCTTTGTCGTTAATTCTGAAAAAAAAAAACTAAAAACGCCTTGAGATTGACACTTTTATGGGTTATGTTAATTGAAAGATTCTGTTATTCGTTGAAAGTGAATATTTAATAATTTACCTCATATCGGTGCATTGACTCACGCACACATATGAGTTTGAATATTGGACACATTAAGGCAAGGTTCTATAAATCAAGCATGTTATTAACTAATTACCATTTTTGGGTGTTATTAAATACGGCAATATTACACGTTTAGATTGGAATAATTATCAAATGACAGCCATGACAGGTGTCAGAGCGCCCACGAAAATATTACCAATACCAACTTCCGCTCACAACTCACGTAGGTAGATAATTAGAAACACAAATCCATTTATCAATGAAATAAAACTTCGAAACCCCGTCAGTAAAACACGAAAAAAATGTTCAAACTCAAACGAAAACCCGATTCTTTTTTAATCTGAATTCCGGCAACCCCTTCAGGACATATAAAACCAAAGATAAGACCGAACTAAATACCAAACTCGCTTCTCTAAGGTCTTATAAACATCAGTCCGTCCGTCCCAGGGCGGTCGTCACAAGGAATCACTGCAAGACTTGCATGCTCGTGCAAGAAAGAGAAGGAACATACGAATAAAGAGCAGGATAGAATGAGAGAGAACACGACGTTTTGCAGTCGTCATAATTTCGCTCGGCAGACTAATAATAAAGATAAACCTGGGGTGTGTGCGGGCAACTTGGACCGGGGTACGTTTTGTGTAGAAGTTTGTTTTCTTTTGTGGTTCAGTTAAAGGGTTGGTGACTTTGTTATCTAGTTGAATTAGGGATGTTAAGTGTACTTGGTTTGTTGTGTTAGTGACGTTTCGGTGAAATTATTGATCGGACGTGTGGTTTGGCTTAAAGATGGTGAAACCCTGTCTTGTTCTGGGTCTCGTTCAAGGTGACTTTCGACTAGGGGATACTAAGATGATGGTCGGTATTTAGTATTTATCATGATCTTTTGCCATCATTTACGGTGTTTTACCTTCATGGATATTGGAATGATAGAAAATGCTTTTTACGGACCAGAAGATGTAGGCAGACGAATGTGAGACCTATTCGTTAATTATAGCCGTTGTGTTACATTGTAAAAAAGAAAGACTGAAATGAATCCAACAAATGAAACATAGTTTTTTCTATTAAAAACTCGAGTAGTTAATGACAGGTCTATCTAGAATTGTTAAATATTCATGAACTGTCCACGAACAATAAGCACCATGCTTTTTACTTTTAACACCTCTGGTACCGGTATTGATTAATTTATTGGTGACTCTTTGAACACCTTATTAGTGCAGTAGTAAAAAAACCGGCCAAGTGCGAGTCGGACTGGCGCCTGAAGGGTTCCGTACTATCGAAGTAGGGGAGCCGCCTTTAATTTTTAATTTATTGTTTGTTGTCAAAGCGGCAAGAGAAATACACATTCTGTGAAAATTACAACTGTCTACCTATTGTGGATCATGAGATACAGCCCGCTGACAGACAGGCGGGCGAACAGACAGAGGAGTCTTAGTCATAGGGTCCCGTTGATTACCTTTCGAGTACTGAACCCTAAAAACAAACTTATATTATATTTATAGTATAATTATGATATTTTATATTTGCATCGGTTTTTTGTTTAATACAGTTTCAACACTAAAGATATCAAATACAGAAGATTCCAAATAACGTTAACATACAATCATACCTTTTTCCATCACTTCAAAGTTTCACCTCCATTCATTCATTAAAATCTCATTACAAAGTTGCACTTATTTACATAAAAACACTATGCAGCAAAAAGTTTACAAAACTGAATTAATCAGATAGCACAAATACGATAACCAAATGAAACTACAGACATACAGACTTGCACAAGAGCATAAACTCTGTACCCACATAGGGCACAAAGCTAGGGCTGGCATTTTTTGAAACCTCTTTTGTGCTACTAAACATAGAGTGCTCTTAGCGCTTTTCATTTTTTTTTTGTATTTTATTTGGCTTACTCTGATTTATGATGTAGGCAATCTAAAGTTACACTTTATCTGATGCGGTGGCATTAGTAAAGCATTACGCATTCAAGACATAAATAGTTATTTATGTGAAAGCATGCAATGTCGCAGAAACTAAGACTCAAACGTACTTTAAACAGGAAATTGTATAAAAATTTACCTTTAAGATTTTATTTATTTACCAATGAAGATCACAATTTGAAAGACGATCTCAAAATCATAAGTAGATACTATATTTAAAATTAAAACAAATAAACTTACAAAATTTCCATGATACCCTATCCTGAGTAGTATACCTTCCGCAATTGCTGATGCGGAAAAAGAGGCAGCCCTATGCGGAATAAAATTTTAAGCTACGTCTTTATGAGAGTTGGCGCGAGTTAGGGAGGCTTCCATACTTCCATGGCCGAGGTGAGGGGGAGGGAGTTCCTCAAATGCAGTTTGCATTAATTGAAAATATAATATTGTCGCTTTTTACCGATCTGAGATACGGTTATTGTTCTGTTTTGAAAAAAATATAATGAACTTTCTCGTCTGCCAAGTTGTATGGGATATCGGTGGACTCCTACAAAATCAGATGGTGATTGAGTATGCGTTATAGGTTAATCTCTTGTTACAGATAGGGGAATAACGGAAAGCTAGTCACTATTATCATCATCATCATCATCATCTGCCTAACTTTCTCAACTAGTACTCAATTCTCAACGAGTAATTAAAGAAGGCTTCTCAATTAGTGGTTTATTTGTTAGTCAAATACTCGTCATAGTTGCATTTTAGAAAATATTGTTAACAGAAGATCAATTTTCTCGTTTCTCTGTGGTGTCCTACTAACCCTACTCTCTTCTAAGGAAATATTCTGCATGATTAGTAGCTGACATGTAGAACATTTCTCGGATGCATAGAACAACAATCTACACGCTAGATGTTATGCCGCAGAGGCAGAGAACTGCACCAATGTTAGGACTGTCTAAAGACATCATGATGTTCAAGTCTTTAATTTGTCAATGATTGTCCCAGAAATAAAGTCAACAAGAATTTCAAGCAGTTGTTAATTCCCTATAGAACTGGAGATAATTATTTGAAAATGTGAGGAAAACTTATTTTAGTGAGAGACATTCGTAAATAAAATCTTAACCACTACACATGAAGAATAGAGTCCTTTAGAGGGGTTGCGATTAAGTTCATTGACAGCAATAAGTGGCAATAACTTACACCTACCAAGGTAACCACAAAAAATCATACTTGATAATTCCTAAAAACATAATCCAGCGTAAATATCAATAGAATTATGTTAATACGCGATATTTTCTAAGCCCCGTCACACACGATCGCGCGTCACGTCAGCCGCGCGACGCGACGCGACGTCACCCGGCGTGACGCGTCGATCGTGACGCGTGACGCGCGACATGTGTCACGCGCCGTGACATGGCTTACTTATTCATAAGGGAAAGCGAACAGGCATGTAATTATCATAGCATTTTGAAATTTATTATACGGATTTATGCGTTATTCGTGCGGGTTTTTGAATGTGGCTGGTAAGGTTCGTGTGTCGGGTTTGATTTATTTTTTTATGGGTGATTGATTGGGTCATGGGTGGCTTGACGCTTCATGATTTCACAATATTTTGTATTCAAATCAGTCATCACGTCAATATTTTTAAGGTAACATATTTTACACCCATTCCATACTAATTTTATAATAATGTAGCTCGGTCTGTCTACTTATTACCGTTTCAACCCCTAACAGCTGGACGGATTTTAATTGTATTTGAGGAATATTACTATTATGCTACTTTCTGCAATAAAAATGATAGCCATGCAAGCATAAATGCTACAATAACTTATGAAATTGCATAATTATTTTAAGTAATAGCTAACAAAGAAACTAAAAGCTTATTGCTAAACGAAATTACATTAGCCATTTTTCCGCATCATAATTCTTTTACCCCATTATGGCCATATACGGAATATCGCAATAAATATTGTGTATCCTTTGCAGGTAAGTGTCGAATGGGTGCAATTTTCTCGAGACGCCGTGCATCATGCAAGCTATCTATCAGGTTTGCCATCAATCATCGCTTCGGAGCGAACTCGAGTGGACGTCTTTGTCGGTGATAGATGTACCAGCGATATCTCCTGATATGAATTAAAGGAAAAATTGTTACCTGAAATTCTGAAATAGGAAATTCTATGAATGCTGTGCTGTGCAGCGACTGGGGACTAGTGAATGATATTTATTTCGTGTTATCTGGAATTTGTTACGTATTCGTTGACGAAACTGGAACTTTCTGGAATTGATGAGGGAGGCGTCATCCTTACAAATATAGGTACAGTTGCACCAATGATGTTTTTACATGTAACTTAATTCTATAGAATTTCCTCAGTCTTGTTTGAGTAAAGTAACTCCTACTTAATTCAGAATCAACGCCCATAAAAGATAAAAATGTAACACCCATCTAAGCCACATATAAAACTAAGACTATCAAAGACGTAATAGGTACTGTAGATATTCCGGCAAACATTTGGCACTCGATGTTTCACTGCAGTAGTAGTTCATTACAAGACGACAGGTAGCTCAGTTGCTCAGTCGTCATTCTGACGAAACTAAACTTATCATTCAAGTTATAGCTGACTTGAGAATTTAAATACGTTTTGATAGAAATAATATCATAGTTAAAGTTTACTGCTAGTTATAGTATAGTTTATAGAGGAATATCGTTATAATTTGTGACGTTTTATAGATCGTCAAATTTTAATAAGTAGGTTAGTATTAAGTTGTAAATTTATTTATTGGTTAAGAAGTGTCTATAAAATCATTGAACTGAAGTAATGATACTTATGATGTGGATAAACGACCTCAGTTGATAGTTAGTCAACTTAATAAATAAGTAAATACATTATCTAAGCATTCAATTGCTTTTAGGCAAATCTATTTGTTATGACGTACCTAAACCTATAAGAATAGCATACAATGTGCCTAGGTAGGTACGCTTTAAAAAACCTGTTCAACTTTTTTTCGAAGTGACTAACGCAACTTACACGCATGAAAAAGTTTAGCACTTTGTTTTATAAAACGAAGTGATACCAAACAATAGGTAACCAACAACAAAAAAGGGTACCAGTAACGATACCAGCCCAGATAGAGCTTCGACAAGGAACCGCACGCGATTTATGCTTAATTAGAACAAACATTACTTACTATTTAAGCCTATTCGCTTTTCTTAATTAATCATGTTCGAAGTGCACCTACGTTCACTTTCGTACCTTAACCGGAAAATCATGTCCTTTTATTTAATTAGCGAGTCTAATGAATTCCATCTCGGGTAGTCGGCTAATTAAGGGGACAACGCGCGACAACGCGATCGCGCGTGTCGCGTCGTCTTGCGACGTGGTGCGTGTGAGGCGGCTTTTATTTTGTTTTCCAGTGTTAGGGTAGTTTATGGTGTGCGACTTTTTATAAGCAAAGACTAGTTATCTATGCAGTGTTGCCTACAGGAATTTGCGCAAGCTAAACCGCTTTCTGTACCATAAAATACATTGATGTACCTTTGTTATTTATAGCGTCTATCCACAGCCCCGTTAGGAACTGATTGACAATAAAGATTACTAGGTTATACATCAAAGTGAACTGCCAATTTAGGGAGCAGAATCGCAAATCGAATTTAATCGAACAAAATCATAAATCGTCTTCCCATTACCGCAGAAGGCTATCTACACGACTGTGGGTGTTTATCACGCACACTCATATTCTAAACGCTCGTTAGATAGCCCGAGAGTCTCTAATATGATCACACTGTCCGTAAATCGGTCGATACCGCGTCGCTCGCGCCGGTCGTGCATCTGATATGCGCCCGCGCCGCAGCACGCCATCTATCGTCGCGCGCCCCAACCGATCTAAGTAACGAGTCGATCTCGCGGATAAATTGTCGACGTCGCCTTTCCCCGTTCGCCGCTTGTTAGGCACCCGTAATTAATGATCGCTCTCAATCGTAGTTTCCTTACCGGCTATTATGATTTTGTATGGGTAAGCCGTTGTTAATGCGCTCAACTGAGCCCATTTCTCGTCGATTCTCTGGACAGGTTGCCGATAAACTTGCGTTCACTTACAAAACGCAGATACGTCATAGTTGCGCAGCCGCGGCTGACAGATAAATGGTCTCGCGGAGGATTCTTACGAAATCGGCAGACACTCGGACGGCCAATCTGACCCGTGCCGGCCCCATAGTGTTCTGTTTTTGTCTCAGTCGTTGTCCATAAATTATTCTAAATCGGGTCCCTATTAGATATTCAGAGGTTAAAACGGAAAGCTGGTGCATTTTACTAAAACATTCCGGAGTCTGATCGTATATCAATCGTTTCGATAGCGTCTCGTAGTTTTGGTTCCAGGAAACAATGCGTGCGACCTGCTACCTGTTGGCTGTCGCTCGCGATTTGTGGTCGCGGCCGCGAGCCTCGCTTGTGTGCACTATCGCTTACTTTCGTCATGATTATAGGGTTGGCGGGCGCGCTTCTGATACCGTGATTTATGTGCAAGCAGTTTATTTCTTTAAAAGCCTACATTTAGTGTACTGTTGTTAACACGGAGCTTTTTGCGGACAAGACATAATATATAGGAAATATTCCTTTTTTTCTTCTCCTTTGTCTTTATTTTCTATATTCTGTCACAAATTTAATCGTTTAGTACTAGGTTGTCAATAAAAGTAGAAGTACATCAAGCTTTTTATCAAAGGCTTGTAATCTAGAGCCATTTGTGGGACTCAGCCGAGGGTTATGACTTACTTTGTTGATCGTAAGGGACATTAGGATTGTGGCCTTGAGTCCTTCATGTTAACTATACGTGCTTCACTTAAATGTGCGTGTTTACTAGGTATGTAGACTTAAATAATAAAGTTAAAGCAATATAGCTTTGTCAAATATGGCACAAACATGGACCTATTTTGTAAATAATCTCATTGTAATTGCCATACACCATGCTTGCTCTCATTATTTAGTTAAATAGTCTAAAATACTACTTTTGTCGCACGATGAGAAAACTCTCGAAGTACCCGGTGATTTAATTTATTATGAATTCAATTGCATCGCTACATACCTATATGATCTCTTCATCATCTTTACCATCCACAGACTGACGTCATTCACTGGTAGGTATATGTCTTACTTTACTTGTGTCAATCACCACGTTCCTATGGCCAGCCTTAACCAGGTTTTACTTCGTCTTTCAGACCTTGGATGCCACTTGGTGTACTTGTACTTTGTGGCTTTACTCTCTTCTGTTAGTCCCACTAAACTACACAAATAATGTTTACCACTAATGACTCCCGTTCCTGACAGCCCTGCTCCGGCGCACCACGAGCGCAGTTCACACGGGCGCATTCGCACACACGCGCGTCCACATTCAATGATATCGTCGGAATAAATCTCCGACGTGGTATAGCACGAGATCCCCGCTTTTGTCTTCCCGCGATGCTAAGATATACGCGTCGCCGTCCTCTGTATTAAAATATTTCGTGATGCACCTACAGCCTGATTTTTTTGTATGTATATGCCTTTATTTTTAGGCAGACAATGGGCTTAGATGTCCAGTGGTGGACGGCGGTTCTTTTGGTCAGTTAGTGGGTTGGTGATTGCAGTATGATTGCGTCGGTGTTGTTCTTAGTTGCCTTCAATGAGGGCTGGTTGCAGATTCGGATAACTTTTTTCGTGCCACAGCTGTGTTCTCCAACCCGCGCTGGACCAGGGTTGTGGATTTATAGGCCGTCTTCTCTCATGGAGAAGACCTTCGCCTAGCCGTGGTAACATTATTATAGACTGATTGTGTTTTTAATACCGTCATTTAGTTGACTGGATCAGAAAACCTTTAGGGTAGACAGACGTATGTTTATTGAGTACAGATTGCAGTCTAGCAAACGTTTAGAGGGAAAGCCTCCCGCTATGACGTTTCTGTATTCTTACCGCTTGCTATTTCTGGCAACAGTCTGTTTAATTCTGAGGCAAGTACAAGACCCAGCACATGCGTACATACGACCATTTCCTTCACCCATTACGTTTTCGTCATCACACTCCATATTTATCCGGCAATTATACTCATTCATTCATACCTTAAACTATTCAACCCAAGAGAGTAACGAAATGACTTGCTTTTCATCTATCGCGTAACTTGTGACAACTTGGTCGAAGAAACGAGTGTGAAGCGACAATAATGTGTGCCGCGCGACGTCACGGGCGGCGACAACGCGACATGTTTATTCAAATCTTAATGCCCTATCGTAATATTTAAAATTTATAACCGCGTGTCTAAATGCGGACTGGAGCGTGTTAGGGCGATGTCGCACTGGGGACAAGCGATGTGATGCGGTTTGTGAGTGTGTTGTGTCTTATTACATTCATTCATTTCATTTCATTTATTCTATAACAATTGTGTTTGTGTATTAGATGTTATTTATCACTTTTGATACCAACGGCTAGTATTAAGGAATTTCAACTAAGTGCAATGCAATGTCCCGAATGCATTTGGTCTTACATTTCATTGCGGTACTGACCTTTTAAATTTCATATTGATTAGACCCAAGTTCAGAGGAATCATTGTGCATCGTTAGTGGAAACCACGTTATTCCCTCAGTGTGAAAAACACCTTACAATATTATTCTTAAAGAATTTAATATTTTTGTATCACACATAAATATGAATGATTCGTGATTAGGCTTATTTTTAATCTGTTATTTGTGATGACACGTTTTATTTATAGTAAGTGTGATAAGGAAAGCTTTTTTATTAGAATTCAGTTTGATTTTGTAATGGAACTCTTTTCTTGAACAGTACCTACATTTCAGAAGAACAAGGTGGCTATAGTTGTTCCGTTTTATAATTATAATAATATCGCTGGACACTACACACAGCGCTATCTAGTGTCACACTAATCAACGAGACTTGTGTTGTGGACACCAGATAGTTGATATACTACATAGATACTTTTTTTTGTTTGTAAATAAGTACTTATTATAGATATAAATATCCATGACTCGACATCACACAAACATTTGCCCCTACCGGGATCCAAACCCGGGACCCTAAGAACGCAAGGCAGCCTCACTACCGCTGTGCCATTCGGGTCGTTTGACAGTCGAACCGTGGTACACCACATCTAAAAGGTGTAAATAGAGGGTCTATTTCCGTAGTCCTGACAAGGAACCCTTATAGTTTCGCCATGTCCGTCTGTCTGTCTGTCTGTCCGAGGTTTAGCTAAGAGACCGTTAGTACTAGAAAGCTGTAATTTTGCAAACGTGTGTATATCAATAACGCCAACAAAGTGGTAAAAAAATTTTTGGAAAACAATTTTTTTTTTAGGGTAGCTACATGTGATGTGGGGATGATTTTTTTTTCATCGTCTATCCCATCGTGTGGGGTATCGTTGAATTGGTCTTTTAAATGATTTAGAGGATGCCAATACTACTTTTCGATTTAATGCTTCATTTACGAAATGTTAAACTTTAAAGTGCCAATTTTTGTTCCAGTAGGGCGTCCCCCCCTCTAAAAGCTAAACTGCTGGCTTGAAAAATCTGGAAAAATTCATGATGATAGTGCATTTCATGAACTTTCAAGAAAAACTATAGCGGTTAAGATAACTTTATTAGTTTAGCAGTAATAGTCGTTGAACTTGGGTGTTGGATAATTTTGTACCAAATACAAAATCCTTAGAATAAAATATCCTATAAAGTAACTAAGATGAAGTTGCTTGTTTATAACGGGTGAAGACTTGCATTGAAAAACAAAATCTAAAATATACCAGGCTACTACGGAACTAGACCACACCTGGGAACCTTCTAGTTACGGAGATATTGGGGGTTAAAGTTCCAACTTTTTAATAAGTTTTTTTTTTTAAACTAAAACGTTGTAAAATGATTTTTCACCAAAAAAAAAGTCGTTTCCCAGCAATAATTTTTGCGTAAACTTATTTAGTTTAATGACAATATGCTTGATTGACGGCTTCGTGAAGAGTCTGTTTACATCCTGTATACATAAGTTGAAAAGTCTAGTTGTACATAATTTCAAAATAACAGCTTTTTACTGAATGCATATGAAAGATGTAATATACGATACATATAAGAAAAAAACTATTAAAAAAAAAATTATCTGTCTTTCTGTTTGTTCCAGCTAATCTCTGAAACCGTGAGACCAATTCTGACGGGACTTATACGGACAGACAGCTGATTATAAGGAGTAACAACAGGGCTACTTTCATTTTACAAAAAAATATTAGGGTTCCGTGCAAAAAAAATAAAAGCCGTGAAATTGTTTACAGAATCCAACTTAGATAGGGAAGTAATCTTCTTATTTATAAAAATCTCGTGTATCGAACTCTTCCAAAATGGTTTGACCGATTTTTATGAAATTTTTTGTGTGTTGGTAGGTCTGAGAATAGGTGGTAGGCTATTTTTAGTCTCTCACATACACATCTAAATTTCCACGCGAACGAAGGTCGTGAGCAACAGCTAAGCCTTAAATATGAATACACCTTTGTGTTTTTAATCGAGGGGTTTTTTACTCTTGGATTTCTTATAGGTTTTCATACGGGCCTCTTGGTAAACATAGCCTGAACAGATCTTGGACTGTGTAATACCATACAAGTAGAACTGCTCAATAAACAAGGTGTAGTTTGGCATCTTAGATAAAATTCAAGAGCTTGTCACAAAATACATAAATAATCAATTTAAATTACGATACCCGGTCAAATGATTAATAAAGCTGCTATTTTAAATTGTTTAAATTTGACAGTATTTCAGAATAACACGAAAGTAATAGAAGAATCACCCATCGCGCGCCATGTCTCTGTGTGCGTTTATTTGTGTGTGTGTGAAGGCGCGGTTATAGGGCCAGTTGCAGACGGGCTGCGTTTTAATACGGGTGGTTTACACGTACCGATTTCCGTAAATAAGAAAAAAAAACATTTTATTATCCTACCCATTTTATTATCGATTCGGATCGAGAATCATTAGCAAAGACACCCCCTTGAATTTGACCAGGATGCAAAGCGACACCTTGTAGACTTCCTGGACCTTCTAAATGATTAAAGATTGCAACCGCTGCAGATATCATATTTTTATTACGTTCTCAGATAAGGATTCATGAGCTCTGACCTGTCATCTGAATTATTGCGACGTCGGAGGTCTAATATTTGAAACCAAAATACCAACGCTTCTTTAGAAGTCTGCTGATACCATAAAGGATTACCAGCGTGAAGTAACAGATAGTTTTGTAATAATTACAGTTATAATCGTTATAATTGTAGGCATTGTTTAAACTTTGTATTTTATTTAGTGTAACCAATCAATTGAATGATCCCCGACGGTTAATTTATAAACCGATTCGATGAGAACCATGGCATCTTAAATTGCTTTAAAAATTGTAATTTACCTAATGATTTTGATTGATATTATTGCGTAGGGAATTGTAATTGCTTTAATTGCTAACGCCACATTGTTGTTGGTACTGTTGTAAATGTTTTGAGGTACCGAAGTACTACGGTACTAATAGTTTTAGTAACGGTTTTGGTATCGTGAGTTATTTGACAACTATAATGTTCCCACTGCTGGGACACGGCCTCCTCTCAATGAGAAGGAACGGGCTATACTCCACCACGCGGGCCCAGTGCGGATTGGTAGATGTCACATGTCTTCGATTTTTGATTGTAGGACATGCCGGTTTCCTCACGATGTTTTCCTTCACCGTTTTGAGAGCAGTGGTGATGAAATAAATTACTCAAAGTAATGCGCCTGTCGCTCACGCAGGAGGCTGTGTACAGACTGAGAGTTGCACAGAGACCATGGAGCGTTCGATGCTCGGCATAAAGCTGATAGATCGGGTTCCTAACGTTGAAATCCGAAAACGCACAAAAGTTTTTGACATTGGAAATTGCGTTACGGAACTCAAATGGAGTTGGGCAGGACACCTAGCAAGGCGCAGTGATGACAGGTGGACCAAGGCTGTCACCGAATGGCGTCCAAGAACTAGTAAAAGGAACGTGGGTCGTCCGGCGGCGAGATGGGCAGACGACATAGTTGCCGTCGGGGGAAAAACCTGGATGAGGTTGGCACAGGACCGTGGAGATTGGCACAAGAAAAGAGAGGCCTATACCCAGCAGTGGGCGAGTTCGGGCTGTGGATGATGATGAATGCGCCTGTCTGAGTTCGAACCCACGACTTAATGTTCGTAAGTCGGGGCCGCCACCACTGGGCCACCGTTGCACCGCTTTTCGTTATTATAAATTCATAAAGAATTATGAAATTATGTATCCGAGAGTCTAAGCCGAATTTATTGATACTTTCAAAGATTTTTCTCAAACTTGATTAGACGTGGTATTTTAATAGCGAAACGTTGATTTATAAGATTGATAGTCAGTTAGTGGAATTTTACTAGGAATAGTAATGAACTGTTCCCAACTATGTTAGGGACGGCATCCGGTCTAACCGGATGCAACCCTTTCGCCAGTGTATTCACTTTATTTGTACTTAGCTGTCCTTTCCGAAGCTCATTGATATTTCTTTGAAGTATTTTGTGTATTAAACATTTCTCAGGCCAAAGTAAACCCCAGTGACTTTCAAACCAAAAAAAAAACTATTATCTATTCATTTTATTCGTGATTGGAGTACAATTTGATTCATTATGTTTTGATTTTTTAGTAGAGGATTAACAGATGCCTCAGTTGTATGGTGATCACAGGATACATTAGGATGATAAGTAATTTTTAGATTGTCGGTCATGTAAATCATTTTGACAGATGGATTTTGGACCCATGTTCATGATGGTAGGCGTGCCAAGTTAGCCAAACAAGATGACTAACCTTTTTGACTATTCACTAGGTGAATCTTTAAGGAATGCCTAAACAAAATTATAATATCTATGTATGAATGTGGATGAGGCCAAAGGAGTTTGTAAGACCTAACTCCATAGAAAAAAGGCGTGAGTTTATGTGTGTATGTGTGATTTAGGTGAGTTGCGTTTTAAGACTTATACCTACATTGCTGAATTTACTATATTTATTATACGTGCTTATTATATATTTATTATACGTGCTTATTATATATATATATTATACGTGCTTATTTTGCAGTTTTTTCCTTATAATGTTTGATAGATATCTATCAGGTAGGGTCCTATTAGGGCCAATGGAATCGGAAAGAGCGAAATTAACAACACATTTCTTACAGTTGGTCCTTCCGACATTACATAAACAGTTTTTTACCTGATTGTTTCCTACTAATAAACTTTTAAAGTCGAATCAACGACTTCCTCCGTTTCTAAAGGGTAAAAAATAATATATTCTCAGGTACAATTGAAGAACACCCCTTTTAAAATCGATAAAAAACGAAATGAATGAGTCCGATAAGAACCTCCTTTAAATCGATTTGAAATAAATGATGTTAATAAATCAATCGATTCTGGTCCCTCCTTTTTAGTTGTATTGTATGGGTCATGATTACTAAAACCCGGAGAATCAACCCAAAAGAAATTAATGAGTCTAATCCCCGTGTGTCGAAGTCGGCAAACAAATGCTGTTTAGAAGTCTAATGCATTTCCTGTTAAATTCAGAATTACCTTTAAGTCAACGTCCGCGCCCCAATACATTTTTGGAAATTATGTCACATTTATTTGCAGTATATATTTGCGTACAGCTTTTAAGTTTCCATTATTTCTAGTACTCACAAACTTATACCATATAATTATTGTTTACTAAGTTAAACTTTTAATGGGAATCGTTCGGTGAAAAGCTATTTCTCTGTTTTAAAAATATCTAGTCATACAAACGACATGTTGTTGTAATTTAAAGTAGACGGACGCACTTTCTTCAAAAACCGTGTAGCTCTATTATTCACAAAATCAAAAGAGAATCTCTGACATCCACTTATCTATTTATACGTAATAGGCTGAATCACTCTCGAATGTAGTCACACACAGTCACAGAATAGTTTAGTCACAGAAGATCAACTTCCTACAAAGAGCTAGAAGGCACGCACACATAGTCACGGTTCACGTGCAGCGAGTGCAAGCGCACTCGCGACTGTGTCTTGTTTGAGATCGCCGTACGTACGCGTCTGGGTGTGGTGTTGTTGCTGTGCTGCTAATCTGTATCTTTCTAGTTTGTGTCACAGTTGTCATATCTCGCTCAATAGGTCACTTGTCACGTTCCAGTCTTTGTGCCAAGACTGTGTAGATGGTGTTTTTGTCATTATCTGATGATTGGACGTACGTCACACTTTTATTTATCATGATTTCATAATTAGAATTATTGAATTTGATAATTAAGCCAGGTGTTTACTTACAATTTGACGACAAACCAGCTACTTGAGCATTTTTGAGTCATTTTGGGACGAATTGTCGGAAGGTTTTTGTCCTTAAATTACTATTTAAGTTATTCTCTTGGTTTGAAGCTATCTTAAACAGTGATTGAGCCATCAACACGAACCGTGTCTCGTAACTAAAATAGCACAACGACGATACACCGCGTCATAATTGTAGCATTAAGTACTTGGTCTGAGGGATTTTTCCGATTAAATGATTGGGTTCGATGAAATCTGAAGAAACGAGTTTCTACTTCTTCTTTATCGTTTTTATGCCGCCCATGGTCCTCTGACTTGGCTTTACCTACATTCCGTCGAGAAATATCTCTCTGGCATGCTGGTTTCCTCACGTTTCAGTTTCTACTAAACACCGCGCAGTAGAGTTTCTAGACCGCCTTTGGTGAAATAACTGCATAAGTTTGTTAGACACTTGCTAATTTGGGCTATTTGGGTCTCCTATAATCACTTTTGTTAAATCCAGTACTTACTCTTGACACGATATTTTTTAGGTATGAGGAAGTTCTTTAAAACTCTAACGAATGGTAGGCTTAGATCCAAAGGGTTATTACTTTTTAAAGTGTTTTGATTAACGATAGTAACGCAATACTAAAAGTTATAGGTATGAATGCATTGCATAATGCAATTTCAGGTTTGGAGAAATTATTCCCTAGTTAAGTCCTCATTTTCCCGTTATCCCTCTTCCGCCCTCTTGTTCTATGCGCATACGCATGAAAACGTCGCTAATCGCGTGATATATCAGTTGTCGGCCACGACACTGGCACTCCGTGAGTGATCCAGTGCTCCTAGCTATGTGCGCTATGAAACGACTGATTTATTGAGCTATGTGCATTCGTATTAGTTTGAATGTGGGTTGATATGCTGATATGCTGGAGTGACGGGGGGGGGGGGGGGTATTTATAGGGTGAGCCAATTTGCAATTGTTACTTTTGGGTGTCCCAGGTTGAGGTTAAGATTAACAGATTTACTTTCAGCACCTCATAGGGTTTATGGAGGACAATTTTAAATCTGAGCTGGAATCTTGCGATAGGTGATCCAGGAAATTACAATCACAGCAGAATTACGGGGAAGAGCTGTTAATGGATCGGTAAAAGTAGTCGTCAATATTTATCTGAAAAGCAGCTGATTCTGAAACACATGAGTTTCTCAATTATTTCATGAAACCAACAACAAGCTCGCACTTCGTGGAATCCCCAGCCAATCATTGCCCAGGACCTGTCACTCATTTATCTAACTCATTACGACGATATTTAAACAACTCCCACTAATAAGCTAGGCATGCATACCAACCACTTCTAAATTCTAAAACAGTATCTCAAAGGGTTTACATAAATACGTCCTTATACACTTGTCATTACCCGACTGACAACTACAAGGCGTCCTGTTCTATCCAAACACAACGTTACGACAACACGCATGCCAGACGAAATCAATCCTTAGGTAATTGAGTGAAGGGTTACTGTGAATGCATATCAAAAATTGCGCGATTGTTGGAGGCGTAAAACATCTGTCATTGGCTAACAAATGCTGACAGAAATTGATGCGCGCACTGACAGTGAAAAACGCGGAATCGTGCGTCCGGCGGGTATTTTTAGTCGCGCAGCTGTCGCGCCGCGTCGCGAGCTATCAAGACGTGCGTCGCTCCCGTCTGAACTAACCTTTTGTTGATAGACAAGTATTGATATCAAAGTGATGCTCCTATTAATCTTACTCATTTGTTTACGTACAGTTTTCTGATTAAGTTTGTTGCTCTATTTTTTCATAGTTTTTTAATCTAGACAAGAAGATGAATAAGATAATAAATTGGCTACTTAACTGATTCCATCTCGCGTAATTTATTACTGTTTTAAAGGGCTCTTTTTGGCTAATCTGATTTAAATGCTGCTAAATATTAGGTTTATTTTCAACAAAATAACACACTTTCATGATATCAAACATTGTATTGACTTCTGCAGAGATAATGAGTAACTCTGCGTTGTGACCATATCCTTTGGAAGCAAACCGAAAGGTCCAAAAGATACTATAATAGCAAAGTATTCTCGGGCATATAGACAAAGTCATGATGGAACTGTCAAAAATGTATAGGACTGTATAAGATATCTGCTGAAAACATAGGTCAATTCTTAGAAAGCGCTCCTTCAGGTCAACATATCTATGAAAATTCAACATTCTAAACAAAGGAACCAATCCCATTGTTTGTCAAGTATCGTCAACATCATTACAGTAAAAGCTAATAACCAAGCACCTAAGCATCTAGTTGGCAACGTATTCAAGAGATAAATATCACATTTTGATGAAACGCGACGAGCGACGAAGCTTCATAATTCTGAGATATTTCACAGACACACATGTCTCGGTGACGATAATTTTCTTTAAAACATTGCCAGTATTTATACGGTTATATATTTTGCATTATGTGATGACTTGAATATTCTAGTGGCTTCTGATGTACAGGTACTTATTGAAAGGTTAAGTTCAAATGAGACGAATAATTGTTGCTTAAATTTTTTGGCCATTTCTGCTATTGACGAAAGTGTCTATGACTATAGACTTTTCTGATGATTAATGTGAAGCGTAGATGAAAGCTCTCAATCAAAGACCATTTGGCATACTAGCTTTTTAGAATCTCAATTAACTTATTTCAATCATCTTTGAAACATACCCAGCTAGCAAAAAATGATCTTACAAATATCCCAAGACCATATTTTTTTCAGTCTTATATCACACTTACAGACATCTATAAGTGTGGATTTGGGCGCACTTTATAAGTATATTCACCCTTGCAATTGCCTTGTAATGGTCTCGCGAAGTGTATTTTCAAACTTACAAGACTCTTGCTGATGCTTTTATAATGACAAATAAACTTACAAGTGACTTACAATGGCGCGCTGTAAGGGTAAATAACCTTAAAGTCCTCTTACTAATAAAATAAAATACTATATTAAGGGTAATATCGCTTATAGTCCTCTTTGTGATCTCCTAATAAGAGTGTTATCACAAACCGCGAAACTTTGGAACTTTTGGGAAAATAATAAAGTATTAAATTTAAATTTATATTTCCTACAAAAGGCTAGTGCCACGCCACGCGCGCCTCAAAGAGAGTCAGCAATAAGGAAGGGGTCCGCAAGGACCGAAGCCTGCCGGGGCTGCGGGACTATTCGAAAGAGATACCGTGGCCCCGGAACACAAAGGGCGAGGAAGGAACATGGATGGGTTTTAGTCAGTAAAAGTCTGACACTCATTAGGGAGAAGTCATTTGATGATTTCCCATCCGAAAAAAAAATAAAAAAAAAAAAAAAATGCTAGTGTGTATATTTTCTAATTTCTTACACATGTATTTGTCACGCACTAAGTATATGCGATTATTAGGTTGCGAAGTAGTTTTTCTCGATTACTTTGAAATTTTAATAACAATATCTTCACGGGCCTTTTCAAAAATGTTTCTTTTACTTTATATATTTTTTAATTATTTGTAAAATAATATCAAAATGTCGCCATTACGACCAACCGCGACTTATAAGTGCTTTATTAGAGCAATATAAGTCCAGTACTCTTGTCTAAGGTTTATAACGCACTCGTAAAAGTCAAATTAAACGTAAAACCACTGTCTACGCGGCCATGTTGCTTATATTTTTAGGGTTCCGTAATATGTAAAAGCAAGCCAAACGACGAAGTCGAAGGATCTAATAGAAAATTAATGATAATGTGTACTAAATATTAAAATAGTCTATTACCTGATTTTATAACAATTTCTGGAGTCAACACAACAAAGAAAATAAATAACCCTTAATAGGGAATTGTTGTAGACCTTTTAAAGTGCAACTACTCTTTATTATATCTTAGGTGAGATAAATTACACTTTTAAAATACTAGTTTACAGAAGTCTAATAAAACACTTAGTGTAGTCACTTCTAAGGTTGACTGTACTTATAAAATGAATTTATAAGTATTAAATAAGAATCAAAGGCAATTAGACTTGTAAAAGGCGCTTATAATACCACTGCTCTTATTAATATCATATAACGTTTTCTTAAATACGTCTATAAGACCATGTTACAAGTGTGAATGCTCTTAAAACCTAAATAGACTTATAAAATGGCACTATAAGAGTTCCTGCCTTAATCAGAACACATATAAACATTATATGAAACCACAGCTCTTACAAGCTTTTGTTTGTAAGGGTGTTAAGAGTTTCTGACTTAATCAGAACACGTATAAACATTTTATGAAACCATCGCTCTTAAAGCTTTTGTTTTTAAGGGTATTTTGCTAGCTGGGTAGGCAACAGCAGAACTTAGGTGACAACAGTGTCCATTTTATTTTCTGCAATTAACCGCAGGCTAACTTATTTATTCTTCTAATTACATAAACACCGAGTTTTGAAAGTACTAATTACCAGGAAAAGCTTTTCACCCAATTATAATTATGATGACCATCACGCACAGCTGAAGTGAGGACTTCACCCACTGCTGGTTTAGGCTACTGTTTGCTGGGGCCAACCTCGTAAACCTCAGTCCATGTAACTGTCACATTTCCATAATATGTCTCATACATGACTCAAAGACTCGCGGCTCAGTCGTGACTGGCACCGAACACGGTCAAATACCTGAGTCTACGAAATTTTTCTTGGAAATTCGATTTCTATTAGTGTTAATTGTGTTCCAGTGACATCTGATAGGATGGACGCGTGTCGTAAAATTTTATGTATGTGTCTTTATTCGGCGCCAGTTCGGTGAACTTCGGAGAAGTTCGTAAGATTATCATAATTATTTCTGTGCCGTAGACTTATGCGGATTTTTTTATTACGTCTATAGTTTTTCATTGCTGAGTGAAAATGTATCCTATAACTTCTCTTTACGTTTCCATAAAACATTTGATACCTCTGTCGCATAATTACAAAACAATGAGAGAAAATGTGTCACCAAGTACAATGAAACACAAAAATATTTAATCAAAAATAGTAGCTTACCCTCGAAAGGAGCGAACCCGTCACTAAATTTTACCTCTTAAATGAGATTCCACGGGGCATAACTCTCAAGATATTTTACTGTAACGTGTATTACATAAATATTATTAATACAGGTCCCAGACTGAATTAAAGCCAACGAAGCGAACGCCCACAATTTGCCACAAGTCAACATTTTTTATGTAAATGTTCTCGGTCCTACCTGTTTTGTTCTGCGACTGTACGCAACGATTATAAGGATAATTTTTCGTTTTGGATAAGACTGCTTAACTAGAAAAATGGATGTCTTTAAGAATAATATTTATGTCTGGATCTCACCTTTACTATTGTCACCATAGTCATGATATCAGATACTGTCAGTAGCTCAGTTATAACATCTTAATCCACCATGTGTGACTTTATTTCACATGTGACATGAAAACCAATCTATCATGGTGCATAATTTAGTTCAATAGTAAAGACTTAGATAATACTTATGCTGTATTTTAGAAGTGTACATTTTGAGTGTATTAATAGAGGTCAATACCTAACACCGATGTGAGTAATGACGGACAACCCATCGCCTACTCATAATCATCAAAAGAATCTTTATTTTGGATCCTGCATTCCTCTCCTTGAAAGCACGACATATTTTATATTTTCTCCCATTCCCATCAAAATGAATTGCCGCACACAAAAAAATATTTATACCAAACAAAAAGTCCCGACTAACAAACTAACAATAATATAACATTTGGCTTCAACAATAACTATAAATTACTGAACATTAAAAGTTTCGTAGCATCAGTCACGGGGACTTATGGTATCTAGCTATCGTCTCATCAATCGGCTAATAATAACATATCTCCGTTTTCTCATTGTGTTTGATATAATAACTTATAAAGCATCTCGGGGCTATATAGCCGCCGACGGTTTATAGCCTTTTTTGACATATTTGTGATGGTTTCAGAGATCGGCCGGCTACACACACTAGATTTATAGATTTCGAGTCATTTCTTCCGACTGTACCGCGGTCATTCTTTTGTGGGCGCCCGTTTTTTCCTTTTTATGTTATGTTTATGATTTAGTGTTATGTGCCAGTGTTATGTTTTTATATAGTTGTGTTATGTTATGTAAGTGATGGATGGGAATGAGTTTTAGTATTTTTGAAACGGTTTGATGTTTGAATGTGGACTGTTCTATTTATTTTTATGTGAAGGTAACTTTTTAGTACTTATGAATATACCTAGATTCTGTTTTGTCAACAGGATTTACCTATTGTATTTCAGTGAAACTTCGAAACTAGGCTGATTTCGATTGCATTACAGCTGGGAGTGGAATGCCAAAGGCGCTTCTGAAATTGCTTTTGAAAGGCGTCATTTAAATCGATTTGGTTTCACTTATACAACCAAATTTTTCGAAACCACACTATCAAATATCTACTCACTGACTGTTACAGGGTAATTTGAAAAAATTCTCACTTTAAACAACATAAAAAAACACGAATTTTACAATAATAATTATTGTTTCATAAAACTACATTGATAAAATTAAAACTTTAAAAGGATTTTTTTTATCGTTAATTTGTACCGTTATTTTAACCTGGTTATTTAATTATCGTTAAAATGAACTTTTTGTTTCTGTTTGATAATGAACAACACGCTTACTTTACTTACTACTTTACACTTTGAATTAATAAAAAACAATAAGCAGAAATTTTACGCGTCTTTTAATGAAAATAAAAATATTGTCGATCCGATTATCCGATTGACTAACTTTTAGCTACTGAGCTTTTATTTTTGATCTCTTTTTAATTAGATATACTTTTATGTGGCTTTTTATCAGGCATCCCAGTAAGATTCAGATCGTAATCTTTACATGATATTACAACCAGATGTAATCTGTTTTGATGCAACTTTCATCTTTTATCACCAAATGGAAAAAATTCAAAGCATCAGTTACTCATATAATACATACAGCAATACAGAATAATTTGTTGATCTCGTTGCAACTTAAACCCCATGAAACAAAATAGCAAATGTACATACAGTCGCAACGCAAACTCTTCCCGTCCAAGTGGTTCCTTGATAAATATAAATAGGTACAATTAGCGTTGATTTATTCGCCGGCGGACGGATTAAACACTTCGATTAATGCCGACATCTGCGGCAATCGATCCTTGGCGACCTTTAACTTTTCTCCGTGACTGTACTTATCGTTGGACGTGATCGTCATTTGTATCATAAGTTGTGCTGACCCACTGTTAAGATTAGATGGGATGAGGATGGTTAGTGATTGTGAGTTATGGTTCTAGATATGTGATTGATTCAGGGATTTAGATGCCAGGCTTGTACTGTGGATGTTTTCTAATACATGTGGTTTTTCTATATTTACACCCTATTATGTTGTACTAGTCATTGCTATAATTAGCAGTATCATGCCTTTTAGGCGTGAACAGGTTTAGAAGCCTGACATGCTCAGTTACACAACGTCTAGGTATAATTTTTCGCAGTGGGATAAGTGATCAGAAGGTATTACAAAATTAAGAACCTGATTAAAATTTGAGAAAATGGTGGTCTTGTTGGTAGTGGATACATTTCAGTTAAATAGAGTCCGCAATCATCTTAAAACAACTGCTTGTTTCTAATTTTACTACAATAGTGCAAATAATGCATGATGTTTTCAAAGTCGAGAAGTTGACGCATGCCCACGTAGACGAAGCAAAAAGAGTGTGTAAGAATCGCAGCAGCGTGCATTCTGTAGTTCCTGCTGATACAAACAAAATAAGTAATAGATAACCGTCAAACAAAACGAAGTATAATTCAATAAAACATGCAGGTAATGTAGTGCATACAATACGAAAGTCGAGTATAACGAACAAGTAAGCAAGACAGGAGCAACACAAACGGACGCACAGATGATAAAATGCAAAAACTGAGTCGCGACCACCGACCGATGACGTCACCACGAATTAAGCTAAAGAACAGCACTGTGGAGTCGACTTTGTTATTAAAAAGTTTATTAAACGGATGAAACTTGATAGTGAAAGTTTATTTTTAATAGCAAATATAATTAGGTAATAGTACAGTAACTAGTAGAGAGTGGAACAGTAACTAAGGCGCTAAACTTGTAGCCAAATCGCAGCCGAATCAATTTAGATTGTCATCGACACACTATGAAGAAGTCCAGTCAGCATTTTGAACAAGTCTGCCACCGAGCAATAATCTAGGTAACAACAAAACTCCACAAAGATAAAGAAGAAAGTCATATTAGATTCCAAACTTAATGAACAGAAAATCTTTTTACGTCACAATGTTTTTTAACTAATAACTGAAACACACAATCAGGAAATAGAGTACAGAAATTTATATCTTGATCAGAAATAATCCAAGCACGGATTTTCGACTACCTCAGCTTTCAAGTGTCATCCTCACACCAAATTTACAAATTACACGTCTCTATTCTTTGAAAAATATAAATCGAACAGCATCTCCACACCTCTGTCCATATTCCGCCCACGGCAAGCAGCCCAACACAGCGACACACAGCGATGCAAACGTCATGCCTTGTCTATTCGATATTATTGTACACATGTTATTTTGCGATGTACACTGCTGCACACTACTTATATCACCACCACACTGTCCCTTGCTAACCGCCAGCAGTGGAAACAAAGAAATAATGACGCGTATGTTAAAGGCTCGACAATGTATGACAACGTCAAAGACAACATGTTATGATCGCTGAATGGTGGACCAGGTTCAGTTTGTAAGCGTTAAAGGTTTAATTCAGTATTGGAAAGGGTGTTTGTAGGATTCTGTATGGTCAGGCTTGCGTCGTAGTTTAAAAATAGCAACAATGCGAAAACACTTGGAGTATTTTATCGTCCTGTTTATTTTTCCATTCATAATGTCACTTCCTTTAATCTTCATATTGGTTGCAATGCGAAATACGGGAGTCTCATATATGAAAGTAAAACCTGGAGTGTGCTCTTCGCATTGACACCCAGGAACATGAATTGACCTGATATTATAGGCAACAAGACAAAACGATCGATCCCAACAAGACAAAACGTCAAATGTGTCAAACTACACCATGCAAATTAAACCCAATACAACCTTCTGTTGAATTATTACATAATTATACTGTAATACACATAACGTCCAACAATATACGCTTGTCCATTTAAAATCTCGTGTGCAGGACAAACTAAAAGTGACGTTAAATGTCCGACGTCCAACGGGTTTCATTCAACGGTGCAAGTTTATGTGCACATGACATAGTGTCCACTGAGAGAAGATATGAAGGCTATTTATGTTTATGTTACACCTACACACTCTTGGGTCTTAAAGACAAAAGGTATCAATGCTATGAAAGATATTTACTAAATTAAAAACACACAAACAAAATCAGCCAAGATAAAGTGTAGGTGGGCTAGCCTCTTAGCGCGAATGCACCTGGAGAGGCGGGCAAAGATCGTTACTCACTGGCGTTACTCACTGGACGCCTGACGGAGGAAATCGCCGTCGAGGTAGCCCGCGGCGAAGATGGTGTGACGATCTGATCTTGTTTGCGGGCGAACATGGCCAGATATCGCACAACATAGAGAGGTTTGGAAGTAGAAAGGGATGGCCTTTGCCCAGCAATGGGACACATGACAGGCTAGCAAAAAAAAACACACTGCTCAAAGAATAGGCTTGGCTGAAGATACCATTACTAACTGTAATGACTGTTAACTTTTAACACCTCCATCAACGATAGTCTCCAAAATTATTCTTTCCTTTCGTTCACTTAAAAGGGGCCTTCGTCATTATTAATTTTCATATATTTTTTCATTAGTCAAGTCACCTATTTATTAAACTCTAACTAAAAAGGCAAAAAAGAAAAACTTATTACATGCTTTTGGACAAATATCGTCCAATGGGAATTTCCCTGGAGTGTTCATTGCAGCCTCTTCTAACATTTGATGAAGCAAGTATTCATACGCTACTACGATAGCCCTCAAACCTATTCCCTAATATACATCAAACTATACCCGGGTCCGTCTGTGTGTGACCGACAGTTGGAGAGATTGTGGTGTCTTGCGAGATAACTGTCGCTGACACATGGGCTTATTGTGTCGTCGAATGTACGCACCGATTGCTCCTTCTAACTGTACGTATGGAGTTTGACTTGACTCCTATTGATATTAAGGTTATGATCCCTTGGAAAGCTAACTGCCAATAGTATTTGGATACGTATATCTGAATATATATATCTCATCACTTACATTTTGGAACAAATTGTCACAACCAAATATAAAGTTTTGCGCAGATAAATGCATTTTTCATATGAATCACGTTCTATCAAGTATCGAAAACGCACTTAAATAAACGACGTAATTATTTATTTAAGTCAAGTGCGATTTTGAATAAACCAATCCACTGCATCTATTTACCAAAAGAAAATACGAAAATGGAAGTACTAGAAATTCACCCTTTTACTAATAATAAATGCAGTTCTAACTGCACTGGCCATACAGACAATGCCTATAAGCTTCGTCTGATTTTATCTATCTGTGACGATATATTTTTGTCCTCCCCGTCAATAAATAATGGGGCAGGTCAAAGTCTGAGAGCTAATGTGTGTTGATCTTAGTCCAAGCTTTTGTTATGCTGGTTACAATGGTACTACCATTTATTTGTGCGATTCGGCAATCGAAGGTAAGTCGCTTTCGAGTTTGGGGGTGATAGTTAAAAGTGGACTTGAAATTAATTCTTCCAGTGCAGGTGTATTGGAAGAATTAATTTCAAATCCACTTTCAACTAAAATCTTGTTGTTTACTTGAATAGTGTTTAACAATTGAAAACGTTATAAAATACGTATTTTTAGTTTTAAAGATCATTCAGTAACAAACACAAGTTTATAGCCCGATACGATGACGATGATTCAATATTCTGTAACCTATTAAAGTTTTTACTACATTTAAATTACTGTTAGATTTACCTTGTATGAAAACAGGCCCAATTTTTGATATCATCAACAAAAATTAACGACATGAACAATTAGCTTATTTGATTTATATCCAACAAATTATCAACACCCATTAACAATACACCATAAGATTTTTTTACCCATTTAACACAATTTTCCCAGCAATAAAATAATTATCTAAATCAGTTGATTGGCTACGGATATCGTTACGTTAACCGATAATATTTTTCTTGTATATTTTTACTGATAACATCGTGTGAATCGATTTTATATTAGTGTTCGAGTTTCGAGATATAATCGGTAACCTTTGGTAGAGGTGTCGTGTGTCTAGTATGTAACTGAGCTAGAGATGCAACCTTACTGAAATAACTACATATTGGCTTGATTTGGCGACTGGTACCGAAAAGGAAACTTGGCGGACTTGATCAGACGACTGCAGCAATTAGTATCAATTTCTTCTGGAATAGTTTAGTGCTTTGTTTTGGTCGTTTCGTAGGGCAAGCTAAAACCAAGCTATTGGGAAAGTGCTACCGATATCCAGTCTTACGTTCTGTGAATGCAGTACTTACTGAGATAATTTTCAAGGATAGGAATGTTTCATCATAACATAGTAATGAATTGCCATTCTCCATTATCATTGAAGGCAGTTTGTCACCTCTCGTTTAGATGATGTCGCCCTACATTTCTGCATTCTTGTGTCGCGATGTGTCTACGGTATGTAAATAATACTGTCGTTAATGTCTATCTTATAAGTTGATCAGTCTTTATTTAATATTCAAATAAGCACACTTCATTACAATAAATTTTATGATTCTAATCAATTAACAAATTTCAAACTGTCCTAAAGTCCATAATTTCTTTTGTATCTTGTATTGTCTCAACTTCCAAATACAGGCGACGCTGGTCGGTAGATAAACTTTGAAAATGTCGACCAAACACTTAATCTGATCAATACATCGGTCTTAAACTGGATATCTTAACAGAATATCTCATTATGAATGCAAAATTAATTCTTTCATAAATAAATAGACAACAAAGGCACCGGGTAGTGCGCCAACCGACTTTGGTACCGCTATATTTGACAATAACCACCGTGATCTTTGACATATCGATCGAAATCTAATTAATATTAGAAACTCCCGGACTATGCACACAAACAACGATAAAATACCTTTTGTCGTAACGTTTATAATACAGTTAAATAAACGCGATTTAAACGGCTCGTAAAAACACATTAAAAATGTCCGATTTCCACTTTTATTGTACTGTTCGCGGCTTGCGTTAAATGCGTTATAGAAATCTAAACTTTGTGATCTTGTAACGTGATAACTGAGTGGGTCGGTTTTTATCGTTATAGCTTTTTTTAATACCGTTATTAATTTATACATTTGGAAACAATGGTGTTATGTAGTAGCTTTAGTGGGGGATTAATATGTTGTTCGGTCAGCTTCTACGTTGTGATTGGTCAATTGAAGTGGTCGTTGAATTTGGAATTAGAAGCTTTATTTGTTTGTCCGTTATTTGAGTGCTGTTTTGATGGTGTGGTGGTCTCTAGCGCTACTACTGAGCATGATGACCTGGGTTCGATTCCCAGCACAAGCAAAATTTTATATTTGTGCCTGGTTGTTGACTCAAACATTACACCGCTGCATAACCCTTTGTAGATTACAGGCGTGATGTTACGTTATTTCTGTACCGGTTTTGTACGTTATTTTGGTATCGAAATTGAGTTTACTTTTCTGTGATTGTGTTTGTCAATCAGTTGGCAGTTTATTTAGTAATTAGGGGTTAGCCAGACGCTCCACTAAGTGGTCACCGGTGCAGCTGTCATTAAGCGACAATCTAAAGCTTTCATGTGGCGGCGCTTTTACATTTTGTAGTAAATTTCACCACGGTTTTGTTTGATTGCAAATCGATCGTTGGTTTTGTCTGTAGTGCTATTTAAATGGGGATTGTATTGTGGTTAATGCGGAGTTACTGAGCTACTGTTTTGATTAGCAACCCTCAACTTGAAAAGTCAAACTTGACATTTTATCAGCTACAAGTCAGTCGTATTACAATCAGCTATTTATTTAAAAACTAAATCAATCAATCAATGATAGAAAAATAAATTTCCGTTCTTATTGAGGATAAGTGTGTCACCCAGAAACTGGACTAGTCTGAACTGTAACTGATGTTGGGACACGGTTAGGTAGATCATGATGTCCTTGCCACATTTGCATTTAGGTACACATAACATCACGCCTGTAGTCCCCGAAGGGTTAGACAGAGGAGCACCACATTTCGCCAGTTATGTTTAAGTCCCATGGTCCCATGGAAACACCCAATAACGTTTTGCACGACCCGGGAATCGAACCAAGGACCTCTTGCTCGTTAGTCGCCCTTGCGAACACTTGACCAACGAGGCAGTCATGCATGTCTGCATTCGGTAAAGGGAATAAATATAATGACCAGCAAAAAGAATTTTGTTACCATAACCTCTATTACCTAAAATATAAAGGGTGTTAATAACCTCTTAACGAAGCCGAAAAGCACTTGTTCTCCCCGTCATTGCGATCATTTTTTTGTTAGACACTATGCCTGGGAACCTTCTAGTTACGGAGATATTGGGGGTCAAAGTTCTAACTTTTTGACAAGACAAGTTTTTAATGTAAAAGTTTTATTTTAAACACCTCCACGACCCCCCTACTACTCAATCCATCCATCAGCACACTGTTTTGAGTGCGTTTCATTGAGTTCTACCACAAAACATGATTTTTCACCCCAATAAAAAAAGTTGTTTCCCAGCAATAATTTTTGTAAAGTTACTTAGTTTGATGTACAGATTGCTTGGTTGACGACTTCGTGATGAGGTTGTTTACACCCTGTATACTAAATCCAAAAACAAAGATGACTGCATCTTCTAATTACTGACGTTACTTACATCATAACTCTAAAAGTAAAACATCCCACTCCACACCATAACGGCATCAATCAAAGAAGCTTCCCTTTGACTATTTAATTAAGTTTTCTTCGTTAAACAAAGATTTAATTGCGAACCGGAAGCGGAAACGTGTCCTGCTAAAGCCTTCAGTGTCACGACTGAAAGACTGTAACTTAAGCTTGTGTAAGACTTGCGTCACTACTTTTGAAGTATTGCAAGTTGTTTTCTAGAAAGTCTGGAAGAGCTTTATTTTTGTTTTAGTTAATATTTGGAGAATGTCTGCCTACTCCTAGTTTAAGTTATTTTGCATTTGCTTTGCTTTTATTTCCTAAAAATCAGCTATAATAAAATATTATTTGTCACAAGTATGCTACCATGAGTACAAACACGGAGAAAGAGGAACACTGGTCCACCGTAATACAGTCTATACTAGTACGGGGAGCAGAGTGAATCAGTTCTGTGTTAACCACCATAATAAGTAACTTACCGACACTTAACAAACAAAAATTGTAACTACCTCTACTGCTTATTTGTATAATGCATAATGAACTGTGCAAGGTTGTTGTTTTTGATTTGGCAAATAAAGGTGTTTTTTTAATGTAGGACACTTATTTGGTGATGGTGTGTTTATGGTATACTGACTTGAGCTGTGCTTTGCACCATGATTGCTTGATAAAATGATGCGGAGGAATTAGGAAAATATCGTAAGGAAAGTTCTGAGTATGAATGTGGATGGGTATAAGAGTAGAGGAAGACCAAAGAAACGCATCCATGTGAAGGAGGATAATGACAAGAAAGGAGGTGTCTGATGAGATGACGAGTAGTAGAGAAGTATGGAAGAATAAGACATGATGCGTCGACCCTTAATTAATTGGGATAAGGGCAGTAGAATGATGATGATGGTTTTGGAAAAGGTGACGTCACCTTTATTTATCTTTAAGTTATCTTTAGAAAACTGTTTGGTGCTTATTTCAATGTCACAGAAAAGTAGATAAACACTAGCTAAAGAAGGACAACTTTCTTTTGGCAAAGATGTTTTGGAATTTATATGTTTTCGTTATTAGTTAGTGTATTTAATTGTTCGTAACCTCTTCTATAAATTTAAGAGATACAATTTGTATTTTAAGCACCTCTAAATAATAGTTTACGAGGAAAGTAGTTAATAATTGTTTTTTTCTTTATTTTCAGGTAAGTAAGAGTGCAGTTTTGTAAAATAACTACACACCTGCGTCCAGCAGTTTAACTGTAAGTTTTATTTAAGTACGTTTAGGTATAAATTGACTTTACCGACTGCCCTTAATAGCACATGATACCTACTTTTAATATTTAAATGTTATTTATTCAACTTATAATTTTATTTCAAGACATTAGCAGAGCGACAATACGTATAAGTTTTATATTTAAATTATATACTTCAGTAAGTTAGCAGCTTTATCTCTTCAAAATATTGAAAATAAAATTAATACCGCGAGGACTCCAATCATCATCATAAATTTTATTACCTTAAAATTCATCGTAATAAATTCCACGTCGTGTCCAATATTTGATCTCAGGAACGCCAATAAAATAGTACCAAGAAGCTTCAGAGTTTTACTATAAGTAGCTCATACTTAAACTCTAATGACCATCAATTAAAATCGCGTTAAAACTTCAAAGGGCCCGAACAGCTCTAAACCAATCAAGCCCACTGATAAAGTCACATACATTACAAGTATTTTATACATAACTCCCCATTACCGTTTATTTTAAACCATAAAAATTTATGGGGTTTAAATATTTTCACCGCTTCGCGATGGGCGTCCGTGGTTATAAACTTACTCGTAAAGTTCCTACATAAAAAGGTAATAGTTAGTGACAGATGTAAGGTGCGCGCGCGCAGCTTCGGCCAATCGTGGAGGGCCGGCCGCCGCCATTTTCCCGCCGTCCAGAGGTGCTTCCGGGTATCGATACTCTACTCGGATAAATCGTCCAGATACGCTATCGAATAGTCGACACTTATCGACTTCGATGCGGGTAGTTGACTATTTTGAATGTGACATTGACTGTTGATATACAGAGTGTTATCTTTTGTGATAGAGACTATAGTGCATGATAATGATAGAAAAGGATTTTAGTTTAATTTCAGATCCCTTTTTTATTGCAGTTAATGCTTGTGAATGTGCACGTAATATAAAACGGTCAGCAATTACTTCTCCTTACAAGATTTAGAAGCCACATTAACGCATAAAACGTGTGCGAACGCATTAAATAAATGTCTAGAGCCTTTTTTACGTGTTGCGGTCTCTACAAAGATTTTATTTTATTGCTATCAATAAAAAAGTAAAAAATCATTTATCACCGCGTTAATTGCACAAAAAGATGTAAAACGTTGCAATCGCGAATAAGAGCACAAAAACTCCAAGCATTTACTTGTAGACGGAGATTGATAGCTCGTACGCTACATAAACGTACGCACACAACAATGAAATGGGTACTAAACTGCGCACGAGTCGAAGGGTCGAATCCATCACTCTGTCAACGTAAAAAACCGAACGGACGTCGACCAATCGGAGCGCGCCATTTGAATAATTGTTCGTTTAGTGACGACCAATCGCGTACGCCCGAGGCACTTTTTATTCTGTATTCAAAATGATTAATGCTACACTCAGACGTATTTACGATCGGGTTTCAAGAGAGTTTGAATGATTTGTATGACTGACGCGTCAGTGCTGAGCCAGATTTACGATAGCGTGTCGGCTAGGACTCGATCCGGGTTGCAACACTATGACGGATGACAGTCGTATTTTATTACATAATTCCATAGATATGTAGAATAGTGGTGCTATGTTGTGCCGTGATGACGCCGCGTACGGCAACATTGTAGACCGATGAATATTTCACATGCAACAAGCTATCTAATAACGTGCACATGTTTACGATCTGATGTGTCGTGTATGTAAATTGTGTGCGTTATTTTGAGATTCCTCAGTTTTTCGTATGCATAATAATGAGGAGGTGACATTGTAAATTAATAAAATGAGAAATATTGGCTTGTTTGCGCAAAAACACTTTCAAATTAAGAATTCAGCATTTCATATAAGATTTAAGACTGTACAACATTGAATTTGATCAGCAAAAACAGTATACTATAGCATATACTGTTTTTTTATCCGATGAAAAATTTCTATGTAGTGTATTACCGTTTTCGCGTCTCTCTTCCACCCCGTATACAGATGACGTCATCTATTTTTTTCAAATATTTTATCCACCAAACAAAAACCTAAGAAACACTCCCCTAGCCACAAATCACGACCTAACTTACAAAAGAAAATCAAAAGCAAATCTAAATAAACTATCTTCAGTCATTTGCAACTTAATGCAGCTCTTTAGCAAGATTTCACACCCTGTATTCAAATATGGCGCGTAAGATAAGGACGGTGGATGTATGGTCCCATTTAGCGTAATTTAAAGCCAAGCTAGCTGAGTTAGCACATCGTTTTCTATATGAAAGCTACTAAAACAACATTATAAATACCTGGTACTAATCTGAAAGTGATTGTGGACCTGTTACAAGATGTCTTCAGGTATTACTGACTAATGTTTGAGTTAAGTGTCGATTTGTTTGCCGATTATACCGGCGCGTGTTTTTATTTTATCATTTGTTTGAATTACTGGTAAGATTGGTTTTGTCTGTATCTGTGTCCTGATCAGTTTAGGTGCTTGAATCCCACCCACCCGCATACCTCTTCAGTATTCCCGCGATCATGATGCTTGCAACAGCGTCGAAATATCGGGAGCTCATCGAACGAAAACAAAATCACGGATATCATCCTGTAAGTATTTTAAGTCTAAGCTCTATGGTTTCTCTTATCTAAGAAACCATTCTTCAACATCTTCAGCCCGAGACTTCACTCACTCCTGGACTTGGTTTCTCGTTGCCAATCACTACGCCAATCTAATCATGGCTTAACATCTCATCTGCCTGGCCTTTTTCAAACTATACTGAAGTCTGCTTCTAGCACAGGCTTCCAGTCTAACCGGATGCAGCTGAATACCAGTACATACAAGGTGTAAACCACCTCATCACGAAGCCGTCAACCAAGCATTTTGTACATCAAACTAAGTAACTTTACGCAAAAATTGTTGCTGGAAAACGTTTTTTTTTTGGGGTGAAAAATCATGTTTTTTGGTAGAACTCAATGTAACGCACTCAAAACATTGTGCTGATGCATGGATTGAATAGTATGGGGGTCGTGGAGGTGTTTAAAGTAAAAAAAATACATTAAAAACTGTTTTAAAAAACAGTTTTCAATAAGTTGGAACTTTGACCCCCAATAACTCCGTAACTAGAAGGTTCCCATGGTATGGTGTAGAACAAAAAATAACACGATGAAAGGATAACACGTGCCTTTCGGCTTCGTTAAGAGGTCTTTTACACCCTTTATATTGTCTTATTTGTTCAAATCCTGTCTAGCATAATTAGTTCCTAGAGCATCTGCAAGAGACAGGTTCGTCATCCACCACGCAGGCATATAATCAGGTTGGTGAATGTCACAAATCCAAATTCAAATGAAATTCTGTCTAATCCAAATCAATCGATTCAACCTACCATACCGTATCTAACCCTAAAATGATGTAGCGTTAAAACTAGTTAATTATCTAATCGTGGTGGGGATGGGTCGGCGGGCACCCTCTCACATAAATCTGTCACTGCGCCGGCGCAGAGCGAGTAACGCACACATCTTGATCTACGCAGGGACGCTCAACGTCCGGGCGTTGTTTTTTAAAAGGCTGTAGGACCAGTTACTGAGGAATATATGGGGATTTTTAATAAGATTCCTTTTGTTTTTGTGTTTAATTATTTTTTAATTAAAGGCTGTGAAGGAATTTAGGCATCTGGATTGATAGTTAAGCTTTCAACAGCTTATTTTTTGGTTTTGCTTAAACGACTTGCGTAATGTTTATTACTTTACATAGAAACTATACTTGTGTAACTTTCGATCTTATTGGAAAGAAATCTAGTTGACCTATCGACACTTTTCCGGATCTTAACACCCTTATTGGATATATACTTGAAGTATGTTGACAGCAGTATTCATTTAATTCATTTAATCCTAGCATATTTTGGAGTACCGAACTATTTGAACCCTACTGCGAAATTAAACTTAGCTTTAACTGAAATCACTAGTTGTTAGTAAGTATTGCGGGTAACCAATCACAACGGATAACATGATATCTGAAAGAAGATTGTTAAGGCTTTTAAAAATAGGCTCCAAGTGATACAAATCTTTTTTTAGACCAACCATACGTTGCCCTTCCTATAGCAGGGCATAGCATAATAAGCCCAAATGATCCCACTTCTGGGACACATGACCTCCTCTCCATAAGATGGAATGGGCTAGAAGACACCACGCGGTCCCAGTGCGGGTTGGTGAAAATGTTTTGGGCGTTGGTTTGGAAGATGGAGTTGTGACAACAATGTGGTAAAAATAAAACGTAAAAAAAAATATTAAACATGTTTTCTTTTGGCGTTTTAAACTATACTAACTATGATATATTTATTTTTAAAGACTTGTGGTAGATAAGCCACCTATAGGTTAAACTGGGACCTGTACAAGCCGCAATGCCACTGCATGGGCGCAGTGGTTAAGCAATTGGCAGCTGCATTGCGTGTCGCGGGTTCGATTCCCACACGGAACAATTATTTGTATGGCGTACAGGTAAGAGTTTCAATGTTTGGTAACGCACCCACGATACAGGAGTAATTCGTGGTATGATTATCCCAGTAAATAGTCATCCAATTCTTCACAAGCAGGTATTGGTAAACCAGCAAGACATTCCAAGTCCAAGTTTTCCCCCCAAGCCTGATGAAACTCCACACGAAAACAAAACTCGAAGCCTTCATCACGATATATGAAGCAAAACTGACGTACAACTGATACTAGAAGATTTATATTGAAAGTGGATCCTTGTATCTTCAATCTTTCATTGCGCTATTGCGCGTCAGGCGATGGCAGATCTAGATAAAACAAAGACTGGCCAGTTCCTGAGTTACGCTGCGCACAGACAGACTGACAGCCTCGGGGTTTGTGCCGAGGAATTTATGGGAACAGCACAAGATTTAGGGTTTTGTTTTGAAATATGTTTTGTTGTTTCAAGTCAAATTTTTGATTTGTTTATGGGAATGTTTGGTTGTGGAAGTAATACGAGAAATTATTGTGTTCAACTAGTTCAAAGTCATCGCACACTTTGTCAGTCAATAATTTCTCCGCTACTGACACTCCGGCCTCCTTTTTCTATTATTAAATCATTTAATTCGAGCAACGAGACTCATCTCGACTCTCTCTATGAACGGGCGCAGTGCCCGCGCATCGACAAATCTTTTGTTCATCTGTCATTGAATCGACAAAATGACAGATGATGACATATGACGGTGGTCATGCTACGCTGGCTGGTTCGAGGCTGTCACAAGTCTTCGAACTTTTGGATAGTAGTTGATTTGATTTTTATCGAGAAAAATATGGTGTCACTAAATATTTGCAATAGTATTAAGTTTACATGATTAGAGATTTTTTACTATAAATCTTACTTAAATATACTAATAAATCTTACCTAACACGTTCTTAAGCAGTTACTTTGTCAGTTTCAAAATTAGGGGAAAAACCGAGCAAGTTTCTCCATGTTAGAATACCTATACTCAACATTCCTATCAACTGAGTATCATTTCCAAAAACCCATAAACCTACAAAACTGCTATACCCACATTAACCTCAGTTAACTCATAAAACTGAGAACCATGACACGTTTCATACAAAGTAATTTATCGTACGTTACCTGCATATCAAAGATTTATACTGTTATACCTTAAGCCAAGTTTATGAGTTTAATGAGGAAAATGGTACCGTGTAGGTCATGGATAGGTAACTTATAGGGTGTAAAAAGACTCTTAACGAAGCCGAAAGGCACTTCTACACCATACCTGGGAAACAGAAGGTTCCCAGTTTACGGAGATATTGGGGACAAAGTTCCAACTTTTCCACAAGTTTTTTTTTTTCTAAATACATGTTTTTAATGTAAGATTTTTACTTTAACACACGACCTCTGTACTATTCAATCCATCCATCAGCACAATTTTTTGAGTGCGGTACATTGAGTCCTACCGAAAAACGTGATTCTTCAACGTCATTTTTAAAATTTTTGAGTAGTGTTACTTAGTTTGATGTACAGAATGCTTGCTTGACGGATTCGTGACGAGTCTGTTTACACCCTGTATAAGACAAATCAAAGAATTAAAAACATAATCTAATGTATGAGCATGGGTCCGATTCTCAGGTCGAGCAAAATGTCAGAGTGCTTTTCGATTAGGATTTTCTCCGCTACAGACTGGTCAGACTCCGGTTTTTCTTCTTCATCGATGATTCCAAATTGTGTTAGTCCAGTATGTAGCCACCTGCACAGCTCAAACATTTGCTTCGATTAAATCCTGGACAGGAGGTCAGGAGGTGGGGCATATCCTGCAAAGGGGCTCCTCACTTGCATTCTGTTTGACTCCGGTTGATGCAACAGATTCGCCCCCTATTGCATAAGAATTAAACATAATTGTTGAAATGTAGTTGTACTATAGGTATTTCTATGCCTTTCCCTTAGAGAGATACAGGCGTGATGATTACGTTTTTAAACAAAATGGAGATGAAGACAACAATGAAAGAATACAAAACCAGAAAATGAATGGACTGTTTGCTTCTCACAATGGCTACACCCGACACCGAAAAAGATATTAATATCTTGAAACCTACTATTCCGTGTTGCTGCCCTTCAGGTGTTTTTTGCTATCCCTCAACTTAAAAACCAAGATGATATCTCCATATAAAGAAACGAAAAAAATCTCATTAACAAAATAGTAAGAACGCCGGAGTTATTTTTTCAACAGATACCCATTAAAAGAGTGATTTATAGTCCAATGTGAAATTAACTAGCGCCTTTAAATAACAAAATATCATTTCTGTATGTCTGTACGATTTATGGGGACTGACGACCCCACCCTGTATACCAGTGGTAGTCAACGTTTTTTGATTTCTTTGCTACGCGGACCAAACTGTGGCAGTTACTTTATCTTGCCGGTGAAACAGAAGCTGAAGGAGTAAGTAAGGATCGTAGTAGGTGATTTGGAGTTATATACAATTATAGATTCTGCCTACTTCTCTTTCTCTTTCTCCAAATGGCGATCCATATGGTGAAATTTGCTGTCATAGCGCACTATAGTCTTGTATCAAAACTGACGCACCGTTTTCGTGTCTGTTTCAACCAATCAACTCAGCTTAGCGCACTCCACCATAGGCCTGTTCTAGAACACCACAGCCCCTTCAACGCATACAGTGTGATAGTTTATTTGGCTTCGTCAAATTACGAAAGGCAATATCTACATTTTGGAACAAGACTTAGAGCGTCAATTATTTTAAAGACACAAAAACCACAAAATAATAATTTAAAAAATCTGTTAAATAATACGCAAAATGTGTCCTTTGCGTGCAATAAGTATAATTATGAGACCCTAAATGGCAACCTTAAAATTGTAAAGAACGGTAAGTTGCAGTCAGTCCTTCCGCCAAAATGACTAACGTTTTCCCAAAGGTTGAGCACCACTGCAATAAGCCATGTACAAGTCGTTATATTCGTGAATCATTTTAATTTTACTTGTAATTAGTTTTGTAGTTCGTCTAGAGTAGCTACTTACTTATATTGATGGAACCCGAAGTCGTTTAGTGCACAAGTTATGGACTTCGTGTTGCTGTGAATCATGTCTTTGGTATTGCTTTTGATTGATACAGTGATTATTGATAATTTACTTTCGAAAGAGAGTTGTAGAAAGTATGTAGGTAATGGTTCATAGTATTTTGAGTTTTAAATTAGTGTGATTGACAAACAATTGTTTAAATCAGCGGTCGGCAATCTTTTAACAGACTAGGGCCACATAGTGAAAAAAATTTATTTTAATTTTATTAATACAGAGAACAAGGAACAATGAAAAAAAATGAGGAGTAAGCAATAACTAACTTAAACAAGAGACTCTTCGAAATAAAAAAAAATGTGTGACCTACCTTAACCTGCCTATCCTAACCTATGGCGGCCAGACTTGACTTTGACGGAGGCTCAGAAGTCCAAACTCAAGGTTTGCTAAAGACCGATGGAGCGTAGCATTTTAAACGTCAAAGTCACCGATCGAAAACGAAACACCACAATACGCTCCAATACAAGTACCGTTGGCGATAAATCTGCGAGGTTAAAATGCGACTGGGCGTCATATTTACAATTGGGGTCTACAACTGGGGTCACATTTACAATTGTGAATCGTCACACACTGGGTGTCTGAAAACTGTCGTCATCACCAAGACAGTCGCAAGAAACGATCTTTCAATTACAAAACAGTCGCGGGCTGCAAGGAGATAGGTCTCGGGCCGCGCGTTGCCGACCGCTGGTTTAAATCATTACTAATATGTCTTTGGCGACAGACCTGGCGAGTCTGAACTAAACAGACAAAGGCCCGAGAAGGTGGTGTACCGTGTTCTGCGCGCTACTCTCAAGAGGAACAGCGGCCGTATCTGCGGCTGTGCAGCTGCAAAGGGTTACGACCAAAATCTGGCCGGGGTCAGCACGATGCACTTCGCAACTGATCTAGCACCCCGGAAGGTAGTCGAAAAACACGGAATAGTTTAAGTCAGGAAGTCTGACAGACCCCCTTTGCGGAGGACATCCATGAGGATTTCCACACGCACAAACGAATAACATTGATCGTTCTGTAAGTAGTTTCTGCCCAGAGCCGTGGAAATGATGTCACTTTCGGCTAATTACAATCAATACGACAGTGCGATCAGTTGTCAAACGATTGGTTCCTACGAGCCTCTAGTCTGCGGTAGCTTTCCTTAACGGGTTGTGCGTTAGAAGTAATCTGTACTCAGTTTCCAATGCATTTATAGAGAGGACATTGAGAGGCGTGGTGTAAGTTAGGAGAGGTAGCGATTTGAATGTAGGAGAATTAGAACTGATGTTGCGGCAGACATCAATATTATGATAATCATTTGGTATTTATTTTGAATGTTTATCTTAATTGAATACTGAATAAGTTAAGAAAACAAACAATGCATTTGTGTTCCTTATATTCTAGCACGCACTTCTCTTTTACTGCATTTTATACTATGCAACACAATTTTACATCGTCTTTTTTATTTAGCAATTTCTTGCTGCTTTGTAGGGCCAATAAAATCAATAACAAGGTCATCGAATATCTATTGTAGATATGTAATTATTTGAGACGACGTAAAAGGACAGTTAAGTTTCAAACTCAAACAAAATCCAATTAGATGTTCGCTCCTACCATGTCCCACACACTCTGATACCGTGATCTTATGGGAATGCGCCGGTACCATTCCCATGCTAATTTAATGGTACAAGACCATTTGAATTAACAACAAAATGTCCCTAACTTCAGGCTTGATTGATATCTTTATAGCCAAACAGTCTCCATGTCTGCTTGTCCATTAACGTCATGTAGATTGAAGATACCCCCTCTTCTCTATTTACATAATTTGTCCACCATGATATCGATTCGAGAATTTTGTCTTAATCTATTCTGAATAAGAACTACACGATGATTTTTAAGTTGGTAGGTATCGTTTTAATTATTGTGGAAACTTCGAGATGTTTTATTATGCACATAAATTAGAACTAACGTAATGTTAGTCTACAAAAGAACTTTTTACAAAAAGATCTAATTTCTTAACCATACTAATATCAGACATTTTGTAGATCCAATACTTCAGTCTTCCCGCGACCACGGCTGGTGCAATCCGGTCGAAACGTAGGGCTTATTATTAAAGGTAAAATTCGCGATAAATACCCGTTTCCATATGTTTTATAATTTTGTAGATCATTAACAGTATTTACAAGTACCTAGTCAGTGACCTGAAAGTCTGGCAACCAGCCTTACCAAGGGGTATCGTATTACCCAGAACTAACTGGGATGTGGAGGTCAGATAGGCAGTCGCTTCATGTAAAATACTGGTATTCAGCTGTATCCAGTTAGACTGGAAGCCGACCTCATTGCAGTTGGGAAATGGCTAGGCGGATGATAATTAACATGAGACATGTAAAAGTAAACCCCGTCTGTCTGTATCTACGTTGCCTTCTTCCATAAAATTGTGGATACAGCAGTTTGGTTAAAAGAGTATAAGTGTTAGAACAGGGGTGTCCAACATAATTTTTTGGAGGGCCTAATTTAGTACTTTTGTAACCGTAGTGGGCAAAAAGAAATGCAAAGTGACCTCTAAATTTAAAAAAAAAAACAAGCTTTGCCGGTCTAGACTGCGATGTTGCGGTGTGCATTCGCGGGTAGGTGAGGTGGGGCGACAAGGTAAATATGGCGCGGGAATAACTGACTTCGGGACAATTTTAAACAATGTTCTCGCAATATTATTTATGTTTTATAAAGATAAATACCTAGCTCGCGGGCCGGATGAAAGACCTATGCGGGCCGCTAAGTGACCTGGGGGCCGTATGTTAGACGGGCCTGTGTTAGACCATATATAATATAGACACTTTTAACCCTTGTATAACGTTCCTGTAGAATAATTACAAACCCACGCGGGTGAAACCGCGGGTCAAAGCTAGTGTCCGGTCATTTCAAAAGCATACTCGTAAAAAGCTTGCTTATTGGACTCATTTCTATCAAGTTACAAGTAACTAAGTTTTGATGTAAAAGACTTCCATACCTTACATAGTTTGGATAAGTACTATCGAGGACACTCCCGCCTAATCACCACTAAGCTTATTTTTGCTTGCACTTACAACATAGAAACGCTCTTTAGCCCCGCCGTAGAAAGAACCAATGAAAAGATACCAATCGGCCGAGCGCACTGACGACGCACGCCAAACGAGAGTTATTGTTATTTTGCGCGGAAACGTTGACGCTTTCCTAATAGGCCTAAACTTTAAGGGGCCGTGGCTCGACGCCTCCGCATGATTTAAGCGAAAAAAAAATTAACTGATCAGGCGGAAAAGACCACGACTGTACATACCTACCATTAGCTGGTATTTATTTTATTCTTACCTAAGTGTTGCCTATAATTACATACTTAAAATACCTAATACTTACTAGAGCAAGTTTCATCTGTGGTAACTTAAGGAAAAACAAGTCCCATAGTAAATTCAGCCGCAAAAAACTAAAAATAGAAATACAATCTTCTTACAATCAACTCACAAACTTTCTGACTAATCAATTAACCTTAACTCGATCTCCCTAACTAACCGAAACCGTAACACTCAATACATTGTAGTTAACTAGTGCATCAAAGTCAAGTCAATGACCTCCTCGATACCTAAAACATCGCCGGAACACAATAGAACGTAAATTCCTAAAGTGGTCATAGAATAAACCTCGCACTAACACAGATGCGACGGCACTATTTTACCTAACAACATTAGTTGGACTAGTACCAATTAAAGGATAGTAAAGGTGAAGACGGGTTTTAGAAATGTATTGTAATGATAGTAATGCAGATCAGGAAATGTTCGGATTGTATTGTTTTAGGAGCAAGGACCTGGCAGGTATTGGTCAGAATTTGTTAGACTTTAAGCAATCTTTGATCTTATGAAAGTTGATGATACTGAAGAGGATGTAGTAAGAAAGGCTAAGATTTAATTAATTATTTAATTAATTTAATTGATGAAACTGTCATCATCATTTGCCAAGCTTTTCCGTTTCACAAAATTACCAGTAGTTTCTAAATTTATCACCAATCTGTTCGATAATCTCCATAGTGTTTTTGTCAACATTTGTAAAATAAATAATCGTCAATCAGAAATAATCATGTTCCACTGTAGAAATTAATGAGTTACCTATTTTAATTGAACACTCCTAGATTATTCAGCCGAAGACGTCACCGTCCCAATCCAGGGACGCCTCGGTCCAAAGAGTCCCTTATTCCATAATTCCGTTCCGTAACTGTTTCCGTTTATAGCGGTTCTCACTCAGGCCGATTGGTCGCGTACCAACGTAGGAAATTGTCTATAATAAGTTACTGCTAATAGCCACATTGTACTGTTTCTCTTATCCTCAATTTCTGTGAAAGCGATTTTAAATTTTGATGTTTGTCCTGTTTCTCTGGTTATGGCTGGGTAGTTTATCGAGTTCGTTTGGAGATTGCTCTTTGAATTACTTTAATGGAGTTTAAAAATAAATTGGAAAAAGGTATTGTTTTCATAAAGATATTAATTCCAAATGGGAATCTAGCACAAGGTCACTGTTCCTAAGTGACTTCCGATACATTTTGTATCAAATAACGCTATCTAAAGTTTTACTGATAATATCAAATTCTACGACTAACTAATCCCAGAACAATACTAAAATAAATTCCAGTTCCTAAAACATCCTTATCATCCCAGAACCGACTACCGTCTTTACAATTCAGTAGCCATTCTAAAGCCTCACTGATGCAAAACCTTTCTACCTACTTCCGCGTCTCAAACTGATCTGGCAGGGCTATTCAGCGGCGTTTATGGCAGTTTTCACTCAACGCGATTGGTCGCTAGTACTGAGCGCTTTCAGAATGGCCCTCTGTTGTGGTAGTGCATTGTCTTGTAACCGGCCGATTACGATGATTGCCATCGGTTTCTTTATTCGATAGTTTGTGTTGACGACCTTGTAAATATTGACAGTTTTGGAATCTTAACCGGTTTTCACAGTAGCTGGTGTTGTTTGCAGTTAGACGGTAGCTATGAGGTTAGATTACGTACCTGAATACGATTCGTAACTGAATATTGCTGTATTCGCATTCTATTGAAGGTCTTGTCGTTCGAAATCGAGTATTGTATAGACTACTTTATTATCAGTAACTGTTGTGTATTCTAGTTTGAAGGTTGGAGCTGCAAAAGCTGTCTCTAGATTAAGGTTGAGGAGGGTGTCAGCAATTCAGCATACTTAGGGTTGTAGTTATCAATCTGCCAAACATGGTCTTTGGTGATTCGAACATGAGGTCTTAAACGGTCTACAAAAAGGCTAAGCGAATCAATCAAACAGAGAAGTGAAGGAGGGTTGTATGATAGATCAACTATGCCTTATTTAGCTTAGAAAATTTTCTATTTTCGGATTTAGTAGTGGTGCGCATAATGAAACTGTGAGCTATCTATAAAATAGCAATCTGTCTTCCATCAATTGCCAGCAGGGTAATGTGAGCCTCCGATGGTGTGTCACCACCCTATGGTCATCGTCCACCTTTTGTTTACCCAAACGAAATCTTCTCAAGTAAACAATTCCAAAAGGAACCACTCAGCTTATTTCCTTATGGCATTTGCTTAGAATTATCATTACCATACCGAGTGCATTACAGGCAAACTTCAACCTTAGCTTCTGAATATATAGTTCAATTTGCATTGACAAGTTTTCTCGTTTACGTTCCGCAGTCACATTTTCGCGACACGTAGTCCTTATTGCGAGGTGATAGAGTTGAGTTTTGAGGAGGAATGTCAGGGTATTGTCGGCAAGGATGGACCGGTAATGCGACAGTTTGTAAGCATGAGATCCGGAGTGTAAGGTAGGGTGCGGGGAGAGCGGGGGTGGCTGTAATAGTAAAGAAATACGTACAAGTTGTTGTATGTAGGACGTTGACTTGACTATATATTTTATTTATATTTTTTTCGCGTAGGTGCTTTCAGGAATGTGTCGTTTTTTTGTTTTAAATTGGACAGAATTTTCGTGTTGACCTGTGAAGTGGAAAAGTCGAGTGAGTAACATGACTGCGGTGCTACTGAAGTATCTCTTTTATACTATGGCAGGGTTAAGTGAATTAACAGTTCTAATAATAACATTGTAGGTTCAGATTATGACGACCCGAATGGCGCAGCGGTAGTGAGGCTGCCTTACGTTCTTAGGGTCCCGGGTTCGAATCCCGGTATGAGCAAATGTTTGTGTCCATGGATGTTATATGTAAAATAATTTACATATAACATCCATGACTCGGAAACAAATGTCCATGCTCATCACACAAACATTTGCTCTTAGATACTTTTTTTTTGTAAATACATACTTATGTAGTATATTAACTATCTGGTGTCCACGACACAAGCCTCGTTGCTTAGTGTCGCACTAGATGGCGCTGTGTATAATATCCAGCGAAATTTATTTTTCTTAATTTTTTATTTACAATATTTTGTACCTAGTATTTAAGTTAAATCATCACGCATTACTTGTTAAGTTATTAATCTAAACTAGTTTTATACCTTTAAGTCTTGGAGACTTGATGACCCGTAACACAGGTATGTAATGTCATACCTATTTCGGGCACCAGTCTCTCACAAATGTTTACCCTGTGCTGTTAGATTAAATAATTCATGTTCACGGTAATGAGAAAATAAACATTTATTTTATTTATTAGGTTTACAGGTCGATTGAAAACGAGCAGGCACTTAGAATACCGTCTTGGGTGTAAATCATGAGCTAAAGCGTTTCTGATTTTATCGGAGTTACGTATGTCAATCACAGTACCTACGATATTAGCAGTGTGTTTACTACAATATCACTAAGTACCAATGTTCACGAGAAAGCCGAGTTTCTAAATCTTATAGTGGTACAACCATGATCACGGAGAATTTTGCTGAAAAATAAAAGAAAGAGCGTATCTTGAACATCTTCACCCAATATCAGCAAACGTAATCAAACTCGAAAAATTCATATCTGTCTACAGAAATCTCCAAAAATAACAAGAACCTATTCCACCCAAGGCTACGGGTATCTATAGATATGCTGCCGTTCACAAACCCCGGACACGCTTCCGTTTTAGGGCCGCGCCATATCTATACGCAATTTATCGCAAGATTCCGCGATCGACAAAAAACCTCTAGTCTATCGATACGATGCGATACGTAACAAGTACAGTTAGTAACAAAAATCCTTCGATTTTTAATTAGCAGCGCCCGGTCCGTTTCGCACGTGATCGGACTGGGAGGGTGCTCATTGCATAACTCGCCGGACGGCCCCGGACGGCCCCGCACGGCGCTGTCCGATGTCGTATTAACGGAAGAATGTAATGAAGTTAGGTAGCGTTCGATTTGACTGCGCAATTAACGATTGTACTTAATGAGCTACTCTTCTTTTTGTCAATGTACTTTTGTTGTGGAATGTACGAATTTGATTAGGGATTGTAAAATGGTCTGGACCGATTTCAAAGGAGTTGGAATGAAGGAGCTAAGTGGATTGCGAAATTATTGTGAATTCAGGTAATTTTTAAGGCCTGGTAGCAGCCCACCTTTCTCGGCTATTATTATCACACCCTTCAATGTGCATGTAAAACCTCATGAAAAGCCAAACCAAATTATATATTGTTGTCCTATGGTGAATACTATAAATAGGCATGCACATGTTTATGTTATTTTCATTGTTTCACATTAATTCCAGCGATATTTATTTATTTATTTAATTCTTAGTATTTACTGCTGTTGGTGTACCATCTAAATAAAAGCTATAGGTACTAATTAAAGCTATAATTAGCTCTAGCTATAATAATCTAAAAGAATCTAGCCTCCTAAGTAGGTACTAAGGTGATAGTATGGTAATTCTGAAGCCCTGAAGAGAACACTTTTTATGCTATCCAAAACTTCATGAAAAACCATAAACGTGATTAAGCATGTAACCACATAAGTTCTAAGTAGGAGCTATACAAAGCTCACGCAAGCAGTAATCACTTCAAGCAAACAATAACCTATCACGAAGAGAGTGTTTCATTAAAACAAATGAAAATCAACGAACGTTTTCAGTTTTGAAATGGTGCAATCAAACTTAGAATTACATTACAATGTAAGTATCATTACATTGTGCCTGTAGTCTCTGAAGACATTAACAGAAGTGTGGGAAATTGAATTTTACACCCACTTATGAGTTACTGGTACTTAATTAAGGACTGCCTCGTCAGTCTTGTCCTGCTGAGTAAGAGGTCCTGGGTTCGATTCCCGGGCCGAGCAATATGTTATTAGGTTTTCCATCACGAATTTCTAAATTTCTCAGGATTTGCGCCCGGTTGATGGTAATAGGCTCGCCCTCTATTGCATGGGACTCAAACATAACCGGCTAAATGTGGGTGTACTTGTGAGGTACACCTCTGCCTAACCCCTCAGGGGTTACAAGGCGTGATGTTATTGTAAGATATGATAAAGAGCCATTTAGCAGCGGGTGAGGCACAATGTGGATTGTTAGAAAAGAAAAAGTAATACTAACTACTACGTAGACTCACACAGGACATAACAAAAAAAAAACACAACTACTGTTACTGGTGTTTTTGGAGGACAAACCCAATAATACTTTGTCAGACCTGGGCCTCAAGTTTGCTATTACAATAGTGTCAGAATGGTCTATCATTGATTTCATAATTGTTGATTTTAACAAGGTTGGTAATCTACTAATATGATGGCGTCATTATGACTTTCCAATGGTCAACCACTGACACTCCATTGAAAGAAATGGCATAGAATGGTAATTTCGTACATAATGAATGACTGGTGCTATTTACGAACTTTTTACTACTTCAGATTGCTTATATTATAACACTAATAAATAATATGTACAAATATTTATATAAATTAAATCTGGCGGGTTTTATAATAATGGCAATACGACAATGTCATATAACACTATTTTATTATGAGACCATTGACGGACCAATGATCGACCATTATGAATTTAGCAGATTACGAACTTTTATCAAAATGACATGGGATGAGTATGGGATCGTGTTGGAATGACGAATTTATAAAAATAGCAGACTTAGGCCCCTGGGAATCAAACTCAAAACTTCATGACGTTATAAATTTTATTCTACTACATTCTATTATTGACATTGTATTTTTATCATTATATTATTTTATTGTTATTAATATGTATACTCAATTGTTAATGTTTTGCTTGTTTTTCCAGTCTTAAGTTATTTTGTGTTTTATTGTAATTATTTTATTTTAATATGTTGATTATCTTTTTAAAAATAATAACTGATATGTTAAAGAGTGTACACCTTTAAGGTAGATTTTTGAGGAACTATTATAATTATTTATTATTATTAAGATCTCATGTAAAATGTACCAAAAATCACGCCAATAAATGAATTATGAATCATGCTCTTACAATTTACGCTTCCGACCACAAGATCAACGAACAAGTCGGCAGAGCAACGAGATGTAATTAATGTAGTTTTTAATTACATTATTGCAAAAGAAAAATGTAATATACTCGGCTTTCCTGTGATTACAGCATCTTACCTACATAATTGGGTAATTAACGAATGATCTATGAAAGAATGTGAAACATCTCGTCCAATGAGATGTCTTCAATCGGAATCACGGATGCTTTAATTAACATTAATGATGTAGGAATGTTACGGTTGATATATTTTAATGTAAAATGGCTTGATTTAATGTCCGGTGTAGTATCAAGCACAGAATACTTTTCTACAGGTGTAACTTTTCTCTGCGTGCCGGGTGGAATGTAATCTTCTTCTTCTTCGTAAAATATTATGTCACTATGTTCGTCATCATTCTCTTGCCTTTATTCTTCTTCTTCCCATTCTTCCATACTTCTCTATTACTCATCTCATCAGACACCTTTCTTACCATACCCTCCTTCACACAGTCCATCTATCGTTTCTTTGGTCTTCCTCTACTCTTAGATCCACATTCATACTCAAAAGTTTCCTCACGTCATTGTCCTCATTCCTCCGCATCACATGACCATTCCACGACAACCGGCAATGACGTCACTATGTTCGTACACGCTTATCTCATAAACCACACAAACGAACGAATTTCAATAAAGTGAATTTCACGTCACTAGGATCGTACCCGCTAACCACACAAACGATTTCAATAAAGTGAATTTCACGTCACTAGGATCGTACCCGCTAACCACACAAACGATTTCAATAAAGTGAATTTCACGTCACTAGGATCGTACCCGCTAACCACACAAACGATTTCAATAAAGTGAATTTCACGTCACTAGGATCGTACCCGCTAACCACACAAACGATTTCAATGAAGTGAATTTGTAAGTATGATTGGTTGCAGTATGACGGTATAGAATGTTTTAAACTTTAACGGTTTATCTGCCTTACGTTCTTAGGGTCCCGGGTTCGAATCCCGGTAGGAGCAAATGTTTGTGTGATGAGCATCGACATTTGTTTCCGAGTCATGGATGTTTATAAATATGGATAATAAGTATGTATTTACAAATAAAACTATCTAAGTAGTATATCAACTATATGGTGTCCACGACACAAGCCCCGTTGCTTAGTGTGGCACTAGATGGCGCTGTGTGTAATGTCCAGCAATATATATATCTCTATACTTCTATACTAATATTATAAAGAGTTAAAGTTTGTGAGGTTGTAGGGATCTCTGGATTTACTGAACCGATTTTGAAAATCTTTTTACCAATAGAAAGCCACCGTTATTTGTGAGTGTCCTAGGTGTTTATTACTAGAAAAAAAATAAGGGAGGAATAAGATAAAATATTAGAGGAAAATAAATGTCCACCCGTGCGAAGCCGGGACGGGCCGCTATTAGTAGGTAATTACTAAACTTATACTGTCACTTTCGGGATATCTTATTTATTTATTTAAACTTCATGTACAATAGTGGTACATAGGCGCACTTAATGCCACAAGGCATTCTCTACCAGTCAACTTTTGGGTTAAATAGGACAGCATAGTGATAGGGTACAAAAAAAAATGTCTAAAAACTAAGTTTTTGTAAACGAGAAAGTATATACTTATATTGATACTAATACACAAATACAGATAAAATAAACTAATAGATATTTTAACAATACCAAAAATTAAAAAGAAATTAACGAGAAACCTAATAATAATTATTATGACTAGACTTTAAATTAAGAGCTATTTAGTCTGACTTAAATAGTAGTTACGAACTTTTCTTTATCTTCCGTGATTTTCCATTATTCTGAGCTTCCTATATTGGATAATCATGGAAGATATCCCGTAAGTCACAGTATAAAGGCCACAGTATACTTTTGGAACCGATAGGTGGCGCCGTGGGTTAGTAATGATATAAATACCCATAGGATGTATCTTTAGTTGACGTAAAGTAACTGCAGTCGCAATAGTCTAACGTTTGTGGGGTAAGTGTCATTTCAGCTTCTAACACAGTAAAAATACAGTTAAAACGTCACAGCAATGTGAAAATAATCATATTCCAACTGTAATTTCAACAGAGTCACAACTCCAAGTCAAAAGCAAAAGAAACAGTAACATCTACAAAACTCACCCCACAATCCAACCAGGTAGGGCTATATTAAAGACAACTTTAAAATTAAAAATTTCAACTCTAAATAAACGCGTTCAAAGGCTGACCGTTCGTCAGTCACCCCCTGGAGGGGTAAATAGCTAAAAATAAACCCCTCGACGTATGCAGGCTTTTCTTTGCTAGCAGTTGCTTTGAGGCGATTTTAATTCGCTTATTTCGCTAGCGGGAAATTGCTTATGTGTTGCCGAATTAAGGATGGTGGAGTAGTGACGAGAGGTAGCGAGAGCGGGTTTTAATTGATTTATATATCATGATCTGTCGAATGGCCAATTTGGTCGAGACGCCATTGTTTAACTATTGTGTCTACTTCATGGACAGATCATGGGAAAGAAAAGTGTAATGTCTTTTGAGACAAATTCTAGTGAGCTTAATAAATCTTACACACTTATTATCCAGTTGAAATTGTTGCTTTCCTATGTGTCCAGTGTCGTTGGTAAAATAATATGACCAAATATATATTAGCAATAAATCATTGAATTGAATTATATATTGTGCCAATCGTCTCCGTGCCAGAAAACATCAAATTTCTGTTGCCGAAAGAAATTGCAGATTTTTTTTCAATTTTGATACAGAGTTTTTAATTCACTCTGACCATAAGCCTACAATGATGTATTCCAATAATCTTCTATTACAAATTTTTCTTCGTATCACTATCGCATCCATCCTTTCATCCAACCTTCACCCTTTGATAGGTCGCCTTTCCTTATAACCTCAACAACTCTGGCAAATCGCAGTCGCTCCTCACTATGCCTTCACCCCGTTGCGGCGGAGTAAGTCTGCGGACGTCAGGCTGGCGATTGTAAAGGCGCGATGTGATCCTGTATGCACTCAGCCCAAAAAATATTATCCGTCCGCTCTTGTGCACTCGCCTTTATAGCACGAACAAAGAAAGCTAATGAGTGTGTGTTCGGGTTAATTATTGTGTAGTACTTAGCTAGTGTTTATCTCGTCTCGTATGCTCATATGTTGGGTGGATTCTTTAAGGAATTTATTATTATATTGGCTTGCAACGTTCTTTAACCCGATTTAATAAAACTTACAATGCAAAATATCTATTTACGATACAATTTATAAAATGACACATTTTCAGGGCATCTAAAATTGTTGGATTTTCGTTTGACAAGGTATGAGATGAATGCTGGTCGACGGGTTTGCTTCCTGCGATAAACCCAGTCTATGAGTATCGCCTAATTTTACTCAGGATTAAATCCTAGTAAGTTCCTATAACCTCACGGGCTGCAGTGGAAATATTAGTTTTTACATTCAAATAGGCTTTAGTAATAGGCTCTATAACTTTTGGTAACAGTTTCACGTATAAAATGTCACATGCTAGCTTCGAACTCACAACCCCATACGTGCCACACCAATACTCAACTCCCAGCACAATACCAAGTTTCTAATTAAAACCACGAACCACTAATAACTCTATTTATCTCATTACAGAACCACTATCCAAACCTACATCCTTTCATTACCACCCAAGTAATCTTAACCCGTAGAAACTCCACAAACATTGTGAACAAAAAAGAAAACTCTGGGACAACACGTTGATATGCAAAGCTCGCGTGCCAGCAAATGAAGGTTGGTTTTTGTTTAAAAGAAAAAAAAAGATTGCACTGGGAGACAAAAAGAATTAATGGTAGCCACCTTGGGACAACAAGAGGGGAGCTTGATTTGAAGGAAAGGGGTTAAATGTGGATAAGTATGTCGATATTAAACCTAGGTATGTTACGAGTATGTATTACGGCCGTTCTCTTTAACTTACTTACTTAAAACTGTTGGTTAACGTGCCTTCTTCCGTAGCTCGGTGTTTCTATAAACAAAGAATATCTTAACCGCGTCACCCACCTGTCACTTGATTCATAGAAAAATCAAAGAAAGCTTTTCTGTGACGTTTAGTTTCTAACCGTCCAGTAAGCAAAATGTCAAACAGACAGAGATAGCAGCCTACCGAAACCCGCTAGTAAGTTATTGAAATTGGCCGTTAGAGGAGCATTGGAGTCAGTTGAGGCCGTTAGGAGGACTTTACTCTAATTTTAGATTATCAAAATCTCTCTTTGGCAAGTATAGTTGACCTCAGAAATGCTGTACCACTTTAGAATAAATGTCACTTGCGGTTCATGAAGTAAAATAATATTTTTAAACTGGACTAAAATATATACTTTAGTCAATTTTCATTTTTTTTTCTATTATGGCATCTCGCAGTTCAACCTAAAGGTTGTCGTCTGCTTAACCGGACTATCCTGTGCGCCTTGAGTGTAAAGCCTTCAGCCAGGGCGAAAAACTTACAAACTAAGCGACTACACGCTAAGGGCACCCCCTCTCAAACAGTTGTCTAAAGAACTGGACCAGTCAGAATTTTCATTTCATATTCTCAGTAGCGGTTCTCTTTTTACCGCAGTCTACGAAGAGACCCAAATTCTGCATCGAACATCTGCATTCTGCCTGCTGTAAGCATAGCGGTGAACCCGTAAAGATATATCTGAAGGCAACAACACACTGAAATATATTAGGACAGGTGAACCATGTACGACTCGTCCCGGCCTCCCGGCCCGCCCCGGACGCATGTGCTCGTAATGTAGCTCACGGCGTTATGGGATCGGCAGATCCTATCGGTTGTATTGGGTTTAATATTAATTTACGGATTTTTTAAGGAATATGGTTAGGGTTTTGACGGTATAATTTTTCTTACAGCGTTAGTTTTCAATAACAAAAAGTTTAGTTGCCAAATTTTCAGAGATGGTTTAGAATCGCTAATATTTTCGATTTAATACGACGCCCCGAATGGCGCAGCGGTAGTGAGGTTGCCTTACGTTCTTTGGGTTCTTGGGTTTGAATCGCGGTAAGAGCAAATGTTTGTGTGATGAGCATGGACATTTGTTTCCGAGTCATGGATGTTTATATACAGTATATTAAGTATGTATTTACAAACAAAAAGTATCTATGTAGTATATCAACTATCTGGTGTCCACGACACAAGCCTCGTTGCTTAGTGTGGCACCTAGATGGCGCTCTGTGTAATGTCCGGCGATTCCAATTTTTTTTTTTTTTTTTAAATAAAATTTCATTCCTGTCCACCACTAAAAAGCGAACGTGTGGATATTGCAACAGCACATTTCAGTTCAACAACCTAGATAGGTAGCAGGTAGCACACACATACATTTGGCGGTACATGCACGCACACAAGTGCATTGATTCCGACTAGGTTTATGATTTAGGAAATTTTTAGGACATTTTCAAATTAATGCTATTATTTTATTTTATATTTTTCAACAATAATATTTAAAATGCACTTTTGGTTTGATATCTAGATCTTAATTTTAAATTTTGGCTGGTGATTGAAAACTAACCCTGTATTTACAAGCTTTTGTCCAAGCTTTTCAAGTTATCAAACGGACTTGTAACAGCTGTATGAAGTAATTTACCAATATGATATTCTTAAGGGGAAGCGCTAGGGCAGTCCGCGAAATTCAAATTTTATTAAGTTTTTTCTATTTTATGAAAAAGTCATTCAATTGGATTAAAGGAACTAAGAGGGTTGTATTGATGATTTAATTTTAATTGTTAAAATTCTGTAAATATATACGTAAGTATTACGGCCGCGAATCATATTTTGTTCGACAAACAGCCTGAGAATGACCGGTAAATTGCAAAAACCGTAAGAATATTTGAATTTCACCTTAAAGACTTTAGTCAAAACCTAAGCACCATAAGTATACCCTGTACCATTCAAAACCACCCCTACATGGTTTAAAAACCCCACGACACATACGTCCTCGTCAAATCGCCTCTCGCGACAGGAAGTGACACAATCGCATGACATTGACAGCTGAGACTCGCTTCCGGTGGAGTGTCTATAATATTTGCAACTGACAGCTTTGTGATCAAATCCTATTTATTGACTCTTTCGAGTGAAGTTTTAGCTGTATGTGAGGGACGTGTGTTTACAGTTTTGAATTTGCATTTTGCTTTTATGACGGTTTTTGGATGTATTTTTAGAGCATACAACATAGGACAGGGTGTAAACAGACCCTTCACGAAGCTTTCAACCAAGCATTCTGTACCTACATCAAACTAAGTAACTCTATGCAAACATTATTGCTGGGAAACGACTTTTTTTGGGGTGAAAAATCACGTTTTACGGTAAAACTCAATGTAACGCACTCAAAACATTGTGCTTATGGACGCATTTTATATTAAATGGGTTATGGAGGTATTTAAAGTAACTTTATGACCTTAAAAACTAGTATTTGAAAAAAAACTTGGAACAAGTTGGAACTTTGACCTCCAATATCTCCGTAATTAGTAGGTTCCTTAGATGGTCAAAACAAAAAAAAAATGGCAATGACGGGGAGAACAAGTGCCTTTCGGCTTCGTTAAGGGTATATTTACACCCTATATATATAAGCGGCCCTACTGTAACAAACTGATGACGTCATCAGTGACGTGGTTAGTGGCCAACAATACCCATAAAACCCTAAAATCATGAAGAGTTACTTCATGATTTTAGGGTTTCTGAACAGTGAGCTTGTCTTATGAGCTTGCTGTATTTATAACTTACTAGTTATAGTTATGTATACGTATTTATAACTTACTAGGTATAGTTTATAGCTTAGCTTGCTCTTATAACTTACTAGTTATAAGAGCAAGCTAAGCTTTTTGGCTTACCAACTACGTCATACATATAAATAATCACTTTTGTAGGCTCTTTTAATACTGAAACCCATCAAAATCAGACCTTCAGTTAAATATTTTCTCCCCATGAAACACCTGTTTCTTCAACATCGAAGTTTCTACAGCCGCTTGAATATTTGCTTCCGATGGGTTTCACATACTTCTTAATATCCATCCCTCATTTTGTATACTTGAGGCCGGACTGAGTTACTTTCAATCAACCAATAAACGCCTACATACAGATCCCAGACATACTAAGACATTAGTTTATTCTATTCCCTGTGAAAAACGGGCGACATAATTACAATACTCCATGTTATGTCCGCGAAAAAAGACAAATAATGACATCTGTCATTCAGTCCATGACCACAGAATGATTACCATCACGACTCATTATCCCAGATTACGGGAGCGAGCAGTATCCACTAATCACATGTTACAGGAACCCATCAGTCACCGTCCACCGGCCATCACTCACGGGCAACTCAGTGGCAACTTCCCTGTTGCAGTCCGACCACTTTTATCACGACGGAACAGGGTTGGAAATGCCGTAAATAAAATGTACCATCAATTTTTTAGATGCAAAAGACTTGAGCCCTAATTGTGAAGTTGCGATACGTGTTCACAGGTCTACGTAGTCTGGACATTGCGTCAGTATGTCACACTACATTATCGGAGTTTCTTAATTGAAGATAATAAGGGAGGACATGTGTCTTTGTCGCGTTTTTATGGCGTGTGAGAGAGGGATGTTGTTTTTTCCGACTTTTGACTATTAATTTTGGTATTTTTTGTTTGTACGATTCGAGGGTCGTCGGGCTTATTGTTCCTGTTGGAATGAAATTTTCATTGGGACTCATTTCATTATGCCTGATCAGGGGTATTAAAAGGAGAGGGACGATAGGTCTTTCAATATTCAATCAGACTGGTATTATTTTAGCAGAAGGGATGATCTGTGTTTTTTTTATGTCTGAGTTTGTTGAAATCTTTCTTTAAACGATTTGATGTATGGAATTTGACTGAAGGTTCACACTTGCACTAACTGTACATTTTGAAGTCCTAATAAACCATTTCAATATATTTTTGACTTTTCCAGTAACGTGATCGCTTTATATGTCCACTTGTCACAAAAAATATTTTTGGGGTAATAGTATTATAATTATAGTATTCAAATACTATTGCTAACCTTATCCATAAACGAGAAAGTAGTTTAGTTCAGATTTAACTGCTAAAACAATTCAGCATTTATCTATTCTACAATGAAAACACCCATTTTAATCATGTCCACTACGTACAATTTAAAACACAACACAAAGTAAGTACAGTCAGCATAAGACACTACTTTATAAATCGTTGTGCCGAGATGTGCCCACCTGCATCGTGGGGCGATATCAATCCATCTGTGCCCCCGACGTGGGGTGGACGGACGCCCCGTCCGTCTTTGAGGGGTATTTAATTTTGTGCAAATGACGGCTTGTCCACGTTGTCGCGTCATGCCGTCCACTCACTTTTATTTGGTTTTAGTTTTACTGAGTGATGTGATGAAAAAGAATTGTTAAAATTTTGGGTATTAAAGGCTCTTTCAGTTTCAGGTAGTCCAATTACAAGTAATTTGTATTTGGATGAAGATTTCTTGTCAAAATATGAATATACTTTCAGAACTGGAAAACATTTATAAAAGTTGATTGGAAACACTTGCTGAGGTAAATGAGATTGAAAAAGAAAACGATAAAATATGTAATAAGTTGAGACACTTCTAGCATAATATATTTTAATCAAACTCTATAATCAAAAATCTTTCCCTCAAAATTTTCCACTTGACTTCAATCAAGCAGAAAACTCAAACTCCAAAGTATCTAATCACGAAAAAGGTTCCCAGTAATGAATCGAAAAGAAAACCTTCCTTCAATTCTTCATTTCAGAAGTCGCAAAACTCTCCAATAGAAAATTAATAGTAGTTATATTTCTAAAAACATACATTCGTACAAAAGATGCCTCGACTTGTGCGCTCCTCAGTGCATAACCCCCTTATTATCCGGGGTGGGTCAATATGCACCCCCGGGGTGGTGGGTGACGTGGGCGGGGGGTGAAGGGGTGGCTCTCCGTGTCACGTCACTGTCTCAGGATCGCCATCACGCCGGGCCGGCGTCTCGTTTGCGTCCATCGCCGTACTTTTCAACTTGAAGTGTAGCGAAATAGAAATGTTTTTAGCTGTCTAATGGCGCGTGCTTGGCAGGTTTTGATGCGGTTTTATTATTTTGTTCAGAGCTGTAATTACAAAAGAAGTGCAGTAGTTTTTCTACTTAGTTGAACATGTAATTGATCTGGGGCATATGAAATCAGGGTATATTTACTTGAAAAACCTTTACATAAATCGAAGTAAAGGTAGTGTGCTGTAAGAACTACGTGGAATTATGATTTGAAATAAACTGAAAAACTTATTATGAACAAATTAATTATCTGAGATATCTATTTCATTATCCTTTGTCTGCATTGTCTTTTGTGCACGTCCTGCATTCAGGAACTCGCAATATATCCAGGAATTTCTCAAAGGTTTGATTCGCAAAACTATCATTGTACTTTGTATTATGTACATAATTATTAATAATTAATTTTAAAAATGCATTATTCAGTAGCACAACAAAGGCAAACAAACAATAAGAGTCGAAAACAAAAAGAAATACAGCCCCATTCCGAAGCGCACAAACATAATTCCCCATTTAATTCAAAACTATAACAGTACTTTATATTTTTTATTTCCCGTATGCTATCGCTTCTTACGTCTGCTCGGTGCAGCAATATCAATCCATCTGGCGGGAGAAACGGGTGGGGGGGGCGCAGAACGAGGTGGTGGGGGTGTCACGTCACTGTCTTAAATGACTGTCACGGGTGTACTCTAGCCCGTCCTCTGAAGAACGGTGGATGGACGGGTTTACAATGCCATCCTCGGAATATTGCGCCGTGTTATGTTCTTATGGTGCAGTTTTAATGGCGATGTAGGTCAGGATTTATGAATCTTATGTTGGTAGAAGTTTGAAACAAAGTTTCTGGAAGGATAAACTGTGAAAATCTTGACAGATAAATATTTTATCTTTTCTAAAATATTCGGATTAGCTGTCCAAAATGTGACATTCGAGTAAGCAACTACGCGCCACAACGTTGATGTGACGTTAAGTTTGTGTGATGTTGAACAATGCCACATGCTTCGACAGTGACCACACAGTGACACCCACCACCACACCACTCAGACACCATACAGTGATACAGTGTCTGTAACAAGTTTGCAATCGTCATTCGAAACCAATCCCAAGTCCACATCTATACCAGCATCACCAGTCAAAACATCATCAAGAATCGCATACAAACTCTTCAACTGTCAGCTTCAACATCTTCCCAAGAAAACAGAGAGGCGCCATCAAAGCGTGCTTCAAGAAATCACTGCTCGACAGTTGATAGTTTCAGCGCCTGAAGTTAAAACAACCGTCGGGCACACGCTTGCATTATCAACTTGCATCGAGATGACGCGAGCATCCCTGTCGCAGCCACGTCCCCAAGTTTACTCGCCTCCGCTGGAAATTTCACTCCAGACTTGCTTTCGTGGCCCAAGTCATGGGTGTAGGAGATTTTCGGGGCAAGGTTGCCCAAATTACCACGCAAAATGTTCTCCTTTGCTCATTGTAATCTTTACTAACTTATTAATTATTGATGAGCTCGTAGCTAAATAATAACAGCCGCTTGGGTCTATCTTTAGGTTAAGTCGTGCTTGCCTAGGTTGGTGTCTGTGGATGGGTGACTACCCTTACATATCAAGTTTCCTCCGTGCCTCGGAAAGCACGTTAAGCTGTTAGTCCCGGCTGTCATTTGTAGATCTTTGACAGTCGTTACAGGTAGTCAGTGGCCCAAAAAGTCTGACAACCAGTCTTACCAAGGGGTATCGTATTACCCAGTACTAACTCGCTTGTGGAGGTCAGATAGGCAGTCGCTCTATGTAAAATACTGGTATTCAGCTGCATCCGGTTAGACTGGAAACCGACCCCAACACAGTTGGGAAAAAGCTAGGCAGATGACTAACTTCTTCGTTATGGGTTCGTCGCATGGATCCAGTGTTGTCTTTCTCTTCAAACTTGTGTTATTTACTTACTCTGAATGTCATCAATCACTAACAATACTTTTTTGCCTGCATTTCTTGTCACTAACAAATCATCTCGTTCATGCTACCTTCCTTAACGTATTGGTTCGAAAATGATATTTTCTGTGTCACTTGCACCACACAACATCTAGTCAGTGGTGTCACGTCAGAACAAGACTGTCACGCCCGACAAGGACACCGACTCAACTGTTCCAAGACACTTCTTTACTGTATCTGTGCCTTCAGTTTGAAGCATTACTCCTTTACTAGTTATGACTATCTCGTCTTTTACAGCACGCCACAAGGACTCAGTGCTACTGTCACGCTGCGCCCTGGTGACGTTTCTAGATAGTTCTTAAAACAGTTCACTCGATTGTGGCTGCTTGTATATCGTCAGGTCTTTACACTATCTGGAGCTACTGCGGAATATACGACCATCCATTTGTTTACATTGCATGAAACCTTGACTTCATTAATTTCACTCAGTTCTCAGTCGTTATATAAATATTGGTAGTATTGGTCTACTAGGCGACTCGAATGGCGCAGCGGTAGTGAGGGTTCCTTACGTTGTTAGGGTTCGAATCCCGGTAAGAGCAAATGTTTGTGTGATGAGCATGGACATTTGTTTCCGAGTCATGGATGTTTATATGTATGATAAGTATGTATTAACAAACAAAAAGTATCTATGTATATCAACTATCTGGTGTGCACGACACAAGCCTCGTTGCTTAGTGTGGCACTAGATGGCGCTGTGTGTAATGTCCAGCGATATTTATTATTATTATTTCATGCAAGAGCTTTAATGCATGTTCAGCAATCATTAGCTAAGTGTTGCTAGACATGGCGTGCTTTTTCACTTTCTCAGAACAACATCTTCATTCATTTGTTTCATACTCGAAGTTTACACCACTGGTTCACAGTATGACGTTTGGCATGTATATTTGTATATAAAGAAATAAATATATATATAAAATATAAATATATATATAAAGAGTGTAAAACACCTTTTCACGAAGCCGAAAGGCACTTATTCTCCTCGTCATTGCGATCATTTTTTTGTTCTACACCATACCTGGGAACCTTCTAGTTACGGAGATATTGGGGTTCAAAGTTCCAACTTTTTGGCAACTTTTTTTTAAATACAAGTTTTCAATGTAAGATTTTTACTTTAAACACCTCCACGACCCGGTACTATTCAATCCATCCATCAGCACAATGTTTTGAGTGTGCTACATTGAGTTCTACCACAAAAAAAAAGTCGTTTCCCAGCAAAAATGTTTGCGTAAAGTTACTTAGTTTGATGTTCAGAATGCTTGGTTGACGGCTTCGTGATGAGGTGGTTTACACCCTGTATATTTTAATTCTATATCCTCATCATCATTTGCAGCCTCCGTTCACCCACAGCTGAGTATAAACCTCCTCCTTTTAAGTCATGCCTGCATGAGTCACGAGTCTCAACCAGGACTTATCCGCGATCTTCAGAACATTCTTGCTACATTGTTCTCACATAATATACCATCTCAACATGAATGATGTAACCAAGATTTTATTTTATTTTATTTTATTATTTTCGGAAAACTTACAGCTAGGCAAACACAATACTTTAGTTTATAAAATTAATATGGCCAATTACAAGTTCTCACAGATATACAGAGTACGTAATAGTTAAATAAAACAGAAATAATTCAACCAGAAGACAGTGGCAAGGATTAGTAGATACACACATTAAAGATTAAAGAATAAGGGAAAAAAGAACACAAATTAACATGAATCAATGATTAAGGGTTGTCGAAGAAGTGGTTGCATAAGGTCTTTTTAACAATAACAACATACAACAATAAAAACACTACAACATGTAACAATATTCTGATTTAAAAGAGTGTCCATGGAGTTTCTTGCCCGTTCTTCTCCATAGAGATCTACGCTAGGGAATGGGCAACTACAGTACTTTCACAGTTTTTATGTCTTGTGACTGGGACTGTAGCTACATTTAATTTTCATCTTTGTTTCGACAATTCAAAAGTGCCTGTAACTGGCTTACTTGAAATAAATGCTTTGATTTTGATTTTTTTTTGATTTTATCATTCAACCCCGCTATGGGTCAGCCAAGACTTCTTCTACCGTCTCCCGGCAGTCATTCAATGAGGGCTCTACTTCATCTCCCTTCACTGCGACATCAAACATTTTTATTTCATTAAAATATTTGGATTAAAATCAGTCGTACCTCTTATTACTCGGCCCACACTGGACCGTCACGTCAGTGCTCAGAACTGTCTATCTGACAGCCGTGACTGAATTGTTCAGAGCTGTCTTACTGACGAGCCCCGTCTTAGTTTGTTATGGTGCTACTGATCGGTGGATGCGATCGCAGATGATGAGCTCACGGAGAATAAGCTTTTGTTGTGAAAATGTAAATGCAGGAGAAAAACTGTTTCTACTAAGAATACATAGTTAGACCGAAGTAACAGTCTATAAAGGAATTATTTAAGGAGTAAGCAATGACTGGGCTGAATAGAATGGAAAGGCTGCAGGTGAGAAATTATTGATGTCTTACATTTAATTACGAGTTTAATCCAAAACAAAACTTCGAAAGAAAGAAAGAAAGAAAAAATATTTATTTGACGTCAGTCAATAAAGCACGACACACACAGTAATATAAAAAAAAGATACAAAATAGGGAGGAAAACAAACAAAAAAAAAATAATAAAAACAAGTACCTACCATATAACAGATAAATCCAAGCTATTGCACATACAAAACACAGAATGAAAGAAACATACTTACATTATAAAATGGTAAAAATATTAAATAAAATACTTTAAAATAACAAGAAAAAGTTATCTTTCATGCATCATTTCATGATATGTGGCATTTCAACCCGCATCGGGCCCGGGTGGTGGACTACAGCATATCCCTCACGTTGTTTTTCTCCTATATCTCATACTTTCGGCTACTTCATTAATTTGTATTGTTAATACGCAAGACGAATATTAATTAATACCATTCAAACAAACCCGTGCACCGAAAAGCTACTTGATTACGAAACGTCACATCAAATGAGTGAGCCGTTTCAACCAATCATTCGTTTTCATAATTATGATAAAACGCGAGCGCCAGACACAAAGTTTGCTCTATAAAGAGCGGAAAAATTGAATATTTACGAGAATTCCGTCAGTTTGATGAGTACTATATTCATTCGGGTTATTGACATTACGTCTGTCTCTCTGATGAATTATTTAATGAAAATATTGATATAAATAACAAAAACGATTTGTTTGGATATTGATTGTTTAATATTGTGCAATATTGGCTTAGTTGATGAGTCATAGGCTAGATCTGTGTCAATCTTAATCTTGTATAAGGAAAGCTTAATCGAATATAGTGTGATACAAGTTTGATATCCGGTCGATCCAGTTTGAATAACCTTTGAATGAAGTTTTAATACTTTTTTAGTATGACCAGCTTTTTCCTTGAAGTTATATGCATGAATATGAATACCAGGTACTTTTTCACTAGTTGCCGCTTTTTTCTACATCCTGTTTAAGACCAACACACAATAACATCACGCCTGATTTTCCCGAAGCGCTAGGCAGAGGTGAACCTACACTTATATTTTGCCAGTTATATTAAAACCAGTGAAATAGGGGGCGAGTCTATTGCCATCAACCGATCTCATATCGTGCTCAAAATCTTAGTCTCCAAGATGGAAGCTGATGAGATAACCCTAAAACTCACACACAAACTTTTCCACAAATTACCAAACACCACGTTAATTTCCCAACACAAAAACTGTATCTAGCAGTCGCATTGTATTTATAAGCTGCATTTCACATGACGGCACTGCAGTCTGTAAGTGACAAGTTGTCACATCACCGCCGCAGACGGCACTCGCAAGAAATTCAACTCGCTACTGTAAACAATTTTCACAAAGACCCAACCCTGTTCTACGGGGTGGTCCAAACGACCTGTGTTTTAATTCGGGTTTTGATTAGTTTTTGGCGTTAGTTTTAGTTTATTGACTTGGAGGTGTTACAGAATTTATTATATGATTTGTATTTTGTAAATTTATTGTATGCACTTATAAATAACACTTCCAGACTTAAAAAATAAATTATGTTTTAAAACTGGATGAGAACAGTGTTTCTTGTCCGTTAGTTGTTTTATGCTTGGCAGCAAAGTGATAATTAATGAATATACGTTCAGATAGCCATTTTTATGATCAGCACTATCTATCTATTAACCTAGCTTGTAGTAATAATATCTTTGCTAAAGAAGGTAAGAATGAAGTGGACGCTCTATAAAAAAACTCGAATACAAGCAAAACTAAATAACTACAGGAATTTTAAACGCCAATACAAAAAGCCAACAGCAAAATTCACAATACCCCATCACACATGAAACTGCCAACATTAGAAAGAGAACTAAACAATTAACCCCATCCTACCGAGTCCGCACAAAGACGCATCAAAGAAAGTCCTCACGTATGCACTTGATCGGGCGCTGCACTAACGTGACGCCGTCCATCGATTGTTGAGGGGCGTTCGTGGGGAGGGGGTGGAAAGGGGAGAAGAAAGCTTTAAAAACACAGAGAGCCAGCGGCGTCTCAGCGACGACCCAATACGTCCCCGACCGGCCGTCGATTACGGGGACGTAGCTGCATACGCCGCCGGAGGGTTAGCAAATGTAATGGGGATTTTTGAGCTAAATTTTAGATGTTGCTGTGATGTTTGTGCTGATGAAAATTTTTTTGCTCTTATATGAGATGGGGGAAAGATCAATGAGAGTATTAATTAAAAGATATGCGAAAAAAAGAAGAAGAAAATAGACGTAACAATATGTGAATTGAAGTTGATGCAGAGACTGTTTGAAACAGGATGACAATTGTTATAATTTTTCCAATAAGTATTTCATTTTTGGGCTAACTGAAACATATGTCAAGAATTATTTATTGGATATTGAACAATTATATCGCTTATCTACTCCCTACCAAAAAAACTTCACTCACAATAATTACAGAAATATAAAACCCTTCTACACGATTCAGACAAACATTTAGATTGTTGTGCTAGCTGTACAGGCTGGGCGTACGGAAACACACGATCGTCAGTAATACAACATTCGTTATTTTTCGCCACCTTCTGCTGCCGTATTGATTAGTGCTCATTGGCGCCGGTGTAGCATGCAGGTGCTTCATGTTAACTTATATGCGACTAGTACCTACGGACTTTTTAAATATTACCTTATGTTGCGGGAATTAGAGGATTGGATTGGGATTCACAATTTTTTGGAATGGTTAAAAAACAGATTGTCTTGCAGTACCGTGCCACTACCGTTCATGAAGTTTAAATAAATAATTTATTAATTTAATTTATTTTTAATTCTATCTCTTCTCGGTAAAAAAACTACTAAAATAAAAAGGAAAACACCTTCATTAGGTAAATAGTGATATGGAAGAACGTCACTGGATTTTTCTAAAGAAACAGCTAGTTCTAAGAACTGGTGAGCTGATCTAACACGTGGTTTCAGAAACAACGACCGACAAAGCTATTAATGAGTGCTTTTCCTCTTAGGGCCATTTTCTATAACCTAGACCAACATGTATCGGTAGGTTGCTATCTCTGTCTGTTTGATATTTTGTTAACTGACCGATAGAAACATAACGTCACAGAAAAGCTTTCTTTGATTTCTCTACGAATAAAGTGACAGATAGGTGACACGGATAAGATCTAACTAGGACTAACTTTGTTTATAGAAACAGCGATAGCTACGAGGGTAGGCATATTAACTGACAGTTTAAAGTAAGTAAGTTATAGAAAACGGTCTGGTCACCAATCTTAGTCACCATTTTTAGTATACTGATACTCTACGACTCTATCTGCCTAGTCAACTATGTTGGGGTAGGCTTCCAGTCTGCATGCAGCCCAGCTGCAAGCCGAACTGGCACTGGTGGTGGTGATACTGGTTTCCAGGATACTAGTAGTTTATATGGAGCGACTGCCTATCTGACCCCCACAACCCAGTTAGTACTGGGTAATACAATACCCAACATTAGACAGAGAACTGACTGCAGAGCATGAGGTCCTGGGTTCGATTCCCGGGTCGGGCAAAGTATTCTTGGGTTTTTCCATCAGGAATATTTCTGTTGATAAAAAAAAAAAAACAAAAAAAAAAACATGCAATCCAAATAAGCTCAACCTCTATTACAAGGGACTTAAACATAACTGGCGAAATTTGGGGTTAATATTAGGTACTTAACTTTGCCTAACCGTTCGGAGATTACAGGCGTGATGATATTTTTCTGTGTATGTTACGATGTCCACTGGTAAGACTGGTAGTCAGGCTATCTGACTACTGATACTAATATTAAATCATAATTCTGCCTACCGCAGTCCACTGCTGGAGATAGGCTTCTCCCAAGCTGCGCCCTGCACCCTGTCCACAGCTTTTGGAACCCAGTCTGACCCAGCCACTTTTTTAATTTAAGGTCACCGTGCTGCGGGACATCCCACACTACTGCGACTCCAGAAAATCATAATTAATCACAAAAAATAAAACGTTATTAACAAAATATAAACTCCTACGGCTTCGACTGCGGCGTTTGACGTGTATACTTTCTATGAAACTAAGTTTAATTCAAAAAGTTCACTGCGTCGCTAATTTCGTGTGACGGCCAAGACTAGTTCAGTTGTGACCTGCTGTCGGGTGTAAACGGGTAATACTTACAGTATTTAAAAAAATAATGAACTTAGGAAAGTAACTTCTTAGTTTATTTTACCAAAGCAGTAAAATGATAGTCCTAGACTGAATGGTTAATCATATTTTGTTGTCATTAAGTAGTAAGGCTGGCGTTGGAAAGCCTCCCACTATGACTAGGTGGACCGATGACCTGGTGAAGGTCCAGTCAATGTGGCGACACTTGGGGGAGGCCTATGCCCAGCAGTGGACGTCTTTCGGCTGAAGTGATGATGAAGCAGAGAAAGGAGTTCAACTCATCATTCACTTTGCAAGACTCTTGTGAAGTATCGACTTTCCTTGCGAAGGATGCCAGGTGCCACAGCATTGCCATCATCGTTCACGCACTTATGTGCAAAGGCAATTGCCCATTTTTGGCCAAGAAACGATCACGAAAAGATTTGTGTTAAAAAACACATGATAATTAGATATGAATTATCAATACATACACTTTAACTTAAAAGTGAGCTATATTTTAACGTAATTAATAAGTTTGAAATGTTTATGCTATAGGATCAACAAAACACCGGCACGGAAGTGTTGCCATTTTAAAATAAGAAACCAATCGATTATCGATACGTTTTATTAGTTAAGTGACAGTAATCGACATAAAGACAACTTCTTTGTAAAGAGTTCTCTTTTGACCCATTTTCCGTCAAAGCCTATTCTGTACGCACTCGGCTGAATGCAAACTTTTTTAAAAGCGTGTATTTTTTTTCCCATGTCAACAATGCCTAACCTAATGTGTGTGTGTGTGTGTGTGTGTGTGTATTTAGCGCTTAATGCTTATTTTTTATACCTTTTATTTATTTGTTTTTATTTTCGTGCTTGCTATTTTGTGATTCCAAGGTTTCTACTACCATCTCTGTGTCTACTCGTGAGAACCTGTCATTGGCTCTGTGTCGCTTATACAATTGTTAGTCATTTATTTTAGCTGTTGGTTCTCCTTTAATAAATAAATAAATAAAAACAGACTTTGTTTCTGACATATTATGAAAAATTGTATGATGTCTTTATACATTATTATAAGCTAAAGAATATTGTCATCAAGTGAAATCAAATTTAAATTACTATCGATCAAAATCAATTAGGTATCGATTTTTGTTTAATTGCACTGGCAACCGCTCCCTGATTTTAACAAGTCATAGTTTATGGTTGTCAAACAAATTACAAACGTCACGTAAACCATAGATAATACAACGTAAACTCTCGACTCGTTTGTTGTCTCGTTTGTATTGTTGTTATTCTGGTTTTTACATAAAACCAATGAATTGACATTAAAATGGACTCCTCGATTCTTCCAACCTTAACGCCTTTGGCGTGAATACGGATTCTGCTTCTGCTTCATCCGAAACTCCTCACATAGACCCGGTAACAAGCTATGATGATACTTTTCACTATGAGATCCGAAGTTTTATGTTACCAATTCTTTTATTTTTTTTTATTTTTGACATCATTATGTAATCGTCAAAAATAAAAAAAAATAAAAGATATTGTAAAATTGGTAGGAAATTGGTTGGATTGCTTGGTGAATTGGTAGGAAATGCCTAAAGTGTGCACCCATGGCCAAAGTCACTATGAAACTTGGGCATGTCCCTTTCGGCATAAAACGTCCTCCTTTGTGGTCATGAAATGTAGCATCCATTATTAATTCATTAATTGATCACTCGGTGAGTCCAGGCATACATTAAAATCACCAATCAATCAGCCCATTGCTAAATAAAATAGCGCAATTTCGGTAGGTTTCGCACTCCTTCAACCAGTACCGTTTACAGAAAAGCTTATGTACATTCATCTATACATTGTCATTCACACTGAAAACTGGTTTCTATTTCTTTTGAGTTCCCAATATTTCAGCAGTGGTTACTTGGTAAATATGCCGTTTTTAGAGTTAATGAAATTATTAGTGATCATGTCAGTTTAAAAACATAAAGGGTGTAAAAAGACCCTTAACGAAGCCGAAAGCCACGTGTTCTCCCCGTCATTGTGATTATTTTTTGTTCTAGATCTGGGAACCTTCTAGCTACAGAGATATTGAGGGTCAAAGTTCCAACTTTTTCACATGTTTTTTTTTTTACTACATGGTTTTAATGTGCGTTACATTGAGTTCTATCGTAAAACGTGATATTTCACCCAAAACAAAAAGCGTTTTCCAGAAATAATTTTTGCGTAAAGTTACTTAGTTTGATGTACATCAAACTAAGTAACTCTACGCAAAAAATATTAACATACATACATTACATAATGCTTGGTTGACGGCTTCGTGAAGGGTCCGTTTACACCCTGTACATTGTATACATTTTTCACTTTTCCATCAACACTGACGTTGGACGGACTTTAAGGTCGCATTACACTATGTGTGTCCCTGACTATATTATCACAAACTACATGACTTCTTGTTCCCTACAGCTCTTCGCTTACAGTGAAGCCCGTCCTCCTCGTTATCGTGTTAAATCACTTGTTTTTACGTCCCAAACTTAGATTCCCGTTGCATAAATAAAGTTTTTCGGTTTAAAGTTATCTGTCCTCTAATGTTTTGTACTGACGTTGTTATGACGGAAAGGTGCTTGTTTCAGACTATAAGCTTTGCCTGTGACTTCGTGTATGAAAAACTTCTGTTTACTGTGGACATTCTTACTTGAAAATGCAGTTTCTAGATCACGACCGAACGTAAGATCGTAACATAATCAATTTGCTTCGTCGTAGTGCTAAATCCAAGACTCTACAATAAATGCAGTCAGTCACGTGAATTTATATACCTATTGTATTTATACAATTGTACATTATTCCAGCCTTTGTCTAATGGTTCAGTTATGCACAAGCTGGCTATATCAGGCACAGTTACACCGGTCTCTGATAGACACATCAGTAAAGTATCACGCATTTTTGAATTTGTTACCACATTGCCATTGTAAAATAGTGCTAAGTTGTTTGAAAATAAACAACTACACTAAAATTTCGCCAGTTATGTTTAAGTTCCGTGTAATAAGGAGCGAGCCTATTGCCATCAACCGCCATCAAATTCAGACTCCCTGGGTGGTACTGAGAAATTCCACAATCTAATAACGCTTTGCCCGACCCGGGAATCGAAACCAGGACATAAACTACTGGGTTTTTAATATTTTTCCTAGAATTAACTTAGCAAGTATCTTTCCCACAATTAGCTTAGAAATAAGTTAATTTTCAGTTCCAAACATGAATTTACAAGTTTAAGGAACATGATTAGTTCATTAAAAAGTGCATGAACAGTGTATGAAGTATTAATAAGCTGCTAGTTCGTGTCGCGACTGTTTCTTTAGGTTCGACAGTTGGGCGGCAGTCAGGGCGGGCGGGTGGTTCAAGTCACAACTTGAAGCGGGTTACACAGTGTCCAATTAATAACGGTCTTTTACATTGTTAAAAATGTATTATGTTACTTTTAAAACCAGTGTTACTTGATTAAAATTTTTCACTTTGGCAAGTGCAAGTATGTTGACATATTTATAAGTTCCTCAATAAAGTAAAACTAAAGTCTTCAGAAGAAAAGTTGTTTTCTTAAAAAAAAAATCTTTACTTTTAGTATAAATGGCGGCAGTTTCAAATGCAATACCATTAGTAACTCGTTAAGTTCAACGGTTTTTACGTAAAAATGCGGAAAACTCGCCCACATATATACATTGACTCGTTTACTTTACGTTCTCTATAGCGTGGGATGACAAGAGTCCGAACCACAATTTCTCCAATAGCCTAATTAGCATTGAAAACTAATTAATTAACAGAACGTCACGAAATATGTAAAGAGAAATGCCTATAAATATTCCTAACTGTGTACATAACAAATGGATTTGAATCTCCAATTCATTTTCATAAAATCAACATTAACCTCGATTTGGATCAAAAATATCAATATTTTGTTATAAACATATCAACGTAATTATAAAACTGACGTTATTTATAGATTTAAGTAAATAATTAATTAATTTTCTGTGTTATTGCTACTAGTTTTAGTTTATGTAAATGAGTAATTAATGAGTTTTGTTATTAATATTCAAAGTTGTAGCAAAACTTTTGGGCCTGTTTTAGGTGGAAAATGGCATATATAAGTAATTAAAATTACATGTTGATGGTTTTTTCAATACTTTAATCTGCAACACACATTTTAAAAAACACTTAAAATTGTTAGTTATATGAAATTTAAAGTGATTGACATCCTCAAATACCAATTTATGTGTTATTCCCACGTGAAATTTTGAAAAGCAAAATATATCTTAATCGTAAAAAATCCCAGGAAGACATCAGCAGAAGTTTAACGGCCCATCACATTTATTGGTACTCATAACTCTAGTAATTTACGTTATATTCTAAAATATCATATTAATAAAACTTTTAATATCATTTTATATTTAATCTGATCTAAGAATAGTTTTAATGCTTGGCAATATGGCGCCTCAGACTGATTTAGAACAGTAGTCCGATAATAAATAACTTTTCCACTCAAAAATCTTAAATCATGATAATAAAACATGTTTTGGGTGTCATAAATAGAAGAATAACGTTAAGGAATAATTAATTTTGTGATGAGCTTATTTTTAATTTCTATAATATTGTGCAATTATGTCTTTTAAATTATGGATGGGTGCCCATCCGTAATTTCCTCCGTGCTACGGGAAGAACTCCTCCGGCTGATATTTGTTGATACTTTACAGTTATTACGGCCTGGTGTATGTGGTATACGTCTTACCAAGGGGTATCGTATCACCCATTACTAGGGTCTGCAGGTCAGATAAGTAGTTGTTCCATTAGTCTAGTATTCAGCTGCATCCGGTTAGTTTCGAAGCCTACGTACAACGTAGGTACAACGTATTTGGGAAAAGGCTAGGCTCAGGAAATATATCCTCTCTTCTGTTCTTGAGTTGATCGTTACAATAACCGCTATCGCTTATGCCTCGAATCCTGTCAAAGTCCGCGTTTTAAATCACCAACTTTTCGCTGTTTTAATTAACTAGACGTCACAGTTACAAAGCTGTTGATTTGTTGGTGAACGAATGCGCCTGGGCGGCATCGCTCGGGCGAGATCGTGAGCCATCGGGCGCTTTCGCGAAATGCTTTGAAACGGAACTTGTAGAAGGGTGATGGAGGTGTTTTCTTCTTTCAAAAAGTCTGTCTCAGTTTATCTAAATTCTAGATAACTCAATCACGATGATCACAAGCCCTTTCAGTAATAATTATAGGTTTTTATAACGGTAAAGGAAAACACCGTGAAGAGAAAGAGAAGCCTGTCCAACAATGCATGAAGGCAAATCGAAGACTTGCCAAATTCAACAACACGCGTGGTGTTTATTGGCACATTCCTTCTAAGAGAGGTGGCCTGTGTCCCAACAGTGGAAAAGTCATAAGCTGACAATGCCTGCCTATAACTTATCCAACAGGTCTTTCCAACTTTATGATATTCTCTGATTATGATAGGAATACCTATTAGAATCATCTTTAAAAAACTCCTTAGTCGCTTCAAACAGTATACATAGCCAACTTCCACCACGAAGCATAAAAAACGAAAATAACATTTTACAACTAAAATTCTTAATTACTGTCGTCACCGAACTGCATAATATAAGTTTGCAAACTTCCCGTCAGGGCTGTAGCGTGCTTACTAGCATTGAACTAAATTAACATTGGCTACGAGTCAAAAGCGAATGAGTTAGAACAAGTTGCAAACAAAAAAATAAGTATTTGAACATGTTTACAGTGATTTGTGTCGAACGAGACGGTTTCTGATTACGTTTGTCGGTGGAAGTTTTGATGGTGTTTTAGGTTATGTTTTCTGTACCTAAGTATAGCAAAAAATAGGTTGTAAATGAATGTTCTTATCATTTCTAGCTAAGCTGGGTGATTTTCCATCTAAGAATTGGTTTACCTAACAAATATTAAATCAGCCTAAAATATTCTACTTGTACACCTTATAAGTATAATATTAAAGCGATCCTTGATGTAGTAGAAGTAGTAGTGAAGTATAAGAATTGACATACCTGAGAATAACAATAAATGAATTTGAATCTACATCTAAACTGACGACCAATCAAAATCAGTTTTTCGATATTTTTAACCGTAACTTGAGACCGGGAACCTACAATTCCAATTGAAATGAATGCTTCATAAAATCGCTTAATTAACACGTACTCGTATCAATTTTAAACTCTCTGTCAACCCCACAAATTTCGTCAGAAAAAACGTGTGAGCAACTTTTTAAATGCTCATTCAAAAGTCGTAATGGAAGTCAGTCCTAAAATTAAAAGATACACCAATACTGTTTCAGAGTCCAGATAATAGCCCGAACAGACTTGCCTGCCACTTAAAAACGACAGTTCGGACAGACCGACAGTTTTTTTTTGCGTCGCAAGAACTAACGACGCGACTTTTTTAACCCTTCCGATGCGGGTGACAGATCCGACGCGAACTACTTAGCGAATCAGTTAGGAGAATCACTTTTTTCGCTCAATAGTGTGCCGTGGTTAATTTGGGTTGGGACACTTTTATCGTGATTTCTAAGAATGATTTCGAGTGCAGTTTTGTTAAATGAATGTTGGACGGTTTTCTTTTTTTGAGACTGTGATTTTTAAATTTGTGGATAGATTTCGGTAATTCCGTTTTAAGCGTTGAATAATAAACCTGTGAACTTGTTTTTGAACAGCATAATGATGAATTTATGAAGAGAATCAGTTTTGTTATGATTCATAGAGCCTATACTCTACGTAAAACCTTCGTCACCAATATTATATTATTTTCCAAAACCAATTTCATTACACAAACTTCCTTATACTTAACAAACATGATATTCGCTAAAACTAACCAACTACACTTCCGCAAAAACATAATCTTATTAATATTAAACAAGCATCTAATAAGCCCCTAATTTCTCGCAACTAGCAGCAAAAACTCACACCACCGTCATGAATATAACATCACTTAATTAACACTTATAAAAACACAGTTTGACCCTTCCAAAAGTTCTAGCAACCAACAAAAATAAGTAAGTTACCAAAGACATAAACCGAAATTGGATTACAGCCGAAACGCGAACTCTCACCGCTGCTCCCTCATAAATATTTTAAAAAACCCAAACCCTGTGTGTCCGTATCAGTGATCTTTTAACCCCGAAAATGCCACGGCACACATTCCCGGGGCCCGGGACGATATTAGATGGGCAGGTAGGACCAATATTCGTTGAATCCCATCACTGTATTGCAAAAGAAATCAAATTAGAAATACAATAAGCGGGATAGTGGTCCGATTTACATAAGTATCCAAGCTATTTGGTCGGTTGATACGAGATTGCGGCCGGGTAACAATATTGCTTGTGTTTACAGCGTCTGTCTTGACTTCGGTACAGCGGCTGATGTGGATCGCGCCGATTTGTTTTTTTTTTCAATAGTATTTTGTGGCGCTGTTTTGAATAAAATGGTGTAATAACAAACGTTGTAAGTGCAGAAAGGGGTCCAATAAATGGGCACTATGTGATTTTTTATAAACGGAAATCAAAAGGTTCTACCTGTGTAGGTACGTTTTGACCCTTGCACTCTTGGTTTTGGTAATATATATTCGCTTAAAAACGTAATAAATTCAAGTAATCCCATAAATAATTTCTATTACCAACCTACACTTCCGCATCGACGAATAAAAAGGTTAATAAAAACAGTTCCTTGTCCATACCTAATTCGTAGAAATCATTTTTATATCCTGTAATAAAAATTTAAACGATATTTGAGTATTATTACGTGCCCGAAAAGGGTTATCCCAAATCCAGTGTCGTCTATCGGAGGGGTATCAAATACATGCAAATCCACAGGATTGGACGTTAAATAATACATAAATACAAAACGATGGTCGCGCAAGTAACTGGGCCCAATAAAAAGTTGTGAGTACGTAAAATAAAATTCGATCAGAAGAGGTCCGGAGGCGACGGGACGTGTTATAAAATTTCAGGTCGCCGTTGCAGGGTTAAGGTGACAGGGCTGTGCAGACGCGCTCTTGTAGCTGATTTTTCCGGAAAATTCTTTGCATGAAAGTGTTACTATTTATTATGACAAATTGGTTTTAGAAGTTAATGCCATTTATTACTGATAGTACAAGATGATTGTTAAGAATATTTTTTTAGTCATTTGTTTTTGCTGACAAAGAAAGCAAAGCAACATACCTTGCCATTAACACGAAACATGTTGGACGCGGACCTTCATTATTTATGAACTTATCGATACATGTCATACAAAGACTCATTAAAAAAGTAGCTGCACAAAAAAGAAAACAATTATAGTCTCAGAGCAGGAACCGCTCACCTTTTATCATATAACATACGTCAAGCATTTCCCAACGTCAGTTAATAAATCAAATAATCGCAATACATACAAACAAATCGGCCGTGTACTCAAGCCGCTATCTTTCAGAGCGGCATTCTTCCCGATATTAAATCCACTTCATTGTATAAGGAATTCCAATGGACTTCGTCCCCACTGGCTCTCTTCATCGAAACAGAGGGTTGACTGGCGAATTGTGGAGTAAACAGAAATCTATGTATCGAGAAGATTTATCTTTTTAATAAAATGTTCTGGAGTTGAAAGATTTAGATGATAGAGCTGGTCAAAGTATTTCTTTTAGTCAATTAAGCTAATTTTGTTTTTTTTTTTATTTTCGTTTCAGGTAAGTTCTTCTGAAATGTGAAGTAAAAATAGAGTGAGTGCTATGGCAAGAGCGACCAATACCTGCCATTGTAGTTAAATGTAAGTAAATATGTATTAAAAAGAGATTATTCATCAGATTATTTCAGATCAAATAAATCCATACAATTACTACTTACCACATACTATTACGCACAGTAAGCTACACAATTCATATTATCTACAGTGTTGACGATCTACCTGTCAATATGAAAATCCTTCCTTAATTTATAGTTAATGTAAAAATCTATAGTTCGTTCTAATTTTACAAATTATGCTAGACTTATATGTGAATGATGATCATGTTCATAATATGTTACAATGTTAGCATATATACTCGTAGGTAGTGATATATAAAATACTAGCGGACGTCACGCGGTTTCACCCGCGTAGTTCCCGTTCTCCTGGGAGTACGGGGATAAAATATAGCCTGTGTTACTCGCTTATAATGTAGCTATCCATTGCTGAAAGATTTTTTCAAATCGGTCCAGTAGTTTTAAGTTTATTCGTTACATACAAAAATACAAACCTTTCCTCTTTATAATATTAAGTATAAATATACGAACAGTAAAGCTATTCTAGATTATCATCAGAGAAAATAAATAAATAATAAAATGTTGTACAACTGCAACGCATTTCACCGAATATCCTATAGCCCCAACACACCTACGATAGTGAAGATCCTATTAAAATTGTCGCATTATCCCGCGGCCCGGGATTGCCAATCACCCCGGGATCCCAGCGTGATCCCAGCTCGTCCCAGTAATAAGTGCATTTTGCGGATATTCCTCTAGACTTATTGAAATTGAAACATTTATTATTGAAGTCAGTGATCTGTTTGTGGTGACGCAATTAAAAATGGCGGATGATTGATCACCACTCGTTAAGTAAGTATAATCCCAGACGATTTTAAAATAGTGGCAAAATAAGGCTTCGAATTGTTGTTGGTTTATTTACTGACATTTCAGACACTTGCCGAATTTAATAGTCATTTTAGAAGTAGATATAGTTTCTATTTTTGTACTTGAAAATAGATCATCCTGAAAATAAATTGTCCTTCCCAGTACTTTTACACCCACGAAGTTCCGGTTTTGTTAGCTTGTCGTTTCCGCTTTGTTAAGTTATTGAAAAGACATAAACCTGACATAGACCATTTTATCCAGGGTCATTGCGTATTGACGTAACGTTATGAATTAACGTGATTTATCACTTCAAACCATACTGGGAAACAGAAAACTACAACTTTATAATTTCCATCTACATTTTATGAAAATAAAAATAAATCATAACAACAACTACCCAAAGTGCATTTTAGTTTAGCATCTTAACTAGTGACGTCATCACTGTCGAGGAATGGGGGTGACGCTAGGGTGACACGTCACTCCTGTCACCGCCGTTCTGTCGACATGACGTGATTGACAGTCCTTGTGATAACGCGGGCGGAATAAATGCGTTGTGATAGAATTGGATTATGTGGTACTCCACAAAGGCTGTAAATTAATGCTGGGCTAGTCTATGAAAAGATTTTTATTAATTTCAGCGTGAATTTGTAAAGGCAAAACGCAATAATTACAATTGCGCTCGATGATTACTTAAGATTAAATAGACATGACTAAGGTATGTTTGTGCAAGGATCAGTCAAGCTGGTACGGACAAAGGGCGGACACCGGACAGTGACCGTAAAGGTTTGAGCGAACCCTAAGACAGTAGAGAAATAGACGAGACGACTTTCAACGTTTTAGTCCTCAAAATAAAAGACACAACATAATGTAAATGTTGCTGTTTTAAAAAAAAATACTGATCCAGAAAATACTAGGTATAACTTTTCAATACATTATAACCCTCGACGTGCACACTCCTACATTCCTCATTCGATATTACATACTTACCGGAATCATATTCGAAATTTTTCACCCCCCGATATGATAGTCGTTACGACGGCAGGGGAGGAAGGGGGTGCCGATAATTGGGTATTAACAGACAGTATCCGTCACCCGGCACCGCTCGCGGTTAGAAAATTGAATGGATTCAATTAATTTTTCCTTTTAATCCCGCTTGTTGCAATATCGGCCGCGAGGATAATTAAACTGTCTGTCATTATGATATGCAAGGGAATTTGGTGTTTATTTCACGTTCATAAAAGTGATTCTCGCATGACGTTTTTCAATACGTTTAATTGGCTGGTTTTCGGGAAAATTTTGACGTATTATTGGGGATTGTTTTTCAGTTGAATTTTGATTATTTGAACAGAGATTTTCTCTGAATTGATTGACACAGTACGGTGATATGTAAGGGTTATTGTTGATTTTCATTAATATCATGTTTTTATTTTAATTTTCTATCACCATATTTCACAATCAAATTCGTCTACATACTTCCAAAAACTCCAAGACAGCACTACCGAGAACCCCAGTACACAACAACATTCCTCTTCAATCTAAACTCTTAACCCTAGGACACAAAAGCGTATAATCTAAATAACAACGCAGACATAAAGTCGCGCGCACACCGCACCGCCCGCCCGACGGACCGGAACGCTGTCCCCACGGAAGCGACATTAAAACTTTTGAGTGATTTCGCTCAGTCAAACGTTGCAAGACGGGCGAGGTCCGGCGGTGTAGGGTTACCACGTCCGAGTTTTAGTGTGTGGAGTGCTGTTTTGAAGTACGTTTTGGTTCGAGATAATTTGATGTAGAGGAAGATCGTGAACGTTGACCTACGAATGTAACCGAAATGCAAAGTATTTATAAATTGAATCTGTAGAAACACTACATAGATTAAAAAAATGATTTGACTAATGTTTAGGGGACAAGATTAGTTATGATTTTAATCTAGTTATTACACATTAAAAGGACACATTAACATTTCATTTCCAAATGAGTAGGCATTTGGAATTGAAATATTAATGTGACCTTTTAGCTCAAAATAAGCTTTTAGGCAACTGAAATGTTACCAGTTTTCTCTCTCGTAAGTTATTGATAGCTCAGCAGCTTTTCAACAGTCAAAATACTACAAAATAAAAATAATGCTAGTAATGTTACTTGCACTTCTAAATCTAAAGAAGCGTAAGGACCACACAACGTGTCCACGTAGCAAGCTGACAACCCTACACGGATATGGCGACGTTGAGTGTGGAGAGCTCTGTCCCGACTAATTTGCGAATAGTTCTCTCGCTCGACCGATTCGCAGTTGATAGTCGTTTTCTGACGCTCGTTACTGCCCATTGTCTACCGCCGACGTTTCTTAATGAGTTCGGTAATTGTATGTTTAATTACAGATTTTTGTAGTTTTGAGATTGGTACCTGTTTGAATAGGTGTCGTTAAGTGTGTTAACAAATCATTTCTTGAAAATAGACTACATAATTGGTTTTATTGATAATCAATATCTTTGGTAGTAATTAATAGGAAATTAGTTCAATCCATCCACAGCGATAAGACCGTCATTGCACCCATATAATTATATTAAAATATGGTAAAAGACCTGTGCAATTTTTATGCGCAATGAACTCTAATATACATTATCTTTATTCAAGAACGGTGCACTGCCAACGAATACATCATATAGCTGTAGTATGCTCTAATCATACAAAATCCAGCACCAATTCACCAGCTAACCAAACAGAAAATTCTAATCCTAGATCCCTCATTTCACTGCTACGTGCCACTCAACCGTATTAATCCACAAACGCCAACAAAACAAAATAAATAAGAAAACTGCGACGTTATCAGCACATCGCTAAGCATGTCCACATGTCTACTTACGAGGTGGGGTCCCCCTCCCACCCTGAGGAGGGTGACGGTGGGTGACGTCTCCATCGTCCGGCGTCACCGCCAGATCAATGCTGGACAGTCCCCACCTGCAGTTTTAATCGCGAGACGGGAGGGACACGAGACGGCATCGCTTGAGACGGAGCATGTTTGCGAATGGGACGTATGCGCTAGTGTGCGCGCACCTTTTGTTTTGTTTCTTTTTCAGTTTCTTGCTTGAAGCTTGTAATTGTCGGTTGAGTTATTGAATGTTAGATGTTAGGGTTGTAATTGTGTGTGAGAGAGTTTTGGAGATGAAAAGAGCTTCTTTGGTGCTTCGATAGTGAGTTTTCTTTAAGGTATTTGCTGATTCTTATCTGTTTTTAATATGTTTTTTAAAACTTCTTGATGGCACCCTTCATACTGATGAGATACTTTATGATTTTACTTTATGAGATGATACTTGACGTGCTATGAGTCTGTAGGTAGCACAAATAATTACCTCTTTTCCATGTATACGTGTCGATTTTCACATTTCTACAAAATCATACACAGATTTTTAACCCCCCGAAATCTTTCGTCTGAAATTCCTAAAAATAGTCTGAAAACATTTTAAACTAAACGTAACTTAACCCTTCAATGTCACCCCTAAATTGTTTCGCTTTTAACTCTCAATAGATCTGACATACCTTGATTTCCCTCTGCGACGAATAAATATAAAGGATTAAACTACTTCACAAGTTTTGGGGCATCTTACAAACGTTAAGTAGTTTTGGTTAGTGTTAACTTTTAGCGTTTAGTTTTAAATGTGCTATGTTTAGTCCCTGGTGGTGGATTGTATGGACTAAGTTTTGATTGTTGACGGGTTGGTGAAGATAAGGTAGGGTTATGTTGCCGGGGGAGGGAATAAGCGCCTACGTAGGTACTTGAAAGGGTTAGGGTCAGTATACATAAAAAAAATGTGTGTAGGCATTCTCTTACATTTCTTTTGGGCTCGTTCTTATCAGTCAGATGTTTGATTCAACTCCTTGCAGGAAAAATCAAATCCTACTTTATTTTGATTTAGCAGTAAGTGGTACAGTAGGCCGCACGTCAGTGGTAGAGCAACTAGTATAAGCTGGCCTCAAGTACTAAGGAATTTCCGTACTACGTTAGGCTAGCAGTTACCACCTACAACGTGTAGTTTTTTGTACAAACTGAAGGGGTGATTTTTTTCTAGCGCTTGACTATGTGCTCGCGAAAAGTCCTTTCTAGTAACTTACAGCTAGCTGTAGCTTTGTGTTAAAAATATTCCGTTAAAGGCAGATGTCCTGTCACTCTGGAGTGCATTTTTATTCAAAGAAAGTCAATAGCCATATAAAGTCTCGATTAGATCGAGTTGCCGATACTAGCGCCTGTTTCCACTAGCACTAAGCGTCTAACTAAATTAATCACTGAGCGCTGTTGTATTTTGAACCTTCAGCTCACTGCCGAAAATAGGAAGTCCCATAAATTGAGCATCATTCACGAATTGAATTATCTATTTATTAAATATGCACGATTTACAAAACAGACACATCAATTGGTTATCAGGCAGCTGCAAGATACACAAACGGGTACTCCGATAAAACGCCAATTTCTTAACTACCCTCCATTTTTTAACTAGCCACAGATAAAAAAGATACCTTGATTCATTTACCTATATTTCTTGCACACAATATGGCCGGGGACAATCGCTCGTTCGGTCCGCAGATAAGAAATTTATTTTTTTCATACTTTTTTAAGCGACGGAACTCAACCCTTTGGACGGTATCTCGATGACGTCACTTGACATCTTGTCCCGACGCGGGAAACGGAAACGTTTTGCGTTAAGCTTTGTTAAAAAAAAGTTGAATTTATGTTTTTATTTAGTTCTCTTTTGTGAGATGAACTGACATGATGGAGTAAAGAGAAATTTTATTTTGAGTTCTTTTTTTACTTGCTTTCGTTTCTGAAATAATAATATCGACACAGTTTCTTTTGTTTGACATTAAATAAGAAAATGTACATTGACTCAGTTGCCTCTGAACTCCAGAAAGTTCTAAAAGTCAAAGGTTATTGCAGTTCTCCTGGGCGATGGACGAAGCAATTTATATTCTTCTCTTTCTTACAAAGCTTATGAACTGTACAAATCGAGCACGTTGACCACGTGTCCATATAATTTCTAGTTGTTTACAAAACTTTGAGTAGGTACCGATTGTGTTATCGACGACAACTTACGATAAACTTTTTATCATCCCATGACATTACTTTACTATTTTTAATCATGTTTCTGCCCGTGACGTCGCCCGCGTGTAAGGAACACTAATATCCTAAGTCAAAGTCAAAGTACACTTACAGGTGGTAAATAAAAACATAGAAACAATTATGGACCCTGTCGGGCACAGCAAATTTAGTAAATATGTAAAGAGGAAGACCGCTTTATTACTTTTCAGTTTGAAATGTTTCTTAGCCTATAATATTTCCATGTATTTACTTACTCTATTAATATTTGACTATCTGTTATTATCAATCTATTCTTTTCTTATATATTTAATTGTATTTTAATATTGCTTATTTGTTTAGTCGCTTGAAAATCTATCCTATCCTATCCTATGGCATTTGTCAAAAGCGAAGCCTTCTATCCATGAATTAGGTATTTTTTGTAATCAGATCCGTACTTCCAGAGTCCTTAACTTTTGCAATATGAGTTTAGATGTCTAAACTCATACTTCAACATTGTTAAACTAACAAAATCTTTATAGATTCAAGCAACTTAGCGTTAGTCTCGCACGTCCCTACTTCTACTTCTTGTTTGTCAAACGTCTGCTTACTTCGAAAAATCAATCCAACTGTATTGACGCATATATCCGTGAACGGACAGGGTTGGACCGGATCCGACTCGTCTTAAATTATGTCCGAGACGTGATAACGAGGGGGGTTCAGGGGTGACCGGGGTGATAGGGGGTGAACTTTTGCAACGCATATGTTTTTCTGATAGGTTTGAGTTGGTTTGACATCATCAAAACCGTGCTAAAGCGTGATTTTCTGCAGCAAGATCTAGGATATTTAGATAGTTTCAGTGGGTTTTATGTTGTAGCTAAATGATTACTGACAAACCCTTTCGACGACAAAACTTTGACTTAGTTCGAAAAATCAAACCGACAAACAGAATTGACGGATACATCCGAGAGTACGGACACTCTGGACCGTCGGACTCGTCTTAAATTATGTCCGGGGCGTGATAACGAGGGGGGGGGTGAAAGGGGGTGACGGGGTACTATTTACTTTCGCGACGCATATGTACGTATTGTTTTGTTCTTATGGCCCATGTGGGGTTAGGGAGGTGGATGTAATCAATAGTTCGGCTTGATTGAGTTGGAGACGTCTGGAAAATGGAATTTTGGTGATCTGTTTACCCTGTGAAAATGTAGGGTTGGTCCTGCAATGTACGAATATTTTGTGTTTTTTTATGGTCAGGTTTTTCGTCTCGTACTTGAGTTTGTCATTCTATTGTGACTTGTGACATAAAACGTATAAAATCCCCGAATACAGGTAAATTTAAAAAAAATACAATTCTTTTGACTACAATTACAATAAACCTAAAAACGAAAACCTACTTGAAAAAAACTACCCATTTTAAAACTTAACTATTACCATTCCAATACTATCTGATTTACTCACTCGAATCGGGGTACAATTATTATAAATATGGCGTCTATGTGGGTCAGGCGAATGCGCTAGGGGGTGGGGTGCAAGAAGGGGGGGGCGAAAGGGGGCCAAGGGGGACACCCGTCAATCGATTGTCAAGGAGTGCACCGGGCAACGGGATACGCGAAGAAGTTTTTAAACTGTACTCCGGGAATTCAGGTATAAGCACGAGTTTAGAAATGTAGGGGAGAAGGGGGAATTAGTGCTCGTATGCTGGTATTTCCAGGTGAAAATGCTTTAATATGTTTAGCAGATTTTAGATGCTTTTGATAACATGTTAAGGCTTTTTAGGTCGATTGGAAAAATTCACATTTTGTTTCAATCTAGGTAGAGGCGATTTACAACATGACTTAAAAAGGCTCACAAAACTGGAACAAAATGCACCAGCCGATTTTACTCTTTTTACCCGACTGCAGCCAAAGCCCAAAAGGAGGGTAAGGAGGAAAAAGGAGAAGAAGAAGGAGGGAGGAGGGAGAGGGAGGAGAGGGAGTGGGAGGTGGGGGAGGGTTTGAGTTAATGATAACAGATTGTAACAAATAGTAACACTCGAAACCAATAAAGCCTAATGGACAACAGTAGACTGTGCAAGAACTGTCAAATAGCTGAAACTGTTTAAACATTTAAAATTTCAGTAAAAAAACTCAGAAAAGAAATCTAAAAAAGCAAGGATTACAGAAGTGAATAAAAACTAGTGTTGTCAGAGGTGTGAATGATGTGGTTGATGACAATTACGCATGTTTTATTGCAGCGCAGCCGCCGCGCAGCGTCGCGTCGTGCCGTGGGACGACTTCTGTTTACGACATTAACGCTCGTCATAGGACTGGGGAAGTTGGAATACTTGATAGGATACATGTATCATAGTTTTGTTGATAGTTTCTTCTCATGTATCCGTCATTTCATGTATCGATGGAAATCTAAATTCTTACAAATCTAGCAGTTTTGCATCTTCGTCAGTAAAGGTCCGAGGTTCCTTTGCTGGTCAAGTTGACATTAGTTGCATTGCATTTATGTTTCAAAATCACATAACAATGTGGATAAAATTTTGGTTTCTAGCAGATATTAAACTGATTTTTGACAAATGTTGAGTGCGTGTCTGCTACTCCCAAGCTCTAGAAATATGGAGTTCTTCAATGTAATTTCACTGTAACTTTCCATTGAGATGTTGTTTTTCTGCAGCATGATCTAATCCAACAATTGATTTTTGAAAGGTTCCCAGAATCTAGACTGCCACTAATAACTCACCGGTTTTATTATTCCGTTGACTTTTTTATTCCACTCTCTACACATGTAGCTAGTGCAATTTATCTTCAACATTTTCGACACACTTTAAACACACGACGTCCAACTCATCACTCAGCGTTTCCACTTATACATTTTTATTTGTTCTTCGAATTTTAGTTTGACAATAATTCAGTGTAACTGCCGCATCCTACCCGCCATCCATCGCGGATAATCCAGTTTCTTGAGCGACACACATCAGAACTATTCAAGCTATAAATATAGTTTATAGCTCTATCAATCGCGGACACAGCAGCTGTAGCAATCGTTAAGGAGACGATGATTGATCTGAGAGTAGCAACGTGTCGCGTGACAATTATATCGCGCACTGGATTAGGGGATTTATTGAGTCTAAAATTGATTTTATTGCTGATTTTTTCGTGTTTTTCTTGGTTGTGCGATGATCTTTTGAAGGACAAGAGACTGATATTGTATGATGTCTGTTTACGGGAGGAGTCTGGCAGTGTTGATTACTTATTTTTAACAATATTCTCTAAAATATACGTAAATATCAACCATAAGAATTTAAGAATAGTGAGTAGTGTTTTCACGAACCTTTAGCAACTAATATCTAAAAATTGGCCGTCGGCACAAGTTAGCAGGTATGCATACGTTCACAGTATATACTAACACTACGTGATGCCACACATTTTGTTATTGAGAAAATAAGTAAGGTTTGGCGGCCCTGGGATCTTGCTCTATTACAATTCACATACTCTGCTTATATGTTCTAATTGGTAACTGTAACGTATTTTTATAATGTAGTTCAAAAAGTATTCACAAACCATTATCCCTTGGAGGAGACGAGGGAAAATGTTCCCATTGCATGTCGCCAACATCAAAAAACCATAAGCAAACACAACTCGAATCCCGCACTTTCACATTCTAGACTGGAATAAAAAATTTGACCACGGAAGACAAAACTATGATGTATAGCACGAAACGAAAAAAGAAATGAGAGACAACGTTGACGTCTCGTGATTTATACAGTAAACACATAAATCTGAGTTGTATCTGTCAGCTGAGCGGCGCGGCGCACACCTGCGACTTGCGACCGAAATATTTGTCGACTGTTTTGTGGTATGTAGGTACTACATTTTGGTTGTTTTTTCAGTGAACACCATGGAAAAATGCATAAAGAGAATATTGTGTTTACTATAGTTTAGAGTGACATTGTTTTGTGTACTTCTTCATTTGTTTTCAACTCAGGATGTGCAGCTACTTTCCGTTTTAATGATAGAGTCATTAAAAAAAAGGAAAGTGGCTATCACTGTTTGTGTAAGAATAGCTATAATATCTTGGATGAAAACTTGGCAATTAATTATATTCAAATTTGAGCTTCAAATGGCAGGTTGTTCAAACTCAAAAAAAAAAGTTTCAAGTTTCCATCAAAAATGCGACAAAATAATCGCAGGTCTACCCCTCACCCCTCTTTCGCATAAAACGTAACGAGTTTAGATGAAAATACACGATTAGCGGCCGATGGATCGGGGCTCGCGACAATTCCTCCGGATCGCGCTCTTAGACGCACTCGAAATAGATACAGCCCGACGACATTTCTTCACGCCTCTGTATTTATGGGGTAAACAGGGCTTTATTGCTAGCTTTTGGATGCGTTAGGATGGCGTAAACACTTCATGATAGATAAAACGCATTTATTTTTTGAGTAGAATTATTGCGTTCTATTGGTTATTAAGAAACCGATGCTTAAGCCATCAGTCCATTATTTGAAAACATTAAACGAGAGGATAATTCTACAGTTCTGAGGTTGAATGTTAATCGTAGATTGTCAAACGCAGCTTGTGGCTACATATCGGAATCTGGCTATCTTCAATTTTAAGTGAAGTCAAGCAACTGGGACCGATCTCAAACTAGGACCTCTCTCAAACTGGGAACGCGGTCACAGTGACCTGAAACATGTTGTTACTATATTTCTCCATGCGACTGGAACCATATCGTATTGTAACCTGTATTCACCAACGTGGCACTGAATATACCCCTTACTCACAGAAGGAGCACCCCTACCTTCACACAACCTCTGCAACTCGAACGAATATCAAAATCGATACACTAGACGAACCCGACCACTGTGCAACCATTACCATATTTTTGAGGCGCACACTGCTCCCACTCGTAAACATGAGACAAAATGAGCACTAATTTCTCGACGGCTGCTTGGCGTACAAAGAGAGAGCCCGTTTTACATAAATTTGTCATATTTGCACGCACCCACCCCTTCGGTAACGCGTGCCAAGTTTTAAGCTCGCGGTAAATGACTTGATGGGGCCTAATGGCAGCCGTACATGCCGTACTGAAGGATTGGGAGAAGATAATCCGGAGATATACAAAAGTAATAGTGCTGTAATATCTTCGGATTCGAAACTGCTGCTGTTTGGGCTTTGGACAAGTGTTAATAGGTTTAGGGGATGGTCTCATTGAATGTTCTACTGTTACAAATGCCAGTGTTACAGTAACTGTTTTAAAGGAAGGCATCAAAGTTGTACCAATACTTATACAAGGTGTCGCTTTGCATCCTGGTCAAATTCAAGGAAGTATCTATGCTAATGATTCTCGACCCGAATCAATAATAAAATGGATAGGTTTTTATTTCTTATTTAAGAAAATCTGTAAGTGTAAACCACCCGTATTAAAATGCTTTCCGTCTGTTACCAGTTCTATAACCGCGCCATCACACACACAAATAAACGCACACAGCGACATGACATGGGTTATTACTTCCGTGTTATTCTGAAATACTGTCAAAGTTAAACAATTTAAAATAGCAGCTTTATTCATTTGAATTGTATCGTAATTCAAATTGATTATTTATGTCTTTTGTGACATGCTCAATTTTGACTAGAAAGTATGCAAAACTGCACCGTTGACTTTGTCGATGTTAGTTCCTATTACATCACTATTCTCCTGATGACAATGTGATTTCGGTTATAAGCTCGCATTAAAATATTACTGGCAAATGTAGTCTTAGATATTATACCTACACCTGTGTCAACCACTTTAGGGAAAATTGGCATGATATTATTAAGTTTCAGTGTAAGCAACAAAGTTTAGCTCCGTGACAGTTATACGCAGCCTTATTGGCTGTCGGTCAAAGTTGACAGACAGACTGGCAGGCTGTGCGTCATCTTGAGTAACGTGATCGTCCGACGTTTAGGAAACATTGTCACGATAATAAACTCTTGTGGAGTCGAGTGTCTGTCTGACTGGATGTCTGTATTTGTTATTATAGTTCATCTTCTAAAACTGCTTGAAATCACGCATCTAAATAAGCAGGTTTTTGCAAATTGAAAATCTATTTAGTCCGTCAGTTAAAGTATTGGAAATTAATGGACACGTATTTTTTGTTTTTGTAAATCAATGAATATTGACAAAGATAAAACACATCAAAACTCGGGAGTCGGGGCTCGTGACGCCACAACACTAAAAATTATACCACGACATAACGTATTGAGAATTTTAAAAGCGTCGTATCTTCATCAATTTTGGTTTACGTAACAAAAGATAAAATATGTGTCCAACATTTTTTCGGAAATCTGTCTGACGGACTAATTAGATTTTTTTAGTCATCTACCCTATTTTGGGAACTTCTCCAAAATATCATATCAAAAGTATCCTATCCTAGCCGTTGATCTGAGATCATGGTTTATAATCTTGGGGTTATCATCTGCCTAGCCTTTTTCTAACTATGTTGAGATCGGCTTCCAGTGTAACCAGCTGAGTATCAGTATTTAACATGGAGCGACTGCTATCTGACCTTAGGGAGGCCAGATCTGGTTAGTAGCCAGTAGGCTTCATGAACTTTTATGAACAAAACATAACTGGAATTTGGTTTTCTGTCTCTATAATATGAAGAACTTTTTTTTTTATCCTGTACTGTCCCACTGCTGGGCAAAAGCCTCCCCCAATTCCTTCCATGTGCTCTTTTCTCGAACCTCCTCGAACCAACCCTCGCGGTACGCGTCCAAATCGTCCCGACACCTCTTTCTGGGTCGGCCTCGGCGGCGCCGTCCATCTTCCGGCAACCATCGTGTGGAGACTTTTGACCAGCGGTCATCGTTCAAGCGACTCACGCGAGTCGTGATCTGCCCAATCCCATTTTAGCCTAAGAACAAATACTACTGAAATATTTTCAGATCGACAAAGACGTACGAAACGCAAGAACTTTAACCCTATTTTTTCTTTATTTTTCAGGTAAGTCGCCTTGTAAACAGTAGCACAACGCGAACAAGTGAACTTGGTAAGATTTTGATGGTACTAGTTCTGATCTTTGTTCTTCAACAGTACTAGGTCACGTCAACAAGGTTCACTGATGTTGGTGGAAAGTTCAACTCCATTAATTTATTACGGGATCTCTACATTTGATATACTGAACCTTCTTTCATTTAAAGAAAATATTAACGTTAATAAAAAAACACGCACAAAATATAATATATAGGTATTATATTTGGTGCGTGTTGTTTTATTAACGTTTTGTATTAACTTGCAGCCATATAAGTACAGGACTTACTTAACTTGTTTTCGATAGTCTATCTATGAGAGTCGGTACCGGCAGTCAGTGGCCTCAAAGTCTGACGAAAGTCTGACAACCAGTCTTACCAAGGGGTATCATATTACCAAGTACTAACTGGGTTGTGCAGGTCAGATAGGCAGTCGCTCCATGTAAAATACTAATATTCAGCTGTATCCGGTTAGACTGGAAACCGACCCCAACATAGCCGAGAAAAGACTATGCAAACTTACCTAACTTAAAATAATGTTGAAGAAAACTGAAAATACGCAATCAGCTATTATTTCTACAATTAATCTGATATAATTTAATATATTTCACATCAGTAGGTATCTCTTATTTCTCATCCTTCACGCATACAGAATAGACACAAGTCTTTCAACTTTGCGCCCTCCGTTCATTCTTTCTTACTCTATGGCACCTCGAAGGCACGCCATAAGTTAGACGTCTTGTAGTTTTAAGTTACAGCAGTTCTACTTAACATTAACTTATCAATTCAACTTAACTGAACTTCTGTTGGTATGTGACTGATTATCGCTGAAAAAGAACTTAATGCGGCTGTAAGAAACTTAAGTTCTGCAATTAAAGACTTCAGTTATCATCAAGCCGTATCTGAAAATTGTTGTGAAATTGTAGAACATATATATTTTCGATATTTATCTATCTACATCTACAGTAACTAAAGGCTTCATAGCATAGCATAACATAGCATATTCAGCCTATAAAGTTCCCACTGCTGGGACACAGGCCTCTTCTCTATGAGAGGGAATGGTCTATAATCTACCACGCGGGCCTGTAGCATGTTGGAAGATGTCACATGTCTTCGAATTTTCGGTTCTAGGACATACCGGTTTCCTAACGATGTTTTCCTTCACCGTTTTGAGAGCAATGGTGATGAAATAAATAACAAAAAGTTATGTGCTTGCCTGGGTTTGAACCCACGACTTAGCTCGTAAGTCGGGGCCGCCACCACTGGGCCACCGCTGCTCAACTAAAGGCTTCAATTTAAAAAAAAAAAATTGTCAGCTTCTTAGAGAAATGCCGATTAATTTTGCAAAATAATATCACTCAAAGTCTGCATAAAAACATCAGGCTTCGAACAAAATGCTCTATTGTAGACGGAGAAGCATCTACCTTCACAGCCTTAAAATTAAGCCCTGCGTAAGTACGTAACATCAAAATGTGGTCCGAAACTTTAAGATCGAAGTTTAGGAGTCATTCATACTCGTAATACATAATATTGAAAACATTTTATATTTTTAATAAAAGCGAGCATAGCGAAAATTTCCACAAAGTGACATCTTTGGCGTACAATCGCCATCGCACCAAGTTACTACAAACTGTCAAATTTTCTCATTCGATTTTAAATCTAACCATCAACAATTAATGGTTTAAAATCATTTGGAGGAATTTGACAGTACCACACACGTTACATCACTAAACTTTTTGGAGCAACCGTGAGGCACACAGCACATACTATGTTTTCCTCCTTATTTTGTATCTTTTTTATATTATTGTGTGAGTGCTTTAATAACTGACGTCAAATAAATAATTTTCCTTTTTTTCTAAACTTCACTACTTTTCCAACGTGCGAGTCTCACAGTAATATTAACACATTTCGCATTCATTGACGACTTGAGAAATCTACTGTTTACTAGAACAATCGTTAACTGTTCTTCAATAGACATACATTCTTCATTTAATTCAAGACGACAGACATTCTGACTTGAGATTATTTTTTGTAATACATCGATCGTTTGAACCATTCATTCATTCAATTTATTGTTCTTAATTCTGTACCATTTTTTCTTTTATGAGACCTTATTACTAAAGTTACAACTGTTTATCATCATTGTCATTTCAGTCAAAAGACGTCCACATAGGCCTCCCCGCGCGTGTCGCCACATTGACCAGTCCCGTGCGTTTCGCATCCGGCGGATGAACGACTGTTTATGAAAGTTTGGAATGGCTAATGCCCATTTACACAAACACTATGATACACCTAAATCAATGCCTAAATGTGATGGCATGCTTGTGTATTTGTGCTATTATATTTAGAAAAAGGTCACAAAACATGCCACTTTACGCGTCAACAAATGTATCAAACGATTCTGTCTCTTTTTTTTGATAGTGCGGTAAAGAAGCTATGCTTTCCACCTCGACTTAACGTCAACATTATCTACAAACAAATCCTTACACACCCTTCATGCACCCCTTTGTCTTACCCAAAATTCGACACAGACACAACTGACATCAAAACCAAAATGATTGTCACCGCCAGACGATCACAGATCACGTCACGACCATCTTTAACCCCCACCACAAAAAGGGAATAATTTCTTTATAAATTATTACACCCGACGAGAATTGAACTGGTATCCTTCAAAGAGGGTGGGGGGTGGAAGCCGCCCGGGACGCACGCCGTGATTTATAGGGCTATAAAGTATTATAATTAAAAGCTGGAACGAGGGGTGAAACTATAGGGGGGGAACTATGGGCCGTTTGCTGTGGTCTACGGCGATGATGGCCAGGTATGAGCTTTATGGCTGGATGTCATGTTGATGGCGTCTTCGTGCTTTGTCTTTATGTATTTGATATGAGAGTATATTGTGTGGAATGTTGTTTAGGAGGTCTTGTGGATCGGTTACGACTACTAACGCGTGGAATTCGGTTTTAAAGGAGGTTGTGTTTTTACCCGACTATTGCGAAGCAAAAAGGAGGGTTATGAATGAACGTCAGAAAGAATGTAGTAACTTCATTGGATAAGATTTATGTAAATTAATGATGGCTGAGGCAGAAACCTTGTTTTAAGGATTGAGTTTCCCTTTAGATTTCTTTTTCAATGCTGAACTTGTTTTGTAAGTTTTTCTTACGCACTACTAGATACTAATGTTTCACTATCAACAGACAAAATAAGCACTTCACCCACTCCCATAACAAATTCTCTTAGGAACTCAAACTGCGACATCAAAATTAGTCCCGCACAAACTGTATGTCACGTTGAGTCTTCAAAACAGCGCAGCTCAGATGTCCTTCCGTCCGTCTGTTGTAATTAAAACTAGACAGACTAAGGTCAACTTAGGACACGTTCCCGGGGACAATGGAAATGGATTTAGAAGTCTTTATGAATATTACTTGGATGCAATTTTGCGAGGGTGTTTTGAAAGGATATTTTGGTTTTAATGTGGAGTTGTTTGTGAATCTTCGAATGTATCTTGATATTTTAATACTTAACTAACCAATTACTAACGAAACAGGTAATTCGTTTTTAGGATTTTTGTGAATGCAATGGTGTCAAAAAATCTAAAAGTCAGATTCAGACTTGATTTCTGAAAGCAGTTGTATGGCAAAGTAAAATAAAAGAAGTCTGTAAAAACCGTAGCAGATGGATGTTTGTAATTTCAACCAAGTGAACCAAAAGAACGTGAGATTTTAAATGTATGAGCTGTAGTCTAGAAAGACGATAGGTTAGTGAAATCGATTTCCGACCGCACTGAAATAGGAAGATTATGCAAGTATACCCAAAATTCCATTGAAGAGCTCAGCCGCCACCAATCAAACAAGCCACTTACAGTCGCATCACCTCCCGAACGTAAATCTAACACTACTTGCATACACCAGTACTCGTAGACCATACACTAACACAAAACTCCGCCAAGACTGGCGACGTATAGTCTGCCATGACAAACGTTCTGTTTATTAAAGTCAAAACATAATACCGGAGTGGTGTAAATCATCCACCACGGCATTGCTGCCCCTACACCCCCCTTCGCTTCGCCCCCCTCGACTGCCTCACGTCCACTAATTTTCAGAAATGGCCACTGAAGTTCAGACGCTTTTGAAATCTGCATGTTACGTGTGGGGTCTTGTGTTTTTTTTTTTTTTGTGTTTGTCCTTAATATTGTTGGGTTTTGGGAAGAAATAATTGTTTGGAATCGATAAAACAAGTAAGCTGAAAACTTTTTGTTTAAAATAAAAGTAGGTATAGCACTGTACTTTATCAATGAAGAAAGTACTTTAAATCATACTATATTGCTGTCTCGCATTACAGAGGCAATAAATATCAGAATTAACTCTCGAAATATTTTTTCAGGGACTTGACATTTTTTTGCTACTGTAGAGCTTTGTAATTTTGCAAGTACGACTACGGCAATAAAATACCATCTCATTAAATTAAAGGAAGCTATAATTTTAAATTATAATAATCCTAGGAAGCTACTAAAAATCGACGATAATGCAAATGACTAGGAGTCATTAAAAATAATTCAAGATATTCGCGACAGAGGGAGCCACATCGTTGCCGTAACGAAATTAAATTCTGTCAGAGACGGTACAACAAATCATGTTTATTTAGACCTAAAAATACCTCGGGTGCCCATTATATCGTACAAAACGTGGACTGAGAGTCGACCGCTCGGGAGATTAGGCAAGAAGGGACATTAAAGTGAAAATTATTTATTTAGGGCCCCCACCAGCTAGATTACATTACTCCATACACATAAATAACGAAAACAATAAGAGCTATACTAATAAATTATCTTTTTATTGCCGGATTGTGAAAATTTTAGACACTTATCCGGGGGATGAGGGCGGTGTCGCGGGGGGCGAAGGTTTTGTCCCAATTATTTATGACGGTCGAGACGCTGGCGTTTTGAATTCGTCGGCGTTTGTGACGTACCATTCTTATGGAAAGTTCTTTGCTTGTTTTTTAATTAAAACTTTAGTGTGGGTTAATTAATGGCTGTGAATAATAATGCACGTCTCTTTTCAAACGATTATCGGCCCTGCTTCCGGTGGGGCGACATTTTTTGTTGTATCTGTTTTAATTGAGTGCGTTCTACAATGAATTTCATTGCTCCTAAATTACCACTGTCATATTTTATAAATAAATTGTTCCTGTAGTTTGTTCCGTTGTTTAATTGCTATAAATTATCGGTCTGTTACATTTTAATTGTATAACAAATATGTTGTGTAAGATTCTTGGTTACGATTATATGAGTCAGTATCATGTCATGCATGGTCTCGATAGTATCATTGTCGTCATAGGTGGTCTGAACTTGAAGTTGTCTCGTATAAGCTGTTAGTTAGATCAAATTAGAATATTAAAGGAGATAAGTACCTAATGCTGCCATACTAGGTGTTTGAGTAGGCAGTATGGTTTTTATTGTAGATATTACTTCTTACGTTACTCTTTGAGTAGATTTTCTTTAAACACTACGTGTTTGATTCTTTAACAAGCTTTCCTTCAGGCACAATATCAAAATTAAATCCAATGCAATCCTGTGACATCACCCAAAGTTTATTTATGTCACATACACATCACAGCTTATCAGCCATCGTAACATGCAAAACCCAACGTCTGTGAATCCAATAAAATCCATAAACCAGCCAATCGACGTCCAAACCCCATTGTTTGACGACACGATACACCACACGATAGGACACAAATCAATCACAAGAAAAAACGACGAAAAGCGACCGCAGTGTTATGTCCCGAAGACCAATACGGTACAGGGCCTCTCCACCATGAATAATCTAATAAATAATCTTTTGAATCGTAATTTATTAGCTACGGCATTACGGGACGGAAGCCTTGGTAGAAGGAGGCAGAGATATAATTCTGGGGATGTTAGAAAGGGATAGAATCAACGTCGTCCGTCATAAATAACAGCAGGCAAAAACAATGGACAATGGTTCGTGGTGGTGAGATACGTCTTCTTTAGTCCCCCTTGTCCCCCTTGGCCCCTCGGCCGGGGTGATTGGGGGTATTCGGGACAGTCTCGGATGGTTCAGAACGCGTGCGCACCCTAATGGTGGAAAAAGGTGCTGTATTGATGGTGAATTTTTCAATCCAAAGTCATCACTTTGGATTGAAAAATTAATTATGTTTTATTATGATGGGAACAGGTGGTTTGCCCTATTTATGTTGGTGGTTTTTCTCTTCTTATTTTAGGCAGACTCGTTTAAATAACTATACTTTATATAATTATACACATGTTCACATTAATGAGTAAATATTCGACACAATATTAATGAGTTTGACAAGACAAACAGACAGACTGATGACATGCAAACAGATGTTCTCTGAAATTAATATCTATTGTTTTAATTTTATTATTTATTGTTTTTTGAGTCATAATACTTTTAGTTATGACCTACATATTTAGTAGTAGCATGCTAGCTAGTATAGCTTAAATATAACAATGTTCCTTGGACCTGTGGCTTCCTGTGACCGTTAAGTTAGGTAGGATGGGTTGGACCTTTTACATAACGGTTATTAGTAATGAAGACGGTTTGTATGTAACAGAGACTAGTAGATTCTCTCCTTAGAAATATTGTGACCCTGTCAATACTTTTTTTTTTCAGGTATGACCACTCGCAGTTGCAACTCGCTAAAGTTGCCAATCTGCTTCACCGGACTATCCTGTAGTGGCCAAAAGTTACTTTAAGGCCCCCAGCCAGGGCTTAAAAACTATGGATTTAAATTAAATGAACATCACTAAGGGCACCCCCTGTAAGGTTCGGGCCTCGGCTTTGTGTGTCATTGAGAAGCTATGCTAGAGGCTAAAATATATAATCTTGTAGCACTACAAAAGAATACTGCAGCGCCATCTATGACAAAAATAAAGAACTAACATCAACATTCTTAAACGTCCAGTTAAAGTAATCAGCTACTTAAGACTACATAGAATACTCATGAATGCTAATCCGTCACTACCCAAACACCACCATCTTCCCTCTCCCTCCCACTCAATCAAATCCTAATTAAATCAACCCTTTGTTACGCCGAACACCCACGAGGTGCGCCCGCGCAGCTGTCTCCCGCAATTACAAGATGGCCGCCGACTCGGCACGTACTAATTGACTTTTCATGTAGTCAATACGAATTTTAATGAAGGCTACCTGTGTGTTCGCAGTCTCTTGTTTTTGTTAATTATTCTAGCTTTTATGGGTTTTATGAGAAAAGGGTAAAATGAGAAAGAGGGATGTAATGAATTAGTGATTGATTTGAAAATTTTGAAGATAAAAAACTTGTACCAAATTCACTTTTCAAACGAGGGGGTGGAACAGTGTCAAATATTACAGATCAGTCGTTCGTTATTTCAACAGTATCTACTGAGTAACGTTTATTGACCATCAAACCAAGTCGCATTGGGCCCGCGTAGAGGTATGGCCACCCCCTCACAGATAGGAGCTACGTGTCCCAGCTGTGGGAACATGGCTGATAAATGCAAGCACCACAAAGCTGATAGAAGACAAATCCGGCGTCCAATATTCGAATGATATTGTATTGATAAATGAAAAACCTTTAATAGACATTGGTCCTTCATTCTGGAAAATCACTCAAATAAATGATAAATGATGTTTATTATGCAAATAGGTTTTTAAAACTCAGAGGTCATAGTCTCTTTTAAGGTCCAGACGTAATCTTGGGCATCTCACATGAGGAGTTGAGGACTATACGGATTAATGTCTGAGATGGTCTTTTCAAAACGAACCACACAAATTTGAGTGGACCTGCCCAGTCAGGGCAAGCATTTGACAGTTATCGTGTAGCTTGACTTATAACTCAAGAAGCTCAACGACACGACGAACAATATCAAAGAAAGGACATATGGGTAGGTCGCATATAGTACTCAAACAAAATTTATCAACATAAAGTAAACAACGAAAGTTTCAGAATCACTTCTCATCTGTAAAATATAGGAAAAGGAAGCCAAGCCCCATACTCACAAATTCCCTTTAATTACAAAGACCACTTACGATCCTTCCATCCTTTTAATACAGGAATTTGAAACCTGATAGCTATCCCTGAATGTGTCTGTCCGTCTGTCACCAAAAATAGATGCTAAAGTGCCCCAAATCCCAACGGACGGGATGAACTCTTGCGCAGCGGTTTTTTTAATTCATTTTGATAAATGGCTATGTCTCTGGGCATGTAGTTTTGATTTCATCATTCGTTTGAATGAGACTGAACGAATGAGTTAGTGACTGAATGTATTTGGGTTTTGAAGAAATGGTCAGTGAAGGATTAGAGTTTAAAGTTTTTGACGTGTGAGTAAGTGTGGGGGGATTAATGTGTTTGATGGTTTCTTTTGATTTGGGAATGGAAATTGGACGTGCTGCTGCTGGTGAGCGTGGTCTTTCAGAAGTTTGCCTGAAAATAGTATTGGGAGTGGAACCTAATACGCGTTAAAATAAATTGTTAAAATAAGACCCAGCAAAGTAAATGTACCTAGTTAGGTACTGCTTTAAATCATTGCACTTCAATTTGTTTTCAATTGCATCATTGTCTTCAGATCTAACGGCTCATCAAATCCTGAAAACGACAGCAAAACTAAACACTTCAAAAAACCAACACTAACCTGACACCAAGTATATTTCACAGCTATTCAGACGCTCATCTCATCACATATAGAACGTTAACAACTTTTGATCTGTCTGTACGATGACTCGGCTGTAACACAGTAAAATATCAAAGCAATTGTAGTACATTGTAAGATGCTGAACAGTGAACAGTGGACGGTTAGACAGACAGGTGGAGGGGAATCGATATGAACTAGATAGGAATGACCGGATGTTCGCTAGTATAAAGAAAAATTGAAGATACGATCTTTTCTATGCGGACCTTTGCGTGAACTGCAAAAAGTTTTTGATTGTAAGGATCAATTTTACTAGATTTTTTATATGATTCTAATGTCACGTGTGGTTTTGTTTTGTGGCGTATTTTATTTGCATTGCTTAAAAAAAAAAGTTTAAAATGTTTTTTTGAACATATAAAATAAGCTACCGAAAAGGTCTATACTGAAAATATCAATAGTGCTGAAAGCTGTTGTAGAAATACGAAACGCTTTGAAAGCAATACACACTCGTCATCAAGAAAAAAGAAGCATTACTGTTTCCTTAAAATTTTGCATCATTTGATGTTCGTATTGGTAAATAAAAGGAATAATACAGATTCGAGGTTAGAATTTTAAGTCACAATCAGATGCAATGCCGCTTGCCTCTTGCATAGCACGCCTAGAGGAAACTGTTTTTTTTTTTTTCACCCGATCTTTGAAAAGATCCAGATTATAATGATCGGGAAATAAAGAAGCCGGCAGTGAATTCCACGGGCTGGCTGTTCTCAGAATAAATGTCGATAGCGCTTTATTTGGGTCGAATAGTATCAAATGTTTTGTTTGTCAAAAAGAGATCTCAAAACTCAATCACACGCCTTCTCCATATGTCGGAGACAGCCGGCACTTACATCCGTCAGAAGGTGATCAGCAACGTTATGTCAGAGGTGATTGGCAACGAGCCAGGAGCTTCAAGATATTAGGGGTATCGCTGAATGGGATCGATAGTACGATAGATAGGTAGGTATTTTGTTGGTGAATGACTTTTAAATGGTACAGCATCTTGAATTAGGTATATCTTTTTACGTGTGAAACGAAATAATTGTCAGTGTCAAAAATAAAATCAGTGTTTTTGCTAAAACCAATCCAAATAAATACATCCTTAGATGATGTAGCAAAAATACACCGTAGTTTAGGTACTCCCTTTTTCAGAGAGGAGGCCTGTGTCCCAGCAGTGGGAACATTGTAGGCTGATGATACTGCAACTACACAGTTATTTCTGTATTATGAGATTGGTTATTGTAATTCCACTGATTGGTATGCAAATATGCTAGTTAGGATACATCCGGCTTGAAATCTCACCAAGAATTCGCAGTTTGCTGTCAGTGACTCAAGTCAGCAACCATGCTTCAACTAAAACATCCCTACTTTAAGCACCAAGTTCACTGCCCCTACCCCACTAAATCTCAAAAGATTATTATTCTTTCCGCTGTTATCCAAAACAATGCTCCCATACACTTACCAGATATTTACAGCTTTGCGCATCGCTCCGTTGATTGAGCGGCCATTTCGCGTATTTACGTTAGCACCACTGTGCATTTTCACCTGGGGTGCATGCGCCATGCATCGGGTGCATACATCAGCGAACGCATAATTTAGAGCACCTGTTTAGTTTCATTCATGTTATGTGCAGGGCCGGATTTGGGTGCGATTTCTGAATTTGAATAAAATAAAGCCATTACACCCATTTACAAACCGTAATGGGCGTAAAAGTACCCTTAACGAAGCCGAAAGGCACTTGTATTCCCCGCCATTGCGATCATTTTCTTGATCTAGACCGTACCTTCTAACACGGTGATATTGGGGGTCAAAGTTCCAACTTTTTCACAAGTTTTGAATGTTCTAATACTTTGAATACCTCCACGACCCCCGTACTATTCAATGCATCCTTCAGCACAATGTTTTGAGCGCGATACATTGAGTCCAACCGTAAAACGTGTTTTTTCACCCTTAAAAAAAGCCCTTTCCCATCAATAATTTTTGTGTGGAGTTACTTACAACGTTTACACCTTGTATGGTTGAAAAATACTGAACTAAAATGAACTGCTGACAAAGATAGTCAGACAGAAACTTTTATTTGGTTAGTTTTGTGAAAGACCGGTCGACAACAGTATACTGTAGAGGTTCTATGATGGTCGCTAGTTAGTACTGGCAGCTCAATAAAATAATAATATATTTGAATATAAAAAATAAGTCAAAAGGATAGATCTTGTCAAAAGAAGAGACTAGAAATAAATTTTAAGATAAAAACATGTAATAATTGATTTAAAGATAAAAGAAATAAAGAATTTAACCAAATAAGAGTAGCACCCCGTACACTCGACAAGTTTCGCAGTACTGTAAATAACCTGTTCTTAGTTGATTAACCATACCTAGTTAAAATGGCAACATCTGGTCAGAATATCAATAATACAATATCATAAAACAATAAAAAATATATATTCCGAACGTTGACGAGAATATAAATTTTATATTTTACTGAACATTAAGCACTAAATGCCAGTAATTTGATTAACATTTAAATTTGAAATAATGTCCGTTGTATGCAAATCTAATAGAATAGACAAAGCAATATTACCATTTAAACTATCTTCAAACAATGCCGCTTATATATCAACGAGACATTTGCCCAAATTAACTGGGACATTCTCTATTTACATTTTTGACTCATCTTTCTGTTAGACTGAAGTCCGAGAAATGACAACATTATTAAGAATGACATCCATTTGTTACTTATCAGCTAAGTTTATTGAAGACGTGTCCTTTTCATTGACATTTTCGTCATCAATTGAAGCTTTTTGACGCATAGGTCACCTTGACTAGTCATTCATGTCATTGCTGGTGATGTATGTATCGTTTGAACATAATGGATGAGTAGTTTAAAATTATAAGCTGTCATGTCCAAGTTTTATTATGATAACATCAGACTGTGTTGAAAAATACCTTTTTTTTACGCACCCTCACAATCTCTGTCCTACTTTTTTTTTTTTTTTTTTAGGATGGGAAATCATCAAATGACTTCTCCCGCTCTGGGCGGAGCAGGAGGGAGTGTCAGACTTTTACTGACTAAAACCCATCCATGTTCCTTCCTCGCCCTTTGTGTTCCGGGGCCACGGTATCTCTTTCGAATAGTCTCGCAGCCCCGGATCTTGCACTCATCAAAATAGGGCTCCGGGCAGACGATAGACTAATTGTCCGCCGAACTGAAATAACAGCTAAAATCAATTCTATCCGTTACCTAGTTGCCACGTTGTTTTTGTCTTCCAATGTTTGTTGCAAATAACTAACCGCGTCTGTCCGGCGGACAAATCTCCCCATCTCAGTACCATGATAAATCCATGCGCCCTTCCCACCATCCTGATACCTCCCTGCATCAAAAAGACAGAATGCAAGCTGCACTTGATGAGTGATCGCAATGCTCGCGTCAATCCCAGCGCAGCGATACGGTTGGCATGCAAAGTGTTGTGTTTAACCGAGTGGGCCCAATAAATTAGCGTCATGTTTTGATTTTAATTTATCGCATAATTGATGGTTGATGCTGATGCGTGTTTGGTATCAGTTGTGGCGTTGGTAATGGTTCTTTAAAAGAGTATTTTTAAATCATGATCTGTCAAAGGACCAATTTGTTCGAGACACCATTGTTTAACTATTGTGTCAAGTAGATAGATAAAGGGTTATTGTATCAATTTGATGTGATGTTGTTTGTGTGTGTGTGTGTTGATGACAAACCTCCCTCGAACACTGTGTTGATGAGGATTGACTAATCAAGCTTTCTTTCCGAAACTTTAGATTGACGTCATAAATACAAAAGTTGCCAGCGACAAAGGTTTTTCAATAAAAAACACAATCATAACACCACGCCTCTTTCCCTCATGGGTTAGGCAGAGGTGTTTATCGTACACCCACATTTTGTCAGTTATTGTCAGTTTAATTTAAGAAACATGACTGGCTGAAGCCATAGCCTTTAGGGTTTGTGTTGGCCTTCGTTCTTGCTTGACTGCAAACAGAATGATGCTGTTGCCTTTTTCATCCTGTGCTCTCTTGTTACTCTTTTCGATGTGCTGTTACGTCTAAAATGAGGTAAACATGCCATTGTACATTACCTTTTAACATACTTTTGTAGCATGAGACATCATCTGCCTATCCTTTTCCGAAGTATGTTGGGATCGGCTTCCACCAGCCGGATGCAGCTAAGTGCCAATATTTTTCATGGAGCGACTGCCTATCTGACCTCCAGAACCCAGCTAGTACTCGATTATACTGACTATCTGTAACGACTGTCAAAGATCTACAATTTATTGACAACTCGATATGTGAATCCACGGACCATCCCAATCAAGCGCGGCTTAACCTGGAGATCGAACATTGGACTCAAATAGAACTGGCTAAATGAGCGAATACTAAAGACACCCCTTCGGGCGTTACAGGCGTAATGTTATATGTTTATCAGTTTAGACATAACAGAGCATCAATCAGGCTCATATACCACATCGTAACGTTTTCTTCTAAATGGGTCACTGCTCTTTGGTGTATAACATAAATAGCTACAATAATATCTATCAACAAACATAAAAACGTTTTATGTATTATTTGATATTCATAATAATTTGAATGTTAATGCTGTGGACATAAATTATGGTAATATATTAGCTTATGTAATGCGAATTGTTAGGTTGTGTGTAAGTTTATTGTTTTGTTGGAAAAAGTTATGATTTTTGTTAAGTAAACTCTATGTAAAGGTCAAATGAAATTAGCTAATTCAAATAAAATAAAAAAAATCAAATATTAAAGTCAATGTTAGACGATTTATTTCAGAAAAAATAAGATCTTTTGAACGTCAAACGAACGTCAAAGGGCATAGAATTGATTATACATACAGTTATTTATTTATTTATTAATTACTACTTTTTTAATTGTTTTATATTTATTGTTTCTTTTTGTAGTGGCTCAGGTCCATAGCACAGGTACTTTCGTATTTAGTAGAATGGGCAAGAAAGCTCAGTCTTTCCCACCCAAAACTAAAAGATCTGTTTTTGAATACTTTTTAGTTATCGGTACCTACCACGTGCATTGCCACTAGCTAATTCAATGTCGACCCTGTTGATCGGGACTTTTTACGAGTATATGAGTGAATCTTTTACAATATTTCAGACATTTTATTTCAAAATAAATCTTAAACTTTATAACAGTGACTTTGTGTTTTAAAGATTTCCATCAGCATTAAGTTCTGAAAGCCCGTTAATGTCAGCTACTGAAATATGTCTTCCTAGTAGGATTGTAGAATTCTTCGGCTATTCGCGATTCAAGAATAGTGCCGTTCGTATTTATCATGATTACAGTCACGCCTAGAATACGTGGAGGGTTGGGCATGGTGCACCTCATCAACATCACCTTCCTGCCCTTGTACCATGTTACTCGGGGTCGGCGCAACACGTTTTTTTTCTATTCTCCTCTGTCAACCGTCACGTTATCATTTACACCTTTTTCCCTCATATCATTCCTCTCACAATCCACCCATCGTTTCCTTGGTGTTCACCTCCCTCTCCATCCATCAACATTTATATTCGTCACCATTCATCTTTTCATCATCATCATCCACAGCCTCACTTCACCTACTGCTGGGTATAGGCCTCTCTTTGTTTGTGCCAAGCTCCACGCTCTTGTGCCAACCTCATCCAGGATATTCCCGCAATGGCAACAATATCGTCTGCCCATCTCGCCGCCGGACGACCATCGTCACAATATGTCCATACCACGACAGTCGATTCCCTTTCAACTTTTCTGTATCTGGCGCAACTTTCAAGCTTCCTTTTATCCATTCTTGTCACACCACACATCCACCTCCACATTCTCAATCCTATTTCAACTATGAGCATTAAAACATAAGAGCGGAGTTGTAAGACAAAACTAGTATAATAATAGAAGACACACAAAACATATATAATATTAATATAATTATGATCATAGTCATTCTGACGTGCCGTATAGATCATTCTCGTCGGTGACATTTTAACTTTTATCATTATTAATTAAGTGAAATACGACAGCCAGTTTATATAGTCTATCAAATTGGTGGAAAATAATATTAATTATAAGTTTATTATATTTATAAAAACATTAATTTTGGAATTGTCAAATAAGGAAATGTCAGAGACCTCGGAAAGTATTAATTCATCAGAAACACTGATGTCGACAATTCATCAGGCTTGAACCACGTGATTGAATATCTTGTTAGTCGAACATCTTAATCTATCCTTGACCCCTTGTCAACTGCATTGATGATAGATATGTATATTTTTACATAAACATACAAAATATCACGCCTGTAATACCCGAAGCGTTAGGCAGAGGTGTACCTAATAGAAGGCTTTTTTTTTCGGATGGGAAATCTTCAAATGACTCTTCCCGCTCTGGGCGGAGTAGGAGGGAGTGTCAGACTTTTACTGACTAAAACCCATCCATGTTCCTTCATCGCCCTTTGTGTTCCGGGGCAACGGTATCTCTTTCGAATAGTCCCACAGCCCCGGCAGGCTTCGGCCCTTGCGGACCCGTTCCCTATTGCTGACTCTCTTTGAGGCGCGCGTGGAACACGAACGCACCGTCGACACGGCCTGTCGTCATGAGACGGACGGACGGCGAGCTAGCCCTTAGCTCCCCGTCCACAGGCCCGCGCCTACGGTGGCCGGAAGCCACCACATCGCCCCGACGCCCGGGGCGTCACCTAATATAACGCCTACACTCACATTTTGCAGGGGGCGAGCCTATTGCCATTAACAGGGCAAAAAATCAGACTCCGTGGCCACTGCTGTGAAATTCCTGATAGAAAAACCCAATAGCACTTTGCCCGACCCGAGAATCGAACCGAAGTACTCATTTCAGCAGTCGCGCTTGCGACCAACGAGACAGCCAATATTAATTAATATAATATAATGAATTGTTTTTAATGTTCGTTATTTCTGTTGTATGTCTGATCCTTTGACGATACTTATAGATGCCCTTTATAATTATGCTTCCTGAAGTAACCTTCCTGGATAACAGGTCTTTTCTGCGTCATATTACACTTCTCCATGTTTAAATTTCCTTTTCTTACTTCTGGTTTATGCTTTATGTCATATTAAAGGAAATAAGTCGGAGAGTCGCACCCTGGAATTACCTACAACCATACCTATTAGAACTGTTCTATTTGAAGAGTGTGGACAAAATTGTGTCAGTTGAAACAAAACACGATCTACCGCGTATTCGGTTCATTAGAGATCATGTCAACATCAATCATCTAAATCTCTCTAACAAGCACACATATGTTATTGTCATTGCAAGAAACCGCGACCGAGACCAACACCAGTGGGTGTATTCTCAAAAATGCCATCATAATAGTTATTTACGATCATAAAAATCAAATGGTTTGGTGTCGTAAAACATGAAAAATAACGCTTCACTTGATGGCGAAGTGGGCGAGAACAAATGGCGGACAAGGTGACACTTATTTAGTGGTTATGTTAGTTTACATTGGTTATTTATATTTACACTTGTGTCATTATTGGAATAATTAAGAAGATTCGTCGGCTTGATGGCGGAATCTTTGCTAGCGATGCATGTCTGGGAAAACTGCATCGTTTTAAACAAGTTTGTCTGTTGTTATTATATTACTGGTTTTTCATCATGCATGTGTAAGTATGTATTTGACACACTTAAAATATAAGAAATCGCAAAGATATTTGAGTTACAAAACATTGAATAGATTGTTTGATTCCTAATCATAACTTACTAACAGGTAACGGAAGCTTGCTATCTCTGGGCTGCGGGACTGTTCGAAAGAGACACCGCGGCCCTGGAACATAAAGGGCGATGAAAGAACATGGATGGGTTTTAGTCAGTAAAAGTCTGACACTCCCTCCTGCTCCGCCCAGAGCGGGAGACTCATTTGATGATTTCCCATCAGATTTTTTTTTTCTTTGCTATCTCTAATTGTTTGACATTTAGCTTACGGACCGTTAGAAACAAAACGTCTCAGAAAAGCTTTCTTTGTTTATTCTATGAATCACAGTCTTCCGAGTGACAGGTAAAATACACCGATAGCTACGAGACGTAGGCATACTAAGGAACAGTTATACGTAAGTAAGTTATAAAAAAACGACCGTAAAAGTAAACGAATAGAATAGAGGAAGAAACTGATATAAAGTTTAAAAAACGCAAGGTTTTCAATTTCCGAACTATTTATTTTACCTAATTAATTTACTTATTCTTCAATTATACTTCTACGCATTAGTATTAAACATGGGTTTAATGTTGTTTAATAGCAAGTTTTGAATATTTAACATACCTGAGGCATACAGGTTTAATAATACTAATAATTTAGAGATGTCTGATTATAACTACTACTCTTAACCTTAAAAAAAAAGGGCTGAGCTAGCTTGGGGAACTGGCACAATAGAACCCATAATGCAAGACGCAAGTATCAATCAACCAGCACTTATTAGGTGATATGTTATTAAACAGTGTGTGGGAACCTGCAAGGAAAGCGTTCTTCGACGTTCGCATTGTAAATGCTGACGCTTCCTCTTACAGCAACCTCACTTGGCAAAAAACAGCACAGTGACATAGCCGAGAGAAACATTCAAAATACGACCGAGCAACTGAAGACTTAAGAGCCTGATTCACCCCGTTAATCATTTCATACCATGGAGCCATAGGAACTGAATATAACAGTTTAAAAAAAAAACCGCATCAAAGCTTAATGAGAAATGGGGAACCGCATATTCTCAAATAGTGTACTGGTTGAAAGTGAAAATACAAATCTCAGTTATAAGAGCAGTTTCAATGAGAGTAAGAGGCACGCGAAAACATATCAGGGCCTTTCAATGTGAAGATGGAGCAGGAATACTTTAGTTACAGCTTGATCTCGTGCATCAGAATTATTTCTATATTTATGTGCAATGCAATGTATGTAACTCTTGAGTTGTTCTTATTTGACGACGACCCGAATGGCGCAGCGGTAGTGAGGCTGCCTTACGTTCTTAGGGTTCCGGGTTCGAATCCTGGTTGGAGCAATTGTTTGTGTGATGAGCATGGACATTTGTTGCCGAGTCATGGATGTTAATATATATAATGAGTATGCATTTACAAACAAAAAGTATTATAATATGTAGTATATCAACTATGTGGTGTCCACGACACAAGCCTCGTTGCTTAGTGTGGCACTAGGTGGCGCTGTCTGTAATGTCCAGTGATATTTATTTATTTATTTTGATTTATTTATTTGCGTAAGTAATCAAGTAAAAAAATAATTTATAAACCTTGTATGTTTATAACTTAGCGTATGATTTTAATGTATACCGAACTGTTGATTTTACTCTTTACTCTATCTCGTATGTCATGAAAACTACATTTTTTTATCTCCCAGGCTACAACAATGATTTTTAAGATTTATAACACAGTATTCTCTACTATTGACACTTATAAATTCTCTTTCATATTTCTTACACCACCTCATTACCCGTGTTTCACGGGTATAACAAACTGCCACATCTCAAATCTCATTATATTTTTAATAATCACATTCTTGGCACAAACATTATTGTAAAAATCTAGTCAACACAATAGTAAACGATAAATTCTTAAAAAGAAAAACATAAAATGTACGGAACGCTATAAAAATGATGGAGACAAACCGCAAAACAATGGGCAGAAGTTTCAAAATATTGCTTGACTTGAAATTGCCGCAGTCGATTGAACAAGGGATAAGGATCATTCAGCTATTGCAGTCAACTGCCGGTATACAGGGTGTAAACGGACCCTTCACGAAACCGTCAACCAATCATTCTGTGCATCAAACTAAGTAACTCTACGCAAAAAATATTGCTTGGATACGACTTTTTTCTTGGTGTGAAAAATCACGTTTTACTTTAAAACTCAATGTAACGCACTCAAAACATTGTGCTAATAGACGCATTTAATAGTAAACGGGCTATGGAGGTGTTTAAAGTAAAGTTATGACCTTAAAAACTAGTATTTGAAAAAAAAATTGGAACTTTGCCCTCCAATATCTGCGTAACTAGTAGGTATGGTCTAGAAAAAAAAAGTGATCGCAATGATGGCGGAGAGAACAAGTGCATTTCAGCTTCGTTAAGGGTTCTATTCACACCCTGTATAGGCTCCCCTTCTTACCTTCATTACCTTCTTCTCGGTTTTTTTTAAGATCCTTTACTCCATCAACCTATTTATTTATGGGATCGCCGACTTCCAACAATACTGTTACAATCTGCATCGTATGTTTGAGATGTAACGTAACTATAACCTTTAGCTTTCTTTCATTCGTCTGCTTGATTGCGCGCTCGCATCCTGCTGTTTTGTGAGCAGCAACCAATCTTTATCCACGTAGGTATCGTCAGTCAGGTAGACTAATGCATTGTTTCAGTCGCGTTGTACTAAGATGTAGTTTTGAGAAGGTCGTGGCTAAATAATAACAGCCGCTCGGGTCGATCTTTAGGTTAAGTCGTGTTTGCCTAGGTTGGTCTGTGGATGGGTGACTATACCCATTAAATACTGAGTTTCCTCCGTGCCTCGGAAAGCACGCTAAGCAGTTGGTTCCGGCTGTCATTTATAGATCTTTGACAGTCGGTACAGTTAGTCAGTGGCCCAAAAAGTCTGACAACCAGTCTTACCAAGCGGTAGCACAACCCAGTATTAACTGGGTTGTGGAGGTCAGATAGGCAGTCGCTCCATGTAAAATACCGGTATTCAGCTGCATCCGGTTAGACTGGAAGCCGACTCCAACATAGTTGGGAAAAGCTAGGCAGACGATGATGGTTTCAGTGGAGTTTGCTTTCTGTTATATCTTGCTATTTTCTCCCAGTACGTGTAAAAGTCGCAACGCGTTAATGATTCGTCATCCGTACGACAGGTTTACGACTGGTCGCGGTAAGCTGTCGCCGTTTTATCGAGCAACTGTTACTTTTAGAACGACCTGTTTTGTCTTCGATTATGAGCCGATTGTTCCGCTGTTTATTGATGATTATTTTTAATTTATTATGTCATAGAAAATTCCACATTATCACACGATTTGTTTGTAAAATAAAAAAAAATATATATTTAAAATTAAATGTATAAAATCACAGTTGTTGTTTTTGTTTTCACACGAAAGTTAAGATTAAATGGTTTTCTTTTACCGATCTTCTTAAGTTGGCAAAATTTTCAGAATACCATAAAGTACCTACATACCTACTAAGGTACATACTTGAAAAAACAGTGTGCTATAAGACACTACGTTCATCTGAGTTAAACAAATCAAAAGATTTCACGAACAGGTAGACGCGCGCGCCGACTTCAGCTACACTTATACCCTATAAAGTATAAAAAGCGTGAATATAAAAAAGCTATAAAACTAACCTAATAGCTCTCGAGTTAATATACACCAGCAGACAAATTTACGATTTACAAACAGACATAAACACACAGTTTTGTATAGATATAATTCAGTTTTATAGCGTTTCACATGAGCGTTGCGAAACGCCGCGTTTCCCTGCGCAACTGTCATGACTCAGGACACAAGATGTTTTGGTAACATTATTTATAGTATAGTACTTTGAAATTGTAACGGGGTTTACACGCTTTTGAGATATTTTTAGATTTTGTCGTTCGGAAATACGTGTTAGATAATTTTAGTACTTAGCACTTATAATAGGCTAAAAGCCGGTTTACACCTTCCGATTTTCTGGTTGTGGTATTGATCGTGACGTAACGAGTAATGTTAACGGAATATCTGCAGACAATCTTCAAGGAAACCACTTTTATTAGCCTTGCAACGTGCTTTTCTATAGTCATTAAATTATATATATGTTAGGTCTAAGGTTCCTATACAAGTAGAAATTACTTTAAAAACAGTATTCAATACATTTTTGACTTTTCCATTATGGACAATGGGACAACCAAAATCGTCACCAAAATCTAAACTTCCAAACAAAATTCCAGTAAAATCACCAATAATAAAACAAAATACAATTTAATTAAAAGACCATTGTACCTACTGTCCCATCAAAATACTTGAAACATGACGTAACAATCAACTAGACACCAGCTGATTCCAACTCGACCGATATAAATGAGTCACCATTAATACGGCGCTCGACGTGACCGAAATATTCGCGTCAGGTCCTCACCGCGTCATTATTATTCACTTACACCTGTACCATTTGTCCGCGATCGGTCTGAGTTGGTGCTGTCATACTATACCTAGAGCATGCTGATATTTGGAGACTATGACTACGAGTTCAGCCGTTTCGGTCGATCTTTAGGTTAAGCCGTGCTTGCCTAGGTTAGTCTGTGGATGGGTGAACACCCATTACATACCGAGTTTCTTCCGTGCCTCGGAAAGCACGTTAAGCCGTTGGCCCCGGCTGTCATTTATCAATCTTTGACAGTCGTAACAGGTAGTCAGTTGCCGAAGTCTGACAACCAGTCTTACCAAGGGGTATCCTATTACCCAGTACTAACATGGTTGTGGAGGTCAGATAGGCAGTCGTTCCATGTAAGATACTGGTATTCAGCTGCATCCGGTTAGACTGGAAGGCTAGGCAGATGATGATGATGACTACGAATATGCTGATAGGTACTAGGGAAGTTTGTTTTAGATATTTTAGAGAAAGAGTTTGTTCAGGATAAAAACTACCATCGTAATTATTATTATGCAACCTTGGTTTGTCCGAAATAAAGTTAGTCATTATAATATGATATGCTTACCTTTTTTCATCTATACGTATGTAGGGATCCACCTCCAGTCTAGCTGGATGCATAATGAACTAAATACCAGTATTATGCTCGGAGCGTGTGCCAATCTGACCGTCACGACCAAGTAACTGTTTAACACGATTTTCGGGCTTCAGGCTTGAAATTCTGAGCAACGAGCCCTTCGGTCGATTATTAGTAAACAATCGGCGCATAAAAGCTAACACTGTAAAAAATCTTGATTTTTTTCACTTTTGTGTCAGGTCAGGAAATCGGGTCATCGTCACCCATAAATTAGGTGGGCTGTCAACCTGTTAGCCAATTTATAGAGCTAGGTATCAATAAAAAGGTGAATCAAAGGTTAAACATTTTGAGGTTGATATGTCATTTCCAATTCCAATTAAAATGCATAAATTCGGTGCAGGCACTATTGCGACCAAGCCTGATTTTGTTAATCGGCTTAATCAGCTTGAAGTATCAGATAATTCTTTAATTTTTGTCCTTCGTTAGACGACCTGTGATGTCAATCTGTCGCTTGGAAATTATGCTGGCTTTTGGCTCTTCCAAAAGCCAGATTGATTCAATTTGGAGAAACTACAAGTTCTGTCTACGTACATTTTTATACTGTACGATGTTATTCAAATGTTTCACAACTAACCTGTACATCATTATTCACAGTTGACTTGGACAAATCAAAAACACTATAACTCTTTGTGTTTTCTAGAAATAAACACAGCATAGTAATTATATGCCTAATTAATCAGAATATGAGTGACATAAGCGATTCGTTTATATTATTAATCTAAAGAAATATAAACTTTGCGTTGAATTATCATATTTTTGTCATAAATATGAGTAGACAGGTGTCAGGAAAGGTGACATATGGAAAAACACCGGTGATGCTGATTCATACGATGGTCAGACATCACTCTTGGGGTGATGTCATTTTATGAAATTGAGGAAAACTTGGGGTATTACTTTATTTTAATACTGAAGATGTACACTGAGCGACTTTTGTCATACGAAAAGTTGCCTGCGCTCTCCCGCTTACTCAATGATCAGTGTAAATGTGCACACGTCATTCAGCATACATTGAGGTATCATCATTCTCCTGCCATTATCTTAATTTAGTTTAGGTGCAGTATGTCTTTTTCCATACTTCTCTTTTAGTTGTCTTTTCTGTTATCATCCCCTTAAGAAGCCATAATCACACAGTCAAGCTATTCTATTGAATCTCACCAACAAAAGGTATTTTTGCTTATAAACTTTATCCATGTTCCTAAAAATGTAACCACTTCCAAGCACGATTTCTTATTAATTATAAGTTCGATGCAACTTACAATGATGTCTTTTATCAACAGCCCCACAAATCACCCATCCACAAAAAGTTGCCGGCAATCGCAACATGCGCGCCATCTCTTAGTCGATTGACATCCTTAACGCAGAAGGCGTGGCATAAATCAAGATTTGTCTTCAAGACGCGTTTTTCTCAACTAATAATAAGATAAATAAATCAAATTAGCAATCCAGACAGTTTTATTGAGATACTAAATAGCATTTTTGTAACGAAATTATTTGCTGTTTGTGAGGTCAGAACACGTTAAATGTATGTTGCTGTTGAATGATTACGTGTTACTGAAATATTTGGGCAATATTATGAGCCTGCGCCACAGAGCGTCATCAATAGACCTGCAACATAAAAAAAACAATCTGTTAAACAATTTCTAGTCTATTACTATCTACTGATAACCAAACATTAGTGCTAGTTATAGTTTGACTGACTGTTAACTCCCGAGAGTCATTAATATCAGTTTCTTGGATTCCGGAAACTCGATGTTTTAATTGAATTTGATGAGAATATGCACCAGACCGAAGCTCTTCAAACAACATAAATATACTCCCATGAACATATCCATCAAGCTGCGGACTATTCGGTCATAAAACGAATGATGTAATTTGAATGAAGTTGAGGGGAGCAATAAAAATAATCGAGTTCACACTGTATAGTTCTAGCTAGAGGTGTAAAAATATTAAAAGCTCTAAAATAAACCGCCCACAACGATTCTAATGAGACACGGAACCAATAAACTACTAGTTTTGTTGTAAAAGAAATAATGGTAGCGACCGATGTCACTACTACACTGTAATGCAACGAAACGACTACGATACGACATTTAAAAACAATCCAAAACAAACTTTACGTTCATAGAAATAAAGTTGATTATGCCACAAAGCGGACACGAGACACCAACGGGGAAAACACAATCAAATTCAAATTGTAAGCGCGAAGGTCTAAGGTCGATTTTTCCGTGTGAACGTTTAAGATTTTGAATTTGAGTGCGAATGCGATGCATTAAATTGTAATCGAACACTATGGTGAAAACATACGAGGCGGCGCCCGGAGCGGGCGCTACTTTATTTAATAGACGGAAAAAAGCGGTTTAAAATAGCATTGTTTATTTGCAAGCTGGTTTCCTTTGTAGGTTGTACTAGATTTTAAGTGACGCCAGTGCTGCCCCGATATAGAAGTGGGAACTTGTAGTGGTGAAGATTAAAGCGTAGGAGAATGGCCTATCGGTTACATGTTTAATTGCTGGTCTGTTTTTGTACTTGCATTTTGTTTTACTATTTTGATTTATCTACCAATGATTTTGGATGATAATATAGAGTGAGATAATTAAAACTGCAGTTGCCTATTTCGCAAATTGCAAATTTGCATCAAAATTATTCAAGGTCACGAAAAGTATTCGATTGATAAACGTTAATTTGTGACTTTAAAACTCGGACAACTGAGAAACTAAAACTGCCAAAAAGTTTCTCAATTTCCAGTCAAATTTTCCCCATCAAACATCTAAAACGCATAAATTGTAGCTGCAGACTAGTCTAGCCTGGATGGTACCGATACGTTTCCACACTTTACAGTGACGGTCGCAACGAAATATCGCATACCGATTGTATAAATATGCAGTTATCTTTCTTTTTAGCTAACGTGCTTCTGCATTATGCAGGCCGGCCCGGGATGTACCCCACGTGTGCTTCCAATAAAATTTTACTACGCCCGCATTGTTCTATATGGGTTTTTCGTGAGTGTGAGCGAGAGGGAAGATAGGCCATTTTGTTACGGCAATAACGAAGCGGGCCAAGTGACTATAAGTCGAATCCGCCGCGGTGTCGGACGGTGTAAATGGCATTATTTTTTATCGGCCGCCCGTGTAGGGTAGGTAGTTGGTAAAATTTTCTTTTACAACATTGATTTTTTTGTGCGTAATATTTTATTTATTGTATTACTAGTATTTTATTATGTATTTTAGTAGATCGTTTGAACCGTTCCTGCAAATGAAAAAGGAATTGATATGAATGAAATGTGCCTGTCACTTGTTCGAGTCGTCAGGTAGCTTATAGTATAAAAACCTGATGAAATAAGAACTTTTATCGTAACAATACAATATTTACGACATGGTTACAATAAGACGGACGATGGAAACAGTTTACTCGATGGACAGGCTGTCAGTGGCGCTACCGGTATTGTTGTCAATACAACGGTTTAGCTCAGTCGTTCCGTTGCGTAATTATTTGGAGGCTTTCATTGCCTGAGTAGGACTTCATAACTAGGTGGCTCTTTATAAACCGTAGATATGATGAAGAGAGTGTTGTCATAATCACTACATTAGGCCAATGGTTTGGTCAGCATTATTGGTGGTATAATTAGCGTGAAATAATCGACTTGAAATTCTATTGAAAGGAACTAATTGAGCAAACCCTGTGCAGGTTTTTTTTTAGAAAGAAAGAAAAAGTGTTTATTGGACTTACACAGAACAACAATAAATAATTAAATATGAAAAGAAAACAAGGGAATAAAAAGAGACTAACAAAAAATAATAAAATTAAACTAATTATTGGTCCTGTACGACGTCAAAAGGCCCTCCATCTCAGCAGGGTGCTGCTTTTTACTATAGCAACAACATCACGCCTGTAATCACCGAAGGGTTAGGTAGAGGTTTACCTAAGTCCCATTTAATAGGGGGCGAGCCTTTTGACATCTACCGGGCACAAATCCAGACTCCGTAGCTGCTACTGAGAAAATCCTGATGGAAAAACCCAATAACACTTTGCCCGACCTGGGAATCTCACCCAGGACCTCTTGCTCAAAAGTCGCGTTTGCGACCACTAGATCAACTTATGAGGCAGTAGCTTTTTATTATGTATGGTCCAGGGTAGCCCGCGAAATTCAAATTTTCATACGTTTTTTGCAATTTGCAGGCCAGTGCTAGGTTTGATGTTAATTAAAATATTCCTCGCGACTGTAACATAAAAATCATCAATACAACCCTCCAAGCTCATAAAGGTGCAGGAATTACTTTTGCAAGGTCAAAGTCATTGCTGCAAATTGCAAAAAACGTAAGAAAATTTGAATTTCGCGGGCTGGTTGGAGCATCCACCTTAAGTCAATCAATCTCTTGAATCTCAATACAATATTTTCATCAAAACTTAGCCATACTTACTTTAAATAAAATTATATTGTCGTTTCACATAATAATTATGTTTTTTTATTCCCAGGTAAGCCAGTCATTCCCAGTCCCACGTAGTAAAACAAGGTAACATAAAAACGACGAACAAAAATACTTAATTAATAACGAATCGTGTGGTTGATTGATTAATATGATAAGTCCTGACGTCTGTCTGTCTGGCCACAGAGTACAGAGGTTACAGAAGGTTCACTTAAATCAATGAGTCGAGTATCACGTAGCAATGAGGTGTCATGAAAGCACTCTGCAATTGCCAGTCCACAATCCCAAAATTACTAAATTTTCTTATTTTTAATGTCTAAACGAAACTTAAATTAAGTTTCGTTTAGACATTAAAAATAAGAAAATTTTGCAACACGATGAGAAATCACATTAATTTTACAGGTGTCAATCACAGGATTACACAATATTCAGTACGTATAGATGTTGAGTTCGGCTTTACCAGTGGAGGGCAGTGAAACTTTTTAATTGCATAATTTTAATTTGACACACGCATTTAGATCAGCGACCATAATAGGTTATGTATTGAAAAAATCTAATTAGTCTGTCAGTTAGATTATCTAAAAATATTTGACCCGTATGTTTTCTTTTGTTTCGTAAACTAGAATTGACGAGGATACGACGCTTATAAAATTCTCAAAACGTCATGCCATGGTATAATTTTTAGTGCGTTGTGACGTCACGAGCCCCCACTCCCGAGTTTTGATGCGTTTTATCTTTGTCAATATTCATTGATTTACAAAAACAAAAAATACGTGTCCATTATTATCCAATACTCTTTACTGACGGACTAAATAGATTTGCAATTTATTGATGTTGGAAACTAGCCTATTGGTGCATAATTAACAGCCAATCTACACATAAAAGAGACAACTGCCAATTGCTAGGACTTTAAACGATTGGTTTGTTCCACAACGTATGTTGTCCAAAATGGTCCTACTGAACTTTTGTTATTCCGTGGCCTGTCTGTAAAATGATTGACAGATTTTGGTTTTAATTGACGTATAGCGGGTATTAATTGAGCGACGTGTCAGGGGCGACCGTCTGTGCTTATTTCGACTGTACAATGTGTATTAAAGCTGTTTAATAATATTTTTAATGGGACAGTCTAGTTTTTTTAAGCTGGGTAACAGGTATTGTGTAATACTATGCAATGCAAGTATGCACTAGTTATGAGACTTTTTAAAAACACTTTCATATGGTTGTGAGTAGAACACGCAGTTAAATTGTTGACCGGACACTGATATTTTATCCGTACTAGTTTGACCGATTACGCGAATCTCACGAACTACTGGAGACACTAAAGTGCATAAAACTGGCGTAAAAATTTTGACACAACAGACTATCACAGGTCTCTGACAAATAAAAAAAACATAAAATAAGTACTGAACTACATTTCTCAACATTTGTTTTCTCAGCATTTTTCATTTCTTTTGAACTCTAACTTTTTAACATACATTTACACATTTATATGATTAAATAAATGTAAAAATAGCTCGTTTATTAACGATTATGTCCTAAAACATGGCGACCTCGGCACGAACATACACAATTATGTCAAGTGCATTCGACCAATCAATATCACATGACGTACCTAGAGTAAGAAGGAATCTAGACGGGGCTGACGATTGACATGCAGTTTCGCACCAATTGACCAAGATGTTCCACTTGTTGACAAAGAGGAGTGTTTACAATTTTAATAAAAAATCAAATCAAATATAAATAATTCTGTATTTCAAACAACAAAGTCCATGTGAGTTTTCAAGTGAGGGTGCTTATTTTGTCACGTTAATCAATTCTGATGCCCACTTCTGGGACAACTTGGTGGGGCAGGGGATCCATCTTAGCCGGGAGACAACTTGCAGAAGTCATTAATTAGGTGGACTGCACATGTTTTACTTAGACAAGATATTTTTTTAACCATTCTGCATTATCATAATATCAAATATCAAAATCTTTGCAAATGTATTTAAAATAGTGTATGTAAAGTAAAAGTTTTCCAAGTTAAAGCATAAGGGAAGACGATGTCTGTAGCAAAAACACAGTATAAGAAATATGTCAAGTTATGTCTTAGCTATGCATTTAGTAGTAAACTACGTAAACAATTGCCTTACGTAAACTATTATTAGGCAAGTACCTAAGCCTAAGTATACGGCAAGCGATGAAGTGATTACTTCTGATTTACAACTTTAACCTGCAACGCTTTAATTTCACCGATATGCTAATTTTATGTGGTTTATTGGTGCTAAAATAAGGTGAAAATAGCCGGCCTTGCTATAACCTTCAGTAAATTGTAAATGGCTAGTCTATTAACTCATTATTCTGTGACGCAAAGTGCATTTTAAAATCTTTTATATTTTATAATAGTGTCGCTTCTGCCAAATAAATACTCTGTGGCATCTATTTTCTTTATCAACACGTCAGCACGAAGGAAAGTTTTATAACAAACTCAAGGCAGTTAACATAATAACTGATTGATACGATTTATTTTTAAATATGGCAATAAATGTCTTGGTACCGCGCGTTTTACTGGCCCAAATAATTTTGATATATTATTGTCATTAACCATTTATGAGTTTCGAGGTTATGCAAGGAGAGCGTGATGTGTTTGTACAGAAATAATTATGAAATAATATAAAATTAAGGTTTATTAGTTCTTGTGAAACGAGGAAGGATCAGTCCATTCGGAAAGTGTTAAATCTTATAGAGGATCAGTCAAATTATTGTGAACCGGACACCTGAAGAAACTTCACTAGTATATGTATGACCGCGACGGGAACAGCGCGGCAATTTGTTCATAGGTTCCGATTTAACGAACCTTAAGCCAGGACAAGGCCTGATTACTTATGGCATGAAATTCGGAGACAGCTAATTAAAATTGGCACTTTGCTTTCTTGATCACGATCCCCACCATTTTATGTGGCGAAGATATAGTCGACAAAATAATCCTAATGCTAACTATCCATACTAATAATAATAATAAAATTGTGCCTATTGTCGTGACGGCCAATGGCCTTATAGCCAAGAGCTTCGATGACCATAGGTATATCGAAGCTCTCTTTAGGCGGTTGGATCAAGGGCCTGATTCAGAAGGCCAAGGACCGGTGGCTTGGACCCTGCTCCCGACACCGGCGGACTACTATTTTTTATATGTTTTTATAAGAAATATTTAAAAATGTAAATTATGAGATCATAAGATGAATAACGGAGATAATAAAATAAATGCGGAAGTAAATTTGTTTGTTACCTTTTCATGCCTAAACCACTGAACTGATCATCCTGAAATTTTACATATACGTTGTCAGGTGTACAGAAACGGACATAAGGTACCTTTCATCCCGAAAAACAGTACTGTTCCCGAGGCAAACAACAATAACGTTCCTATGATAATAGATGGCGTCACGTGCCTAGCGAATCACGACTGCATCCTCACTGAGACTCATTAACTCGAGCAAAGCAGCGGAAAAACCTAGTATACAATTTTTTTTCACATGTTAGTGCAAGTACTTTGACCTTTAATAATAATAATAATATCGCTGGACATTACACACAGCGCCACCTAGTGCCACACTAAGCAACGAAGCTTAATGTGTCGTGGACACCAGATAGTTGATATACTACATATATACTTTTTGTTTGTAAATATATACTTATTATACATATAAACATCCATGACTCCGAAACTAATGTCCATGCTCATCACACGAAAATTTGCTCCTACCGGGATTCGAACCCGGAACCCTAAGAACGTAAAGCAGCCTCACTACCGCTGCGCTATTCGGGTCGTCATAACCCTTCACTTATCTTATATCTCAGTTTATTAAACACCTTCCAAACCGCTAGGTATCTATCCTTATAACCAAAACCAACATTTTACTCTATACTAAGCAGTTGCAACAATGTCCCGTGAAAGCCATCAGTCAGCCGTCACCCGTCTACTGCACGGGTCAAGGGGTCTCACGACACCCCGCGATACCCCGCGACGCCCCCTGACACCCCCAACCTGCACCCCCAAGTCCGACTTGATTGATTTCCTAGCTGTTTACACATTTCTACTTCTAGTACAACTTTCTGATGTAATTTTGTTTTACTTTTTCTGAAATATGTAGTTGAGAAGTGCTTCTGATCGAATGTGAGAAATGTGAACTTTGTTGGATTTGAAGTAACGTGAAGTATTGGATATTTTCTACAAGGAGTACGCTTCAGGAACAGTACTATTTGTTTTGGCGGACAGTTAGTCGGTAGGAATTCATTAGTGTTGATTTCATAATAGAACAACACCAAATATTATTATTTTACAATACTTTGTCCAAACTATACCAATAAACACTTGATAAGACCAACCAACTTTTTTTGAGACATCATTCAAATTTTGTAGAAATACATTAACTTCAACATTATAATCCTCAAATCTTCTTCTTCATAAAACAACAGCCGCATCACACCGGTCCTTATTACCCGCATTTAAATATCAAGACTCATCGGTCGTCGTAATATCTTCGTGAAATATTAATTCTCATCATATCGTAGATGATTGACGGGTGTCTACGAGGGATATATCCGTCACGGGCGCGGTAAACAGACCCCCTCCCTGTCACCCCCCAACACCCCCTTTCACCTCCACTAGCCCAGTCTCGCCCCCCGAGTGGAATATCTCAATCTTTAGCGCGATTTATTGATTGATAGATTGATTCCGCGCGGTTTCGTATTAAAGCGATTTATGTTGTTTGCGGACGATTCGTGTAATTTTGGATATTTTAAATAATGTTTGGATGCTTGATGAGTTATTTGAAGTTGACTGAGGGAAGCACCTGAATCTTTCGAGGTTGATTGAATGTCATTTCTTTGATGTTTCAATGTTAAAATAGCCTCGTCTAATGGCCATAGTATATGCACTATACAAACACGATACACTATCAATAGCTAAGTATTCACAAAGATTCCCAGATGTCCTAAGTATCCTTACTACAGTTAAGACCTTAAAAATATATACTAAAGTCTAGACCAAACAAGGCCCCAGCACCCACTGCTACAAAACTCCGCCAATTCCCAGACAAAAAGAAATATCTAAGGCTAAACCGAACACACAGAGCTATCTTATTAAGAGTTTTCCACGACCATTCACAATAAGGGAACTTCTGTTTCAAGTTTCGAAACAATCGCCGAATATTGCTCACCAAGTGTTGCGAGGCGCGAACCGCGAGGAAAAAAAGTGGCGTAGACCTCCCACTTGTGAAACGACATCTGTTAGCTATTTGTCAAACATCGTTGACTATTTTTGTCGAGCGACATACAGTTTGTCACACAGTGCATTTGGGCGCTTTCTGTAGAGTTTGCGGGTGTTTTAGAAGATTGTTGAAAAGTTTTAAGGATTTTTAATGGTGGTCGTTAATGTTAAAGATGTGGTGTTTAATGGCTTGTTTTGGAATCAAGATTACTGTTTGGGTTCTTTAATGAAATGCACGTAGTAATAAAATAAATCCTTGTAAGTATAATCTTCCTAAAAATGTTAAAACTAGAAGTAGAAATCAGTTGATTAATAGGATTTGCATTTATAACCCCTCGATACCGCTACACTACAGCCACAAAGCAATATAACTTTAGAAATAATCCATCCATAATAACATAAACAAGGTCATTAATTTAGGTTCATTAGAAACTGCAGTTGCCTCAAAATAATGTGCGCGCCAAACAACAGACAAATCTATCATAATTTATACAAATCAATAATTTATGTCCAGACCTCGTGTCATATAATTTAGAGACTTAAAAGATTAATACACGATATCTTATATTACAAAAACAAGTTTGTAAATAATCACAAAAGTGCATTGCCATTTTGACCTTACCATTTTCTCTCCCACATTCAACTCCCATCGAGCATCTTTTCTTTGACACTTCAACTGTGACGTATGATTTCCTGATGACAGCTGCATATCTCAGCATCAAACTATAACTATTTCATCCTTCAAAACCCTTATTCCTTACAAAATACAAGTCATTATTGCTGATTTCCTCAGCAAACTTATTTGCAGCACAATGCAAATTTTCTGCAATTTTTTTCTTGCAGTCGCATTGAATTTTGATGTTATTGTAGTAAGGTTGTATTTCGTTCGTTCTGTAGTTGGGTTTGTGTTGGTTGAAATGTTTAAGGTTGTTTTGATGGAGTGGAACGTCAATTAAGTAGGAGAGGGTTGAGGAGCTGCGTCTTGGGTGTGATTGAGTGCAGTCATGCAGGCTCCGGAGGTAGAGCTGGGCTGATATGAGAGGATTTTATTTGATTGTGAAAGTTGGTTTGTTATACCTATGAAAATCACGACCCCTGTTCAACAATATTATTTGATAATATGTATCTAAGACAATGGGCAGTCATACTATGTCTTGTAGCACAGTAAAAATTTAGTTTTTGAAACGAAAAAATTAAGGATTTCCACTATAAACTATTATTTTCGTGTTTTACCATGAACTGTTGAATGAACTATGAATCGTTGTCACATTTGACCAGATATCTAAAATGGCTCATTATCAGACATAATTATTATGTCAAAGACCAACATTACTTCAGCCTACAAAAAATCCTTACCAACCAACAATGGCCCACAAACCAAGAAAGCTCTGTTTACTCAAACAAGTGCCACAAGTGCCTAGCACCAACAAACACGATAGCCAGTATATTTGTGAAGGCTACTCCGCCTGTGAGCCTGCATTAGCCAGTTATTCATAACGCTATTTACACGAGGGGGTGGAAAAATCGATCATCAGTAGACTGTCCAACCCACATCGACTTTGTGCTGTCAAGTTTGATTGAATCAACACGGTGGACACAGATGTAGTTTGTAGAAGCGACATGTGCTTGTTTTGCGAAATTATGTTAGTGGCTGCCTAATATCAGCCGCTCGGGACGATCTTCAGGTTAAACCGCGCTTTTCTGGGTTGGTCAGCGGATGGGTAACCACCCATTACATCCCGAGTTTGCTTCGTGCCTCGGAAAGCACGTTAAGCCGTTGGGTACCGGCTGTAGTTTGTCTTTGACAGTCGTTGCCCTAAAGTCTGACAACCAGTTTTATGTATGTCATATCCAGTACTGGGTTGCAGAGGTCTGATAGGCAGTCGCTCCATGTAAAATACTGGTATCCAGCTGCGTCCGGTTAGACTGGAAGCTGACCCCAACATAGTTGGGAAAAGGCTAGGCAAATGGTGATGGTCACAAATAAGTGATTTTAAAATGCTGTCATTTATCTAGCGCATAGAACCTGTTGTTGTGCTACTGAAGGTTAGAACCCTCAGTGGATGTAGAAGATAAACGAACATTGGTGTTCCTCGTCACATTTGCCCACTTTGAGACTTTCATCAATGTTTTTGAATGGAAAAGCCAGCATGGATTCGTGACAAAGATCTTCATTGTATGTTTTGGGATTATTAATAGGTAAAACCTATTAATGTAAGAAGTTAAAATAAGTTATGCTCGCGTCTAAAGCAAACACACCAATTAATAAATACCTAATGGTGCTATTTTGTCACTTTGTATTTGGTACTATAACTAGTTTTATTTATTGAAAGTAAACCTCAGTAAGTAATCCAATTTATTAAGACATCAATTACTTAAACCTCACTTTAACTAAAATCCATCAAAAACCTGACTGAAACACTCGCGCCATTCATTTCTCGCAATCACCCTAATTAGCGGGAGGTCAAATGAAAAAAAAATGTTTTCAAACGCTGTCACTTCTAGTCGTCGCGAGTCCACGCGAAGAGTAAATAAAGCTTCGGTCGACAAAGACGTCCGTCTGCGCGCGACATCTGAGCGACGTGTGTCGCCCCCCTCGCCCCCTTCGCCCCCAACTCGCCCCCTACTCGCCCCCACCCGCGTCCAACGCCGATAATGATGTTAACTCACCGTTTGAGACTGGCCCCGCTTTGTTGAGTTTTTTCTGAGCTAATGTTTTGTAGTTTAGTTGTGTGTTGTATTAATTTGGATGAGGATCGGTAGTGAGCCTGCAGGATCATTGTGTGGATATTCATTGTGGGTGATAATTGTGTGGATGCATGTGAAAAAAATGGGTATCATTATTTTGTTGTGTCTCTGCAATATAAAATGGCAGTTTGATTAATTTGCATGCCGTAGACATCTCATAAAACAGTATTCATGACGATTGTCAGTATAGATATAAAAAGTTCCCGTACAACTTACTAAAATCCCTTCCCAGAGAAAACAGAACGATAAAAAATTCTATTAGCCGTATTTTCTTCCGGCTACAAACAAAAGTTACACACAGTTTTATAAAAATCACAAACTGTGTTCATACATAACAGAACTGGATAACATACATTCCCATTTCCGCGCACAAAAGTCCATAAAAATATAAGTTCCAACGGTCGCTATGGAAATCCCATAACAGAAGGAAACTGCAACACAAGTTGCTCCAAATAAATTTCATCAGCAGCGCACGAATCCCGGACGGCGAACTCGACTTGTACAGTAAATTGTCTTCAAGAGCTGACCACCCCCCCTTTTCACCTACAGGGAGAAGGGGGTTCAAAGGAGGCCACCGACATTCCCCCGTTCGTCTTGCTTATGAGTGACGGCTGGACAGTTTGAGTGATTGAGAGTGACTGCAGACTTAATGCGCGCGGCGAGATGGGCGGCGCACGGCAGAGCGCGCCAAGCGACGCGCCGCGTCTGTGCGATATATAGCTCTATGACAAACGTTTACGCTCGCGTTTGCGTTGAGCTCTCCCCGCGTTTATAACGAGAGTTATTGCAAAGAATATTGCACATGTTATTATTATAAATTAAAATATACGTTGGATCGTTTTAATACGGTTTGTGAGGTGTTTGTAATTAGTGATGCGAGCTTGACGGTTGATGGATGGCGCTGGGTACATCCGGCGCGCGGCGCGACTGTGTTGTTGTAATTAATCTGATGAGGGCGATGTGCACACAGGATTAAAATTAAATATTATATGGTTAGTATGTGTTAAGGCGGTAATAAATAGTAGCCAATTCTTTATGTCTTTGTGAGTGATGTGTTTTAATTTAAAAACTAGCTTTTCATGAAAGTTTTTGCATTGCGCTCACCGGTCTTTTAAACAACTTATTTAGTACTGGACCTTATTATCTTAGAGATTCGTTTGTGTCATTGTACCACAAATTGGCTGTCAATTGGTTTAAAGTTAGCGCACATTGCGATGTGTGTTACATTTTGTAAATGGTTGATTTTAGGGGCTAGTGATCAAATTTTCAGTCACATATTGTCATTAATCTATCCGTCTTAGGTGATAAAACTGATAAATTTTATCCAACACGATCCCGGTCTTTGTCCATCATGACCATAATGTCATGTCAATACATAAACATATATGTTGGTAATAAGGTATTAGAAGCCTGACTGTCCAAAGCAGAAACAGGCTCTGAAATTGAAGGGCGCGTTTGGACTATTGGTCAGGGGAAATTGCAATAATCACCACGCTTGGCTGGGGGACTGGTGATAAAAGTTTTTTGCTTCTATATTAGCAGACAGGAGGAACTATCAATTATCTTGACGATATCACCAAGTTGTCTTTTGACTACTACGGGAGCTAAATTAGCAACTATAACTGTGGTGGTTCAAAGTTCGTTTGAAATACTGTTAGAATAAAGTTATAATCAGCTTGCACTACAAAGTGGTTGTTACGGCAGTCACTGCGGGCCGAATAGTGCAAAATGAGTGGTTTTTTGGGATTTACAAAAAATCAAGAAGAATATCATATATTTTTCTGGTTTTGTTTATTGCAGTGAATCATATGCTTTTTTGCATTAGAAAACTCGCGTTTAGCTCCCCCCGTTAAGACACGACAGGAACACAAACAGTAGTGTACATAAGAAGTGCGCAAACACACGATCTGTATTTATTATTAATATCAAACAAAAACAAAATCAACGCTTGCACGCAACGTTAATACGTCCGTCAGACGTACGGACAGACGGACAGACAGACAGGCAATCAGTCCGGACTTGTCCGACCCGTCACTAACGTAAACGTATAATTTTTGCTCATATTTTCTGGTTTTCATATACTTAATTGTAATGCTGATAATACGGTTGATCAATTTATGGACAGTAGCTATGGAGATGTCTGGTTTTTGTGAAAAGATATTATTACGGATAATGTTTTTGAGTAGATATCTGGGAACGTCTTTTTCTGAGAGCAACTCCATCATTCTTAGTTTGGTTAGTGTTGAGATTGGCTCAGTCAGGCACGTGTCTTTGGGTAATGTAGCGTGACATCTTTTGCTGAATCAAGATGGGAGCTTGTGTAGAAAACTTTAAGAAGCTGTTTGGTGACTAGCTGGGCTACTGGGTGTACCGAAGTAGTGCCTCGTAGGAGCAGTACCTTTCAAAATATGTTGTACCAATATCAGCAAATAGGCATGACGACAGTATCAAAAAAATGCAAATCTATTTAGTTCGTCAGCTTCGTTTTTTGTTTTTGTAAATCAATGAATATTGACAAAAGATATAAAACATCAAAGCTCGTGACGTCAGAAATAGCTAAAAATTATACCAAGGAGTGACGTATTGAGAATTTTAAAAGCGTCATATTTTCGTCAATTTTGGTTTACGTAACAAAACCAAAAACACGGGTCAAATGTTATTTGATAATTTAACTGACGGACTAATTCGTTTTTTTGTTTTGCCGTCTCGCCTATTGGTGTTTATGACGTCATTTTCAAATATCTATTGTTTTATCAGGAAAACTTCTTCAAATATCACATAAAACTATTTTATAGAGCTTATCACACATGTAATGAATATAATTGTTTATGGTAATGAAATTAACACGTAACATTTTATCAAAATTTATCTTAAGATCGACATGAAGGTACTAGGAACACATAAGCCACTAAAAGGACGCAAATTACTCAGAGAGTTTACAACAATTCACATGCAGTTTCGTTAAACCTTATCCTTTAAGTTATAAAGACCATATTTGGTTGATATTCGTGTTCTGATCAGTTTGTTAGCGTAGGAGTCAGACACGATGATCGGTCGACAATTTGATTCTGAATATATCGCCACGGTCAAGTTGTAAACAAGTGGTTGTAGGTGGGTACGGGTTCGATTCTTGGCCGCGAAAGTTCTGTTTGCTGTGTGGTTGTAATAAAATGTCTAGTGTGTACCATAATTTTTAGACTTAAAGAAGGGATTTTAGGAGTTTTGTTGTCGTTCATTTTGTAGTTTAGAGTCTTTTAGAGTTTAATCATATTGTACTGGGATAATAAGGGATGAAATATTACAGGTTGGTAAACGTGTTGTGGTTTTTTTGCATGTCAGTATTTACCTTTGAGTTTGGTTTTTTGGGTGCAGTTGGCACATTATGTGTGAGTGGAGGTAGTATTTTAAGTCTAATTTATTTTAAGCGAAAGCATTTTTGGGTATTCGGCCCGGCGGCGGCGGCACCAGTCTTCTGAGAACTGTACAAAATAATAATAATAAATATCTATTAATCTCGAGATGAATACTGTTCACACAGTCATCTTATACAGGGTGTAAACCACCTCATCACGAAGCTGTCAACCAAGCATTCTGTACATCAAACTAACTAGCTTTACGCAAAAATTATTGCTAGGAAACGACTTTTTTTTTGGGGTGCAAAATCATGTTTTGTGGTAGAACTCAATGTAACGCACTCAAAACAATGTGCTGATGGATGGATTGAATAGAACGGGGGTGGGTCGTGGAGATGTTTACAGTAGGTAAAAATTGTTAAAAAGTTGGAAATTTGACCCCCAATATCTCCGTAACTAGAAGGTTCCCGGGTATGGTGTAGAACAAAAAAATGATCACAATCACGAGGAGAAGGAGTGCCTTTCGGATTCGTTAACCCTTTATAATTATCTAAGAATGGCGTTGTGTCTATTAAATCATCTATTCAAAACTCACTCTTTACAAAAAAAAAACACAGTACCTACATAATCTTTCGTCATAACTAAACATTAGCTATCCGCCAGCTACCGCACGGTCCAGCAACAACAACTCATTGATCAATGGGCACAGCATTGTCACACGTCACATGTCAATCAATCAAGCTTGATTGAACGAATCAATCGGCAGGTCATTGCCAGCCGACTGTATTACAGACTATACTAACATATCAACATAATAATATGTTAGTATTGTCAACGTTATTTTGATGGATGTAGAATCAATTGATTCCGTTCTGAGCGTTGATTGAGTGCATTTTTTTCAATCGTTGAAAAGGACTTTGGACTGGATGAATGTTGTTTTTGCTTACGTTATGGAAGGGAACATACCTTTTAACATAACATAACTTACTTAGGTATAGAGGTGTATTTAATAGTACACCTCCATTTCGCCAGTTATGTTTGTTATGGTGTTGAGCTAACATTCTCTAACAATGTTATCAATTGTTACCACGGGTTGACTGAAAGTTAGACAACATGACTTAACATAATATACTAACACGGCAACATTTAGGTAATAACAAAAAATACGAACTTGGAAACGTTGCTCTACAAAAAGTAACTGTGGTGTGGATGCACCATTATGTTTAAGTCGGGCTAACCTATTGCCATCAACTGTGTTACCGTGCACAAATCCTAAACTACTTACTGAGAAATTCCTGGTGGAAACACCTTACAACAATTCGTCTGAATCTAACCCAGGACGTCATGCTCAGCAGTCGCGATTGCGACCACTAAACCCACGAGACAGTCATTATTTAAAACATAATTCCAAGATTAAAGAAGGTGAAAATTATCCTTTTATTTTTAACACACAAAACATTATGTACCTAGATAGAAAATCGGATGAACATAATATGCATCGAATAAACGTCTTCTTCCATCCTTGTATCCTCATCTCAATAGTCACTGCTTTTCTAGCCATTTATCATCTTTCATAGAGTTCATCTATTGTTTCTTTTGTCCTGTCCTTCTCTTAATCGGCGCACTGGCTGAAAGGCGTTCCAGCCAGTGCCCATGAAAACTCTAAAACATCAAAATAAACAACATTTGAAAATGGAAAACAAAGCGGATTCGCAAAACATCAGCTGTCATTCGTCGTTTGAACTGAAGTGACGGATGATCGAACGCTCGCGATGTGCAGTCGGAAACGAAATAGATTTTATTTTTAAACATTATTTACTGATTTTGTCAGTTCTGGTTCTGAAATGTAAATAAATGTGATGCTATCGAATGACAGGTTGTTGTTATAGTTTTGATTTTGAATGTGGAAGAGGTTGTGGCAGCTAGTTTGTTTATGGAATTGTGTAATTCTGTCTTTCATTCGTTTTGTATGCTAATAAATAGATCAATTCTCTGCATGAAACAAGTCTAAACATCGCAAAAAGTGGAATTCTTATTAATCGCAAGCATGACATCATCGAAGTTGCTGACTTGTCCAACAATCATGACATCATCGAAGTTGCTGACTTGTCCAACAATCATGACATCATCGAAGTTGCTGACTTGTCCAACAAGCATGACATCATCGAAGTTGCTGACTTGTCCAACAAGCATGACATCATCGAAGTTGCTGACTTGTCCAACAAGCATGACATCATCGAAGTTGCTGACTTGTCCAACAAGCATGACATCATCGAAGTTGCTGACTTGTCCAACAAGCATGACTTCATCGAAGTTGCTGACTTGTCCAACAAGCATGACATCATCGAAGTTGCTGACTTGTCCAACAAGTGTGACATATTATTGCATATCATTCATCTTTTTGTTGTTTAATCAGTTAGTTCGAGTTACTTACTTAATAATATATTCTACAGATAACTTAAATTGACTTTCAAACCTATCTTCACAAACCACACGACACATTTCTTCATCCATTCCATTATCTGCATCAAACGCAGCTTTAAACGCGTGTGGAGTCTAAACTTCTGATGTGAGTTTTAATAATTTCATCTTCGTAATTTCATGTTAGTCTTAATCCTGGTGCAATCCTTTCTCCATCTCGGGTCTGGAGCTGGTTCGCTGGTAAGCTTTTGATTCCTCGAATTCTATCATATCCAACAAAGGCACACCTTTTTGCTTCTCTTTTTTATTTAGGCTTTTAATGAAACCAAGCGCATTATTTTCACTATATATATTTATCTGCGCTCTAGAACGCAAATTGCCGACGTAGCTTATAAAGCTGCAAGACTAAAATGGAACTGAGCGTGAGCAGGCCATGGCTGTCGAATTCCCGCACAGCTGTGGGCCCGAATATCGCAGGACTGGAGCCCTGAGACAGCTAGATGGGGTCGTGGCAGACCGAGGCGAAGATGGCGGGACGTCGTGGGTGGCTTCTTGGCGAATTGGCAAGAAGAAGCACACCATTGCGAGAAGTGGAAGGAATGGGGGGAGGACTTTGCTCAGGAGTGAGACAATACGGGCTAACTAAAAAAAAAAAATATGTTTATCTTTACCTGGTTCAATCCTTTCTGCATCTCGAACCCTGGCAGTATTCCTCCCTAACCTTATATGCTATCATCTGCTACAAAAGCATACTTTTTTGCTTCTCTTTCTTATGTAGCCTATTAGTTAAAGCAAGCTATATAATTTAGCATCTTTAAATTCACCTAGAACAATCCGTTCTGCATTTCGTAGAACCCTGCCAGCTCATATCCTATGATCTACAACAAACAGCTTCAAACGCGTTGGTTATATAAAGTGATGGGCCTGTCCGTAACTGTTGTGACAGGGGAACACTTCCTGATTTGTTGCGCAGGTGAGGCGTTGCACCTAGCAGCGTAGTATGTGGTGATAAGCGGAGCGAGAGCGGGTTGAGGACAAAAGATTTGAATGAGTTTAATGTGAGACAAAACAACGCAACGACAAAATATTTTATTGATGCATTGTTCACTGTCAAACTTCGGTCTGTTGAACATCCTGGAGTCCTTAGATGCTGTAGTCTACCAACATAGTTTTAGTGGCTTGTATCATGTCCTATAGCAACTTCGGCCAAGGAGCCGTCCGTTGGATAATGGAAATCATGAACTTCTGCTCCTCCTAACTGACCAAAAATAAAAAAATCCATCCAATAAAGAAATCCTTTTAATTGTTCTTAAGTCTCTGGATTATATGCAATAATATTTTCAGGATATTTAATGGACCAATTTGTTGGAAAAAGTTTTGGTTTTTTGTCTATTTACCTTACGACATCGCTTATCTACCTCCACAGTGTCCTCTCCGTCAAACGTCACGGATCTACAGTGTAATCTGACGCGATGTGCGCGCGCGCTGGATTCTGATTAAGGGCGTCGAGTCGTCGACGCATGCGCGGTGCGAGCGTTCGCAATTATTATTACGGCAGTTTTGTTTTTATGCTATATTGTGTCTGTTGTTTTAGGAATAGTTAGTCTAGTTTCGTTTATTTTAAGACATTTAAATGTTAAATGTACAGAATGCGTGAATTCTGATAGAGCAGCGTTTCTTTACCTAAAGAAAAAAATGATAACTAGATATTATGAGACCAAAGAAAATTATAATTATTATTTTAAACTTTGTTCGATTGACAATTGAGTTCATCTTTGCTAAACTCTTCGGGAAATTTCGGTGTAATTTTTTACTTTAATTATTGTGCCATAACCCTAATTATTTCTTTCTTCGTTTCAGGTAAGTTATCTTGAACCAAACCGATCAACCAACTTTCTTCAAATAAGATGTCCCCATAACTAGTAAGTAATGGGTGGTTTCTTTGATATCACAAACGCTCTGATTCTCACACACACATACGTTAGTTGACCGACACTTTATCGACTGGGAACCTCCGTCTGTGAGCCGTCACGCTGACGAGATAAGCGTCAATCGAATGACCAACACCTGCCGACAATCTGCCAGTTACTTACCTTAGCTTTTCGCACAATATTAGTAGAGTACATGAAACGTTGTAGATGACAGATTCATTCGTCTCGGGTAAACTCTGGAAGATAAATAACTATTAACAACAAAATTGGTTACTATAAGTCGAGATCATAGAATTCTAGATTAATATGCTTAAGTGGATCCGCTGGATGCGAGTCGCACGGGACCGGTCAATGTGGCGACACTTGGGGGAGGCCTATGTCCAGCAGTGGACATCTTTCGGCTAAAATGATGATGATATGCTTAAGTGGGTCTCTGAAAGAGACAAAGAGAAAACAATGTCTAACTACACCAAGGCAGACGTTGCTTTTAAGGTTTGGTAAAACCGGTACGGACAAATTAAGGACTCCCTGGACACAGGACACTGAGAGATAGTGGTGTTGAAGTAGCTTTAGTGTCTGAAATCTACAGTAAGTCTGCAATCTGTCTGTATTGTGTCATTTTCATGTGAAAATTCAGATACAAATTACTTGTTTATGAATAAATGACTATGACTGTCCGCACTAATTTGACTGATTCTTTAGACAAAACGCTAGAGCCAAAAGAAACAATAACAAAAATATATATACAGGGTGTTAAAGTAGTCGCGTTCCATAGTTTAGAGGTGAGTTCAGTATCGATAAAGGAACCCGTAAAAAACAAAAATAAATCCAAAAAATAATAAAAAAATAAATAAAAAAAAAAACAAAAAAAATTGCAAGGCCAACTTAATTTATAATAATAATATAATAATATCGCTGGACATTAACACACAGCGCCATCTAATGCCACACTAAGCAACGAGGCTTGTGTCGTGAACACCAGATAGTTGATATACTACATATACATACTTTTTGTTTGTAAATAAATACTTATTATACATATAAACATCCATGACTCGGAAACAAATGTCCATGCTCATCACACAAACATTTGCTCCAACCGGGATTCGAACCCGGGACCCTAAGAACGTAAGGCAGCCTCACTACCTCTCCGCCATTCGGGTCAAATTTAGTACCTACTAACTTAAAATAGCAATCGTTTAGAATTAAAATTAAGCCTAATTTAGTAGATCTACCTACTAAATTAGGTTGATCTTGCAATATTTTTTTTAGTTTTATTTTTTTTATATTTTTTTTGGATTTATTTTTTATTTTCTTACGGGTTCCTATAAGTATCCACAACAATAATATTTTTTCCACCATCAATAAATTGCAAATCTATTTAGTCCGTCAGTTAGAGTATTGGAAAATAATGGACATGTATTTTTTATTTTTATAAATCAATGAATATTGACAAGATAAAACGCATCAAAACTCGAGAGTGCTCGTGACGTCACAACGCACTAAAAATTATAGCACGGCGTGACGTATTGAGAATTTTAAAAGCGTCGCATCTTCGTCAATTTTGGTTTACGTAACAAAAGAGAAAATACGTGTCAAATATTTTTTGATAATCTAACTGACGGACTAATTATATTTTTTCAGGACACAAGCCTATTCTCTAAAACCTTCACCCCTGTTATCTATCGTCACTTGACCTCTCGTACGATCGCATCGCTCTTTAAATCGCATCATACACGGCCGCGTTATCTGCGAGATCTGCAACAACTCGGAATGAATCCTGCCCCGAGCAGTCAGCTGATTGATGGCCGGCAAGATGGCTAGGGCTCCGAGTAGGTTCTAGAGTTTACATATTGTGGTTATTATTAAAGGAATATACATATTTTACATGCAATTCTTGGTATTAATAATATATTTATAGTTTGGTAGGGACTGCCACGTAGGTCTAGTGGTAGCAAGCGCGACTGCTGAGCTCTGGGTGAAGAAGTCCTGGGTTCGATTCCCGAGTCGGGCAAAGTGTGCAAGAGCAAGAACCCTGTTTAGGCTATCACCGTTCATAACATTTTATTTTAATTTTATTTCATACAATAATATTGATAGTTATATTTACACTATATTATTATACAAACTACAACTCTAAATAATAATAAAAATATGGTACAAGTATCAAAACGGTTACAGGGCGTCAAAAAATTCGTCCACATCGCTGTCAACAGTAAAAGTGCCCAGAAGGCTGGCAGACTTGCCACGTTGGATGGCAATGCTGAATCTTTGTCCAAAAAATAGGCCATCCCTCTGGTTACGTGAAGAGTTGACCAACCGCTTGGCTATTTCTCGAAAAACTAGGTGGGCACTCGGACCCCATGGCCCTAGTTTATAACTAAACGCTGCCACTTACGGGATGTATTCCGTGATTGTTATTAATTTTGAGCTCCCGATATAATATCGACATACACAGTAACAGTTCAATTTAAAATTTTTAACCATCGAAACATCGGTATCGTAAATGTAAGGAAGGACCTAATGAAACGCAGTGCATCACTTAGGTACTTTCAGCTGAAACTAAATTCGATGACTCACTAGCTAACTTAAGTTGGTTAAAAGTAAATCTATGCTTTCAGCTCCTTACAACAGTATCAATCTATGCATCTTTACCTACATACAATTAATAGTAGCTAGATTTAATAATTCTTAGTTCTTGTTAGTAGATCGTTTTGAATGCAAAAAACATGTTTTATAAACTTATCCATTTGGTAACATAATTATAAGTAAATTTTCTAAGGTATGTTTATAATTCGTCCAAAACAATTAATCGTAAACACATTTAAATGGCAACCCTGCGCAACCTGCGCACACGCTTCACTGCAAATTATAAAATGCACGTTACGAACAAAGCCGATCTTTATCGAGCGCCCAATGATAGAGTATTCCGTTTGGCGGCGACTATGTAGCGCATTTTTGTCGTATTTTCACGCTTCTTAATTTGTGGGACATGGCAGGACTGACGCAGAAGAATGGAGCTATTCTTTAACGCAGACCAAAGAAAATTGCGGCTTGGCTGACACCGGAGTTTGGCAATACTTTAGTAGTTGATGTCCGGAATCATTGGGTACTGGGATGTCCGAACTTTAAAAAAGGACCCTAAAGCAATGATTTGCTGACTGTGGTTTAACAAATAGATAGGTGCTTTAAATATCGATATTTTAAACAATACAAGCACGCACTACACATAATTTAAAATTATAACACAATACTTTTCCATAGGCACTTAATAATAATAAAATAAAAAAACAGAAATCAGTCAGCGAGTCAACCCGTCGCCTGCGCATCAATCAAGCGATAAAGCAATTTAATTGATTGCGTCACTCACTCAATTACTGTCGTTCCAAATTCAAAACAGGAAGCTAGTCATTTTTTGAGTTGCCAACAACTGATTGGGTTATTTTTTTTTTGTTCTATTACCGGTGTTGCAATCGTTTTAGTTCTTTTTTCATTTTGTAGAATTTCTATTATTGATGTTCCGCTTTCGTTTGAAGATTTGGTGAAGCGTGGTTTTTATTAATAAAATGATTGAGAGCGTAAAATAATATCAATTTTATGGTTTCTGTCGTGGCCTTTGGTTTCAACTTACGCCAACAACGCCTTTATTTTCGTTGTCCAGACTTTGTAAACCACACGATTCAAAAACGATACCATCAATCAATTACAAAGTATTTTCTAAATTTCACATGCAAAAAACTACAAAAAACACCCCTTTCTCCTTCCTTCGTTTCGTCGAAATAATTGCTCACAAGGCAAATGTACAATGCCTTCCTACAGGTACAACAGAATTAAAAGACAACTACACAACACAAACAGTGCCATGTACATAACTTCTGTCATCGACAATCAGCACCACGTTGTCTTCAAGTTCCGTTCTTCTCGTCAGACGTCGACGTCGTTTCACGTCGACGTCGACGTCAATGACTTCTTTTTGCGCCGTCTCCCACCGGTCGATAAGGACGTCAAATAACGTACAAAAGGTGCCAGGAGGGTATTTTGAAATTGTTTGTTTTAAATGTTATTTTTAGTATGATTGATGTAAAGTGGGATGTGCGTGGGTTTTTGGTCCTTGGGTTGGTTACGTCTGACAGTTTTGTCACGTTCGAGGTTATGATTAGTGTCACGATATGATAATATTGGCAATGTTGTGGGAAGATTTTTTATACATTGTCAATATGTCACTGTCGATTGAAAAATAAAAACCAAAATAGGCAAAGAAATAATTATTATTACTTAAGACTTAAAAACAACTGGCGAAATGTGAGTGTACTATTATAATGATATTATGTAAATAATTACTATTTTAGTAGTTTGCCCATTTTCACTAATAAAAGCAGTAGCTAGTTGTATGCGCAAACAAAAGCGCTTTTGAATTTTCGTAGCTTTGTAAGACACTCATTTAGGTACCGCTAAGTATTTGTGAAAATGGGCAATATAGTCTGTTTAAACTAAATGTGTTTCAAAAATACATATAGAAAATCAATTTTAAACTCTTCAGTTCTTTTGATTTTCATTGATGGCTAACAAACTGACATTCACATAAACACTTCAAATCAATCAGATTAGCTTCTACACCATTCGACCACCCATCATAATATTAATGCACTCAAATGACGATCCATTTGGGTAGCATAGACAATAATTGGCAAAAACAATATTCATGCTGAATTCGGAAAATCAAATGTGGAACTTAATCTAATAACTAATAGTAACCTAATAATTTTAATGCGGGCTAATAATTTTTTTTCTCTCTTTATTTTTAAGCTTTCACGGTTTATAACTAAACACGGAAACTAAACTTATACTTACGGGATATATTCCGTGTTTGGTATTTATTATGAGCTCCCGATATTTCAACGCTGTTGCATTGCGCTTGTAAGTGACATAACAGTTTATTTTTCTCTGTTCCAAAAATTACATATAAAAACACGTCTTCAACTTCTCTGTAATCGCTTGAAATTACAAAACTTACTTTATCAATAAGACAGTCGCCAAAAATAAAAACACAACTGAAAATCCTGATCCGAAAAACTGCACATACACTCCAAAACTCTCCCCCTTTATAGTAGTTCTAGAACATTTATACTGCAACATGAACCGGGCACGATATGCAAATGACTGCAGTTCTTTAGAGTCGGTTCATCGTTATTGCTCCCGAGGCACCTTGGGCCGGCTCACCGATGTCTGCCGTGTGTCTTGGCCTTTATCTCGGCTTAGTCGTTAACGCCAGATTCGGCTTCCGAAGGAATTATTGGAGGTTAGATGAGATCGTTTGGATGAATCTGTCTGGATTGCGTCGGGAGATGTGCTTGGTGCATTTCTTGAATAGAAGGTACAGAACTTTTAGACTCATATTTACTCACTTCAGCAAGGTTCGTAGTCTACTTTTCTTTCAACTACCAATCTACCTACCGTGTTAAAATATGTATACCTCAAATACCTCAAAATAAAAACTCAAGTTATGAGAACACTGTTTTATTCATCTTCTCCTCATACATTTAAAACTTACAAAATAATTGTTAAATATGTAGTTATTAAAATTGAAATTTGCACTTTTACTTGGAACATTTTGTTATATTATTTTTGTTTGGTTTAATTGTGTTTTTTTTTTTTCATGTCGGTTGTATTCGGCCGAATTTTATTTTCAGCCAGTATCTTTTTGATCTAATGCATACATTTTGGAGACAGTAAACCTCTGTGGCAAATTAATATTTAAATAAAAAAATAAAAACAGTGCATTAATGAAAAACTGTGCAACAATAAGATTTCATATTCTTCTGCACTGTTTTGGTTCTAAGCAAAAAATACGTCCTTTGTGATCCGTTTTGTGGTGATTAACAGTACTACGTGATTGAAAGAAAATTATAAGTCTTTTAGTCGTCATCTCATCGCACCCCTCAGTCACCCCCTGTTTAGCTATGTCAACTGTCACACATTCCCTTCATCTTATTTTCGGTGATGGTGGAGGTGTGACATTAAAATAAATTTTTATGTGTGTATGCTTGTTTCAACACCGTCAAAATCATTTTAACACGACACATTTGAATGGAAAAATCTTTAAACGGTTATATTGGAATATCTGATTTGTTTTTTTTTTGTTTGTTACACCAGCTTTTATTACCACGATAACCGTATCATTGTTAGCACTATTTATAGCCTTCACATTAATTTGTCTACCAAAGTGTTCTCAACTTCATCTGTCTTCTATCAAACTAACCTATAAAATCTACAACCAACATAACAACATTCGTCAATCATAACCCTAAAACGCGTCCATCAATCGAAATTAATTACGAAAAAATTCCGAAACTCGGCACAATGATTATCAATCCAGAATGATTGACTGAGTGGCCGCACACCGCACAGGTGCTATAGTGATGAATAATATTATAATTGCGACGGGATACGTCTTAATATCAATAAGGCAGGTACGGCAACTAATGCCCGTTGAATAAACATCAATCAATCAATGCGGTTGATGTGGAGAGGCAAAAAGTGGAGCGCTGATCGAATAGTGTGGACCAGGATTTATTTTGGAATTATGATTTGATATTTTCGTGTTGTTTGAAAAATATGGGTGTTTGTTTAAGGTGTAATATCCAACTAAGAAAGAAAATATGACTATTAGAACAAAGTAATAGGAAATCGAAGTAATACTTTAAAATGTGTCAATTTTTTGGTGAAAGAAATTCGTTCAACGTATGTCTTCAATCGTTTATTGTATCATAAACATCTTAAACTTTGATAAAGGCATATCCACAACCCTCTATCAACTAAAGCAAAGCCAAAAAAACGGTGTTTGCTCGACAATGGCCTGTTGAAATGTAAGGCTGCGCGCGCACGACCACTGTGTGTGTCCGTGTGTTTGTCTGTTTGTCTGGCTGCTTGCGTGTTTGCTTTCCAGTGAAATGGCCGTCAGGTGCGTATTTGGAGATTTCGGTTTTTGGAAATGGATAGTCAGAGCTTGTTGGAAAGCGTTAGTCAATGTTGTGGTTGGGTTTGTGTTGTTTTAAATGGAACCTAGATTTTATTGTTCTTAGAGATTTTAGGTCTTTTTATATACAGATATTGGTATAAATGGAATTAAAAAAATCTAGGTAGCTAGGTAGTTAGGTAGCTTTTCAAGTTGACTGCCGTAGAAGTGACTGTTTTATATATTTATATCTTTGATGTTTCTATATACGGTATATATGTTGTTGTTGTTGTTGTTATGTATGTCGTATATGTTTCTATGTACCTACTGACATGATAGACATTCTTCAGTTGCCTGGCCAGTGATTTCAGTCTGGAATTTACTATCGCTATAAAGAGATAATACCCGTGTATGCTTTTTCATTTCATTCAAAGTCCAGTGTGACCGAACCTTAACTCGATCATATTTTTAACTAAAATAGTCATAAAGTCAGTCAAAACATCTCCAAGAAATACGTGATCACGTAGACATAGCTATCTCCTTCAAAAGTAACAATTCATGAAGGTCCAAAATAAAAGCAGACTTCTCAATTAACTTGGTCAAGAACTTGTCCAAAACGTCACAGATCTGAAATAGGAATACATTTCTAGACTTTGTCTAAAGCAGCGACTAGCCAGACATTTGGACTAGAATTAGAATGATATCCTAGATTTTGTTAGCACTTTGGTATTATGTAGACTGACAGGTCTTTTGCTAGGAATTTGGATTGACATCTCGATAAATGATTTTACATAATAATTTGAGGTTTCAACTCGGGAATAATTTACGGGATTGTCCATTTTTTTTTGCTTTTATTTAACTGTTAGCGTTCTTGGGTTAACCTGCTTGCTTCTATAATAAACATTTTGGGATCTATTAGACGGGTTTGACAAAGAATGTGCACTACGCAAAATGTGCACTTGACGCAAAATGTGCACTTCGCAAAATGTGCACTTGATGCAAAATGTGCACTTCGCAAAATGTGCATTTCGCAAAATGTGCACTTCTCAAAATAGCACTTCTCAAAATGAGCACTTACCAAAATGAGCACTGTTTAAAATGAGCAGTACTGTAAAATGACTGAATTTAATCACAATGGGTTAAAATAAAAGCCGTTTGCTAACTATATTTTTTTATTATTTTGCATGGTTTTTAGCACGATACCATATAATTGATAGTTTTTTTCAAAATGTTAGGCAAAACTGATAAAAAAGATCCAATTTGATAAAAAATATAAAAAACTTTTAGTTAAATTAGAAAATAATGATGTTTCAGTGCCAATCCTCGTAAAAAGATTATTTTGACAATTGATGAAATGATGACTGATCATGCTATAAATACTTTTTTTTACAGTTTTGCCTAACAATTTGAAAAAAAACTATCAATTAAGTATAATAATTTTTAATTATGGTATCGTGCTAAAAACGTGCAAAAGTAAGCAAACGGTTTTTATTTTAACCCATTGTGATTAAATTCACGCTCATTTTGAGAAGTGCTTATTTTGATAATCCCCATTTTGAGAAGTGCACATTTTGCGACATGCACATTTTGCAAAGTACACATTTTGTGTTGTGCACTTTCTGCGTCAAACTCTATTAGATGAATGTTTTACTCTTTCGTTGTTTTGATTTAATACCTAATATTGTCGTCATGCAAAGTTATTTCGGTCAATGACTATGAATCCTATAACTTCGTCGTTGTTCGAGTTGTAAACTGCTTGTAACAATATGCGTAGGCGCTTACGCCAACGAACAGTTTACAGAAGCAGTGTTTTGGTGTCATTATTGCGACCAAAACCACAAACAGTCAACCAGCCTACTAATAGTGAGACAATAAGCAACCTGTTTCACAATTCTTAAACAAACAAACAACATTGAATTTTTTTCAATCATTCTCCTTCGTTCATATTACAAAGAAAACAGACAGTGCATACAAACATACACACACTCTTATACCTTAGATATTCTTTAACCCATAAACACGGCTGTAGAAAAAAATCAATCAATAAAAAAAAAATAACAGACGTTGTCTACTTAAAAGCAAAACGAGCTACTAATGAACACTGTTCGAAATATATTTACAAGTTTACAAACTACACGTCTTTCATCCTTTATGTTTAAGTGCATAGGGTTGAATTTTGCGTAGATAGTCGCGGAAAGGAAAGACGTAACGTCAATAAAGATTAAGCGGATTCCCAGAGTCGAGTTACGCGTTTCGACGGATGGACGGACTGACGGACCGACGGACAAAAATCCGTCCGTTGACGTGACGTGACGTGTGATTGACAGCGAGACGGTGGCTCCATCTGTCGCGGTGTAAAAAGACATCTGACGTTGAAGGGTTAATCTGTCCCGGCTCTTAGTTCGTGTTTTATTTTTGGCGATGTTTTCTCAGTTATTAAAAGCTTTATGTTTTTAAAAGTCATATTAAATAAGATGCAAAAAGTGTGCTCGGATCAAAGGACCCAGTGTTTTTGTGTGGCGTCAAAAAAGTGTATCAATGTGTCTTAAAGTTCTGTATTACTTTTTGATAAAGATAAATCATCCAATTTCTGAAATACTTCCAGGTTTTGGATTGGCTATTCAAAGTACTTACCTAAAAAGTCTGACAACCAGTCTTACCAAGGGGTATCGTATTACCCAGTACTAACTGGGTTGTGGAGGTCAGATAGGCAGTCGCTCCATATAAATACTGGTATTCAGCTGCATCCGGTTAGACTGGAAGCCGACCCCAACATAGTTGTGAAAAGGCTAAGCAGATGAAGATGATAATTCAAAGCTCGGCAGAATAATAATATCTGTTGTCGGTAAGTAGCATAAAATGTGCTGACTGGATGTGTACTTATGCTGTTTTCGTAATTAGACCTTAGGGTTTAGACTAGTAGGGATCGCTTTCAAAGTACTTACTAGGTTTTCGACGTAGCTCCAATTCAATACAATTTTGACTTTCATAACACATCTTCATTGGTGATAGAATGTAAGTCTAGACATTTTGGCTAGTGAAGTAAGTACTTGCAATATTTACAAAAAATCGATTACCTACCTCCGAAAATATTTCAAAGACTTGTTGAAACGCCGTTTATCAAAAATGACACATCAATGATTGATTAGAGGAGAGACTAAATATATTTTCTTTGGCTTCAAAATATTATCATTATATCTGTCCATCTGTCACTCATCGGCCATCATTCTGAATTTCTGATGTTTTCTTTTGGCAACTGTGAGAGAAATTGTATTTTTTGGATACCCGTTTGGTCTGAAGACTTTACTTGATATAATTTTACAAAAATACAATTGCTGAGTAGACTTTTCAGAAACCGAAAGACGCTACTGAAGGTGTCATAATATTTGTAGCCAAATGTTGAAGTCTCTCAAAGTCATCGACATGATTTAGAATAAGAATTGCTTCCAACCATCGCTTAACATGTCCTAGGATGATATTATCATAAGGTGCGGACCAAGAAGCTCTGATATCCAGCCTCTGTCGAAGGCTCTCCTTAACAGTTTTGACCGAATTCTTTCATCCTGGAGCAACTTTGTGATACTGTTTCGTATCAATATCACAAAAGAAGAAGAAGTAGCAATATAACGCCCATTTACTAAACATCCGTAATGGCTTCTTGGTACCCTAAAGCTTAATTAGGTACTATGACGTGTCTCAGTGAATCACATTTCTAAAAAACAGCCAACATGACTCTTATTAGCTTTTTAGCAACACGAGGCGTCGAAGTGGACCAACTCAGCGTCAATCACCCTCGTTGATTGACACTTATGTTTCTACTTACCTTACATTTTTAAACATACGTAATTACAGCAAAGCTCACACTTTGTCACTCTTCGCGTAGAAAGGAACGCAACTTGGCAATTATATCGTTCGTACGTCAACGGGACGCGCGCGTGTGGTCTTCTGAGAAACGGAACGTGTCCGGACGATGCGCCTGAGTGCATTTTTGTAAAGCAGTAAGACTTTTAATGTAGATGTGTATACTTGGCACTGAACAGTTGTGTGAACATTGCATTAAATGTGATACGCTGTTGGCAGCTTGACGGTTACAGCTCATCTTTGTTTCATTTTATTGCTTATAGAGTTCTAGTTCCAGGCCATCGGATTTATAAGTTAACAGTGCGGATCATCATCTGATTACAAACCACCGACGTTACAAAAAGACGCGACAATAATATCACAAGCGAGTTCCACCCGAAATAACCGTCGTATCGGCATCCCATCAAAACGAATCGATCGCATCAATAATAATCCCAAGAAAAAAATGAGTGGGCGCCCCTCAGATACAGATCAAATTAACGGTCAACCGAACACAAAGCCCAGCCAATCAGCAGGCCGATTCTTTCTCAAACGCTTCACGTATTTACGTCACATTTCTTCGATTCTGCGGCACGTTCGCGACGTAATAAGCGGACGGGGGAGTCCGCTCGTCGCGTCCGTCACCGTGGGGTGGTCCCGGACTCCCGGGCTCCAGTCCCGGAGTAGGAGGGGGTCCGGGTGGCGTCCGGCGGAGTTAATGAAGTTTTCTCAGCGATTCCCACAGGTCGTCACATGCGGCCAGAGTTTGCTCGGCACATATTGTACACGTCTCGCTATCGTCAGATATTGCCCGGGTGAAAATGTTTTAATAAGCGCATCCCAGGACGCGGCCGGCCGTTACGTCCCGACCCGTTTGCCCGGCCCGTCTTATTAATGTCTATTGTTTGCGAGTTTCGCGTTATTGCGTGTGTATTGATGGTACTGCCGAGGAGTTTTTATGTTCTTAGTTAGATGTGTTGCTGGTTTAATCTGGGCGGAGGCAAACATTGTAATATTACAGGAAGTTTACATAGACAACACTGGCAAACATACGGGCTGTATTGAAATCAGTTTCCACTTGTATCAAAGAGTTTTCCACCTGAAAATACCGGTGGACCTTTATTTTAAATTAGACCAGCAGGTATTCAAATAAAAAGCAACCAGAGCAACCTCCTATTAACTGAAATCCTTTGGTTTTAATAAGTAACTTAATCACACTATAATATTACTAGGCACTGCTGAGCTACGAATCTCCTGTCTCTCAGACAGAGGTATCTGTTAATGAATTACTTAGGTACTTGGAACCTAATTTAAAAAATGCCTTTTAGAAAGTGCAGTCAAAGTTAAACTTTAGAAGCACCTTTAAATGTTAAACAAAGTTGATGAAGGACAATCTCAGAAATAAAAAGGTCTAGACTACAAAATTTTTATTGCGCACAATTTACAATAGGCTTGTGTACTGAAAAAATCTAATTAGTCCGTCAGTTAGATTATCAAAAAATATTTGACCCGTATTTTTTCTGTTACGTAAACCAAAATTGACGAAGATACGACGCTTTTAAAAATCTCAATAAGTATGTCACGCCGTGGTATAATTTTTAGTGCGTTCTGACGTCACGAGCCCCCACTCCCGAGTTTTGATGCGTTTTATATTTGTCAATATTCATTGATTTACAAAAACAAAAAATACGTGTCCATTATTTTCCAATGCTCCAACAGACGGACTAAATAGATTTATTTATTTATGGTGGAAACTAGCCTACACTAATGAACAGTCAATCACACATCAAAACCTCTACCTCTTCAGCTCCTAATAATTTCAACCCTTATTCCGTCCATCACAGACTGTTGACACAAAATGGAGCAGGTTAACGTTCCGCGCCTCTGGCCTTGACCCCACTAATCGCTGGCCGTAAATCTCAATACCGGCCACATCATATGCGATGCTGCGAATTGTTTCCGAAGTTATTGTGGGATAGATGAATAAATAGATGAAGAGACGTTTTGCTACAATGCGCTGTGGTGCAAGGTGATTAATCTAGACTTTAACTATCTCCACATAATTAAAATATTATACCACAACACATACACAACATACACACAACACATCAACAACATCACACACACACAAACAACATACATAACAACAACAACGTAACATACTATCAGCCTCTAATCCACGAAAGGTAAGGAAGAGGTATGCCTTACTCCCAAGTAATTGGGGCGAACCTATTGCTATCAACCGAGCACAAATCTAAACTTCAGGTTGCTACAAATTCCAATATCCTGTAAATTAAAATATCTAAATCTGAAAAATAAGTTTACCATCTAGCAAAAATGCTAAAACGTAATTCTCAATTCCATAATTGTCATCACGTATCTAATAAAGTCTGTTATCCACCTATATATTGTAAAGTGCACCAATTGAAACTTGGGAACGTCCACGCGTGTTGCGATCTGCTCCAAATTAAAACTTTTTGAGGTCGCTACTCCTGACTGAAGAGTCCTGTCAAGACCGAGTTTACCTCATAATTTGATTGTACGATTGCACCTCTGTCCATACCCATATAGATTTCTTCGGTCTACAGACACATTTTTCACTTCAGATTAAAACAATTTAATTTAGCCTGAAACAAATAATAAAAATTATATGTTCCACAAGTAGAATCCAAATTGCATTTGAACCATTTTTTCATTGATTTCAAAACCACGTACTTTTTAAAACATTTTTAATTTCGACATTTCTGTTAGTCTGATACTATAACACGTCCACACATTAAGAGAAGAACCAAACACTAATTAAAACTAAAGCCATAACCACACCCTGTAATCAAACGCTTGATTACCGCTCCCTGCGATACACCACGCATGACGGTAACCCTCTACTACATAAAGCACTCAATAAGGCACCACGGGAGTGCATTAATGACATTTTTCACATGTTTCTAGCTCCGATCACAGGTCAAGTTGTGGGGGGCCACCCTAAGCTGGGGGTGAAAGGGGGTGTTGGGGGGTGTTTCTAGAAGGCGCAGACGTCTCCCGTCAATCAGTTCGGTTCGACGTGACTCGAATGCTATAGGAAAGTTCGCAGACCGTTAAGGCGGTTTTTTTATGATCGCCGATTATTTGGCGCGGTGTGGCTGTAATCTCGCTGTGTGTGCGATGCTTTATGTCGTGTTTGTATTGGGTGTGTGTTATGGTGCGAATGGTAAATGGGAACCTGAAATAATGTAAGTGGATGCTGAAATCGTTTTGATTATTTTACTGTCTATTTTATTATTTTTAAGGTTATACTGCCTCTTCATTTTTTTCTGCCTACCAGACTTTAGATCAGTTGGTTAAGAGCGCTCGTAATAAAACTACACGATAAAGCCAGCAACGATTAAGAAGCTAGACAACTTCTTTCTCTTCTCTAAAAAGCTCTAAAAAGAAGAATATGCATGAAGTCATACAAACACACGGTTTCAAATTAATCTCAACCAGATAGGTACCACTTTATATGAGAACTAGTTTTTCCAAAGTTATCATACCGACGCCGCGACGAGGATACTTATCTCGGCTTACTTATTCTTACAATAATAATAATATTTCGGATATAGCGGAAAAAATATTTCGGACTTAATAAGTGCGCGCTAAATATTACAATTCTTCTGCCAAGCGTATTTTCCTGTTTTAAAAAAAAAATAAAAAACATAAATCTATAAATGTGTGATACGGTTCCTTCCGTGTGGGACGTGGGAATTTCTTCGGTACTGGTTAATATTTTAGTAATTATTAAGTTAGTGGGTTGGGTAGTCAACCGTAGTACCTACCTACCGTTACTAGTATAAACAAGTCTTGATAACTGCTTGTTCTCGACATGCTTTTATAGAGTTAAGGTGAAGGCGTCAGGGTAGCCCGCGACGCCTTCACCTTAACTCAGGGTAGCCCGCGATGGAGAGAGCGAGTATCGCAACCCCGTGCAGGGCACGCCACAATAGTGGCGATAAGTCCCCTCTTTGAGGAGTGGCTGGAGAGACGCCACGGCGTCCTCACCTTCCGCCTGACGCAGGTTCTTACCGGACACGGTTGTTTCGGTAAGTTCCTGCACCGAATCGGGCGGGAGGAGATGCCCGGGTGTTTCCATTGTGAGGATCAACCGGAGGACACGGTGGAGCACACTGTGGAGGTGTGCCCCGCTTGGGTGGAGCACCGCCGTGTCCTCGAGGTGGCGTTCGGCGGCGGCGACCTCTCGCTTCCGGCCCTGGTTCGTGCCATGGTCCGGAGCGAGACGGAATGGGACGCCGTCACCTCCTTCTGCGAAGCAGTCATGCTAGCGAAGGAGGTGGCGGAACGTGAGAGGGAGATATCCTCACGTCCCGGCCGCCGCGGGAGACGCCCCGGGCGTTGGGGGCCACGTGGTGGCTTCCGGGCACCGTAGACGCGGGCCTGTGGACAGGGAGCTATGGGCTAGCTCGCCGTCCGTACGTCTCATGACGACAGGCCGTGTCGACGGCGCGTTCGTGTTCCACGCGCGCCTCAAAGAGAGTCAGCAACAGTGAAGGGGTCGAAGCACCTGCACCTGTATGGGCTTTATATTTTAATCAACATACAACCTAGCACTGGCCTGCAAATTGCAAGAAAACGTTAGAAAATTTGAATTTCGCGGGCTGGTTGGAGCATCCACCTTAAAGATTGAGAGCTAGGTATTTTTTACAGTTTTTTGTGGAATAATATACTGCGAAGCGTCTACGCGACATTCGTCGACACATCGGCGACAGCTTGTCACGTGTCACGGCGACAAACAGTTACCGGACCTCACTAAGAACAATATTTTGATGGATGTCTCATACCTACCGGGTTTTTATCATAAAAAGAAAATGGACTTCGAACTGTCTAGAGATATCAAAATTATGGGAAACCCCATACAAAATACATTTAATTAGGTAAAACCATAATGAATTTGCGATTTATAATCCCCTTATCTACAATCGTTTGTGGAAAATTAAAACAAACATCTGTTATTGATTACGGATTATCGTTGATAATATCGTTTGTATGAGGATATTTCGTCGATGATGATCATTTGCAATCGAAAACCTAAACTGTGACAACACAAAAAAGAACAGTTAAAAAAGATTCTAACCCTAAAACGGCCAGTTAAAAACTAACACTGCAAGTTGCAACCAAAATGCCGAAAACAAACCGCCATTCAGTCGTTCCTTTTTTAAATTCCGCTTACGAACGAATAAAACCGACGTAAGGTGATCGGTGATCACTCGAAACCGACGTCGCAATGAATGAACGAACGGATGAATGAATGAGTGAGTGAGTGAGCGGAGGGCCGGGGACACCAGTTGATCAACCATGATGCGCTCGTGTCCGTCAAAGTCATTCAGAGTGGAATAGGGAGGAGTGAGTTCGGGCAATGATGGTAAATATTATGCACCTAATATTGTTTTGATTTTTTTTTATCTATATATACAGGGTGTCCGGGAACGAATGGACAACCTTGAAATGGCCCATAGCAGAACCCATGACCATTCAGAAAAACAATACGAAAAAAATCTATCTTAAAAAAAAAAATCACCCCAGATGTTGGGCCTACATAAAAATGCTATATTACATTTTTAAGCTTCAGTAATTTTTTGTCCTTGTCTACATTAATAGAAATAATTCACTATTTAAGGCAGATACAATTATGCATTGTACCATTATCAAATCTACTTGAAACCGACATTGGTCACTCATGTATGCATACATTTTTTTTTACCCAAGACGTTTAAACTTTGTTTAAAAATTAATTCATACTAATTTTCCAAAATAAATGAACTTGCTTACAGGTATTACTTATAGGTAATAGATATTTTTGTATTTTTTTCTAAATAGTCATAAGTTCTACTTTAAGCCATTTCAAGATTATCTATTAATTACTGGACAACCTGTATAATAAAAAAAAAAAAAATATTGTGCCGGGTACCTATACATACGTTGCAATTTGATCGGGATAGAAAATATTTTGAGCACCTAATGCTGTACCAAAATATTACTAACCAAACTATTGACATATCGTCATCAAAATAAAACAAAAATAAATTAACATTTGAGCATTATGAAATAAATAACACATAAAATATGCAATATGTATGTCGTTTGCGACTTATAAATTTGACTAGTAGCTAATTAGTGGCATTTACTGGCAGGTGCCCGAACATGTATGTCATGCGTTATTGTTATATTTTATTAACAGTCAACGATAAAATTTATGTCGATCATAAACGAAATCTACAAAATATCCCACGTGCGTTTTGCTATTGCACTGTTAATCTGTCATTCGTTCATAATGGGTTTCTGTAGCGTAATTATTTCGTCAACAATCCGCCATAACACCCATCATGACATGACACACCCATCTGACATAACTAGTGTTGTGCTAAAGATCGATAAAAACCCGGAAGATATTCCCACAAACTTGCAATATAACGGTGATATGTGACGATTTTTATTGAGCGATTTCTGAATTTTATTTACGTACAGTCGCTCGCAACACGGACTATCGAGCGCACATTAAAATACGTAGCGAATAGTGGTTGTGTAAATCAAAAGGCCATAAAACGCCACAATTCGGCCGGAGCCGACTCCACGCTTGCGTAGCGCTTGATTTATACGCTCGCCGTTTGCCGGTGCGAAAACCTACCTAGTGACGTCACGGCTTTTGTTTTTCGTTTTTTTTTGTACAGACTTTTTTATTGATGGCGTTCAGATAAAAAGTGGTGGTGATAGGGTTACCGTGTTGGGTGCTAGATTTTAAAGAAGCATGTGAAGCCTGTTGTCTGTCAACACGGATGTGTGGAAGTGACAGTTTTATTAGTCTAAAATCAATTGAACAGCTGAACGTGAGCTGATGAGGTGGTCACAAATGTCTAGTTATTAAAAAAAATTGCTTTTCAACGCTCCCGCTAAGTGAATCGTGCATATTATTATCAGAACATATTTCGATGCAAACAATAACATATATGTATGCTCATATTCTGATTGATCACCAAATCCAATTTACAATCAATAGCCTTTTTCTAACTCTCACTGTATTGCATTATCAAACCCGAAGTGAGGTCACTTCTTATTTGACATCACACTAAAAGCCCAAAAAAATGTTAACCCACTATCACCAACTCAAAAAAAAAACAGAACACTTAAAACCGAAAACACGACTACCCTTCGCGCTAACCCTGCACCGCTGAACGTCCGAACTAACCGTGGCATCACAATTTGTGAATGATTTTACGTTCGGTGTCCCGAGCTGGGCCGTCCTGGCCATTTCATAGCCATTTGTCAGCCGGGCGAAAAAGATGCATGTAGGACCCAATGACTTTTTTTTTCTCTTTTTAGGCTTTTACGCGGATCCATCGACACGTGAAAGTGTGTTAGCGTTGGTAGGGTTTATAAATCTAGTGCGTTGTTGGTGGAAGTTTATAGGTTTTAATTTTTGCGGTTTAAAGTGTGTGACGTGTGGCTGTGGATAAAATTCCGAGTGGATTGAGCTGTTCCATGAAGTAACGTATGTTGTAACCAGTACAACCAGTAGCTAGGTGTATCTGATTTTTAGTTTACGCCAGGAGATCCTGGGGTAGTCAATCGTGTAACGTTGTCTATTTAATCATAAACTGCTGATTCTAGCTTTAACTTACTTGTTTATCCATCGCCCTAAAAGTTGACGCACCCGACATACGCTGTTGCTCTTAAAATTGAATAAGTGTCACCTTACAGCAGATTTATTGCTGCATTTGATTGGTGACACATTCTAAGCTTACACAAGGCCTCCTACATACCATGCTACTCACCAAACCCAGTGCCACACACCCTGCGACTTAGCGTACAGTGACAACAGTCGGGCCACTCGTGCACTGACGGTATAAAACGCGTGATTGAAGCGAGCCCGCAAAAATGTCGGCCAACGGACCGACGGGCGCCAAACCGCGACCGCCCAATTTATATTTCACTATTATCCACGAGAACCAAGCCGATTTACGATTTCATTATACCAGGCCCCGGCAACTCAGTAACTCGTTGATTTAAAATGCACACGATTTTTGTGCGAAAATATGTGTCGGACGTCGTTTGGTTTCGATTTATTTGGTCGTCAATAAGGTAAAGTTGTCTAGGGTGAGGAGATTGTTCATGTTGCGTGTTGAAATATATGTCTCTTTTTGGTGTTGTCGTGATGGGCCTTCTAATCTACCCGTACTGTGTAAGTGATGAAAAGTTCAGTGAAACGTATTCTGAGACTTTTCAATAAAACAACTAATACACAAATGATACTGAACACAATCGGTTCATCTCATCCACTTTCAAGGCATGTGTCAACACTTCTATAGCAATGATAAAACTAACAAAACATGAACTCAGTTCAAATGTGCTGATCGCGTTCAAGTTCCATTGGTGAAATTTACCCTTAGTTACAGTTTGACCTTTGATCTATGAATTCAACTGAACTAATAAAGCTATAAATTAACGTAATACACCGTAAAATCGAACAACTTAGATCATGCCTGCAGCTGCTACATCCAACAGCTATCACATGTCCTAGTCTGAATTAAAAATGTAACAACCATTTGTCTTGTCATTTGAAATATGACCAACGTTACACTTTCTTCAGTAAAAGGCGTTGAAAACTAGCCTGCCAGTTGCCTGTCGCTGACTGTCACTTTAAATATTTAATTGCCATCGATTTACGTTGTTGACAACGTGTCCTTTAGGTGTGGAAACCTTGTATTTGCATGCGTTATGAGCTGACCGTTTGTCGTCATTACTTACAATTTATTTTTTTTGCTTGAAGTGTTGTAAGTAAGGCCTTTATTTTTCTTTATTTAGAGTCAATTGATATGTTCACACTATTGCCAGTTACAGTGAAAATGTTAGCTCGGACACCACTTGATACATATACGGTCAACATATTTTCAAGCATATAATAGATTATTTTCATAAAAATATGTGCAGAACTTGCATCACCATCCCACAACAAGACAAAACATTACCCCAATTCAGCAGTTTTAATTCCCCAACACAAAGGGTAGGACTACACTCTGTGCAATGGAAATAATAAAAAATAATTTATCCAGACGCCTCTCCACGCTACATAAATAATCATTACGAAACGCATTCAGACACAATTACATACTTGGGGATGGCTCGTTAAAAATCATATTCTAAGGGCGGTTACAGACCGGGCGAGCGACTCCCTGCTTGCCGGTAATGTGTTAAAAGCATTAGTGGTGAGACTTTAGAATATATCGTTTTTTGGAATTGGTCTGGGTGGCTGTTTTAATATTTATATGGGTTTTAAATACGAATTTATGTTCTCATGTATCAGCTGGATCTATAAAGGAATTACTTATTTTTATAGAAAATAAATTGTCAATAATAATCAACCACCTGAACACACACACTTTTGGTTAACGACTGACTTTGATGACTTAGGAAAGGTATCGACAAAATCATAGATGGTGTTACTAGTTATACATTTTGTTACTAAAATATAACAGTTTGCATCAGAAGCCGACGTAGTTAATTAAATATCTTAATTTTTGCATCATGGTGGGTTTTTGACACATCAAGTTTATAAATTTCTTTTATTGCTGCTGAAAAGAACATTTAGTGTAAAAAGTCATTGAGAAACTTCATCAGTAAGTGCACTGTTAATCCTCCCAAACAATAACTCACAGAACATAACATTTTCACAACACCGCAAACTATAAAACACTTCAAGTCGCAGCCACTTTTACTTTACACTCGCACATAAAAAGTCGCCACCGAAAGTCGCTTAGCGTACAAACGGTGAGGTGAGGCCACCCCCCGTTCCCAGTTAACACGGTTAATAATAGGCTCCTTACCCTCCCGCGCCTTATCTGCAGTATTAAACCATAAAACATTATAATTTACAACGCTATGTCGCTGGGCTATGACGTTCCGCAGGCTCTCAAAGTTTACGCGTTTTTACTGTAGCGGGAGAAGGGTTGAGTTGTATGTGAGTGAAGTTTAGAGAGATTCTTTTTATTTTTTTTGAGTTTTTTGTTTTGCGGTATCTTGTTCAATTTGATGAATGTTTCGGGGACTATTGATTAGTCGAATGTATTTTTATCTATCTTTCACTTTTGCATGCTAGTGGATCCTTAAAAATTATTTTCGTAATAATTAATGTCAAGTGTAGTTCATGTGTCAGTCGTATTAAGATATGTAAGTTTTACCATAACTTGCAGTTACTTAGAGGATTGAGATGAAATACTAATCGTATAGCTAGCTGCTTTTGCTTATTTGTTTTGTATTCCATTTTCTTTGCCCATAATTTTCATAACTGCAAAAAAAAAACTCAAGCTAATATTTCAGCATCATCCATTCCAAGCCAAAATTACAACAAAAACAAACATAGGCAAAAATCCACAATCCTATTTACAAACAAAATATCCTCATTCAAAAACTCTTTATCATAAATTCCGTTACCCAACCCATATTTTAGTCCCCCTCCCTAAACTTTGGGAGCCGTACTGATACTTAAAAATAACGAGATGCCAGCAAATATTGTAATAACCCCTCTGTCCCTGTATTTAGTTCAAAACCATTGTTTTAATAATCTTTCTTTGCTGATTTCGCTCCATGTGTTTGCGACCTCGTCAATATACTCGCCCCCAACGCCCCCCTGTTTACATTCCATCGATATATTCTTGCAAATTTCACTTTCCCATCCCTAAATATGTTATGTGTGTAATAGAGTGTGTGTTAATGGGTGTTTGTGTGTGTTTAGGCATTACGTGTGTGTTCTACGTTATTATCAAAATGTCGGCGTTTTGTTTTTCAGGACCTGTTATTGTTATTGGTGTTTTATTTGGGCGAATTACACTTTTGATGTGTTTGAGTAATATTTTTTGGGTTTTTACTGGCCTTGGTAGTAAAAGTTTATCGCGACCAACTTTCAACGATATGAAATACAAACACCATTCCAATTATACGAAAATTTATTTGAATTTCATCTTTGGAATTTGAACCAATGAGACCTTCGCTTTTTCAGTCGTCTATTGGACATTCCATAATTCTTCCAGCTCAAGATCACCTTATTATCCTCCAATCATAACGTCACGTACCATATCAGTACAGCTCGGATTACACTCTTCAAACACTGATAGCGTCTGAACGACCCAATAAAAAAGCAAATATCAACAATCAGACGAACTATCCAAGTAATCCGGGCTTTGTTTGCGGGTACAATAATACAATTGTACCTAATATTTACAATATCTTGTAGATAAAGTGGGCACGTGGGACGCAGAGAGTGGCCGCCGTCTTAGCCCGCTGCTTTATACGTGGCTTCTATCAATATTGCATGATAATGGCCGTGGGTAAGGCATAAGCGCCCGCGATTCGGAAAGGCGTTCGCAATCTGATTTGATTAGTTACACTTTATTTTTACGATACGATCTGGAAAAGATTGGGTTGGGAGATCAAAATGGAAATTGATTTATGCATTTTTTAGGGAGGGAGAATTTTTATAGGTTGTTTCAGTTTCAGTTGGAAACAGTGTTCCCTGGAGCTTCATAACATAAACATGAAAATGAATTTCAACTTACCTACCTTATTCGGTCAAAGAGCTGAATAGTATTATATTTTACCGGCCATTTTGTTTTGTTCTTACTTTAATCATTCTTTATGTTTGCCATGAGTACACAAGATTGATTCTGTCGAATTCACCTTTGGTAAGATTTCCATAATCGTTCCTAGTAAAAAAAAATAACCCATTAACTAACTATCCTCTTGTAACTGACACAATAACTTCAGTTACTGATACCTGAAATACTTTGGTTTTTAATTACGAGGCTCAAACCAAATAAAAAATCAAGACACAGCGCTGCGAACAATAGAGTGAAGCCAGCGCAAAACTAAGCTGCGGAGCTTAGTTTTGCGCTGGCTTGACTTTATTGTGCGTACACGCTCACACGCACACATTTATATCAAACTACAATTAAACTAAGCTCAAAAAATGCACACATGTTTACGAAACCGGCTTTACTTTATTGTTCGCAACGCTGTGTCTTGATTTTTTATTTGGTCTGAGTTACGAGGTCAGAACTTTGGTCCTTCGGTGTGGTGATATCGCTCATGGCTTGCCCCACCGGCCACCCGTACTCTTTATCGCTCAGTGCGTTTGCCGAGATTACTGCAAATCTACTGATTGCGACTCCAGAACTATTGATACAGGCATTAACTTTGCATCGTTGCCTTCGCGTAACGTCCACTAATCTGTCCTAATGTTTGCTTTTGTTTCTGTAAATTTACTTTAGTTGTACGGACTTGTACGCGTTATCGTGTGATGTGCCCGCTGATTGTAAACTCATGGGATTTCATTTATTTGATTGCTTTAAGCTGGAGTTACGAGATTGTCTTATCCTTTTGTTAGGCGTGTTTGCGCAGTATTCTTTGACTTGAAGGATTAAATATTTTTTTGGAACAGATAAACTGCTGTGAGCCTTAGGAAAATGTTTACAAGTCTACTAAGAATTCATAATCTAACTTTAAATTAATCTCTGTTGTAAAAGAATTTTAAATTTTCCGTGCTTTGAAAATGTTGTATACTAAATGTCAACTTTGGCGTTCAATTTTTAATCAGAGATGTCTAAGTTACTCTACAAAGCTGCTGTTTAGAAAAGCAAAACACTTTTATTTCAAGAAAAATACCACCGACCCCAAAAATCCTTGCATTCCACACGCAGCCGCCTTTCAATCTTTTCAAAACACTTCACTTAGCTCTATTGACACTTCATCCGACGCACTCACACAAAACGATCCCTTAGAAATAAAAGAAAAAACAAATATCGGATCCAGAACGATAGAGATCCACTCGCCGGCTTAGATAAGTGTTGCTAGTATTGGACAGGTATCATTATGCGGGCATACTTAGCCGGAAGGTAAGGGGCCGAGTGGGGAGTGGAGGGTAGAGGGGGGAGGCAATTTAATTCTGTCCACGTTCTAATAATGACCGTCATAATTCGTTCAAAGTGTCCGGTCTGGGACATTTTCGCCCCCCGCGCTCTCGCCCGGTTGATTCCTTTGCATTTTCCCCCCTTAATTCCATTTTCATGCCACCTTGCACACATTTGCGCTTCATCTGTAGATTGTATGCGTGTGTGTTGGTATGTTGTGTCTTGTAGCAGCGAGAGGGTTATGTTCCGTTGAGTAAGAGCTTTTGGCAATGATTCAGATGCGGGTTTTTTTTTATTTGGATAAAATAGATCAGATATATTTTATAGCATTCATACAAATCATTTTGAAGTCTCTGCTTCTCGCTAAAATACCTTTGACCCGCGCAATTCGGGTTTTTAATTATCTATATTCACGTCAAGATCGACATTCTATTTGAGTGGATTCGCAAAAATACTGTTGTTTATTTTAAGTTATAGTGTAGATTTTAATAAGCTAAATGTTGTTGTTTTAAAATTTAAATATTGTGTTTTTATAGCTAAGGAACTTAGTATAGAAGCTATGATTATAAGATGTTATTATAAGTACTACCAACTAGCTTTTTACGGTTTTCATCACACTCATATTATAAATGGGAAAGTTTATATATGTGTGTGTGTGTTTATGTTTGTTACTCTTTCACGCAAAAATCACTAAACGGATTTGGATGAAATTTTACATACAGATAGTTTTACAACCTGGATTAACACATTTTTTATCCCGGTATTAAGATCCCATGGGACAATTATCGAACTTTACACGAGCGAAGCCGCTGGCAGAAGCTAGTAGATCTATTTTGTAAATACATAATTATGTTAATTTTGAGACCGAGGTATCGCATTATGAACCCAGCTGTTATAGTAGTAAGTATAGTTGTAAATACATTTTAATAAAAATAAATCATTAAATAATCTGATAATGATAACTTAGGTATCAGGAAGATAAGACGCACTCACCTATGCAGTATTGCATCATGAATATTTATGTGAAAATCGTAACTCTTTGATAGCCATCAAAATTTCAAGTAAGTACGTATTTTGTTCATGATCTGTCTAGCCTTTTTACATGCAGCGACTGCCTATCTGACCTGCATTACCAGTTACTTACCACATAGTTATTGTCTATATCCTTAATCATTTGAATACCAATAGGTACGTGTAGATAATAATGATCCTAATCAAATATCCGTCTGCTTTCATAAATGTTTGACTCACTCACGGAATTACAATCTAAGTCACCTAATCCGATAGTTGCTAAGTTGTTTGTTATCAAATAAAAAATGAATAATTGGAAAAAAATAACATTGATTAATTTATTGACGCAAGTAATACATCAAAGCATATTATTTAGTCAATGATCATTGATCAACGAGTATCTAGATACAGGCAGATAAAGTACTGCTGAGTTCGATAGTCCAACAGACACGCCTCCAAGTAGTGATCGCGAATTTGAATCCTGAAACGATAGTGAACTCTGTCTTGAAAAATCATCGGCTTAGGGTTCTTACAGACGAGCGGCACGTTGTCAACGGCAGATAACCTGCAGCCGTCGTCACCTGTCGACGGCTGCCATCGACGCGCCGGGCGGCAGCCACCGTAGCGTCGACGACTGCCGTCGACGGGTGGCGACGCTTGCAGTAGTGGCATGCCGCGTATATGTGTGTCGACGGCTGACGACGACGCGCCGGCGGCTGCCGCCGACGCCACAACTGCAAGCGGTTGGCGACGCGTTGGTAGGCGACGGCTGCAGTTTATCTGCAGTTGGCAACGTGCCGCTCGTCTGTAAGAACCCTTAGTCGTTTCCCAAATTTATTTGAGTCGGCTTCCAGTCGAACCGGATGTAGCTGATTACCAGTATTTTACATAGATTTGACCTCTACAGCCTTGTTTCTAGGTAACGATACTTCTTGGTAAGACTTGCGGTCAGACTACAAAGTTCTAGACCCACTGGTTTACTCATCTCGTTAGAAATGTGCACCATGTGGTAGAAGCCGAAAAAAGAACAGTTAAAAAAGTTTAACTCTAAAAAACCCACTGCGAAAAAGGACGCGAAAAAATAGAACAATAAGCATTCGTCATTTTAATCCGGGCCACACATTAAAAAGATAATCTCACACTCTCCCTCAAGTCAAGCGCCATCTTGGATTCGTGTGTGTGTGCGAACTGTGTGTGTTTATGTGTGTGTGTGCGGGCTTTATCAACACATGTAGCTAATATTAAGTTTGATTTATATCTGTTATATCGTAAATGGATTAGGGAAACGTCCCTTTGGTACAGTTGCGTACTAAAGTGGATCTAATGTCGTCGTTTTATGGGTACGCGTAATTGGCGAGGTCTGTCTGTTTGTGTAATTAACGCCGGCCATATTTAATTTGCTTTTGTTTTTTTTCAGGTACGTTAGCGAATTTTGGGCGAGTACTACTAATGTTAGTAAGTGTTTTCTGTATTTTATGAGGACATTTTGGGCAATGGATGTTTAGTGGAAAAAAAGGTTTTGAATAAACATAGGTACTAAGGATGAAAATAATAGTTTATCAAGAGAAGCTCCATTTAGATACGTACAATTTGTAAGAGTAGAAAAAAAAAAACAGCAACTTTCGTTAAAAACATCATATTTAGATACCTTATTCGAATACGACTGAAACTATCGAATCTGTTTGCCTGTCTTTTCATTAAAATGTATCTCAATTGAATTAGTTCTTTATTCGTAGACTATAAAACATTAATAAACTTCATAAATTCAGGAAAAAGTGTTGAACTTTAATCTAAATAATTATGTTGCAATGCGTAATATAATAATATGTCTAAAATCAATTATTATAAATATTAAAACGGATTAATAACATTCACATGATACATTCACAATTCAATGATATTCATCAAAATAATATTTAATCTAACGGGATTTTTAATTTCTATTAAATTAATAATGATGAACCGATTCTTTGATTTTATATATCTGTAATGACGCACTTCAAATGTATACGAATGCGTTATTATAATCAAATATTTTCCTCCAGTTACGAATTAAAGTGCTTTTATACAGTTATAAATACATATCGTGTCAACACTGCTTTAGAAAAGAAATTGTGCCTGTGTTAACCTGCAAACAAAAAAGGCTGTAAAAATAAAATTTAATTGATGCAAACGTAAAGCGTATGTTAATCAAAAGAGTATCTTAAAAATAAAAAAAATAAACGTTTAATAATTTAAAAAAGGGTCTCCTTTAACTAAAACTTACAAAAATAATGGACGTCACTAACACAAACTCTTAACAAGCAAAACACCGATGTTTTTAATTCAAACGGTCCAAGTAATTAGGGTCTGCACACATTACAGCTATCGACGGCGCGTCGATGTTTACGATTTTTAATTAGAGCGCCCCGTCGATACAGTACGTGACGTTGTACAGTGTACCGTCCTCTTTATTGTGTACTAGTCTTTGTAACGACACTGGAAAATATTCATAGTTATGGAGGGTTTAAGATGAACTATATTGTTTATGAAGACAGATCGCTATCGTTTAGGTTTTGAAATAATTAAAAATATAGCTAAGTCGTTAAAGGAATGGCTGCAGATTTCACTAGATTTTAGGCCACTTGACCTTTGGTACGACATTGATAAAGTTTACAAGTACTAAACAATAGGGCAAAAAATGCAATTGTTAACACAGTTTCGAAATAAAACCTTATTGGTTTACATTAGTCCTTTCCTCAATTTGTTTCATTCAATTAACACTCAACACGAAAACTTGGAAACAAAAGCAATAACAAGATCCTACATCACCCATCTTCCACCATCACGTACCGCCGTCGCATTAAAACGAGACACAAAAAATCGCCATTTAACCTCTCCAGAGTAGATCGTTTGCATAATTAATGTACGTAGATATTGGACATTGGTGAGCGACAATAGTGTGTCGTTGCCTTTATAAACGTATGCAACTAAAAAAATAAAACAATTATTTAGCACCCCAAGTTTACTAAATAGGTTTTATTCATACGGCATAAGTGTTTTAGTGTAGTGTATAAATTAGTGTGAACAGTAATTGCAATAAATAAAATGCTAATTGTTAAAGGTTGTCTAATTTAGTTTTTAAATTAGGAATTTTTACAGACTTGCTAACGAGTTTGGTTTGTGATTTACTGTATTCGTACATAACGTTTGCTTAGTATAAATAAACTTTTTTTTTTATAATATTGAAACACGAATGCGAAATTGCGAATACTTATTCGATGGGCGATCTTAAAGGGTTAGTCAATTAAGGGACATGCCGATAGAGGCAGGCGGGCTTATCAAATGACGAGTCTTGCATTTAATCTTAATTTGAAATTATGTTGCAGATTAAAACTTAGACTGTCCTGCATTTTGAAACTGGATAAATTGTTATTGAGTTTTATGTTTGTGTTGCATTTGCTTACTTTTTTATTTCAAAATATATCAACGCATTTTTTTCCTTATTTTCTTTTTTTTAAAGATACTTTTATAGCCTGAATACAAAGCCTCCTATTTTTTTTGACGCAAACATTTTACGGATCACTTTGTGCGATGTCAACAAAAAAACTTTTCTGTGAAACGTCCTCAATTTTCACATGAATGCTAATACATCCCAAAAACAAACTGCTTAATTTCCTTAATGCCGTATACATCTTAAAATCACTTAAAAATAACAGCACATTTCACTCCATTGATTGTCAAAAAAGCATCCTATAAAACAAAACACAGTACGGTGCCCAGACAGAACGATTCAATTTTGCACAAAATCACGAACGAATTAAGAAAATGCATTCGAAACGAAGTTCGTCAAAAGAAAACCAAACAGTGGAGAGACATTCCGTCCACTGAATACAAAGAGGGACAACGAGGGGGGTGGGAGGAGATGGTGGAGATGGGAGGACACAAAAAACATTTGCTTCCACTAACGAAACAATCGCAAGCATAATTGATTTTAACGTGGAGTAGACTGCAAATGAAGTCGAAGGAAGGGACTCTCGAAGTCTCGACTTCTAATGTGGCCAGGTGGGATGGAGGTAGGTTTTTCTTGAGGACTTTAAATGTAATTACTTATTAAAAATGCCCGTAGGTAAAGGATGTTGTTGGTTCTGAGGATTTAATCTCCGTGTTGCAGAGTCGTGGCGATTTTTGCTTTGTTGGGCTTTCAAATGAGGTGACAGTCAGTTTTGGTTGATATTTGATTGATTTCCAGATCTAGATATTAAGAATCTTATTTGTAGTTTTTATTGTTTTCGATTCTGGTCGTTTCCGCTACATTTCATGCAGAGCTTTTGATAAAATGCGGTTTTACTAACTTTCCAATTTTCTTTTCATATCTTCTTATGTTTTTCGTCTATCCTCTTTATATACCTTGACATGTAATGCAAAACCTTCAAAGATCGATTACATAAATGTCCCTTCAAAGATCTCTACTGTCTTCAATGCAAAACCTTTGGCTTATACCCTCAAAGATCGTTACTTCCAGACAAAACGACAATTAAATTCAAAATAGAAAAACTCCGAACCCAGCACCTCTTACTTCACCCGCATTTCCTTTATATTGTCCCAGAGCAATAACCGTTGTGAAACTTTACACAATCCAGATAAAACTGACTTGACTCCGGTGGCTATAATCAAGAACCATGTACCTGATTTAAATATGTACACCGTCTCTGCGATGTTGCATTAACCCGACTGATTCATTAGTGTGTGGAAAAATTTCGACTTGTGGTTGCCTGCCTGTGGGTGCTGCTAGCTTCGAAATTGGCACGTACCGTGTTCTTTGGATTAGAGATCGCTGGGCTGTAATGAGGTGCGATTGTTTTGAATATTCTTGGGCTGCATTGTTAATTAAGATGGTTGGTATTTGTGGCGGTGGATGGGTGATTAGAAGGCTATGTTCATTGTATGAGCATTTTAATTCGTTCATGTGTTTATGGTTTCGTTTGGTGTGGTACTATAGTTCGGTAGTTATTTTTCATAATTTTTAATGATTTTTTTGCTTTAATGATAAATAACATCTAATAAGCATTGGTTTTTACAAACCTTGATTACCTTGATTTCGACGGGTATAGCTTTTTGGCGAGTGTTACAGATATCTCTCTCTCTCTGTAAATTAAATATTTGTAAAAGCCCAATTAGCTATTCAACTTGACCATAAAGAACACAAGAACTCAATACTCTCGCTTTCCACAATTAAAAAACAAACAACCTAAACTACACCAAAATATATTCAACGCAAACAAAAAAACGGACACAGAACATCAAAGCATCTAAATAAGGGCCGACGCAGGCTTGCTACTGTACGACGCGCACGATCGCCTAAATATTCCGATTCTTCGGTCGCAGCGATTCATACGCGATCCATGGGCTAGATAGCCAATTTGCTGTACCCTGTACTGCCCCGTCCATTTCACTCGCGATTCTCGAACGTAGATATGGTAATCTTGAAAAAGTTGCCGTGTTGCGGTCGCAGGCGATTGGTCTGAGTCGCGGGGCGTAGTGGGATAGGTCAGTTTATTGGGATGAATAATTTATAATGAATTATGTTAATGTCGGATTGACGATCTGGTTGTGGAGTAGTTTGATTCTGTGAAGGTTTTCTGTTGTTGATGTGGATGCGGTGGGCCTGAGATGTTGAAAGGTGTATTGGGTAGTGACAGCTTGAGTATGTAACTCAGTAACAAGTCTCTATTTTTATTTGCGGTGATTTATATTTTCTGTTTTAAAGTCAACTTTTTGCAGATCTCGAATTATTGATCACTTTGTATTTATTTATTTATTAAACACTTCAAGCACAAAGTACAGCGGCGGACTTAATGTCATTGGCATTTTCTACCAGCCAACCTTTAGGCGACGCAGAGACAAGCAGTAGTAGGTTGTATGTTATCTTTATTGTAATCCAATCTGACACGACTGATATCTAAAAAAAGTAAAGTAAAAAGTAAGAAGTTTTTATTGTGGAACATAGACAGACATACATAGACTTTTGCCAATTTTGAAATAAACAACAGCACTTTGACAGCCTTCAACCTATCAAATCCACAATCCTGACAAACAAATCAAAGTACCAATTAAATTCAATGAACAGGAATCATCGGACTTAACCCTCCCACTGCGGCATAGCTGTGATCACGTCGCGTTCCCAGCGGCAGGCGTCTTGCGTCAATAGCAGACGTCTTGAACGTGCTGATGCAACGTTGACCAACCCCCACTGTCCCCCGGGCCCGCGGGGGCCGGGTGGGCCATGGCGGTCCACACGTAGGCCTGCACCGCCCGCCTGAATACTAATTATCAATTAGACAACGGACTCCGGGTCTTTTTAGCAGTGTTGCTGTTTTAAGGAGTTGGGTGGTGGTTGTAATGTTTTGGTTACTGCATGTAGTACGTTAAGTGTGTTAGAAGAATAGTTCTTCCCTATTTAAGAAATAATCATAAATAAATCTTTCTTTCTTTTTAATTCCTTGTGAGCAGTTCACCTCTTGGACCCGATATTTACACCATACATAAAAAATACTATGCACTTTGGAACCTATAACAGGAATGTTATAGGTTCCAAAGTGCATAGTAATTTTTATGTATGGTGTAAATAGAAGCCGAAAGGCACTTGTTCTCCGCGTCATTGCGATCATTTTTTGTTCCGCACACACCTGGGAACCTACTAGCTATGGAGATATTGCAGGTCAAAGTACCAACTTTTGCACAAGTTGTTTTTACTTTACCTTAAATACCTCCATAACCCGTTTAATATTAAATGCGTCCATCAGCACAATGTTTTGAGTGCGTTACATTGAGTTTACAGCAAAACATAATTTTTCACCCCAAAAAAAAGTCGTTTCCCAGCAATATTTTTTGCGTAGAGTTACTTAGTTTGATGTACTTACAGAATGCTTGGTTGACGGCTTCGTGAAGTGTTCGTTTACACCCTGTAAGTTTACTCCATGGTCTTTTAAATATCCAAAAATAATGAAAACGAACTTTTAAGCGCACAGCTTTAGTCGCCGACAGTGTTAAGTTCCACTCAAAACCTCGTTAAAGTATGTAGTGAAAATGAAACAATAATTATTTAATTTCAGTAAGTAATTATACATCTAGATTCAGCAATAATTTTGGCGCCACACTTCTCGTGTTTTATCTAACTGTGTATCTGTTAAAGTCATAAATAAGTAATAAAACTCTTTGATGTCGGTTTTCACAATAAATAATGTCAATAAAGATTGCGAAATGCAATTAATTAAATATGCATAAGCAGTAAAACTGAATCTCTCTTGAAATGTAAAAAAATAATGTTGGAAGGCATAAGAGGTAGCGATAAGCGAGTTTTACGAGGGCCAAAATTATAGTGAACTTTTAAATAAACAAATTTATAAATAATTGTCTTAATATTACTACATAGTACATACCTACTTATGAACCAGAAAACTGGCCAGTTATTACAGTTTGATTTTTAAAGAACATTAAATTGCGATAACCATAGACAGCATTAATTTTTGGGTACCGTCCGTTTTATATGTTTTCGAAAACTGGCCATTTTCTATCTTATCTATACATACGTACACGTATCTACAGATCTTATTAGGTATCAAGAAATATAGAAATGGAGACAGTAAAATTAGTAGCTCGAGTCCTGCCCTGTATTATAGCCCGCTACCAGTTTGTACGTTGTACCAAACAAAAAACTGCTGTAACTGCAGATTACATAGCCTTTACTTCTTAAATCATATTTTTAACTGTTCTGCTCAATCCTTTTGACGTTTACAAAGCCGGCTGACCGATCAGACTATATTTAGATTTACATACAATAATGTTGTATGGAAGTTGCACAGTCGCAAATATTATAATGTAAGTAATACATGAATAGAAATCGCGCTTATAAGTCACGACTTGGAATGTATCAGTGCTTCTAGAAGACAGGCTTTAAACTGTTGAGTTTGTGTTTATCTGATGATGCCCTACATGTCATAATGTCTAGGGTGAATATTAAATAACGAAGTGTGGGTAATTGGTATTGAATTTTCAAGTCAAATTCTTGTTTGAATCTTATAGGGAAAAACTTATTTTAGATAATTACTAATTTACATCTTAGATTAAACTTATACGTGGATAAGTAAATAGGCACGGGTTTTGGATACAAATAAATCATCTATTCTAGACCAAACCGCAACACCTCCATGGTAATGTGTATGGAACAGCTGATTTTTTTTGGTCTACCTGCACGTTTACTTTCTGAATCCATGGTAAAAGTTTCAGCAACGGTGTCATTTCCACCGCGTATTTTGAAGCCAAACATGCAAACATGCGCCTTACAAACATTCCATTCTCAAATATAACCTACAATAAAAATCCATCAAATTAAATCAACACCACAGAGCTCGTCGCGTCCCCGTCGCGTGACATGTAAGTGGTCCAGCTCATTCATCTCTTGATTGATATACAACGCCTCGCCTTCCGGCTTTACCTTAAGTTCATACGACTTTTTTATATAAATGTATCATTTTGAAGATGAAACGGGCGCCATCTTTGATTCGTGACGTGATTGAGTGCTCCTGCTTCCGTTTTAATTAACACCCGTTGATATATTTTTGGGTAATTTTGAATTTTTGAGGGCTTGTAGAGGAGTAGGATTAGATGCTGGTGATTGATTTTTATTGAATTTTTATTTTTGAGTTTCAAGATGTGTATCTATTTACTCGGATGCATTGACAACTTGAATTTTTGAGTTCGCTAGTTTTTGGTGTTGCTGTATGAAGCCACTGCTGGTCAAATTGGTCTAGTAGTCGCAAGCGCGACTGATGAGCATGAGTTCCTGGGTTCGATTCCCCGGTCGGTCAAAGTGTTATCGAGATTTTCCATCAGGAATTTCTCAGTAGCAGCCACGGCGTCTGGATCTGTGCTCAGTTGATGGCAATAGGCTCACTCCCTATTACATAGGACTTTAACAAAACTGGCGAAATGTGGGTGTACCTACTTAGGTACACCTCTGTCTTACCCTTCAGAGATTACAGGCGTGATGTAATGTTATGTGTAGCCTGGAACTGCTTATTGTAATGTAACAACCAGACTTAAGCAGTTTCATGTTCGTGTCATCAGATTTATGTAAGAGTGAAATTGGTTGGTGAATGCGCCAGGGTGGCCCGCGAAAGAAGACGTATGTAGTTATAGAATTATAATCATCAAAATCATCAATACAACCCTCCAAGCTCATAAAGGTGTATGAATTTACTTTTCCAAGGTCAAAGTCATTCCTACACCTTTATGCGCTTGGAGGGTTGTATTGATGATTTTGATGATTATAATTCTGTAACTACGTACGTCCTACAGCCGCGATTCATAGTTTAATCAACATACAACCTGACACTGACCTGCAAATTGCAAAAAACGTAAGAAAATTTGAATTTCGCGGGCCACCCTGGCGCATCCACCTAAATACATTGATGTTGTTGACGACCAAAGTCACTGGCTATAAAATTTGACGGCATCAGAATTGATTTTTAGAAAAAAAAACACACAAATCAAAATATAATTCTATCTAAATAAATGCTTGTCCATATAATTTTATTATTAAATTATTAATATTGATTTTGGTGAGAATAAGTTTTTTATTAGACTATTCAATAAACGGTTTCACACTAGTTTCATAAATTAAAACATCTTATTTTTAACGTTTCCATCAATTTCAATTATTCGAGCATTAATTTTATGACTTATTCCTGCATATTATCTCATATTTATTCCAACGGTTTTTAATGACTTTGTGTCTATAACTATAAAAATTAACGCTTTTAAAAGGCATGTGGGCAGTTTAGTATAATTATGGCAATTATTAGAAATATTTTAATTAGTGGCAGGTTTACCGAAGTATCTACTGGTTCCTTCAGTTGACACTAGGGTGACAATGATTTTGTCAATTTGACATTTTAAAATTGGGAAAATTACGAAGTATCTTTCTGCACATACAGGAATTCAAAACATAATAATATTTGCGGTTCTAAAAAAGTAGTATGATTCTATAATCGCGATATTTTAGTTAAAAGGGTTTTGTAGGTTTGCGTACAGTGAGTGCTAAAGTAAACCCCACTTTAATATTTTGTAGTAAGTTTAAAATTAATTGTGTCGTTTAAAAAATACACGACTTAACTCAATTCATGACTTATCCGTGGAAAACGTATAGCAACCGTATATCACAAAATTTCCATAAAAAAAGAAAACCAAACATTCCAATAACCCGTAAAGAAACACTTAAAAAGCAATCAAACAGAAATTTAACAACAATGAAATTAATCTACCGTCGTACGCAATAAAAGTACTCATATAAAAATCATTGGGAACATTTAAAAAGACATACTATCAGATTTCTTGTCGTAAAAAAGGCATAAAAATGCCTCTTTTGACAGAGTTTTAATGATCCACTAAACATAATGATATAAAAACATTATATCCGGATTGTTAGCACGCAGGGTCAATGAACTCGGTTTTCTTTTATTGGTGATTGGGGATGATAAGGATATGGTCCTTTATATGACATAGTTAAGAACTGAAATTATAAGGTATAAGAGATTACTAAGGTCTTGGATATTTATTTCTGCTTGTGAACAAACCTTTTATCCGCAAAATGCAAGAAGGAGATAATCAATGTCAGTCAGCCAAGTAATCCATGATATATTTTTCGTAATAAAATCGTAAATAAACTCTTTACTTGAATGGTTAATCAAAAAGCCAGCACTTTACGTAAAATCAGAAACTAGAACATTCCTTTCAATGTTACAGGTAATCGTTCACTAGTGAGCGAACATAACAACTAGAGGTCTAAGTGAAATGCAGGAAATTCAAATTACTACAACGCAATTTATTAGCAAAGATAAAATCATACAACAGTCGCCTGATAGTACTCTGTCAGCCACTACTTCTACTAACACATTTCATTAAAAAACGACAGATCTGATGGACTAAAAACTTCGCGTTACAAGTCTACGTTACATAAAAATGACTAGCATTACAATTCCATAGCTTCTTTACAAACAAAACTACGTCATAACCCTAAACAGGCCATCAAAAACGGCTCAATATTGATAAAAACGGCCGTAAAGACACGGCGCCTCAATCGGAAGATACTAAAAGTTTTTACGGCGCGACGACTCAACCGTTTTGGCTATAAATAAAGTATTTCGGACGCTACACGCGCGATTGACGCGAGAAGAACTATAAAACATGTCAAAATACGAGCTGTTCGAACAAGTTCGTGAGATAGTGGTAAAGAAAGAGGTTTATTGAGGAACTTATAGCAACTTAGTTGGCGATTGGCGTTTGTTGGATTATTAGCTGAAATTCTTGGGGCTTTAAAAGTACATAATATTAATAACACACGCCACTTAACGCAATAAAACTTGTCCATATAGACCGACAATATACAAATTGATGAGAATCCTTAATCAAGTCTAGCAAAAAAAGGGCTAAACAATAAACATACATGCAAACATAGACTCATCCTTTTTACCACGTGGATAAGCTGAATTTACAGAACGCCACCTGCTGAGGTGCTTTCATAAAACTAAGGGTTAAACAATTGTTTTTTATTGAAAAACATAAACAACTCCGCTTCCTGCCTCGAATAAAACAATACGATTACAATCAATCGCCTTCAAATAAACATTTTCGCTATTGCCAAGCCCATCATTTACGAAAACATTAGCCTTTAGGACCACATTACCATCACTACACGAAAATTTCGTATCTTGGGAATGGTACGAGAACATCGAAAGGCCACGATAATAATACGTCAACGCCACTTTGCTATCTAAACTGCGTTTGAAACGCTTCCATCAACGTGAGGGCTGAGTGTGTATCGGTGTCCTCATGTCTCGGCGAGTTGTGCACTTATTTATTATGTCCGTCTGTTCGGACTTGGGTGTGGACTTTTTTTTGTCTACGTGTCTAACCTGGGTGATATTGATTCAATGGGTATGGGAGAGGTCTCTTAAAATCAGTTGTTAGAATTCGGTTTCCAGATTGGAAACAATTTGGAGCATGTCCTGCCTAAAAGCGTGATTCCTCACGTTTGTTATGTATATCGACACTATTGATAGGAAAATTCAAGTCTGGAGACTTCTAAACATCTGATTGCAATGTCTCTATAATTTGAGCCCTAGATTAATAAATTTGAGCCCCTAGATGAATTAATTAATGCACACGTTTGTCTAATTTTGATATCTCTATTAAGATTATTTAGACCCCTTTCTTTCTAGTCCATTATGAAAGGAAGGAAATATTTAATGTTTTGTTTAAAAAGAAACTACAAACTAACAGTAACTGTTATTGTTTTCCTTTTGTAATACCGGTTTACTGCTGTTCCAAGTCAAGAGGTTAAAGTTCAAGTAATCACCTCGTGTAAGTAGTGACAGAGTGCTCTCAACAATAAAAGAACTAAGAGTATGTATTGTACTTAGAATAATACTTTGTCTAATTTGTACCCGATGACGTGAGAAAAATGGCAGCCAGCATGTAACTGGGACAGTAAATTAAAAAAAAACATAACATCGCGCCTGTAATCTCTGGAGGGTTAGGCAGAGGTGTATTATATACCCAGATTTTTCTAGTAACATTCTAGCGCCATGTAATATAGCGACCCTATATTGCCAACTACCAGGTAAAAATCGAGACCTCGAGCTGCTACTGAGCAATTATTGGCGGAAAAACAATTGCAATTGCAGGAATTTGCCCGACCTGGAAATCGACCCCAAAAACAACTCCTAGGATAACGAGGCAGTCCAGGAAATAAATTAAAAGATAAAACTTTTCTATTCGAGACAAAAATACTAAAAAAGTCCATGTATTAATTAAAATTTATTAACCCTCTACTAACACTAAAATCGAATTTACAGAATAGTACTGAAGCCAATAATTACAGGCTCTCATATCGCTATCTCCCGCGTGGGCTAGGGTGACAAAGCGTCGCATGTCTGCGGACAATGTGCACGGGACACGCGGACAACATGTTCACACGATCAGATTGCGCCTGCTTTATGGCACCGAACCGAACCATTAGTACCGGCTGCTCGAATTACCTAATTAGAATTACATGGCGAGCTAACAACCGGTTTTTAGATTTCGCTATTCGTGTGTTGCGATCTAGATTGTGGCGTGTGGGTTTTAGCTGCAGGAATGATTTTTGTGGTTTTTTTTATTTGCGTGCTTTCACGCGTTGTTTATAAGTTTTTAGTAGCTTCAATGGGGAAAAGTTTTACTTTGTGTCATTTGGTCTTGTTTTGTCCTTTATGCCGTCATTCCCGTGCATTGCGCAGTGCTATACATGCGTTGAGAAGCAACAGGTTCTTCATACATGATTCAGAACTACGTAGATTGGTGACTGCGATTCAACATTGAGTGAGTCAACCTACACTCGTGAATGAAATTTCGATTGATAAGTGCATTGAATTTAGCTCTGCTGTACGATAATGCATACCAATAGTTATTATTAGTCACAGCATGCGTTGTAAACTTTATTATAATCGATTCCAACTCTCATCCGATTCTCGAATCGTATAAAAATCAAACGAACGCGAACATAAAAAGTATCTTTATCCGACACAACACAATAACGTTATCGTTGAAATATCGATACAATTTCCATGATCAGTAAAATAAAATCGGACTGTCTTGACGTTTGTTCAAATTTATATGCGCGCGCGTCCAGCGCAAGATTGTCGTAAAGTTGAGGATGTTATGTTCGTTGATAAGTGCGATGTCGGGTATCGGACTGTCCCGTGTGACAGGTTTATTGTGGACACCCTACTAAATGGGGTGATTCGTTTTGCAACAAAAAAAAGTATATTTATGAGCATTATATTAAATTGTAAACGAGATTCCGATTTGTTTATGATGTCTGTTTATCGATTGTTAATTTATTTTTAAGTTCGTTTTAATTTAGCATAAAAGCGCGGTGTTGTCTTGTAAAAATAATGGCACCGTTTGTTTATTGATCGAATACTTTGTTGATATATTTGGTTGTTATTCCCACTGGTCAAGGACAATAATAATTTATAATATACCTATTTTAGAAAATATTGTTAATTTTGTTGTTTGTCACATGTGCATTATAGCTTTCAAAGCTACTAGTACAGGTTATTGACATCCAATCGAGAATTGAAGGTTAAAACTAGGTGACAAATTCAAAGTAATTTATGCTAGTCTTACCATAAATGGACTGTGTGTATTACAAGCTTTAAAACTTGCATACATAATCGTAAATATTATTACGATATCCTTCAAACACTTTATGATCGTGAGATATCCCGTCATATTTTCTAGAGTACCTACTTACAAGTTAAGTAAACTAAGTTTTTTTTTTCATTTATGGTTCCGTACCTCAAAAAGTAAAAAAGGAACCCTTATAAGATCACTCTCTTGTCCGTCTGTCACGACCGATTTTCTCAGGAACGGGTGGACACCTAGCAAGTTGTAATATAGTCTATTCTATTAGGTGTATAAAAATCAAGGTCCTGAGTCAACATGATAAAAAGATATGGGCAAATTTAGATTTTCGCGAAAACTTGTAAGTACTTACCAAAATTTATCTTAATATTCAACTTTTTTATTTTTCGGAATTATCCCTTTATTTGTGCTGTATGACCTTGGTTTTAACCAAAATTGTCAATTCTAGGTCAACCAGAAGTACCCTATAGGTTTTGGGTCGAAAACCTATATGGTAGTTCTCGTTGACCTAGAATCACGAAATTTGGCAAAAAGCAAGGTCTTACAGCAAGGTAAAGGGAAAAATCCAAAACCACGATCGAACATCAAAGTTAAGTTTGCCTTTAAAAAATTTGTACGGAACCCACAGTGCGCGAGTCCGACTCGCTCTTGGCCGGTTTTTTAACCAACATCATTGTTAGGTGCATCCGGAACCCATTCTGTATGTTTATCTGTTGACATTCGCCCATTCTACCCCAAAATTATTGTCAAATCATCAATCACTACTCTACACAGACAAATCCATCATTCCCTTAATTAATTTATCAAACAAACTTGTTGACAACCTCTGCAACTTTAAACAGCTCAAAATTCAACCTTAACATGGAATACATAAAGATTGGTGAGTCGTTTAGGTTGTGTATACAGTATGTTGGTATTTTTACTGTCACAGTAAAGTGATAGTTTCATTTCATATACGGGGTGTTTACCTGGTGTTAAACGTGCAATCGATCACTGCGTGCGCCGGCGCCGCACTGACGCGATAACTCGATAAAAAATGAAAGGAAATCGATATTTTTGTTTCCGAAATGGTCATTTTTACTTTGATAGTTTGTTTTGGTAGGTAATTTTGTAACTGTAACGTATTTAACTTACTTACGTACCTATAACTGTCAGTTAATATGCCACGTCTCGCAGCTGTCGGTGTTTCTATAAACAAAGTTAGCTTAAAATATCCTATCCGCGTCCTGTCACTAGATTCATAGAAAAATCAAAAAAAGCGTTTCTGTGACGTTTAGTTTCGAACCGTCTGTAAGCAAAATGCCAAACAGACAGAGATAGAACAGTGAGTTATTGAAAATGGCCGTAAGAGCCGCTTCGATTTCATCTTGTCTGATTTCTGGCAGGCCTTCTGTGAAATGGCGGGTTAAGGTGGCTCTGGAATCCTCATTTTCGGGATCAGGTCGAAATTTTTGCGATGCGTCCAACTGGCCGTAGAAGGTTTCGACTTTTGAAAGAATCTCCGGTTTCGAAACGACGATATATCTCCACTAGATTTAGTCAATTTACCTGCAAAACATCTAAAACCAAAATCTTAAAAGAATACAAAACAAAAATCTAAAATAACTTTCTACAATACAATAGGTCACGTATAAATAAGGCTTGGACCACACTGACGACAGTGATGATGGATGGTGCGATTGTCTAACAGCGCGTATCAATCATCAGTCGCCGTGTCGTCGCTATGCCGTCGCGTCGCCGGACGGTCGCCGGACGACTGTCCTTGCTTGACGTCTTGATCAATCAAAACCCTTTTAACGGATATTATTAAGGTGCCATTTTTGATGTGGCAGATTTTTTGTTTAAAGATTTTGTGATTATTAAGTGTGAGTGTGTGTGTGTTGTATTTGGTTAATCTTTGAGTGTTTAATATTGTTAAATATTATGTGGACGGCCAGAGGTTAAGGAAACTATGGATGTACTGTGTGAAAGATAACGACTAATAGAGAAGTTCGGAAAAAAAGTCATGCTGCGCCGATATAAAATAAAATGAGGGTAGGAGAATTGATGATAATTATTTAATTTAAAATATCCATCATGATTTTTGTAGATTAAGTCACGCTCTATCGCATAAAGAGAACTTAGACAATAGGTAAGTAATAGCTTTCAAAACATTTAATACCTGTGTCAACAACGATTTTCAAAGGGATTAAGTTAAAAGGTGTAAATAGACCTATTAACGAAGCCGAAAGGCCGTCCCCGTCATTGCGATCATTTTTTTGTTCTAGACCATACCTGGGAACCTACTAGTCTCGGAGATATTGGAGGTCAAAGTTCCAACTTTTTCACAAGTTTTTTCTCAAATACTAGTTTTTACGGTCAAAAGAAAGTCGTTTCCCAGCAATAATTGTTGCGTAGACTTACTTAGTTTGATGTTTGTTTGTTTGAATGCTTGGTTGACGGCTTCGTGAAGGGTCTGTCTGTTTACACCCTGTATATTGCAGTTGGTTATATATAAATCAAAACTTTTGTTCGCCCTGAATATCACTTGTTTACACGCTCCTTATTGGTCAGACCAGATCATTGCAACTGCAAGGAGAAGTCAGCAGTCATGTTAAACGAGTGATCAATAGTCCACAGGGCTTTTAACATTCTGTTTCGAATCATAAATCTATTTAAATAACTTTTACATGACTTGTGAAGTCGATAAGTCACTCGATCTCAGCCGATTTAAGACTTTCCACAGCATAGAGATAGAGAGCAGGAGAGAGTGTCAGACTTTTACCGACTAAAATCCATCCATGTTCCTTCATCGCCCTTTGTGTTCCGGGGCCACGGTATCTCTTTCGAACAGTCCCGCAGCCCCGGCAGGCGTCGGCCCTTGTGGACCCCTTCCTGTTGCTGGCTCTATTTGAGGCGCGCGTGGAACACGAGCGCGCCGTCGACACGGCCTGTTGTCATGAGACGGACGGACGGCGAGCTAGCCCATAGCTCTTCGTCCACAGGCTCGCGCCTACGGTGGCCGGGGCGTCTTCCTCCGTCGTCGGGGGGTCGTCCTCCTTCTCTAGCATGACTGCTTCGCAGAAAGAGGTGACTTTCCGCTTCCTCAAAAATTAATTACCATTAACCAATAATGAGCCACGAGATATAGTTTAGGAAGTCCCTAATAACCCTTTAAACCATGAGCCACTTGTTTGCAAAAGTGCCACCTTACTGGTATTTATCGATAATCGCCTCCAATTACCCTTATTAGCATTCATCTACTGTTTTAAGTCCCACAGTGTGTTCCAAGCCTATAACTGCATACACTTCACGCCTATTAAAGATCGTGGCTCAGCAGTGTTTGTAGTTGCCATTAATTCGAACTTTAATTTGTCTCGAAAGTAATGAGAATAGCTTGTGATTATTTTGTTGGATCATCTTTTTGGGGTTCCTTTGGGCATTGTTAAATGGTTTGTGTGTTTTGTAACTTATTTGTAGTTTATGGTTCAAACAGTGGATTTTCAAAGGATTCTGAAAAAATGAGTCGCGAAAGATAACAACACTTTCTTAGATACGATCAAACTTAGCAACAAAAATCGACTTCATGCCAACCTAGCCGAATCGTTACCCCTGAACTACCAACCAAGTGATCCATTGGCAACCCTAGTTTTACTGCAATGCATGCAATGCCCCCATCAAAGTGATATTTTGCCACCTAAAGGGTGGAATGGCAATTAGACTTTAACCTAGCATTCTTTCAATATTCCTAACATTTACCGTTTTTAAACAATTTTTTATCTTCATGTTTTCGCTCCAAGTATTTCAATCGACCACTAAGAACTGAAGGTACTCATTACGTATACTTAAGATACGGATGTGAATAGCGACAGTGGACTTGCATTCAAGAACTTATAATTATCCTTTATTTAGAGCTAAGTGACTGGTATGCGAATAAAAATACCTTTTTTTCTAGGTATTTTTAACATTATAGGGGGACAAATTGATATTGATCACGCGCAGAGTTGTTAAGTGTTAGCAAAAGTTGTTATTTCTAGTATTTTAGGAATTCTTTGGACTAAATTATTACTACACGGACTAAGCCTACGTTGCGGCCCACTCCTTACCACAGTGTGGGGGCCTTTGTCTCAGCAGTGGGAACGTTATAGGCCGACTTTGCTGTGCTATATAATTCGTAAACAAAACAGGGTTTTCCAGCTTTTCCAAGGCTCGCAGACAATATTTAGAAATATTGAAAACAAACCTGCTAACGAAGTCGTCAACTTTACTGTTCTTCAAAATTGAAGAAAGAAAAAGAAATGTGTGTTTTGTGTTTCTGTAACAGACCTTCAAACCCTATTCACACAAACGAATAAAATTTTATTGTTAAAAAAAAAAAAAAAAAAAATTAAAATTCTAAGCTCGCTTACTCGACTCAGCAGTCAACAATCTGTCGCGACATCGCGTGCGCAAACGCACCATCGATCTCGAAAAACAAAATCCAACCGTTTGCGTGCGAAGCCCAATTTATTCTAACCCTTCAGCCTATTTGTCAATTACACGTCGTATATCGGATGTGCCGCCATCTTGGTTCTCTTGTAAATGTCAACCGGCGGTCGACCAATTACAAGTGTGTGCAGGCGCAAGTTGACGGTAACAACGCACCGCGATACCATAAAGTTTCCAGCCATTTATAGAAGTGAAATCTGCGTCGTCCAGATCGGCTGTTCCAATTAATGCAGACGCTCGATGCCTGATACGCTGTACTTACGATGGAATGGTATATTTGTGGAGTGATTTTGTTAGGGTTAAATGTCAGATGCAACGATGGAAGTTTGGGATTGGTTGTTGTCTTAGGTTCATTTAGATTTTCAGCTATGATTTTGAGTTCCTAAGGGTCAGTTTTGTTTGGAAGTTTATAAACATTGATCACAATGTAGATGCAGCATTCATGCAACAAATAGTACATCTGCATCCTATTATAACCCTCGATTCTCTAAATCAAACAAATCCAATTCCACTCATGGGTAGGTACATAATGCACCCGCAAAATTATACCACAAGAGCATCGGCCGTGAATTACTATCAAGCGATGCATTGTAGGAGGACATCAGCGAGTCCGATAATTTAATGGCATCGCTCGCCACCCGCAATTTAATGTAACACCGACAACCCGGGGGCATTAATAATTTTCTCCGAGTTCGCCCATTGTACTACCGGAGGGACACTCACGATCTTAGACATCATCGGTGCCTATCGTAATTCCACTGCATCCCATGTACAGAGCCTTCTAACTTAATATGTGCATCACGAAGAACGCGTATATGGTTCGCGCACCCCGCCCAGGCTCAACTGGCCAATCCTATCGCGCATTTTAAATGCCGCTGCGCATTGTATGTATATCGAGTGGGCCCGCGAATAAATTGAGTTCTTGACGCGCGTCACAGAGCCACGACGCGCGTCGCCTCGCGATAATCCGCCGCGGATTTAAAACCGCTTATCCCCAACACTCTCGGGCCAAGGAATCTCCCTCCTAAACCTACAAATCAATCGTACGCCCGCACTCCATAAATTAAGAGGCGAAACAATGACCCTAAATTATTGGGCCGTCTCCTCTATCGGGCGCCTCCGTATTGTTCGTTTTTTTAAACGACTCCTTACACAAATGAGACTCGGCTCGGACTTATTAGGTTTCGGTATTTCGCTCGCGAGATCGACAGGAGCGATAGCGTCTGTGGGAATGCACGCTGGACTGACGACGCGTTCGCTTTAATTATTCGACTTCCTCGTGCGTCTGAGACAATGGCGTTAGGTGTGGACCTCGTGTTGTCTCGTGTTGTGCAGGGCTGGCTAACGATCGGCAGCGGGTATCTGGTATTTCATCACGCTGGACGTCGGCGCGTTATTTTTCCCCGCAGCCTAGCCGTTTATGCCTCACATTAACATAAAACAAGCGAGCATGCGGCGGGCCCGCGTCCATATTTCTGCTACCGTCGTGACGGCCGGGCTCGGTATTGTGCCGCGATACAGATCTCGGGACGCATGTGCACGCTGCCACTGGATATTTAGAAGCTGTCTCTTAAATTCGCGTCCTCGGCGACTTAACGAGTCGCATTCTGCGTATAGGACATGCGATCGGCAATTGTCCATTTGTGGAGCGGTAATGATAATTTTGCGGAGGTTAATGCGAGTGGAGTTTTCTAAGTGGGGAGTTGACGCGTTCCATTAGGGCGGGGGATGGTTTCATAAATATTTTATTGGTTGTGAGCCGGGGCGGTTGGCGCTCTCATTACGCGGCGTAGACGCCCGAGATCATTAGTCGGTGATAAAATGCGGTCGAGAGGCGTCGTCTCTCGGAATCGGTGCATTCTTTACACGTTAGCCTCGTGGAGGACTTGGCTTTTGTTTTCGCGTTCGCCACCTTTATAATTACTGGCTTAAGGGTTAATGGACTGGTTAATGTTGGTTTTGTTCGTTTGCTTCGGTTTGCTATAATTGATTGGGAATTGGTGCTGCTTTCGTATTCAGCCTGGGATAAAATCATTTTTTATTGCATGAGTCTTAAATTTTTAACTTAGGGACCGCTGGGGAGAAGACTTTGAATGATTCAATTGTCTGAAGGGCTTTTTGTCAAATAAATCCTTCCTTATATAAATTGCTTTGCAAATACACTATAATGTAATTTCTTTTGCATGAATGAGCACATATAGGTATCTTCTTATTTTAACCCTAAACTCCAAAATGCTAGACATCCTCTTACAAAACCCCCTACCACATCAACCCTAAACTGCAGTCCACTCAAAAAAGACTCGCAAAATCTTAGTCAGCGATCCAGTAATGAGTGCCTATCTATTCCAACATAATCTAGTCTGAATATCATACACTAGGTCTGTAGTCAAGGGTCCCCGACTGGCAATATGGTAATGATACTCGATCGGAACATTCTCCAGTTAAAGATGACTCTTAATGTGCATCTAAATACTATATAAAATAGTCGGCGACGTTGTTCTGGGACATACGGGTGGGGTGTGTGGCGAGCGATAAGTTCGGTGGTTGGGGAAGTTATTGTTATATTTAAAGAATGCGGTCTTGTTGGAGTGTTCATGTTCTTTCAAAGTTTGGACCCCCTAATTAAAATTATTATTGCCTGCCTTTCCAATCTAAAACTTTTAGATGAAAAATAAAATCTAATCCCTAAATCCATAAATCTTAGTCAAAGTTTCAAGAAAGTATGGGGCTACCCATGGGACATTCTTCGTCGATCACGTATTACCGGGAAACTCGGACGATACACATAAATGAGGAGTCGTTAGGTGTAAATACCTTCAACTTTTGTGGTTTGTCAAAAGTTCTTTAAAATAAAAAAAACTTGATTCCAAAAAAAAGACAGTAGCTGTCTCCAGATTTAGCTTTTCAACCTCCCCGTCCGTATGTCCGCACTGTCCGGTGCATCGCACACTGCCGCACTCGCCTTATGGTAATGTGATCGAATCCGAAATTGGACGCCCTGCCCGCAGAAGGACACACTCGGATTTATATACAACCATAACTTATATACAGGCATATTTTAGTGGAGAGTCTTGAGATGCAAGACTATTCTAATAAGTCTGGGTTTAAGTGGTTTCTTAGGGATTAAAGTTAATATTTTATAGAAAGACTTTTTTGTACCTAATAATGCTAATCTGTAGCATCACGCCTGGTAATCTTCACAGGGTAGGCAGAGGGAATCGTGAGTACCTAACAAGACACATTTCGCCAGTCATGGTGAGGTGGCGGACTCCATGGCAGCTACTGAGAAAAACCCAATAACACTCTGCCTGACCCCGGGATCGAACCCAGGACCACATGCTTAGCAGACGCGCTTGCGGCCACAAGACGAACGAGGTTGTAGCTGTACCACTGCAGAGTACAGTCGTCCTCTCAAACCTAGAATGCATAAGCATTAGTCGACACGCATGCTGAAGGCGGGTTGGCGATCCTAGTCTTATTATTAACTTTACAAGTCTAAGTTTCTTCAAGTTGTTACCTTGATATCAGTCATGTGATAAAAAACACAAAAGCCATTATTACACTTACTCGGTTTCGAAATCAGAACATCGTACATTAGAAGCTCGCCTTTTACAACTGTGCCATCACAACTAGAGGGACAATGTTCTTGCTGCCGACTTAACCTGTATCATATTTATTTCTTTAAAAAAATATAGTCCTAGGTTCTCTATTTTTTTGTGTAATAAAATGCTGGCAACCTCTCTGGTAAGTAATACAGCTCGGAACGTGAATGTATAACCAGATGTATGAACCTTTACAAAAGTAGTATGTTAGGATCGAAGCAGGTGGCATTCACACATTTGTGGTTTCTGCCTACCTTACCCCCATGAGAAACAAGCGTGAGTTTTTATATGTATGTAGACATTGCTGCTGACTCATCATCATTTGCCTAGCCTTTTCCCAACTATGTTGGGGTCGACTTCCAGTCTAACCGGACTTATATTTGCAATCTGCTGACTACTACACTGGCCTGCAAAAATAAGCTTTTTAAGTACACAAGGTATACTTTCGAAACAAAAAGGACTCGAAAAATAAATTAAATTTTGTCTAAAGTTTCAAAGAAAACTGATAATAATTGCTTTATAACATTTTTTTTATTAAATCTCTAACTTCTATAGTTTAGGAAAAATGAAATTTTAAAAGTGTAGTACTTATTTTTGCATTATTATTGTATTGTCATAATTATGTTGAGAGGTATCATTAAAGATAAAGGTAATTAAAATCAGGTGATTTTTAGATAGGCATGGACACAATATAACTTGATGATGTGATATGACATAGTGTCTTTGCTAATCATATCACTGTCGCATTTTCACGAGTTAATTTTAGCAATGTAATCATCATTCGTATTATTTCACGATTCATTTCATATTTGCAAAGTACGAAAATACTTTTTAATCACTAAGGGATGATAAGAGCTGCTGATTGCTGTGCTGCTATTTGCTTTTGAAGCGTAACAAAAAGGATTGGTATGGCAGAAAAGTAATATTTGTACTCACTTAATCCAAAATCTATAAATGCTACTGAGCACAAACTTCGGGTAACTGAGAAATTCCAAGTGCAAGACAGATATGAACATATTACGTCTAACCCAAATAACACGTTACTTAAATAACATTTACAGACCTTGGCGACGAAGGGTAAAAAAACGGTTGAAACTAGTTGGTTTTCCACGAATAGATGGTTTACTATTTGGTATTTTACACGTCCACAAATGGGTTCTATGAAGAGCTTAGTCGACAATCCAGTATTAATTCAGGGACGGGCGACGCAAGTTATGAGTTACAAGCGATTTATAAAATTACCAAGGGGCTAGACCAGTGTTGCGCAAAGTGTGTGCCGCGGCACACTGGTGTACCGTGGTCATTAGTTGGTGTGCCTCGGAAAAATAAGGTTATCGCTTAAAGTTAAATACAGGGGTCTAAACCACCTCATGACGAAGCCGTCAACCAAGCATTCTGTACATCAAACTATGTAAATTTACGCAAAAATTATTGCTGGGAAACGACTTTTTTTTTGGGGTGAAATATCATGTCTTGTGGTAGAACTCAATGTAACGCACTCAAAACATTGTGCTGATGGATGGATTGAGTAGTACAGGGGTCGTGAAGGTGTTTAAAGTGAAAATCTTACATTAAAAACTTGTATTTAAAAAACGTTGCCAAAAAGTTGGAACTTTGACCCCCAATATCTCCGTAACTAGAAGGTTCCCAGGTATGGTGTAGAACAAAAAAATATCGCAATGACGAGGAAAACAAGTGCCTTTCGGCTTCGTTAAGAGGTATTTTATACCCTTTATACAGACGGAAAAAAGACCTACTTAAACAGCCGCAAAACTTATGTAATAAAAGTCTGTTAATATTATGTAAAAATTGTTTTTTTTATTTATGGTCCCTTCCAAAATTTTCCGATTTCCTATAAGTATCTTGAACACAAAAAGTTTGCGGAACACTAGTCTAAACAAGTAACAATATTTTTAAAACCGTTTCATAGTTTTTCGTACTTTCGACGACTTTCAGGATTGCTTTCGATAGCTATGTGTCATGGTTATCTCTGAAAGAATGTCTTTATTCACTGGAATATTAAAAAACTTCAGAAATTTAGATAAATCATTAAGTAATGTAATGTAATTTTTTTCATTATCAGACCGTAAAGATACAATCAAAACAGATGGCGAATATGAACATACCTACATATAAAAAATACATAATATGTATACATATATCACTTGAATTATCGTGGTGATTTGCCCTATTTATTTTGATTGATAAAGTTGAAAAAGTACCTTATCATTAATAATCAAGTAGGTATTATTAGTAGTTCCCTAAATATCATTCTATTAAATTGTTTATTTGCATGTTATGTTGCCACATAATCAGCTGAATTCTTGAACCTATTCTACCTACCTATCTGCCCTCTACAACCAGTAACTGGGTAAGACGAAACCCTTCGGTAAGACTGGTTGATAGACATTTGGGTCACTGACTACCCGTAATGATCACAGTTTAAACTGCATTTAATGAAATCAATATATTTTATTTCTAGTTTTTTTTCTTCAAATTCGAACATAGTTTAATTTTAACAAAAAAAAAACATTAAATAATAGGAAAATTAAAATAAACTACAAACTAACTTTAAAGTTTTATTTCACATTATCATACCTATACATGGGCACTTAAGAAACAAGATACACGTAGGGGTATCGATAATATGCTCAACGAATCGTAGGTCACCTATGACAACTATGCTCGCCAATGTGGGTGTATACAGCTGCTAAGCCCTTCGATAAAACACAGGCGTGTTGTTATGTTTTATGTGTGAGGTCCCATCCATAAAACGAGCTCGGCAAGCATTGCTTAACCAACCAAACCATCATTATCATCTGCCTAGCCTTTTCCCAAACTATGTTGTGGTCGGCTTCCAGTCTAACCGGATGCAGCTGAGTACCAGTATTTGACATGGAGCTATTCTGACCTCCACATCCAAGTTAGTACTTGGTAATACGATAACTACCCCTTGGTAAGACTGACTCTCAAAGTTTTTGGGCCACTGACTACCTGTAACGATTGTCAAAGTTCTACAAATGACAGCCGGGACCAACTGCTTTCCAAGTCACGGAGGAAACTTGGTATGTAAGGGTGGTCACCCATCCACATACCTACCTAGTCTTACTACCTACCCGTAATACGGTACCTCTTGGTAAGACTGGCTTAACCGACCAAACCCTGCGACTTATCACTTAGTCAAAAGTCCCCGAAAGCAGACAATGACTGTAGGTACTGAAACCCTCTCGCCGCTCACGTCGGTCACTTTGACACCGCTACTACGAAATCATTTTTCATAATTGCGATTGCTCGATCAATCTTACGTGGACGGAAGCCACTCAACCTCGCCCAGCTACCCATAGATTTCTGTTGTATTATTGTTGTTTATTTTTTGACTGATAGCCTACTATAGCTGACCCACTTGCTTTATCGGTAAAACCACACGCGATTAGGCGGTTACGTTAAATATACACGAATTGTTTAATGAAAATGATGAATTTTTCGGTGGTGGTTGATTTGTTGTGGGTTAATTGTTTTTGGACAGAAATACTATTAAGTTACCTACTTATTGTTATTTGAAGAAAAACTAGAAACAAAATTTCTAAAGATTTCTTACTGAAAAAGTTAGAAAAGCAAATTACTAAACTAATGCATACTAATGCTAGCAATGACTAATAAAAAACCACAAGAGCAGATACATAGAAATTTCTCACGCGCAAGAAATGCCGCAATAGTCTCTTAAGTGCGCTTTGACTTGCAAAACATATTTACTATCTGAACCCTTATTCTCCTCGAGATGGCCTTTAAACGCATCACTTAACATTTAATTTGCAAGAAACATCCTACGTTTACTATTTTATTATCTTTCGTAAAAAAGACTCCAACAGTAGGGTCGAATTCTAAAAATCATATCTCTAAACCTTCGTTTCGTTACCTGAATTAAAACTCCAATAAATCGCATAAAAAGATCAACGTTCATAAATCTAAAAGACAACGGACTAAAGGGGAATAAATATTTCAAGTCCCGGTAAAGCCTTTGGATTCCAACCAAAGAAAATATCGCACCCGAATTCCGGTGGCGGTTGACGGGCAAATGGAAAAAAGCGCGAAAACGTTGCATTCCTTAGCCCCGCCCACGTGCGCGCGCGACGTGCGACAGGTGAATGCGACGCGGGCGCAGCTGCCGCGCCGGACGCTACCATTTGCTGCTCTGTTTTTCTTCAGAATATGCTTAATAAAATATTGATATACAATGGCTGGTGACACCGCGCGCGATTTCTGTTACATCTCCGACCTCATTGTTGCTGCCTGTCTCTTTTTTATGTTCACTCTTAACACAAACTATGCTGGAATTTTGAAATGCTTTTTTAAATAGTTATTGGATTTTTACGTCGAAGCGAGTGAAAGGTAATGGCTGGAAGATGGCGACTATATAATGTTGAGCTTTCGACTTTACACAATGCGTGAGGGCAGCGAGGCCGCGATGGGCTGTGAACACACCTGTTGCTTTTCTTATCTGATTGTAATCTTAAATGGCTCATAATCTGTAATCTGCTAAATTATCAGATCAATTGCTATCAAGCTAATGTCCTACTTAATAAACGCTGAAAGCAAGCTAAGTGATACCCCTCGCCTTCAACTCAGTGGCCTCAACCGAAGGTCTCAGTATCATGAAAATAAACGGCTAATTACACCCGTAACTCACAACCGGGCGAGTCACGAAAACATAAAAAGGCAACAAAACGCGATATATCAAGTTACTCACTTATCTACATACGAATATGGGTTTGTAAGTGTACACTAAGAGAAAGACATAAAACAATGAACAATGGGAGCATAAATCAGTATAATTAGTTTTGCTTGAACGGAGCGAAATCATTGGTCAAAACGCATCGTGGCCCCGCCCCTGCGGTGCAGCGAGCATCGCGGACTCGTGGTCGATGCTAGAGCGGTCGCTCGGGCGCTCGCTGCTCAATTGGATCAAATGTAACGTTAGCAATGTGAGTGCGGATTGCCGTGTTTATCTGCACTGAAAATCTGCTAAGTGCTATTCGAGTAACTTATTCGTGTTTTTGAAGTAGTATGGGATAAGATTGTGGTGCATTGTTACGAGCTTAACTTCAGGGTTTTTGAGCAGCTTTGTGCTTCAAGATACTGTAATGTTCTTAGTTTTCTAGGAATATCAGTAGTCGCTTTTTTAAATTTGTAACTCTCTGGGATATTCTGTTTTGTTAAGCATATTATAAATATCTGTAGAGTGAGTGTAGCATTCGAGGCAATTTCGACAAAGAAACAGTCTTTTTAACAAAATAATAACAGATTAAAAAAAATATCGCTTAGTCATCATGAATTTCATAAAAATCATCTTGGTATCTGATTTCACGACGATAACGTGCATAACTTGAAAAAAAAACCGAATCCCCATTTATGAAAAGCTTTTTACTTTATACTAAACATAAGCAGCTAGCTAGCTCAATAATAATATCTCTATCATAAAAAAAAACTAAGAACGGAAAAAGAAATCCGCAATAGTTTGCTATCCGTACTTAACTAGCGCGACCTCAGGGCCGCGCGTTCACAAGTGTCTACAACTCGTACAAGTAGCAACAATGTAACGCGCTCTACTGCTGAGTAGACTTCACACGAACACATGCTTTTCCCATACTTTCCTTTTATTGTTTCAATTGGTTTGACGTCAATCTTCCATCTTTTTTCTTTTATGATTTTGTCAAAGATCATAGAGTCAGTTTTTCTACCGGCTGACTTAGGGTGAATTTATTTTGAAAGTCACCAGTGATTACAAGGGATAGGCTATTATAACTATAAAAAAACCGGCCAAGTGCCAGTTGGATTCACGCTTCGAGGGTTCCGTATGATCTTGAAGTATTTTGTTACTAAACTACATATTTTCTACGGTTTTTAGATTTTTCCCTTTACATGTGCTGTAAGACATTGATTCTCGCCAAATTTCATGATTCTAGGTCAACGGGATCTACCATATAGGGTTTCGACCCAAAACCTATAGGGTACTTCCGGTTGACTAAGAATTGTCAACCGGAAGTACAAATAAATGGAAAATTACGAAAAAGTTGAAAAATTAAGGTACATTTTGGTACTTACAAGTTTTCACGAAAATCTAAATTTGCCCATATCTTTTTATCGTGTTGACTCAGGATTTTTATACACCTAATAGGGACTATAGACCTCAGTATCTGCTATGAATTTCAACTGGCTGGGTTCACCCGTTCTTGAGAAAATCGGTGGTGACACACGGACAGACAGACGGACAAGAGAGTGATCTTATAAGGGTTCCTTTTTTTACCTTTTGAGGTACGGAACCTTAAAAATGGAACTTCTTTTGTGGTACTCTTTTTACTGGCAAACTTAATAAGTAGTTTGGAAGTTATTTCTGTAGTACCTATTCATTAATTCGTCACTTCTGTGGTCTGAAAACAAAAGAAGTAATGGGCTCTTAGGGGGGATTTGTGGAATAAGCCTGAACGTTCTTCATTCCCTATTGAAAAGGGAGAATCCTCCGACCAGGGGTGTTGGGTCTGATGGACAGGTCTACTACAACTGTCAGGCAGTTGCTGTCTCTCAGCCTGGTAACAGACAGACAGACGGACAGTGGAGTCTTAGTAATAGGATCCTGTTTTAACCCTTTGTGTACGGAACTTTAAAAAGAGCATAGACACGCGTGTCTATTGCTTCCAAAGCTCTCTCTGTTTCTATAACTGCTTCCAACAGGATAGACATGAAGTTTTCGGTTACGTAATCTTAAATGAACACAGAAAAGATTTGTCTTTTCCATCATCACTTTGTCTTCTGAACGAATAATAGGTTATTGAATGGTTAGGATAGCTTCAACTGTGACCTAGTCGATTTTGACCAATAGATAATGTCATCGGCATGGCGCAGAATTAGTTTGCTTAGTAATCGACGACATACAATACTACCAGATTACGATCTTACGTATTGATTTTTATCTATGCTGAGGCTATTGTCGATTGTTTCGCTATTGTTCTAGTTATTTGTTTATAGGAACCAGCATTCAGTATATATTTTTCAAATGTGCAAAAACATCTACTTGTTGAGTTTTTTACATGAGTTTTCAACCTCTATACATCTCATCTTTTTTTGAAAATTTTGAACATTTAAGCTAAGATCTATAGACGTTACTTACGTATGCACGTAGGTAATTGGGATTAACGTCACTGTCACACAACTGTCAAAATACAAGTGCCAGATTGAAACGAGTACATGTATTGTCAAAGTCAAAACACTTACTTACCGACTAACGTGTAAGTATTAATCACGACCCAAGATTTTTCTTGCTCTGGTCATCATTTTTGGGACGAGCTCGCCACACTATTCCCAAACCAATGCAACTCCTGAAAGCCAGAATCAACAGTGGCAACCAGAAAAGCGCCGAGACAATGAAGCTCGACGAAGTCCCAGAGAAACAATTAAACTGTCTTGGATCCCGCTACGAAATTAACCAGAAAATTATAGCGGAGGTGTGGGAAAACCATAATTTGCTATGGTCATGTTTGAGATTTCTTTTTCAATAAAAAATAATATAAACACGTTACTTCTTCATAAGCGATCAATAGATACTTTTATGATCGAACAAAGTCATAAAATTTATCGATACCTAATATTTAAGAATCATTAAGAAATCTTTTCTTTGTTTCATTACGAAGCAACAACCAATGCCATAAGTTTTACTATCAATAGGTATACATAAAAGATTTTGTATGTAAATATTTTATTTACATAAGAATGTAAACTTTCTAATACATAAGGAATTAACGCTTAATTATGATAATAATGACTTCGAGGCCTTTTAATGGGTGTCGCAGGTCAATTTTGTAGAAATAGCTTTATGAGGTTAAGCAACCGTTCGTTAGATCAATAATTGGATGGATTTTTGTTTGCGTAAGTTTGTGACCTAGATTATTTTATGATTTTGTTGATTAGTGTCAGATAGGGTTTTGTTTATGTATTAAACTTAATTTATTTTTAAAAGCTAGTCCATCTTGATTTAATGATAATTCTAGTGCAATTAGGGACATGTAGATAATATCATTGTTGTCTTGTGAATGAAATATCATATCTTTGTTTTTTATTCATAAAAGTAGTTCTCCATTGCAAAATGTAAATCATTCAATAAAAGTACATGAGTTTTCATTTATTTATAACGTTTTTTTTTAATGAAATAATCTAAGACGTCTGTTCGATCTTTTCTTATTTAATATCGCACATAAAGTAGAAAATCCTAAAATTATTCGTCTCTAAATAACTAGCAACTCGTAGTAACGTTGATAACGTTACTAACACGGTCGTACTTTTGCTAAGCGTTATTCACGTTGCTATCACACAATTGTCAAACGTTACTGTTAAAGAACATTTAAAGAACATTCAGGATAATCGTAGACACGGAAGTATGTCTCAAGCAAAGCACGTTCTAAGTTACGTTTATAGACTCCGGTCTAACCCTCATACAGCTCATCTTACTGAATGTTTTTCATTAACTCAAATCACTGTGTGTGTTCAATATCAGCACAGAATTAATTACAAACTTAACTTCATTTATTTATTTCCAATCATTAACTAAAATATTCCGACCACCGCTTCAGCTCATTAGTGACGCATGATGAGAGGAATTCTTAAACATTTACACTTTAATATGAAAAACCTTCGTTTAATTATCATTTTAATTGTTAGAAACTGATGTGGTGACGGTCAATTAATAATTTAAATGTATTGTAGGGAAATTTTGTTTGTTTCATGGGTAAGGAAAATGTATTTTCTTTTCTGTTGATCTTTTGTAAATAATTTTGTGTCATCATCATTATTTGCCTGGTTATTTCTCAACTATATTGGGGTCGGCTTCCAATCTAACCGGATGCAGCTAAATACATACCAATATTTTACATGGAGCGACTGCCTATCTGACCTATACAACCCAGTTAGTACTGGGTAATACGACACCCCTTGGTAAGACTGGTTGTCAGACTGTATTTAATCTTATGTATTTTCAAAATATCTTGTATTTTTTCTGCAGGTAAAACAAAACTTACTTGTTGTAAGGAAAATTAACAAGCACGGATCAGTTTTAACTGTGTGTCGCTTGCAAAATAACCCAAGTTAAACTAGTCCAGGTTTTGCGTCATTCGTTAGATCAGATACAGCACTTACAGAATAACATTATAGCTACTAACTTAAAATTCGGTGCTAATCAATTCAAATCTTTAACAGTAATTTTCATAAATTATTAAAAACTGTCACCGTTTTACACTTTTCTGCCATTAATTATACGGTATTTTTATAATTATCTGTCAAATCTATCTGTAATTATAAATGTATGGAAAATTAATATTTTTTACAGCTTCAGATTTTACAAACGATGTTTTTTTATTTGGATTGCCAAATAAAAAAAACATCGTTTCACAAATTAATGCAGATAAAATAACAATACGGAAAGTTTTTGAAAACATGTTATCTCCTAATCAATTAAGCACTCGAATAATTTACGATTTGAATGTTTTAATATAACGTTTAAATTGCCATAATTTTAATGATAATTTATGACAAAACTGGACGGGACATTTAAAACAATAAATTGATAATTTATTTATACCATAAAATGAAGCCAATGAAGGTAATTAATGTGTTTATATAACATTAATCGCTTCAAATTATGCAAATATTTTGTGAAGGACGTATTAGATGTTAGCAACTGGTTTTTAATTATTTATTTTATAATTAGGTAATAGTGGTAATGTTAATACTTACTAATGTTTCACCATAAATAAATGTCGATCGTACAACTTTACTATCCTTCAATGAAAAAAAAAAACTATTTCGTTAAAAATAATCATCACTATCGTTTCCAACCCTAAAATTCTACACCCAAAAAAAATCTTAAGAAAAAAAGCATTCATCCGATCATTCCTCCCCATCTGTTACCAAACATTGGTACAAATGGGCCAGGCTCTTCTCGCTAATGAAAATGATGCCCGGACATCACGGCGTTGACAAATACGGATCGCATCGGCCCGGACACTGCCCCCGTCCGGGATTTTTCACGCGTACCCGTCTAATCCAGCGTCGGGGTCGGTTAGACCGATAGATTTGTCCCAATGTTTGTTGGCAGACGGACAATTTTTTAGGGTTATCTGGCGATGTCGAGTGAAGATTAACATTCATCTGTTGCTGGGATTTGGTATCATTTTTGTTATGTTCTGTTGAAAAAACGACAGCATACAAGAACAGGGGAATAAATCATAAATTCATCGTGATCCATTAAGCTATACCTACATAATTCTTTAAAAACATTTAGAAATAAGAAGAATAAAAATATGTAGTTATTACCTAATAACCTACCGGTACTTAAAACCCCGTGAGAAATAATTCACAAGGACTTGTTCTCCAAAATACTGAAATATTACACTGCGATCATCAATAAAATCTAGAAACATAAATAAAATAAAATGACGTCTCGTGATCTCAGTGTGTCTCGTGTCCACATAAAGCGACCTAACCCGTTTTATCTAGACTTCGATAACGTGCTATACTTTTTTTTTAGATTAAATTTTTCCTTATTGGATCATTTCTATGGTAATTAAAAGTATATCACTGATATTTTGTTCATTATTTTAACGTCTCTGTTCAACCTTTATCAACGTGAGACATCAAAACCGATAAGCGTGATATTTAAATGTCATTGAAGACGATAACCTTTACATTTTCAAATCTGATGAGACAAAATTAATTTAAACAAACAAATCAAATTGTTTATTTTGACAGTACGTTTTTTTGAGATCTGTCTAATTTGCATATACTGCAAGTGAATGCAGTTTTTCGTGTTTTTGTTGGTGATTTAAATTTATTTGCATATATTTTACGTGTCATAGATGACTAGGTTTGTCATGATGTTACAAAAACTAACAGAATGATTGATTCAGTTAATAGAATTGACATTTCCAAATACGTAAGGCGAGACTGTCGGCATCTTTGTACCCCCATAACTTATTACTGCAAAAAGTATATTGAACAATTTGAGACAAAAAATATTGCACTTATTCTATTTTGTTTTTATTGAAAACAAGTCTTACTTTGATTAGCCATTAGATCTGATTTATATTTCAAGTCATTAACTATCATTGATTTATCGAACGAATCTAAATATTGGTCAATAAAAAATAAATAGGTATCTATACCAACATGATGAACGTTGTTGATTTTATTTTTAATATTTGTCTTCTAAACTGTTTGTATGTAAATATATATATAAATGGTACTATAAAACTTGCTTGTCAATCACCAAATGAAAGGAATCAATCAATTTTTTGTAAGATTTTATTGCAGCACCAACATAAACTTGAGCTAACTAGATTGAAAGTCAAAGTAATTACAATCAAATCAAATATTAAAACTTGTTTTTCTTAGAATCAAGTAGCAGTTTTAGTTTGAAAACTAGCACTTTATTTCAAGCTTTTTAATTATAGCTGTTAATCTGTTGCGAAACAAATTACCCAATGACATTCTAGTTCGCGAGATAACCGGCATGTCTTATAACCAAACATTCGAAGGCTTGTGACATCCACCAATCAGTACTTGGCAGGCATGGTGGATTACGATCCTTGCCCTGTGTCTATGCTTTGGGAACTTAAAAGCTGATAACAAAACATCACGCCTGTAATTCCCGAAGGGTTAGACAGATGTGTACCTAATAGTAAGTACACCCACATTTCGCTAATTATGTTTAAGTCCCATGTAAAAAGGGGCGAGCCTTTAGCCATCAACCGGACACAAATACAGACTCCGTGGCTGCTGCTGAGAATAACCGGACTAGAACAACAATTCCAAGCCGTCCATGTTTGCAGATATTGAATGTTAATGCATTCTTCAATTTCCAAGTCTTCAAATCACCTTCAAAAATTCTCATTTCCAAAATAAAACACAACGTTAAAAACCTCGCTATACCGACCACGCAAGCAATAATTTTATAAATGAATAACCTCCACCATTGATATTCGTCGATAACATGATTGATACTAGAATTTGTTTCGCCGGTCGGCGCAGCTATCAATCAACGCCATCTCTTGATTGATACGCGACGACACTAGATTCATGAGCGTATTAATTTAACTTCACCACGACATTGATGGATATTTATGATATTAACGAGCTATATAATTATCTTGATGTGAAAGGCAAAAGTTTTGTTGATGTATGTGTCGTGGGTTTAGTTATGGAGGATTATGGAGGTTCGATTAAAATGGAGGTTTATGATAGTGTGTCGATCATTGGGTAACATTGCGAATGTGGAAGGAAAACTATGAGATGGATATGAAGTTGAAAACAATGGTGTAATGGTTCGAATCAGAAATGGACACAATCGTGGTCTCCATTTCTGATTAGAACCTTTAAGTTCGAATCAGAAATGGACACCACGATTTCGATTCGGAGCCACGATTGTTAATATGACAGATTCCTAATGTGACGACCCGAATGGCGCAGCGGTAGAAATGCTGCCTTGAGTTCTTAGGGTCCCGGGTTCGAATCCCGGTAGGAGCAAATGTTTGTGTGATGAGCATGGACATTTGTTACCGAGTCATGGATGTTTATATGAATAATAAGTATGTATTTACAAACAAAAAGTATTTATGTAGTATACCAACTAAGCACAACGAGGCTTGTGCCGTGGACACTAGGTCCACGGCACAAGCCTCGTTGCTTAGTGTAGCACTAGATAGCGCTGTGTGTAATGTCCAGCGATATTTAATTATTATTATTATTTATTTATTAATGTAGGTTTTTAACACATCTGGAACGTGTAGGTTACTACCGAGTTCACTGACGGCTGACTTTTCATAAGGGTTAAAAGTCAGCCGGCAGTAAATGTAAAACCGATTAGTAATTAGTTAGAGATTCATCAAATATTATAATTGTTTTGGTTTATCTATTTCGAGTAATTGCAGCAATCAATTCCTAACTTGATGTCGTAGACAAAGTGTCATTCGATGAGCAAGAAAATGATAAAAAATTGTCAGTTTGACAGTAGGTAACTACCGTAAAGATGTTGTCAATGCTGTAGGCGGTCGTTGTAGAAATACGTAACGCTTTTAAAGTGATTACCACTTATCTAACCTTATGCTAGGCAGACACTACTTTTACATACCCTGAAATACTGACATCCAACCCTGTACCGCTATGAATGCCAACAAGACGTAAGTACGTACATTAACAAGAGCTCAAATAGTTGATATACTCGGAGTCAACCCTCCGCCGCCGGAGTGACAGCGACAAATCGTTACTTGTTGCGCGAGCTTTATATGTTCAGTGTTTAGATGCCGCAGTGTTATCATACATACATGTTTATTAATGTAACGGTTGTGTATGGAAATGTATTTAAATTTTATGATGGTAGTAACAAATCGGATGCACATGTGTAAAATTATGAAAAAGTATCATTAATTATTAATTGCCTCGATTTAGCTGATTGATCTCAGCTTCCTCAAGGCTAGTAAATAAATATTGTTAAGCACGAGCCTTTTCTGTATGTGAAGACTCCTTTACCCTGCTATAGGCAATAATTATCTGGTATTCACAATTTAATACTACTCTAATGTATCAAAAATAGTCACCTTTATTAATAAATCGATAAGTAAACAAAGTGCCCGTGGTCCACCCAGGTGAACTAAGCAGGTGGACCACGACCGAATCCCGAAATTGATCACTATCCTTCATATTTGATAACGAATTTATTTATCCCTAGATATTATTTAACTTAGGGGAGGGGGTAGTCAGATTAGGATCGACAATGATTATCAGAAATAGAAAAAAAATACAGTAACTATGTCTAAGTAAAGAATCACGAACGGAAGTATTTTATGAACAGCCAAACTTTTTTTCGACACTTTCTTTTTTCATCTGTAAGTCAAACAACAAAATGCAAAGCATAATAATATCCCTCCTTAAGTTTACATTGTTGTTGCTTTAGAGAACAACGGTGGTTGGTCAACAGTTTCACCCACAAACGTTTTGCATGAAACCCGAAGTCCACTCGTAGAGTCCACAATCCCGGCGTAAACAAGAGACTCGCTGCGACGTCATGACAAGTTACACTTGAGCCTCGTTGTGTTTGTTACTTGTTGCGTCCACGTCCACGTCGACGTCTAAACGCGTCAGCGATGACGCGGCGCGCATTTGAGGGTTGGATATTTTGGTAGTGACGTTGATGAAGACATCATTCTGTTGGTTTGTTGTACTTCTGCTGTTGAAATTGTGTTTGAAACAGTAACTCCATGTAAATATTTGTATTCAGCTGCATTTGGTAAGACTGAAAGCTGGTCGCTTATAGTTGGAAAAAGACTCGCTCGATGATGAACTGCAAAGCAAGTAGATACTATTTTCAGTAAAAGATGTGTAACTAACGAAAAATTTAAAGATAACAACGTTTCTTCAACGATTATTTCAGCATTGCCAATGTACCTATACCACCAAGTTTGAATAGACTGTCGAATTAAATACGTATTTTTTCTTTTAATATACACTATGTACATGGAAATAGTTTATTTCGCAAGCTATTTCCTTGTAAAACTTGCTGTCTCACTGACACAATCAGCGAACATAAGTACTGTAATCGAATTAAAATCACAACAATTCCCCAACATTTTTGCACAAACCACCAGCTATTTAACCGCCAATCTGTTCCCCACCAATCTAATAATCACCACGCTATCACCAGCGCCACATTATTCTCAGTTATCAGTCTGTTCACCCTCGGTGGCGACTATCGTGAGCATACGCGGCGCGGACAACGCGGTATCTGGCATTTTACGAGCGCACCCGGACGGTCGGTCTATTACCGTCAGGTATCGTGTGCTTATTGTGTACAATCAATATTGTGGATGCACGGGGTGGATTATAAAATGTTAGATTTACTTCGATTGGGGAAATTGAGATGCATAGAGAGTAATTAAAAAGAGTGGGCCTTCCAATAAGGGTTTTTATTAATGATCCGTGTGCAGAATAAACAACCTATGACAACGGAAAACGCATTTTGCAGAAGTTACCATTGCGTAATGTTCCTTTAGCTAGACACTACCGAGTCCACTGACTGTGGATCACTTTTCGACCTTATTTCTTAGGACATAAGGGTGAAAAATGGTCGACCGTCAATGAACTCAGTAGCACTTTTCAAAAAGGTTTCTCATGATAAGTCACAATATTCCAAAAATAGTAAATAAACGATGACATAGCCAATTGATATACGTAGTAACTGAAAACGTACCTAACAAGTAAATCATATTAGGTGAGTGAATCAAGTTTTAATTTATTATTATTATCAACTTTGTGCACTAGTCCCACGTTACTTATGGCGGCTCTACTTATCCCCTGACGAACATGACGCTATCATTCACTCCCTTTTCTTTCATATCATTCCTCTCATAAATATCCATATTTTATTTGCATAAATGACGCCAATAAAGATAAACCCTAAAATTATTACTAACCCACTAAATCAGCTAAAAAAATTAATAAACAAACCATAACTCGTTTTATCACGAACCGGTTTATTATAATTGGAGCACTTAATACAAAACTCGAAGGACAAATTCGAAACATCGCGAGCACCCATCGGCGCATCGGTGGTAAGCACGATTTATAGTGCGTGCGTGTGCGCAGCGGATTTATCTCAACATGCACGAAACGGTGACAGATCGGTGATGTTTTTAGTTTGTTTTGCGTTTATTTTTTACAATGTTCGTAATTAGTGAGTAGTGATTCTGCGAGATGTGAGAAGAGACGGTGATGTGGAGATACGGGTATTGTGTTGAAGTGTGTGAGGGTTAATGACCTGTTGTCGATTGAACTGAAACGTAACTTGACGTATATAGGTGTACTTGAAGGTTGTACACCCAACTTTCGCCATTAATATATAATATACTTACACAAATCCAGACTACTACACAAAAAACACAATTACATTTTGCTTGACCTGGGATTCAAACTCAGAACCTTTTGCTTAGCAGTAGCGCATGCTGCCATTAGACCAACGAGGTAGTACTGCAGTGAGGCAGTTTGCGAACAGAAACACAAATCTTTGACAACCATTTAATTAAATAGAGGAATAAACAATTTTGAAAAGCTCTCAAAAGCTAAGTCAACAATACGTTAGGGTACTATCGAGTCTGACACTCCCTCCTGCTCCACCCAGAGCGAAAGGAGTCATTTGATGATTTCCCATTCGAAAAAAAAAAACAAAAAAAAGGGTACTATCGAGTTCATTGACGGTCGACCACTTTTCAACCTTATAACTTAGGGCCTATAATATAAATGTATAAAGAAAGAAAGAAAAAGTATTTATTAATCTCACACAGGACATAATAGAAACAAAAATATATAATTAGGTTTGACACAATTATTTAAAAAAGTAAACATGAGTAAAAAAGAAATAAATTTGATTAGTCCTGTGCAAGGTCAAAAGGCTCCTATCTCAGCAAGGTGCTGTGACATTTAAAAAAAAAAGTCGCAGCGCTACATAAGGTGAAGAGGAGCTCGTGGCTAAACAATAACAGCCACGCGAGTCGATCTTGAGGTTAAACCGTGCTTGCCTAGGTTGGTCTGTAGATGGGTGACCACTCATTACGTACCGGGTTTCCTCCGTGCCTCGGAAAGCACGTTAAGCAGTTGGTTCCAGCTGTCATTTGCAGATCTTTGACAGTCGTTACAGGTAGTCAGTGGCCCAAAAAGTCTGACAACCAGTCTTACCAAGGGGTATCTTATTACCCAGTACTAACTGGGTTGTGGAGGTCAGATAGGCAGTTGCTCCATGTAAAATACTGGTGTTCAGCTGCATCCGTTAGACTGGAAGCCGACCCCAATATAGTTGGGAAAAGGCTCGGCAGATGATGATGAACTTAGGCCCTAAGTTATAAGGCTACAACTTTTTTCCTTATGCATTAAGTCTTAGGGCATAAGGGTGAAAAGCGTGGTTGACCGTCAGTGAACTGATGCATTTAATTATGGAGGTACTACCGGAACCTAAATGCATCACTCTAAGTATTTACACAACTCCATTGCCACAGCAAACAAAATAATCAACGCTTTCAATTTAATAACCAACGGAAACATTCAGTTCAAATGAACTTATAACTAACTTAGTGAAAATTAAAATTGACCTATCAATATCGCAAAACTTACTTCAATTCCATTGCGGAATCGGTGGCCAACAAAGAGTTCTTGCTCTTTGTGCTGTCTGGTTCAGACGGCACGGTAACGACACGACAACGGCACGGCAACGGAACGACAACGGGATGGTTCCGCGGAAATTACGCAGACAACGCAAGGACTGATTGAATGCTTTTGAAGTTTATGTGTGATGTTTGTTTGTAGTTAGCCTGTTCTGATCAGTGATTAACATGTGGTTTTACTGGTTTATAGTTTAGTATAAGAGTTATTTACAACTGATATCCTAAAAACAACCTACAACACAAAAACATAAAAAGTGGTTGTAATTTCAATAATCTGAAAACAAATAATAATCACGGAAAATATCCCGTAAGTGAAAATATAAATTAAGTGTAATCCGTGCTTAAACCACACGATACTCTTTACAAGTCTGAAAAAACAAGTTTTCAAGTAAACTGTGCTCATATGTTATGATCAGATAACTACGTAGTCAGCTGACAGCCATATTTTATAATGTTCTGTCAAAATCTACAGTTATAGGGCTGGTTAGGCAATTCTATTCTAATTCAGGAAAGTCTCATTGATTTTTCTCTTCTACGACAAGTCGCAAACACCTCTTCTAAATAACACCGTAACTACAATACCAACACAAGCTTTGCAAATAAAACCGCCTATCTAACTACAAGTAGTATGTCAACAGTAACCGCGGTTATTGCGAAACTGTCCTTATCAATTTGGATTACCGACATCTGCCGTTGATTGATCACGTGATAACCACTGATAACAACCGATTAAGTGAAACTTACTGTGCTAAGTATGATGCGTAGTGTGAGTTGTAAAATGTTATGCGATGTTTCTAAGGTTCCAAGAAGTTGCGTTTATACATTTAATTTTTACATTATAAGTAAGTCTACAGACTACTAATACTATAACTTAATATCACGCCTGTAATCCTCGAGGGGTTAGGTAGAGATGTACATAATAGTACACCCATATTTCGCCAGTTATGTTTTAAGTCCCATGTAACGTCCCATGGCCTATTGCCATCAACCGGCCATCATTGTACATATATTATAATATACAGTTATTTGTAAAACACCGACAACCTCTCAGGACTGTGTTACTAACATCATAATCAACAACTTTTGTTCTATGACTTTTAAAAATTCATCATATTTTAGTTCATCAAATTTTCGTACAAAAATAAAAATATTTAAATTGAACGCTTTTTAGTCTGTAAGGTATTTATCTATGGGGCAAAGTAGCTTGAAAATAAAGGTTTTATTATTATTATAAACAAATCCAGGCTCAGTGGCTGCTAATAAGAAATTCTTGATGTAAAAACCTGAATGAAACCAAACCCATGAGTAGGGATAAGGGCACTAGAATGATGAGAATGATGAAAGTCATATCTGTATGATTTTTTATTTAGTGTAAATAAAGACTGCAAAAATGGTTGAAAAGCGACTTATTCTAAATCAACATAATCGCTCTATTGTCCACCACACCATGAGCATTTATATTTCGATTAAAGAAAGTTGTTTTAAGTACATTTTACAATTTACCTTTTACAAGTCAACTGTAAAAATTGCACTACTAAATCCACAAGTCACTCTCTACTTTAAACGCAACAGAATAAAGTTTAAAATGCCAATCTGAACTATCTTAGTATCCAAAGTATCGACCCATTTCGTCGGCAATCGATAAAAATCAAGATTCATAACGTTTTATTAAGAAACGGTTTAGTTTAACGTTGTCATTTGGTGAACAATTGTAACCGGTAATCAGTAATCACATCGGTTTCACGGCGATTTTCGTGAAATTGATCTATTGTTTCGTCATGACTTGTAACCGCTTTTGTAGATTCTGTGATGAATGGTTCTTATAACACGGTTTTTTTAAGTTAAAATATTTAAACTGAAAGCACAAATTGAAGAGACAAAAGCAGACAGGTGACTGTCAATAAGGTCTTTATAAATAACTGTTTCGTAAAATGATAATTAGAAACATTTATCTTCCAGTAATGTATGGAAAATTTGACATTTTTGAAGATTTAATCGGAATAAATGTCAAATTTTTGATAAAACTGCTTGGACTTTAGAGTTACATATTTGTCTACGTGTCTATCAATCATACCTACAAAAATACAGTGAAACCAGAAACGGTGTGCGCTTCAGAAATCTTCGTGTTTATGAATTAGCAAGAACGTCGCGTTCCCCCCACTGAAGTAATTAAAAGGCATGTTTTTCTCAATCCATCATATAGAGTGATACTGCAGATTGGTACTGCGATATCGCAGTGCACTGCTAGACAGACCACTGAAGCTAAGACAATACACCTACTACACTACTATCTACCTTTTCTTGGGAGATTTAAAAAAAGGACTGATAAACTGAAAGTCAACCACAATGGTCTCTAAAATACTTATTAGAATAGCTTATTCATAAAGCAGGACAAGGGCTTTCCTTTCCTTTTTCCACTCAACTCAAAAAAAACATAAAAGAATTGAAACTAAAATCGCATCAACCCTCAAAGCCAAAAAATCATCCCCAAACAAACATCCCGATTCATTACCTCCCATAATTCACAGACAATGCGGTAAAGGGGAGGCTTCATTAAAATTCACGTTCATAGAGCGAATCAGAGTCACCTGCAGATACCCAGCGGCCTATCACTTCCTTTGATCAATTGGCTGGCACATACGGATCGGGAATAGGGATGGCCCACACTTGTTTCCCGCTGGGATCACGACTCCGGGATTATCATTCGTATATAACTATCTAAACTGTCATGTCACTAACACTAAAAACGGGATACTTATCATGTAATATCGGGAACTCAAAATAAGTAGTAAACATGGCATATCCCGTTTTTAGTGTTAATGATATCATTCGGATGTTTTGTATGAAAATTGCGTAAAAACCCAAAGGATTTGGCAAATGAAAACCCTATCACAGATTATATATAATTAGCACCAATCAATCACAGAATCTAATTTGAAATCGGTCTACGCCAAAAATATATATTTAGGATGTGATATAATACGATAAAATTTCTTGTAAGAAATGACTCAGTTTTAATGCGACAGTATAGACATATTTCCATTATTATGAAACAGCCTTCTTTCTGACCAAAACAGCTTTGTTAACTCAAGTTGCGCTAGTAAAAGCCCTGTTTCCTAATCAAATCCCGCACCCCAAAGTACGGGACACCCGACCCCGGGACCAATCGTCCCACCACTAGCCACAGCGCAGACCGCCGCGGGCGTTTCGTCCGCAACCGCATCTTTGGCGACCGGCAACGGATTGACACGTTGCGTTTTAATCAATTAGCGTACAGAAACGTGGTTCACGAATCAATGGGCAGTGAAATAAGCGGGCCGGCCACCGCGGCGCCAATTCGGCTATCCGGTTTCAAATACGCTTTTTTTTTTCAATGCGTTTTTCGGACGGACGATAACTTCATAATCGGAGCGTTCGGTCTCTTTTTGGCCGCGGATTTTCGTTACGGTCAAACGGGCGCTTTGTTTTAGATATTAGATTTTTTTTAACTTTCGGCGCTCATCAGTGTCAGATTGTTAACTTCTTTTGTATCGTAATCATTCTCAGCTCATTTTGTTTAATCGTGCGATATCTGTCTGTTCTTAATCAGTTTTTTAAATATGAAAACTGGAGTTCAAGAAACATTAATTGTTTGAATGTAGACGAAACAAAAGGTATTTGTAAGGATCGTGAATCTGCAGGTGGTGCTGCTCTTTAGTTTTGGCGTACCGTTATGAGATTTTTTTATCATTTTCTTTACCAGATGCATAATCTTCAACCAGAAAAAAGAATACAGTTGTTGGACAGAGCAAACGCGAAAATCGGTCAATGTTATGGAAACCCCTCATGATGCAGAAGAACGAATAACAATAAATAGTTATTGTCTTTCTTATAGCGAAAGGTCTGGGAAATGTTAATCACATGTTGTTTCTTATTTCCTATATGACAAAGAATAAGAAATTAAACAAGTAATAGCTAAGAAAGAAAAGGCCGAAAAAATATTCCGGAATTAGCAATCAGTTTGTGGGCAACACAAAGAAAATGCATCCTCAAATCTATTAGAGAAAATATCTAAATATGTTACACCTTTTTGGCTTCTACATGTTCCCATCTTTATATAGCGGTTGTAATTTAGGTGTGCGACAATGACAGATATTTAGTTAGGCCTTAGCCAAAGTACCCTACAAAAAGTTATTTGCTTGGCAACATGGCCCATTGCACTAGTAGATAACTGTCGTATCTAATACAACAGTACTATCACGTATCAGGCATTATTACTATCATTAAAAATAAACTGCGTAAACCCAAAGAAAAGCACCAATCATGTCCATTATCTCCACCTAATGAGGTGACTCCTTCAAAACCCGATAAAACCATATCTGAGTATCAATATTCGTTTTTATCGCTACAAATTATGTCAGCAGATATATTTTGAATAATTAATACGTCTGTGACTAGCGTAATATAACCAATCAATCAATTATCGATCACATGGTTTTGCGCAACGAACGATGGCCCCGTTACAATTGTGTTTTTCCTTGTATTATCATTTTTAATATCTATCCTATCATCGATTATTACATTTAGATGATGAACGATCGCAATAAAGCGATATACTGTTATCTGTTCCCTTTTAAATCAACCTAAATACGGTTTTAAAATGTCTTTATTATCATGATTAATTTGTCAGTTGGTGTTTTGTTTTCAATATTAATTAGCTCGGTATCAGTTTTGTTTGTGTCATGTTTGTTTGCTTCAGAATTTTTCCATTTGACTAACATGACAACTGGAGCTTTGATACGCGATATTGATGCATATTTATTGATTTGTAATGGCTTATTGTGAATTGAATGCGTCATCGCGTTATTTTCATTGAGGTTAGTTTTATCTACCTCATTGTTCTCGAAAATGATGTTCAAAGTCTCATTTTTGTCACACATCATTACCAATTCAAACACTTGGAGATTAATGTATGGTCATGGTATTATGTTCTAATCCGACGACTTGGTATTTTATTTATCTTCTGCGGATTGTCTTTGGATAATATGACTAATCTTTTACTCCAAGCTTAGTATTTTTTCACGCGGTCTCTTGTCAACTCTAAAAACATCTTATTCTTTGTCCACAGAGGAAGCCAACAGTCCAGAAACCGGAGTGAAGGATCGTGGTGACAGGGGGGAGAGGCAGGAAGGGGGCGAGGGCGAAGCGTCCGGCTCTGTGTCCCCTGCGTCCCGCACCTCCCCCGCGCCTGATGAACGTGACGACATTGAGCACAGTATACCAGCTACCCTGATCCAGGATCCTAATGCTGAGAGGTGAGTTCTAGATTCTTAACCAGATGACAAAGTTTGTTAGAGACATCATCTTCTAAAGACTGGTCATTTGATAGCTGCTATAGAAACAGTTTTGGGCAAATAGGTTAAGGATAACAACACAATGGTAGTGGAAATAGGTGACCATAATCATTTTTAAAATCGTGAATAACTTTGACAGTGTCTTCTCCTCAAAACGTTGTTTGATTTAGGATAGAGGCTGATAGTTGACAATACCGAAATTTCCACAGCTGGTTCAGATAACTCAGGTCATATAAAAGCCTGCAGAAAAATTTGCAAATGCTTATTGAGATTGTCGATGAGTAAAGATAGCCATAATCTTATAAAAATAACTGACAGTTCATTAGTTTCGGTCGAAATAAAATTACGATCTTTGTTCCAATCTCCCGACAGAACAATCATTAATTTACTTTAAATGTTAGTTGATCATGCATCTTCAATCGTTCATGTCATCAAAGCAAGATTGACCACACGTAGCTGTATTAAGTTTATCTAAATCCATCTGATCAAAAGGTGCCAACGCCTGCAGGGTTAAGATCCGCAAGAACAATCCTTTCCAATACCGCACCTCAAGGCTTTTATGGAAATTAAACCATCACCAATAATCTCGAAGCAACGGACCCATTCATAATACCATACTCCATTGTCAACGCGGAGGTCTGCACATCACTCCATGGTGTCCACTTTAATGATCCCATTGTTTCCACCGATCAGTTGACAACGACTGTTCACTGACATCACTACTTACCCAACCAACATAACTTCACAGCCAACATAACTCTTATTACAAAGCTCATAAAGTTTGAACTGGAATATTTATTAAGAAAATTTTACACAGTTGAGATAGAGGAATGAAAATGCAAATGTGCAGTTGAAAACAATCTTCTCACATGAGACTAGAGATGATTTTAGGATGTTTGGAGTGCAGAAACAAGTTTGTAGAGATAGAGAAATGAATGGACTCGTCAGTGACAGTTATAGTGGGTAGAATGACTAAAAATGATCTGAATTTTCAAAATGACGTTCCATCAATTTTCATTTTGAAATGCTTTTGGATTTATCGATGTTGGTAAGAATGATTGATGGGTCATGCGTTACGCCATAAGCCACCTTAGACTTTTGGTGTAAGTGCAACTGACAAAGGAGAAATAAATCAAAGTTAAATTCAATATTGGTTGATGTGTCCACGAGATGAATCATGACAGCAGCGGCTTTCTCAACGACTATTGCCTCCTCAATAACTTAGTCATTGCAGTTTTAATCCTTGATTTTGCTTACAATGTAAAAGTTAACTTTGATAGATTCTTTTTAGCCTTCACCAGTCTTACAAATGAAATCAAGGTTAGTGCCGTTTAAACTTTTTCTGTATCATGTTCAGCTTGCAATCTTAGCGACTGCTAAGCATGCGATCCTAAGATTCGATTTCCAGATCGGTCAAAGTCCTACTGAGTTTTTCTATCAGGAATTTCTGAAAAGTAGGGATTTTGTGTCTAGTTGGTTGCAATAGGCTCGCGTCTTATTACATGACATTTAAAACATAACATGAACATTAGTAGGTATTAGATATATTAGGTTGGAACGTGACAATAATCCCCACGACAGATACCACTTATCACTTCGTATGTCCTGATTATTGGATCGACATGAACATTAATGATTATTGATATTTATTAGAATAATACATGATTGATGTTTTGATTGTGTTAATTAATCATGGCGAGGTTATGATTCGGAGATCTGTATCTGAGGCGGATACGTTTTGTTCGCTTGTTTGTTCGTCGTGATTGTATATTGGTGTGGTTTTTTATTTACCATGAGTATTGTTTTTAGATTCACAAGAACGAACTTCAATCTCGTCTTCTTTTAATCGTAATTCTTAACGTCTTTTAGGGAATGATGATTTTTGGATTTTAATCCAAAAATAAAAACCCTTCTTTCGTGTTTGCCTTCGAAGAAATCTAGTGCAAAATTTCAAGCACATGGTTCGTCAGCGAATGAATGATTTTTATGAAGTAACTAATAAACTAGAGATTCATTCCATGCGTTATTTTAAATTATTTGTTTCAAACTGCCAGTAGACTGATAAACTTTTTACAAAACGAACAATATACAAAATTGTCTTGAATTCAAGATAATGATACCAGCACGCAGCTCAGTACCTGTACTAGAAACAAAAGACTATCAGACACCAACGACACGTCACATTTGACCAACAATAAGAATAAGATCGACTTCTTTATTTACATGTCTCGATTACAGGCTGATTTATATTATTTTGTAACGAATCGCTAGTTAATCAGATTATACGAGAACCGTATTGAATCCATATGAGTACAGCTGCAATAATTCATTTCAGTATTTAAATAGATGTATTGACGTAATTATTTTTGTAATCCATACAAAAATAATAAGTCATTTATCTTTATGTTGGTGTTGTAGATAATATGTGGAATTCAAATAAATTATTCATTTAAATAATGTGACATTTATAAAGCCTTAAAATTCTCGGAAAGCTGCCGTCAATTACAATATAGAAACACATTTCCTCTTCCTGGAAAATCGCAATTTACGAATCATCTGTAAGTACTAATATTATTAAGAGGTAACGTGTGTGAGTTTGGATGTAGGAGTTTATCTCTAAAAATATGCATCCCATTTGAAAAATTATTTCACTGATGGGAAGCTTCATTATTTACAGCGTATACTATAGACTACGGTTTTTAGACGAAAGCAGAAGCTAAATTATATATAAAGTTCTGTTTAAAGCGTTCCCTTTAGAAGTTCTAAATCAAATAAAGCTATCCCATATATTACCTCTCTTATTTGTCAGTCAATTAAAAACCGTTCATATCACGTACAAGTACTTTATAAAAAGACGAACTTGAGGACATCATTAACATGTTAATTTTACTGCATTAGAAATCTTTTATTTCAAATCTTTATCTTTCATCCGGCCAGGTACGAGTGCAAACAAATATGGTGTAATTGAAAAAGCTAAATTTACACCAATCCAAGCTTTATGAGTAAGGGAATAAGGAAAGGAAACCTTAAGGAAAGTGAATGGTAAAGTTGGTGCTGTAGCAAAGTCTGTTCAATCAATGTCAATTAGTTGCACTGAGGTGGCGTGATCAATCATTTTGAGGTTCTAGTGCCTTGAAGTTCTATTGTTTAGATTTTAGATCTACTGATTTCGTTTGTGTATTCGCTAAAATGGATAAAAGTGTTTGTTCAGTGGGATTGGAGGGACTGCATTAGTTGCGTCATTTTTGATTGAGTGTTTTTTTTCTATAATAAGTCTTCGTTGTTTTTACTATCATCAAAGCATTTTTCTTTTCTATCAGATTCTTCTTTGATTCTCCAAAATTCCTCGTTTACCTTCTAACTTACAAGCAAGGATTCAAACAATTCTAATACGACTGTTTTAGATTCTCAAAATGTTCTTCGATTTGTAGGAATTTCATAATATCCTCTAATTCACAGGCTGTAGTGAATTGCTTTGTCACCGTAACCGGTTCTAGCCAAGTTGTATGTGTGGTGTAATAAATTGATGTTAACGATAATTCTGACAACCAACAGGTGAAACCGTCTGTTATTTCTATTTAATTTGTGAATCTTTAATTTTGGTTGAGAAGTAATGAATGTCTTTATTGTCTTGAACGACAAATAATAGGCACTGCATTATTTTTAACTGACATGGCATCTTAAACTAAGTAAAACATCTACTGTTCTTATTTGTTCTTCGACACCTTAGACCAAGAGACTAAATTCCAAGGATTCTTAGAACTTGTCGTGGCTGATTTTCTTTTGCTAAGCATTATTTGGTTCTCTCTCGTTCCTTCTTATTTTGTTCTGTTTAATACATTTTGTATTTTAGAAGATTTACACCGACATATCTGTGTCTATTTCTAAATTCTTGTAATTGCCTACATTCAATGGCCAAATTATCTTCTTAGCTTTGTCTAATTGCAATGAAATTAGGCGAATTAGAGAAATTATCGAAGTCTGGCGGGGTAGTACCTACGTCTCGACTATATTGTGTTAACTGTTTAAATGTTTCAGTTTATTCGTTCAAGAAAATATGAAATGTTCATTAGGTTTAGACCCATTGTCGAAATAAGTTTCTTTAATATGTATTTGGTTGAAAAATCAAGATAAAAATGAAAACTATTCGAGCTTGTTGCTGGATTTTTATTGGCTTTGTTAAGCAATAATTGTCTTGGTAATCTGTCATAACATGTGTACAAAAAAAATGCTATACCTACTATGTCTAACATTGGCTAAGTTCTGTTGTCAATATTTGGTAATTATTTTCTTCTTTTCTCTTAAAATCGTGATTCTAAATCATATGTTATAACGAGTTCATAAAAAAATGGTACAGTATATCTAATAAGATCCAACCCGGACGCAATCAATCAGATAAAGGTTTGGTATTAATTTTCCTTTTCGTCTCTACTTATTTCTATAGTCCCTATCAAGCCCACTGCAGTTTTATTATCAAGGTGACATTTGTGTAAGTTATAAAATTTGCTTTGTTACTGCAAAATTATTCAAACGATGTCAGGTGTCCCCCATCCATCGGCCCGCACTATGCACACATTGACGCATAAAACCGCTCTGTCCTAATTCCTACACATCAAAACGGCCACAGTCTAAAATATATCCCACTAACATTTTTATCATCTGTCGTTACATGTAGAAAAATAGCCTAGAAATTCTTTTGTTTATGTCACAACCCACTCGGGGTTATTTTAGTTTGGCGCAGGAAAGAGACGGAGCTACTTGTCACATAAATACTTGTGATTGATTGACCCGCAGCCGACTAATGCTCATAGGAAGCAATAAACAGCTGTGCGATTCTCTTATTAAAAACTTTATAAAACTTTTGGGGTTTGGAACAAGGTTCTGTCAAATCACTATAACAGTTGTTTAGATCGGATTCGTTGATAACATTTACTTCGAGATCGTTCAATGATAATAAAAACAGTATTATGGGCTGTAAAACGTATAGTACATTAGTTTCCGGGGATTAACGGAACATAGTTTCTTTACTTTGTTAATTTATTTATCTAGACGACGTCCTGTCATTATCGATTCGCTGTCTGACATTTATGGTATTGTCGTTCGGAAGTGTCCTAACGTTTCCTTGCGTAAAAATAAAATAAACATGAGAAAATATTTTCCTTTTGTCAAAGCAGGAAATCTGTTCGTGATACGCGTAAATCCGTCCGCGTCCCCTGTCTGTCCGTGAGTCGTTAAAAGGACTCGTCTCGGCGTTTTGTTAACGCGCCATTTCCTTGTCAACGCCGTCAACCCTGTCCGGGTAATCTTCTTTAAGCCCCGAGACTTCAATCCACCTCGCCGAGCGCGCTTCATCTTTGCTTACTACACCTATACAAATGGCATTCCGTAAACAATCTCGTTAAAAAGTTATTGCGCCTATTGGCCATCAAGGATACTCAGTACATTTTTCATTGGTGTTACGAGTGTGACTCAGCTACACAGAGTAGCTCCGCTATGTCAGTCGGCTGTCATCGGAACGATCGCCCGTCACTGCACGTCCACCTCGCGCATCGCACGCACGCTTGCATTACGCAGCGCCACCCCTCGAAGTGGGATACCGATTGCCGTCTCTGTCTGTCGCGTTGCATGCTCCGTTACAGCGGCACCTGTCTCTCTCTAGCGAGGGGCGTGCGGGGCGGGGGCGCTGCAGGCGGGTCGTAAATCACGCGGCGTCTCATTCCACGCGGGACCGCCGCCGCCGCCGCAGGCACCGCGCACTTCCCTTCCGACCTCCGACATCGCGGCGCGTCTTTCGCGACGTGTTTACATTTTCAACTATTTTTGGGGAGTCTCAAATTGTTGTATATTAGTAAAGTGTTATCAATTATATCAGTGTTGTATTGATGGATCCGCAAGTTTTTCACCGTTACCAGTTTGGAGTACTTTGAAAACATTACGTCTAAAATGATCGTCGAGCCCGACCACGTGAGGTAGGTTTTCTATTTGTCCAAGTGTTTTATTGTTTTGTATAATTCTTCATGTTTCGAATTGTTTTCCTGTTCAATTATTGATTTTTACATTGAAGATGTTTTTCGACTTTTCCGCACTCCAACTTTGTCGACTTTCAACTTAGAATTTTTCATGTTCTCTCCGATGAGAGCTTTACAAAATATACTGTATGTCCAAAGTATTCATGTTCTTACACTATAAAAGTTACTCTGTTATATTTTTTGTAGTTTTAATGTTACAAAATAGATTTGGATTCATATTTTGAATAAAATAGTGATAAAACAACATTTACTTGAACACTTTGGTAGAGTCTGTTATTCAAATCAAAAGGAAAGCTTGTTTCTAAAAGTCCTACATGATTTTGTAGAAAATATTAAAAAGTTTTCAAGCCTAGATTTTATCGTGATTTATTTTATGTCATTTTATCTATCACGTTTGATCCGTATATGGTATGTGGGTCTTTCAAAACAACAATATTTAATTCGATTCTGCTATTTTACGAGTTACAAGGATTTTTGAGAACATTCGATAGTCTTTCACTTTTCTAGTATAATGGAACCTGTTTTTATTAACTTTTTGTGTATTTTACTGTCGCATAAATAATCAGTACTTAAGCTGTGTCATTAACTATTGTGCTCGTCATTTTTATCACGTCTGATATCACCAATAATCCATGACCGATTGCTTTACAATATTGATTCAATATTTTAATATATTCTAGACGTCGAAAATGTGATTGTTAAATTTTATAGCTGTCATTAAGGAACTTCTTTGATATCCAATTGATTATTCATGTCTCAAAACTTGACCTATTTGTACCCAATTTACCTTAGATTTATACTAATGTCGTATGTCATCAATGTTTTTCCTTTTGTATCAAACACATTAAATCTAATGTCAGAACGTCAAGTCTGTCAACGGCTGGTTTTTTGATCGTATTGTCATCATTAAAAATTTAACAAACCAAAAAGTTCGAGCCACAAGGACACTCAAACAACAAGCTATAAAGTTTTTTTTAAGATCGATATAAACCCATTAGTGTGTCTATTTGCTATTCACGATCGAGCTATTAATTTATTAAAAATGGCCATTAAAAAAAACTTGCATTCGTTTTGTTTACCGACGATATTCAAATGTCGATAACCGGTTTAAGATAACGACGGGCTGAGACAGAGGCGCCAATTTTCGCTAAGTGAATTATGTCGGTCGAACTAACCGCGTCACGCTTTTGTCCCCAGGGAGAGCCCGAGATGTCTGTCGCGGGAGTCGTCGGGCGCACCGCGCTGTCCCTCGAATGACTCGGTGTACTCCAGCCGCAGCGGCGCGGGCCTGCCGCTGCCGGCCGCTCTGACCGCTGCCCTGCCCGCCGCGCTGCTGCCGCCACATTCGGCCGCGGTTGCCGCCTACCTCGGCGCCGCAGCTGCCGCCGCCGCCCAGCAGCGTCTCCTCATGTCCTGCCAAGAGGACATGACTGACTCCGAACGAGGTGACGCCGTACTTGACTTCAGTACAAAGCGCTGTGAATCACCGCACGACGATGACGATCACGATGACGCCGTCAATCTTAGTAATAAGAACGAAAATGGCCCACTTGACCTGTCTGTTGGCACGAGAAAACGTGGCCCAGAGGACTCGCCATCGCCAGTCCCGTCTAGAAAAAGTTCTAGGCCGTCAGAGTTTAAGCACTCTCCATCTCCTTGGTCCACGCCTGTGGCACCGCATCTGCCATATTTCGCAGCTGCAGTTGCTGCGGCTAGTTTGTCTCCTAAGGGAGGCGTCCCATCTGATTGGAATGGCAAGCTAAAACATGGGGGTCCTACACCGAGTGATGCTACAAAGGCGCTTGAAAAGATGAGTGAGTTGAGTAGACTGGGCGGCGAGGAATTGTTCCGATCAGTACAAAGTGCCGCTTTAGGCGCTGGTCTAGCACCGAACGCAGCTGCCCGTCACTCTGCCTGGCAATCACACTGGTTGAATAAGGGCGCCGACCAAACTAAAGATGTCCTTAAATGCGTGTGGTGTAAGAAGAGTTTCAACTCACTCGCAGATTTGACGGTACACATGAAGGAGGCAAAGCATTGCGGGGTCAACGTGCCCGTGCCACCCTCCTCTGGAGCTCCTATGCCTCCCTCTCTACAACCGCCTTCCAGTTCACCATCGACACCGTCACACAACTCATCCTCTTCGAGCGGTTCATCCAAACCGAGCCAAAATGATTTGAACATGCTCATTAAAGAGAATATGCCAATTCCTAGAAAACTCGTTCGTGGCCAAGATGTGTGGTTAGGCAAAGGCGCAGAGCAAACCAGGCAGATATTGAAATGCATGTGGTGCGCTGAGAGCTTCCGTTCACTCGCTGAGATGACCAGCCATATGCAGCGGACCCAGCACTATACAAACATCATATCGCAAGAACAAATAATTTCGTGGAAATCTTCGGACGACGCTAGCAAGGGTGGCTCTAACTCGAGCGCCCCGGGTGCTAACAACGCGGCGCCGCCCACCACTGGTACCAGTAGTCATGTTAGCGCTGTATTAACTTGTAAGGTGTGCGACCAAGCATTTAGTTCCTTGAAAGAGTTGAGTAATCATATGGTAAAGAATTCACACTACAAAGAGCACATTATGCGATCAATCACCGAAAGTGGAGGCAGGAGACGTCAGACGCGTGAAAAACGAAAGAAATCTCTGCCAGTGAGAAAACTCCTCGAACTGGAGAGAGCACAGCATGAGTTCAAAAACGGGGAAGGGAACGGTGTACCTATGGGTAAACCAATTAGAGATTTCGGCGCTGGTAGCCGCATCACTTGTGAGAAATGCGGTGACAAAATTGAGACTGCGGTATTCGTCGAGCACATACGACAATGTATTGGTGCACCGATGTCTAATAGCCAAAGGAACTTTTTGAAGAGCGCGCTGTTATCTAACAACATCATCCCGCCCGACGTGCCCGGCCACGTCACGCCAACCGGACGGGACGGCCGCAAAAGCATCAACGAGGAGCTGCCATCTCCCGGCTCCGCGCACCACCGCTCTCCATCCTCCGTGAATGATTCCTCCCCGAGTTCCAAAGATCCCAACGCTAGCAATGAGAAAAGCTCATCGCCTTCGGTTCTCAACGCCATAGAACAATTGATAGAGAAGAGTTTCGACACCCGATCACGGCACACCGTGCCCGGCATGCCAGGCGGCGCATCACACGCGCCTATTGGGTCTAGCATCCTAAAGAGATTAGGCATAGATGAGAGCGTAGACTATACCAAACCTCTGGTAGATCCCCAGACTATGAATATGTTGAGGAATTACCATCACCAGCAGGGATACGGCCGCCGTGAGCGCAGCGGAAGTGAGTCCAGCTCTATGTCGGAGCGAGGCGGCAGTAGAGTAGAGTCACTGACTCCCGACAGGAAGATGGACACGTATCACATGACTCCTCGCACTACTCCTGACACGCGCGGTTCTCAAACCCCAGCTTCCGAGGACCGCCCGACTGAAGTGCGAATAAAGAGAGAAGTCGAGGAGGAAGAGCGCGAAAATGGCGTGGATTTGAGCAGCCAGCCAGTGCGAGTCAAGACTGAAGTAGACGAGGACGAGGAGCCTCCGCGGCCTAGCAGCACCGCCGACGAGGACATGAAGCCCGTCGTGGCCAAGCGCGAGAGCGAGGGCCCCTCCCCCGCCGCCAGCCCGCGCAGCCCCGCCAGCGACCGCTCCGCCAACACCCCCGGTGCCGAGCGCAAGCCCGCGACCAGCCTGGGCGCGCTGTCGTCCATGTTCGACAACCTGGCCGGCGGCTCGTCCGGCGAGCCGAGCTCGTCGCGGCGCGGCGGCTCCCACCCGCTGGCGGCGCTGCAGAAGCTCTGCGACAAGACCGAGTCCAACCCCAACCGCGCGCCCGCACCCGCGCCCTCGCCCGCCGGCCCGCCGAGCATCCTGACGTTCAGCTGGGCGTGCAACGACGCCGTCGTCACCGACTCCATCATGAAGTGCGCCCTGTGCGACACGCCGTTCATCTCGAAGGGAGCGTACCGGCACCACCTGTCGAAGATGCACTTCGTGAAGGACGGCGCGCTGCCGGAGCCGGTGCCGCTGAAGGCGCCGGCAAGCGCGGGGTCGCCGGGCGCGCACAAGAGCGGTTCTAACGCCGCGTCGCCGCAGGACCCGCGCTCCCCCTCGCAGTCGTTCGACGAGAGCCCTCACTCCAAGTTCCTCAAGTACACGGAACTGGCCAAGCAGCTCTCCAGTAAGTACGTGTAGGCTGGGCCCGGCCGGCAGTTGTGATGATACCATATCTTGCTACGTTAAACCTTGCTAGGGTTAGGTCGCAGCCGCGACGCTAAGTATTTCGAAACTCTTTGCCAATTTAATTATTTAGGTAATTATTGTTAGATTTCACCGCATAGATCGGTTAGTGTAATAAATTAATAGCGACTTAAGTATACGCCAAACGTCTTACGTTCGTTTTAGGTATTAAGAGAATATTTTCAAAATATTGCCTTTAGGTGATCGGTTGTTGTAAGGGCGGCAGAGCCCGTGGCTTATCTTCCACACTACGTTATAATTCCATTTCGATAAATGTAAATATAAGTCACATTAAGTCATAAAAAATACGATTCGATCTCTTTTTGTAAATGTATATTTTTTGCTAATTAATTCTTTGAAAAAGGTAAATCGTGGAAATTAGTTTTCGTTAATTGCAATTCGCCTTTCGCATGTGATTCGTCTATCGTATTAGTCGCGTAATGGCGTTGACTTTCAGTATTTTAACAGAAAATTCGTTGCAATATCATTTTTTTTTCGTGTTACTTAATTTTTTATGTAAATCAGAGTTAGGGTTAACGTGGTTAGTTTATGTATGTATATTTTGATGACTTTTCTTGTTTTTTTTTTTGTGAATTTAAGAGATCCGTCGACGCGTATAATCTCGGAGATTCAATCTCATTCGTTTCTGTTCGTTTTGTACATACAATTCGACATAGAATGCAATATAACAATCTCCTTAGTGTAAATTTTGCTATAGGTATGCTCTCCACGCGAGGATGCTATTTATTATTTAGTGATAAGTACATAATATTAGGTAAACTACATCTGTGAACAATTGTATACCAATATACCAGCGCATTAATCGGTTGAACAATCAACCTATATTTAAAAGTGATACATATACATTTTTTTTCGTTGAAAGGAATGATAACATTCGTATACGTTTAGAACATAAAGATATACCAGATATATCTTCCAATTTGTAACGACAGATATACGATGATGTATATACGGCACTTGAGAGTGAAGAACCTCTTTTATATTTAATAAAAATATTGTAAACTGTCTAATGTAAGTTTCAGACGATATCAACTTAAAAACTTTGATTGTAAACTGAATATTCGTGACACTAAAAATTCCATTTACCCTTTGACGTATACGACATTTTTAATGGAATATACAATTTTAAAATTTTATTTTGAATTAATTTTTGATGTTTTAAATATTATACCTACATATAACTTGCATAAGTGGCGAATATTCAGCTAATGATGTTTAAAATCGATACAAATTTGAAATCGTAAAAAAAATCTATCATTTTAACGATAATAATGAAACATACGACAAATATTATGTATACGCTAGCTCTGATGAGAGATTTTTGCTCATTCTTAAGAAAAAAAAAGTAAAAAAATGGTGTTGAAATATTGATTTTACCAAATTTAATAATCTTATTTAATATTTTATGTTGTATTTCAAAATGCAATTAAAAGCTCAAAGAAATATATATGTTACATACTTTAAATGTTCATTTTATTTGAATCGACCCTTGAATTAACCCTTACCTGACCTGGTACAAAACTCAATCAAGCAGCTATGTCTGCTTACACATACACACAACACACAAAACCTGTAATAATATACAAATAACGTTAATCAAGAGTCAAGAGACAAGTTCAAGTTATAATTGTACAGACGCGAGAACATCAAGCTCCCCAAAACTGTAAAATGTTCCCAATCAACCTTGGACCTAATGCTTTAGCGATAAAGTTGAAACTCTATTAAAGATTGTAGTAGCTAGATGTGTTGGCCAGTCTGTACATCTGAGAATGCCACTGTCACACACAATGAGGAGTAATGTGTTATCAGTTTTTTTTTTGTGTTATCAGTAAAAATTTAATACTGATAATCAAAAGAGGTTGACAGGGTTCTGACAAAGGTATAATTGAAGACCTTATTTTAAAGAATCGAGACCCTATAAACTCCTTGTTTAAGGAGCAATGCATTTCGCAGAAGCCTTGCAGAAATAAAATGGAGATAGTTAGGTACTTGTGTCATAACAATATCGTCTATAGAATTATCAAGACACTATACATTTTTCTATACTTACATCAACTTGTTCAACAAAATTACTTGGAAAATTGACAGTTTTGCCTGATATGTCTGACAGGCTGATAGGTCTGAAATAAACTTAACTTAAAAAAAAACATGGTTTATTAATAGTTTTCAACATCACCAGACGTTCTTATTGACATAATCGTCACAAGGTGTCAACTGAATTCCTTGTTTATACAAATATGTATATAAAAACATGATATTAAATTGACACAATCGCCACGTGTAACTCATCCTTTGGTGTACAAAACAGTGTCACCGAATATCAATGACATCTTTCACAGTATCTAGCTAGTACCTATCTTTGACATCACCAAATCAAAACCAACTTTATAGTAACAACAAATAAAGCTCACTGCGATTTTGACAAACTTGTTAATGACGGCAACTCAACTGCAACTTTATTTTATCGAACATAAAGTTCAATGTACAGTGAGATAGTAATGCAAAATCCCGAAAGAAAAGGTTCCAGCGATCTTCGGTGCTACGGAGCTTTACAGCACCTGAAAGAATCGGCTAAATGACAGATTTCGTTTGTTCATCTGTCATTTTATCGATTTTCTCTTCGAAGAAACCCGTTTCTACGGTGGTCATGCTACGCGGGGTGATAGACTGGATCATCGGCATCTCTGGCTAATTACATCCATTGCAAGACTAGTACAGGATAGTAAGTATACGTTGAGTAAGTATGAGATGGACAGAAAGGTATAATCTTTGGTCAAAAGTTAAAAACAAACATCTCAGAATTGAATTCCGTTATACGAGACATGAAGTCTTCGGTTCGATTCCGAGGTGGGACAATGTTATTTAGATTTGACATCAGGATTTTCTTAGTAGCAGACTAGCAGATCAGAGTTTGGATTTGTGCCCGGTTGACGGCAATTGGCTTTGCCATTATAATTATGGGACTTAAATGTTACCTTCGGAGATTATGATCGTGATGTACTGAAACAAAGAATACGATACAATGTTATGGATGAACATAACATAACATCACGCCTGTAATCTCCGAAGGGTTAGGCAGAGTACCCTCTGCCTAACCCTTCGGAGATTACAGGCGTAGAGTAGAGTACACCCACATTTCGCCAGTTATGTTTAAGTCCCATGTAATAGGCGAGAGCGTATTGCCATCAACCGGGCTTAAATCCAGACTCGTGGCTGCTACTGAGAAATTCTTGATAGAAAAACCCAATAACACTTTGCTCGACCCGGGAATCGAACCCAGGAACTCATGGTCAGCGTTCACGCTTGCGACCACTCAGCCAATGAGGTAGTCAGTCATTAATGAAATACAGTACAAAACAAGAAAATAAAAATTGGAACGCTGTCAATCAAAAAGAACCCAGATTGGGATAATTTCAATGTGGTTGACTTGACATAGTGCTGGTCATTTAGGTATACATAGTTCATGATTGATTATTATTAAATGACATATTTTAGTGCGGCAGCAACTTAGTGGCATGTATTATGATGTTTTTTAATATGCAGTTTAAAAAAATATATATGACAAATTCAACGTTTAAGACGACTACAGGAGCTAAGCGCGAGTTTTATAATGCAAAAAAGCATATGATTCACTGCAATAAACAAAACCAGAAAAATATATGATATTGTTCAGGATATATGCTAGTATGATAGTGTTTTGAAAACATAATACAACAAATTTTACTTGATAAAAAAAATCACAAAAAAAAAAAAAAAAAATTTAATGAGTAAAAACCATACTAAAATATGATGCGATCATTCTGATTTTTTGGCAAATCATTCTACAAGCAACATATTAGCATGACAGTGGTGCCGATTCTCTTGTACACCGAACTAACCTAAACTATAACTAAAATTTCTTATTTTTAGTTAGTTTATTTTGGTAAGTTATTCTGAAAACAAGATTCTCTAAACTAAGATAGAGTTTTGACACAACTAAAATCGAGTTTGACATTCGCTAAGTTGAGTAGACTATAGACTAAGATTGCAGTAGACCATAGACAACAGCTGAATGAAAGTGAACGAAAATGATCTGAATTGCAAAAAAAAACCTAAGTAAAATCAAATAATTATTTATTTATCAGTTCCTACTTCTGAATGGTTCGCGAAGCAGGGCTCCGTCAACCGGGATTCCCTCGATAATGTTCGGGAATGACAGGAGCTAATGTCCTTACTGGCGCGAGACGACTGTGTTTGAGGACGACCGTCTCGCGCCAGTGTCATTTCGGCGTTTGGTACTTGGTGTTTTACCCAAATTTATAAATCAACCGATTGACAGGTTTAAAAAAATAATAAAAAAATTAATTTCTCCTCTGCCATTTGGAATGGGTTGGATTGGTCTCGCAATCTTTCCAATTATTGAGAGAAGAACTAACTTTTTATCACGACAGAGTATTTATGTTCCGTGACATAAGAGCTGTGAATCGTATGGATTTCTCTAATCGTTTTTGTTTATCGTCACTATTTGCCGCAATTATTGTAATAATGCCTCAATCAATGTAGCGCGTTAAATTGTAACAACAGCTGTACCATCGGTATTCTGTTTCACTGAAGCTAAACCAGAAAATCCAGCGAACTTCGAACGACAGCATCGTTATGAGAAAAAAAGCCAGAAATAACTTCTTCAGGAAAGTTTTGTAGTAGACCCGCAACCTTCAACCAGTAGTGTTACTTCCATGTATACATCAGCAGACTTAGCATTAGAAATTGGTCTCGACGAAGAAGTAAACACATTAAACAACAGTGAAGAAACATGTGTACAGTGCACCTAAGTGTTTATCTAAAAGTACTCAAATTGACCAAGAGTATGTCTACGGGTTTATTAATAGATCCAAAGAGGATGATAAATCCATAAAGTTTTACACAGGTTTCAAATCCTTTATAACAATTAGTTTACTCAACTTTATGTCTAATTGCATGTCTAATTTTGGAGTGTGTATTATGAAGAATATTAAATAAAAGAGTACTTTCAATTCTGCCTTTTTATTTTCAAATAGTCCATATACACATATTTATTTTGAATTGCAGGTTATAAACAATGTACATAAATGTTAAATAAATGAGTTAAAATTTCATTAAAATATGCATCATCTTGCCTAATAAATATTACCTTCATGTCCTTTCACATTCCGTGTGTAATTTTTTCTTCATGTTCTTTGAAGTGATGAAGTGTAAATGACAAAATTACAGTATTGTTTGCGGGAGCAATATAGCGTCCCTGAATTTGAGCATAATATTGCTTTACACTGTCCTCGTAAATAGGTGTTAATGCCATCAGAGGTAAAGCGGGCTATTAAAAGATGGCGATATTCATGTAAATGCTGTCCTTTACGCTGAGTTTTACAGCTGCAAACAAATAACAAAAATTAGATTCAGATACTGTGTTCAAATGAAACAGTATTTTCTTTATCATCACTGTTAGTATGGAGAGCTTTCTAAAAATTTGACCAACAAAAGTATTCATGTACCTATCAAAATATTCTTGGATTGCCAGTCTGGTGATGATGGGAAGTGGAGAATCCGCATTTATATCACTGAATGTATCACAGGGTGGACACTGATATACGATGTCGTCTTGGACATCGCAGTCGGCACCAAAGTTCTGGTTTCGATCATACGCTTCTAATCTATAAATTAAAACAAAATAATTAGCCAAAGAACACAAAATAAAAAATTCTAACCTAAAATATTTTAATTCTTTTTTGAAAGTTTCTAAAAACAGTTATTTCTTAATAGACACAGAACCTGGAGGTGGCTTTGATTATGAGAAGTGAATTTATCCACTTCTTTTCCAACTAATAATGTAGCAAGTGCAATACATGTTCAGTATAAAAATCCCTTGCTAAGTTTTCATGAATGCATTTTAAATTGTATCAATATAATAAATAACACTAAATTTACCTTTTTGCCGAATCGACAGCAGCTGCATTCACATGTGCTTCTTTATTGAACTGAAAATTATCCAAACTTTCAAGAAATACGAGAGAAATGTGATTTGTAAATTTTAGTTCATGACAACTAATTTTATTCCACACCTTTTTAATCGCGATTAAAAATAGTCTGATTTAGTTTGAAAATCTAAATTTTAGGTGAAAAACGTCAATTTCAGAATAGCAAAATTGCCATTTTCACTAAATTGAATAACTTAGTGCTGTCAAACTATAATCTATTTAGGTTATGTCACTTTAGTTAATTTCAGAATGGGAAACGTCTTTTGACAGGAATAAACTAAATTTTAGTGATTTTTAGTCTAGTTTAGAGAAATTTGTGACAAGAGAATCGGCACCAGTGTTTTATTTTTTTAGTCCAATCAATAGATTTTATGTAAATCGCAAAAAACTCATTTCGCACTATTCGGCCCGCAGTGACTGACGTAACAACCACTTTGTAGTGCAAGCTGATTAGAACTTTATTCTAACAGTATTTCAAATGAAGTTTGAACCACCACAAATATAGTTGCTAATTTAGCTCCTGTAGTCGCCTTAAGTAAAGATTATATCAGCTTAAAACTTCTAACAGGTCAAGCAGTGGAATATATTATATTAATTTTCGACAGAACCTGTTTGCATTTCTACACTATCAAGAGTTTGTATACCCTCTCATTGGCGGAAGGCCGTGTCCCAGCTGTGGGAACATTATAGACTGATGATGATGACTATCAAGAGTTACCAAAACACTATTACACTTTTCTGAAGTTTCACTTATTATTAATGCAACTTTAAAAACTTAAAAATTAAACTTCCTTCCACAAAGATATTTATAAAACCGAGCTCAAAAATCCTCAATTAACCAGTCATAAAACACGTTTGACTAACCACTACTAAATCTGTCGGGCCCCGAAATCACTCAGCGAGACGTCTTAACTCCAAGAAACCTCGTCTTTATCACCCAAATTACGTCATTCATCGCACTTTACGCACATCCCTCACCAACCAACAAAGTACATCGACGGTTTACAATTTCTAGTATACATTGACGGGTGAACAAGCGGCTGAGTGGAATCTGGCGAAGGTGATCGGTAATGGATAGGTCGGTAAGGGAGAAGGTTGAGGGAGAACTGTGACAGACGGGCCGTCAGTCAAACCCTTGAAGGCGAGTATTCGTCGCGACAGGTAAAAGAAATATACGGAGAGGTATTGCGGGCGGAGACGGGGTATAAGTGAGTATGTTTCACTATAATATAGGATAGGTCCTGCATGATAAGTTGAACTTTTAATGATGACGTATTGTAATAGTGATGCTATTAGTCGTCATCCGCCAAAATTAACAAAATATATGTAAAACTTGCGGTTTTCTGTGATTTTCATGGAATTATAATTTTCATGTCATGTGAATTTGTAACAAGCTCACTGTAAAAAGTTTCAAGTTGTTAAACTGTAAATTAAACGGCTGGTTTCTAAGCATATTTTTTTTAAACTGAGAGTTGCTTAGTGAAAATTTTAGGATCATTTCCACTGAAGCGTCACCGCCACACCTTCACCGCCATACAACCCCGTCTGCCCCAGCGACCCAACCCCAAACAAGACAAACGTCCCCCGCCCCGCAAACCCCTCAGACCGCTGTCTGTCATTGTACGTCTAATAATGGTGACTAATTAAAATGACATTTTGTTTTATATCATCAAATTAATGAATACAACCCCCCGCCCGCCGGTGGGGTACGGGGGTACACCGGGGTACCATTGCCCACGATTTACGAGCCCCGCAGTCGCGAGATGGATAGCATGATTTATACGCTGTTTATCATCTTTTTATGGCATCGAATGAAATAATACTGTGTTTATTTTTTTTCCCTGGCTTTTAATTATAGTTGTTTCTGGACAGTAAATTCGCTTATTTATTGTGATGGCGGGATAGTTGTCGAGAATGTTTAATTATTTCTACTGTTATTTACGATCGGCTTTAGGGTCTTTCGAAAAAAAGGATCACTAATAAAATCGTTACACTGTTTTTGGGTTATGATTTTTATTAAAATGAATGGTGATTGAACATCTGTGGGCGATCTGTGATATACAAATTATTGAAACGATAGAAAAAATAAAATGTTTTTTAGTGATGGGTAGAACTCGTTTTAGTTTAATGAGAAGTTAAGTAATGTGGTCCAGTATTTCAACAGCAGTTGATCCAATCAATCCAGTACTCATGTCCTGTCTTTTTCTACAGTTTGAAATATCATGAAACATTCCTGCGCGTAATTTGTTGGAACATAAAAGTAATCAAGTGTTCTACATTAAAGTGGGACCGGACACACTCCATCAACAGACGCTAGACGTCTTATTACTCGTATATCACTTCAATATATGGACGTCACTGATGAGATATGTTTTTTTTTTTACGCTGAATCAGAATAAAGTGACCAGGTCTTGTTATATTGTCATAGTTTATAAAAAAGTGCTCTTTTGAAACCTGAAAGACTGTTGATTTAAATAGACCGCCTATAGTTTTACCATGAAGTTCTGAGTCTAAGGATAGCTGATTCCATAACTAACTCAGGTTTACCCAGGCTGGTGACATGAACCTTCTTGTCCATTATGAGGACTTTAAAAACTCGAAAAACTCTTAAGTTTGTAGTTATTATTATGAGGTTAAAGTGTCCTACTGCAGGGCACTGTGTTTGACTATTTTGGCCCAATCCTTTTGATAAGAGTCTAGCTCCTCACGCCATTTCCTTCTGGGCCTACCGTTGTAGTAGTTTTTCTAGGATAAATAAAGTCACATCACACATGAACGAAAACTTCTTAAACCACAGAAACAAAAAATACTTATCAGCATCCCATCACATTAATCCCACCGAAGTGCCAATTTCATTTCACTTTTCAGTCCCATTTACTTTGCCACAAAAACGTTCATAAACAATGACCCACAAAAGAGTCACTATCGCCTGACTGATGGCTCTCCATGACCCATCGTTGAGTAAATAGCGAGATTTAGATCGCACAATAAATGATTTACTTCAGGTCGCCCGTAATAAGTAGATTGATGTAGGAGCGCCCCCCGTCATTTGTCTGAGCGTTCGCGGTGGGGTTAAGTTCGGTAAGCAAAAACAGATGGTTTTTCTTGACTGTAGAGGTTTTTTTCCAGGTTCTTGAAAAACTGTCTTTTTTTTCTTTAAGCTCTTGAGCTTAAAGAAAAAAAAGACAGTTTTTAAGATTTTTCTAAGGTGCTGAAAGGATTATAAATATAATTGGTGGAAAATGTATTACGATTATCCATTAAGACTAACTTTATTTTTAATTTTCCTTTACAAAACATTTCAAAAATTGTGAAAAAGGAAGATAAAGATATCCACGGTTTTTTATGTTATTGTGACATTGACGTTCATTATTATGACTATTTAATTAGGTAATAAGTAGATTGATGTAAGAGCACCCCCCGTCACTTGTATGAGCGCTCGCGGTGGAGGGGTTAGGTTCGGTTAGCAGAAACAGATGGGTTCGGATGGGTTGGTTTCTTTAGAGTTTCTTTTATATTTGTTAGGCCCAAGTGGCCCAAATGGAGGTTTGTTCTTTTGTACTTAGTTGTCATATTAATATGATGTTTGATAGTAATAAGTAAATTAAAGTGGGAGCGCCGCGCCCCCGTCATTAAAATTTGTCTGATCGCTCGCGGGGTAAAGTTCGATTAAATATATTATTGCCTAGGTATTGGCTAAGTATTTCCATAAGTTCTTTATTATATTAATCAGCACTGTATCTACATAATTCCTTTGCTGCGACTATACTTAACCCTACTTTCGCTCGACTATACCTCAGAATATCCCTTCTATTTACCCAAAATGCTATCTGACCTTGACCAACTTTCTGTGGGAGAAGTTTGGCTCTCAACTTTTCAGTTTAGAATGAAATACTTAAGTTGTTTACGAGTCACGCTGTAATATTCTTCTGCTTTAACTCAGAAGTAAGACAAAATAACATTAACTGATGCATTTTCCACTTGTCTTTATTTAATAAGGTCTACTAGGTACCTACTGAGTTCTGAATTCTTACAATACCTATTAGTTCTTAGTTTATTGATGTGTGTGAAGAAATAAACTACTGATATTTTGACAAAAACTTTGTTAACATATTAACCCGTTGCCTGCGACTTCATTCATATGGCCTTGAGTCGCCACAGGGGTGAAAATTCAAATAACCCCTTTTTAACCGTGCCTACTCAAAAGCTACGACCCAAGAACTTGCTAATATTATGGTTAAATTAGAAGTTAACATTCAGAATATTTCTTGAATTAGTGAAGAATTAGAGAATGAATTTCGTTCTCTTGTAGTTTTAGTTGGCTGTCATGATAATATTTCGCAATGTAGCCAAATTGATCCAATAAGAGATTGTAAGCCATCAAAAATATAAATAATATTCCATTCATTACGTTCAAATAAATTAATTACTTCGCACACTGTGCTAACGTTTGTTTATTCTGGACAAAATATAATATCATTGTTAATATTTCAAATGTTATGTAGGCGTTATAAATTCGTTTATTTATTGAAACATATTATTTTGGACGTGAAATAATTGTAATGTTAAATAAATATGTCGCTCGCGATAGTTTAGTAGTTCCAGATGAGTATTTTAATTGATGTTAGGCGATTGTGTGGCTATAATTTGATTAAAGTGCTTTGTCATTGTAATGGTGGACCTTTGTATGTTACTATGTATTTGTACTTTTGACAGAAAAGTAAACCAAGGCAAAATTATTTAAGACTGATTTTAATAACTTCATTAACTATCAAAAATAGGTATGTTACATATTTAATAGTTTATCTTGATAACATCATTACAATTACCAATCATATACCCACTTTTTTAGATCGGTTTACTTTGTAATTTGCTCTAAAGTAACATAGTATGTCACAAAATAAAAGTTAAAATTTTAAACCTTTAAAATAAGCGCTACAATTGACCAACAATTCTACCAAAAAACGTAAAAACATTTTACCAAAAATTTCATCTCTTTACCTATTCAATATAAAACTCACCTCACCGGCAAAACTAAAACGTATCGATTACTAAACTAAAACTATATTGAAATGGAGCGCACTCCACCTATAACTCTTGTCGAAACAAATGCCGTCCACTCTGCGGCATCTGTCGGCACTGATGGATGACGGGACATGTGTCCATTATCGCCTGCACACTGCGCCCAACGTGCATCCACAAAAGACGACGGACAAAAAAATCGCGTGGATTTGACACGCTCGTTAATCAAATTATGTGATTTAGTGTAATAAATTTTTTGGATAGCAACTTTTTGAATACAGGGATTTTTCTATAGGATTATAGAAAAAAAAGTTTTTGTGTGTCGACTAACAAATTACTTTCATTCACTATTTCCTCAGACGCCATAAATAATTGCCATGATTGGCGGGATTTATGACAGAAATAAAGATGGTAGTTTATATAAAAAAAAGTATATAAATATCGGTTCACAGATTCGCGAGTGTTTAAATAACGAACGCAGACAAGTTGTTGAAAAGTTAACGATCTCATAGAATGATAGAAAAATTAGAAGACTTGTCATATAAAAATGTCTTCTCGGTGATTACGTAGCTAAATTAAGATAACCTCAGTTAGTACTGATCAAAGCTAGTTCTACGTCAGAAAAAATATTTTAAATACTTGTGAACAAGCGTCTTCCTTTCATAAATTACACATTAGTTTACGTTACATAATTTGAGAAACTAATTAATAATAATAAATGCTTCGTTGAGCGTAGATGAGCCACACTGATTACACAAAAAGAAGTTATTTTCAGTGAAAGAAATTCAATAATATTATTTGAGCATAATTTAGTACTAACACAAAAAAAACGACACACACGCACTAAAAGACTTTTCAACTTTACTCACATTTCCACCAAAAAAAACTTGAAAGAAAAAAAACAAAATTCAAACACCTGCGAGTTACCCCTTTGTCCAGACTCCGCGAGTTCAGCACACCGTGCACACATTTGACGATGACGGATGGCGGACGGACGCACACTTCCGCGCGGGGGGTTGGCAGAGGGGGCTCGCAAGACCCGCTCTAGATATATTCCCGTCTATCAATCCACGTTGACGTTGACGGGTTGCATGAAATGGTAGCTCGTAGGACGGGTATTTTCGACCGAGCGGGAGCTTGTGTATTTTTAGTGTAAATTGCAATATTTTAAATTAATATTTACGCGACAAGTTTGAACTTTTGGAACTTTTTTTGTGTTACTAGTCAATCAATCACTTGCAAAAAAAATAGGCATATTTTTTGGTTTTACTTATTTGACAACCAAAAAAGTTACAAAGTCTCATCTTTGTAACTTGTTATTACTTTTATGTTTTTAATTTTATGACTTACTTGTTTTTGAAATTTTTCTACCTTAGTCTATGTCTAACTGAGGTAACTGGAGAACTTTTCAAGCTTACAGGTGGTTCTTTCTTTTGACTTTATCACGTCTAAAGGTGGTTAGTTTTCTTTGCCATTTCTTCCTTTGATTAAGTAAAGTTGTTTCAATAGAGCCCCCCGTACTGGAGACTTTGTCTTTCGTCGTCCTCTGTATTTTCAAGATTAACCAGGAAAGAACAGGAGTTACCGACATAGCTTGCAGAGTTTGTAAGCTGAAGTGGCAGTAGGCTGGTCATATTTGTAGAAGGACCGATGACTGGTGAAACAAACGAGTTCTAAAGCGGAAAACCCGTATCCCCGATGATGATGCCATCTAGCCGATGTCGGCCACAGTGACTGCAATCGGTGGGTTTCTAGTGTGGTTATCGAAAGCTTTGGTGTGCTGCTCTTTCATGAGCTCTCAAGTAGCAGCAAATCAAACATAGGCTGAAAAAAGAACCTTGAACCTTGAAAGCTGGCTGGGATAGACTGTATGCAGAAGGTGAAGGACAAGGTGTTGTGACGCAGTTTGGAGGGGTCTATGTCCAGCAGTGGCCTGCGATAGTCAGAGTTGATTGAATATAATTGTATCTTTCGAAATAGTAGATCGAACTGACCAAATATAGTTGTATATTTAAGCAGTCTCATTAGGCTATGCGATGTGGGGCTTAACTTTAATCACATAAAATAACATAACATCACGCCTCACGCCTGTAATCGCCGAAAGGTTAGGTAGAGGTAGTAATAGTACCTACACCCACATTTCGCCAGTTATGTTTAAGTCTCATTTACTTAACTACTGGGCACAAATCTAAACTCCATGGCGACTGCTGAGAAATTCCTAATGGAAAAACCTAATAACACTCTGCCCGACCAGGGAATTGAACCTGGGACGCCATGCTTAGAAGTCGCACTTACCACCACCAAACAAACGAGGTGGGCCATGGTGGCGTTAGCAAAAAAATGAGCTTACAACTCAACGAGCTGAGCCTCTATCCGAATATTAGCTAGCAGACTAATACTCTCCTAGCTATTGATATTTATCGATCATATATCACAAAAAGAGAGCGCGGATAGGAAACATCAGCTGTCAAGTTACGCTCGAATTGTCACGGCGATGATTAAGCGGCGATCGACCAAACTGTTCGCTTCTGTCGCTTGTGACGCTTGTGTCGCTTGTGTCAACGATATTTTAGTTCTGTCGCATGCAGAACTATGAGCTGACATACTTTGCAGCGCGTGTGGCGAAATATAGAAACAGGATAGAATGTATTGAGTTTGACAGACTGTTTTGACATTTTATACGCAATCAGCGACCATGTCACGTATCAGCCATTTTGACAGCTTTTAAGGTATTTTAACATGGAAAGAAGGGCAGCAAAATGTACTATTTAGTCAAAAATACCAAAGGTACCCCTGCTAACGCATCGGTTTCTGCTAGACTTCGCAGGTTCAATTCCCGCTAATTTAAAATTTGCCCACGGTCAGTTCTTCCTGGCCTAACGCTGGTATACAGATACCATTTTAAGTCAATTGCTCAGTTCAGTTGGACTTAGTCGTCTTGACAACGGTTCAAAAATAAGATGAACTCTTTCTGTTTTTCCGATGTTTCTTACAAAAAGCACCAATCGTTATTATATCTTACTCAACCCACTCCACACTAAAAAAATCTTACAAAATGAATCCATCACAGTTTTTGTAACCGCACCGCGTCTCACCATCTCATAATAACAATAATAATAATTTGATAAAATCTTTTTGTCCAGGCGCACGCGCCCGCGCACACAGTGCTGATTGACAGGCGATCGACAGTTGACGTTATCTCGACGCTGTTTCACTTTCGAGTTTCCGCCGAGTTGTGTTGGAATTATTGATTTCTGTTCATTATGATGCTCTGGTAATATTTTGTGAAATGTTATTTAGTTTTTGTACTAGGTGGAATATTTTGTGAATGGACTTGTGTGAAAAATGATAATAGCTGGAAATGGGGTTGCTGCGCTTACCATAAAGAAATTGTTTATATTATTTGGCAGCAGAATGATCCCAGGAAAAACTAAACGTTTGGTTAAGAGTAAACACACATTGATGGTCGAATATGTTTTATGACATTTTTAATTTTTTGCTAAATCAAACCGTAATAAAGAAAGTTGTTTTAAAATATAATTCCTTCAAACATACCATGAAGAATAGTGTAGTATTAGAGTATAACAATTTCAAATAACTTTATAACATATTAAGTGACCTCATGGTTATGAATATGATGTAGCTAAGCTCGACTCAAGCAAGCAAGATGAAATATACCTTTGATTGCCATGATCGTGCTAATCCCACCCAATAAAAATTTTAGGAACGTGATGCACAAAAATTCCATAGAATTTATATAAATTTACCGCATAAAGGGTTCAAATTGGAAATAAAAGTTCGTAAGGAAGTTCGTCATATTGAAAGTTGAAATTAGGAACCATTTCCTAGTTGAAATCGTAGAATTAGTACCTCCTTGGACTTTTGTTTATAAGTTATAACTTTAACTGTGAAATTACCGATGGGAAATTCCACCAGACACCCAAACACTAGGTTTGTATCTAGAAAATTAAAATATTAGTCACCAAAATAATCCACTATAAAATAAAACCAATATCAACAAAAAACTGTAATCAAATCAATCGAAAAAGCCAGACACATTCGTAGCCATCGTATTTAATCAATATGTTGAAAATTGAAACTAAAAGAGTCCAGGTCAAAACTATAATAGCCATGCTTATGTGTACAGAGCAAACCCCAATACAGAATGGTACAAGTTGTAAGCTGTTGGTCACTTTGCAATCGAAAATATCAATGAGGTAATTGAATCTGCTCTAGACAGCATTACTGTGACAACAGTAAAACATTTTGCTGTAATGAAATTTAGTGAATATACGTAGATTTAAAAGGTCCTCGTTTATAAAAAATAGTTTGATAGTTGCGCAGATGACTTTCCTTTTTTAACTTTATTTCTCTAAACATACAAACTAGTGCTTTGACTGTTTCAAATCAAACCTTGTAGGACTTAGTAAGAAATCCATTGTCCAAGAATTCATCCTAAACCAGATGTAAAAAAACGAAACAAAGTTTTTTGGACCAATACGTACAACATTAGACTATACTAATATCACTACTGTCGTCTGCAGGGTACAGATTCACAAAAGCAGTACTTTATAAACCTGTACCCGCTACCGCTTATACCTTACCCCACCCCTCACCACACCCCACTTCGTGCACACGTCAGTCAGCACCCATCAATCACTGTAGCCATGACGCCACCACTCATATTTCAGGGGTCGCCTTTCAAACAACCCTTCACTCTTATTACTACGGTCATAAGGTTCAAATTGAAGCTAAGTAAGGCCAATCGATTAAGTGCTTTGTTAATGAGTCGGCTGTAAGTTTAACATTACCTGTGTCCTTTGGTGTTTGTAGTGATGCATGTGTGGTCTCTTATAGTGAAGTATAGTTTTAATATTTTACTGGTAAATACTCAGACCGCCATTGTACCCATTGAATTACTAATATTGTAAAATATCTGTGTATCTTTGTTCGAAGAGCTCAGGCTAAATAATAACAGCCCCACCGGTCGATCTTCAAGGTTAAGCTGCGCTTGCTAAGGTCAGTCTGTGGATGGGTGAACATAATTACATACCGAGCTCCCTCTGTGCCTTGAAAAGTACGTTAAGCCGATGGTCCCGGCTGCAGCATCTTCGACAGCCGTTACTGGTAGTCAGTGGCCCGAAATTCTGACAACCAGTCTTATCAGGGGGGGGAGGGGTCTTACCGTATTGGTAATACGATTTAGTGTTGTGTAATCCGGTATTGTTGTGCAGGTCGGATAGGCAGACGCTCCGTGTAAAATACTTAAGACTGGAAGCCGACCTCATTATAGTCGGGAAAAGGCTATACAGCTGGGTATCTTTGTTCGATTGTTCGTTGACCTATAATAACATTGATCCTAATTTTATTAGAGTTAACTTTATACTCGTTATTGCAAACATCGGTGTGACTATCGATTTACGTAGACGTCGAAGATTTTTTTGCATAGTCTATATTTCTAGGGAAGTCTGTGGTTACAAAGCCAGTACAAGCTGGTCTCTTATTCTACGAGACTCCGTACAAAACTCAAGGTCAAAGTGTTACCACAATCACGACGCGCGGTCTGCAGTACCTGACATTAAAGAGACTGCATTAAAACTGCAGTACAGTAGTATTCTTCAGGATCTTATAATGTCTTAAAGAGATAGCTTTCAGACCTTTCTAGTTTGACGGCTCTCACTTCACGATATTTTAAGCGTTTTGGGGAAAGTACTGGCCACACAGTTATAGCGGATTCCTTTTGTATGTACTACTAGCTGTTGCCCGCGGCTTCGCACGCGTGAAGTTCGGTAACTGTCCCACGGCTCATACTAAAGGGATAAATAGTATCCTACATGTTAATCCAGGTTATAAACTATCTATGTGCCAAATTTCATAATGATCACAATTATTATCATCACTGTCACAATCACTGTCACAATCACTGTCACAATCACTGTCACAATCACTGTCACAATCACTGTCACAATCACTGTCACAATCACTGTCACAATCACTGTCACAATCACTGTCACAATCACTGTCACAATCACTGTCACAATCACTGTCGCAATCACTGTCACAATCACTGTCACAATCACTGTCACAATCACTGTCACAATCACTGTCACAATCACTGTCACAATCACTGTCACAATCACTATCACTATCGTCGTTATCACAATCATGATCATCGTAATGATAATCATTATCATCGTAATCACAATCATCATCATCACAATCACAATCATTATCATCACAATCACAATCATTATCATCACATCTTCTGGATCTCAAAATAAATGCCATATTCGTTATCAGCACCCCTGATAATCTCGGTATCGACACCCATATTGATTTTTAGACATTTCAACCCGATCGCACCCCAACAGGGGATGTTGGTATTTCAGGTCCGCCTCATTAAACCTTAAAATCGTTGTTTTGTAATACACGCGACCCGATACACCATACAAACTATACCCATGTTGATTTTCAGACTTTGTCACCCCATTTCTCCATATTAGGGGTTGAATTCTGAAAAAACCTGAAATGCAAATGTTTTCTCATTCATCAATGGGAGCACTCCTGTGAAGTTTCGAATAAATAGTCTAACTAATCTTGTTTCCCCATACAAACTTTGGAACACGTTTATCCCCCTTAGGGGGTGAATTTTGAAAAATGCTTTCTTAGTGCACCCCTAGACCACATGAGGAACCTACTTGCCAAATTTGGAATCTGTTGACCCAGCAGTTTAGGCTGTGCATTGATTTTTAGACTTTGTCACCCCATTTCCCCCTCTTAGGGGTTGAATTCTGAAAAAACCTGAAACCCGTTTCTACTCATTTATCAATAGGTCCTGTGAAGTTTCGAATAAAAAAGTCTAACTAATCTTGTTTCCCCATACAAACTTTGGAACCCTGTTTAACCCCCTTAGGGGGTGAATTTTGAAAAATCCTTTCTTAATGCACCTCTAGACCACATAAGGAACCTACTTGCCAAATTTGGAATCTGTAGACCCAGCGGTTTGGGCTGTGCGTTGATATGTCACCCAGTCAGTCAGTCAGTCAGTCAGTCAGTTTATCATTTTATACATATAGATTAAGGCCCGTTTTCTGTAACTTACTTACGTATAACTGTCAGTTAATATGGCACGTCTCGCAGCTATCGGGATTTCTACAAAGTTAGCTTGAAATATCCTATCCGCGTCACCTACCTGTCACTTGATTCATAGAAAAATTAAAGAAAGCTTTTCTGTGACGTTTTGTTTCTAACCGTCCAGAAAGCAAAATACCAAACAGACAGAGAGCAACCTACCGAAACCGACCAGTAAGTTATTGAAAATGGCCGTAAGTAATCTCCGAACCGGGGATCACAGGCGTGATAATACGTCTATAAAATTCCGTCAGGTGTTAATTCTCAACAAAAAAAACAAAGTTTCCCTACATATTATTTCAATGGATTACCAAAGGGCGGTAAGTGCTAGTAACAACATAAGCTATTGACGGTAATATCACAGAACAGATAGGCTGTCTATTTATTCAGATGATGGTCTTCAGTAATGACAGATTACGGCCGGTAATAGGACTGTTGTGATCTATTTTGCATACAATCCCCTGTAATTTGCGAACTGATTTGAAGCATAGATTGAAGTTGACTATGGTATGGAAGGTATGGTTTACGTTTTGTCAGTAAATAGGGAAGCAAATGATAGACTGATGATACAAACTACAAAGTGAAAAACCGCATTTTTATTGATCTGTGGCGATGTGATGGTTAGGACTGACAAATACGTTTTTCTCTAAATGGATTCTTTATATAATCCAGTATTCCAGTTTTCAACACGAAATGTGAGATTTTCGTCTCACAACATTGTAGCTTTGTGCGATTGTGACTTACGAAATATGGGTTAACACAGTCATCTTTACCATACAAAGAATAGACATCCAACGCGCATTTCGTTTCTTCATCCACCAACGTCTACCAACCTGCACTGTGCCTTCGTGGTTGATTATGGCATTATGCCTATGTCTCTGTAGAGGGCACTTTATAGGTTGATCGTGCTAAGTTATAACATCGCGTCGTAGAGATTATTCTGAAATCTTTCATGATCTTTTCGGTTCTCTTTTTTTTTTCGCTTCGCTCCGCTGCTAACTGGCAATTATGCTGACTGACTTTCTCATCCCACTAGAGATTTCCTGGCGTGGTTCGAATCCACCACGACCCGTAAGTTAGGGCCACTGGTCAAACCATTATTGACTGTTCAATTTCTCATCCCACCATATAGATATACTACTACACTTCAAGATACACATGATAATTTATGAAGCCACGTTAAAACTAAAGCAGCCGTCATCCAAACCAATCAAACACATGACAGCACTCGAGCCAATCGATGGCTGATGGCTCCCACGGCCGGGACATGATACAACACGTTTCTGTTGTCGCCGCCGCCATTTGGACTTATTAAGCTGTGCTCGTTGCCCTTTGATAGCGTTGGTTTTGTGGGGATGTGCCGTGTGGGAGAAAATCTTGGCATTTTTGTTTTTTTGTTTTGGGTCAAGCCCGCCGCAATATTCCTAAACCACTGAAACTCCTGAAAGCCAGAATCAACAGTGGCAACCACCAGAAAAGCGCCCAGACGATGAAGGTCGACGAAGTCCCAGAGAAACAATTTAACTGTCTTGGATCGCGCAACGAAATTAATCAGAAAAGTATAGCGGAGGAGTAGGAAAAACCGTAATTTCCACTGTTTTTCCTATCCCTCCGCTAAAATCTTGGCATGTTCTGGATGATCATTTAGGTTGATCTTATTCACCTCATTGTCTAGCTGCATGTCTGGACGTTTAATTTTTTTTTTGCCTTCTGTTTTGTAATGATTTGCAGATGCCATTAGTACGGTCTGTCCATCATTTCTTTGACCTATGAAATGTGCAACAAATACTAGAAATAACCTTTTCACCTCAGCACCTCAAACAAGCAGGTTTTGCTGTTTACAAACAGTGAGCAAAATTCGATTTTGCTGCGAGCGTGAGACAAAGTAAGTTTTTAATATTTTTTTTTTAACTATCGAGAACTGTGCAGGTCTACTCACAAAATTCGAAAGATTTCAAATTCACTTTGTTCTGTCACTTTCACTTCGATACGAAAAAAGCGAGAGATAGAAACAAGTCGATTCGAAATTCGATTTTCAAATTCCATATCTTACTAGATATGGAATTTGTGGGCCTACTGGCCCACAAAAGAAACAAACAATAAAACGTTCGGATACCGATATTGTAAATCGATAACCGTTGTATTGCCAATCACGAGTTAAGGTTTTAAGTGAAAAATTGTTATATTTCGAATAATCGAATTATATTTTTTTAATTAAATCAAGATGAAGAATGTTGAAGAAAATACGAAGTTATTCATGTATCTACTTATTTATTTACTTATAGTTTTAATAATCTTTAATATTGAGACAGAATATCGCGAGTGTAGTTTCAGAACGCATAAAAAAAATGGCGGGATTCAAATTTTTATAGTTTTATTCTCTGTTACGTTAGCAATGATTAGGTCGGTCAATGTACGCTAGTTAAAAAGTACAATAAAATTTGGATAATAAAGTAATAATAATAAATAAATATGAGTGAGTCCAGTGACGAAGTCTGCTATTAATACACCCGAAGAATTGAAGCATAATGTAAAAAATGCAGAAATAAGTTTCCTGCCTGAAAATTCTCGCGAAAAATATCTAAAAACTTATGATATTTGTAAGCAATGGAGACTTACAAAGGGTGTAAACACTTTTTCGGAGACTGTACTGTTATCGTACTTCATAGAATTATCACAAACTTGGCAACCATCTACAATGTGGAGTATTTACTCAATGTTGAAAGCCACAATAAAAACAAAAGATGACGTGCAAATTGAAACCTGTCCCAAAGTTATTGCATTTTTGAAAAGAATGTCAGTAGGGCACAAATCCAAATAACATTATTATTTACAAATCTCAATATCTTTTCCTGTTTATTGTATCCTTTATAATACACAAATCATCGTCTGGATATTTGTGTTTGTGATGTGGTGTGTTGGTTTAATTTTTACCATGTTGTTTTTATTTACCTTTAGGTATATGTTCTCGCTGCTGAGGTGAAAAGTTGTATGTGTTACACGAGACCAAAGTTATTTGCATCTCGTGTCTTTGAATCCCTCGCTACGCTCAGGATTCTAACCTAGAATCACTCGCTACGCTCGTGATTCAACTATAGAATCCTTCGCTTACTCGGGATTCAAAATCAACACTCGCAGCAAAAACCCACTTTGCTCTCTCGTTGCACAAATAACTATTTTCCCGAATGGATTTTCTTTTTCCAACTTTGCACAGGTGATTTTCTCATTAGCACCTCTCCAAGGATATATGGGTTAATCTCATTGACGTAGATCATCACTGGTCATCCATAATTAAACTGATTGTTTGTAAAACCGACGGAAAATCAAGTAGGTAGTGGTCTAAAATCTCAAAGCATTTTATTTATTTTTTTACTACTTAGCTGGTACGGAGGAAGAGTATGACATTCGTGACACAGGGTAATCCTAGAAGGAGTGCCAAAGCCTTCCTTGAACACTTAGATGCACATTATATTCGACCAAATTAGTATTTAAGGAGATTTACTGTACCCTTTTTAATAGCTTTGAAGATTTTTATATTTGTTATATTTGTCTTCAAGATTCTACTCCAAACTTATCACAAAACAAAGAACACACCGACTCCTAAATCTAAACTACAAACCATCGCATCCACACAACTCTACCCGCCATTACTGAAGATTACCGCCGATGCTTTGACAATTGATTTATGTCTGTCAAGGCTCGTCACAGCGGCGACTGCGCGGGCGCATCTGTGCGTTCCCTCCCTCCCTCTTTGCTTGCTCCCCCCTCTACTACGTCTCACAAACATTGGACACAGAGTAGGAGTGGAGATGGGATGGTATTTGTTTTTCAAAAGGTTTTGGATTGTTTTAAGTAGATGGAACGTCTTTTGAACTGTTTGTATGACGATAGGTGGATTAGTTTGGGCTTCTCTTAATGTTATTTATTGATAGAAATGATGTTGTTGATGGCTTTTCAGGGATTATCATTATTATAACCATGAAGGAGATGGAGTTATCCAGGTCTGATCAGTAAATTGGATCCAACGTAATGACGTTGATTAAATGTCGTCAGTGAACAGAATTAATCTGTTGCAAGATTAAATCTTAGGTTTATTCTACCAAGTCAGCGCGATTTTTTTGAAAATTGTTAGGAAAGACGTGCTTCAGCTTGGTTGTCAGGTGGGCTAATTTCAAGGAGTATACTGACCATATAAGCGTGACAGCAACTATAACGCTACATACGAACTACAAATCATATTCTATGTATGATAACGCGATTTTGGGATTTACAGCAGCCGAATAACAATCGTCGGACACACCAGATGGTGTTTGTAGGATAGTTGCCTTGCAGTAGAGGATGTGGAATTTTCCAACCTGTTAACCTCTCTTCCATTAACTTGTGGATAATCTTTTACCGCGCAACTTGTGAAAAATAGACCGTTCAATATCTCATACCGGTCAATAAATTGCCATTTTAATTACTTCAACCAGTAGATATTCTACCTAACGCCACATCTGTGCCGGCTCCCAATCGCGGGAAAGTCGACAATATATCATCAAATCTAAAATAGTCAGACGCGTTTGCGGGAGTTAGTGGCGAAAAAAGAAGCGCTTTATTTTAATAACTTGCAGCGCTTCAGCTGCGGCCGGGTAAACATGTGTATTGACAGATACATTGATGGCTTTATGCTGTTTGGATGTGGATTGAGATTTTATGTATTCGGTTTTAGTTCTGCTGATTTTCAAGCCAACACTTTCCAGCTTCTGTTTTGCCATTTCTCCAATCTGCTCTGGATCATCAGGTCCATCTTCATCGACAAGAATAATGACGTCGGCAACCAGCATGCACCAGGGTACCCCTTCCTGTATGTCTGATGTCAAAGCATTCATAATTAACAAAAATAGGTACGGACTCAAAGCCGACCCTTGATGCACGCCTAAGAGGGTTTTGACATTGGAAATGTCTTTTCGTTCGCTCCAGTGTAGGCTCCAATTTAAAGATAGGTATGATATTCAAAACATACGCGTATTCACGAGAGCTGTAAGGTGTAAAAAGAATTATTCGAGAAAGTTAAAAACGAAAAAAGTGGCCGTTTTTTTTTTTTCCGAATTTTTGATTTTGGCGCTCGATATTTTATAAACGAAGAATGATATTAAAAATTTGAGAAAAATTCTCTGGACAATTATTTAGTCAGCTAGAATTTAAGCCTAAAACAAGACAATCGGGTTAAGGTTTTGCCGTGTAGCCTAACCTTTTTGAAAAGAGTCAAAAAGTCAGAACGATATTTTTCACATGACATTTATGACTTCATGTTTCCCAAAGTTCGTTATCGGTGTCGAGGATACTTATGTTAATCTAGGAATAAAATAATTATCATTCAACGTTGTAGTTTTATTTTGTAACCTTTTCCTTATCCCGACTTTCTAGTCGCTCAGCGACAATATTCCGTAGATTCATAGAGTCGTGTGAGGCACGAAATCTGTGAATTTTTGCTTTAGAATCAGAAAAAAAAAGCAAAACATTTAAGTACTTATGTGGTATGATTCTCTGACTTCTGCGATACTTGAAACTGTGTGTGCCTGTGTCGTGCCCTAAAAAATGATACGTTTGTGTTACTTATGACAAAAATGACCGGCCAAGTGCGAGTCAGACTCGCGTACGAAGGGTTCCGTACCATTATTAATACAACATTAGACAAAACGGCAAAAAATCACGTTTGTTGTATGGGAGCCCCCCTGAAATATTTGCTTGTGTTGCATGCACTTTATTTTTTTTTGCTATTTTCCCGCTAAACAGGTGTTTCAAGGAGGTGATCGTGCCGTCTTATAGTTGGTAACCTTTTACCCAGAAATATTAAAATCAAAGCATTTATTTCAAGTAGGCCAGTTACAGGCACTTTTGAATTGTCGAAACAAAGATGAAAATTAAATGTAGCTACAGTCCCAGTCACAAGACATAAAAACTGTGAAAGTACTGTAGTTGCCCATTCCCTAGCGTTGATCTCTATGGAGAAGAACGGGCAGGAAACTCCATGGACACTCTTCTAAATCAAAATATCGTTACAAAATCTTGGTTACATCATGCATGTTGAGATGGTGTATTATGTGAGAAAAATGTAGCAAGATGTGCACGTTAAAGTGTCCACAGTAAAAACAAACAAAAAAAAATACAATTCAAAAACAAAATAATCCATTCAAATAAGCCATAGCAACTGAGAGATGACCAGTCAAAACTGATAGCGCCCGTTCACGAACATGACGCATGGATCAGCACCATTCAACTCAACCATTTTGAAAGGAACTAAATGATCCGACACACGCGCCACCATCAGCGAGACATTTGAGTGAGAATGACATACTCACAACCGCCAGGGCACATTCAAGTCAAGAAAAGAATACTCATGGTAAGTAGTACCTCACTGCAAGTCTAAACTCCAACAATATCAAGAAACCAATCTACAAAACATCAAGTCACCAATAAATAAATATCAGTCAGTACTTGTCAAGAGGACGCGTGTAATAAATTGTCACAATCAATTGAAGATCCTGCGACGTTCGCTGACAATGGCCCGACGACGGACAGACCTGTTAATGCGCACATTGTTGCTAGCTACACTCGTCACTCGTCATGTAGCCCAAGGTTTTGTTTAGCAAGGAACGTGGCATTGTGATAGGTTATGGAAGCTGTTGTCTTTTGTTTTGTCACGATTATAGGTCAACGCACTGTTTGAAAATACTGCACGGAATTAAGCTCATAGCCCACATATACGACTCCGCTCCCACCCGGCAAAAATAATATAATTCAAATATGGGCTTTATGTATTGCTCTTTAGATATACTTTACATTGGCAACATAAATTAGCAGACAGCTCGCTGTCAGCGCGGTTACCGCCGTCAGACTGCTCGGTTGCCAATGTAAAGTATTTCTAAAGAGCAATACATAAAGCTAATTTTTGATTTATATTCTTTTTGCCGGGTGGGAGCGGAGTCGTTTATGTGGCCTAAGACCTTTACGTGGATAACATCACGCCTGTAGTTCCCGACGGGTTAGGCAGAGGTGTACCTTATACACCTACAGTTCGCAAGTTATGTATGGTAAGGTATGTTACTAAATGGCGCTGTGTGTAATGTCCAGCGATATTTATTTATTTATTTTATGTTTTATTAAGTCCCATGTAATAGGTGGCTAGCCTATTGCCATCAACCGGGCACAAGTCCAGACTCCATGGATGTTATTGAGAAATTACTGATGGAAAAACCCAATGACACTTTGCCTGGCCTGGGAATCGTACCGAGGACCTCACGGTCAGCAGTCGCTCTAAACCAACGAGGAAATCGGGGTTCTTTTCATCATCATCATTTCAGCCGAAAGACGTCCACTGCTGGACATAGGCCTCCCTCAAGTGTCACCACATTGACCGGTCCCGTGCGACTCGCATCCAGCGGATTCCCGCAACCTTCACCAGGTCATCAGTGGTCGGGGTTCTGGTAGTGAAAAACAATAGTGCAACGTACTCTTTAATAACTATAAAGCCAACGCCTCAAATCGGAATCAGCTAGTTAAAATGAGGTAATGATATGCCGATCAGATGCAGTATGTAGGTCAGGTGCGTAGTAATTACTACCGATGCGACGTGTATTCTATAAACGATATCATCGTCTACCTAGCCCTTCCCAACTATGTTGGAGTTGGCCTCTATCCTCCATGCAGCTGGTAATGGAAGGCGAAGCTGATCCCAACATAATATATATATTATCTGTCCAATTCGCCATAGTTGCATAGGTATTTATTAGTCCATTGTAGTTTATGTTTGTGTTGTATTTTTGTCGTGTATGTATTTAAGTATATTCTTATTTTGTATGTTATATTTAAATTCTTTATTTGCTTTAAGTTTTTATATATTCTATTTTCTCATATTTTACACAATCTCTACATCTCTTATTATCTACTCTCCTTTCGCAGGTATGCCGAAAGAAATTTCTTTAGAAATAAGCATCACCTTAGTACCTATTCTTCTATTCCTTTCTTCTTTTCAAAATTAAAAAAAAAATACCTATCGCTGGACATTACACACAGCGCCATCTAGTGCCACACTAAGCAACGAGGTTTGAGTCGTGGACACCACATAGTTGATAATTATACTGGTTCTGTGTGTAGTCTGTACATAAACCGTTAAATTAATAAATAAATACTTGACAAAAGGGCTAGGCAGATGCAGGGCTGCTTTGGTTGTTGCTAAGCCAGCGGGTATGTAATACAGCTCAAACGTTTGAGCTGTGTCCGACTGACTAAAAATACTAACAAAACCAACACATCCTATATTCCCAAATGCCTCACAGTTCAACAGAACTAAAACTACATTATCTGAACTAAAAACACGTAGAACATCAAGTTACCGTCTAATTAACAAACTGTCTAAACCGCCGGCGGCAGGTAAGTGACGGCCGGGTGACAACTGACGGGAGTGACGGCACCTGACGTGAGTTGACGTGACGCGATGTGACGTGACGTGGATCTCGGCGGTAATGAAATTGTGACGTTGACGAGAGGTGGAAGATGAGAGAGGGTAGCGGGTTGGGGGTTATTACTGGAACCTAAACCTACACAATTTAGTGATGTAAGTACAAGGTTAGGTTTCAATGACACTAGTCTTTTAAGAAATTGTTCCGAATCGATAATTTATATTCAATTTTCAAATAAAAATAGAATTTTGTTAACAGAACGCATCAAACTCGTAAGAACACAATTCAGTTCAACAAGCTAGATAAAGAATAATATTTTGAAAAAAAAAATGTCCTATGAAAATTAACTCTGTATGTTCAAAAATCCGCTTAAAAGTCACACATTGTCATATTACGAGTACCTACATACAGGTGACCAATGAAATTGGTCGCTGCAAACACACCCATGACCCAATGCAAGTTCATCGCTGCTCTTGATCAACTTGCTGTACCTATTAGTGAGATGGACTGTAGCTAGGTGTGTGAACATTGTGTCTGGTCTATGTAATTTTCGCAAAGTAAATAAAACACATCGACAAAAAGAAAATAAATATTATAAAGCGATTCAACGTGATTTGTATACCTCCTTTTCAAAAAAATTAATAGTATCAAGCTCATACAGTCCATATTTGTCATTATGAGAAACTTCTTGATAAAAAAATATCGAGATTACTTACGACTCGTGGGATAAATTATTTACTCTCAGCACCGTATTCTGAAGCAGAGGCAGTGGGTCCAGTTCATTCATCTTAACTCGGCCATCACTGCCGCTGTCTCCCATTACTTGGACCATACCAGAGCTGAACAGAACAGTCGCTCTGTCTCGAAATCGATATTAATTATTTTCACAAGACGTTTGCTTCGGGATTATATTAACTTTCACGATCCTCTTACTGTATTCTTGAGCTGAATTTGTTATTATTTTCTTATTTATTACATGCAAAATTAGAATAATATCTATCATATTTTTGTAGGGTATACTTTAATGAGTGAATAAAAAGTGTGTAATGAATGATGAAAAATAACGTCAAAAGAACTCGTGGCTACATAATATATATGGGGATAAGCAGCGCTTGTCGTGTTCGGTGCCTAATGAAATATCACCAATTTGTACTTACTAGACGGATTACCTTTTTATTTAAATCTAAGATTCACAGTCCTGTGGCATAAATGTTGATGGATGGAGAGGGAGATGAAAGTCAAAGAAATGATGGACGGATTGCGTGGGAAATGATATGAAAGAGAAAGGAGTAAATGATGACGTGACGTCTGACAGGGGAGACTGGAAGAAAATGCGTTGCGCCGACACCAAGTAGAATGGGACCAGGTCAGGAAGACGGTGTTAACAGTCCTGTAGCAAAAGAAAACATTGTAAGCAAATCTGAAGTACATAGGCACCTAGGTATTCCTACTCAGTATACATAGGTCCGGAGTTTAACTAGCCAACATGCATTGAACGAGTGTGGTGTTCAATGATCAATGTTCACTTTTGACCTCTGCCCCGCACTGAGGCAAGTAGGTGGAGCAATTATTATTAAAGAGTGTTAGGATAGTGCAGGCAATATCTATCGCTATACTTTGCTATCTTGTGTCACTGTATATTTATTTAACAGTAACGGTATTCATACATAATATCACGCCTGTAATCCCCGAAGTGTTAGGTAGAGATGTATCTAATAGTACACCCACATTTCGCCAGTTGTGTTTAAGTCCCATTTAATAGAAAAAACCCTTCTATTTTTTTAAATTATCCTGTTCTGTCCCACTGCTGAGCAAAGGCCTCCCCCATTTCCTTCCAGCGTTTTTTGGGCCTGCCTGGGTGACGACGACCGTCTTCAGGCACCCACTGTGTGACGATTCTGGCCCATCTGTCCTGACCCATTCTGGAAATGTGACCTGCCCAGTCCCATTTCAAAACCCTTATGGAAACTTATAGTACACCCCCATTTCGCCAGTTATGGTTAAGTCCCATTTAATAGAAAAAACCCTTATGGAAACTAATAGTACAGTACATTTCGCCAGTTATGTTTGAGACCCATTTAATAGAGAAAACCCTTATGGAAAAACCCAGTAACACTTTGCTCGTCCTGGGAATCGAACCTAGGACCTCAACCTCAGCAGTCGCACTTGCGATCACTAGACCACTGAGGCAGTAACAGTACTCATGTGTACTTGGAGTCCTACACACAACGGATAGTAAGGTATAGTTTCCCATGTAACTCTCCTAGTAGGTCTCGTGGTTGCAAACGCAACAGCTGAACGTGTGGTCGTGAGTTCGATTTCCGGGACGGGTAAGGTGTTGGGTAGGACTTTTTCGTCAGGAATTTTTCATCAGTTAGAAGTTGGTGTAATGACAGCCCCGTGTCGTGGAAAGGGCGTAAAACCATTGGTCCTGCGCCGGAGCAACGAGGCTTGTGTCGTGGACACCAGATAGTTGATATACTACATAGATACGTTTTGTTTGTAAATACATACTTATTATACATATAACGAGGCTTGTGCCGTGGACACCAGATAGTTGATATACTACATAGATACGTTTTGTTTGTAAATACATACTTATTATACATTTAGCGAGGCTTGTGTCGTGGACACCAGATAGTTGATATACTACATAGATACGTTTTGTTTGTAAATACATACTTATTATACATATAAACATCCATGACTCGGAAACAAATGTCCATGCTCATCACACAAACATTTTGCTCCTACCGGGATTCGAACCCGGGACCCTAAGAACGTAAGGCAGCCTCACTACCACTGCGCTATTCGGGTCGTCAATCATTCATAATACGCATTTGTAATAATGATCTACGAGTACAAGGATGTAACTGCGAAATTCGCAATAAATCAATTTAGTACAAAACTACGAAAAACACAATAAGTGCCTACGTGCGTCGCCCGCGTGGATTTGCATTAGTGTTTGCATTAATCATTTTCATACAATTCGGGTAATAAAAGCCATAAAACTTTGTATGGGCCGGCCATTAATTGTCATTGACAGCTGACAGGCGCGAGGGTTGATTGACAAATGTCAGTCGCGCGAGCTGACAAAAGACTTCTTTTGTCAGCATCTGTTGTTTTTTTTTCGTTTCAAATGGTTCAGTAGTGACTTGCTATGTTTATTGATGCTTTTAGCGCGTTTCTGGATTCTTGAGGGTATATTAATGTTTTTGGATGTCAGGGAGAGGAAGTTTTTGTGATTTTTATGAAATACTGGCTACCCGCGACTTCGTCCTCGTGGTGTTTGATAATCGTCCCACGGGATCATACTACCGGAATAAAAAGTATCCTATATATTAATCGAGATCCTAAACTATCCGTGTGCTAAATATCATCCAAATTCGTTCAGTAGTTTTTGCGTGAAAGAGTAAAAAACACACACACATACTCACATACAAACTTTCGCCTTTATAATATTAGTGTGATGTTTTTAATTCAAAGTGTGCCTAAGATTTCTGCTGAATCAGCGCTTTTAATAATAACTTGAAAATATACCTAGTTTCTTTTTAAATTATTCTTTTCACTGTTGCGGTTTCTTGCTAGGTCCCTTAAAGTACTTTAAAAAAATGTGAGAGTTAAACTTACGGACTATCAAATTTAGTGACAGAAATGAATCGCTGCAAAACCGACTCCACGTAGTCTTTTATGCCCTAACCCCTAAAGTGTAATTTTAGCCCGAAATTATCTTCAATATTACAATCTGACTGGTTAAAAAAGTTCACTATCTACACTAATCTACATCTACACTAATATTATAAAGAAGAAAGATTTGTATTTTAATGTGTATGTTTGTAATGAATAAACTCAAAAACTACTGCGCTGATTTCAAAAATTCTTTTACCATTAGAAAGCCCCGTCTTTACTGAGTAACATAAGCTATGTTTTATCCCCGTACTCTTACGGGAAAGGGAACTACGCGGGTGAAACCGCGTGACGTCCGCTAGTTATTTAATAACGAAGACATCAAATCCGCAGTTTCAACAACATACACAAAAACTCAACACCGCACTATGAAACCAAATACACTCTAAAAGCTACACAAAAACAAGAGCGTAAGTACAAAATTGACATTTTATTCAATCGTTGGCGAGTTGATTGACGCCCGTCACAGATACGGTCACCGACAACTGACGAAGGATCACCGATCGCACAATAATAAGAAATGCTTCAAATATTTCGACATATATATCTGTATTAAGATGAACATTATGATAAAAAGGCTTTTTAACCAAATTCTAAAAAGTAGGGTTCCCTATTTTGCTTATTTTATTTTTTATTTTGAGCCGCTTTTTTTTAGCCTGTCTCGTTAGCCTACTGACTGAAAGCGCCACTACTAAGCAAGAGGTCCTGGTTTTGATTCCCAGGCCGGAAAAAAAAATGGGTTTTTCCTAAATTTATTGTGTTTTTCCTAAATGTATTAGGTTTTTCCAAAATATATTGTTTTTCCAAAATATATTGTTTTTCCAAAATATATTGTTTTTCCATTACTTAAAATGTCACTTACGGGATATCTTCCGTGATTATTTATTGAACCGTGAAAGCTTAAAACAGTGTTTGTTTTTCCCAAACATATTGTTTTTCCAAAATATATCAGGTTTTTTCTAAATATTTATGGTTTTTCGTAAACATTTTATCCTACAGGAATTTGTCAGTGGCGGTCCTGTTTCTGGATTCGTGCCCAGTTTTATGGCAATAGACTCGCCATACATAAGACTTTTAAACATAACTGGCAAAATGTGAGTGTACTAGGTACACCTTTGGAACCTTACGGGCGTGATATTATTATGTGTGTTATTTCATAAAAATATTAAAAAGAACCAGATTTTTATTGTTAGATTATTTACGTGGCTATCAAAAATGGAATCCAGGAAATAACTTTATCACGTGACACGTCTGACCTAGAACTAGTTTTTAAATTACCTTAAAACAAAAATAACTTATATTAGATATTCAATAAATCACAAGATTACAAGATTTGTTAACATAAAAATCATTCGACTATGTTAAATGTTAAATAAAGGCCCAGTATTCAAATAGACAGTGGTATCAAACTATGTTAGGGATGGCTTCAAGTCTAACCGGATAATTTACATGTAGGAACTGCTTATTTTACCTACAAGTCAGTTATTATGTAACACGAAAACCCTAGGTAAGACTGGTCGTCAGACTTCCAGGCTTCTGACTGTCCGTAACGACTGTCAAAGATCTATACATGACGGCCGGGAACTAAGGCAAATCTTGGCATGTAAAAAACAGCCACCCATCCATGGACTGACCTCAGCAACCATTGCTTAACCTAGAAGATCGACCCCCCGAACCGCTTTTATTATTTATCCACGATCCCCAAAAGCCAAATGAACAGTGTTGTAAGTGGAAAATTGTCATTTTATTCAATCGTTTGGGGCTTGAGTGACGTGCGTCAGAGATACAGTCGGGAACAGTGACGACTGACGGAGGATTGTCGATCGACGAGTCGATACGTGAAGTGAGCGACGTGCTACCTGATAGCTGGCGTTTTTCACGGGAAGCTGGAGTAATGGTAGAATAATACTGTTGAAAATACGGATTGTGCAGGTTTGTGGACTTAGAAGCTGTTGAAATATATGTTACTTATTAATTGCTGACGAAGGATCGCCGATCGCACAATAATAAGAAATGCTTCAAATATTTCGACAGATATTATCTGTATGATGATGATGATTATGATGATGATGATGAACATTATGATGAAAAGGCTTTTTAATCAACTTCTAAAAAGTAGAGGGTTCTTAATTGTGCCTTTTAGGGTTCCGTACCCAAATTGTAAAAACGGGACCCAAATTAAATACTAAGATTCAACTGTCCGTCTGTCTGTCTGTCACCAGGCTGCATCTCATGAACCGTGATAGCTAGACAGTTGAAATTTTCACAGATGATGTATTTCTGTTGCCGCTACAACAACAAATTATAAATTAAAGGGGTATACATCTCCTAATAAGATGGCCGGTTTTTTATGCTATATAGGCTTGCATTTGGCTGCGAAGTGATGATGCGGTCTAGGGTGGAGCACGTGCACCTAAAAACAAAACCGTATCACTCGAACTTTGAAGAGAAACATATTAAAATGATCAGCGAACAGAAAGGCCGGCAGTGAGTGGCTTAACCACGCGTAGTATAAGATTTTCTCTTAATTTTTTTTTTTTTATTATCCTTCTAAAGATTTCTCTGGACATAATGGCCGGCCACATCGACTGGTCGTGACGATCTGCTATCTAGTGGTTTTCCGCGGGCATCACAAGGATATGTCTATGCAAAAAAAAAAATTTCCCGTCCACTAAACTGCATAACATTCATTTTTGAACCATTCGTCCCAAATACCTCACGAGTCAAGTCATTTTTAAAATTCAAACTTCACGATAATATGTGATTTAGTTACTTTATATTGTCTATTGATTCTACCCAAGTATTTTTCACAAAACTGTACTTCACGTCTCATCATATCTACGCAGTCCACATAGAATACTACCAAATATCTTCTGTACCACAATCGCTACAGCTCCGAACCCCAACACACCACCCGCATCAAAGTAAACAAAACATAAACAAAAAAACCAAAAAGAAAATTACGCACAAATCAACCTTCTTTAAGGGATGACCATTTTGCCGACCTACCCTAGTATGCGCACAATATTTGGACTATTACCTCGCCCTAGTCCATTGATTTATTGGTTATGAATCAACCTGGCCCCCTCCCACGATCCACGAACACCCCCGGCCATTACAGGGGGTGATGTATCGGGCTGATAATGAATCTAGTTGTATTTTTGCTCGCATATGATGGAAATATGACGGGTGGGTGGGGGTGAGTTATGTGTCTGGTGCTGGCGGCTGTTATTTAGTGATTTTTGAGGGTTAGGAAAGTTGAGCTAATGTTAGGTTACTTGTGAGTGTGTTTGTTACGTGGAAGTGGTCTTGGGTCTCTTCTAAAACTGTTTTCTGGAAATATTTTATTTTAAGTTATTTGAACTAAACTAGGTGTACTGTGGACGTGAATTTGTTATTTTCTACAAATAATATCAAGTAGGGACACTGGCGCAAAAACGATTACCACATTCAGTTAAGTCTAAACCTTTTTCGTTAAATTTTTCATCGGTAATTTAAAAAACTATCAGCTGTTCCATACATTAAGTATTTATTTATTTGTCAAACAAAAGATTAATCAACTCCTGCTGGCACGTTGTCTGCCATCTAACATATTCTAAGATTTGTTTTTCTCTAAGATATTTCTCTAATAGTATCTTATTCAATCAAACACCAAACCCAGTGAGGTTCAAAGTCATTACACTAATAAGTTCGCAGTGCCAAAGTGATTCAATCAAAATGTACAAAAGTAAATCCCAACATTTACGTCAAAAAACGCAAAAATATCCTTCCAAATTTTTCAATAACCAATCAAAAATCAGTCCCCTGAATGATATTAATTTAGCAATAAAGGCCGCATTACACGGCCCATTTTTCACCCCCGCCGAGGGTCGTACTGTCGGACGTCAGCGTTGCAACGTCAACGTCGGCATTTGTCACGTCAGCGATCTGCAATAACGTTGGAAAAGAGTTTTTACTGGTTTTTTCGGAGGTTTTAACTTATTAAGAGGGATTATTGCGATGATGGGGTATTAAAGAGGCGGTGAAGGGTAGGACTGAATCAGGGTTGTTTTACTTCTTGCTGTGGGTAGTACGTATTGCAAGTTTAGTAAAACAAGTAGGGTCTGTTCGAAACAAAAACTACATATCAATTGATATCTCTGTTGTTTTCATATCACCAAACAGCATGTAAACCTATAAGTCTTCTGCAAGATTAAAAAAACTGTAAGGACATTCAACTGATGAATGTGTTTATGCATGTTATTAAATATGAAGGCGATTATTCGCCATCCTGTACAGTCTGTCGTAAGTTGTCTGATGAACTCAAAATTCGCCAAAGTGTACCCATTTTGTTTTTATGAATACGTTGAATGGCTCGCTATATTGTTAATTTTGAGTTCTCAATATTAAAATAAATAATAATCCTTAATCCTAATGCAACTTCACCACTCTCATAATAAATTCATAGCGCGCTACGATCCCTCAAAGCTTACAATTTAGCCATTTTAGTGCAACATACCCGTACCATAGTGAAGTTATTAAACCTATAAAAACAACGTTTTTATAGCTTGCACATTCGTGTATTATACAAAATTCGGTGTGACTGGCACAGAGCGTAATAAAATGAAATGAAACAATCCTATGAGTTATTCATGGACCGCTTTATGCTACTGCTTTTATTTATGCTACATTTTGATTTTTGGATTTATGTTCCGATGCATGGGAAGAATATAGTCCTTCTCAATGTTCAGGCATTAAGGAATAAAGTGTCAGCATAGCACATACAGTGCTGACATGGTTACTGCCATCGTTGCGCCTGCTTCTCCTGGAAGCTACAGTATGGTAGAAAGATGCAACCACCATTTTTCCCAACTGAAGCAGAGGCATCAGTAGACGTAGGGCGTTCTAAGCAGGCACAGCGTAAACCAATGAACGCGCAACGACTTTTGCTTTTCAGCATTTTTGAAATGTTCCTACAGTTTTTACTTGATATATTGTTCGTTTTTAGTACCCAAATCTGGTCTACAGCGGGCACTACCGGTAGCATCAATGTGGCTGTGTGGCTGTTGGCTTGCACTACGGGTCGGCTTTAAGCCCATATCTCTTCCTATATATCTCTTCCTGGTGGTTAGGTAATGGACACACTTACGTCGGACATCCAGGAAGAGGCTACCTGGTGTATGTTGTTTGTAGATTTCAGCTGTGGTAGCAAAGACTGGAGAACGTTGGCCTGAAGCTAAGTAGGACCGAAACAGAATACCTATTCTGTGATTTCGGTGGTCTCTCCAATCCTGTGCCCATAACTCTTGCCGGAACGCCCATACTGATCTGTTCCGATTCCCGGTACCTCGTGTCGCTTGTCCAAGGGGATGGCGAAGTAGACCGAAGAAATGGTGACAGGTCACTGAAACAACTTGTGACCCACGGATGCTAAAGTTAAAAGGAAAGTCCGTGATTAGACCTGTCGTACTGTATAGATCGTAATGCTGGGTTGTGAAGAAGAGGGATGAAAAAAGATTGCATGTAGCGGAGATTCGAGGAACTTTGAAAGTTGCGCCCAGTTACAGAAAAGTTGAAAGGGAATCGACTGTCTTGGTATGGACATGTGATGAGGAGGGACGAGCTGCATGTGACTAAAAGGATGATGATGATGAAACGATGCATGGATCGTGTGAGGAATGATATGAAAGAAAAAGTGTAAATGATTGTGTGACGGCTGACAGAGGAGAATGGAAGAAAAAAGCGACCTCAAGTAACATGAGACAAGGGCAGAGAGATGACGACCTCTTGGATCTACAATCAAGTGATAAGAACATATCTAAAGTAAAATATAATGTTTTGTGGTTGCGCAGATGGTTTACAAACTAAAGCTGGTTTCTTAACAGCATTAGAGTCGATATTCATCAGCTGTTATATTTTATCTGATCCCACATACAAGACATCGAACCAAGGAAACACAATCTACGCATGTACACATTATTCCCTTCAATCGGTAAAAAGTCGTAAAAATTTAAGTCGTTTTACGACTTTTTTCACCCGACAAAGTCGTAATGTAATTATTTAAATGTTTCGCGTGTTTTATTATAGCCTCCGTACCCCATAAAGTGTTTAGTGGTTCATCTCATTAAAAAGAAACCAAAATTCTCTCGGACGTGATTCCTTCAGTAAAAATTTAGTATGTAATCAAAATATTGTAGGCTGTTTATTGTGGATCGTAAACGTCCAGCGGAAAGGGACAATATAATAATGTTTGTGATCTAAGTTTTGTACTCTCAAGTACTGGATATTTGTTACATTATAGTTCGTAGTTACACCGATATGAACATTTTCCGTTTTATTACATAAGGTATGAGGAACAAGGTGGAAAACACTGTTTTAAGCTTTCACGGTATACAGGGTGTAAACAACATAAACTAAGTAACCCAACGCAAAAAATATTGCTGGGAAATGACTTTGACATGACGCTTGGGGTGAAAAATCACGTTTTACGGTAAAACTCAATGTAACGCACTCAAAAAATTGTGCTGGTGGATGGATTGAATAGTGTGGGGGTCGTGGAGGTGTTTAAAGTAAAGTTCTTACATTAAAAACATGTACGTATTTAAAAAAATACTTATGAAAAAGTTGGAAACTTGACCCCCAATCTCTGTAACTAGAAGGTTCCCAGGTATGGTCTAGAACAAAAATAATGATGGGAAGAACAAGTGCCTTTCGGCTTCGTCTTTTTACATCCTTTATAAAATGGAACAGAAAGGGTTTCGGAAGCTCAGGATGATTGAAAACCACGGAAGATACCCCGTAGTAGACAGTGCATGACAAGGTGGTAAGTTCATCATGCTTCATTGAAAATAGAAGAATCCTTCAACCAGTCGGATGAGGTGTCTGGCCCAGCGGCTATTGCACAGTTAAGCTGTGTGGGATTGCAAAGTGTGATGGCGTTACATCTGTAAGAGAATGCATCTAGAACACAGTCATAGTAAGTTTTGCATACACATAACGCGACCCTAGCTCAAGTTACTACGTAGGACTAATGGATTGACGTTGACCCATCTTTTAGGACAGTCACAATCGACTTCAGCATCCTCAAAGATTATATATAATATGGACAAGTGTAATATGAACAAGTGTGGTGATTAAAATTATAGTTTATTTTGAGTGTTTTGTGCAGAATAATTAAATTCTTGTGTCCATCTCACATACAGCATCCCATGGATCGAAGCTGTCATTATTTATTTCAGTGAGAGCGACAGACAGATCCTGATCTATGAGCTGCCGACATCAAACGGTCAATGTGTCACTTTAGTTACCAGTTTGTAAGCTCGCTTTAATAGTAGTTTTAGTAAAACATTTAATCTTTAATTGACAAAATGAAAGATATTTCGGTAAAATTATTCTAGAATTTAAAAAAATCTTAGTGTAGATTATTTTTTATTCTTTTGTGGTATAAAATTTATTAATAAATCGTAACATAACATCACGCTTGTAGTCGCTGATGGGTTAGGCACAGGTGTACCTACTAGCGCACACATTTCGCCAGTTAAGTTTAGAAGGCCAGTTAAGTTTTTAAGGAAGAAATAAATTAATTTTATGCTCCGCTGCAGTTGGTTAAAAATAAATGACGATACCGATGGCTCGATTGTATCAAACAAGGCTGGTAGTACTTAACTCTCTTAGTATTATAAATTGTTTTATACCAAATAACTTTCAAATAACAGATTTCCTCATAATTTTATACATCTCAGTAGACATAAAAAATCATAATTTAAAGCCACAAATGCATCTGCAACTGTGTATAAATTATTATTGTTCAGAGAAACCTCTTTTGGGTACCGTTCTCACTGGATTCGTAGCCTTTTTAAAACCCAAACGAATAAACCACACCCACTGCATCCAAAAACGAATGACTATCTTAAAACCAAGTCATTTAATCAATTGAAACTATCAATATATCTGAACGATATGTTGTTATTCAATAATAATGATTATTTTCGTTAAATATACCATAGTTATGGCCATTAATCATTGCTGTAGGTAATTAATGAAATTTATGTCGGACATAAATTTCATGTTGCTTATTATATTTTGCCTACACGTTAAGCGAATGAGGTCATTGTTTTTTAGGGTTCCGCTGGTAAAGGTTTCATTGGTGTAGAGTGGAGATCGGAAAGAGAAAGAGAATAGTAAGGAGTAACTTAAGTATCGATCGTGGGCTAGTCAGTTATTCAGTAGAATCATTTTTTGGCAAAGCTTTGCTTTTTGTTTACAAGGTTTGGCGATAAATTGGCATAAATGGCGGATAATTATAATAATTTGCCGGTACTCCCTTTTTTCTCCTAATATTTTTTGTCCGAAAATCATTATCCATAACATGTTTGCTATAAACTTCAGTAACCATAATGTTCAGAATCACAAAATTTTGTTTTACATAATTCTCTCTACTTCTAAAACTATTCTGTTATAATATCGAATACTATAATAATTGAATCTCCTAATTTTACATGATACAAAGACAAGTCATATGCAGTCCTAATATTGTATTAAATAATGTGTATTATTCCGAATGTTCATTTATAAATTATTAGTCTTAAAAAATTTACTAAAAGTTTTGTTTTTGTGCCAGAAACGAATCACTGTAATGTAAAGTGTAATTTAGAATCGCTAGGCGCGGAGGGGTGAGGCGGCCCACGAGTTGTGGAGCAGGTGGTTGTAACACTCGCCGCCGCTGCTGAGGCTGACCGCCGAAGACGGCCAGCAAGCCGAAGCTGCGGTGGTGAACGTTAAACACATCTGCGACGATAAGCTCGCCTGGGAGCGCCGGAGCCCCGCAGCGCCGGAGCCGTGACAGAAACCATGCCTGCGGCATGTTGTTTGCTCGCTTGCATGCTGCATGGTTGCTTGCATACTGTAGGCGTGCTTGCTTGCTGCATTGTTGCTGCATGGTTGCTGCATGGTTGCTGCATGCTTGATGCATGCTTGCTGCATGCTAGCTGCATTGTTGCTGCATGCATGGTGTATGCTTGTTTTCATATTTGCATGCTTCTTACAGGGAAATAAAATCCACATATTATGTTCATAATCAACGGTTTTATAATGATTGAAGCTTCGATTGATTGATTTTCTGCCTTTTAATGGCTATCGATATGAAATGTATGCCAAAAAAAGATTCTAACTGTGAACTTTCAGCGATATGATGGTTCTACTACTCTACTTTTTAATTCTTACAAATTTCATTATAGCAATATTGTATCATCATAGTCATAACTAAAATTTTCCTCAACACATTTCCATCCACAAAATCCCATACCTAGCAGCTATATAGCTAATGCTAGCTAGTTTCGTTGATAGTTAATTTAATAATACAACTTATACTAAGTTTTGTAGGCTTTATTTAGTAAACCGCTACTAAACATCACATGTCATGGCGATACCCCATACTCTGAGGTTATCGACTCTTAAAAGCATTTAGTCCTAGGAGACATTAACTGACAAGTAGACGCCTTGCCGACAGGTCCTTAGAGTAGGTAGCCTTTACCTAGATTTCTAAAAGGCTTAGTAAATACTATCGTTGGTAAATCTGAGGCGAATTTATCACCATGCATTTTAGCTTTGTTAACTAATGACACATACCTTAAAGTGGAGACGCCAGGGAAGCCCGCTAAATGTGCAGGTCAGTGTCAGATTGAATGTTGATTAAAATATGCCATACTATTACCGTAACAAATATGGCTTTATTGAGTTAAAATAATTAAAGTCATCGATACTAACTCTTTAAGTTCATTTAATCCCATTGAATGACTTTTTCATGAAATAGTTAGTAAGAATCTCATAATCTTATCAAGTAGTCTACACTAATATTATAAAGAGGAAAGATTTGTATTTTTGTGTATGTGTATGTTTGTAATGAATAAACTCAAAAACTCCTGCGCCGATTTCAAAAATTTTAGAAAGCACCATTAGAAAGCCACGCCTTTACTGAGTAACATAGGCTATATTTTATCCCCGTAGTCCCACGGGAACGGGAACTAAAAAAAAGTAAAAGAGCAGGAGCCAGGAAGTTCTGCATGTACAAAGAATAAGATGAACAAATCACGGTTTCTGAATATCTGTCAAACTTAAATTTTCTTGAATTTCTCACTTGTTCTGCCAATGCAACAGAAGACTCAAGGCTTAAGACTTAAGGCTTCAGGAATAGTGATACACCCCGGGGTGTATCACTATTTGTAAACAATGGAAATACCATCTCGTCCCATACAAATAATTATTGCCACCCTACGGAACTCGATGAAACTAAACAGAGCCATGCTTGCCCAGTCTATTGTAACCCAGCTGGACTAACGACTGTATTTTCGTCAAATCGAAGTGTTTTATTATCGCCTCGGAGAAAATGCCTCACGTCTTTATCTGAGGTGTCCATGGCGTGTTTGTTTTGTAGTGGGCAGAACTCACTGAGCACTGAAGAATGTGTTTTTGAGAAATCTTTAATGTTTTATGTATCATATACTTTATAGTTCATACAACTTAGCTTTTTGTGTCTTCGATTACTCATCACTATCTTCCAGCCCTTGTCCCATTCGACTAGGGGTCGGCGCAACACGTTTTCTTCTTCAATTCTCCCCTGTCAGACGTCACGGCATCATTTACTCCTTCTTCCTTCATATCACTCCTCATACAATCCATCCAATGTTTATTTGGTCTTCCTCTCCTTGTCCATCCATCAAAGTTTATATTCATTAAAAAGAAATATGCTCTTAAAGACATTAGAACAAAAAACCGGCCAAGTGCGAGTCGGACTCGCGCACGAAGGGTTCCGTACCATTGTCTATACAACACAAGACAAAAAATCACGTTTGTTGTATGGGAGCCCCCCTTAAATATTTATTTTTTTCTAGTGACAGACAGAGGGCGGAGTCTTAGTAATAGGGTCCCGTTTTTTTTACCCTTTGGATACGGAACCCTAAAACACACCTTTAAGCTACGAGAACAAAAAAAAATACTCTTATAATGCCATAGGGCTTCAGTTCAGCGTAATTTCATCTGACGCTGATTTTGCTGAGCTGGTCTAGTGTAAGTACAGAATATCAATGAATATTTATGAAACCACATTCACCCTAGATCAAAGAATTTGGAAGTCACGGGGAGGGACCTAGCTAGGGACCCAGCAGTGGGATGACACAGGCTAACAGTAACAGTAATTATGAAACCAGCTTAGACTGGTTTTGTTACCACTGACGTGCTGGGATACTGTACCGATTTCTACAAACATTGAGCTCCATGTAATTGTAGAAATTCTTTTTAACCATTGATTTCCTAAGCAGACTTAGAAAATGGTCTGAAAAGAAATTAAGTACCTAGGTACCTAATAACAAATTTGGTTTCCACGACACAAGCCTCGTTGCTTAGTGTGGCACTAGATGGCGCTGTGTGTAATGTGCAGCGATATTTGGCTTTGTTTTCAAGATTTGAAACCAGATTTATTAATCTTTCAAGATAAGCGTTCTCAAATATCGTGAAAATAACGTAAAAAATATTTAAAGTTGTCAAACTAACCCGTAGCTTACGGTTACAGACCTACTAACCTACATATATCCTCACATTAACATGACCTCATATTAACTAACTCAGAGATGCGAGTGTTGCTATCTTTGCAGAGCATTAAGCATGAGTTAAGTATATTAAGTTGTGTTTAACTTAGAATGTCTTCCTTTATTGTGTGAATGATTTAAACGAAACATTCAAAAGTTTTGACTGAATTGCAGGAGTAGTTATGGAAGCGATCGCAATTTGTTTTTATAGCTTGCATTTTAGGGTTGAGTGGGGTGGCGAAGCGTTTTTCCTTTCGAGCTCAAGGTTGCTTGTTCGAATCCTTGTATACTAGCCTTATTTTGATTATGTAGAAAATGGCTGGGAGGAAGTAAAATGTAGGTACTGACCTTGTGATCAAGTTTAAGAATGTATAATTTATGAAAACTATGAGTCGCACGGGACCAGTCAGTGTGGTGACACTAGGGGGAGGCCTATATCCAGCAGTGGACATCTTTCGGCTGAAATGATGACGATGATGATGTGTGTTCCCTTACCTTTGTAATGATGCAATAACGTTATGTAAACTGAAAGCTGTATCCACGAGAACACTGCCGACAAACTGTCTTGCAGTTTGGTAGACGATTTGTGTAATACCCACTTATGTAACTTTTGTTGGAAATACGATTTATTTGTCATGAGCTGTTGGTTCTCCTATTTACTTACAAATAAATAAATAATAAAAAAGGTCTCTTTGAAAATTAGGAAATTCGAAACTAACTTCGGATATTCGGATGTTCGATTCGATTCGATGTTCGGATCATCATCATCATCATCATCAGCCTATCAATGTTCCCATTGCTGGGACACAAGCCTCCTCTCTAAGAGAGGGAATGGGCTATAATCCACCACGCGGGCCCAGTGCGGATTGGTAGATGTCACATGTCTTCGAATTTTTTGGTTCTAGGACATGCCGGTTTCCTCACGATGTTTTCCTTCACCGTTTTGAGAGCAGTGGTGATGAAATAAATTACACAAAGTAATGCGCCTGCCTGGGTTCGAACCCACGACTTACTGTTCGTAAGTCGGGGCCACCACCACTGGGCCATCGCTGATCTCACCGATGTTAGGATATTCGGTTATTTCGGATTTCTAGTTGTTAAGTTATTCTTATTTTATAAAGATATAGCCACAATATCGAATTAGGTTTAAGATTACCTGTAATGATAGTTGTAAGTTGAATAAAATAAATAAAAAGTTGCTAGCTACTTACCATTCTTGGTTCTGAAAATATAAGGACGATTACAAAAACTTTGCAGTATCCATAAAGTCCTTAATTCTTAGTTATTTTTCAATCAGTGAAATCAAGATAGAAAATTGACCACTACCGTTCATAATTTTACAAACCACGAACCTAAAAAATGTCTTCACCCCACCATCATACCAAACCCACCTCCCAAACTAATAATAAAGTAAATTCAAAAATTATCTCACACAGCACAGCTCCCGAAGGCCCGAGATACGTCTGACATATTTACGACAACGGTTTAGGGCATAAAACTAATCCCTACGATGTAGGGGGACGTGGGGGACGTAGGGGGGTGAAGGGGAGCGGTCGAAGGGCCCTTTATTTCTAACATTCGTCACATAGTAGCAGTAAATTATCATACTACGCTATGATATGACGGGGGACGCCCATTAAAACGCGCTTGATTTAGATGAGGCCATAAAATTGATTTATGCCTTCACGCCAACAAAACCCGTAGTACTGAAGCAACTATTATATTAACATTTTCGTGGATAACCTTTTTGATTTTGGTTGGTCATATATCATTATAACCCACAAGCGATTCTCTACCGTATTCCAGAACGCAACGCTTTAAATTCGCTTGGTGGTTCTCCAACAAATTAAGTCTTTTATAATTGAAAAAAACTTATTCAGTCGCGTAGTTGCATTCGTTAGCTACAATACACAAAAGTAACTTTATTCTGTACAAAGTAAGGTTGAAAATGTTTTAAATTTTCACGCCGATCGGGACATTGTTTCTGGATATCGGTCCCGCGTAATTTGGACCATTTTATGACATTGTACTTCAATATAATATGTTGTGTTAAGTTAGATGGCTGCGTCTGATATTATGAGCTGACATTTTTGCTATTGAAAATGGTAAAAGATTGCTTATTATATTGGCATGTTCTCGTGTATTTAAAAGGAAGTTGGTTTGACCAGCTTGCAAAGAGCAACGTTTTATGGGAATGTATGGAAGACTGCAGAATTGTAACTTACAAGAGTCGCAGGTGAAATTGCAAACATAAATAAAAATTCACTCTTCAACTCAAGAATTAAATACGCACAATTTCCTCACGTTTTTTATGCTGTGTCTATTGTGCTGAAAGAAACATCCCCCAAATGTACCACAATAACCTATTGCAAGATCCTGTATATCAGAATCCTCTGAAAGCCAAAAAACTCTCTAGTTTTCAGGGTCTTGCAATAAACCTTAATTAAATGGCATGATAATATATCTCGTGTCTCTCACAATGTCCAGGTACTAAGCATTTCTTCTTAAAAATTGGTACCGATGTAAAGTCCAAAGGTTTTCCAACAATTGGTTGAGAATATCTCCCTCAGGTCTTTAAACAGAGAAAATCTGCAAGCACATCACGAGGATTTCAGATTTAGGGTCCATAATTGTTTCTATGTTTTTATTTACGATTTGACTTTGACTATGACTTTGATTTTCCACAACATCAAACAACATGATACCAACTATGTCATCATCAGCTAGCTAGCCCTTTCCCAAATATGTTGGGGTTGGCTTCCACTCTAACCGGATGCAGCTGAATACCAGTATTTTACATGGAGCTACTGCCTATCTGACCTCCAAAACCCAGTTAGTACCCCTTGGTAAGACTGACTGTCAGACTTTTTGGGCCACTGACTTCCTGTAACGATTGACAAAGTTCTACAAATGACAGCCGGGACCAACTGCTTTCTAAGTCACGGAGGAAACTCGGTATGTAAGGGTGGTCACCCATCCACAGACCTACCTAGGCACGCACGGCTTAACCTAAAGATCGACCCGAGCGGCCGTTATTATTAAGCCACGAGCTCCTCCATCACGTGAAACCAACTATGTATCAAGTTTAATTCTATTCCCACTATTGCAACATCGCTTTCATCAAAGAGGGGTAAACAGGAACCACCGTCATTCGTCACGCATAACTAACATTTCCTAAACGAATTTAATCAAGGAAAAATCAATCTTATATTAAATGTTTAGTGTCGCTTTATAAAAACATTGACAGGAGGATGAGTTATGATTACCAGTTGCCATCTGGCTACATAATCTTTGAACTATTACCTACCCAGTTGGCATTAAAGAGTAGCATAGATTATTATGCAGACAAGATTTTATTTTGTTTTGTTTTTTTTTTTTTAATATAGATTTTTATCATCATCATTACTCATTTCAGCCGAAAGACATCCACTGACCGGTCCCGTGCGACTCGCATCCAGCAGATTCCCGCAACCTTCACCAGGTCATCGTTTCACCTAGTGAGAGGCCTTCCAACGCAACGTCTTCGGGTTCGCGGTCGCCACTCCAGAACTTTTCTTCCCCATCGGCCATCCGTTCTGCGAGCAATGTGCCCTGCCCACTGCCACTTAAGTTTGGCAATTCTTCGGGCTACGTCGGTAACCTTAGTTCTCTTGCGGATGTCTTCATTTCTGATTCGATCGCGCAAGTAAACTCCGAGCATAGCCTTCTCCATATATTGCCCTTTGGGTTACTTTAAGCTTTCTGATTTCGTTCTTCACGTTTCGGTCCCGTATGTAATCACTGGCAACACACGCTGGTCATAGACTTTTGTCTTGAGAGACTGCGGTAAGTTGGACGAGAAGAAGATATCGCGCAACTTCCCGAACGCTGCCCAGCCGAGTCGAATACGTCAATTTTTATAGTGGATCTAAATGGATCTCAGAATATAAATGATCTTAAGCTAACAATGTAGATAAAAATTAACGATTTAACAATTTGTTTAATTAAAAACAACATAAAATACGGCTATCAAACAGACCCGTCCACTCTGATTCTGTAACCGAAGCCAATAAAGACATATAATAACAAATATATCTTATCGAGACGTATAAAAAGTTGAAAATCGTTATTTATCTATTTTACGATACACGACACTCGGGATTGGTGATGTAAGTCTTATGGTCAAAAGCCATAAACCAAGAGTAACACGATTGGTCGCTCACCACTAAATCTACCATTTTAGTGTCCCAAGATTTTATGGCTCAAAATACCATAAAACTTTAGGTGTCAATTGATTTGAAGTAAAAAATGTATAATGTATCCAATTAAGTAACGATTTGGTACATAGTGTTGTAGATAAGGACGGTCTGTCCGTCACGTATTGATAAAATAATAGTAAAAATATATTTATTGGGAAATCGTAAAATTGAAGATGCAGGTATGCTGATCAGAGTTTTATTGTTTCGTCTTAAAGATGACCTCTGCCTGAAAGATATCTTCCCACGTAAGAGTCGCGAGACGGCTCATAATGATAGCACTTTAATTAAATTAATGCAGACCTTTTCAATATTTAATAATGGAGCGCCCAGAATTGCGGTCGTATTATAGAAATTAGAAAAATAAGTTTAGTGAAGAGGACACACACACAGATTCTAACCTTTTGAAACTATAATAATATAGGTAATAAGAATCGTTGTGAGTTGAAAGAATTTTTGTAGAAATTACCACTATTGTATAAATATACCCTTTTACAGGGTTTGCTCTTGGTGAAATTGGTTGCCAGACTTTTGGCCAACTCACTACCCGTACCGACTGTCAAAGATCTACAAATGTTAGCCGGGACTAACGGCTGAACGTGCTTCCCGAGGCACCTCAAGCAAAATGTGAAAACATAAAAAGTTCGAAATTTGAAAACATGTAGCAGCGAGCGATCGGAGTCGGACTTCGCGCAAACTTGCTAGGTTCGTCGTGCTCCCCTCGACGACATAAATCAATTTGTCAGTTACAACGTGACGTAGATGCGCACACACACGCAAACTTGTGAACGTGTGGGTCGGTTTTTTTATTTATATTTTTCAGTTTATTTTAGTTTTCTATGGATTGTGTGCAATTATGAGTGATTGATTGGAGTGGTACTTTGCTGTGTGAGGGATTTTTTTTATATTAAAAAAATATGTTTTTTGATGTTATTGCTTGCTGACACGCATGTTGTGGATAAAAGTTTTGGAATACCTTCTGCTTTTTGATGATGATTACTTTGAGACTGGCTGGCTGCAGTTATCAGTGGTCACAATTACGCTCGATTAACCCAAATCTTAGAAAGATTCTATTTTACCACCCCCGTGTTACAGAAAATCACGGATGACAAGTGCTATTATTATGTTGTGCAACCGAGATGACGCCAATACAGCAGACTTAGATTAGCCGAATGTTAATTAATAATGGAAAATAATGGCAAAAGGATTAATTACATTGACTTGTTTTGTTTTTGGTAATACACCTAAACGAACATGCTAGAAAACATTTTCATGTGAAATTGAAAAGGAAGTCACAGGAAAAGTCACACCTATGAATAAGGACCTAATTCCCATACTATTTTTATTGAACCCTCGTTTTGAACCCGTTATGCAAAAACTAAGTAAGATTTATCCTTATTTTGCTTCATACCTCTACACATTCATAATTTATTTACTGATGTCAGTAATGTATAGTTTTCATTAAATATTCATATAAATCAAAGTGAGATGTGTAACGTTAATTTTTTTATTCTAATTTACTACTCTTGCCATTAAATGATTTCAATATTTAAAGTTGTATGAGATGAAATGTGAAACTAAAATTTAGCAAAACTGTATTACCTATGTTTGTATGGACAATTATTATCTAATGCTATAACTGTAAAGGCCCATGTGGTCGAAAGGATGCGTGGGTGTCATAAAAGCCACTAAGTGGCGCGTCTTTGCGTGCCTTTTCTGAAGTAACATACTTTCACCATTTGTACGAAAAATGTGTAGTGTAGTGAGTATATAACTAAACAGTGCAGTTCTTTATTAAACATCTGTCGTTTATGATTCATAGTAGTAGCAGTTTCAGAATGACACTTTTATACGGTTATAAATCGGCAAAACCGTTTTTGCGACAAACTTTTGTAAAGATTAGGTTACCTTTCACAAGCCGTGTAAAACTATATTTTTCATACAAATCCTATTAAAAGAAATTGTCATTTTTATATTAGAAAATATACGGGGCGATATTTCTCCCGATGCCCTTGCATTCGTTCTAAATGAAACGATCGCGCGATTACGTACATACGTGTTTACTCAATAATTCGATGCGAGTGACTTGATGGCGCACGGTATAAGCGGAAGCGAGTTTATAGAACAGCACTGTAACTCACAAAGGAGGATATAGTTGGTGATAATTAATATACATAACAATAAAATAATTTACATTTCAATTTAATGTAAATCTAAATATCTTAAAACAATTATTCGTTGTTTCTATAGCGAATTTAAAAGTTATCATTTGTATTAAGTCAAAATAATTATGGTAAAGATAAGGGACACCAAAAAAGATGACAGTACCTAATTGACTTCCTTAAATAAACAAAATCTTTTGTTTTGGGTTGACGTATAACTTTGAAAAGCTTTCATTACAAGCCTCTAAGAAAACCTTTATTTGTCGGATATCACTTACACCACACACCAGTATCGCTTGCGATCCGGCCGCGACTCGTCATTTCTCGCATTGTCGTAATCCGCTGATTTACTAGCGACATTAATCAGGTTGACGGCCGATAGGGACTAAATCACTACCACGCTGTTTCCTGCCATCACCTTCAATCTTATCACAACAACATAAGACGCAATTTCCTGTAGCAATCCACTTTCTTACGCATTCAATATTAACACTACTGCATGTTATTGCTTGTAATTCTTTTTGCGAATTTTGTACACATATATACAAGTTTTTTTGTTTCATACATGTTTTATTTGTCTAGCGCGACGTGCTGCTGATTTATTGGTCGTTTCCTTTTATGTCCGTTTTAGAGGGTTTGACTGTAACGCGAGATTTTAAAAAAAGCGTGTTGATTTTGAATGATGTATAGTTATAATTTATTTTGTATTGTTGCTATGTTTTCGTGCGGTTTGTTGTGTGAATGCCAAGTTTGATAGGCGTGGAAGCAAACAAGCTGATGCCGATGCATCTGGTGGTCTCGTTTTAATGATGCGGTATGGCCAATATTCTATACTAACGACCCGCCCTGACTTCGTACGGGTGTTAGCTAAAATGTTAACATAAAACATCGACGTTTGTGTGTTTTATTATATGTTAGTTAGGTACATAATAATGTTTGAAAAATACATAGCAATAACCCTTGGCAATCAATTCTTTAAAATCTAAGTGATAGTGAAACCCGCGTCAAAATACATTGAGTAGAAGCATAAAGATATAAAGCGGTCACCCAGACATGCGACTTTGTTTTATACTTTATAGAAGAAATGAACCCTGAAAACGCGAAAAATACATTACTTTTCACGTACTTAGATGTTTTTTTTTTTCGCGATTTTAGAATTGGTACAAGATGTTCATATATAATCGACGTGTAATGTTCATATAGTCACTTGGTTTCGTAAGTGGAGGATCGAAGTAAACCCTGAGAAGAGCCAGGCTGTACTCTATCAGAAGTTACGCCATCAGCGACCGTCACCTGCCCCCATCACTATGTTCGGCAAGCCTATCCCTTGGGAGAAGCAAGCCAAGTACCTCGGTGTCATCCTCGACGAACACCTAACTTTCGCGGCCCATATCAAAGCAGCTCGTAACCGAGCAGCCTTTGCCATGGGCAGACTCCACTTCATGCTAGTCAAAAAGAGCAAGTTGTCACTCAAGTGCAAGTTGCGTCTTTACACGGCAGTTATCCGACCTATCATGACATACGCTTGTGTCGTATTCGCTCATGCCCATCCCCGCCACATCCACAGGATGCAGACCTTGCAGAACCGCTTTCTCCGTAAGATCACCGGAGCCCCCCCTTACGTCCGTAACGATAGTCTTCACCTAGATCTTAGAATCCCCACCATTCAGCAATTCATGAAACGTCTTGCAAAGCGTTTTTTCGACTCCTCTACTAAGCATAGGAACCCCCTGATCGCATCGGCCGCCCGATACGACCCATCGCGTATCAGCTCAGTCCGCCGTCCTCGGCACACTCTTGTCACCCCCGACGACGCTATTACCCTCTTACAGGAGAGTAGCAAAGACACCAGTACCGTACGTAGAAAATACAGATACAAACCGAAGACATACCGACCTCGCCGCCGAGGTCCGGCGCGTAATCCCCGTTCAATTCCCCCCCGACCCTTGCTAGAGCCAGCCCGCGATGCTGAGCCAGTAATTTCAAACGAGCCCCTAATTAATGACACTCAGATCCAGCCTGTCCCTTTGCTGCCCCCAGCGACGCCCTAAGCCGAGGTTCGTACCCCACAGGGGGTGCCCTTAGGCGTGGTCGCTTAGTTTTTAGTTATCATGCCCCTGGCTGGAGGCCTTAGCTTCAAGGCATCCACAGGTATAGTCCGGTTAAGCAGTAGCCAGTCTCTTCTAGACTGAACTGCGAGATGCCATTCCCAAAAAAAAAAAAAAATCATATAGTCACTAATATTACCAGTCACCCTTTTGACAGCTGTCAAAAACTAAGTTACACTACTATTACATACAAATACGTAACATAACTTCCAAACCAAAAGCTGCAGCGTCCCGCAGACGGCAGAAGATGGCTTCTCCGCTGAGGCGCCGTAAATCTACAACTTTTGCCAGTGGCGACATAAATCAGCCTGATGTATTAGTGTTGCAGAATTAAAAATATATGAATGTTGATCGCGATTTACGGCTTTTGATTAGATGTGAGGCTGTGAGGGATAAGCAAAAGTAGCGGTGATGGAGAATTATCTAAAAAAATTTCGTAAAGGTTCATCATAGGAGGCCCAGGATAACACATGGAAGGAATTGGGGGACGCCTTTGCCCAGCAGTGGGACAGTATAGGCTAAATAAAATAATAAAAAACGGTCTACTCCAATGTTTTAACATTGCTGGAAAATAAGTTCTGGGCGAACTTAGTTTGTACGGTTTTCGGTGCTAAATAATATTAACAGGGTTCAATTTCATTTGGTGGGCCACATTCAGATGTGATTATTGTCCCATCTGAATGAGGCACCTGAATGTCACTTAGTGTAGACCCCGTGGTGATCAACGAAATTGATTGTAGAAAAGTCAAAAATGTACTGAACTGACATATGCTATCGAAGCTACTACAGCTTCTGTCAAAAATATATTCAGTCATTGTAGAAATGCGAAACGCTTCGGAAGCGATTGCCACTAGCATTTAGATAATAAATATTATTACCATATAAAACATCTTCATATTTTTCTCTCCAAAAAAACGCTTGTCAATCAAAAAGATCCGAGTCTTCAAATAGGAGCAATGAAAGTTTAAGTCGTGCCAAAAAGGTGCGAGTAGGGCCCCGAAATAATTATTCATTGCGTTTTTAACAGCCGGCCCAGGCGGTGCGGAATGGTGAGAGGCCACTAGAACGGCGGGAAAAGCAGCGCGGCTGTCGTAAAAATTTGCTCTAGGAAAACTGTGGAGTGGCGATGTGTAGTTTTTTTGTTTGTTGTATCTTAAGCTAAGATTTTAGTTTTGGTTTTTGTGTATTGTGATCTTCTTACAGTTAAGATATGCTGGATGATTGGTAAGGCAAAGTACTCAGGTACTTTGTTTTATCTCCAAAAACAAACAATTGATTGTTCAAAACCATGATTTGGATTGCAATGCACGATTATTACTTACGTTGAATCATTTTCTTTTAATTTAATTAGTCTAAGATCCTCCATGTGCATTTGCCATAAAGATCGATACCAATGTATTGGTAGAGACTGATTTATTTTTTATGTTTTTTATATCTGACTAAAAGCCTTCATTATACTCTACTGGAAATAGTAATTAGAGTCAGCGAATTCCTTCATCATGGAATCGTAACCCTTTCGCTTTTTAGCCAAAAACCCTTCACCCGCTCCACGGCACCTCTACTCCTCCGCAACACAACCATCTCCTGACTTGTTAATACCACAGCCTACCATCTTAGCATATTGCAACTCTCTAAATATCGCCATTATTCCTAAGATGGCGTCCAAACACGAGGTTATCACGCGCCAAGTATTTGATGGGCAGGCCTTGCAAATTGAATGTATTATTTAGGTACAATCAGGAGGGCGGACCTGGGTGTTGCTAGGGTTGAAAAAGCTTTTTTCGAGTTCGACTGTTTGAATATTAGGTATCTCATTTAGTTTTGGTTAAGAGATGACGTGGTCAAGGATGGTGCACATTATGGATTATGCAAGAAATACAAAACTCTTTTTATTTATTAGAAATGCCTTGTGTGCCTTTTTGTGTTTTGTGGTTGTTCAAGTTTTTAAAACATCACTTATTTTCCAATTTATTGTTGTAAGTAGCATGTTTTTGGTGAAACGGAAAAAAAGTTTCACTAAGATTTTATTATAACATCGTCATCGCAATTTTTGCTTGATTATAGCACATACAATTAGTTAAATTACTTTATTAAGGCCAAAAATAGATGTGAACAAGGCAGATTGAGGTAAGTGACGTCACATCATGGCCGCGACAGTCACGGACGTTTGAACTGTCATAGAAAATTGCAGGAGTTTAATATTATTTTTGACCGACAAGCATGCCAGTAGTTGAACTTAACTTTTAATACTTTTCTTGGGTTGATAATACTGTATTTTATTAATTTAAGTGGAGAAAAAATTATATGCATATTCCCTATTGTTGAAGAGAGACTGTCACGGAAAATCGGTGAATTTGATTAAATTGTTCATTTTCTCTACTGGAGTCGTCCTAAGTGCTAAATTAAATACACACAAAAGTGTTGACACTCTGACATAAAATTGTTTTGTTTGTGTTTTTCTAAAATGTTGTTGTTGCTTTATAACATACAAGTAAGCAAGTTATTTTGTTAATCTACATAATTAATTTATAGTAACTTGCCTATTCATTGATTCTGTATTTATCTTGATTGTTATTTAAGTTCAGAAAAACTATTTCACACTAGCATCACCACACTCAACCGTGATGCGGTGTTGCATATTTATGAAAAGCACCATTTGACGAATATGAGAGTGTGTGAGGGTTAAGAGAGTTTCACTCAACAACAGGTTGGGGAGTCCTTCGCGGTGGCAGGGTTAAAGTTATTTGTAATAATTTCAACCCCACCGCGAAGAACGAAGAAACTAACGCGAAAAAATTCATGGATGGTTTTCGGTGATGTACTTAAGGGGATGTTTAGATGATTATTTCAAAGTTTTCCTGTTGTTTCACAGAAAAGTTATAAGAACTTTTTGGGATTTGTTTAAAAAATAAACGTTTATTTGTTGTATTATCAGTAAGTTCAGTGCACAAAAACTTACTTTGAGAGAAAAATGCTAAGGAATGAACAAATCAAATACATGTATTTACTTGACTCATTTTATAGGTACAAATAAAGCACAAAAACAAAACAAAAAGCAACTACTTTTTAATCCTATAACAATTACAGTTACATTGGCTGCTGCAGGTGCTAAAAACCTCAAACGGCGCAAATACAATAACTGAATTGGTAAATAAGTAAGTGTTTGAGCCGTTTGGGGTTAAAACACTATAGGGCCCAAGTGCCCTCCTAGTATATCAAGATATCGCGGTTGGTTGGTTTATGGGTATTGCCATTAAACGTGGCAATGGGAACTTTTCCTATTGACAGCGATGTGGACTAATTTTTTGTCGCCCTGTTCCCTTTCCCGTTTTCTCGTTTTGATAGTGTACATATTTTTACCCGACTCCCGACTACCAAGGAAGGGTTATGTTTTAATTATTATTTTAGATCCATTTGTAGTAAGTAAATAATGTACATAGTAACAATAAAACAATACAGTCACTTTTCATTTGAAAAAACAAAACAGTAAAGAAACCATCACTATTCACAATTTAGTTACATCAACAAATACTTCCGCCGTACTATTGGCACCCAAATGGGCTCAATCCAAGTTTCAACTCAAGCCTCGAAAAAATCCAATACGAGATTCAAGAATTAAACAGTTCTCAAACTTACAGAACAGGGAGCCAAATAAATTTATTTTATTTCCCTCCCGCGTCGGAAAAGTATTTGATTCACTTCGCCCCGCTATTAGAATGATCCTGTGTTTTTTTTTCTTTGTTCATTGCTTTTTTTCCAAGTCGGTTAAGCAAAAGGCAATAAATTGTACAAGTACACTTCAAGGAGGTATATGTTTGGAGTTATTTACTGATTTCAGGGGTCGCGTGATAATATTTTTACTTAAGTAAATGAAGATTTGTTTTGTTTGCCCGGCAGTTGAGTTGATTGATTTAGTCAAATGAAGGTAGTTGTTAACTATTTGAGGGATATTGGCTTATCAGTTACTAACTTCAAGTACTTTAAGACTTGGCACATAAGTTGGTCTTCATGAAGACGTTTCGTTATGTAGGCATACTATTGAAAATCGTAGCAAACGCTTGAAATTGTGTGTAATCTAATTCTAAGTTTTTGTACCCAACCTTATGTCACTGTAATATGAAAACATTGTAAAAGACAAATACATTTGTACACTGATGTATTTCTAAGAGAATAACCAGAGAATTCTTGCCAGTTCTTCTCCATAAGAAGAGTCAAATTCGGACCGCACGTCTATTTTCAGTGCCCTTGTAGGTACATGGGCACTGGAGATAGACGTGCGGTGAGATGTGCCGTTAAGTATCAGTTGTCCTGCTGTCATCCAAATACTTATAGAATATATAATTACGTCCCTTTAATAAGAAGTCAAGAGGACTTCTCTTTACTATCTACTTATCTTTTCATACAAACTGAAAATCAATATGGTACCACGATACGATCTTCGAAGCAGACGTATCTACTTGTTAGTCGATGTTGCATGATTATAAAGTTCGTAGTGACGTTATTAAACCTTTATGTGAAAAAAAAAGTATTTTGAATTGACATTACCTATTGCATACAAAATCTCTTAAACCACTCCAACTTTGCCGCAGATCTATTTACTAACAAACTTATCAGAGTATTTCTACATGATCAAAACATAAAAGAATAAAATTGCTAAACAAATAGCTGTGTAAGATGCGCGCGCATGTTGACACAGAATGCGCAGGCGCCGCGGTGAGTTGAAAACAGCTTTGCTACTAAGATTATAAAGTCAGAAGATCTATTTGGGATGTCACTGAGTAAAACTTTTGAAATGAATTAGAATGTAAAAAGTAAATGAACTTTGAAGGAGTCAGAATGTATGGATATCACAAGAGACCATAGACAATTGGCGGCAATCATTTTCAAAAGAGAAAGCAGATGAAAGAGCAGTACACTGACCACTCTCTCAACTTGTTTCTTTATCGTGTGGTCAAGCCTAACCTGGGTGTCACAGTTTTTATGCCACTGACTTGCCTTTACATGCTTCGGACTACCAATTCATAGGTCTCGAGTTCAAACCCTAGGCATGCACCTCTGATTTTTCGGATTCATGTGCGTATTTTATAAACATTACTTGCTTTGGTGAAGGAAAACATCATGAGAAAATCATTATGCCTAAAATATATTTCTTGACTCTCTCAACAATAACCCTAGAAAGCCATCGAATGCAGTCGCTGTGGCTGCAACGATTTTGAACAAGATTGACATAATCTTTTCAGTAACATAATTAAATCGATCGGAGCTCTTGCCAAGTTGGGTCTGTGGATGGGTGACCATCATTAGGGGATAGGGTGGCAAGATGGGGTACTTAAGCTTTAAAGGTCAATAATATAAAAATTACACAGTGAAACAATCATATTTATTTTTTAATTAACAACTAATTATTATTATTCTAATATTTGGTGTCATTAGGAACTTTTGGTAACACATTTAAGAGAAAAAAAATAATATAAAAAGGTGTTTTGCCCCGTCTTGCCCCATGGTGCTGGTAAGATGGGGTACCCCCCTGAGGTAAGATGGGGTGATAAGAATGATCACAGAGAAAGATGATTATTTGAGTTGGCAGTACTCGCAGATATGGGTGGCTTCGTCATCATCGTCATCAATTCCTGCGCAGCTATTATGAGCCCATTTTCCACATAATGAGCATGATATCCACCCTTCAATGGAAACGGAATACACTTCCTCACAATACATACATGGTGTGTCCTCCTCTTCTTCACTTTCATCTTCAGATGATGAGAGTCTTCGTCGTTTTGCTGTTTTCTTTGATTTTTATTTTCAGCTTTTGTAGTAGTTTCTTTCTTCTGTTTTTTTAATTCATCTTTTCTCTTTTTTGTTTCTATTTTCTCTAGTTTTTTCTGTTCAGCATCTTTTTTTTTCTGGACGATGACTTCTAATTCTTGTTTGTAAGGAGACGACTTGATAATTGCTGTTTTTCCACGCTTTTTAGCAACACGAGAGGATTTCTTAGTAAGCGGAAGTGGATAAAGTTGTTTTGGAGAATTCAAAACAAAGCTACTGTCGCGTTTATCGCATGTGGGCACATTAGCTGGTTGTGATGTCATTGGTTCCTGACAAACAAGGTTCTAGGTAACGTGGTTCTAGTGAGTGTGTCTGCTGGTCGGATTGGTCTTCAGTTTGATACGGTACTGATTCCTGATTAACTAGCCTGGGACTCCAGTGGGAACACCCTGGCAAAGGGTCATCAACAACGTCTCTGCCAAAAGACGTCGCAGCATTATCAGCTGTTTGTGCAGCTACTGTGTCTGAAGTTTGGACAGTAGTGTCATTGCTTATACCTTGAAATACTTCTCGGCTTGTGGAAGTTTGACCGTCATTTAACTGGATCTCGGTTGTCAAAGAAGGGGCAAAATCTGTTTCGGAAAACACGTTTGGATTATAGGGCCAAATCCCACATTTACGAAATCCATTAACTGCTGTAGACATAGTGGCTGCTTGAACAAAAGCATTTCCAAATATTTCAGCGACTTGGCGGATAGTAACGACTAGTCCAGGGTTAGAACGCAGCCAGGCTGTAACGGCTTGTTCATAATAAACACTTAATGGTCGCATGAACGCAACATCCGCTACTTGTAAACGGTGTGTCGTGTGCGGAGGAAAACACAAGATTATAACACCATGAGCTCTGGCTTCATTGATCAGGTCAATATTCTGAGTGTGGGTGCTGTGCCCATCCAGTAAAAGAAGCACGGGTCTCTCTTTAGATGCTCCACTGAAAATCACAAATCTTTTAAACCATTGGAGGAACAGCTCGGAAGTAATCCAGCCCGAATCACTACATGTGCCCGAAGCACCAGCTTGTGAATTCACCATCAGCTCTGGATTCATCCTTTTTCTTGGAAAGATAAGCATAGGTGACATGTAGTTTCCAGCTGCACTGAAGCGTATCTCGACCGTTACCGTCTGTCCTCGTTCTGCTGAAACTATGACCCCAACCTGTTTCCGTCCTCTTTTAGCGATTATCTTTGAATTTGTCTTTGGCACAACAGTAACCCCCGTTTTGTCACAGTTGTATACACGGTCAGGAGTTACTTGGTGCTCGTCGTACACGTTGCCGAGGAAATTGAAGAATTTTTCGACTGCAACTTTGTTAAAACCAGATGCTCTGGCAGCAGAAGTATTTTCAGGCTTTCTAATTGAAAGCTCTGGGTGTCGTTTTAGGAAGCCATTTGTCCACTCTCTACCAGCTTCTTTTTCTCAGCGTTGAAAGGTTTAGGCTTATTATTTTTAATTGCTAACTGGTATAATAACGCCCTTAGATCTTTAACCGTAAGTCCATAAAACCTTTCTTCCATTTCTAATAAATAGGCACAAAGCTCATTTTGTTCAGACACAGAAAAAACAGGCAGCCTAGGACCCAATGGTACTTTAATTGGTATGGGTAAGTTTACCTCAGATATTTCGCTCAATACTGGGCGAGCAGCCTTAACTTTTCTCTCTAATGTCGTCTGTGGCACATCAAATTGTTTAGCTGCTTTATAATAACCCATTTTTCCATCCAAAACCGCTTGAATTGCTTCCCGCATGGATTCTTCGGACCACGACCCTCTGTCAGTCGTGCGTTTGTAGTCACGAACCATTCTAAAAAGGCAAACTATAATAAGCTCACAAAAAACCAACCCATTTTTACGGAAAACAAACAAGAACAAAATTATTCTCATTGGGGGTAAGATGGCGTACCCGTTACCCCATCTTACCTGCAGAGTGATTAAAAAAAAAAAAAAAAAAAAACCGCCAACAATCTTTAGAAAAAACAATGCGTACCTTATTATAGGTAAGTTTAAGCGTCAATCACAGCAACACCTCACCAGCTAACGTTATTTAACAAACCTCAGTCACGTGTCAAACCAGGAGAAAATATGTTAAACAATTTGCAGTAAAACAGTTTTTTTTTAATTTTTTTTGACACTGCGTACTTGTGAACCACGAGCCACCGGGCGACTGACAAGCAACATGGTGGATGGCATGGCGTCAGAACGATTAATGGACGAGCGTGATTGGTCAATTTGAACTGTGAATTTCGCTGGGTACCCCGTCTTACCTCCTTCTCCCATACCGAGTTTCCTCCGTGGCTCGGAAAGCACGTTAAGCCGTTGGTTCTGGTGAACATTTGTAGATCTTTGACAGTCGAAAATGAAATTTTTATTTCCATGTAGTTAGTGGCCCGCAAGTCTGACCAAGGGGTACCGTACATTACCCAGTAAGTAGTAATTGGATTGTGGAGGTCAGATAGGCAGTCGCTTCATGGAAAATACTGGTAGTCAGCTGCAACCGGTAAGACTGGAAGCCGACCCCAATAAGTTTGGCAAAAGGCTAGGACAGATGATGAAATATTTCAATTCAATAGATTTTTAACTTTAATAAAAATAAAAATAATCGTAGTTCCCGTTTCAGAATATCACTTTGTCTACCATAGAAGCTTGGGTCTTCTGCATTCTCCTACTTAGTGACAGCGGTAAGTTGAAAAGAGTTTTACTTTCAAGTGGTCTCTGAAATGTTTGCGTCGGCAGATAACTTGGAGTTCGGTGTCTTTTGTTATGATTTCTGTGTGTTTTACTAATGAAATATGTGTCGGTTATTAGGTGGTTTGTCTTTGTGTGTGCCGCTTAAGCTTTCTGGCGTGTGGTCTTGTGTAGTAGGTCACTATGTCTGTTTCTGTGCATGTCAAAAGTAATGATAAGGGGATCGTGGCTGGTGAGGCAGATGTATCATGAAGTCTGCACCCAAAAGAGTAAAAACGAGACTCTATTAGGTACTTAGACTCCACTGTCCGTCTGTCTGTCACCAGGCTGTCTCTTATGAACCGTGCTAGCGAGACAGTTGACATTTTCACAGATGATGTTTAAATTTTTTGATTTTATTACATTATGGTTCAGTTTTTGAGGAAGATTCTCTCTCAACAAACACAAAAAAAAATAAGGGGGGCTCTCCTACTACGAAGGTATGGAACCCTTCATGCGGAAGCTCGACCCGCACTTGGTCGGTTTTTAGTGAACTATCGTGCGGCGGACTTTCTTTTATTATCTAGTATGGCGTAGGAATTCATGTAACTATACTTTACACAAAACGACTGCTAACCTAGACCTACTGTGTTTCTTCGTAATCCCTGCACTAATCTGTCGTAAAAGAAAACATCATTATGAGAAAATTGGCATGTCTTTCTAGCGAAGATTCGAAGACATATAGGTTACATCCAACAACTAAGTCATTGGGCGTACAAAACCCGAATTCTATAATGATGCTAATATTCTAATATCCAAAACTAGGCCTGGGTTAGTGATTATGAAGTATACTAGATAACTAGGATATGGAAGTAAAAACGTTGTTTGCACAGAGAAGATTTTTATTGCAAGCGAACAAAGAGATTTACTAGAATTAGGTATAGCGCGGACAGTGGGACTAATGTCATACAAAAATTTTGATCCCAATGACAAGCGGGCGTATGACACTAGACAGAAGTATTTGTTACTAAATAGTAACAAGTATTTGGATCACGATTTTCTTCGTCTTGTCCCATCTATCGCTCGTAAATATTTGAATGTCTTTGCAAGTGAATGACACAAGTCATTAGCAAAAAAAAAACATGTTCCAATATCTATTTGAAATATTGTCTCAACTAAAGAGTTTCCACCATAAGTCCTTCAAGAATTCTGATCTGTTTGTTTTGTCTGTCTTTAACCGTGGTTATCCAGCCAGCCTCTTTGAAATAAGTATCTGTTTACAAGTCACGCAAAAATTCACTACGATCTATTTCTCACCACACAAACGTACTTAAAGATTAATTTACGAGCACTATATGATAAGCTCACACACTGCAGTTTCTAATATGGCGACCAGATGTTCTAAGACACATAAATCAGTATAATGACGGATATATGTGACAAGTGTATGTACATCACACGTCATATAGAGTGATATGTCGCTCATATCATTTGCATGTGTTTATGGCATGTGGTTTAGCAATTATGGGTGTTAATTATTATGTGCTGGAAAAATAGAGCAAGTGAGCTTGCGTGTAGTTCCGTATGAAATTATTCCTTGACGACATTAACAATATTTTGTAAAAAATAAGGAATAAAAAAGGTCAACCAACTTTCCTATGTGGCTGTCACGTTTTAGTGCAAATTTTCCTGAACCTGCTTTTTTTCAATTCTTGACTGTACACAGTATGAAACATGTTTTATCATTCCTGAAATCACCAAAACTCCATTTCCATAACAAATTAATTGATTTACAAAATAAAACAAACAATCTAACAAAATTCAAATAAACTCATTCTACATAAAACTGAGCCAAGAAACAAAATCATCCAAAAAACGGTAACACTACACACACACCCCATCCATCAGCGTTCATCACAAATCAACAAGACGCATGCTTTCCGCCGGGACTCGAACGCGGGACTAATGGCGCCGCCCGATTTATTAACAGCACTACATACGCACGCTAATGTAGTTAAAGAAGGGGAATAAAAGGTTCTCTCAAAATTATGGCGACCAAAACAATGGGTTATGGTGTAGCAGCTATTTTTACGTCTTTTCCTAAAATATAGGATACGTTTGGTTTCCGGGCGATGCTGGTTTTTTTTTTCAGTCGGTCTATCTACATTTACAAGTATGTATTTACAAACAAAAAGTATCTATGTAGTATATCAACTATCTGGTGTCCACGACACAAGCCTCGTTGCTTAGTGTGGCACTAGATGGCGCTGTGTGTAATGTCCAGCGATTTTTATTTATTTAGGGATATGATCAGAAAGCTATTGGAATTGTATTCATGTATACTTTTTTTTTGTTTCGTAATTTAGTGTAGACAAAACTTATAGATGTTTACTAACGGCCATTTTCGTTAACATACTGACAGGTATCGGTAGCTTGCTATCTCTGTCTGTTTGACATTTAGCTTACGGAACTATAGAAAGAAAACGTCACAGAAAAGCTTTCTTTGATTTTTCTAAGAATCAAGTGACAGGTAGGTGACGCGGATAGGATGTTTCAAGCTAACTTTGTTTATAGAAGTACCGATATCTGCGTTTATAATTACTTGTATGTCACTCATTTGTCCGGAAAACCAGAAGGCGCTCTATAGCAGTGCAACCAAGGGTTCAGGTCTTTCTTAATCTTAGTGCCTAACCTGGTGTTTGAGTTTTTATGCCGCCCATGGGCCTCTGACTTCGGTTTACATGCTGTCAAGAAATATCTGTCAGGCACGCTGGTTTCCTCGCGATGTTTTCCTACACCGAAGCACATGAATCCGTAAAATTAGAGGTGCGTTTCTAGGGCTCGAACATGACGCCTACGACTTGGCAGTCTGATGGTCACACCACTATCACTGCTATTAAAGCGTTCAGGTTCACCCAAAGAAATGAACGCGCGGCGGCGGCGGCGGTTCTTTACGCGACAATTGCTTTAGTTGGACCACCCGGGTAACTTTCTAGAAATAAAGGTATGCAACGCGTGCTATACATATACAAGACCTGGCAGCTTACCCCAACTACCCAAATATGGAAGAGAGGGAACTGATAAGGATAACACATGCTCGAGCTAACCCATCTAACCTCCTATGATAACGATCACCATCAAACATCATTCAAACACACTTAAACCACATTCAAATAAATCATTATAATCAAATAATTTATTCATAACTCTAAAGGGAGGGACACACGGGCGTCGCATCGCCGACGTTTTTTCCTGTGATGTATAGCTTCCTTCATTCAGGATTATCGCTGAGCAGTTGAAACGCCAAATGTTTTGCGATGCCACAGTGTGTGTATGCTTCTTATAAGTGGAGTGTGAAATTGTTTGACAAAAAATGTCCGTAATTTGACAGATGTAAATTGGCCGTGGAGTGAGTCGGTTGGTTTAATTTGGGTTTAGTGCTTAATTTGTATTTTTATGGTGCATTTAAACTGATATTGTTACTCCTATTTACACATGTCTTACCACTAACGTAGTTCATCATCTGCCTAATAGCCTTTTCCCAACTATGTTGGGGTCGGCTTCAAGTCTAACTGGAATACCAGTATTTTAAATGGAGCGACTGCCTATCTGAACTCCACAACCCAGTTAGTACTAGGTAATTCGATACTCCTTGGTAAGACTGGTTGTCAGACTTTCGGGTCACTGAATACATGTGACGGCTGTCAAAGATCTACAAATAACAGCTGGGACCAACGGCTTAACGTGCTTTCCGAGGCACGGAGGAAACTTAGTATTAAAGGGTCACCCATCCACGGATCAACATAGGCAAGCGCGCCTTAACCTGAAGATTAACTCGAGTGGCTGTTATTATTTAGTTACTACTAACATACTTCTTAAGTACTTATTCACTAATCCTTAAGGACCTTGTTGTTCGATCTAAATAAATATTTTTTGATTCGATTTACCAGATATGTTTTTAGTTAATTGGTAACAAAATACTTAACATTACAAGATGTTGATGAATTTCTCTGTAAGATTTAATTATTTTATCACTAGACACCACTGGGTTCATTAGGTTGAAAATTGGTCGACCATCAGGTCGACCAATTTTCAACCTAATAACTCAGGGCTTAAGGGTTAAAAGTGCGACTGTCAGTCACAGTGAGCGTGGTAATACATACATTACTAGTGATGGTTAAAAGAAATTGCTGTTTACAAGTCAACAGCACATCGATCCTAAAATCGATTCTTGACTGATGATCATTTCGATTTCAGAATTTGTTTAAAAATATAAACTGTGCTTGCTGTCTCTCATCTACCAATATTTGTTTTTTAGTTTATGACATGCCATAACGTAGATCTTCGACAGTCGTTACAGGTAGTCGGGGGCCTGAAAGTCTGACTACCTTTTACCAAGGGGTATCGGTATTATCCATTGGCACAGAGGCCCAGCAGTGGGTGAATTCGGACTGTGGATGATGATGATGACGTAGATGATGATGATGACGTAGATGATGATGAACAATATGAACATTGGCATCGCGTGCCTTATTTTTTACTTATTTCTAAAGATCCTTTTACGATTCCCTTTTATGATAATTACATCATGCATTGTTTAGTCACAGCGCATGACGCCCTCAGTTTGGTTCTCGGGTGGCGGCGCAGTGTTATTGGTTATTTCTACCAGATATTATTATTATTTATCCAGAGGGCACAAACCATGATTGAAACACGTGTGCAACTGTGAACGTTGTCATGTTCAATTAATTTAGGTATTGTTATTTTTACTGGGCAATCTTACTTATTTTATATTGTGTTTTTCTATTTTAGGTGTTTCTAATGTATGTTTTCCATATTGTATGTGATTTATCATCGTATTATTTTCGTTTATTCATCTATACACATATTTTTAACATTTTTAAATATTTCTTAATACAATAATATAAAAAAAAAACATTTAAAAATATAAAATAACAGACCAGCGCAGCGCTGGGAATAGGGTACTTTTTTATTTTTTTTAGTCTGTAATGATGTTATTTTTTTTTGCAGTAACAGCCTGGAGTCATGTCTAACTTCGGGGATGGAACACTTACAGGCGTAGTATTATGTTTTCGACTGTCACATACTAAAACTCTGAAATCAATAATCCTCCAGTCTACAGCACTTGTTTCCAATCCCGCCACGTTTCGGCACCAATAATCATCGACTTACATAACCCACAGACACCCACCGTCAGACTAAATAATGCATGCGAGAGAGCGACGCGCGCGCCACCTATTGACTTAATCAGAGATCGCTAAATGTGCGCGTGATCGCCAGACGTGAGAGGTGTTCTGTACACCCGTACTGGTGGCGAGAAAAGTGCTTGGAGGAAAAGAAAAATATTGGAGAATTTTTTTAAAGGTTTGAGTTTCGGAGATTATGACAGGAGGTTTTCTCCGTAGATCTGTGAAAAAATAATCAATTAGTTTCGGTAAAGCATAATTTCAATTATTATTAGTTGGCTTGAAACCGATATGACGGGTTGGTTGCAAACTACTCTTTTTTTTAATTCTTTTAAAATGTTCACATATCCACCACTGCTTAAAAAAAATGCCATTCGTAATTACAGTTTCTGCCAGTTGCGGAGACCTCAGAAGGAATTATAAATCATGATCTGTCAAAGCACCGAATTGTTCGAGACACCATTGTTTAACTATTGTGTCTACTTCGTGGGCAGATCAAGGGATAAGCACAAGAAGACTATAACCAAGTTTCTCAATGGTATAACTGTATTCACGATAGAAATAGTGTTTTATACTCTTGCTTGCGGCTTGCGTTTGACCGAAACTCGTCTGATCTGAAGCGATGACGCGGCCTCGGGTGGAGCACGCTTGCCTAGAAGAAACTGACTCTCTCGAACTTTGAAGAGATCCAGATTATAATCATCGGGAGTTCACAGATAATAAATATGGAAGCAAAGCGCTTTGTTTGGGTCCACTACAACCATATAACTATAGCGATTTTCGAGACAATGCAGGTTTACTAGCACTTAGGGACTCGCGTAGTACTCGCCTCCCGGTAATGAGTCTCCACTGGACCCAGTATAATATCATAAGTTTTTTCCAAAGCTGCTTAATAAACGTAAATGATTACTTTCTTAGAAGGATTCTATATGTATAATAAAATATATTATTTAATCAAATATTAATATTTATTGTTTTTACTTAAACGACAGCAATTACAAAAATATTCTAAATTTCTCCATAGTTTTGTAACAAGATTTGGGCTAATCATTGAAATTTCTATAATTACTTATCTTACAAAACTATAATGTATTTACTTATACAACATAACAAAGAGAGATTAATCATCACAGAAGAATAAAAAAAAAAATATATATATATCTTTTTTGGAGTAAAATCACACTTGTCAACATGCTTCAGACACTTTGTACATAAAATTTAGTTCTAACAATTTGTACAAATATGCTTCATGTGTTCTCCACAAATTGGTACACTGCACTTTGTGCAAAAAACTTCATTTTTTATCTTTTTTCCAATTACATAGGCCGCAACGCACTTTTCTTCAACTCACAGGTGGGTTGGATACAGCAGTTGGTTCTACTTTTGGTATTAGATTTCGGATACGGTTTTTGATGTGCTGTGGAATGTTGGTATTTAGAAATTCTTTCTATGAAATGAAATAAAGAAAATAGGAAAATAAATAACAATATGCAAAAATCACTTACGTATTTAGTCGCTAGGTCGCTACCGGGTCCTGCGGACCCACAAACTTTTACGTCCGTAGCACTCACTTGCGGTGCGCTAACTGACTACCGACGTCGTCATTTGCTGTGCTACACTGTTGTTAAAAGGTACTAAGAGTGCCAACGTCGCATTCGTCGAATTTTAATAGTTATTAAGCAAAATATGAAGGACTGGGTCCGTTCGATCATTAGCGAGTCCATAAGTGCTAGTCGCCAACATTTGTGTCACCAGTTATAAGTTAGAGGCTATTTCTTTCAGCATTTTAGTTATGAAAAACAAAGATTAAAGCAATAATTAACTATTTTAAGCTCATCACAACAAAATAAAAAAAGAATAACAAAAACAAAGAGTTGTCCAATTTTCCACTAAACACTTTTCCTCACACGTGTACCGTCGGCGAGTTATCAAAAAGCTGTGCTTATGCATAGTTTGTGTGCTAAGTGCTTATACTTATCTGCGGCGGTGCAAAAGTGGTGTGCTGTGTTTATCTGCGCACCGACGATGTTGAAACGGTGCTGCCTGATAGCATGCTTCTGTTTCCCGTCAGGTTGTAGACATACCTAAGCTGGGAAGTCGGGAGTTTATATATTTTATGACGTATGGGGAAATGGTTGTTATTTTTGGGTTGATACGTCAGTCAGAAGAGGTGCTCGTGATCTTCAGGTTAAGCCGTGCTTGCCTAGGTTCGTCTGTGCATGGGTGACCCATTACATACCGAGTTTCCTCCCTGCCTCGGAAAGCACGTTAAGCCGTTGGTTCCAGCTGTCAATTGTAGATCTTTGACGGTCGTTACAGGTAGTCAGTGGCTCAAAAAGTCTGACAACCAGTCTTACCAAGGGGTAATACCCAGTACTAGCTGGGTTGTGGAGGTCGATAGGCAGTCGCTGAATGTAAAATACTGGTACTTAATACCAGTATTTTACATTCGGCATTCGGTAAGACTGAAAGCCGTCCCCAACAGAACTGGGAAAAGGCTAGGCAGATGATGATGACAGTCACTCAGAAGTTTTTACGACTTCTGGAGTTGATGTATAAGCTCGCGGGAAGCTATAAGGAAATATGGGGATAGCTTAAATTAGGTAATATTTACAAATGTTTTTTATCTTGTGGTTAACGCCTAACCTGGTGTCAGAGTGTTTATGCCACCCATGGGCCCCTTTTTTTTTTTTTTTTTTTAGGATGGGAAATCATCAAATGACTTCTCCCGCTCTGGGCGGAGCAAGAGGGAGTGTCAGACTTTTACTGACTAAAACCCATCCATGTTCCTTCCTCGCCCTTTGTGTTCCGGGGCCACGGTATCTCTTTCGAATAGTCCCGCAGCCCCGGACCCATGGGCCCCTGACTTGGCTTTACATGCCGTCAAGAAAGATCTCTCAGGCATGCTGGTTTCCTCACGATGTTTTCCAAGACAAGTCATAGGTCTCGAATTCGAACCCCAGGACACGCAAATCTGATTTTTCAGATTCATGTGCGTATTGTTTAATTATCACTTGCTTCTATAAAGGAAAACATCGTGAGGAATGGTCAATTGATTTATCAAGATAACGATAGTCCATAAAAAACATTTTATGAGCCGATATTGAATTAAATATCACATAAAGTAAAATGTCAGGCACGTGCATAATCTAAGTCAATGCTACCTTTTAAAATTAAAACATATTTTTAGAAATCAAGAATGTAAAGAAAATGAAAAACTAAATTAACAGTAGTTTAGTCAGTAAAAGTCTGACACTCCCTCCTGCTCCGCCCAGAGCGGGAGAAGTCATTTGATGATTTCCCATCCTAAAAAAAAAAAAAAAAAGGTCTATTCAATATTTCGGTATAGCTGTTATCTTTTTATAGTATTCAAATACTTATTTAATTGTGTCTATCCATCAGATGAGATTGAGAAAAAGCGTTAGCTTTCAAAAATAAATGCCAAAATCGAAACAATTTTCTGTATTTAACATTTCGCTTTCCTATTTCAATAAAAACAATCAACCCAAAATGTTCACTCTGCTACATACACACTTTAAAAATAGCTGTAACAAAAACAATATTTTTAAATTATCAAAACAAAATACTAATAACCCTTTACCGTGATTTTAATGTTAAATTTATTAAGGTACACCAATACAGCAGAGTTGAATATCGGGTACCCGCATTAAATATGGGGGTAGTTGGGGGGTGAAAGGGGTAAAAGGAGGGGTTTAGGGGGTAAACACCATACCGATATCACCGTATTGGGACATATTTGTTACGGATGGACGACAAAATATAATTATTAGTTATGGACGGTCCGGCTGCCGTATTAATAAGCTTTGGTGCTGATTTTGCTAAATATTTGGAGTATTTGATGTTTACGTTTTACGGGGTGAATGTTTGGACGATGAGTTTTGGGGGTTATGCGTTAATTAATAAAGGTTTTTTTAATTAAACATGCGACGGACAGTGTCATTTACCGTTTCGCGTTTACTGTTTATTTATTTTAAGGGGACTACAGGAGCTAAACCCGAGTTTTTTGATACAAAAAGCATTATGATTCACTGCAATGAACAAAACCAGAAAAATATATGATATTCTTCAACTATACATATAATTATAACTAGTATTACTCGATTTATAAAAAATCACGAACTAATCTCTAAAAATTTCTTTTAACGAGTAAAAACCATACTAAAATATATGCGATCATTCTGATTTTTTGGCAAATAAGTCTACAATCAACACATTAGCATGTTAGTGTTTTATTTTTTTAGTCCAGTCAATAGATTTTTTGTAAATCGCAAAAAAAACTAATCATTTCGCACTATTCGGCCCTCAGTGACTGACGTAACAACCACTTTGTAGTGCAAGCTGACTAGAACTGTATTCTAACAGTATTTCAAACGAAGTTTGAACCACCACAAATTGAGTTGCTAATTTAGCTCCTGTAGTCGCCTTAATGTATAAATGCAGTTATATAACAATGCATTGTAGTGATCATTCTATGAACGAATAAACCCGTAAAAGACTATGCTTTGTCATCCTTTCTTATCTAAAAATAAGTCTAAAGTACAAAAACTGTGAGTTATTTCTGAAAACCTTAACTACTCTCTTAACAATACATTAAAAGGAAAAACCCACTGAAGAACCCCCAAAAAATCAGCACGAACTACAAAAAACGCCGCAAACCGATCACCGATTGATTCCCATTGTTTAAACAAATGAGAGACAAAGGAGCCTCGCTAATGCCATCCGATTTGATCATTCAATTAAATCTGAATAGGAAAGAAAGAGGTTTAACTCCAAAATCCATATAAATCAAACTCACTGATAATAATTGCTTCGATGATAATCGGCCTTTTTCGCTCGCAGTCGGTTTTAGACGATTATTAATTTTCTATTTCTGAATTGAGTTATTCGATTGTGTGAAAAAATGCTTTTGAGCGCTTTTGAATGGGCGAGAATGAAAGAAAGATTTGTGTGGAAGAAAATGTATATCATCTTTACAAAAGGGTTGTGACAATGTGTGTAACATGTTCTTTATGGCGTCACCTTGTGTTTTTGATTTACACTTTCATATTTATGAGTTCGTAGATAAAGATTTTTATCTCCATCAAAGTGGAGTTAGACACATATGGCTCTAATCTTTTACCCGTTCCTCAACGTGTAATATGTAAAGCGTGAGATTAGCAATGTATACTGGGACCAGTTGGAACCGTGTCAAATAATTCAGTTGAGTTTTCTCACTATGCGAATATTATTATTATCTTTTACACTAGACTCATTGCGTTATCTATTTCATTCAGCTATCGGTTAATTTCATTTCGAATATTCTACGTCTTCAAGTTTATAATGATTTGTTAAGTCGAAAAATACAACATCTCGTGAATGAAACCCCGGGCACAAGTAGTTCACAATGAAACAAAATATGACATGTGATAAAAACTACTCAGACAATTCACCGCAAGTAAAGTGACCAGCAGGGCTATTACGTATCTTTCTGATATCCAGTGACTATCAGCTTCGGTTGTACACCGAACTTTGATGACAACCGAGAATGTCATAATATTGGTATTACGTATCACACTGAGTGGATATCACTTTACGGTGACTAACAGGGTCATACATAATACGAAACTAACCTTTTGACAGTTAATTGATGGGCACTGAGCCCAGTTACTATCATTTCGAGCTGCCAATAGCCCTACAGGGGTCCTAAAATGGCCTCTTTAACGTGATTCATATTAATATCCTTTCATGATTCTAATATAGCGGCCATATCCGGCCACCAGGACACAACTTACCAAAACAACGATCATAAATACTTCAACATTCATACACAACACAACAATATTAGAAGACGCTACATCCAAAAATCACACAATCAAAAATCTGTCAGCTCATAACCTGCGTTTGATATTCAATCTCAAAAGTCAAAAACTCCAAACGGAACCCGATCTCTAATGAATTAAGGGCAGCGTAGTTTACGTCCCCCAGTGGAAGGGGGTGAGGGGGGCGCCCGTTCGGCAATTTTATCATGTTATAAATTTGAATTTGTATAATACTCTGGCATTAACGCATGATTTATACAACTTGACTCCGCTAAGATTTCAAAGATGAAAAACAATAAATTATATAACCGTAACTATTGCGTTTAATGGCGACGGAGGGTGAGTTTAGTGTGGATGTGGCGTATTGTGCTTTATTGTTTTGGTTGGAAAAGCAATATCTTTAACGTTTTCTCACTCATTCGTTCCGATAGTTTTGAGTTATTCCATAAAATGTACTTAGTGGATGTCTTTTTCTTTTCTAATCAATGGTAACATTGTTTCATCAAAAAAGGTTTTGGGCCCAGTAGATGGCCACGCCATTTGTAGCATCAGTGGATGTGATTCTAAAGAGTTTTTTACAAGTCTTTCAACTCTATTTGTCCGTTTTTCTGACCAGTTATACCAGATTCCACCAAAGCTAATTGTATGTATTATACACTCGAGACAATTTGATCTAAGTAAGAATAACTTAATTTCCAACTTGGCATTAGTGGCTTAAAATTTAATAAGTAAAACACCAATATATTTTTTTAATCCTTCTTTCAACATTTTCACCCCATCGTCTTATCCACGTTAACCTCACCCCCAAGAGTTGACGACTTTTTACTTGACCGAATTTATGCGACACATTTAGGAGGAGCTCGTCGTATACAAGTCAGTTAAATATTTAGCTTTCATCCAAATTTATACGGTTTATAGTGGAAAAAGCAAGCTTTGGTTCCGCGCCGTAAATCCTAGTGATTGATAATTTCTATTGTAGACTAAAAAGGTCTGGTTTTCGGTAGCTACAACCTAGTATTGCATGTTACGGATGGTGAATGGTATTGTTGTTTCGTTCTGTTTTAACTGGGGATAGTTGCCAGTTAGGGGTAGTGTAAAAACTAGTTTTAATTAATTTTCTTCGGTGATTCGTTTGTATTTGTTATGCGTTGTAATTTTTATTGGACTTGTCTTTTGTGTGTCAGTGGCAATGGATGCCAGCTTACTAACACTAAGTTTGCTATCTGTCTGTATCTTTACATAGTATAAAACAAAGTCAGTCGCGCTGTTTGAACGCTTAAATCTTTTAAACTGCGCAACGGATTTTAATGCAGTTTTCAGCAATAGATGTAATGATTCAAGAGGAAGGTTTATATCTACATTGCACCCGGGCGAAGCCGAAGCGGGTCGCTAGTATTATACAATTTATAGATTAGAAAGAGAAAACAGAAGGCACCCATATGATCATTACAATAATATAATCTAATGTTTGTATTTTGAAAATTCAAGATGTTTTTGAAATGGGTATTCTTAGATAAGTCTACAATTTAAATACATCTGTCATCATAAGTCATTACAGTCATCGTATTGATGTCCATGACTTTATTGATTGACGACATGACAGAGTCAGTAGTACGGAGCAAAAGTATATAAAATACCCTTTTAATTTCCTGTGTTTGTCACCCTTCATTCATTTAAAAGAATTAATTATAATATATAAACCCCAAAATACGACAACAATATTTGGTAAATAAATTACTCCGATACAGTACAATATCCATATATGGATACAAAGTGATCCACATGATGAGATCAATATACGGTCAGAATGAGTATATGTACATACTCTTGATATATTTATTGATAAATATATTTCAAGATGGCCGACTTTTATTGTCGTATAAAGACGACTATTTAGTGGCGTTTATAAGGTTTTATGTTGTGCTCGGTTAGTGTGGAAAAGGAGTTTGTTTTTATGAAGTAGTCGAAGTTATCAGGGTTGTAACATATATTTTTTTGCTTTTTCTGTCACAACCAGATAAGAAACACACTTTATCTGGCAGGAGTACATTCTCTGGTTTAGTTTTTTTGTTTTTTATTAGTCGATTACAAATCACTTCCTGTTATGAAATCCAGAAGTGATTTGTGATGGTGTTGTCGTAACGTTTCGTTTTCCGATCTCCAGAAGATCGCGGCAAAGATAAGGACGTGCCTCACACTGAGCCAGGGCATCATAGTACAAAAGGGAGGAAGCCTCTACTTACCAGCAATGGTTAGAACAAGGCTATTTTAATAATAATTTTTGAAGTTAATAGTTGCAGGTGGAGCGAAATAAAAGGATTCGATATAATGCGTGTTTTATTTATTAGTTCGATGCAGAAAAAATGTCGTCGCCTTGACCGGCGTTATTGCGAGAGTGTTGCTACTACAATAAAACTATATTAATTAAAATTATAAATGTTGCCAGTTACAAATATTTAACACACCCCCTCAACATTCTAATTTTAAATTTCTAAATAAACACACCCCCTTACTAACATAAATATACTAACTCAACTTATGACAATATCCTATCCCTAAATTTAGCAAAGAGTACCTTTCCCAATGGCTTGGTGAACAAATCAGCTACATTTTCATTACTATTAACAAATTTTATCATAACCGAATTTGTTGACATATTTTCCACAATGTACTGATACTTTATATCTATGTGCTTTAACCTTTTATTACTATCATTGTTCTTCGCTATCTTAATCACACTTTGATTGTCTTCAAGTATTTCAAAAATTATGTTGTCATATCCAAAATCTTTGAGTAATTTTTTTAAGAATAAACCTTCCATAATGCTCATACTAAGAGCTACATATTCAGCTTCACAAGATGACAGTGATACACAAGATTGTTTCTTGTTACACCAAGAAACTGGAGAATTAAAAATATAAAATATTTGACCCGATGTTGACTTCCGGTCTGCAACATCACCGGCCCAATCTGCATCACTGTAACCTTGCAATTTACATACACTTTTACTATCCTTATCATATTTGTATGTTAAAGACAAATCAATAGTTCCCTGTATGTATCTTAGTATCCTCTTTAAACATTTAAACAAAGCTACACTAGCACAATGCACATATCTGCTAAGAAATCCTACTGCAACACATAAATCTGGTCTAGTACAAGTAGCATACAAAAGACTGCCTACTAAACTTCTACAGGCTTTTTCTATTTCCACACTTTCACTTTTATCTCTTTGTAACAATTCAAAATTAAAGTTCTGTTCTATTGGAGTGCATACAGTTTTACAATTTGACATATGATATAAATCCAACAACTTTAACAAATATCTTTTCTGATTAATTACAGTTACACAATTTCCAAGATCCTGTTTAATATTTATACCCAAATAATTACTGGCTAGACCCAAATCTTTCATTTTAAAGTTATTACTTATTGAATTCTTAAATTTACCTACTTGGTTTTGATCACTACCAAATATCAACAGGTCGTCTACAAATAATAACACATAAATGTAGTCATTTTCAATATGTTTGAAGTATAAACATGGGTCATTCTTTGATCTTAGAAAATTCTCATTCGACATAAAACTATTAAACTTTTCATTCCAATATTTGGGAGACTTTTTTAGACCATATATTGACTTATTTAATTTACATATCTGATTACCTGGTAATCTCATAAAAACTATCTCATTAATGTCTCCGTAAAGAAATGCTCCAGTTACATCCATTTGGTACACTGGTTGTCTTTTCTGGGCTGCTACAGCCATCATGGCTTTGAAGGTAGTTAACTTGGCAACAGGTGAGTATATCTGGTCATCACAGTTCTTCTGCTCAAATCCTCGGGCGACTAAGCGAGCTTTATACAGAGCTTTTCCATCAGCCTCCTTGATTTTAAATACCCACTTGCTACTTACTATGTTTTGTCCATGAGGGACTTCTGTCACCTCCTCCCATGTATTATTTTCCTCCAGTGTCTTCAACTCCTTATTTATGGCTTCCTCCCATTTACTTTTATCAGGTCTTTTCATAGCTTCTTGGTAGGTAATAGGTTCATCACAACAGTAACTCAGGAACATGTTTTCCTCTCCTACATAGTCTTTAAACCAGCTTGGCTTCTTCCTCTCCCTTCTAGGTCTTTCTGTTACCTCTTCTGTCTGTCCTAAAGTTTCTGGAGTTTCCTGTTCTTCTTCTATTTCTTCATCTAATATTGACTGCTCATGAAAGGAATGAATCGAGTCCTGTTCATTTTCACTTTCTACAGGGTTCTCAGTATCTTCATACTGGCTTTCTTCGCCTTCTGAAACTTGTTCTACCTCTTCTTGAGTGTCAAAATTTATGTGATATTCCTTTTCTTGTTTTCTTTCTCTTTCTTTGTTTTCTATAGACTGTTTTATGAATACTATGTCTCTTTTGATGTCTACTATGTCTCTTTCCGGAAAGTATATTCTGTATCCTTTTGTATTTTCTCCGTATCCAATGAAATAGCCTAGTTCTGCTTTGCTATCAAACTTTAACCGTTTTTGATCAGGAACATGTACGGATACTTGACTGCCGAAGACTTGAAGGTTGTTTACATCAAAATCTTTATTCCACCAAAGTTCATATGGAGTTTTATCCTTCACTCGACTTGGACCAGTTCTGTTGATGATATATACTGCAGTATTGATCGCTTCTGCCCATAAATTCTTATTTAGGCCACTCTCTAGAAGCATAGTTCGTGCTGACTCAGCCACTGTCCTCATCTCACGCTCTACACAACCATTTTGTTGTGGAGTATATGCTACACTTCTTTGGTGTTGTATTCCATATGACTTCAGCAATTTTTCCATATCTTTACTGATAAATTCCTTCGCATTATCACTTCTTATGTATTTCACTATGTGACCGGGGTTGACTTTGACTTCTTTCAAATACTGTATTAAGTATTCTATAGACTGACTTTTGTTCTTCAGAAAATACACTTTTCTATATTTAGAGTAATCATCCTTGATGAGTAGAAAGAATCTTGCCCCTCCTAGTGAAACTTCTTCTATTGGACCTCCAATGTCAATATGGATAACCTCTCCTGGTTGTGTTGCCCTATGGGTACTTGATGGGAAGGGAAACTTATGTTGTTTTCCTTTCAAACATGGCAAACAGGTTTCTTGTTCACTATTTTCGAACTTAATATTTTGCTTCATCAAGATGCTTTTCACTTGATTTATGTCTTGGTGACCTAGTTTAGCATGCCATTCCTTCAGATCTGACATGACTTTTCCAACCATGGCATTAGCACCTGACTGTCTGAATAACATTGTGTACATTTTACCATGTCTCTTGGCTATAGCATACACACTGTTGTTTTTGATAAACTGGCACTCAGTAGCCGTTGACTCCAGCTTGTAGCCTTTATCCAGAGCAGCACTCATGGAAAATAAGTTTGTCTTGAGGCCTGGCACATACAACACACTACTTATGAATGTTTTTATCCATTGTTCACCATCATACGCCTCAAGATCAATGTCACCATAACCTAATGCTTTAATTATTGTTCCATCCCCAATAACAACATCTTTTGGTACTAACAACTTTTTATAGTTTGTGAAACTGTCCACTGTAAAACACATATGCTCCGAAGCACCACTATCTAAGAACCACTCATTGTTTATACTTTTTGAAGTAAGTCGACACACTGACATGACAAATGCATTTTGTTTGTCATTCGTTTTTTCTTGTTTATTGTTCTTGTTAAACCAACACTTTTCTTTTGTATGTCCCCGTTTATTACACTGTTTACAAAATGAAAAGTTATCATTTTTACAACCTTTTTCACTGTTGTCCTTCTTTGCTTTACAGTCTTTTTTATAATGCCCCACTCTACCGCAGTTAAAGCACTTTCTTGTTTTAACATCAGTTTTGAACGCTGTGGTACTACTGGTTTCACTGTCTTGGTACATTTTGTTTCTTTGTTCTTCTATAATGAGCCTGGCTGTCAGCTCCGACAACGTTCGCTTTTCTATTTGCACAGAGTCCCATGCAGATACAAAGTGTCTAAACTTCTCCCCCAGCGAACTTATGATTTTTGTAATAATCATGTTTTCAGCAATTTCACCTTTTGCTTGCCTTATTTGTGCCACGATTGCTTCTATCTTTGCTATGAATGTTGATACATCCTCCGAACCATTGTATTTTTCTTCGAAGAAACGCTGCTGCAATATGTGGAGTGACACATCAGATTTTTGTTCATAGATTGTATTTAATTTGTCCCATATTTCTTTGGCTGTTTCACAATTCTGCACATGCAGCATAGCTGTGTTACCCAATCTGCTTACGATGACTCCTTGAGCCTTCGCATCTAGCTTCTTCCATGTGGCTAACTTAGCGTCGTCTTTTTCTAGGCATTTTGATGAGCCATCCACCAAGTCATAGACATTAACCGCCTTTAGTATGACTTTTACTTGGAATTTCCATGTATGCCAGTTACCGGCATTATCTAACAACAAGCGATTGTTAGACGCCCCAAAAATATCGCCCTCGCCGTCCATTTTTTTTTTTACACCGACGCCACTGCTTGACCGCAGAATCACACCGCCGTTTTACCACTGCTGCCACGCAATAATTTCTTTATTTCGCTCCGGGTGACTGGGCCCATAACCTTTTGAAGTTAATAGTTGCAGGTGGAGCGAAATAAAAGGATTCGATATAATGCGTGTTTTATTTATTAGTTCGATGCAGAAAAAATGTCGTCGCCTTGACCGGCGTTATTGCGAGAGTGTTGCTACTACAATAAAACTATATTAATTAAAATTATAAATGTTGCCAGTTACAAATATTTAACAATAATGATGAACATTTCCTTGCGATGTATTAGTAACTGGCTGTTGCCCGCAACTCCGTTCGCGTGAAAATATTGAGAAAAAACCGGCCAAGTGCGTTTCGGGCCACGCGCAGTGTATGGTTCCGTAGCAGCCCGTTATATTTTAGATTTTGTTTTTCAATGCAAGTCTTCACACGTTATACAAAAGCAACTATGTACTTCACTTTAGTCATTATAGGATTTATTCTAAGGATTTTGTGTTCGTACAAAATTATCCAACACCCAAGTTCAACGACTATTACTGTTAAACTAATAAAGTTATATTAACTGCTATAAAAATTTACACTTTAAAGTTTAATATTTCGTAAAATGGCGCATTAAATCGAAAAGTAGTCTTAGCAACCCCTAAGTCATTTTAAAAGACCTATTCAACGATACATGATAGGGTAGATTTGACAATAAAAAAAAACATCCCCACATTCACATGTAGGAAAGCTACCCTAAAAAATAATATTTTCCAAATTTAATTTTACCACTTTGTTGGCGTTATTGATATACACACCTTTACAAAATTACAGCTTTCTAATACTAACGGTATCTTAGCAAAACCTCGGACAGACAGACAGATAGACGGACATGACGAAACTATAGGGGTTCCTTGTCAGGACTAAGGAACCCTAAAAAAGTAGCCTATGTTCTATTCCAAACTATAATCTATCTCTATGCTAAATTTCATAAAGATATATCCCTTCAGCCGTTTTGGCGTGATTGAGTAACATGCATCCAACCATCCAAACTTTCACATTTACACTAATATAATTGTGATAGTTTATATAATTATTATACGGGGTGGATACGAGGTGTTTGACACGCGGCCTCCTCTCTATGAGAAGAAATGGGCTATAATCCACCACACGGGCCCAGTGCAGGTGGGTAGATGTTTGTTGACTTTCGGTTCTAGGACATGCCGGATTCCTCACGATGTTTTCCTTCACCGTTTTAGAGAGCAGTGGTGATGAAATAAATTACACAAAGTAATGTGCCTGCCTGGGTTCGAACCCACGACTTACCAGTCGTAAGTCGGGGGGCCGCCACTGGGCCACTGCTGCTCATGCTCATGTGGTCAGAATAATGTACTGAATTCATGGTAGTTGTAAGGGTTACCATGAATTCCTGTAAAGTAAGAAACCCTGTATAGTAAGATAGAGATATTTTATTAAAAGCATTATGCACTACTATTAAATCAAAGTTTAGGACTTAGAATATGATAGCAGTAATACTTGGCACTAGATCCATTGACGTAACACTGGTAGTTTATATCTCCAGTGACTGATAGCGCCACATAGACTGCTTCTATGACTATTTATTTGATTTATTATTTCTAGCGCGTCTTCTAAGTAGCATGGAAGTGTTTAAATCTGTAATTTTGTGTGCAAATCAAATCAAATCAAATCAATTCATTTGCTACAAAGTATTGGTACAATTACTGCACCACTTACTAAACCCCTTTTAATTTATATTTCGTTTAGTCCATCCAAAGGTTGTCTGCAAGATATTGCTATCGGCGATAAGACCGCCGTTGTACCCATAGAAGTAGCAATATTGTAAAATAGCCGTACATCAATTTTGGTGTACAAATACGAAACTTTGTGAGGATGGATGGATGTTTGTTACGCTTTCAAGCGAAAACTACTGAACGGCTTGGGTGAAATTTGGCACATAGATGGTTTACTACCTGGATTAACATGTAATTTACTTTTTATACCTGTAGTATGATCCCCTGGGACAATTATCGAACTTCACGCAGGTGCAGCCGCGGGTAAAAGCTAGTCAGCAGTCAGTTAACTCTTTCTATTTAATTGCCAAATTGTTGACTACAGGTAAGAATTATACTTTTTTATTTAATGGTTTGTACTCGTTTTTTATTTTTTAACCAACGAAAGAAGAGGGGTGTGATAGGTTTAACGTGTGTATCTCTGTGTGTTTGTGTCTCTGGTATTGTAACTCCTAATTGGATGTAACGATTTTTTTAAGTCCCCGTAAAATCTGTCATTTGTTCTAAATTATACTGGCTATAGATATTTTTCAAGTAATTCATTCTAAACCAATATATTTCGTTTCCGAGTGACAGCGATGCGGAGGAGCACTTTGATGCCTATTGACGTCGTTGTATATATGTAGGTAGGTTTTATTTTTGTAATTTTATAGAGTTCTAGTTGTAGTATGTATATAATGTAAATATGGTTTATAAATAAATACCAATATATTAGTGAAATATAAGGATTCAAACACTAGTTTTTGTAGACTGAATGATTAAGACATCTGCTAGGTACTTAGTTAATTTAAGCAATCGCTTATTGACATCAAGTGCCTGCAACATGCATATCGTGTGCCAAAGTATTCGCGACGATGACTGACATTCAATTAACTCTCTCTAATAACTATGAAATATGAACAGTGTAACACATTATTATTATTTATAATGCTACCTGTGATCAACATGCATATTCCAGGTGTTTCCTTAACACTTGTTATTTATTTCTAATTACCTATTTCACTCATTTATCGTACTTTGTTTAATATTGTTTTTTTTTTTTTTTTTTTTTTTTTCTATTATTGTTACTCGCCTATTTATTTTGTATCTTTATGATGTAAGGGAAGACCCGACCCTCAACTACAGGCATTTCCTATGTCTGAATGGAGACTCTTGACATGCTATGTAACCCAAATTGATACGTAATAAACATATTTTATTTTTATTTTTTTCTTTTATTTCTAGGTATTAAAAATAATCTACGATAGGACATCCGCCATCATCTGCCTAGCCTTTTCACAACTATGTTGGAGTCGGCTTCCAGTCTGACCTAAAGCAGCAGAGCTCCAGTATTTTACATGGAGCAACTGCTTATCTGTGTTATGATAAGTCCGTAAAAGTAAAAACAAATTGTTACTTCTATAAAACAAGTTGATTTGTCCTGTCGTTCTAGTCTCAAAAATACACTCTGCACATTATAATCTTGAGCTAGCGAGAAACGATAGATTGTAGTTTTAAAAATACCTATTTATCATTCAACTGATTTTTTCGCTAGTAGTGAAAACTATAAAGGGTGTAAATAGACCCTTAACGAAGCCGAAAGGCACTCGTTCTCTACGTCATTGCCATTTTTTTTTTGTTCCTGACCTTACCTGGGAACCTTCCAGTTACGGAGATATTGGGGGTCAAAGTTCCAACGTTTTCACAAGATTTTTTTTAAATACTAGCTTTTAAAGTCATTACTTTACTTTAAATACCTCCATAGCCCCAGAATTTTCACCCCAAAAAAAAGAGTTGTTTCCCAGCAATAATTATTATATTAGTTACTTAGTTTGATGTACAGAATGTTTGATTGACGGCTTCGTGAAGGATCTGTTTACACCCTGTATAAGAATAAAGATAAAGGTTCCCTCTCCACACTAAGAGAGCAATGTCCTTCGTCTCGAACTCTCGGCTCACTCACAGCAGCCTATCACATGTTTTTCATTTTAAATTTACACGCAATAGAAGTTTTTATGCGTTTCATTTTACCACATAAAGTGTTTAGTAATAACTTTGAAAGTTATCGCGAATTTATAGTTTTTATTTAATTAGTTTAAGTGAGTTTTATGCTTGTTATCAGAGAGAAGTGATAAGATTAATGATGATAGTAGATTACACTAAAAGAGAATGATTTTAAGCATAAGCATGACATCAGCCTATCATTTTCCCACTGCTGGGAAAATCACCCTAGCTTGCTCTTTCTAGAGTAGGCTGTAATCTACGTAGAACTCAGTGCGGACAGACAAATGTCACCATCTGCCTAGCCTTTTCTCAACTATGTTGAGTTCGGCTTCCAGTCCAACCGGATGCAGTTGAATACCAGTATTTTACATGGAGCGACTGCCTATCTAACCTCAAGAACCCAGTTAGTACTAGGTAACAGGATACCCCTTGGTGAGACTGGTTGTCAGACTTTTTGGGCCACTGACTAGGTAGTCAGTGACGTGAGTCTCTGACGGTCGTTACAGGTGTAACGACCGTCAGAGATCTACAAATGACAGTCGGGACGAACTGCTTAACGTGCTTTCCAAGGTACGGAGGAAATTCGGTATGTAATGGGTGGTCACCCATCCACAGACCAACCTAGGCAAGCACTGCTTAAAGATCGACCCCACCGGCAGTTATTATCTAGCCACGAGCTCCTACAGGCAAATGTCATATGACTCATTATGTCTTCGAAAGATTGGTTCTAGGACATGCTGGTTGCTTCACGATTTATGTCCCTTCACCGTTTTCAGAGTAGGGGTGATGAACAAAATTATACTAAGTTACGTGTTTGCCAGGATAAGAATCTATGACCACTCGTAAGTGCCCAGTTCCAGATCCCTAACCGTTCACTACTCTATTGTTTAAGTGAATGTAATGCGTTAACCGGCCTGCGTGTATGACCAGAGCTTTCTTCTATCTCGACATCCTCATAAAATAATAGTTTCAAAATAGAAACAAGTCAACCTTATGTTTCCCAGGAAAACACGTGTTTCAGACAGCAGTGGTCAAGCAAAGACAGATAATCTCTACACTATACAGGGTGTAAGCGGACCCTTTACGAAGCCGTCAACCAAGCAATATCTACATCAAACTAAGTAACTCTACGCAAAAATTATTGCTGGGAAACGACTTTTTTTTTTGGGGAGGGAAAACTCACGTTTTATGTTAGGACTCAATGTAACGCACTCAAAACATTGTGCTGATGGATGGATTGAATAGTACGGGGGTGGTGGAGGTGTTTAAAGTAACAATCTTACATTGAAAATATGTATTTTAAAAAAAGACTTGTGAAGAAGTTGGAACTTTGACCCCCAATATCTTCGTAACTAGCAGGCACAGTCTAAAACCAAAAAAAATGACAATGACAGGAAGAACAAGTCCCTTTCGGCTTCGTTAAGGGTCTTGTTACACCCTCTATATCGACAACAGCGCCTCAGTTCCTTTAACTAACCAGTTCAGTTTACGAGTAACGATAGGTAAACACACGTTAATAAATTAAAGAAACCCACGTACGCTGGTCGACGGGCGACGGATCGTAGGCGACTTACCAGTGAGATGTCACATAACTTCACTGTTTTTATTTACTCGCTGATCTGAACTAAAGGTGTTATAGTTGGTAAATTGAGTTGGAGTGTGAGGGAGAAACGTGATCTATATTTTTATTAGGTGCCTTGTTTTTCTGTCGCAGGGTCCTTTTAATTAATAGGGAAGGGGTCCGCAAGGACCGAAGCCTGCCGGGGCTGCGGGACTATTCGAAAGAGATACCGTGGCCCCGGAACACAAAGGGCGAGGAAGGAACATGGATGGGTTTTAGTCAGTAAAAGTCTGACACTCCCTCCTGCTCCGCCCAGAGCGGGAGAAGTCATTTGATGATTTCCCATCCGAAAAAAAAAAAAAAGGGTCCTTTTAATTGATATTTTGGTTGGAAACTGAATCGTCGTCAATCTGTATTAACTTACGAGGAAACATAGATCGTTGCAGTTCTTAGGACAACTAACAGAATATGGTAAGTATCAAACTATAGTAATATTCTGTTTTGAAACTATTTAGCATTGTGATCAGGCCTACATTGGGTTTAGTTGCAGCTGTAGATAGGAAAACTAATAAAAGTCAATAAAATCTAAACAATAATAAAAAAGAGCCAGTTAGATTTTTTAAACATATCACGATATCAAATGGATTAGGGTCCAGATATATAGGTGTTTTCATATCATATCCATCGTCACACTAGTCTTTTATAATTGAGGAAAACCTTAAAATTTGCTATATTGCCCGTATTATTAATGAGTTATGCCCGACTCGTCACTGTTCCTATTCATCATCAAAAAACAACTGTTTCAACAATTTTTTTTTGTAGTACCGATTCGTCATCGATGCTAAAGTATCATCCAATTCATTGTAAGCTCCTATTTACTTATGATGGCCTGGTACTTTATGGGCACGAGACGTATTCTGTTTGTGTTTTTTTTTTTTAAGTTTAAGGTTGTTGTAAATAAATTGATTTAAAAGTCGTACTATATTTTTCGTACCAACTGTACTTTTTGACACGCAAATTTACACTGGTGACGAATCGGGAATTCAATTCAAAGTCAAAAATTCATTTGTTTTCTTATGGTGACGAGTCGGGACTCTTAGTTTGGAAAAGTTTTTGGTGACCAATCAGAACAGTGACGAGTCGGGCATAACTCTTATTATTTACCTGTACTTTTACCTATAAAAAGACTTCAAAATCACCTGTGACACCAGCTCTCGCCCAAGCCTGAAAATAAAAAGCCCACCTTCAATAATCATATTCCTACCTCTGAAATTATTTCAGTAACAAACACGGCTATTAGAATTAGTTCCGTAGGGACGTGGACAGAGACAAACGCACCCGTCGGATTGATGGGCGAGTCCGTCTGTGTCTGATGTATGGATGTCATCTATCGTCTGATGATAAAATTAGACAGACGTTGCGGTACAATATGTATTTAGTACTGAGGAATTTCGGCTTATTAATTCTTAGATGTGAGTTCGGAAACATTATTCAACATTGTCTTGTATGTATAGTAATAGTAAGTGCCAGGTTTTGGGGTCGTTTCCCAGGTCATGCAGTGCTATTATCCCGTAGAATATGGAACTGTGCCTCCAAATATATTTCATACACTAGAAGAGGAATTAATAAAATTTTAAATCACTATAACAATAAACGTGGAGTAAACTGACAATCAGTGTAAACTTCTTTGCCAAACATTTAAGTTTGGCGTAACTTTCTTATTAGTTTTGGGTGTTTGAGATGATTTTTTAACTATTTAAAAAGAACCTGCTTATAACTTGTATTAATTCTGCCTACTTTTTAATATGAGTAAATCGTATTCTGAGACGTAATAAACTTCAAACAATAAAAAAAAAATCGTCAAATCATCACATTGTCAAATGTTCAGCTAACAAGAGGACACCGATGTCCCAACTAAAATAATTGTACAACAATGATATATTTACCCAATTATTTACATGAAACGAGACAGAAGCTCCGGAATGAAAGTCTTTGAAGTGAGCAGACGGACGTGGACGAACATGATTTACAGATGACAAGCCACTAATAATAACTATAGAAAATTTGACTTGAATGAACATCACATCATTTGGATACTTCTGTTTAGTATGTTAATAGTATTTTATATGTAAGTGTATCTAAATATACAACATGTAACGTAATTAACGCACACCCTCAGACACCCCAATTAGTTTTTTATGTTATAATCATAATACATGCACTGAATTTTTAATTAAACATGTCTAGGCAATGATTATTTAATAAATTAGTTTTCCTAATTCCGGAAGAATGTTGTAGTCACAGTACAAATCAACGAACGCACACAGTCGCGTACGTAGGTCTCATACCTACGTGTGCGACTGTGTGAGTCTTGCTAGCCTTGTAGGTATTCGCTCGCGATCGAGACAGCTGTTAACGTCGCTTCAATAGAAAACTTCAATACATTTTAATGCCTGTTTTCTTAATTGATGTTTTAATTTAGAAAACACTTCGTCATTTTTTATCAAAAGCGTTCACTATCCTATTTTTTAAAATAAACTAACGATTTAATACGTCCCCACAAAAAAAAGTCGTCAAATCAGCTGATTGGGGATTCTCATCGAATTAATCCCATATTTCGTTTTGAAAACGAGTACGTGTACGCCAATCGGCTCCCCTGTCGATGGCTGTGTTCGGACGGAACGTTCCATGGCCACGAAGTAGCAGCTAACATAGTCCTACCCTGCGGTCTACTCTTGTACCATACCTTTGGTTGACTTAAATGTTCTGCCAGCTAGAACCACATTATCACCACACTGCACCATGCCACAGTCATCACCATTAGTTACCATTTCACTGAACATTTTGTGTCAATTAGTGCAAAGAAAGCGCGCGCGAAAAACTATTTGCATAAGTACACTGTACGGAAGTTAGCGCGTGACTAAATATTGTTTACATTTATTTAAGTTAGCTTTGATTGTAGGCGCCGCCGGCGCCGCCCGGTGGCTATCTCGCTCTATCCCAGGTTTTTAATTTGCACGAGAAAGGGAACGAAGACAAGTATGACATATTTCGCATTTTGTTGGTATGGGTAACTATTGTTTCCTTTGTATCCAGTGTCTGTAAGTGTGCGCGTGCGGTTAAATCGCCAAGTTTACTTCAACTGTTTTTGTAAAGACTTAACTTTCTTGAAATAAGGTTCATTTTTCTTTATTTTGTATTGAATAGTGGAATTTGTATTAATACAAATAAAACTGCACTTTTAAAAGTCTTATTGCCTTGAGTTACGGTCCATTTCAGTTTGCTTGGACTATACAGGGGTAGTGTGACTATAAATTAAGTAGCTTTAATTATTTTTGGGATAAAAAAATTACCTATATTAAAAATCATAGAAATCGATTCAGTAAACGATTCTGAACAAAGTAATTTCAGGATGTGCGTTAATTATGTTACATGTTGTATATACATATATTTATATTACGTACAATAACGTATTAGTTTACTGTATAAAATATTTTACCGGATATAAGTTTTTAACTTTATTGTTTGTGCGCACAAAGTCCTCTTCTGCAAATCTCGCGACAGAAGTAAGGTTTGCTGTAAGAAAACCCAATTCTGGGTCAAGCTGGCCTTTGTTCATAGGCTATATAATTGTAATTTTGTTTGTATAATATCTTTTAATTTTGTGTGTATAATATCTTTTAATTTTGTGTGTATAACATCTTTTAATTTTGTGTGTATAACATCTTTTAATTTTGGATGCGAGTCGCACGGGACCGGTCAATGTGGCGACACTTGAGGGAGGTCTATGTCCAGCAGTGGACGTATTTCGGCTGAAATAATGATGATGATCTTGATGTAACAGTTATAATTAGCGACTCTAGAACACAGGCCTACTCTCTATAAGAGGGATTGGGCTAAAACCTATCACGCCGGCCCAGTGCGAGTTAGTAGGTACATGTCACAGTCATATCTTTGATTTTTAAATACATACAATATAGGGTGACTGGTAATTAGTGTACGATACTTAAACACGTGATTGTACTCATGATAACAAACAACTTTTACTTTGGGACGTAACCTGAAATCGCGAAAAAAATCAGCTTTTCAGTACATTTTGACCTCGCCTTTGTACTGAACAGCAGATTATTTTTTTTCGCGATTGTACTCGTGTTTAGCACCGTACACTAATTACCATTCACCCTATATATCCAATACATGCCTACTCGAAAACACAAATCAAATATAACTTAAGCCTAGCACAACTAATTCCTTAACCTAAGATGGTAATCTAAACTCGTAATTCCGCAATACCCATCACAAGAAGGCTGCACCTAATTCCATACAACACAACCATCAAATAGGCACACTAATACAAATCGATCGAAATCTGCGCCTAGTAAATTGCTAGGCAGCAGTTTATAATAACAATTAACAATAAATAATAATGGCGTAATCTCATTAACCTGTGTGCTGGTATCGACGATGCTTAATTGAAATATTGATGTTACATGGTTCAGAGTTTTTGTGTCGTTGATCATGCTAAATTCTATAAATTGCACGAATACCTTGCACGATATGATTTTAATTTCTTAGATTGATCATCTTAAGGTGGATGCTCCAACCAGCCCGCGAAATTAACGCAAAAGAAAATTTGAATTTCGCGGGCTACCCTGACGCTTTCACCTTAAGGTGATTCTTATTAGAACTGAAGAAAGCTCAAGGTTTCTCCTGATATTATTCATTTCCAATTGCCAAAAATTGGGTACGAAGCCTGACTGCATCCAATTTTAGATGATCCAAATTCAAATAAGGTGCGATCAAACTACTTCTGAAGACCTAAACACTAATCAGACTTATCTAAGACGGAAGACCATACACCAAAGCACTCTATCTGGATCACTGGCCAAAAAAACACATTTATTTTTTTCATTTACACGAAAAATTCGTATTGTAATGTGTGGAAGTGTCATCATATTTCATTTTGTGTCGGATCACTTAGCTTGGCAACGTTTCCACTGGCACCCGACACGATTATGATTTAATACGGGTTTGTTAACATTTTTCTACTTGCAACAAGAAAGTGTCACATACATTTTTGAGACGTTAGTTTCTTTTGATGTGTGTTCTTTTTAATTTTGTTTGTAGGAAGTAAAAATATACAGATATAATTTAGATGCATTTTTATTAAATCATGCTGTGATTTTGATTTAGTGTAGCATAGCTGGGATCATTTCAAAATTCTACTCTATAATTAAAAGCTCAAACCAAAGCTATCAAGAAAAATAAAAGTGGTTCAAAGAATCACAATTGAGATGTCCATTTGAAATTGGATAGCTCTTGTACTTGCACCAAAGTGAAGTCTGAAATAAATTCCAGAATGTCGTATTTATCAGGTAGGTCGGTTCCAAAGTCAATGATTTAACCAAAAATAAATGTTGTCTACAATTTTGTCACAGACTATGATTTTTTCTTTGAAATCCACCTATAACGTACTATGTTTTTTTTGTAGTAATCCTTCCCTTGATCCAGACTTGAATTACGTAACACTGCTGTTTATCACAATCCGAAGGACTCTGCATGAAGGCAATTCTTAATCCATTGCTTCGTAATGTTTGAAAAATTCAGTTGCTGAAAATCGACAAGTTAAATCATGCAATCAAAATTAAACGCATTGCCATAATATTGTAAGTGTGTTACGTGATTAGCCCGCTGGCTGGAATAAAATCAAAGACCAAATAAAACACCACTTGTAACTGTGTTCAATCAATCTAAGGCTCCATTTTTACCGTGGAATGGAAATGAAGCGACTCTTTGCAACGAAATTATACATTGCTTAATGAACTTTATCAAACTAAACACGAACCAAAAAAAAAGGTCGCGCATCTTCCGCGGAATCCTCGTGCAGTTCATTGTGTTGTGTACAATTTTATTGCAAAAAGTCGCGTCCATTCCATTCCGCGGCGGTGTAAATGGAGCCAAAAGTGTTAAAAATACTGCAAAGCAAAAGTAAAGTTGTAAACCATATATGCAATTTTAATATCCTTTTTACACCACCACCTACTGTCCTAAACCTACCAATCCGTCACGTCACGTCAAACCGCACACCGTACCACAATGGACACGCACCGAACACTAGTGGCCAGAGTCCGGCCTGCAGTGTCCAGATAGTGGCCAATGATTTAACGCTCAACTTTTGACACAACTAAGCTTTTTGGACATGCCAGCCTCCGCCTATAAATAACCTCTTACGTGAACTTGAGAATATGGCGTGAAATACGAGTGGGCGGCGATTAGGTGCGTTCTTTTTGGATATCTGGAGGCTATGAGTCTCCTGTTAAGTTAGAAGAATCTGGATAATTACAGGTTGAAAATCTGTTCGAATATTCCTCTTCGAACTTCTCTGTTGTGATGAAAATTGTTTCAAGGAAATTATCAAGGATAGAACATAAATATATAAATATATATCGCTGGACATTACACACAGCGCCATCTAGTGCCACACTAAGCAACGAGGCTTGTGTCGTAGACACCAGATAATTGTTATACTAAATAGATAGGCACTTTTTGTTTGTAAATACATACTTACTATACTTACTAAACATCCATGACTCGGAAACAAATGTCCATGCTCATCACACAAACATTTTCTCCTACCGGAATTTGAACCCGGGACCTAATGAACGTAAGGCAACCTCACTACCGCTGCGCCATTCAGGTCGTCATTATAAATATCAAGGATAGAATAATCGAACTGCGTGAGAGAGGAATTGTCTTCGCCTCTATGGCAATAACAGAGGATGCGCTTCCCATAAATTCAGGCAAATCAAATGCTAATCGGATTGAAGTAACCAGTTAAGATAATAGGCATGACGACAGTATCAAAAAATTGCAAATCTATTTAGTCCGTCAGTTCGAGTATTGGAAATGAATGGACACGTATTTTTTGTTTTTGTAAATCAATGAATATTGACAAAAGATAAAACGCATCAAAACTCGGGAGTGTGGGCTCGTGACGTCAGAACTAGCTAAAAATTATACCTATAACAAAACCTACCTACCATACCTGTAACAAAAGAAAAAACACGGGTCAAATATTTTTTATAATCTAACTGACTGACTGATTAGTTTTTTTTTGTCGTCTCGCCTATTGGGTACAAAAGCCACGCAACATTTACGTTGTTAGACAGTAAGATGATCTATAAACTAGAACAAAATAAATGAACTCCAACACAACTTTCCTTTTCTTCAGTTTCTCAAAGCTCCGAAGAACTCCTTAATGTCTAATAAGTTAACATTTTCACTTGGCCCACAACATCCATGTTTTGGGTGGCCGTGATAAAGGCGCCTCGGTTCATATTTCACACATTTGTTTGAGGGCTACTCCTTATGATTTGTTGTGCCCACCGATGCCTGTGCTGACCCTTTTTTCTTTAGCTACTATTGTGTTTAATGGTCGAGTTGATAGATCTTAGATTTTGGTGAACTATTTCCTGAAGAAACTTAACTAAAAATAGACCTTTTTAAATTTTCAGCGTCTGTCTTTAAATTACATAACAAAGCTGGGAATTTTAATTGTATCTATCTGGCTAAAAACTTAATCAAACTACAAAAAACAATATCGGAACTGCTTGAAACCACTGTCTGTTAATAATGGTCAATATCATAGATCCAGAAAGGTAAATTTATTTATTTATCTAACACTTCAAGCACAAAGTACAGAGGCGGACTTATTGCCTTAGGCATTTTCTACCTGTCAATCATAAATTTTAAGGAGCACGTGTCGCTTTTTAGGTTATGCTGCGCTTCCCTAGATTAGTTTGTGGAGGGATGTAATGGGTGGGTACCCATTATATACCGAGTTTCCTCCGTGCCTCGGAAAACACGTTAAGCCGTTGGTCTCGGCTGTCAATTGTAGATCTTTGACAGTCGTTACAGGTAGTCAGTGGCCCAAATGTCAGACAACCAGTCTTACCAAGGGGTATCGTAATACCCAGTATCAACTGGGTTGTGGAAATCAGATAGGCAGTCGCCCCTTGTAAAATTTCCATTTTCAGCTGCACCCAACATAGTTGGGAATAGGCGAGGCAGATGATGAAAGGTGAATCAAATTTGCATCATCTCGTTTTTTTTCGAGATTGCGTCTTTGTTTTAATATAAATAATTTACAATAATGATGACTACCAGCGTGCAGCGTAGGTACTTTATGTACTAAGGTACTTTATGTGACCATCTTAAGGCTTCCAATAATAATGGACAAAAGGCATATAAATTGTATTGTATGTATGAATTTATAGTCAACTTGTAAAACAAGATCGACAAATAAAAAAATGGGCATTTGTAAAACCCTTTCATATAAAATAAAGACAGCGTAAGTACGATTTCGTAACTCAAAAACTCAAAAAACTCAAAAAAACTCAAATCATTTATTTCAATTAGACCATTACGGCACTTTTGAAAGTCGAAAATACAATAAAAGCAAAGCTACAGTCACAGTCACAAGGCATAATAACTTGAGAAAGTACTGTAGTTGCCCGTTCCCTAACGTAGATCTCTATGGAGAAGAACGGGCAAGAAACTCCATGGACACTCTTTTAAATCAAAATATTGTTACAAAATCTTGGTTACATCATTCATGTTGAGATTATACATATATGTGAGAACGATGTAGAAAGACGTGCACATTAAGAGCGTCCAGAGTAAAATAATAAATCAAAAATTAAAAAAAAAAGTAATTAAAATGAACGAACCGTGGCAGCCAAGAGATGACCAGTCCCAACTGAGAGCGCCCGTTCACGAACATGACGCATGTATCGGCGCCAAACAACTCGACCATATTTAAGGGAATTAAATGACCCGACACACCCGCCACCATCAGCGAGACATTTGAGTGAGCATGACATTCTCTCTTAGCCACCAAGGCATATTCAAGTCAATGAAAGATAACTAAATGTAAGTGGTGGCTGAACAGTACAAAGTACTCACACATGTGCTATGCAATTATATAATACTAAAAACTGGAATCTATATAATGCAAGTAGGTATATTTTAACAATCTTCTGCAGCTTCCACAATACATTAACATGGGAATCAATTCTTCTTCTACTTCTTTCCGTGTCGATAGACTCAAATAATGCCCGACCAGTGCAATCAATTAGTTTGCAACTATGGTTGTGGAGCAGGACCAGCATGTAGCCAAGCATTTTTATCATCAATGTAATCCCCCAACTTATAATATGCTTGCCTACATAGTGTGCGTTTTATACAAGATTTAAATTTCGTCTCATTCAGTTGAAGAATGTGGGGAGGTATTTTATTGTAACATTTCAAACAGTACCCCATGAAAGATGAATCTACTTTAGCAAGCCTGAAACCTGGCTGAACTAGTTGGTCCCTATTTCTAGTGTTATAGTGGTGTCTGTCACCTCTTTTACTGAATAAATGCAGATTTTTCCTAACGTACATGATGTTTTCATAGATGTATTGACAAGGTACTGTCATGATATTAATTTCCTTAAACAGTTCTCTTAGAGAATCGCGTCTACGTAATTCATATATGGCTCTGATGGCTCTTTTCTGCAGAATAAATATAGACTCGATGTCTGCAGCCCGTCCCCATAGTAAAATACCGTATGACATAATACTATGAAAATAACTAAAATAGACTAGCCTCGCGGTATCAATATCAGTAAATTGACGGATTTTTCTAACAGCATATGCAGCTGAACTCAGCCGTCCTGCAAGAGATGTTAAATGAGGACCCCATTGTAACCTTGAGTCGAGCGTGATTCCCAAGAAAACCGTTTTATCGACAAATTCTAGTTTCTCTTGATTCAATATTATGTCACAATCATTACTTTTGACATTTGGTAGAGCAAATCTAATGCACTTAGTTTTTTTCCCATTTAGTACTAAATTATTAGCGGTAAACCAATTATGGACCTGCAGTAGGGCGTTATTTACGTCGTCAAGATCAGTGGCACGTCTGTTTATCCTAAATATTAAAGAAGTATCGTCAGCAAACAACACCATATGCGGATGGTTGTTAAATAAACGGGGTAGGTCATTAATATATACTAAAAACAGGAAGGGACCCAATATCGAACCTTGTGGTACACCCATTTTTACATTTAAACCCATTGAATTGACACCATTTATTTGTACCTGCTGCTGTCTATCATTCAAATACGATTTTACTAAACTGAGCGCAAGTTTACCTAAACCGTAATGCTCAAGTTTCAAGATCAGGGTTTCGTGATTTACGCAATCAAATGCCTTCGAAAGGTCACAAAAGATTCCTATGGCATCTTGTGCCTCTTCCCACGCAGTAAATATGTGTTTTAATAAAGTGACACCGGCGTCAGTTGTACAACGTCCTTTGGTGAAACCATACTGTTGCTCGTGCAATATTTTATTGGTGTTAAAATGGTTAAGCATTTGATTGAGCATTATCTTTTCAAACACCTTGCTGAAAACCGGCAACTCCCAAATTCTCCAAGAATCTGAATGAATACAGTTATCTTAGAACCTCCCAATTTCCTCGAATCCATCTCCGAATTCCACACGTCCAAAATACCGAATCACGATTTTTCGAAGAACATTTAAAAATAAAATAATTCTCATCTTTACGACCACACTTCCTCTACCGAAGATTCGAAGATTGACCTCCAAAGGTCTCAAAACACGATCAATTGACAGGGCAGTAAACTTTTACAAGTTTTGTGAATTGTTCGTCGTACGAATGTCCATTGCCGTTTTTATTGTAATACATGTTTTTATTATAATAATATATGCTTTTATTGTGTCTAAAGTGGTCATCAGCGCGTGAAGGGTGGCCGAGGAAAGTTCTGATATGATCGAAACAAAGAGCGGTTCACTTTGGAGGAGGCATGTCATTTCTGATCTTGACTGTCGAACGTAGTATCGGGTCTATCTTTAGGTTAAGCCGTGCTTGCCTAGGTTGATCTTTGAATGGGTGACCACCCGTTACATACCGAGTTTCCTCCGTGCCTCGGAAAGCACGTTAAGCTGGTGCTCCCGGCTGTCATTTGTAGATCTTTGACAGCCGTTACAGGTAGTCAGTGGCCCAAAAAGTCTGTCAACCAGTCTTACCAAGTGGGATCGTATTACTCAGTACTAACTGAGTTATGGAGGTCAGATAGGCAGTCGCTTCATGTAAAATACTGGTATTCTGCTGCATCCGTTTAGACTGGAAGCTGACCCCAACATAGTTGGGAAAACGCTAGGCAGATGATGACTGTCGAACGTAGTAAGGGACGTGAGGCCAGCTGGATGGGCCGAAGACCTTAAAATGGTAGCTGGGTCATACTGGATGCGGAAGTCTGCCTCCTGCACAGGCATGGCACCACAATAGCCTTTCCAATCCAGACAGAGTGCTGTAGTGCCACTTGGGAGTGGCCTATGTCCAGCGGTGGGCGAAAACCTGGGTTGATTTATTGAATGTTACTGTAACAAAGAAAACTAAATTCAAATGTAACCAACAAGCCTTTATCCAACTGTGGATGTCTTCCAGCACATAATAAAATGATAATTATATCAAATCCAACATTCAGTTAAGTATGTAGTTACCATAGTAATAGCCGTACCGTTATTACTACTACTACGTTACTACGCTACCACTTTATTAGTTACTAGCGGACGTCACGCGGTTTCACCCGCACAGTTCCCGTTCCCGTGGGAGTACGGGAATAAAATATAGCCTATGTTAATCAGTAAAGACGTGGCTTTCTAATGGTGAACGTTTTTGAGTTTATTCATTACAAACATACACACAAAAACTTTTATGCAAAAAATAAAACCGACTTGCAAAAAAGTTTTTATTTTTCACTTTTTAGTTGTTCACATGTGCTCCCTTCACAGCGTACCGGCGTGATGTTATGTTATGAACTGGTGTAAACAATAGACAGACATGAGATTTCAGCAATCCCAGTCCATTTGCTATCATTTATTGAGGAGTTCCGATGCCTATCTCCGAAGTTCTTCATTAGATCTTCACCAAATTGAAATGGGACTACTCCCAGAAAGTACTCTTCCAAAACCTACCCAAATTGCTTCAAGTGTGCCTATAAAATTTGAAAAGTTCTCTTTATTTCTCCAGGATCCCATCATCAGATCCTGACTTGATGATCATGGGACCACCTGGGAAGTATACCCTTTCAAACAAAACCAAAAAATCCAAATCGATCCAGCCATCTTAGAGTAATCGGAGAACATACATTAAAAAAAAAGCTTCCGACGAATTGAGAACCTCCTCCTTTTTTAAGTCGGTTAAAAATACAAATCTTTGCTCTTTATAATATTAGTGTAGATTGAGAAGTTGTTCGTATTATTGCTAATAAGAGTACCAGTTTGATATAGGGATGTGGGAGAGGGGGACTATGGACTCCGGTCTGAAATTAAAACTTTCTATTCTATAGGTCAAGAAATCAGTTCGCTGTAAACCTTCCATATCTAGGACTAGAGGTCGTAGGGAAAAGAGAAGAATGACTACTCCTTAAATCATCTAAATCTTCTATTCGTACATCCACGTACCTCAGCAATAAATGGAAAACAGTGTCCATCGGACATATCAGCAATGCCTTTAACAAAAAATAAAGGATGGGCATTATTCAGAATCGCCGCGCATCAAAGCCTGTTCGTTATACTTTTATGGTAGAACCAACAGTAAACCTTGATAACAATATAGATATGATTCCTTTTTGTTTTTAGATGTGTCGCTGAGATGGGGTGAAGTGTCTTCAATTTAAGTTTGAAGAGCAGTGGAGATATTTTGGACAGTTAATATGAGAAGATTCGGATCGAGATAAAGATTGTGAGGCTGATTTTGATGAAAGCAATGGTACTTGAAGAATCTGAAGCTTTATTTGGTCAGAATAATATCAAGAAATGGTTGTGTGACGATTTGGACTCGTTCCTGACTAATTGGCCAGAAAAGGCAAAACACCGGGAGAATTGGAAAAGAATGGCAGAGGCATTTGCCGAGCAGTGGGACAGTATGGGCTAATTAAAAAAATAAAATAATAAGAAGAACATATTAACACTCATTGAATTTTGGACTCACCTCGCCATACGACTATTCCTTTGTCGAAAATGTGAGATTGCAGGCCACTACTGGACATAGAAAACTTACCGTTTGTATCCAGTCTGAACCAGTGAATTTTTAAGGAATACGGTTCATCTATCAGGGGAGCGTTCCACTCTGCGTGTGCCGATACGTGGTCTCCACTCGTTTGGCCCATCAGCCGTCTGTCCTTCGAGAGACAACTTTTCATTAACTAAAAAAAAAACATACCATGACTTTCCGTTTAACTGTAGTCAGTTAATAACTACATGTTGATAACAATAATTACTTGACCAAAAAACAATACAACTTAAAATTATAACGAACTTAATGAACGACAAAGCTATTATTTTTATGCAATTTTAAAATAACTGGGTTTTCATATCCGTGACTGCAACATCAGTAAGATCCTGGTTTACGCGGTGTCCTTTATATTTATTGGTTTAATATAACTAACAGGATTTAAAAGTAAAGTTTTATCGTGGGTTAATCCATTGTGCGATATAGATGTGTATCAGTTGTCCTTCATGAAGTGATTCTCCGTCAACGAGGACCTATGACCTATAGGACATATGCAAACTTATGAGTTGCGTTTGCGCATGACATCTTCAAGTTATTACCTCATGACCATGAATTATGGACAAAACAAGTATTAACAAATCTATTAGGTACTTATTCATTTTCTTCTTTTATATTTATGTAAGTACTACATTAGTTATTTAAATGCATTATTGAATAACAGCTACCGTTTTTGTTCAGAGAGAGCTCCCAATGATAAATCTGAAAAAGTAGCCTACTCCTGATCATGCATTTATATCTGTAAACACCTCACACCAATTTACACCACCAATTTACAGATATAGTGGGCGACCTTGCAGTAAAAATCTAAATATAGTAAAAGAATGAAATTAATTATCAACGAGTGTATCATTCTTAGTAAGATGTACTTACAAGACCATACTAACATTATAACAAGATCATGTCTCTGGTACTCATAACGCACCTACCTCACCATATTTTACCGCCTCATCTCGACAACGTTAAACATGTCACGCTGATCCGTAAAGAAATGCAGCAGTTGATAAGAGATAAGTCGCATTTGACACGCGGCCATGACAGGTGGCTGTTTGAACGGGGTGATCAGCGTTATCAGTGACGTGTGATTACGTGTTGTAAATATTAGAGAATTGGATGGATTTACTATTAGGGTGTTGATTTGTTGGAGCGGGTGTAAGCAAAGTAGTCGTAGGTGTATGTTAATTGTGACAGACGTGACAGTGATGGTGTGGGTCTTAAGATAAACGTTGCGTGTTTTTTTTTTTTTTTATAAATGTTTTATTTGAATTCAAATGGAAACTGAAGTGTTCACTAACAAATATACTTTAGACTAGTGCACTTAAAAGCTGTTAAACAGTGTGTGGATTGTGTGAGAAATGATATGAATGAAAAGGGAGTGAATGAGAGCATGACACTTGACAGGGGAGAATGGAATAAGAAAACCGGTTGTGACAACCCCAAGCAACGTGAAGGCAGGAAGATGATAATGATGGTAGTGGTTATCAAAGTGTGATAGCGATTCATTTTAATCAAACCTTAATATACGCCAACTTTCAAATTGATTAACTCATTTGAGCCATTTGAGAATGATCAAATAGTATTAGATAAATCTTCGGTAAAGTAATACAATGTATTCAGCATTCTTTTTCTTTGCGTGCCGATGAGACTCAAATTATGTTAGACCAATGTAGCCACAAGCACAGCTCTAACATTTGCTTCTATTAAATCCTGAGAGGTGCAGGATGGGCAGGACAGGTGGTGGGGCATATCCTGCAGAGGGGCTCCACACTGGCATTCGGTTTGGGATGGATCGAGGATACTCCATTTGGCTTAAATATATCTACAGCGGCCAACCTGGGCCTGCAATCGGTTTAGAGAATTCCAGATTAGCCGCTGCAGTTCATGACGATAATTCAGTAGTTTTTAATAACTAAAAGTAGATGCAAGTGATATTGATTTCCCATGCGAGTTGTTTCCTTTGAGGTGTTAATTAGGGTTGATACAATTATTTTACAAAAGTCTACCTACTTACTCTTATTAATGTGTAGGTACTTAATACAGTTTCAAGCTAATTGAGTATCTCTCTGTAGCGGAACAGTTACAAATAAGTTCACTTCGACAACTTTTATTGTTTTTTTGATTATTTTCCCGAAAGTGACAGAGTTTTACGATGCGATCTGCAGTTAACGCTTCGATCATAAATTGCAATTTAGGAATAAAGTTAGTACCCTCACGAATGAGCCGTGAATATATCTTGCTGAATTTATGATTAATAAAAATGTAATCAGTAGCAATTTATATGGCTGATTGCGGATTTTTGCCATGTTTGGTTTTTGCAATTTTCATTTTAATACAAAGTTGTACGAAAGTATTTTCAAAATGTACTGAATTTTGCAGTTTTTACGGAGAAACCTTAATGTTATCGATATCCTGATGGCCTGGACCAAAAGAGACATTTCATAAGCTATAAGGCTTAAGGAATAGTCAAAAATGTTTTGGATTGACTTAACAATGCTACAAGAATATTTTCTACTTTACTTTCAAAAGGTATTATCCTTATATTTTTGACGTTATTTTATTGACATAATAATAATTATGTCATTCTTCGAGTTCAGAGTAAAATGATTCATGTACTGTAGGTAAGCTACTGAAAAGATTGTGTCAATTCAGCAGTCATTGTAGAAATACGAAATGATTTGAAAACTATTGCCACTTGCTTTCACATCTCTCTCTAAAAACAGGTCATCAAGACGATAATTATCATTGTGTGCCTTTTACGTACATTTCATATTTTATACGTACTAAAGTATTAAGCAGCTTCTAATGCATAAGCACAAAGCATTAACAAGCAACAAAACCCAAGTAGCAAAACTCATCTAGGCATCAACATTATCTGTTATTTACTCTATTACAATTATTAACCAAGCATAAACTAACGCCATTAAAATAAAGTAAGTTAACAAACCTTCAAGAAACACTTATCCTTACCAATATCAATAAGTTAAATAATTAAATTCGTAGAACGATGTCCCCTCACTTAGCGGGCGCCATTTTAAAAATAAAGCGCGCGCGCAGCTCTCCTTTCACGCGCGCCGACGATTATCGTAAACGCGACGTGGCGCAATTGTATCGATATTTGATGCGAGTGACTGTTAGCTGAATTTGTGAGTGTTTTCATGTTGTTACGATTTTCTTTTTACATTTATTTTTTTCTATGACACAAGAAGGATGGGTCCTACTCTTGGAAATAACACCAAAGTTAGACATTGCTGTGTTTTTAGATGTCTTTATGACCAAAACTGCTGTTCGGTCTACTTTTGTGAGCTCTAGTGGCTATAATTTTAGTTTCGGGATTCCAACTGTTTTTCAACAACAAGGATGAATATTATGATCAACTATTTACAGACAGATTTCCTTACGGCAGAGCTTTGTAAAAGCTTTTGAAATCTGGTATTAATTTCATTGAAAGACGCCAATGTTTCTCGTATCGTGTTCAAAATAAAAAATTTTACACAGCTATAAGTAACACGCTTGTTAATACAACACAAAAGGGAATGCCACAATAACTGACGCAATACAATCACTTTTCACAAAATCCCGCAAACAAATGGAAACGTGCAAAAATCAGGTCAAATCCGAGCGTGTCAAAAGTCGAAAGGATCGCCGTTTTACCTCTCAACGTCAATTTAAAAGTCGTAAAACGTTTTTATTGTGTAAATAACTACTGAAACATTATATTTTGTATGAAAATCATCGGATAACCACCAAATCCTCGTTGATAATCACCCGCAATGTTTCGATATATGTAGGTTAAGTATCAGTTTAAGATTAAAATTAATAAGCCCCAAGGTGATACGGTATTCGCATCGTAAAAATATTTGGGCAACTCTGAGTTGGTGAGAAAACAATTTTATTTGTTTGGTAATGTTGTTTTTTTGTACACTTTTCAATCTGCTGGTGGAACGTTATTTGATTTTGTAATCATCAAAGCTGTAGGTGCTCAACTTTCAGTATTGACATCAATATCTGTTCGCGAAAAGAGATCATTTTGCTGTAGGGTTACCATTTTGTTAAACACACTTACACTTCTCACGGTAGGGTACTGGGGTCCCGCTTTTGTTTTTAATTTCGTAATAAGTTGTATGCGGTTTTCCATCAGGGTTTATTTAGATTATTTATTTTTATTTATCATTTTATTTTTATTTATCGTTTTTTTTTCCCCATAGTCTGGATTTTTACCCGGTTATTGTTATTGTAATTATTAAGTAATAACGATTAATAATTATACGAGGGGACATTACTAGTGAACATAACACAATGTACCCTCACGACTACCCACATTGCGCCATGCTTAAAATACCTATGGTACACTCTGCCCAACACTTTGGAGATTACAGGCGTGATGTAATGTTACATAAAAATTACATAAATCACAAAAAAAAACTTCAACTAACAATGAACACGTTAATCACCGCTTACTCCATTGTTGGTGATGGTAACAACATGATGTAAATCATCGCGATGATGGTGTTGCCGAAAACTAATGTTTACAGCAATTACAGGCCCCGTCAGTCGCTGAACCGAGTCGTGATTTATGGCTTAACCATAGCTAGCTTTTGTAAAATATACTTAAAACTTCCCCTTGAGCGAAGTTGAGCGTTCTTGGACAGCAGACTTGATTCGTACCTACACCGGCAGATATTTAAATACCTTAGTACCTTTTAGTGTGGACATTGTATTGCAAGTCCTGTCACCTCTGCAACCCCCAAATGGTATAAAAAGCGTGATGTTACGGTGCGATGGATTGGTGGTCTTTTCAAACATAGCTATTTTAGAGCTCTAAAATTGCAACAACCTTACCATTGGTTATTAACGTATTAGTATTATCACAAACAACGGAAACTATTAGAAATTAGGATCAGCTCAACGAAACATAACATCTAATCCCAATTAATATTATTTATCGTCCCGTTAATTGGTAAGTCCCGATGCCCAGCAACCCGTGGTTGTAACAGACACGCTCTGACGTAAGGGACCAGGTTGCCTTTGATTTATATGTCTCTTGCTCCTCCCAGATCTAGTAGATTCTCGATTTAAGGTACCTTAGGTATGTTCTATTAGTATTTACTGTAACGGTAGCTGGGGACTAGTGTCAGTCATCACTATTGAAAAATAACAGCTTTTTCTGACTGAAAGTTTCCACGCCTATTTTCCTCAAAAAGATAGGTAAATATATAGTATATACAGGGGGTAAACAGACCCTTGACGAAGCCGTCAACCAAACATTCTGAACATCAAACTAAGTAACCCTACGTAAAATTATTATTGCTGAGAAACGACTTTTTTTGCTATGAAAAATCACGTTTTACGGTAAAACTCAATGTAACGCACTCATAACATTGTGCTGATGGACGCATTTAATAATAAACGGGTTATGGAGGTGTTTAAAGTAAAGTTATGACCTTAAAAACTAGTATTTGAAAAACAACTTGAGAAAAAGTTGGAACTTTGACCTCCAATATCTTCATCAAGTAGGTTCCCAGTATGGTACAGAACAAAAAATATATCACCAAAACGGGGAGAACAAGTTAAGGGTCTATTCAAACACTTTATAGTAGGTATACTCAGATTAATTTACCAGTTATGATTAAGTCCCATTTAATAAGAGACGAGCCTGTTGCCATCAACCGGGCTGAAACCAAAAGACCCAGCTAACCACCGACCCAAAACCCAAAAACACTTTACCCTACCTGAGAACTGATCCCACGACCTCATAGTCAGTAATAGTGCTTGCAACCAGTACACCAACGTCCATTATAAAATAACATTCTATTCCAATAAAAATTACAGAATGATCAAAACTATTTCATCCTGTTATTCACCCTAGTCAAAGAGGTACACAAAAACCGGCCAAGTGCAAGTTGGACTCGCGCATGAAGGGTTTCGTACCACCTTTAGTTTTTAATTTAATTTAATTATATTGTTGTTATAGCGGCAACAGAAATGAGTGTCATCCTGAACTGCGACAGTTAATTATTTCGACACGGTCTCAATTTCGAATTACAATAGTTCGACTACTCATTGCTTCGACAGAACACTTGTTCGGCGGATTCTTATTTCGACGGAACATACTTTCGACATAATGCTGCTCTGAAATATGATAATAATAATTGAATTTTGCTATAAGGTTTTAGGTACAGATAAGTCTTCTTGATTATAAATTATTTATTAGACATATGTGTACGAAATACATCATCTGTAAAAATGTCAACTGTCTAGCTATCACGGTTCATGAGATACAGCTTGGTGACAGACAGACGGACAGTGGAGTCTTAGTAATAGGGTCCCGTTTTTACCCTTTGGATACGGAACCATAAAAATCAACGGTCTCCAGCAAATATGCTAGATCAAAAAGTTCCAGGAAGTCTATTGACCTAGAAACTTGTCGGTTTTAATCTAAAATACCGTCAATTCAGATCTAAAGTCTTAAAGTTTCGGCACCAAGAGTTTCAATTTATTTTCTTAGGAAATGATAAGTTTTGTTAATGTTTGAGAGGGTTCCGAAACAAATATTTGCGTCTGATAGAAGCTAGCTTCAATTTATGCTAAGAATTCTTGTAATTTTGTTGAAATTCTTAATTGTTCTAGATATAGTTCAGTAGCCAGACTGAAAAATAAATTAAAATGTTTTATTTATCAAACAAGAATTTGTGTGGCTACCACTCAAATCTGACTACTGAAAATCACGCTCTAGTTAGAAAGAAAGAAAGAAAACATATTTATTCAGCACGTGCCATAAGTGCACACAACATAAAATCGGGGTTGACAAAGTAAAATCGACTCCTCCTATTTTTAAGTCAAAATCGGATGAATAATTTAGGCGCTACGGAGGAACATACGTAAATACAAACTACTACACATACTATACTCGTACATACATACAAACGTAGACTGCTAAAATCATAATCCTTCCTTTTGGCTTTGCTGTAGTCGGGTAAAAAGTACGATACGACGAGGACGAAACGACTATCTACGTCCTGGTCCCTGTGAGTTCTAGAATGAGACAGGTGGCTTCTCTCAACACATACATGAGAGTTGCATAACATAACATTTTGCAATCCCTAAATTATTTATAGACACACCTCTGCTTAACCTGTGCTATAAGTGCACCCACCATTTCGCCAATAATGTTTGTCTCACGTGATAGGCGTTAGTCGCTAGGGGGCGAGCCTATTAGCAATATTTACATGCTGAATTATAGTAAGCGGAATATGTAGAACCTATCTAACTTTAACACCTCAATGTACCATATTTCACGTAAATAAAGATTATTATTACCATCAACCGAGACTAATTCCTTATTGAAACACCCAAAAATACTTTGCAACCCTTCCTCAGGATTTCATGATCAGCAGCAGCGCTTGCGACCGCTAGACCCAGGGGGAAACTTCAACAGTAAAAAGGCTGCTGCATCTATCTATCTATCTCCATTAGTTACCCAGCTATCTGTTGATAACTTCATAACTAATAGACTTAAATGATTGACCTTTAATAGTGCTGTGGACTGGCCATTTTATATATTACCTTACTTGGAGCTTTGGACGGAAGTCGTAACTAAATATAACAGCCGCTCGAATCGATCTTTAGGTTAAGCCGTGCTTGCCTAGGTTGGTCTGTGTATGGGTGACCACCCATTACATACTGAGTTTCCTCCGTGCCGGAAGCACGTTAAGGCGTTGGTCGACGCTGTCATTTGTAGTGAGTCAAAAAGTGTAACAACCAGCCTTACCAAGGGGTATCGTATTACCCAGTACTAACTGGGTTGTGCAGGTCAGATAGGCAGTCGCTCCATGTAAAATACTGGTATTCAGCTGCATCCGGTTAGACTGGAAGCCAAACCCAGTTGGGAAAAGGCTCGGCAGATGATGATGAACTTACTTGGACGGATACTGAAATACTTGTACTCAAAGTACGTTCACAACCAGTCCAGTCGATTTGAGTTACAGTTCACAGTCCATTTCTAGACGAAGGCCAGTCTCTCACTCACCACCAAATCTCCTAACATTACATCACATAACTAACAATGACCAAACAGTCACTTTCTACCATATTTTACGAAGAGGCGTTGATATTGCGCCTGTAGCCTATTGTTTCATAAGTTATTACTTTCGTATTTCGTAAGATAAAACAGTATGAGGTTACGTATTTCATCTGCGCATGATATGGGAAACGTATAAATGTACGTTACGTTATCTAGGAGGAATTGATGAGACTTAGGTCAAAGACAGATGCAATGAAATTCATGGGATAAGCATGAAACTTGTGGAGCTATCTATAGTAGTTCTTCATAAAACTTCTCTTCTCAACAGAGAAGGCACGAGCATTGATCACCAGAGTTATATTATTATTATAAGTTCAGGTTTCCCTTATCCCACTTTATCTCTCATCTTCTTCTTCCAAACTTCTCTATTTGTGATAGGGAATATGCCAGAAATACAAAACTCTTTTTATTGATTAAAAATGCCTTGTATTGGCGCATAAAAACACAGTGGTACACCTATTTAAGTTTTTAAACATCACTTATTTTACGATTTATAGTTTTATGTACCGTGTTTTTGGTGAAAAGGAACGCTCTCTCAAAACACGTCGTCCTCGATAACGGCGGTAGTGACGTCAAAGTCTATGTGTCAAAAACACTCTTATTTGAAAAGTAGTAAAAGTTTCACTAAGATTTTATTATAACATCGTTATCGCAATTTTTGCTTGAATAAAGCACATACTATTAGTAAAATTACTTTATTAAGGCCAAAAAATTAGATTAAAACAAGGCAGATTGAGGTAAATACACACATGATGGCCGCGACAGTCACGGACGTTTGAACTGTCGTAGAAAATTGCAGGAGTTTAATATTATTTTTGAGCGACAAGTAGGAGTTGAACTTAACTTTTAATACTTTTCTTGGGTTAATAGTAGTGTATTTTATTGATTTAAGTGAAGAAAAAATTACATACATATTCCCTATTAGTGGGTACCTATCTACATAATTAGTCTATAGTGTTTCCACTGCTGGTAAACAGGCCCTCTCTATTAGGAGGAGTTATGTCCAATCTTTCGTTTTTCCCGGTTTTTCACGATGCTCGTCTACCTAAATAACTCGTTTTTGCACTGGTCTCCAGTTCTAACCCAAGACCCTCTGATTTTTTGAAAACATGTGCGTATTGTATAATTTTCACTTGCTTCGGTGAAGGAAAACATCGTGAGGAAACCAGGATGCCTGAGCGATATTTCTCGACGGCATGTGAAGCCAAGTCACCACCAGGTTAGGCACTAATCACACGAAAAAGGAGAAATACTCCCCTTTTAGTAAGTCCGTTAGTGTTTACCTTGATTATAACGAACTAACTCAATCCAGTCAGTCAAAATAAAGTCGGTTAAATAATACATATAAGGAAATAACTGCTATAATAAGGTATGCAATAAATCCAATGCTAGATGAGTTGTTTAAAAAAATAAGTTATTGCCATGAGCTCGGTTCCCAACAAGATCTCGTCAGACGATAACTATTTTGATAATTGACCCAATGATATATACTTCAAAATAAATATATTGATCTCATATATTAACATCACGCCTCCAAAATAATATATCTATCGCTAATCACCAATATACATCAAAAACTTACAATTAATTAAAACAATAGCCAGCCCCTATTGCAAAGAGCTTAAAGTTTAAAATAAATCATGACTAAACTATTCAGAAAAAAGCTTCAGGCGCATACGCACCGATTAATCCTACAAAAACCCTTATCACATCAAAAACATACTTTAACATCCTAAACATAAAAACTAAAATCATTTACTTATGCAATAGTTGAAACTCACCTTGCACGTTTGGAATCCAACAGTCAAATCACAACTCTAATTTCAACGAGAAACAATTTAAAGTCGTTTGCATTGCTTTCTAAAACCGATACCTGTCAAAGCGGTTGCTAAACACAACTCTATTTTTCAAGTACTAAGGTGTTATTTTCTATGTGCAAAGTTACCTATACTTGGAGCACATAATATCAATCACAAATCAACATTGACATGGGCCTGCCCAGTCCGTATAGAAGTTAATTGTTGGCTGCGCACATTATCATTAGTTCGTAGCGTCGTGCTGCGCCTGCGCAACTAGATAATATCTGCCGATTATAAATTTAAGATGGTCAATCGTATGATTGTGGTACATTGGATACGTTAGATGGGCAGTTTAATCAGGTATTGAGTATAGTTTAATTTCTGAGATGGGAGTACGGTTGATGTATGGTCTCTTGGTCTATACAGCTGTGGTCCTTTTAAGGTTTTATTTTTATTGCTGTAAGCTGGGCACTGAGCAAGCTGAAAACTTGAATAGGGTTGTTTTGCTTGATCAGATAAGACTGCTTTGATGAGAAAAATAGCCAATGGTGTGTCCGACGGACTGCCAAGTCATGGGTCTCGAGTTCGAACCCAAGACACGATGCTGCATGCAAAAAAATAGTGTTCATTTACATCTGATTAGATCGGAAGCTCACTCAACATAATTACGAATACTCTCGGCAGATGATGATGAGGATCTGATGAGCTATACATACATCAACTCATCATCTGCCTAGCCTTTTCACAACTATGTTTGGGGCGGCTTCCATTCTAATCGGATGTAGCTAAATACTATAGTATTTTACATGGAGCGACTGCCTATCTGACCTCCACAACCCAGTTAGCACTTGGTAATACGATACCCCTTGGTAAGACTGGTTGTAAGACTTTCGAGCCACTGACTTCCTGCTGACAAAGATCTACAAATGACAGCCGGGACCAACGGCTTATCGTGCTTGCCGAGGTACGGACGAAGCTCGGTATGAAATAGGGGGTCACCTATCCACGAACCAACCTATATGCGGCTTATACATTGACCTGAGTGGCAGTTATTTTTAACCATGAGCTACTCGATTAGGAAGCTACCTCGCCAAAATAAGCGTAAGTTACAACTAACAGATACCGTTAAAGTACTTCTCCCCCGGAGGGGGGAGGCCCTCCCCGGAAAAGGAAAAATTAAGCCAGGCGAGACACCAGGCCCACCCAGTACTCAAATAAATCATAGGTAGGTACACATCTTGGAGTTTTCCTATAGAAGGCCGTCAGCTTGCTCTGACGCGGCCGGTCCATATCCATTTGAATTTTGATGAGACACGTTGCTATGACGGTTTCTGCATGATTTATTTTATCTATATTCTGTTGCGATTGATTTATTGTTATAGACGTCGTTGGTGTTCTTAGAAAAATTGGGATTTTTTAGGTCACTTTGGAGTTGAAATAAAAGTTTAGATTTGTCTAAAAAATTATGATACATCCTTTCAAACTGGGATTTTTCTTAGTCATTACAGACTTTTTCGTTTTCTCTGGTAACAAAAGTCTACGCGACCTGAGGTCAGTTTGTACCTGTGGTTGAGGCTGCATGACGTCTTTTTACTAATCTATTTTACGTCATTACGGTTACCGGATGCCTAAATCTTAAAAGTGACGTTTTTCCTGTCAAGTTTCCTCTAAGATTCCAATAAGTTACAAAAATATTTGCATTTGGTTTTAGGTTATCAATTAGTATTAAATGGATGCTTGCGACAAACAAAAAACAGTCGCAACTAAGGGTTAACGTGTCTTCCGATAGACGTAAGGGTATTTATATGTAAAGGACGTAGTTACCCATCTTCGCACCCACCTCCGAAAGCGTAGCATAACCTTCGACCGAGCGTTTGTTATTACCACGAACCCCAAGAATCTCAATCAAGAATAACCCTAAAACTCCAACAGGCGTTGATGTTAAATCTTCCAGGAGTTTTTGAAACTTAATAACATAATCAATCTAAGCTTACCACTATGAAGATTGTAGATACTTAATATTGGTTTCGTGAAAATGTTCGAGTAAGTATTTGTATCTGATACAGCTAAAAGTCGAAGTACGGTTACACCTAGTTTTAGCCGGTTATACCTAGTTCTAGCCGACTTTACCTAGCAGTTGGTTAAACTTAGCTGTATCCTTTTTATTCGCGGCTAATATTTGGTGTAGCCGGTTTAATTCGGCTAAAACTAGGTCTACCCTTCTTTTCACTGGCAGTTTGATACAACCAACTTAGATGTATTGCTCGCCAGCCGCTGCTACAGCACCGCTCGAGTTTGGTCACAGTTCTAACCTAACCCGACCCATTAGGTCGGCTTGACCTAGCAATAAAAGGTTATATTTAAGTAACAATGTAACTGCTATCGACCGCACCTACGAATAGGCTAGTACTAGGTACAACCATAATTCGACTTTCTGTACCTCAAAGACTTCTCACTTATTATAATTCTAATACCATCTCAACACAAAAACAATCCCAGGTACCCACAACAAAGTGCAGCAGCGGCCACCCATCCATCCGTCATCCCTCGCCCGAGGTAAGGCAACGTTTTTGCGACCGTCTGAATTGATGGCTGCACGTTATTGGAGGTGGGACTGAGATGTACAGCCGACTCGACTCGATATCAACTGATATAAGGCTAGCTTGTGATACCAGAGGTGTGGGTGGTTTTGATACTTGATAGAATCTGCCTGTTACTCATCATAGATAAGACGGCTTTTGTTCAAAATGAACAGTTTGTTTAGTAAAAAAAAAAACTTTTATTTTGAGACTAAAAGTGTGCTTATGTTTGCAAATTTGGATGTAGGGGTAATCTTCGAAACAACTGTTCCGATTCCAAAAATTTTTTTACTAATAGGAAGCCACATTAATACCCAGTATTATAGGCAGTGAAGCCACGGGCAAAAGCTTAGAGTTTACGAAAGTAGTAAGAAATGCAAAGACAAAGATAAATAAGTTACTGGAATGGCATTCTATATATCCTACTACTATTAAAACGTGAAAGTTTGTGTGAATTGATGTTTATTACTCTTTCACGCAAAAACTACTGAACGCATTTGATGAAGCTTTACAGTAATATAGCTTGTACATGAAAATAACATTAGGCTATCGATTCATATTTTCAAAATGTTTGCTGGACATTATAAATGCATTTTAATCCAGTGTAACTAGCCAAGCTAACGACAAAATCGCTAACTTTCCATCGCTGATTACTAACGAATGAATTGGGTTGCAATAAGGATGCTTGCGAGAATCGCATCTTGGATGTAGAGACTTGCGTTCGTTATTGCAACCGAATTTTTTCATTGTTATTTTAGCGATCGAAAGTTAACGATTTTGTCGTTATCTATGTCGAGACTGCCGGCCCTGAATCGTCACACAGTGGGTGCCTGTCGCCAAGGCAGGCCCAAGAAACGCTGGCGTGACGATTTGGTCTCGTTCCTGACTAATTGGCCAGAAAAAGCAAAACACCGAGAGAGTTGGAAAGGCCTTTGCCCAGAAGTGAGACAGTATAGGCTAATAAAAAAAACTCTGAGCCTTCGCAAAAACCATCAAAGACATTACAAAAAATGCATAACATCTTAAAGTATCAAGACCTCCGGGTGCTACTACGCCGCGCAGACGGCACTACACTCGTATTACTACAAATCATTCAACCGGAGCCAGTCCTGAAATGTTTCCATTCTTTTATTGATTTATTCAGCATTATTATTAATTTTTACAAATAAATATAAAAATCCAACATGGCGGCCGCTTGTTATTTATTAAAACGTTAAACTTATACGCCCAATCTGATAAGTATTTTATATTTATAGTCCATATTTTTGTTTCAATTTCGGTTTTTGTTACTCTCAAGGTTATTTGAGGTATTCTGTTAATTTAATGCTGATTTTTTGAATAAAAAGAAACATGATCGATGTTAAATAAGGGGAATAAAATAAGTAAGAACCTAACCAATTATTGTTGCTCATAATTTATTGTGATTCAACCGAAATTAGGTTTTTATGCTAATTAAATAAAGCGTATCACCTGCTTGTGAGTTGTGATACATTAAAAGAAGTCATCGTTTTAGTTTCAAACTAAGACCCATTCCACATAATTCATATTTCTGATTGACTGAATAAAGTTTATCGTATTTACTTATGTAGTGTAGTCAATCGACACGAGAGAAGATGGTCATGTGAAATCTAACGCAAGAACACCATCGCATAATATAGTAGAAGTCCATGTCACATTGTTTGAAGACCAAACAGCATTTCAAGCAGCATTCCATACAGAATTCATCCATTTCAAGCAAACAGATCCAAAGGTAAAATTTATAAAAGCCGAACCAATCGACAAACGCCATTCAAGTGTCGTGAATAATGTATTCTATATTGTTAAGACAATTTCCAGAGAGCACCAAACAGCAGAGATCACTATACAACCGAATAAAACATACGTCTAAACAATATGTAGTTGTCACCGGTTGATAGGACCTGTCTTTCAAACTATCTAGTATAGTTTCGCATTCAAAAAATCGTATCAACCAAGCTCCCACAACCAGAAACACACTCTAACTTTAATACAGCAGAGCTTGAATTTTAACAGCAAGAAACATTGACTTTCGTAGATGGAGCAACGTGTATTGGCGCAAGCATATCTCGAAATACACGAAAAGCAATAGCTTCGCGTTCTATAACATCCATTTCGCGTTTTCTATGCTTGCTTTCATGAGTTTGATAGTAAAAGCAGCAATGTATGCAATGTTTGCAAGGATGATGGTATCAAAAACGGTGTTGATGTAATACAGTTTTGGTTTGACGTCTCTGGGGAGACGGCAGCTAGGTGTTGAGGTGATCCTGGGCTGGATAGATCAATGATATGTCAAAATCGTGTTATACTTGTGGGATTTATGCAGACTAGTTTCGGTAAGCAATCAGGACAGTGATAGATTCGTACCGAGGTGTTACGTTGGGAACATTTCCCTCGTGGCTATTGCATGCGATTCGGTTTTGATATCTCGTTAGTGCATACGGTTTGAGAACGGTTTGCGGATAGATATTTCTGTGGTTCTTTTGCGTTTTATACGAGTTTTAGCTCGTGTGAAAAGAGTTACATATTCTGGAAATTGTCAGCAAGTTGTTTTAAGATTTTGACAAATAATTAATTCAAAGCGTTCCGTTATTTATTCCTTATTAGGCTTCGCAACAATGAGTACATTGTTACATTTTGTACAATTAAGTATAAGCGCCTCATCACAATGACTTTAAACATGACTGACGTAAGCTTTTCCGTATCTTATTAAGTCAATCTAAGTAATAGATTTTTGACTTTACCAGCATTGTTATCGCTTCTACAACATTATGTTAACATGCAATATCCCGGCCCACTTATTTACTCTAATTGAAATAAATACAGAAACATTTTTGAATAGGAAAAAATATATTGCTAAATTATGCAATGACTAATTTTGCTGTTTGATGTGAAGGGGTCATCCCACCATGCAGGTTGTCCAAATTGCCGCCAATTTATAATTAGGATCAATTATGTCTGAACAAAAAGAACAAGGCATGAATTTCGTTTCAAATTGGGAATCATTAGTTTCTTGAAATTGGACAATTTTAACTGTGTCTAAGGCCATCTGTGTAAAATCTGGGAGCCTAAAAAGGCGTAATGGAGAATAACGATGACGGAAAACTCAAAAATGAATGAGACTCAAATACACTACAAAAAACTCATGTTAAGAAAGCGATTGCCGAATGTCTAGGCTTGATGTATATACAGCTAGCAAAGCCGTGTTTAACCCCAGGCAGACCTAATTTTCATTTAAAAAAAAAACGAAAAAAAACCTTTGACTTTCAACTCATGCATTTATTTGTAATTTAAGCGCGAAAAAAGGCTCACAACATTTTCCGTGCAAGCCGAAGTCTGATGGAGATGAGTTGCTATATAATTCATGGGGAATGGGCCTGCAACCTGTCACGTATCACGGCGACACGTGTTGTGTACACCATGCTTAGTAACGGCATTGTGTACACCTACTGAAAAATATAAACTTCTGGAAAGAAAACGTTGGGAGATATGTGCGAAATGGTTTATAAAGTCAGAAGTTCATAAGATTTACACATCACAACAAGTGATGATTATCAAAATCTTCTTTTGGCAAAGGGTCATCATCATCATCGGCTTTCAGCGGTTCATTGCTGGAAATAGGCCTCTCCTCTTTAATCGCTCACTCTCATCCAGTTGCTACCAGCCAAAGATCGTCGCTACACCGAGCCCGAGGGCGTCCCACCTTACGCTTGCCGCTTCGCGATCTCCACCCAAGAACACGTCTACCCCAACAGTCATCCGTTCTATGGATAAAATGGCCAGCCCATTGCTACTTCAGCTTACTTATTCTGCGTGTGAGCTATGTCAACAACTCTGGTCTTCTGTAGGATCACCTCGTTCCGTTGCGAACCTAATTGTAAGGCATGTGCAAAATGTCCTTGAAACGTAATTGTCCGGTGTGACTCCTGGCAACTTGTTGGAGGGTTTATTTAAACTTTAAGAATGGTGTTTAAAAACACAAAATCTGTATTTTCATGGATAAATTCAAGGAGTTTTACTTCTAATTAAATGATGGTCTAATTTAGCAACCTCTCATTTATTAATAGCTTTATTTCACCGCCTACTCACACAAGCTTCGGGGGTTGAAACGCGAAACAATTCAATACCAACCCCCGCCATATTTAATCCACACATCCAAACTACGCAACACACAGCTCTCAGAAAGGCATTAAATTAACTCTTATTGTCTCAAAACTTCTATCGGTACGGGATCGAATCGCACAAAACATCGTACCTGAATAACCCAATAATTGTGTACATAAATCATTTGAACGACTTCTGATAATTCGCCCTCCGAACTAAGGATGGGATGCAAGGTGTAAGTGATTGGGGTTTTGGTGACGAGGTCATGTGACACAGGGCCGTAGCCAGGAATTTGGTTCTGGAGGTTACAACCTATAAGATAAAACAAGCAGATCAACCAATCGTTTAATAGTAAATTGTACATCAAGTGCATAAAACGCACCATTTTACGCGAGACGATATAGAGTGTAAAATGGGTTTTATGGACGAGTTGTACACTCTACTATTCACTTGGATTGCGAGGAAATGAAACAGCAACATGTATAATAATAAAAGGGCGAAATAAAAAATATTTAATTATAATTTAATTATTAACTAAGGTGTTTTTGTTCTTACAGAATTGAGAAAGAATAAGATATAAATGCGAGCAAAATCAGCATTTTAGCAGAGTATAAATTGACGCTAAAAAAAAGCTAAAATCGTAAAGCATGATGTAGTTCTGATTTTTTGACATGTTGTATAGATCAATTAGGGGGATGTGAATCCAAATTTGCAATTCCGATAAGTTTGTGCGATAAACTGCAAAATTTTGGGACTTTTAGAGCAAAAAATTAAAAATGTCACAAAATTTCGCAGGTTCTAAGCTCAAAAAGTTTTATCATTTTTCCCTATAAGAGACCTTTGTTGGCTCTTCACATGTTTTGTCTTATAATCGCCGTCGCTTATAAAATAAACAGAAGTATAATTCTCCCTCCAAACGTAAGGGTTTGAACAGACCGACGATAACACAGATACGTGCGAAATGCGACTTTTCAACCTTTTGTGGGCCACAGACGCGATAATGTTTCTAATGTATGCGCTATGTTGTGATATTTTTGACTTTGTCACGCTACTGATACCTACTTGTGCCCACATTGTGTCCCGGGGTTAACATTTTATCTTTCTTTGAAGTTCTTACTTTGAAGTGGAGATATTTGAGTTGAAATCTGTTGTTTTTCTGTTAGAGGTTTTTAATGATGTTCCAAGGATAAGAAGCCCAGCTTATGTTTGGAACATCAATAAAAACGAGGTGATAAGTAATGAGGATGATAAGTAAAGGTAATTATTAATTAATCATAAAGATTGTGGGTGTATTCAATAAATCATATACCCATGTAAAGCTGCAGACATCTTGAATAATCCTATACTACTGATAATGTAAATGCGAAACTGAGCAGAAACTGCTTAGCATGAGTTCCTGGGTTCGATTCCCGGGTCGGGCTCAGTGTTATAGGGTTTTTTCATCGGGAATTTCTCAGTAGCAGCCAAGTAGTTTGAATTGGTGCCCGGTTGATGGCGATTGCCTCGCTCCCTATTACATGGAACTTAAAACATAACTGGTGAAAAGTGCATGGGTGTACTATTAGGTTCGCCTCTGAAAGAAAGAAAAAGTATTTATTAAACTCACACAGGACAGGACATATTAGAAACAAAAATATAGAATTAGGGACAAAATTATATAAAAAGTAAACATGAGAAACATAACAAACATTAAATTTGATTGGTCCTGTACAAGGTCAAAAGGCTCCTATCTCAGCAAGGTGCTGTGACATTTTTAAAAAAAAGTCACAGCGCTGGTATTCTGATAGGGCCCAAAGTGATGTCACGGTCAGTAAAATACGAATATAAAAAACTCCTGCCTAAAAACCTCTGCCTAACTCTTCGAAGATTATAGGCGTGATGTTTTGACATGTTAAATCCATACAATTAACTTATCCATCAAAGGTAAGTAGGTTTACTTCCCCCATATACAGCACAGGTACTCTTCGAAGGGATAATGTAGTTAGCGGGACCACCTGTCATCACTTGTTAGAACCAACGATGCACCGCATAGTACACTCATAGACCTCTCATAACTTAGTTAGAGGGAGGTAACATGTCGTAGACCGTGATTTTTATTAGTAGTCATGTTGACATGATCTATATTTCACCTACTATTGTAAGCTTTCTAGTTCTGTTGATTTGACGACCCGAATGGCTTAGGTTCCCGGGTTCGAATCCCGGTAGGAGAAAATGTTTGTGTGATGAGCAGGGATACTAAATTGGTTTGCGAGTCATGGATGTTTATATCTAAGTATGTATATGATATAAAAAAATTGTGTCATTGTAGTATATCAACTATCTGGTGTCCACGACACAAGGCTCGTTGTTTAGTGTGGCACTAAATGGCGGTGTGTGTAATGTCCAGCAATGTTTATTTTTACTTACTCTCTATTCGTACTTTCATAACTTTGTCGAAAAGAACAACTTCAATTGTATTTACCAAGTAAAGAATTGTAATTGTTCGCCAGATATTGTAATCAAGTGGTAAGTAATACTAAGTATGTTTATACATTGGAAAATGCTAGGTTAGTAAACTAACAATAATCTTCACTTCGAACCATTACATGGGATGTCCTTAACTGTATACAGGGTGTAAACGGACCCTTCACGAAGCCGTCAACCAAGCATTCTGTACATCAAACTAAGTAACTCTACGAAAATTTATTGCTGGGATGTTCTGGGAAATGACTTGTTTTGGGTGTGTACTAACTCAATGTAACGCACTCAAAACATTATGCTGATGGACGCATTTAATAGTAAACTGGCTATGGAGGTATTTAAAGTAAAGTTCTGACCTTAAAAAGTAGTATTTGAAAAAAAAACTTATGAAAAAGTTAGAACTTTGATCTCCAATATCTCCGTAACTAGTAGGTTTGGTATGGTCCAGAACAAAAGAATGATCGCAATGACGGGGAGAACATGTTCCTTTCGGCTTCGTTAAGAATATATTTACACCCTTTATAAACCTCTTTATGTAGGTACCCGAGTACCTGTTATAATTTTAAACATTCTTTTCCTACAAAGTAGGCACCGACATATTTAAATGGTTCTGTGACCTATACCTTGGGAAGCATGTAATTTCCAAAGTACATTGCCTATTTCCCTACGCTTCACTCCCATCATCATCTGCCTAGCCTTTTCCCAACTATGTTGAGGTCGTCTTACAGTCTAACAAAATACAGCTGAATACTAGTATTTATCATCGAGCAACTACCTATCTGACCTCCACAATCCAGTTAGTACCTACTCGCTGATGGTGGCGGGTGTGTCGGGTCATTTAGTTCCCTTAAATATGGTCGAGTTGAATGGCGCCGATACATGCGTCATGTTCGTGAACGCGTGGCAGCTAAGAGATGACCAGTCCCAACTGACAGCGCCAGTTGGGACTGGTCATCTCTTAGCTGCCACGGTTCGTTCATTTTAATGACTTTATTTTTAATTTTTTTATTTTACTCTGGACGCTCTTAATGTGCACGTCTTTCTACATCGTTCTCACATATATGTATAATCTCAACATGAATGATGTAACCAAGATTTTGTAACAATTTTTTGATTTAAAAGAGTGTCCATGGAGTTTCTTTACCGTTCTTCTCCATAGAGATCTACGTTAGGGAATGGGCAACTACAGTATTTTCTCAAGTTATTATGCCTTGTGACTGTGACTGTAGCTTTGCTTTTTTGTGTTTTCGACATTCAAAAGTGCCGTAATGGTCTAATTGAAATAAATGATTTGAGTTTGAGTTTCAGGGTAATACAATACCCATTGGTAAGACTGGTTGTCAGACTTTCGGGTCACCGCCGACTACCTGTAACGTCTGTCAAAGATCTACAAATTTTATGACTGACGGGACCTTCATAAGCACCTACCTACCATAACCTCAAAATGTTTACATACAGGCCTCCACCTCCCTCTCAATATAATTAATGAAATCCCATTCAATACAGATCTCCTAGATCGGCGAGCAGATACGGGCGCAATCACTAGTTTCAATACAGTTGGCAGGTAGGCATTGTTCCGAACTTATAATTTGATGACAATCGCAAACTATGCCACACTATAGAAGTATGGAAGGCGATAGTTTCGAATTTACCTATTTGAGGAGTTTGTTTAATTTAATTGTAGGTAGGTAATTAGGTATACAGAGTTGTGTACATTGATTGTTAAGATTAGGTATTGCAGATTTCTTGATGGTTTTCAGGCTTACCACAGAGAGAACAGTCAACAGCAAAAACTGAAATGTACTTACTAATTTTATTGCAGAATCGAGTTGACCTTGCCCATGATAACCATTTGGGATCCGAGGAGCATCCATTGAACGCTGTTTTCGAGAAATAGGCCTTTGCTTAAGTCGTAGCTCCATAACGTGCCTAGGTTACACTCCAACCAGCATTCGTAATGTTATTGTGGATTTACAGGGCTTTTCAGAAATCAAAATCAAATAACAAGTCAATTAATCAGTTATCAATCAAATTCAAATTTTTGGAATCAATTGTTACCAAAATATAGTACAGATTAACATACTTCTTTGCAGTTCCTACAGAAGTTTCCTACGTTACTTTTAGCGAACATTAATTCAAGAATAATTAAGTAACATTGTGGAATATGAGAGCAGCGGTGGCCCAGTGGTAACGGCCGTCAGTAAGTCGCGGGTTCGAATTCAAGCAGGCGTATTACTTTGTGTTATTAATTTCATCACCACTGCTATCAAAAACGGTGAACATTGTGAGGAAACCGGCATGACCTAGAACTAAAATTTTCAAGACATGTGACTTCTACCAACCCGCACTGGGCCAGCGTGGTGGATAGCCCATTCCCTCTTAAAACAGGAGGCCGCGTGTCCCAGCTGTGGGAACCTTATAGGCTGATTATGCTGTGGAACAATGATTAAGGATTTCATTGCCAGTTGTTGATTATGGTGCTGGAAGCAAATTTATTCAGCTACTTACAATAAAAACACAATATTAGAGAAGATCACTTTTAAAAGTGGCTAAGTGTAGATACGTAGGTATGCTGTAGTAAGTACTAGTTACTGTTTACCAACTCGTTTTAATTTGTGTCGCATATTCCACACAAAAATCCACATTCACAGACCACACACGCAAAAAAAGAGATTAAAAACAACACATCGCGTCTCCCAAAACGCACATTCGCTCTAATAGATTCCCCACTAAGTGCTCTTAGAATTTCATAAAGAATAAAAAAACTTTGGGCAACTCTCCCGCCATTCATTAAGGCTCACGTACACGGTTCACGTCATGTTATGATTTAAGGGTCCATGCGGTAATGGCGCGATAAATAATGCGGTCACAGCTACCCCAGTACTTTAAGTACGCGAAAATGGCTCCACTTAGCTACCGCCATCTAGCGGCCAGCAAATAAAACGTATAAATCAACCTCTGTTGTTCTTGATTAGTCTGTGTAATTTCGTCGGGTTCGAATTTTGAATGTTTTTTGTTTGTTATTATAATTTTCATAATAACAAATAGTTTATTTTGCAAAGTCAAACAAAGAACAAAGAAAAAGTACCTAGTACATATGTTTGCATTGTACCAGTAAGTATACCCTGTAAAAGAAACTTTTTGAACCCAAGAAAAATCCTTGAAAGTAATCCTGAAAATAAAACCTAAGGATTATTGTGCCAATTAGTTATTGTTCAAATAAACGAATAGATGTGTTTCAATGATTGGAGAATTGTTGAAGTCTTTTTGATACCATTCAGTTTTGCTAGAGGGCGCAAGTTTTATGGTCATTGACCATAGTTTGTAAAACTGGTATATCTATTAGGTGCAACGGTTGTTGTTTTGTAATTAAATGTTTAAATAAAATACTTAAGAATAAAGTTTAATAAGTAAAAGTTTTAAACTTAAACAAATTTAAAACTTTAATAAAACAAGGCTAGGTTGTTAGGTATCGATCTACCTAAAAAGTTCAAGGCTGCAAACATAGAGGGCGTTACTGGTATGGTCAATGACCACAACTTACCTACCTGACTTTTGATTAAGTTCGACCATTTTGTTCTAAGATGGCGCTGAAGTTGTGTTTTTATGTAAAGGGAAATATTCAAGAAAAATATATGAAGATCACTGATTTAAAAAAGTAAGAGAAGATATTCATAAGACAATGACAGCCATTTCTAATCTTAATTCATGTGTTGTTGCAGTTACTGCCTAGTCCTCATCGACAACTGCCTGTAGGCATGAAGAAGATTGATATTCAACTTCGTTCGCAAGTCCTACCAATATTATAAATGTGAAAGTTTGTGAGGATGGATGGATGGATCTTTGTTGCTCTTTCACGCAAAAACTGCTGACCGGATTTTAATGAAATTTGGCACCCAGATAGTTTGGTTTTGGTTTGTTTGGTTGGTTTGGTTTGTTTGGTTTGTTTAGTTTGTTTGGTTTGTTTGGTTTGTTTGGTTTGTTTGGTTTGTTTGGTTTGTTTGGTTTGTTTGGTTTGTTTGGTTTGTTTTGGTTTGGTTTGGGTTTCGTAGTTTGGTTTGTTTTGGTTTGGTTTGGGTTTCGTAGTTTGGTTTGGTTTGGTTTGGTTTGGGTTTCGTAGTTTGGTTTGGTTTGGTTTGGGTTTCGTAGTTTGGTTTGGTTTGGTAGTTTTGTTTGGTTTGGTTTGGTGGTTGGTTTGTTTGGTTTGGTTTGGTGGTTGGTTTGTTTGGTTTGGTTTGGTTTGGTGGTGGTTTGGTTGGTGGTTGATGGTTTTGTGGTTTGGTGGTTTGGTTGGTTTGGTTTGGTAGCTTGTGTTTGGTCTGGGTGGGATCCTATGTGTCAACATAGGATCCTCTTTACCCCGGTGTACGATCCCGTGGGACAGCTAAGGAACTCCAGGCGGGCGAAGGCGCGGGTATAAGCTAGTAAGTAGGTAATTTTCAAATTAATCATACCCAAATCGAACTACAAGCTAACCAATTCTCCCCATTATCAAAAACACCTTGACACAACAATTTCCTTGAACGATCTTCGGTAACTGATGAGCTTAATGCCTAAATAGCCGATCGGTAAGATTTACCGCCTTCCGTGCCGGTATCGGATCGTTGCCGTGTCGGAGCCGTATCGGCGTCGTGCCGGAACCACGGAAGGGTCGTTATCGGGTCCTCACATCGCACGTCTCAAACGGTAACTCGTTAATTTCTGTAGATGTCACAAGCCGTGGCCTATAGGATGAGTTTGGTGGCACAATGAGAGCATAGTTCGCATGCAACTTTGACATTATCAACAATTTCGAAACTGGGAAATCCTACTGATGAAAGTAACATACATTAAGGTAACATAACATCATAGTAATCCCCAAAGGGCTAGGCAGAGGTGTACCCAATAGAACACCCACATTTTGCCAATTATGTTTAAGTCCCATGTAAATAGGGGCAGTTGATGGCAATAGGGTTATTGCCATCAACCGGGCCTAATAATTTTTTAAAAACAAATTATCAACAAACACTAAAAACAAAGTCTTCTAAAAAACAACACTAAAGATAAGTCGTCACTATGTTTTCGGGCAATTCTTTGTATCTTCCGAAAACAATACTCTGACAGTTTCCCGACCTCTCGCTGTTCCGCTCCCAGTGTGCCCCAGTCCCGATACTACCCGAAGTTAATGCGACGAAGTTGGTGCCCAAATTTTAATAATAATATATCTTTGTAATTTATTTGATTCGCGACGCAAGCGCCGCTTGTTCCCAGACTCGAGGTATCATTTTTCTGTGAAATATAATCTGAGATTATGTTTTTTTCTGTTTTTATTTAGTGCATGGAATTCTGAAGTTTAACTCAACTCCTGGGTTATGTGTAGATATATTTTTTGTACTTTATTCCGCAGGTAATTGCTAGGTTTCATTGCTTTACTAATACTTTACTATATTTAATAAGTACTTTTTAAACAGTAAACTTGACATGAAACTTTTCACAGTTAGAAAAACTTTACGTACTTGACCCAGTCATGAATAACTTGAGCCAATCGTCTCCTTACAAATATTTACCGTTAGGTTATCGTAATTTATCCTGATCCATATAAATAACATCTTAACCAAATCCTTAACAAAACAAAAAGTGCGGTAATGACAGCATTTTAACTACGGAACATTACACACACCTCCTAAACTCAACCCTGCGCTCGCTATGGGGAAAAACGCCCCCGATCGGGCCGCAGGCGAGTCAAACCGGCCCATAAATAATAAATACTAGCACGGTGCGTCTGTAGATAATGGTAATTTACGATTCGCTACCATTGACGTCAAATCTTTGGCAGCAGCGGGACGGTTAGATCGACGCTCGCCGTTTTTCGGGTGAACTCGGGTGTTTTCGGCATTTGTTTTGGCATTTGAAGTTTTGTTTGTTGAGTGTGCTATGGGTTGTTTGCATGTGAATAAGAATGCTGCATGTCAGGGGGTTCTGTTGTTTTGCATTCTTTACTTTCCATACGTTGCTGATATTTGACTGACTTTATGCAGGTCACTTACTGAGTAGGTATAAGCGGTCTACATAAGCGGTCTACAAAACCGGAACTGACGCTTCAGGAAAAGGCTTAATCTAGAAAATAAATTTGTTTATTCGCAGTAGTGTGCCTGACAAAAAACTGAGATATTTGTTTATACCTGCTGCTTACTAACAAATTGCCCACATAAGTCTGTCAGGCAATCACAAAAAAAAATACAAATTTATGATAAAATCCAATCTTGATTTACACACACTCGCTTCGCTTTTCCTTCTGACCATACCTCAACTCAAAATTAAAGGTAATACCGTGACTTGCCGCCACAAATCAATACCCAAAATCCTTGCCATGCTTCAACGTCTCGAAAATGGCTAATTAATAAAACTTAAGCTATAAATATCGCCGGGCGTCGTAGGTAGCTGTTAGCAAAAACTGTTAGGATCATAAAGCTGTCGTGGGATGAGAGAGTGCCTTTGTTGCTGTTTCGTTGGCGGACGATAAATCTAATGCGAGAACAATTTGGTCGTGGTCGCGAGACGGTGTGATGGTCGCGGATGGTCGCGAGTTTTATGCGGGTAATGTGGCCGGTTGGTGAGGGTTAAGATGTTGTGGGCTTTGTGTTCGTTACCTATATACCCATTGTTTAAATTCAACAAAGCGAAAGGTAAACCACCTTTAAGCAGTAACCAATGTAATTTAAATGTGAGTGTCGTTATTCTTTTTTCTAATTTGACGGTTGAATATATCAACTAACTGAAACTGTCAACGGAAATGTATAAAATCCGTCATTGTATACAATTCCCAGGAAATGTATACACAGCGAGCGAATAGACCCCGCTATACCCCTTCGTGGTTATTTTTTTTAAACCTTTCAGAAAACTTAGCAATCAACCTCAAACAAACGAAAAACCAACCCAAATTCAAATTTCGAAACAGATAAAGTGCAAACCATCTTAATAAAATTCTGATTTCCGTTCTCAAACGTGTTTTAATTTTTTTCACATAGCATTCCTTTCTATTTTTTTTCATTTCCTAGTTTTATTTCGGAATTGCATACAATTCCTAGGAAATGCATACATTTCCCAGGAAATGTGTGTAATGAAGAATCTTTGAAACATAATTTTACACATTTCATAAGGAGGCTCAGAATTCTATACCTAGATTTCATATATTTCCGGTAACATATTTCTACTTAGAGGCTTATAAAATTGAATTTAACGTCTTTTCTGCGATTGTGTCTGCCCCAATGCCCGCGCTGTCAACTGATACAAATATCTTTTACAGAAAGTGCAGATAGTTATAGAAGTAGGAAAATATGCAGGATACCTCATCCTAGTCTTGTATGACATTCGTAGATCCATGTTTAATTGTGATATTAACGACTGTACAAATAGGCGACGAGCAGTATGAAAAGTAGCGACGTTATGAGCAACACTAATTAATAAAAGTGCAGCATTTTCTCTCAGCGAAGGATAACAGTTGAAAATTCGTTTTTATTGCTGCAGAATTTGAAACCGGTAATATTTTAAAGGCATGAAAATGGTTTTGAATGTCATTCTTTCTTTAAAATGTAATTAGCTCTACTACCCTTTATGCGAGCAGCGGTGGCCCAGTGGTGGAGACCCCGACTTACGAACAGCAAGTCGAGGGTTCGAACCCAGACAGGCGCATTACTTTGTGTAATTTATTTCATCACTACTGCTCTCAAAACGGACAAGGAAAACATCGTGAGGAAATCGGCATGTCCTAGAATCAAAAATTCGAAGACATGTGACATCTACCAATCCGCACTGGGCCCGCGTGGTGGATTATACCCCATTCCCTCTCATTGAGAGGAGGCCTGTGTCCCAGCAGTGGGAACATTACAGGCTGATGATGATGATGATGCCCTAAATTGGGCATCCAGTATTATGTAATTTGTTTAAAGTTAATTATGATTATTTTTTATTAGTGGTTTTTATTGTTTTAATTGTATCTATTGAATTTAGTATATTAAATTATCATGAATTAATAATATTGTGTATGTAATGTGACTATGGATGTGTATTATTTCTATTATGAGTCTGTGATACTCGAATTAAAACTATTTTATTATTTAATTATCAACGTGTTCCTACCTTTATTCTATTTTATTTGGGGACAGTGCAGCATGCTTTCTTCTTCAATACATCTCTAATAATCATGATCTCATTAGTCACGCCTTTTCTGCCACATCATCTTTAATTGAATCTATCCATCGTTTTTTTGATAATTTCTTTTATAGCCATCCATCCACATTCATATCATACAACATAAATGCAGCCATTCAAAAAGCGTGTAACCTCGAATGGTACGTGTGATGTCTGAAGAACAGGAATCTAGAAAATTCTCATAGCAGAACACCTAGAGACGTTCTTATTTATTCACTCAATAAATCTTCCTAAATCTCATCAGACGATAAACTCAAATCTAGAGCATTTCGAAAGCCCATCCATCTCACCTGCACAAATACATCGATACATTATAAATTAAAAAAAAATCACCCCATGACTCACAGCCCACGGGAAAAAACTCCGTATAATGTTATTACAAGGCATCAAACGCAGTATAAAACCGTCAACAGTTCGATAAATCTATCAACAAGTGCTGCCATCTATCAAAGAGTGTGCGCAACGAGTAAACTTGTAATGTTCCGCGGTGATTGATAGATGGCGTTGCCGTGTTAGTGCGCAAGCGCACGGTAAAAGTGTTTTTGATTTGATTTATATTGTTTATTGTATACCTGGATTTTTTTAATGGAAAGGTCGTTCGGCTATGCTCTGGGGATTTTCAGTGGATGATTTCTGGAGTAAATTTTTATGCAGTTCATATGTTTATGCCTGTTGCTTTATGATGTCGATAAGCAGTTTAGAAATTTGTAAGAATCCTTGCATTACATTATTCCATCACTAGTCCTATCAATGTCGAGTATCGGGAAACTTACTAGTTGGCTCCATTAGCTAGTAAAACAGGCCAGATATAATACAAAGCTTGAACACAACGAAAGCGGCTGCTCGTGAGACCGACTGAATCCAGAAATAATTAATTATGAAGAATCTAAAACGAAAGTGCCAACTACCTCTTCAGTGGCTATAGACCTAAAGAAAACAAAATGTGTACACGATACACATTTTGTTTGAAGACAAGGAAATTACGTTAAAAAACTTTCAGCAAAAAAATAAACGGTGTTACAGCCGTCAGTGTTAGCACTGACAGCTTTTGAACATTGTTGACACCGATAGCTCTTAAGCGCGGTTTAAATGTGCAGAACTAGTTCAGTTTCACTGGTGAATTTCACCCAAACTTTGTGAACATTCTTTTGAAAATATTTAAAAAAAAACTACCTCCTACCGTTCCACTATGCATGCAGAAAGAACTACAGCACATTATTTCAATAAGGGCGACATTAGCGACACCTAGTGACGGATAGCCGCCATTCGTTTTTTGACCCACCCAGCCTTGTCTTACTTTTATAATTAACGACAACACGCCAGCGATTTATTGTCGCTCGCCAGACACTTTTAAGGTTATGGTAGCTTTATTATTTATTTTATGGGGGTTTTGAAGTATGCTTAGGTTGATATGCTGAAATTCAGGAGTGTTTGCAGACGTGGGCATGAGGTGCCCAGATAAGTAGTTTGTGAAATCTTACCAACAAAATAATGTTAGAATATAACAGTTAGTTTAGCTAGGTAGTTAATTTAATATTTGCTCATTTATCTCTTTCTCTGTTGTTTGCATGCCTGTCTATGTTTTAGTTTACTTTTAACTACTTTTCTTCTTTAAAATCTTAGAATAGCGCACTGTTAGAAATAACTTTTAATATGTAGTCGATAATGACGTAGGTTATACATTTATAAACCTTGTATATTTATAACTTAGCGTAAGATTTTAAAGCATAACTGTTGTTTTTCCCAAAAAAAAAAACTACTAGTTTGTCGTTTGTTGGCATTATGGTTGGCTTCAAATCTACTCCAATTTTAACGATTTAGTTAATGACTTTTTTCAGCTCTTTTTTATCTGACTCGTCAAAATATTCGTTTTGTTTTGATTCCTTAATTCAACATCCACCTGCCCTTGTCCCATTCTACTTGGGGTCGGTGCAACACGTTTTCTTCTTCCATGCCATTGTTACGTCTACAAGAAGTTCTCTTCAAGTTTTCAAATCTCTAGGAAACGGTTAGGTGGTCACATAATAGGCTTGTCGACTGAAAAAAATCGAATTAGTTTATCAGTTAGATTATTAAAAAATATTTGACCCGTATTTTTTCTTTTGTTACGTAAACCAAAATTGACGAAGATACGAAGCTTTTAAAAAAGCTTTCTTATGTCACGAGCCCCCACTCCCGAGTTTTGATGCGTTTTATCTTTGTCAATATTCATTGATTTACAAAAACAAAAAATATGTGTCCATTATTTTTCAATACTCTAACTGACGGACTATATAGATTTGCATTTTTTTGATACTGTCGTCATGCCTATTATGAAAACTTTGTTGATTCATAATTACTATTTTAACCAAATACGTAAATAAGATAGTATTTCGATGTCTTCTTGGTTGTCTAAGCGTCCATTTTCATTCACCCAAAACTAACTCCACATCCAAATATCTACCAAAAATCTTTCTAAAATAAATTTAAGGCCTTTAAAAGGTAATAAAGCCCGACCTCAGTCCTGCATCCCTGTGAGAACTGACGAAAGGCCCCCGCGGGCCTCCCTAATCACTCACTCACCCTCCGAGGTGAGAGGTGAACGGACAGGCCCTGATTCGATTCCCGGACGTGTTGTCCAACTTTTATTTATGAACGTAAAGTTTTTGGATTTATTAGGTCTTGTCATTTAATTAATAATTTAATTAATTTACGTTTTAGCAGTCGTCAAAGTAAGGTGGAGTTGGTTGTCTTTACCCGTGGGTATTTCAAGTGGATAATGAGGGGTCACATTTGATGGATGGGCTTGGACATCCATCCCCGTCCTAAACTTGGACTCCCTGGGGTCGTTCCGAATTAGAATTCGACGGTAAGGATAGGTGCACATGCGAGGTAAGTCAGTTCAAAGTCAGAGCTTTAAAAACAATTATTAAAAGTAAGAAGGTATATTTGAATTGTTTAAATTATTCCCAGTTAGAAAGAATGTATGTTCAAGCAAAGTTGTCGCCTTATTTACGTGACTAGTTGAAAAACAATAGCTTTCAGAATCAGAATGCTTTATTTGTAAACATAGGTCAAATTACAATGGCGGTGTTACAGATAGGTAGATCCTCTATGTTTTGTCCAGAGGCGTACAAATATATTTAATTAACATTGTCTCTACTTTTAACAACAATTTAACTTTTGAAATTATAAAGTGGTAGTATTATATCAAATTATGTAGAATATGCTAAAATACGCTTTTACAAGGAAAACAATGAATATTTTCTCGACATGTCCAGCTATGTTTTTTTTCGAGTATCACCAACATATTGTTGATATGCCACACAGTGACAGGCTTACCATGACCAAATAAGAATCTATCATAATAGTATATTGATAGATTTCATAAAAATCTTAAATTCTTTCTGTGTGTGATTGGTGCCTAACCTGGTGTCAGAGTTTTTATGCCGCTCATGGGCCTCTGACTAGGATTTACATGCCGTCGAGAAATATATTTCATGCGTCTGTTGTCTCACGATGTTTTCCTTCAATTAATAATTATACAATACGCACATGAATCCAAGGTCCCTATCTTCACTGAAAGACAACGCATAACCTAAACGACGCTTCGTTTAATTACAAAGGATTTTGAGAAAGTTCGTCATTTTAATGGGGCATCAAATCGGACACATGACTTGTCATTAAATATTTATCCCAATTGTATCGTTAGCCAAGTTAGCCTCTAGCCATAAGCAGTGTCCCAAGTGGTAGACCAGTATTCTTGTATGCCTAATCCCCAATTACCTAACCACACTGATACACCATCAATAATATCTATATAAATATCGACGTCAGGAGGAAATATGAAGTGGTGTGTAACCTACATAGCAGCAACCTCTCGTGATGCGCACAAATAAATTATCTATGAACGAGATTGGCTAGTTGCTACTGAGACGGACTGGAGAGTGCTCTGTTTCGTAATATTTAATTTATATTATGGTTAGTACTTTTTGAAATAGTAACGTTGGTTTCATTAAAGTCGGTTGGTTTTGTTACAATATTAGAAATTTTGTATTGTTTCAATTTTATGGATGTAACTTAAATATTGCGGTGTGATGACGGATCATCCTATTTCTCTGTGGTTAAGTATTTAATGCCATCGGTCTCCATGTATCAGAATAATACCTAATGTATCACAGTATTTTTTTTATTGCTACACGTACTATGAGGTATCATAGTACGTGTAGCAATAAAAAAAAAATCAATAACATCAGGCTTAACAATCATGATTTGGAGATCACTTTTATAAGCAAGGAGATGCTTGTGTTACGTTGTCACCTAACACAAGCATCTTGCGAGTAGTTCAGACACACACCGTTTACCTGCGCGGTCGGGCAGTGTACGTGTGTATGGGCATCAACTGATTTCAGATAAACCAATGTGACGTGAGATCCGCTTCATCGTCTGATTACGCGAACGAGTGGTGTCGCATGAAAACCGCCTTAAAGCTCACACGAAATTGAAAAGTGACAAAAATTTATGTAATTTTTGGCTTTTGTCGGGTTTTTATATTAAAAATTCAAACACCCACCATGCCAACGAAGGATAATAAGGAAAATTCATTTCCAATTTCATTTCCCAAGAAAGTTAAAGTAGAGCACCTTCCCTCACACATCCTCCTAGAGTTAAGCTCTCGATAATTTTCAAGGGGCAGGAATCTTACAGCAGACTGAAATATCGAAGCGATCACTACATCGGAGCACGATATTTATCATTCACCATGCTATGATGGCCAGATTTATGGGCAATAATCTTTGCTTAACGCGGTCAGGAGTTTAAGACTTCAAAATGTGGGAAAATATCTAGCTGAGGTAAGAAAATGTTGGTGCTATACTCGACTGTTGAATAGAATGTTTAGTAAAGAGTCAAAAACAAATCTATTAGTATTAAGATATCATATTCATTCTATGGAGTGGCCACATAAAAGCCGAAAATAAAAATTCAGAGCTACAACGTCTCTTGTAGACTTGTTTTCTCATAATCTTGTTCATATCCGTAGTTTTACCAACACGTTCGTCAATATTGCCTGTCAAAACGACATAACGTGTCTGTTTTATTACTGATTGCTGCACAGCAATACATTAATGTGACAGTAGATTTAGAAATCATTCGGTAGTCTTTTACGAGTTGTTAGTTAACTTGTAATCTTATTGCTTGCCAAATCTTCACTATCTATACCTACGTCTTGTCGGCTCTTAAGTTCACTTTGCTTGCTACATTGCGTTACTATGTAAGTTGTGGTAAGATTATCATCATCTTTGTACATCTACTGCTGAGTATCCTCTTCCTTTTGTGCCATGCTTGCCTGGTCTGTACGAATCTCATCTATGTCTTCCCCGCGATCTTCTGTAAGTGCCCCAGGCATTTGATTGTTGTTCTACCAACTATCTTTATACCATCTGTCGGCAAATATTTCATTAGGGCTCTGCTTCACTTGCCGTCCCCACGTCGCCAACCTGTAACTAGTCAGAATTATTATGATCAACGCAAAAGGTGATGGATTTTATTTTGACAACATTTGGATCTCTTACTGTCTTTTAGTAGTTTCTAGTTTTTAATAACTCCCTATCGATCTTATCAGATTCAGTCACTTGTTAATAGCGGTCATGCTTGGTGGTGGATATGTCAATTGTAACCTTAATATCAGCCAATTTTAGACAAGGTTGATCTTATTATTAGCCTTGGACATGATCTGACCCTACAGTAAGTCACAGCCATGTTTTTATTTTCTAGTGACTTTACTAGTATTTTTAACCAACATTGATACTTTTGGGACAGCAGACTTACTACTTTAACATACTGACGACCCGAATGGCGCAGCGGTAGTGAGGCTGCCTTACGTTTTAGGGTCCCGGGTTCGAATCCCGGTACGAGCAAATGTTTGTGTGATGAGCATGGACATTTGTTTCCGAGTCATGGATGTTTATTCGTATAATAAGTATGTATTTACAAACAAAAAATATCTGTGTAGTATATCAACTATCTGGTGTCCACGACACAAGCCTCGTTGCTTAGTGTGGCACTAGATAGCGCTGTGTGTAATGTCCAGCGATTTTTATTTTATACTACTTTGGATTACTGCTTACCCTACTATCCCAGCCACCTTCGTAGTAGACTTGGTGAAGTGACAGCTTCATCAGGTCACAGCCGTGTTTTCATTAGTTGGTAACGTATGACGCGGTGGGGGACTAAATCTTCATTTTTGACGTCCCATGGGTCACTACACGGATACTGATTTGTGAGAGCTACTGGATGCGACTGTGTATTTTACTGCAGTATTAAAGGAGAGTTCAGAATAAAATACCTGCTTATCTGATCCTATTATTTGATGTTGAAAGATTGTGCTTCACATATTTTTCTCCTCATTGCAGGTGTGCAGTAGACCTGGTGAGGTTGGTTACCAAAACTTATTTAGACACTTGCAGTACTTTTACTACAGCCAATGTATAGATAATTTAGTTAGACAGTAAGGGCAAATTTTATCAACTCAACTCAACTCAAATCATTTATTTCAATTAGACCATTACGGCACTTTTGAAAGTCGAAAATACAATAAAAGCAAAGCTACAGTCACAGGCACAAGGCATAATAACTTGAGAAAGTACTGTAGTTGCCCGTTCCCTAACGTAGATCTCTATGGAGAAGAACGGGCAAGAAACTCCATGGACACTCTTTTAAATCAAAATATTGTTACAAAATTTTGGTTACATCATTCATGTTGAGATTATACATATATGTGAGAACGATGTAGAAAGACGTGCACATTAAGAGCGTCCAGAGTAAAATAATAAATCAAAAATTTTAAAAAAAAAAGTAATTAAAATGAACGAACCGTGGCAGCCAAGAGATGACCAGTCCCAACTGAGAGCGCCCGTTCACGAACATGACGCATGTATCGGCGCCAAACAACTCGACCATATTTAGGGGAATTAAATGACCCGACACACCCGCCACCATCAGCGAGACATTTGAGTGAGCATGACATTCTCTCTTAGCCACCAAGGCATATTCAAGTCAATGAAAGATAACTAAATGTAAGTGGTGGCTGAACAGTACAAAGTACTCACACATGTGCTATGCAATTATATAATACTAAAAACTGGAATCTATATAATGCAAGTAGGTATATTTTAACAATCTTCTGCAGCTTCCACAATACATTAACATGGGAATCAATTCTTCTTCTACTTCTTTCCGTGTCGATAGACTCAAATAATGCCCGACCAGTGCAATCAATTAGTTTGCAACTATGGTTGTGGAGCAGGACCTGCATGTAGCCAAGCATTTTTATCATCAATGTAATCCCCCAACTTATAATATGCTTGCCTACATAGTGTGCGTTTTATACAAGATTTAAATTTCGTACTACGTCCTACTTTAGCAAGCCTGAAACCTGGCTGAACTAGTTGGTCCCTATTTCTAGTGTTATAGTGGTGTCAGTCACCTCTTTTACTGAATAAATGCAGATTTTTCCTAACGTACATGATGTTTTCATAGATGTATTGACAAGGTACTGTCATGATATTAATTTCCTTAAACAGTTCTCTTAGAGAATCGCGTCTACGTAATTCATATATGGCTCTGATGGCTCTTTTCTGCAGAAAAAATATAGACTCGATGTCTGCAGCCCGTCCCCATAGTAAAATACCGTATGACATAATACTATGAAAATAACTAAAATAGACTAGCCTCGCGGTATCAATATCAGTAAATTGACGGATTTTTCTAACAGCATATGCAGCTGAACTCAGCCGTCCTGCAAGAGATGTTAAATGAGGACCCCATTGTAACCTTGAGTCGAGCGTGATTCCCAAGAAAACCGTTTTATCGACAAATTCTAGTTTCTCTTGATTCAATATTATGTCACAATCATTACTTTTGACATTTGGTAGAGCAAATCTAATGCACTTAGTTTTTTTCCCATTTAGTACTAAATTATTAGCGGTAAACCAATTATGGACCTGCAGTAGGGCGTTATTTACGTCGTCAAGATCAGTGGCACGTCTGTTTATCCTAAATATTAAAGAAGTATCGTCAGCAAACAACATCATATGCGGATGGTTGTTAAATAAACGGGGTAGGTCATTAATATATACTAAAAACAGGAAGGGACCCAATATCGAACCTTGTGGTACACCCATTTTTACATTTAAACCCATTGAATTGACACCATTTTTTTGTACCTGCTGCTGTCTATCATTCAAATACGATTTTACTAAACTGAGCGCAAGTTTACCTAAACCGTAATGCTCAAGTTTCAAGATCAGGGTTTCGTGATTTACGCAATCAAATGCCTTCGAAAGGTCACAAAAGATTCCTATGGCATCTTGTCCCTCTTCCCACGCAGTAAATATGTGTTTTAATAAAGTGACACCGGCGTCAGTTGTACAACGTCCTTTGGTGAAACCATACTGTTATCAATGATTTTGAACGCAATCTGCACATCCAAATTACATTCAAGAGCTCTGTGTCAATATTCCATAACAACTGTCTGTGTGTCTCATTTAGGTACTAATTGTAGTCATACCTAAAATGTCACTGACGGCATATCTTCCGTGATTATTGTTTATTGTTTTTTTCAGTATAGTTATGAACCGTGAAAGCTTAGAACAGTAAATGGTAGTCATATTGTTGTAAAACGTTGTAAACACAGTGGGTAGTGCTTCTTGTTGAAAAATATGAATGATGGTAGAAAAAGCATGACAAATAACATAATGATTATTTGACCGGAGAAACATCATGATTAAAGGCAACGTAATCTGGACTCCACAAAACCTGGTGATACTGTGAGTGTGTTTTGCGGTGACTTAGTGTCGAGTTCCAGAAGTGCGCGTAGCAAAAGACTAAGAAAGGGGGTAGACAGACTTGTCTGCTTCTAACAATTTTATTTCCATCCACCCGCATTCTCCAGTCAACCCGCGACCATGGCGCTTGCAACAGCGTCGACATATCGGAAGCTCAAAAATAATACTAATCACGGAAGATATCCCGTAAGTGACATTTTAAGTTGAGATCACGATTGTTTATCTTTCTAACCACGAGATCCGCTAAAGAAGAATAGATGATGAACAACTTAAAGTTTCAAGCAGCCATTTCCAGCACAACAAGCTCCAACTTGTCCCTCTCACGGACTAGACGGGGGACGGACTAATGTTGATATATCGGCCGCCGGCCCGACGGACAGACGTGTACACACATCTTAAATAATAAGGATGCTGTACCACCTGTATCATCGCTTATTTATGGCTGGTTACCCTAGTTTTTTGCTCTTTTTATGCGGTATTTTTTAGTTAGTTGATGTTGGAGATAAAGGTGGACATGGAAACAGTGTGCTGGTTTTTTTGTGGAAAAAATATTTCCGGGTTTCATTTTTAGGGTTCCGTACCTCAAAATGTAAAAAAGGAACCCTTATAAGATCACTCTCTTGTCCGTCTGTCTGTAAGTGTGTCACCACCGATTTTCTCAGGAACGGGTGGACCCAGCAAGTTGAAATTTATACCAGATACTGAGGTCTATAGTCCCTATATTAGGTGTATAAAAATTAAGGCCCTGAGTCAACACGATAAAAAGGTCTGGGCAAATTTAGATTTTCGCAAAACTTGTAAGTACCAAAAGTTACCTTAATTTTCAAAGTTTTTTTTTTTTTTGGAATTTTCCACTTACTTGTGCTGTAAGACCTTGATTTTAACCAAAATTCACAATTCTAGGTCAACCGGAAGTACCCTATAGGTTTTGGGTCGAAAACCTAAAGGGTGTAAAAAACCTTAACGAAGCCGAAAGGCACTTGTTCTCCCCGTCATTGCGATATTTTTTTTGTTCTACACCATACCTGGGAATCTTCTCGTTACAGAGATATTGGGGGTCAAAGTTCCAACTTTTTGACAAGTTTTTTTTACATACAAGTTTTTAATGTATTTTTTTTTTTACTTTAAACACCTCCACGACCACCGTACTATTCAATCCATCATCAGCACAATGTTTTGAGTGCGTTACATTGAGTTCTACCACAAAACATGATTTATCACCCCAAAAAAAAAAAAATTGTTTCCCAGCAATAATTTTTGCGTAAAGTTACTTAGTTTGATGTACAGAATGCTTGGTTGACGGCTTCGTGATGAGGTTGTTTACACCCTGTATATGGTTCTTTTATAGTTCCCTTTGACCTAGAATCACGAAATTTGGCAAAAAGCAAGGTCTTACAGCAAATGTAAAGGAAAAAATCTGAAAACCGTAAATACGTCATCATCATCATCCCTGTTTCACCCACTGATTAGGTGGCCCAGTTGTAGTCAACTGGGCCACAACTATTCCGAAAAGGGAAGTGTACCAAATGTCAGGGGCAATACGTCAGAAGGTTTATGGCGCCTAATTGGCACCTACTGGTAATAGTTTATGTTTATAAAGTAGCTACAAGTAATCCATCATCTGCTGGGCAATCGTGATACCCTCAGGCTATGGTCACCATAAGGTGAAGACACCTGTTGGTGAAATAGATTAAGTTTTTATTAAATTTTTAAATGTGTCAGAATCAAGGTTGCAGAGTTTTCTAATATATTGATTTTTATAGACGTGACGTTCGTCCGCGTGAAATTATTATTATAACAATATGATTTCCCTACTTATTACTATAATATTTGAATCTTTTTTTTTTTCATTTATTTATTTTGCACGGAACCTTTTTTCTTAAATAAAAGTAGCCTATGTTACTCCTTATCACAGTCATCAGCTATCTGCCAGTAGAAGTCCCGTCAAAATCGGTCCCCCCGTTTCGAAATTCAGCCGGAGCAAACAGACAAAAATTAAAACATTTGTATTTTTGTCATAAGTACCGTATATTCTTTCCTAAGCACTCAGTAAAAAGCTGTTATTTTGAAATTACAAACAGACATTTCAATTTTATTTATTTGTATACTTAGATCAATTTGTAACTTCGAAAATGTGTTTAGAAGAACACTATTTAAAAAAAAAAAAAAACAAATAAATAATTGAAAGTGCTTCCTGTAAGCACTCTTTTACTAACGGTTTTTAATCCATGATAAAAAAATCTCTAGCTATCTTTGCCAGTAACTTTGGCCAACTATGTGGCTCATTGGCTACTGAATTCTGAACTCTCCCCATGAAGTAGCGAGAAGGCGAAGAAACTGCTGAGGCGGTCACAAAACGTCATAAAGCGTGCCTTCGGTATCTCAACCAACCTAAACATCCTGTATAATCCCAACGCAATACCACGAGCAAACACTACCAACTTCGAACTCAACCACAAAACTATCGCATCCACAATTTTTCGCCATCTTCCTTCATAAACAGGGATCATGAGCCTTACCCTTTTGCCATAAATCTAGCCGCCCCCCTCCCTCCCCGGCGCCCCCCGTACTCCACCCCCCCTCAGGCCGCGAGGTGGTTTTGAATGGAGATTGAGCCAATTAAAGTAATCGCCGTAACAGTCGACGCTGCCTTGGATTAGTTCTGCGGAGATGAGAGATGTGGAGTCGCTGTTGGCTCGAGATTTTTTTTGTGGAGGACGATAACTGTTGTGATTACTATTTTGCGTCAAGGAGACGTTATGATTAAAAAATATATATAATTTGGTACCGCTTCAGCTAATCAAATAATCGCTTATGAATTGTTGTTATCAAGAATAGCTCTAACCAATCAAACTTAGCCCCTAATCATTTCATTTCTTTTCAATTTTTCACTTTCGGTTAAGTTTTCTCTATTAATAATCAGTTAGTCAATCATATAATAAATATAAATTATACTGCTGAAATACCAGCTAACAAATTCTACTTCAAACATTTTCAGTTCATAACTATCATTTTTTAAACACAAAATTTAACCCCAAAAATATTTGTCATTCAAACATCGTCTCCACCCCACCCCGTCCCGCAGGATTAGTATCATACAATACAAGCAACAACTGAATCCTTTTATTTATCGCTATTTATTGTTATTGCATTTTCTCTCATTTCTCTGCTCTAATATTGTCTTGGCATAAATTTCGCTTAGCGTTTGGGAACGTTGTTTTAAATATTACTGCTAATTAGAGTTAACTGTGCATTTCCTTAAGCTTTTATTATATGATGAGTTTTGAGTACTGCTGGTGGCTATACCTATTTGTGAACTTGTTTTTTTCTTTTAAGTTAGTAAAGGTATTTTCTTTCTTTCGTGTGGTTAGTGCCTAAACTGGTGTCAGAGTTTTTATAGGCCTCTGACCTGCCTTTACATGCCGTCGAGAAATATCTCTCAGACATGCTGGTTTCCTCACGATGTTTTCCTTCACCTAAGCAAGTGATAAATAAAATACGCAAATGAAACATAGCAACATGGGTATTTGCCAACTCTTCTTTCAAAGGAACTAGCTAAAAAAAGTTACATTTTCTACTAAAACAAATCAATTCCTCAATCCTACGAATCCTCATCAGACGTAGAGTGTTATATCTGTCTGGCGCTACATTGTGGCGTATTAAACGCCGCTCTACGGTAGAGTATTTCAAATGATTAGGCAGATTTATGCGGGGTAGCGCGGGCCCGCTATCGGCTGGCTCTATAGAGTCTCAGGATATCACAAATTAGATTTTGTTGAGTTTTATTTGAGTGTTACTTATTTCAAAGGTTAATGTTTTAAAAGATGATGTGTTAAGTTTCACATATGTCATAACAACACGCCTAGCTGTAATCCCCGAAGCGTTGGGCAGAGGTGTACCTAAAAGTACCTATTCTACGTGTAAAGCCAACTTATAAACTATCCGAGTGCCAAATTTCATCCAAATCCAGTCAGCGATTTTGCTTGAAAGAGTAACAAACATCCTTCCATCCTCAAAAACTTTTGCATTTATAATATTAGTAGAAATTCCTGTAATTCTCAAAAGAATGACGACCCGAATGGCGCAGCGGTAGTGTGGCTGCCTTACGTTCTTAGGGTCCTGGGTTCGAATCCCGGTAGGAGCAAATGTTCGTGTGATGAGCATGGACATTTGTTTCCGAGTCATGGATGTTTATATGTATAATAAGTATGTATTTACAAACAAAGAGTATATATGTAGTATTTCAACTATCTGGTGTCCACGACACAAGCCTCGTTGCTTAGTGTGGCACTAGATGGCGCTGTGTGTAATGTCCAGCGATATTTAATTTAATTTAATTTAAAGGTACGGTATCTACGGAGTATCCACATTCCGTCATGTATGTCTATGTGAGTCCCGTGTCCGATATAAGGGAGCAGGATATTGTCATTTAAGGGGCACAAACACCAGGCTCAGGAGTCTACTGATAGAAATACAAAACAGCAAAATGCCCGACCTAAGAATCGAACCCACATTCAGAAGACGGCAGAGGCGTACCGAATAGTACACCCACATTTCGCCAGTTATGTTTAAGTTACAACTACAGTACTTTCACAGTTTTTATGCCTTGTGACTGGGACTGTAGCTACATTTAATTTTCATCTTTATTTCGACAATTCAAAAGTGCCTGCAACTGGCCTACTTGAAATAAATGCTTTGATTTTGATGTAATAGGGAGCGAGCCTATTGCCATCAACCGGGCACCAATCCAGACTCCGTGGCTGCTGCTGAGAAATTCCTGATGGGAAAATCGAATCAAACCTAGGACCTGATGCTGAGCCGTAGCGCCAGCAACCAATAGTCAAACGAAGAGTCACACAATGTCACGTTTTGACCTTGTAACTAATAATAATTATTAGGTAATTTATAGTTATGTTAAATATTCATAATTTATGTCTTAAATATTAGCAGTGGTTAAGTCAGTACAGTACCTATTTAAACAAGGACTTCTTTTGACAGCGGTATGATAATTATTTGGCCAAAAACGTTTACCTTGGTCAAATATTCTTTTCCCAGTACGTTATAGAAATGTATATAAAAATGGGTACTTAGATAAGGAAAACTTGCACATATGTACAGACCTACATCCATATATCTATTCCTACATAACACAAGGTACCTCTACCTACTACAAATTACACACTGTAACCATTTTACCTCAATCGCTCTACGTCGGAGTATTTCAAATAGATTTATACGCTAGAGCGGGGACGTTATCGACGCGACTCTAGCTAGAGTACGGCTCTACCTAGAGCTGTCTTTGGGATATCATGGAGTGTTTTATTTGGTGATTATGGAACTCGGGGGTTGAAGGGGGAAAGAAATGTTGCAGGTGAAGGAAAGTTGTGATGTTGAAATTGGTGCGATATCGACGTCTTTTTTAATGTGCTATTTTAGGGTTCCGTACACGAAGGATAACCAACGGGACTTATTACTAATTCTCCGCTGTCCGTCCGTCTGTCTGTCAGCGGGCTGTATCTCATCATCCGTAATAGGTGGACAGTTGAAATTTTCACAGAATGTGTATTTCTGTTGCCGCTCTAACAACGAATAATAAAAACCGGCCAAGTGCGAGTCGGACTCGCGCACAAAGGGTTCCGTACCATTATCTATACAACATTAGATAAAACATTAGGCAAAACACGTTCGTTGTATGGGAGTCCCCCTTAAATTATATATTTATTTTATTCTGTTTTTAGTATTTGTTGTTATAGCAGCAAGAGAAATACATTAGCTGTGAAAATTTTAACTGTCTAGCTATCACGGTTCACGAGATAAAGCCTGGTGACAGACAGACGGACGGAGAGAGGAGTCTTAGTAATAGGGTCCCGTTTTCACCCTTTGGGTACGGATCCCTAAAAATGAAAATAAAGTAAAAATTAAAGGAGGCTAATTACGACTACCGACGACGACCCGAATGGCGCAGCGGTAGTGAGGCTGCCTTATGTTCTTAGGGTCCCGGGTTCGATTCCCGGTTGGAGCAAATGTTTGTGTGATGAGCATGGACATTTGTTCCCGAGTCATGGATGTTTATATGTATAATAAGTATGTATTTACAAACAAAAAGTATCTATGTTATATATCAACTATCTGGTGTCCACGACACAAGCCTCGTTGCTTAGTGTGGCACTAGATGGTGCTGTGTGTTAATGTCCAGCGATATTTATTTATTTTTATTTTATTTTATTCAAAAAACCAGCCAAGTGAGAGTCTGTCTAGCACTTGGCTGTTTTTTTTTGTGTTTTTAAGTCTACACTCACCTGCCTACCTACGCCTGAAAGTACCAGGCATGCTACGGGTATCGTGTTGGCACCTCGGTTTTGGAGGTCAGATACGAATAAGTTTAATGTACTAGTATTCAGCTGCATCCGGTTAAACTGGAAAACGAGCTGTCGTGTTGGGAAAAGGCTAAACACATCTATTTATCTGTTCAGCCTAATAGTCATCATCATGATTTACCTACCTACGTCCAGTCGACCTTTTGTTTCAGATGGGAAATCATCAAATGACCCCTCCCGCTCTGGGCGGAGCGAATGGGAGTGTCAGACTTTTACTGACTAAAACCCATCCATGTTCCTTCTTAGCCCTGTATGTTCCAGGGCCGTGGTATCTCTGTCCCGCAGCCGCGTCCAGTCGACCTCACGTCAAACATGAAACTTTGATCTTGATCTGCTCTAGCGTAGTGCGCAGACGCTCATGATAAGAAGCCAGTGAATACTCTTTAGATACCATACCACTGATGTGCGCCAATGTTTTTCAGCTCTTTAAAGAACAAAATGCTGAAATCATCAAGCAGTTTGTTAACCACTTTATTGGACCAAACAGTTTCAGATGGTATTTTTATATCACCCACTGCTGGGTATCGGCTTCTCCTGTCATCTGGCATTATTCCCGGTTCTGTGCACGCCTTATCCAGGTGTCCTGCGATTATGATGACATCGTCGATCCAACGAGCTTAGGATGGCCCTGGGTTTCTTTGGCTTAACCTTGGCCCCCACTCAGTCAAAACCTGGCTCCTTGTTACCCCGATGAAAGATCAAAATTCCCAATATAGTCGTGATTGGTAAAGAGTATTATTACGTTTATTCATTTATATACATATTATTGCCAATGACAATAATAAATAGTGTGAATTATTTATTATTAGTAAGTAATTTTTTTTTTTTTTTCTCAACCGTTTTAATTATTTTTATTAATGAATTGTATGAATTTATAATTGTATTGTATTGTCAATTTCCTTATTTTATACATTTCAATTATTCTCATTTGTGTTAGTAACGAATAATCCCAAAATTTTCCTTATTTTTTTTTCCTCAATTATTATTTCTTTTCTTAGATAACGTATTAACTGTATTGTGTTATTTTAATAATCTACGTTCTTCTTAAAATGACATAACTGAGTAATGCTAAATCTAGTGGCACTTTTTACCTTACCTTAATTTTGTTAACATGCGGATAATGTAGTTGGCTGCAATATTGTTAATACTTCATAATTATGTATATTATTGTTATTTGTAAACATTATATATTGTAGCTGTTTATTGTCCCATAATAAATAAAATAAAATTATTTACATTTTAAATGTTCCAATATAAAAACATTTAAAAATTTTAAAAATAGTAGCCCACCAGTGCTGGGAACAGGGTTCGAGCTACCGGTGGTCAGGGTTCTTGAGAGAGGAACCTCCTAGCGATATGCGCCGTGTCCAGAAGTACTCCTGAAGAGTATTTAATTAATTATTAATAAGCTGTTTTAATGTATTCTTGACAGCTTTCAATAGAGTTGTTTTGACTATACATAATGAGTCGATTATTAAATCATCACAGTAAGGCAAACATCGTCATTGAACAGAATGATGACCATAGCCGGCGGCGTCCTCTACAAATATATGCCTAATGAAATATTTACCATTATTAATAACCTTTTGACCTCTTGAACCCATGCGTGTTAGGTGACACGCATTATGCCATTGTTAATAAGTTAATTTAAATGTTTGTTGAATAATAATTTGTTGTTGTTCTACAATGATTGATGGTTTTAGATTTTCTATTGATCATTTATAACATCAAATAGAGAAAGATACGATAAGATATGAATCAATTAATGAAAAACAACGTTAACTTTAAGCTATACGGCAAACTTATAGCTTTTGAGTGTGAATTCGCCCGCATGGAGGGCAGAAATCATCCCACAGGAATGTACTGCAGGGACAAAGAATATCCTATACCCTAACTCTGGTTATGGTCTATCCGTGTGCCAAATACGATTAGCCAAACAGACAGACGGTGTTACTTTCGCTCGACGTCTTCCGGTATTTAATTGTTTCTATTAGATTGCTATTCCTGAACATATGATTTGCAAGCGATTCTCGTGGCAATGATGCGGCGGACGAACTCGCTAGAAGGGGATCGAGCATGGCAGCGGTGGGACCCGAACCTATCGTACCACTCCCTTTCGGATACCTACGCACACTGGTAAGGAACCGAACTAGTGAACAACACCACAAGCTGTGGCTAGACACCACGGCGAGTGCAGGCAGGCCAAGGAAGCACTACCTACAATCGACGGCCGCTTCAGCAAACGTGCGCTTCGGCTGTACAAACCACAGCTGCGCACAGTTACAGCCACCATTACTGAACACGGCTCTTTTAATAAAGCACCTCTTTGTCATAGGCGTCACAGACAGCATCCCACGTGCTTCTGCACTACGCAGTGGTTGCAACATACAGGGCAAAGTACTTCGGTAACCCAGGTACTCTCCGCGATATTGTCAGCAACATCAAGGCGCTGCTGGCCTTTCTCGGTGAGTTAGGGTGGATCGAAAAAATTTCCCTCCCGTACGCAAAATATGCGCTTTGACGTGGAGTTGCGGACACCAGGCCGTTATACAATACAATACAAAATATGTTTTGCAAAGTGGTTTTATTTCTTGTCAGTCAATCAAACAAACCGGACTACCGTCAGTGCACGACTCGACCTCAGGTTCACTTGATATAGCAAATAATAAATGAGTATATTAGCAGACAGAACAAATAATTATAAATTTTGTACATTTTTAAATATTCCTTTAAAAAACGCGGTAACCTACCGGTTTCGCGAACAGGGTCCAAGCTACCGGCGGTCAGGGCTCCAGAGAGAAGAACCTCCAAACAATACGAGTCGTATCCAGGAGTACCGCTTTCTGAATCAAGACCTAACAAGAGCCTGCTCAGGTATTGATCGAAGTTCTTGGCAATTAAGCCATTGGCTGATACCACTTTCGGCACAATTTGATCGCTGAGTCCCACATCCCACATGTTGACAACCATACTTGATTTGTTTATCTTTCTCGGCTTTCACGAGATTTTCGTCATGCGGAACCATTATGTCAACAATCATTGCGTGCTGCTCTAATCGATTCACCACCCCTATATCAGACTTATTGGCTACAATAGTCGTGCCAGTGATGATGGATTGATCCCAGTACAATGTGATATTGCCATTTTCGAGAACTGGATCGGGCACATACTTATAGTACAGAGCAAGTTGCTGATAGATAATAATGGCTACAAGGTGTCTATGTCTATGCAAGTACTCTCAGTTAGCTAGACGAGAACATCCGGAGATAATGTGACGAAATGATTCGCCCGGACGGTGGTATGCCCGACATAATTATATGTTAACTGTACCGTTATGGTACAAATCCGGACATTTAAATACACATAGCCATAGCTGCAAATTAAACCTTATTATTATTAAGTCACTTCACCAATTTATTTGAGAACTAGCCATCCTTAAAACAATTCCGCAACATCTAACCGAATCGCAGAACAAGTTCAGAGCACAATGTGCGGATGCCGCCTCTTACTTACTCACTTACGTAAAACGAAAGTGAAGGTACTACCTGACTACCTAGTGGCCACCGGTCAATGGTTCCAAACATCATGCTTTGTGGCACTTAGTACTTATACCTATGTGTGTATTGTATGTTTGTTTTTGTAGTACATATTACAAGCCCTTTGGCAAAACTGACGACATTCCATTCTTTTCATCCGTTCTTCATGATAAATTTTCAAAAATCTTTCGTTATTGTTTGAGCCGTCAAACAATCAAAGTGCCGACTTTTGGCCCAGTGATGGCTGTGCGATTGGCTGATGCTCTGTGTTTGATTCCCGCACGGGACAAAAAGGTGGACCTACAGGTAGTTCTTCCGGGTCTGGCTGTTTGTGTGAGTTTACATGTTTGTAAACGCAACCACTATAGAGGATAAATTCCTAGTGCAGTTCCGGGTTCCAATGTTTAAAAAAAAAAAAAAAAAAAATTGCGCACCGTCAGTGAACGAATGAATGCTTGTTTGACTTATACTAAGTGGAATAAAAAGATTCCATAGTTTTAAGATAGTCATTTGACTATGAAAATAAGACCCAAAAACTAATGAGATGATGAGAAAAAAGTCAAAATTAGGAGATTCAATTATTATTTAAATAGTATCGATAATAAGACAGAATAATTTTAGAAGTAAAGACAACAGAACAAAATTACGATTTTTTGAACATTATTGTTACATAGCAAACATGATAAATGGATAATGATTTTCGGACAAACAATTTTAAGAGAAGAAAGGGTACCGTAAATCCTGTTGAAAGCTGCAAAAATACGAGAAACATTTTAAAATTATTCCAACATATCGGGCATGAAATGATCAGTCGCTTCAGTTAATTATCTGATAGTGGATGTCTGGTAGTGGTGGGGAAATACGGGCCACCAAAGTCGTGCATTGTGATTGACTGATTAGATTGATTGATTGATCGACAAGCCAATTTGTGATTATCGTGATATGTTTAAGGAAGGTGAGAGTTAAGTTTGGGTCATCCTAATTTTGATAATGCTCAATTTTAATTAATCTTACTCAGGCCATAATGAAGTACTTGTCATTTTTTTCCTTTTCCGAACTATATTGGGGTCAGCTTCCTGTCTAACGGATGCTGATTAATACCAGTATTTTTCAAGGGGTGACTGCCTAACTGACATCTAAAACCCAGTTAGTACTTGATAATATGATACCCCTTGGTTAGACTGCTTGACAGACTTTCGGGCCACTGACTGCTTGCTTGTTACTTACTTATTTAATAATGAGATATTTGAAAAATATTTTGCAGTTGAAAAGTTATAGATGAAGTTTATAGGAATACCAATGAAAGTAAAGGTCAGACAACCGGTCAGTAGTTGCCAACACCATGCTTTGTGGTAGTCAGCTATGTGATTCACGTGTGTTTGTGTTGATGGTCATTTTATTACATAAGTGAGAGTCAGTAAGTGCTTCGTCATGTTTACTTGTAACTCGTTTTATTTATGTTTAATACCTTATTTACTTCATGTATATTGTCTGCTATACATTAACTATCATTTTGATCGATTTTCTAATGTGCGTTTTTCATAAATGGCACATAATCTAAGGGTTTTTTAAGTATGTATTTAAATGCATTTCCTTCTCAACACTACATAGAAAAGTCTCAGCTCCGGCTTCTAGGTAACAAACCAAGCAATCCTTATGACGTACTACCGCGCTCACTGATAGTCGACCACTTTCCACTTAAGGCATAAAGGTGAAAATTCGACTTATTCGTCAACTGGTGAGTGTGAAACTCGCGCGTGCGCGCGAGTTGGCACCTTCCAATTTTACCAATTTTTTTTGTCGCTGTACATGTGATGTACTGTCAGCTACACAAACTTCATAAAAAACGTATAAAATATGTAACTTTAAATGCATAAGATATTTTATACGACTTGACTCGATAATCCCATGGTTGTCCAAACCCTATGCACATCGGGCAGCACTATCGGTCGACACCGGCGCGACCGATAGAACATTATGTTAGGCTGTGCGCGGGAGAGCGACGTGTGGTTCCCATATCTTACAATATATGTGATGTTATAAGTATCCATGGTTTTGATTTCACGACCTAACATAATTCAGTTAAAATAAATATAATACAATATTTTTTATTTGATTGTACTTTATTAAGTGCGAGCGAGTTGATGACAAAAAAAAAAGATAAAATCGGAAGGTGTCAACTCGCGCGCACCATCAGTGAACTCAGTTATACATGTTCAATTCTCCAATGGTGCGCAATAAAGCTTTGTTGACGGTACAACCATAAAGACACAGAAAGTTAGACCTCAACCAGTTTCTCAAAAATCACCTTAACATTTTCAAAAATCGTATTGCAACACTACAACAACCAATTGCTTAAAATGGATGCGTCTAAACAAGTTTTATCGAACGTTGGCCATATTCCTTTCGCTCGATCAATCATTGTGATACCATCATACATATTATACACATTTACATGCTCAATATATTATGTACCTGCAATAGCAAATGCCTTGTTTCCGAGACTTATATTAGGTAACTCGATTTCACTGTTGTTTGGTCATAGAGTGTTTCTATACATAATGTCGTCTACGTGTTTTTGCCGTAAAAATATAAAGGGTGTAAATAGACCCTTATCGAAGCCGAAAGGCATTTGTTCTCCCCGTCATTGCGATCATGTTTTTGTTCTGGACAATACCTGGGAACCAACTAGTTACCTAGATTTTTTTCTTTTTCTTTTTTTTTCAATAAGACATAACTTTACTTTAAAAACCTCCATATCCCGTTTACTATTTAATGCGTCCATCAGCACAATGTTTTGAGGTTAAACTGAGTTTTAGCGTAAAACGTGATTTTTCACCCAAAAAAAAAGAGTCGTTTCCGAGCAATATTTTTTGCGTAGTTACTTAGTTTGATGTACAGAATGCTTGGCTGACGGCTTCGTGAAGGAATCGTTTACACTCCGTGTAGGTATTAGTAAGATTGTTCATGTATAAACTAATTTACATTGATATCAAACCTTGCGAGAAAACAGAAGATCTTGTAATAAAAGTTAGAAATAAATCCTAAACAATTTCGTATATTCTTGTTATTGTTATGGAGGCGCGGTCTTTTGGACGGTAAATTAGAATCTCTAATTACCTATTTCCAAACAAAGGCAGGAAAGCCTGCCACTAGGTGGACCGATGTCCTGGTGAAGGTTGCGGGGATCTGCTGGATGCGAGTCGCACGGGACCGGTCAATGACGATACTTGGAGGAGGGGGCTATGTCCAGCAGCAGACGTCTTTCGGCTGAAATGTTGGTGATGGTGATGAAACAAAGGCAGAATTAAGAACAGCTTACAGTCAATTTTTAACTTTACACCAAAACCTATTAAAATAAAAACGAACATACCAACACACCTGTAATCCCTGAAGCGTTAAACAAAGGTGTAGGTACCTAATAGTATAGATTTTTTTTTTTTTCGGATAGGAAATCACCAAATGACTCCTCCCGCTCTGGGCGGAGCAGGAGGGAGTGTCAGACTTTTATTGACTAAAACCCATCCATGTTCCTTCATCGCCCTTTGTGTTCCGGGGCCACGGTATCTCTTTCGAATAGTCCCGCAGCCCATACAATAGTACAGTTATCTTTATGTCCCGTGTAATAGCGGGCGAACCTATTGACATCAACCCACTAAAAGTCTCATAATAAGTATGCTTTTCCTAAAACAAATACACAGTTCCACATAATAATCTGTGAACTTCATTCATTTCCTGAGATACGGCGTGAGACACATACAAACATAATTACTTCTCATTTCATAAACCCATTCTCTCGGTACACCATAATGAGAACTAATAGCCCTAATTGGAACACCATAAGTGCGTCGGATTTCACTGCGGTTACGTAAAGAAATGGGCCACGGCAGCTTGAATTCCGCGATGCACTAAACATACGAGTACAGGCCATCTATGTTTAAACAACGAATAAATGAAAAAAAAAACAATGAAACAATGATTTCTTGTCTATTCTGCTACCTAGGCTTTTTTACAACAATGCTGGTGTCAGTATCCAGTCTAACTGGATACAGCAAAATAATAGTGAGTAGTGTGATAAGTAGGTATTTTACGTGGAGTTACAAGAGTCTATGATTTAAACAAACCAATAACGGACTCACATGATACCACTAGGCAAGACTCTATTAATGGAATAAATGCTTAACTTTTTTTTTTTTTAATACAGGTTTTAATGTTTTCTCTTTATTTTAAATACCTTCACGACCTCTGTACTATTCAATCCATCCATCAGCACAATGTTTCGAGTGCAGTCCTACCGTGAAACGTGATTTTTTTTTTTTACCCCCAAAAAAAGTGTTTTCCCAGTAATCATTTTTGCGTAGAATTACACAATTTGATGTATGTGTTGCCGGCTTCGTGAAGGGTCTGTTTACACCTTTTATATAACAAGTTTGGGATTCTTATGAAGTTGATAAGAAACCAGCGGTTCGGTGATATAAACATTTGCTTATTTACTTTTCAGAAACCTTTTATTTCATAAAAAAGTTGTAGACACATTTCATGCACAACCTACGCTTTAATTGAAGGCTGCGACTGTCTAAGGTCAAATTACTCAGCTCTTAAATATATGTACTACATCCATAACTTCAAAAAAGAACATTTTTAGCATAGAGTTATTAATTGTACTCAATTTAAGTGATAATTAAGTACAATATTCTCAAAAAACATTGCCATTTTATGCTTTTTGACCTTGACTTAATTACGAAGACTAAAATATCTGCAGCGTATCACAGTTCTCTGCTAATGGTTCCCGCCTAAATAGGAGGATATGCCCTCAATCCCTGTGTTGCTCAACTAGGTCAGTGATAGCCCAAAGTTGCTAACTAAAGTACATACATTTATTATAAACAATAGCCCGCCCACTGCCGGTCCCCATTGCATCACAATGCGCAATGATAATAAAAACCATTGCATGCGACACCATAAAAATTGTCGATGTGTGAATAAGATTGTCTTTAAGACTATAAGGATATGTCTGAATGTGGTGCAATGAATTTGTTTCACTTTATAAAGTAATGCAACGGCAATACGGCTCATCCAAATTATTTATCCTCAGGGCTAACATAACTGGAATTTTATGTGAAAGATTATGCAGTGAAATGGGCGTTCAGTCTGCTCGAGAAGCTCGTGAGTAAAGTAAAAGTCTTTAGGTAAAGCCGCGCTTGACTAGGTTGGTCTGTGGATGGGTGACCAATAGTACGTACATTTTACATTCAAACAATAAAGGTATACAAGTTAGGGTTCTTATGTAGGAACCACATAGAGGTATCTTAAGTACAGTAAAGCTATCATATCATATTAAAGTAATAGAAGAGCGTTAGGTTGATCTGTGGATGGGTGACCACCCATTACATACCGAGTTTCCTCCGTGCCTCGGAAAGCACGTTAAGCAGTTGGTCCCGGCTGTCATTTGTAGATCTTTGACAGACGTTACTGGCAGTCAGTGGCCTGACAGTCTAACAGCCACTAACAGGGTTGTGGAGATCAGATAGGTAGTTGCTCCATGTAAAATATCCAGCTGCATCCGTTTAGACTGGAAGCCGTCCCCAACATAGTTCGGAAGACTAATTGTACCTAAGACTTTCGGGCCACTGACTACCTCTACCGAATGTCAAAGATCTACAATAGAAATGACAGCCAGTACCAACGCGGCAACGGCTTAACGTGCTTTCCGAGGTACGGAGGAAACTCGGTATGTAATGGGTGTCACCCATCCACAGACTAACCTAGGCAAGCACGGCTTAACCTAAAAATCGACCCGAGCGGCTGTTATTATTTAGCCACGACCTCCTCCGACTGATTCAGAACTTAACAACACACAAGATCAAAGTATGCCTTGGTCCTTGCCCATTATTTGTTAACAGTCTTAAGGGGACTACAGGAGCTAAAAGCGAGTTTTATAATGCAAAAAAGCAAATGATTCACTACAATAAACAAAACCAGAAAATATATGATATACTTCAGGATATAATTATGCTAGGAGGATAGCGTTTGGAAAACATAATAATCTAATTTTACTCAATAAAAAAAAATCACGAACTTATCTCTAAAAAACCTTTTAACGAGTAAAAACCATAAGTACTCAACTACATGCGATCATTCTGATTTTTTTGGCAAATAATTCTACAAGAAAATATTATTAGCATGATAGTGTTTTATTTTTTTAGTCCAATCCATAGTTTTTTTGTAAATCGCAAAAAAACACTCATTTCGCAATAATCGCTTTGTAGTTCAAGCTGATTAGAACTTTATTCTAACAGTGTTTAAAAAAAGTACAAAAAATGGCGACAGCTACGGACGTTTGAACTGTCATAGAAAATTGCTGGAGTTTAATATTATTTTTGAGCGACAAGCACTAGTTAAACTTAACTTTTAATACTTTTCTTGGGTTGTTATTACTGTATTTTATTGATAAAAAAAAACCACGGTTACACTGCGTCATTCAGTTTTACAAAATTCAATTGAAGCAACTTACGAAACAGCCGAAACAAACTCAGAGGTCAATGCTCAATTCACATGAGGACTATGTAGATAAGTGTCTGAGATGGTCTTTTGAAGAAAGAACCACACAGATTTGAGTGGACCTGTCCAGTCAGTGCAAGCATTTGTCAGTTCCCAAGACACAACGCGACGCCCGTCTCCCGGCAACAGTTGCCGGGGCTGCGCTAAACGCCAGCGCGGTCGGCGCGGCGGCGCCCCAGGCCGTCAGCGCGACTGCGCGCAACTTCTGTCAGTGGCGTCAGTGATATGTGTCATTATTTGTTGTAAATTTTAAGTGTATATGTTTTCTTTTTAAGTGTTTTTTAATAGTTTACATTTATTTATTTTTCAATTGGTAAGTTAATTATTTTATGTTCGGTGCCAGTTGTAGCGACGCCGGAATAGTTAGTGCCAGTCAACCTGCCACATCACTGGATGTACAACTGGTAAGATGCCCTCACTGCTCCCAGGCTCGTTTTTTTAAAGGCGAAAGGGGGCTTAAAATACACTATGGCAAGGTTCACAAACCTCATAATGTACCTTTGTGCCCCCCAGCCACATCACCGATATCAACACCTTTTGAACTAACTTTGTGGAAAACACTGTCCAAATTCAAAAATTCCACCCCAGTCCTAAAAAGAGTTCCCCGGGGCGCGAGACACTCGGTGGCGTTGAGTTTAGCGCGCTGTGTCCGTCTCACGACCCAGGAGAACTCACAACATGCCTGGGAGCAGTTACTTACCTTCCCTTACAGGATTCTGCATGTCCAAAAAAATTTGGCAACTCAAAAATCTTTAACAAACCAAATTAAAGAAAACTGCAACAATTCGGCCCGTATTTTAGATTCCAAATTACCTTTTTTTAATAAACAGAAAGGCATTTGTGATCATGTAGAATCCAAGTTAAGTGACGGTGACATAAGGGGGGCAGCCAGAATACTGTTCAGCAGTGATGTGGTGGCGCCTTATTCTCCAGAGACTCTTTCAGCTCTGGAGAGTAAACATCCATCGCCTGTGAATGGTCTCACCTTCCCCGACCCACCCGTCCAACCCGACCCCCTCGTTCAGGATTCATCTTTTTTCAAAATTACAGTCCCGCAGTTGATCGCAGCCGTGAGCTCTTTCCGGAATGGTTCTGCCGGCGGCCTCGACGGTCTGACTCCACAGCATTTGAAAGATTTGTTGGGTTCAGGCGCCGGGGAAGCTGGTGAGTCGCTTCTGAAGGAGCTTGCGGGTCTGATCAACTTAATGCTCTCCGGCGGCGTGAACGATGCCGTCGTCGATGTCTTGTATGGGGCTAACCTGTGCGCCCTACGCAAGAAGGACGGCGGCATTCGTCCCATTGCCGTCGGTTGCACCTACAGGCATATGGCAGCCAAAATATGTTGCAAGTTTTATAGTGAATCGCTTGCAACTAAGTTCCAGCCCCTTCAACTCGGTTTTGGTTCCAGAGGGGGTTGTGAGGCTGCCGTACATGCCTTATCCTCTTTTTTAGACTCAAAAAAAGGTGAGGTCATCCTCAAGGTTGACGTCAAAAACGCCTTTAACTCCGTGAACAGGGACACTTTGTTGGCTGAAGTAAAAAAAAATTTACCCGAAATTTATGGTTTTATGTGGCAATGTTATAGGCACCCTTCAAAATTACTTTACAAGGACAACGTTTTAGAATCTGCAGTTGGTTGCCAACAAGGTGACCCTCTCGGGCCCGTCATTTTCAGTTTGGCTATTCATCCCATAATTCAACAACTAAATTCAAAATTTAACGTGTGGTATTTAGACGATGGAACGCTAGGAGGTGATGTTGACACCGTTTTGGCTGACCTACAACTCCTCAAACATCAATTTAAATCTATTGGCCTGGACCTTAACCCCTCAAAGTGTGAAATTTACCTCTCTGACGTGACAGACAGACAATCAACTATAGATAAATTTAATGAAATAGCCCCACAAATCAAAATTTTAGAAAAAAGTTCCCTGCACCTCCTAGGTTCCCCTATTTTGGAAGAAAGTTTTTCATCGTTCATCGATGACAAAATTCAACATTTCAATGATATTTCGGATAGACTCTCCAAAATTAATCTACATTCGGCTTTCACCATTATCAGATATTGTTGTTTTGGTCCAAATTTTATGTATTTTCTCCGTTGTTCTCCTCTTTGGAAGAAACAACAACTTTTGGACAAAATTGACCAAATTATTCGCAACACATTAACATCCATTCTTAATGTGGCCCTGGACGACCGAGCGTGGCTGCAAGCCACTCTACCAATTCGTTTTGGTGGCCTCGGCGTCCGCAAAATTTCTAGTGTAAGCTTACCGGCGTTCCTGTCTTCTGTCCACAGCACTGAAAAGCTAACCACGAAAATTTTAACTCTCTCCCTGGTTAGCTCGGAAGTGCCGTGCTTGACCGACGCAGAGGACGCCTGGAAAGTGGCTTGCCCGGACACGGATCGGCCCGAGAACCCGTTTTCCCAGAGACAGTGGGATGAGCCGCTCTGCAGGTTGGTACGGAATAAACTTATTAATACGTCAACCAATACTGCTGAGCGTGCCCGCCTGCTGGCTGTGGGTGAGTGGGAGTCGGGCCTCTGGCTTCAGGCACTACCGTCACCTAATATAGGCACCTTGTTGGGTGACACAACCTTCCGGCTCGCTACATGTTTGCGTTTGGGCGCTCCTTGTGGGGCTCCACATCGCTGTCAATGTGGTGAAGCAGTCGACTGCCTCGGACACCATGGCCTTTCCTGCAGTAAGAGTGCAGGTCGGATAGCGCGGCACGCTAGCATTAATGATCTCATCCGTCGTGCTCTTGCCACCGCCGGGGTGCCAGCTGTATTAGAACCCACTGGCTTGGCACGCGTCGATGGGAAGAGACCAGATGGTATGACCATAATGCCATGGAAGTTGGGTAGGCCTTTGGTGTGGGACGCAACTTGCGTCGACACCCTTGCGCCATCCCATCTTCCTAGCACAGTGGGCTGCGCTGGGGCGGCTGCTGCAGGTGCTGAAAACCTCAAACGGCGCAAATACAATAATTTAATTGGTAATTATGTGTTTGAGCCGTTTGGGGTTGAAACACTAGGGCCATGGGGTCCGAGTGCCCACCTAGTATTTCGAGAAATCGCCAAGCGGTTGGTCGACTCTTCACGTGACCAGAGGGCGGGCCTATTTTTTGGCCAAAGAATCAGCATTGCCATCCAACGTGGCAATGCTGCCAGCCTTCTGGGCACTTTTCCTGTTGACAGCGATGTGGACGAATTTTTTGACGCCCTGTAACGGTTACAGGTTGTTACTTGTACATATTTTTATTATTATTTAGAGTTATAGTTTATATAAAAGTAGTGAAATTATTTAAATAAATACTTTGTATTGTTAACAGTGTTTCAAACAAAGTTTGTACCACCACAATTAGAGTTGCTAATTTAGCTCCTGTAGTCGCCTTAAGCATTAAGCACAATAAAAGTGCATTAGCAGTATTAGTACGTCTTTACGACGTTTGTAGTTCTTCGCCTATTAACACCATTATGTAAGTACTAGTTGTACCTAGGTACTCATTTCACTTTTAAGACTAGCTCATTTAGTATTACTTGAAAGGAATTTTCACTTTTAAGTGCTATGTGCAAATTGTTTCTGTATTTATAACAAAACATATTACTACACTTATTTATTACACAAAGTACTAACTACTGGTATTCAGCTGCATCCGGTTAGACTGGAAGCCGACTCCAACGTAGTTGGGAAAAGGCTTGGCAGGTGATGATGATATTACGCAAAGGTGGATAACACCCACATTTTGTAAGTTATATAATGTAACATAGGGCGAGCCCTTTACCAGCAATTGGTCACAAATACAAACAAAGGGTTTCTACGAGGAAAATTCTAAATGCAAAATTCTAAAAAACACTGTCCGACATGAGAGTCGAACCCAGGGTCTCACACTCAGTTAACTTTTACACATGAATAATAAAAACTGAATCTTCTTATTATTTTGCCACTATACCTAAACATTTTTCCAAGTACAATTCACTTGATCCAGAAACTGACAGATTATTACTCATGTTTGATCTATCATCTTTATTATGTAAATAACACCTTAAACGATCAGCTGCAGGTTTTTCTCTCTTTTTCTCCAACCCATCCAAAGGTTGACTTAATAACTGACTGAATACTGCTTTTAGCGATAAGACCGCCCATTTTGTCGCTTCATTCCCACTAGAAACACACACACTTCTACGGTAGAACTAATGGTTTGTTTCCCCACTAGTCCTACAATTTAAGGTGGTACAAAATGGGCTGCGGGACTATTCGAAAGAGATACCGTTGCCCCGGAACACAAAGGGCGATGAAGGAACATGGATGGGTTTTAGTCAGTAAAAGTCTGACACTCCCTCCTGCTCCGCCCGGAGCGGGAGGAGTCATTTGATGATTTCCCATCCGAAAAAAAAAAGGATGGTACAAAATTGTAGAACTAGTGGGAACAAAAGTCCCATTAGCTATACTGTTCTATTACACAATTTACAGTCGAACTAATGGGAACAATGTTCCCATTAGTCCTACGACATAAAGTGTTACAAAAACGTTTAAGTAGTGGAACAAAAATTTCCCATTAGTTAAACTACCTGTTTTATCATACAATTAACGGTACAACCAAAGGGAATTTTTGGTACCCTATGTAAAATATTTTCTTTCATGTAATTTGAAATTTGTATAGTGCACATAATTTTGAATATTTTATCCAACTCTTTGGACCTACCATTGTTTAACAGAGTTACCCAACAATCTAAAACCATATTATATCAGTCATCCATATAAGTGGTATCAGCAAGCCCTTTATAACAGGCACATTAGTCCAAAGAAGTAAACCATTACAGAGACGATTATGTGCAGAATGCGTTGAACTCTTTTCTATACGGCCTTGGTCACGTTACGTGCGTTCGTTCGTTACCGTTGCAGGGAAGTCGTAAGGATTAATTGTACTTATGTCATCATCATCATCTGCTTAGCCTTTTCCTAACTATGTTGGGGTCGGCTTCCAGTCTAACCGGATGCAGCTGAATACCAGTAGTTTACATTGAGTGACTGCCTATCTGACCTCCACAACTTAGTTAGTAGTCCACAACTCAGGTAATACGACACTCTTTGGTTGTTAGATTTTTTGGGCCACTAACGAATGTCAAAGATCTACAAATGACAGCCAGGACCAACAGCTTAACGTGCTTTCCGAGGCACGGAGGAAACTCGGTATGTAATGGGTGGTCACCCATCCACATACCAACCTCGGCAAGCGCGTCTTAACCTGAAAATTGATCCGAGTGACTGTTATTGTTTAGCCACGAGTTCCTCAAGAAGAAAAAATGCGTGATGAAGTTAAAATGCGTTTTCTGCATTAAAAATATGTTGTTCTAGACCGCCTCAGTTGTAAATTACCTAGTCCTAGAATTACATGATGTTTGTCAAAGGGTCACAAAAAAATAACCTAACAAAACCTAATAAGTTTCTAAGCAAGTGTTACTTATTGTTAAAATAGTTTTCACCTGTCAAAAGTAGTTTTGACTGATTAACTGTAACCTAGCCTGTAGTTTTAGCTAAGAATTTAGAATTTACACGCCATAACGAAATATTCCGATCCCTCAATACAAAATGTTTGTGTATCTAGACAGTCTCTCACTACACAAAGTGTTTAAGTTTATTAGCCGCTTACGCTGCAAAGTAGAAAATGAGACATAATTAGTGGCAGATTGCTCTGCGATCGCTCGCGGTACTAACATTGCAGAATCATATTTTCTTCATACTTACACAACCTGCGAGATATTTACTGGATTGCTATCATTAAAAAATAAAATATCATTTGTGTGATTTTCCGGAAAAGATGAGGTATTCCTTTCCGATAAGACGCAGGAACGCAAGAAACTGGATATCAGCGAGCATATCTTGTCGGCAAACAAACAAAGACATACTTTTTGGAATTTGGCATCCGATGGACCGCCAATCCATTCTGTCAAGCTAGAATAGGTATTCTAATAATTTCTAACTAATATGATAATATTAGTTTCCTCAATGAATAGCTATTCTAGCTGTCGTTCAGAGATCCGAATGGCATTCAGCAGTTATTTTTAACCACCGACGCAAAGTCGTGTGTGTGTCTGTCTGTGGCACCGTAGCTCTTAAACGAGTCAACCGATTTGGATGCGGTTTTTATTTGAAAGCTAGTTTCTTGGCCATGGTTTTTAGACATAGAGCGGTAGCCTACCGAGACATTTTTACGAGCAAATGTTAAGGTGCCATCCGTCTATTGCCATAATTTAAATATGGGTTCTGTGTTATTCGATCGAATTTGATGGCTCAACAATAGATATTATTTTTGGCTTTTTAAATGTTTGTTCGCTTTTCTTTTTTAAATTTTGGTTGGTGTTGGGTTTTTTAAACTTTTAATTTATCCACATTTCAAATTCATATTCAAATTTTTTTTTACTGAAATCAAGTCGTTTAGGTATACGTTCAAAAGAAAACAAACTTGTTAAGTAAGCAACAAAACACCTGACATATTACGTACATGAAAGCCTTCTGCTAGGTATGCGTCATGCGTGCGCGTGATTCGCTAAGTGCCAAACGCATGCCGCGCTAAAACGTGGAAACTAGGCTGCGTGTACGCATCGTTTAGTGGTGTGAACGGATGTTGACTGGTTTTTTTTTAAGATTCTTAAACGATCTCTTCTCGTTTTCTTGTTGGCGATCACTGTCTTCCCACAATATGTAGGAATGATCTTGTGCAGAAGGTCTTGGGAATCCGCTATAGGGCTTTTGTCGTCATGGAATCACTGTTTGAGGGTCATTTTCCCAGTTTCGGACGTCTTCCGGCTAGAATGGATTAAGCGAAACCAAATTTTAGTTGTCTGTTTATCTTTCCGATATGTGGACCAAACTCACAAAATGCTGCCCTAAATTATGTATATCACAAACGTTACCTAATCTAGAAAGTCCTTTTAACTACCCTTTTTTAAATGTTTACTTTAAAAGCTTCATATACTCCACAATCTGTTAAAACAGTTTGTACATATTACACTTAAAAGGTAGTTCGCGATCAAGTGTTCGCTTGTGTAACATACTAGGCACTCATAAGGAAGCAGGTGGACGTGACGTTTATTGGGGCCAGCAGAACTACTGCTGAGGTCAATGTCGATGTATGGGCAAATTGCACCATGGGTTTTATTGTATGCAAACTATTGTTTGTATTTTTATGGGTGTATTTATGTAGCAACGAAGCTTAAGATATGCAAATTGAAAATGTAATATTGAATTTAACTGAAAAGAAAAACAAATGACGTGACGCAAAGGTCGACTTGGAGAAAAAGCATTACCTAGATACCTTTGGAGTGGTTCTTTTTGTTACATTATAACTACCGTTAGTAAAGTTTTTGTTTGTGTTGTAGTTAATTATGTAATTCCATTTATTTTACCATTAAATATAAATATAAATGATTTAAATTTTCGTGTATTGGTAGTTGGGCAGGACACCTACCAAGGCGCAGTGAATACAGGTGGACTTAGGCTGTCACCAAATGGCGTCCAAGAACTAGGAAAAGTAATGTGACGTAGTTGCCATCGGGGGAAAAACCTGGATGAGACAGAAACAGAAATGTGGAGATTCAAAATCAAAATCAAAATATTTTATTTCACATAGGCCTAGATGGGCACTTATAAAAAGGTGCACGGTTCGCGTTGGTCGTTTCCATGGAGAAGAACCGGTAAGAAACTCCATGGTTACTCTTTTCAAATCATTTGGTATTACAATATTATTTTGTTACAGCATTAGTACATAAGTATGGGGGGACAGCATAGGCCCGACAATAGGTCGTTGCTTACAATACAAAAAGCGTAAAACAGACTTAACAAAATTTAACAAGCATCTGGGAAAAGCCTACAATGTTCACTCATTCACAAATAATAGGTAAATAAAGAATCTATACAAAGGTAGGAAAATTTTGTAAATAATAAAAAAAAAAAACAAATTAAACAAGTGACACAAATATTGTCATCAGTGCTGTAACTATTCTGAGCAAAAGATGTAAAAAATAAAAAATGATTTGAAAACTATTGTAAAAATCTGAATGGAAAGAAAAGAAAAAATGAGATTGAAAGTAGTTAGAGACATCCACAAATTTGTGCCGGTTATGAGCTACCAGGGAAGCCGCATGCGCAGAAGGAACTAGAGCCAAACTTCTTTGTCTTCAACGTAGTCCTTGATCTTGCAATATGCTTTTTTAATAAGAACACGTTTGATATAGTTTTTGAACTTTCCATCGGTCAGTTCTATAATTGACTTAGGCAACTTGTTATAAAAGCGTATACTGTTTATAATAAAATACTTGCTAGTTTTTGTTAATCTGAATTTAGGTATTACAATTTCATGTTTACTGCGTGTGTTTTTATTATGGAAGTCGCTTCTAATTTTGAAAAGCCCTCGATTTCTGCGGACATATAAAATGCATTCAAGGATATAGAGTGAAGGCAGAGTCAGTATATCGATATCTTTAAATTTTTCTCTGACTCACGTGACTCACGAGGACCCATTTTATAGATCGCGCGGACTGCCCTCTTTTGCAGAACGAAAATTGAGTCAACGTCAGCTGCTGATCCCCACAGCAGAATGCCATAAGACATTATACTGTGGAAATGAGCATAGTATACCAACCTAGCTGTAGCTACATCAGTTAACTGCCTTATTTTCCTTACTGCATATGCAGCTGAGCTTAACCTACCTGAAAGAGTTCTAATGTGCGCGCCCCACTGCAATTTTGAATCGATAGTAATCCCTAAGAATACAGTTTCCGCTATAACGTATAGTTATTATGTATAGTTTATTGCCGTCTAGATTTAAATTTAGTTCCCGTACATTAGGTAAAGAGAACTTTAGACATTTCGTTTTGTTTGCATTCAGTAAAAGATTATTAGCTGCGAACCATTTCGAGAGGACAGTTAGACTTTTGTTGACATGTAAGACATTCGTATCTTTTCTATCTATTTTAAAAATTAGCGAGGTGTCATCAGCAAATAGAATTATTACCCATCATATTATTGGCCATCATATAAGGGAGATCATTAATGTACACCAGAAATAGGAAAGGACCGAGAATTGAACCTTGAGGCACGCCCATCTTGACTAGAGACCCGGAGGACGTCGCCCCATTTACATTTACTTTTTGCTGCCTGTTTGATAAATAGGAAAGAACAAGATCAGCAGCTCGTCCACGAATTCCGTAGTGGTGTAATTTACAGATCAGTGTGTTATGGTCGACGCAGTCGAACGCTTTAGAGAGATCACAGAAAATGCCAATGGCATCCTGGGACTTCTCCCAGGATTCCAAAATGTGAGTGATGAGTTTTACTCTCCCGCGTCCGTTGTCGACCTACCCTTCGTGAAACCAAACTGTCGACCATGCAGAATCCCATTAGAGTTAAAGTGAGACAACATCTGGTCCAACATGATTTTTTCATAGATTTTACTCAATGCTGGAAGTACAGATATAGGTCTATAATTAGAGGGATCACTCTTACAACCCGATTTGAAAATTGGCACTACTTTACTATGTTTCATTAAATCAAGAAACTCACCGCTGTCCAAACATTGGTTGAATATGCCTGTTAGGACAGGGGCGATTGATTCAATAATATCTCCAAGAACCTTGACGGATATCCCCCATAAGTCTTCAGTATTTTTTATGTTGAGACTTTTGAATGCGTTAATTGGTACAAGAAATGAGAGGCCTATACCCAGCGTGAACTGAGGTTGTGGATGATGATGATTATGCATGACTAGCTTGTGCCCGTGGCATCGCCCGCGTGGACTTCGGTAATTGTCCCATCCTATGTGTTAATCCAGGTTATAAACTATCTGTGTGACAAATTTCATCCAAATCCGTTCAGGAGTTTTGCGTAAAAGAGTAACACACATCTATCCATCGAGTCGCGACTCGTGGTCCCACTAATTTGACCCACTGGTGGGACAGTGTGTCGATTTAATGGGCTCGTGGTCCCACTGTTTGGTGGGACCATCAGTCAACATAATGCAGTCGCTCGTGGTCGCACTGATTTGGTCATAAGGGCTATAACACAAATATATTTGGTGTAGTCTCAGTAGTCCGGTTACAGTTAAGTCAAACGGACTTCTGAGTCGTCGAGCGACTCAGAATCAAGAATCGATGGTCGATCGAGGATCGACTCAGGAATTTATTATTAAATTATTTTCTTTTATAATTAAAGTTTTTCCGCCTAAGCCCATTCAAAACAGGAATAAGCCGAAAATACAAAAGGCCAGCATAAAAACGTGAAGCAAAATAATTATTTTTATTTCGTAACAATGAACTTAATAAACAAAACTTAGAGTTTGTACTCTTTAAACTAATTTTTATATTTATCTTAACTTTTCAAAAAAATAACCAACTGTGATCTCCTGGTTTATCAGTATCTCAAGTGGCCAGTACCTAAAGAACTCACTTTAATTCAAGTATTTACTCTACGTATAAACTTGATGCAGTGGGGCCACGAACCTACGATTTTAACTATGACTGGTAGTCCCACTAAGCAGTGGAACCACGAACCCATGATTTCAGGGATAGTGGGACCACGAGTAATAGTGGTACAATCCCAGTGGGACCACGAGTCGTCACCCTATCCATCCATCCTCACAAACTTTCGCATTTATAACATTATAGAAGGAAGTAAGATTAATCATCAAAATGTAGCTAAGGAAGTTGTCTAACACCGGCCACATAGTGTTAGTGGAACGACTCACAGTAAAGCTAGACTCACGCTTTCTGGTGTAGGCAAACCGTAACAGACGAACTCGGAGGCTGCTTTACAAATGCTTTACCATTTAAGGCTGGGGTATCTGCTAAATTAGCAAATCTATTTGTGGTGGTGCAAACATCGTTTGAAATACTGTTAGAATAAAGTTCTAATTAGCTTGCATTAAAAAGTCGTTGTTACGTCAGTCACTGAGGGCCGAATAGTGCGAAATGAGTGGTTTTTATTTAATTGTAGCCTAATAAATCATTAGATCAAAATGCCAATTGTACAATTTGTAAAGAAAAAAGTGACAAATATTTGTGTGAAAAAAAAACTTAATGCCGTTTAGTCAACGAAAAAATGCTTCAATTTGAATATTTTTTTCATTTAATAATTATAAAAGTTAGAATTATTTCAATCGTACCAATTAAAGTTTAGAGTCTAATAAACAACATATATATTTTTTGCACCTTTATATTCACTCATCAAAGAGGAGTTACATGGAGAAAACCTCTTGTTAGCAGATGCCACCAGCTTAAGTATAAACCTGTTACCATTATTCATAACAGTATACAGTTTCCCTATTACACACAAGATCTCGATTTGGGAAGACCGCTCACACGTAACGCATACCTACCCACAAATGAGTCACAAAACCATCTTTGTGGAGTACATGTCCTGCATAATATCAGCATCTGATCAGCATGCTATGAATGTAGTGTTTGGCCTAGATTCTGTATCTCACGCACTTTCCTTCTTTAAGAGTGTTTTGCTTTTACTTCGTCTTACGTTGGAGTACGTCTGCTTCCGGATTTTGGAGATCCTTGTGCTGGACGAACACCAAGTTGTTGAAGTCGGTAAGATTCCGTCCTAAGCTTCCCTCGCTCTATGGACAGCACGTATTTTATATCACGAACATACCTAAAATACCCATTTCACCAGTGACGTAATTCCTAATGTAATAAAGGGAGAGTCTAGTGCCATCAACATGAGGGGCAATAGAAAATTTAAAGAAAATATTTCTGACCCAAAAAACGCTTTTTTTTTTTTGTAAAGCTGAAAGAATGTTGTATGATTAGGATTAAATTTACACAGATTATTAAGTTTCAGTAGACGTCAGTCTAAGAAAAGATGAAATGACCTTATACCACTAACAATCCGATAAAGATATTTTATTATCTGATTAAAATTTAAATTCCCCATTTGCTTGTTACTTATGTATTTCCTTTACATAACAAATTGGAGATACACTTCGAGAAATCTTAAAACCATTACGCAAATGGGTAATAAAATTGTTTTATTTACTGACGTCGATTTGCATTCCGAAATCTTTGCGATTCGTGTCGCCAGCGCAATTTGGAATCGCCAATGCGATCAGAAACAAATAAATTGTATGCTTGAGACCCGATACCTTTTGGGGGTAAGCAGAAACTATAGCGCCACACCACACGCAGCGACCCATACAATGACATAGACTCTTTTCGCTCTTAAGATGAGCAATATGCCTCTGCTGTCTTGTAAAGTGATGCGCAATAATAAGTAGATGCAATGTGTCAATGTCTACAATAGAAGCAGTTACGGTCACTATTCAAGTACAACCAGGGCCGTATATGATGGCGAACAACTAAATGCAGTTAAGTGTGGTCCCAGCCGGAGCGAAGTTAAAAATAAAATAAAAAATAAATATTGCTGGAAATTAACACACACAATGCCACACTAAGCAACGAGGCTTGTGTCGTGGACACCAGATAGTTGATATACTACATAGATACTTTTTGTTCGTAAATACATACTTATTATACATATAAACATCCATGACTCGGAAACAAATGTCCATGCTCACCACACAAACATTTGCTCCAACCGGGATTCGAACCCGGGACCCTAAGAACGTAAGGCAGCCTCACTACCGCTGCGCTATTCGGGTCGTCAAAAAGATCAATGAAGAAATAATGAAGACCAATCAATAAAGAGCACCAAATTAAATGTAGGTGAAAATTAAAATATATGATTATATTTTTGATTTCCTAGAGCACAGCACAGACTTAATCAACTCTTCAATAACTAGACATGATAGAAAAAATCTTTCTACAGACAAGAATGTAAAGATAACAATCATATAAAATGCAGTTGAAAACAACTCAGTTACTGCAATAACGGAAGAAACTCCCACTTTACCTGTTCATATAAATGTTCTCCTTTTAACCACATCTTTAATAAATATTATATCACCAACAACGAAACGAATTTTAGAAAAATATTCTCTCTCATCTTAACATTCAAAAATGACGTGTGACCAATCAAAATTCTGCGGTTTGTTAGCCAAGTAAAGTTGATTAGTGAATGTGGGTTATGTAATCGTCTAGTGATTGTAGATTAAAACATAGGCGAGACGAGTGTGTCCGGTATGTGTAAGAGTAGGTATATTAGCTAGTCTGAATATTAGTTTTAAACAGTCTCATGTTAGGAGTCTGCAGAGATCAGGCAGCACTTTTGACAGCGTTGATAAAGAATTTTCAATTGACAATAAACAATTTAACTTAAATTTCAAATGTGATGTCTTTTAGACATTTTAAAACATGGATAGTGTCCTTGGTAAAATATAACAATAAAACCAGTTCATTTCTCTAACATCTAAAAATAAATGGACCTAGAACAGAAAAAAAAAATAAAAAAAAAGAAAGAAACAATATTACGATCATTAGTTTCTGTCACAAAAATAAAATTCATCTCAGGATGACTTTCATAAATTAAGTTCATCTTTTAAAATACCTATTTAGTATTTATCTTGGCCTAATTGGATACAATTATCCTTTTTATTAATATTTTACAGTAATATTCATTTACTACTCACAGAGTGTTATGTTATCGAATAGCACGCTATTTACTATATGTCTGCTAAAATCATAGCTCACTTCAATCACATACATATAGCTAGATAGTAACAATATTACTTTCACTGTTATCTCAAGATATTGAAAGTGACCGGTTATTTATGATGTACGGGTTAGAACGTTAGATGTTACTGACGAAAAATGTGTGAGAATTTCATTGAATAAAAATCTTTCCAACTACATATTATTGCTGCGAAAGTATCTCTATCTGTCTGGTATCTTTTAGGTTTTAACGACTGAGCGGACTTTTATGAAATTGGCATATCTAGGTAGACCACGACCCAGGTTAGGACACGGAATGTAAAAAAAATCCGGCCGAGTGCGTGTCGGGCCACGCGCAGTATAGGGTTCCGTAGTATGCTATTATATTCAAATAACTACTTCATCTTAGTCACTTTATAGGATTTATTCTAAGGATTTTGTATTTGATACAAAATTATCCAACACCCAAGTTCAACAACTATTACTGCTAAACTGATAGTTATCATAACCGCTACCTTGCTGTTTTCCTTTAATGTTCATGAAATACCCTATCATCATGAATTTTTCCAGATTTTTCAAGCCAGCAGTTAGTAGTAAAGTAGGGCGTTAGTAGTAAAATATTTAGTAAATGGAGCATTAAATCGAATAGTAGTATCAGCAACCCCTTTTTTTTTTTTTTTCGGATGGGAAATCATCAAATGGCTCCTCCCGCTCTGGGCGGAGCAGGAGGGAGTGTCAGACTTTTACTGACTAAAACCCATCCATGTTCCTTCATCGCCCTTTGTGTTCCGGGGCCACGGTATCTCTTTCGAATAGTCCCGCAGCCCCGGCAGGCTTCGGCCCTTGCGTGGAACACGAACGCGCCGTCGACACGGCCTGTCGTCATGAGACGTACGGACGGCGAGCTAGCCCATAGCTCCCCGTCCACTCACGTTCCGCCACCTCCTTCGCTAGCATGACTGCTTCGCAGAAGGAGGTGACGGCGTCCCATTCCGTCTCGCTCCGGACCATGGCACGAACCAGGGCCGCGAGCAAGAGGTCGCCGCCGCCGATCGCCACCTCGAGGACACGGCGGTACTCCACCCAAGCAGAGCACACCTCCGCAGTGTGCTCCACCGTGTCCTCCGGTCGATCCTCGCAGTGATAGCACCCGGGCGTTTCCTCCCGCCCGATTCGAACTTACCGACACAACCGTGTCCGTTAAGAACCTGCGTCAGGCGGAAGGTGAGGACGCCGTGGCGTCTCTCCAGCCACTCCTCAAAGAGGGGACTTATCGCCACTATTGTGGCGTGCCCTGCACGGGGTTGCGACAGTCGCTCTCTCCATGTCGCCATGAGATCACGCCGGAAGTCCGTCCGCTGAGCGACAATTTGCCGCGGCAGCGGAGTTTCCCCCCGGCGTAGCGCCTCCGCGCGCCACTCATGTAGGCGCGCGAGGACTATCGCCTCCAGATCCCATGGCGGCAATCCGGCAAGGAGGTTCGCCGCCTCGCGGGAGATCGTGCGGTACCCCCGGACCAGCCTTACGGCTACCACCTTCTGGGGCGCGTTCAAATGGTGGGCGGCACGCCGCCTCAATGAACGCGCCCACACCGGGGCCCCGTAAAGGGCCATGGACCGCACGACTCCCGCGTAGAGCCTCCGGCAGATCAGCAACCCCTAAGTCATTCATTTTAAAAGACCTATTCAATGATACCCCACACGATGGGGAAGACGACGAAAAAAAATTCATCCCCACTTCACATTTAGGGGAGCTACCCTAAAAAAAGATATTTTCCAAAATTTTATTTTACCACTTTGTCGGCGTTATTGATATACACACCTTTACAAAATTACAGCTTTCTAGTACTAACGGTTTCTTAGCAAAACCTCGGACAGACAGACAGACAGACGAACATGACGAAACTATAAGGGTTCCTTGTCAGGACTACGGAACCCTAAAAACTGTTAGTTCTACCACTAGGCGAGCGAAGCCGCGGTCATTAGCTAGTAACTTCATAAGAAATCATGCGTGCAAATAGAATGTAAGCACCTGCATTGAAATAAGTAAAAAATGATGACTCATTCATCACTCTATTTCCTCAATTACCCTCAAGTACTTATCCAAAATTTCTCCTACGGATTCTAAACATGTGTCTATCAACATTCTTTCCTTTTCAAGAATATGCAGCTTCTTCAATTACCACTCAACTTGACAAAACTAACAAGCCGATGCGTACAAACACTCTAACGACCGCAAAATGACACATCATTATACTCGGCAAAAACTTATAATGTTGTGTGCTGCTATCCCCAATGTACTATCGAGGACACTCCCGCCTGATCACCACTAAGCTTATTTTTGCTTGCACTTAAAACATAGAAACGCTCTCTATCCCCGCCCCGTTGACTTTATAATAAATAATTAATGAAAAAAATACCGATCGGCGACACATGCCAAACGAGAGTTATTGTTATTTTGCGCGCCAAAGTTGACGCTTTCCTAATAGGCCTAAAGTTTAAGGTGGAGTGGCTCGGCGCCTCCGCATGATTTAAGCGAAAAAAAATGTAACTGATCAGGCGGAAAAGACCACGACTGTACGTCAGAGGCATAATGCAGCCAAGTGCAGAAGTACCTTCAGCTCACTAAATCCTAACTACATAATAAATCATGATCTGTCAAATGACCGATTTGGTCGAGACACCCTTGTGTCTACTTCGTGGACAGATCATGGGTTAATATTATTATAAATGCGAAAGTAAGTTTGCTCAACTTTGTTACCTTTTTACGCCTAAACCACTGAAACGACCATCCTGAAATTTTGCATATACGTTGTCAGGTGTACAGACACGGACATACTATATCTTTTAATACGAAAAAAAAGTACTGTTTCCGAGGAAAACACCAATTCATGAGAATAGATGGCGCCACGTGTCTTTCGAATCATGATTGAATTATATTGTTACAAGCAGAGTACAACTCGAATTGATTGTCAAATTCTAAATGACCACGAGAGAAGCCCGGGGCAAAACCTAGTACATCTATATATATAAAAGGCAAAAGTGATTGACTGATCTTTCAACGCACAGGCCAAATTTAAATTTCGTACACGTATTCCTCATATGACAAAGGCATCCACTAAGGAAGGATTTTTCAAAATTCAACCCCCAAGGGGATGAAATAGGGGATAAAAGTTTGTATGAAACTTTTTATTCCGTGGAAATATTTGCATGAAATTTCGTATGAATTGAGTACGGCAAAAATAATGAGTGTCGTATTTCAGCGTTTTTCAAAATTCAACTCCTAAGATGGTAAATGAAATTTTGCACACAGAAAGTTTATAACCTCGGTTAACACATACGAATATAATACTTTTATCCCAGTAGTATGTATGTTACCGTGGGACAATTATACAACTCCACGCGGGGAAGCCGCGGGCAACAGCTAGTATACTATAAAGCTCGTAAGTTGACAAGTGCACCTATTTGAAAATTCACAGCAGACCTAACCTAACAAATCGAATGAATCAAGACACAAGTTCAACAAGATCAAGATCAGCTGAGGCTTGTAAACACGGTCGGTTAGTTATTGGCTTCTTTAAGCTCTGTAGAGTTCGGTGTTCCTCAACACCCTCGAAATTAACCACTCTGAAGGGAATGGTATACATCTATGTGCCATTCTCCCTCTCTCTCTTCTGTGCCCAGAATAACAATGTTGACCAAAACACACCACACGTAAACCAGTCTTATCTGTTTCGAATTGTGAGATATCTTTTAGCGCGAAGTGGGCCTTTTTGCTTTGCCATTGGATGCAAGTAATATCTTGGAATCTTGGTGCAAGTGTGAATCGTCAGATGGGTCAGTTTTTTTATGTTTTGATACTTATGCCCGCTGATATCACTGAATGCTTACAGAAAGTCGGTCTCAAAAAGTTTGGTATTTCGATTGAGTCTTACTTGACGTTCTTCGATTGAAATGTTGGGAACCAATATTTTAGGGACTTGTGTAAGGAAGGTTATTTTTGAGACATCTTAAACTGAACATGATTTGTGACAGTCTACATTATCAGTGAAGCAGATGGACAAGGAACATCTAATGGAGGATCTAGATCCTGTCAATCTACAACCTCAGTGAAATAAAATAAGCTCTAATAGCTACTAGTCCTGGTATTTTAAAATATTAATTTATTAGAAAAACTTTCAATAGCACCCTTCACTTCTGCTTATACTCTTCTAAGCAATAACTACCTGATAACAATCACAGTTTACCATAGATCACTATCTCCCGCCGACTGCCCGTCACTTGCGCATTGCGGACATCATACCCAAGACTGCGCCCGCGCAAGATTGATCGTTCACCTTCGCAGACTTACTAAGAAATAGACAGATGAACAAATGACAGATCTTTTCAGAAGCAAAACTTCCATTTACTATAATTTATTTAATACGCATTCTAATTTGCCATAATAGAAAATGTTTTAAGACCCATTTGTAATAAATTAACTGATGAATGATATTGATGTTTGGACCGGGAGATGAAAACCCTGGACAAAATGGACGAATTAGTTCAGGAATGATAATTATGTAAGAAAAATTAATGATAGCGGTGATCATGGTCGACAGGGGAGAATGGAAAAAGACCTGTTGCGCCGACTTCAAGTAACATGGGAGACCAGGGCAGGAGGGTAATGTTGATGAGTATTGGATGACCTTTGGGACAATTTATACAGGGTGTAAACAACCTCATCACGAAGCCGTCAACCAAGCATTCTGTACATTAAACCAAGTAACTTTACGCAAAAATGATTGCTGGAAGTGACTTTTTTTTGGGGTGAAAAATCATGTTTTGTGGTAGAACTTAATGTAACGCACTCAAAACATTGTGCTGATGGATGGATTGAGTAGTACGGAGGTCGTAGAGGTGAAGAAGAAGGTAAAAATCTTACAATAAAAACTTGTATTTAAAATAAAACTTGCGAAAAAGTTGGAACTTTGACCCCCAATATCTCCGTAACTAGAAGGTTCCCAGGTATGGTGTAAACAAGTGCATTTCGGCTTTATTAAGAGGTTTTTTACACCCTTTATTAAATCAATTACCATGTCTTAGCGTCAAATTAAAAGCTCACATTTAGGTTTTATATCTATAGAAAGTTTACAGCTGCGTAAGTGTAGACGTAAAATGTTTTACATAATAATGTGAATTTGAATAATTGGCGAATGATGATAAATTAATTAATAAGATTAGATTTGCGATTTATTGCTAGAAATGTAAGTTTGTTTATGTCATGTTGTAAGTATTGAATTAAGTAGGATTTAGTATTTTATTTAATGTGTTTATGTAAGCAAGCAGAATGTTTAAATAAATAACATTCTTGCTTCGTAGTGTTGATTGGATTGGCCGATGATTGATTTCTGAATGTATGCCGTACTTCTATTTTTTTTTGTACTGATTTTCTGTATTTCTGGATGAAAGATAAAGCCCAGTAAATAGTACTTGTTCCTTGTTTAAATCAAATCTATGTATATCACAAGTTCGCCGGTCATGGAGGTTCTACTCTCAAAACAGAGAACAATTTAGTAAGGAAACTGGAATGTCCAAGAACCAAAACTTCTAAAACATTTGTGATATCTGCCGACGCGCACTGCGTCCGCGTAACGTAGAGGCTGAAAAGTTTCTCATGACTATCACAACAAAGACCATAGTATTCTCTAATAGACTACATGCTCTATTAAGGAAGTGCATCGGTCATAACACTCAAGAATCACAGTAACATAACATAGCCAGCACCTATAAGATTAGCGATTCCACACAATACCCGGGCAAACAGCCCACGTGGTAAAAATTTACAATTCGTTCCAATCTGTCCGTTACGTCACTAATCTTAAGATCAGCTTTCTCTTGTGTATCCTGACCTGCATTTGTTTTTCTGGTTGTGTTTTAGATATTCTATGTTAGTTGGTAGGAAGGCAGTTAACTGGCGATAGTGTGGGCATTTTATACTTTTATGGTGTCCGTGGTCTGTCGATTCTATTGAGATTAAAAAGTTCAAAATGTAAACATTATGACGAAGTTTTGGAATCAACCAAGAAATACTCCACATCTTAATCTGCCCAGTCTTTTCCCAACTATGTTGGGATTGGCTTCCAGTCTAACCAGATGCAGCTGAATACCTGTATTTTACATGGAGCGACTGCCTATATGACCTCAACAACCCAGTTGGTACTGTTAATACGGTACCCCTTGATAAGACTGGTTGTCAGACTTTTTGGGCCGCTGACTAACTGTAACGACTATCAAAGATCTACAAATAACAGCTGGGACCATCTGCTTAACGTGAGGCAACCAAGAAATATTGTTTTAAGAAAATATACTCACCTTTGAGCGAGGTTCTTAATCAGTATCAAATCAACTCTCGTTAAGTAGGAAGTTTAACATAGCTGGGTGTTGTGTGTTCTCCTGAACAATTAAGATGCCCTTCGCATTTTTATCAAAGGTTTTTTTTGTTCCTGGAAAACCTGCTCAGGTGAAGATTTATAGATGGCAACGCCCTAGACTCTAGAGTATGAATGAGTTGCTGTTCCACAAATTTTGTGGCAATTGATATTATGTCCAACATCTTGCTGTTAGCTCATTAATAAGTGGACTTGGACACCACAGAAGTCGTCATTGTCACGTCGTAATTGGAGCTAGGTAAATTCTTGGCCTACACAATTTAGATTGCCATCAATACGTAATGAAAAGATTTTTTCTAGAACGTTTGAGAAGACACGTGAGCTTATGCAAAATTTTCTAAAGAATTTTTGCAACTAAAATAAGCGCCAAGCAAAAATTAATTCAATTCACTAAATATGTAAATATTTAAATGCAACAACATTATATAATTGCAGCGTTTCGTTACGTACATTTTATTAGAATTCGGGCATTTCATTAGCATAAATTATTTAAATTTTATTCAAGCATTGTTATGTCGCCGTCGAGATGCTTAGTTCCGTGTAGATTTTTTAGAGATAATGATCTAAATACCTATTGTTTTTGCTAGGAAGTACCTAGTCTTCAACTTTCTGGTTAGAATTTCGCTAGACTTTTGATGACAGGTGAACAATGAAAGTCTTCTGTCTATAATCCCGGTACTGACATTAATGATGCTTCATTATAATGATTTTGTCTAGTGGTGTGACCGTCGGACTGCCTAGTCATAGATCTCATGTTTGAACCCAAGACAAGTCCTCTGATTATTCGGATTCATGTGCAATACGCACATGAATCCGAATAATCATCACTCATCACAATCCGTATAATTATCACTTGCTTCGGTGAAGGAAAACATCCAGAGGAAACCAGGATGACTGAGAGATATTTCTCGACGGCATGGAAAGCCAAGACAGAGGCCCATGGGCGGCATAAAACTCTGAGACCTGGTCTCAGAGTTTTATGGCACTAATCACACGTCTAAGAAAGAATAAAGATTTTATAAACGCTCGACTGGAAACTTTGATAATAAGGTGGCGATTATGTCTCACCTTTTCATTGCCAAATCTTTATCAATGCTGATATTGATAAGGTCTGACTTATCTTTTACTTACACCGAATAACCTAGAGCTGCTAAAGAAAGGGAAATAATAAGAAATCGAAACTACTGATCTTGTAGGTCTCATTGTTCATCATTTCAAACGTGCACTATAAAATGCTTATTTAATTCTTTCATAGGATATGAGCCTCGCTTCTAGTGAACGAGTAGCTTACTCCACTATCAACAAAAATACAATAATTACGTACTACGTCAGATGGTCATCGAAAACAATGGAATCGCAGTCCAAGATAAACTTTCTCGCCCCATCTTTGGGTGACCTATTCAATGCAAATTATTTCGAGACTTCATTGTGTTAAGTAATGTAATTTGGGAGTAAACTTGTCTTTGTTTAAGAATGTAATGTCTGTTTAAGAATCTTCTCTCTATTTACATAGTGTGAATACGTGATTTGACAGCTTAAAACAGTTGGCCTTCAACTTATAAACTTCTTGAGTACCTACTTATAGGATTGCACTAGTAAGAGAATAATATTGTCATACTGCTTTATGTAAAACCGTGTTATGGAACTCGAATGAGGATGGGCAGAGCAACTAGCCAGGCGCGGTGATGGCAAGTGGAGAAAAGCTGTGACCGAGTGATGTCCAAGGACTGGAAAGAGCGTTAGTTCGTCCGGCGGTGAGATGGACAGACCACATTGTTAACATCGCGGGAATATCCTGGATGCGGCTGGCACAAGAGCGTGGAGCTTGGCACAAGCAAAGAGAGGCAGATACCTAGCAGTGGGTGAAGTCAGGCTGTGGGTGATGATGATAGCTTTAAGGAAGCATAACCATCAAACGTTTGGAAGTACTCACTTCCAATTCCCTGTATACATACTCATCACATAGGCTGTAAACAACCTCATCACTAAGCCGTCAAACAAGCAAAAATTATTGCTGGAAAGCGAATTTTTTTTGGGGTTAAAAATCATATTTTGTGGTAGAACTCAGGGTAACGCACTCAAAACATTGTGCTAAAAACTTAAATTTAAATAAAACTTGCCAAAATGTTGGAACTTTGACCCCCAATATCTCCGTAACTGGAAGGCTTGGTGTAGAACAAATAAATGATCGTAATGACGGGGAGAACAAGTGCCTCTCGGCTTCATTAAGAGGTTTTTTACACCCTTTAAAGAATGAGAAAATCCAGGCTTGGATGCAGGATGCACCACCCCCTCCCCCCCAAAAATATGCACATGCAAAGAAAAAGGAATAATAATTTATCAAGCCAAAAGCTATCCCGACGTGTAGCGTCACGGCTAATTGATTTCACGCGCGTTTCTTTTATTTACAAAGCAGATATTATTTTTTTATCTTATTTTATTTAACAAGAAGTTTCTCAGGTTCATTGTCTCGATAATTGGCGTGGTAAATGTACAATGCGGCGCAGTTTAGTTTTTATTTTATTTTATGTATTGACTATTTGTTATGGGTAATCGATTACATAAATTGGTATTCGCCGTGATTTCGTTTCATTGTGAGAATCTCACACACTTTCTGCTGTCAAGTGTCAAATGATGCCTATAGACAATTTTGCATTTTATGCATACATTAGGTATTGTGGCAGGATTGAATTCAGTTTACAAGTTTTTAAGCTAGTGTATTATGTGGGACACAGGGCAGATTTCGTTCAGTTATGTTTTGTAACTCCATTAATGGACAAGCTACAAGTTTTTTACAAAACCTCGATTGCATGTTTGCCTTACATTAAAATGTAAACCTTGACACCCCAATACCAATAAGGCACTAAACTTTTTACTAACTTATATTTTGTATTTAAATCAAGACAATAAAATTCCCAGTCCGCACCGCGGTACGAGCTATATTCTCCTTATTGACATCACGCCTGTTATTCCCGAAAAGTTAGGTAGGAATGTAACCTGTACCTACACCCATATTACTCCAGTTTTGTTTTATTTCACTGTAACATATTACAGTGAGCCTATTCCCATCAACCGATACGTAAGTCCTGACTGTGGGCTGGTACTAATAAATTCCTTATGGAAAAGGCCAATAACAATTTGTGCTACCTGGGAAAAAAAGCTAGGTCCTCATAGTAAGCAGAACAGTTTGAAACCATTAGACCATAGAAGAAGTCATTGCACGGCTTATTGACAAACATTACGGGTATGTCATCATCATCATCTGCCGAGCCATTTTTCAACTATGTTGGGGTCGGCTTCCACTCTAACCGAATGCAGCTGAATACCAGTATTTCACATTGAGCGACTGCCTATCTGACATCCACAACCCAGTTAGTACAGGATAATACGATACCCCTTGGTAAGACTGGTTGTCACACTTTCGGGCCACTGACTTCCTATAACGACTGTCAAAGATCTACAAATGACAGCCGGGACCAACTGCTTAACGTGCTTTCCGAGGCACGGAGGAAACTCGGTATGTAATGGGTGGTCACCCATCCACAGACTAACCTAGGCAAGCACGGCTTAACCTGAAGATTGATCCGAGTGGCTGTAATTATCTAGCCTGCTCCTCATTACGGGTATATCATAATAATTATATTAAAGTATAAACTAATGTATGTTTGTGGTTATACAATAGTCTTAAAAACCAGTATTACTACTATCTAAAGCGATGAAGCGTTAGTCTTTGGTTACTCTGCGTACATTGTGGTTTTGTTACACATATACGTTATTTAGGGTATTGTGTAATTTGGGCAGTCGGAAGCGTATTTTTTTAATATAAAATGGCCATACTCTTGACCTCAATCTTGTTGTCCTGAGGACAGATATGAGGTTGACGATAATAATAATAAATATGGCTGGACATTACACACAGCGCTATCTAGTGCCACACTAAGCAACGAGGCTTGTGTCGTGCACACCAGATAATTGATAAGATACGATGGAACGAGCTAAACCAAAAGAGGCCTGTAATTAGGAGACTTAAACAGATTGGGGTCATATCAATTTAGGAACACCGACGCAGGCAGAGAATTCCACTCCTTGGCTGTGCGCATAATTAACGATGTAGCAAAGTGCTTCGTGCGAATGTGTGGAACATCTACAAGGTATGGGTGATACCTGCAGTATGACTGGACTCCCGATGGCAGAAGGAAGATTATGGAATACGCCCGGGGAACTCTTGGACAAAGACCGCCTAACACGCAACTTTTCGCCGGTGATTTAGCGATTGCTAACTACGACTTTGACAAGGACCAATAGACAGAGCATTAATTTTAGGGTTACGATTTGTTCATACATATCTCAAATAGTTTGCGAAAAAAAAATATTTGCATTGTTTTTTGCGGTAATTAAGTAGGTAACTAGGTAATTTTGACATACCAGCCTACTCATTACGAATAAGTACATAAGCTGATTTTTACCTAAGTAAAATATTGCATGACCAAATAAATGTTGGAATACCGTTCTTTGACGACCCGAATGGCGCAGCGGTATTGAGGCTGCCTTACGTTCTTAGGGTCCCGGGTTCGAATCCCGGTAGGAGCAAATGTTTGTGTGATGAGCATGGACATTTGATTCCGAGTCATGGATGTTATATGATATGTATAATAAGTATGTATTTACAAACAAAAAGTATCTATGTAGTATATCAACTATCTGGTGTCCACGACACAAGCCTCGTTGCTTAGTGTGGCACTAGATGGCGCTGTGTGTAATGTCCAGCGATATTTATTTATTTATTGCCGCTAGTTATACTAACCAGTTCTACGATCGAACTAATGGGAATATTTTAATGCCACTAGGCCTACGATTCAAGGTGGTACAAATTGTAGAACTAGTAGGACCAAAAATTTCCTTTTGTTAAAATGGTCTTTAAGGTCTGACCATAAAGAAAATTTATTGATTCATATTATTTTTCTGATAAAACATCCATTTTAGGCCCCCTGTTCTTTTACACAATTCGACATGTGTATGAGAATGTTGCATTTATTTTATTAACTTAAAGCATCTGAAAGCATTTGAATGCAAATAAAGTATTGAGTATTGAAGCCAAAAACCTTTGTAGTTTTTGCATTGACCATGGGCCATACACTCAAAAAATCGTAAGGCTTGAATTCCTCCTGCGCTGACGTCTGTCGCGTACGTCGGTAGTATACATTGTGGTCTATATAGAACCATACTGCGACGCCGACTTACGACGCAGCCGTATTTTGTTCTCGCTGACGTCACGACCGACCGTGCGCGACCGACGTGAGCGTGGCAGGAATTCAGGCCTTAGTCTCAGTACCTAACTGTACAGACGGTGACTGCTTGCGATACTATGATCAAACTGGACTGGCCTCGTTGGTCTAGTGGTTGCAAACGCGACGACTGAGCAATAGGTCCAAGGTTCGATTCCAAGGTCGGGCAAAGTTTACTAGTTAGTTGTTCCATCACGAATATCTCAATAGAAGCCGCGGAGACTGGATGCGACTGGATACAATAGTCTCGCCCCCTATTACATGGGAGTTAAACATAACTGGCGAAATGTGGGTGTACTATATTTAGGTGCCTGGTACACCTCTACCTAATCCTTCGGGTATAACAGGCGTGATGTTATATAATATGATTAAACTCTGTTCTTATTAAATGCTTTAAGAAAACTGTTTTGGAATCCTCATTATTATTCCTCATATAATTTTATATAATTAGTTGTCCGCAACTTTGTTCGCGTGGAAATTTTGATGTGAATGTGTGAGACTATAAAATAGCCTACAACCTATTCTCAGATCTACTAAATATACACAAAAAAATCGATAAAAATCGGTCAAGCCGTTCCGGGTTTCGGAGGAGTTCGATAACAAACACTGTGACACGAGATTTTTACGTATTAGATAGATAGAAGAAGAAGATAAAACTCGTACAGGCGTGCTTCTACGTACTACCTTTATATATACATACGTAGCTATTAAGTACTGTCTCATTAGCCTTTGATTTCAGACACCATACAACAATAACTTGTTGCAAGATGAGAGAAAGTGGTAAGAACAAAAAAAATATTCAGGAGCTCAATTTTCGCATTGCTCATAAAAAACGTCATTACTCACATTTCGGTGAAATCACATCCAAAATACGAGAAAAATGAGTGAGGAATTTAATAAAACAAATTGATATAATGGAGGCCGAAGTTGATGAACATGGTAATTATCGTATACGGATACGATAATTACCATGTTCATCAATTCAAAATGTAATACGTAAGTTTTGAATCTCGAAAAATCAGAATCTGCTTTTTAACCAGAATGGCGTTAAGCAACCGAATCATTTGATGTACCTAAACAAGATCCTACAGATGGATACGACCAGATCATTCGCGGCTTCATGCGTTAATTATGTAAACACTCGAGATTCGGAACACCCGAGGTTGCAGGAGAAAGTGCATGGTGCATACGGATTAACAACTCGAGCGAAATTATTCGCTAATTCCGCGAAAATGGCCGCTCTGACGTAACACGAGATGGCTCGCATTATAGCCAGTTTCGAAATTTTTATCTAATCCTCGAAAGTGCGATCTGGTATGTCGAGGCGTAATTTCTAATTCCTCATCGGTTTTAAGGTTGTTACGTTCACGTATCTCGGTCAGCGGGTTGCGAAATCAAGAGTGATTCATTTTGTGAGGTGATAAGTGTGTAACTTAATATGTCGAAAATAAAACAGACTTAATTCCACTTTATTATAAAATTGCACGTCAATTACGTCACGTGTATGTCATAAAGTCGTCCGTTGACATCGGTACTTTCGATTTTATCGAAAACGACTTTCGATAGGGACCTATTACAGCTCTTTAAGGCGTCGAAACATGTTTTTGTTTCGCATTAATATATTTTTTGTTGAACCGCATATGGGTTTACGATTGTAGCAGCAAGATGTACCAGTTGCGGTACCTCGGGATGTGAAAGTTCGGACATTCAATCAAGGAGTCGTTCGTACAAAATAGATTGTTCTTTTATTTACAGAAACTTATAACAACAAATATAATACATAATAACATCTAGGATGCGATCACATGATTTACATTAAATGAGATGAGATGACTAACAATTTGGTCGTTTAGTGGGGGTGGCCGTATGACTCGGAGGGGACACCGTAGGATCCCGAGGGGGCGCCGATGGTAGCGTAGGAACCGCCGGATGAGTAGCCACCGTGTCCACCGGACGAGTAGCCACCGTGTCCACCGGACGAGTAGCCTTCCTGTCCACCGGAGTAGTAGCTGCCGTGACCGCTAGCGTACGCCTCCTGAGCTTGGTGGTACTGAGCGACCTGGATGGCCTGCTGGACGTGGTCGAGCTCGATACCAACGACTCTCTGGTTGGGCACGCCGTACACGGGGGCAGGGGCTCCGTATTGGGATGAGATGTGTCCGTGTCCGTGTCCGTGGCCGTGGCCGCCGGAGCCAAACTGCTCCTGGTGCTTGATCTCCTCAGACAAGAGGATGTTCTTGATTTTGTAGAGGAGATGAGGGTCTACGAAGTATCCCTCGCTTTCGGAATGGCCGATGGGCACGGACGTGTAGTGTCCGCCGCCGCTGAGGCTTCCCAGCGAGATGGAGGATGAGTGCGACGATGGGGCCGAGTAGCTGTAGCCGACGGGAGGCTCGGCAGCGGCGCAACCCAAGAGGGCGAGGGCGACCTGTCAACAAACATTCAGTTAAGATACCGATTCCCAAACTATGAAAAACCTGTGGAGAAAACTTTTAATGCGATGCTTTGGATAGATGCATTGTCGAGAGTTAGAGTATAGGTGATTGGTTCGGTAATCAACTCATCACCAATTTAAGCCCACAATTTAAGGTGTAGCTTCGAAGCTATCACTCCAAAAGCCGGAACACACGCCTTTCCACAAACTAAGCGTTCTGTTTTACCAAAACTGGTAGAGAACACTTAGATATGACGATCAAATCCTTGAAGAGTCCGAAAGCACATCCAGAAAGCACCGATTTTGTACGAAACTTAAGTCCACTTCACACGGTGTGCATAGTGCACCTTCACACGACACAACACATTCACTGCACTCCAACTTACGATGTATTTGGCCATGTCTAGTTTGGTTGAACGCTGGCTGGTGTGTGATGCCTTGTGCTCGGAGCGATCCGCTTATATAGTGGAGATCAGACCGTCTACTTTTACTTTACTAGCAGAGGCTATCGAGGACGAATTCGGGTTGCAAATGGACTATTTTTTCATTTTTGGTTTTAGTGGGTGAGGCCTCGGACATTTGGCGATACAGTAGCTTAAATGGGCAGCGGGACAAGTGCTCCAATTACCTTACAATAAGAAATTATGACGTGACTTTTTAAGTGGTTCTCTTTTACTATAACTCCATACATAAATGTTTTAAACAAAACCAAACTTGTTTATTTTCATGGACATTCTAGTACCTACACGAGTTATAAGTAAGTAGTTATTGTCATCGATCTCGTTGCTAGTTTTCTAAACTTTTTAATGAGAAAACCGCAACATAATAAATTCAGTATTTTAGAGATAGCTAGACAGAAACAGACTCATTTTAATCATATTTTAATGCACATTGATTTAATACATTTTTAATAATCGACTTCCGGATCCGTTTACTAATAAGTAATTGTGATTTATTTTTATTGTCACCTTTACATAGTATTAAAGATTAAAATTAAGAGTTAAAGATTTTTTTAAAGTTAGCTACACATGTTACAATTTGGTATTTCAATTATTTATTTATTTAAATTTGATGCATTTTCGAAATTAATTCATTTTATTTTTGTAACATCGACGCAATCGTTTAGATATTTCTATATCTTTTGTGACCTCATGATTGCTAGAAAATGTTGAAAGCCCAGTCTCGATCCACGCAGATTAAAAATATATCCATAATTTCTTAAAAAAACACACACCTGTAATCCGTTAAAGATATAGTTGAGGTTTTACTCCCAGTTCCACAATTATGTTGTCTTTTTGTTGCAAAAAGAAGCGAGCCTATATTGCCAATAATCGGCCCAATTCAGGCTTTGAGATGCAACTGAGAAAATCCTGGTGGAAAACCCGAATTGTTACTATCTGGACATCTGCATATCAAATATCTGCAGGATTACTTTTTAATAGCATAACATATCTGGCGGAATGTGAGTGTACCATGGATAGGGAACAACTCTGCCTAACTCTTCGAGGATTTTAGGTGTAAAGATGTTTGTTGCGGTAAATTTTTAATAAAGCTTATTTCCATGCTCATAAATGCTCATAACTATCTCTTATTCAAGTCTGCAAGGGACCTATATCCTTAAATCTATTCGAATCATTCTACAGTATTTTATAACGATCACTGAACCAACAAAACTACTACTTAATTTCACATGCGTCTGTGAAAACCAATTACACTTAAAACTACATAATCTTAACTCGGCACAATCATTAAACGTAATAAATAATGAAGAGCGTTCAAACTAAGATGATATTTGCATAATGGTGTAGCATTTTCGTAGCTAATTACACACATACGGATAAACGATTTGTTAATGTTGTTTAAGCGTGTCAAGGAGTTAACTGTGCGTTTGGAATTGTCATTAGTGACTTCTAGTTTTAAATTTTCTAATTAGTTTGTTTTTGTTTGCACAATACTTTTAGCAGGATAGAAATGCGTCCACTTTTTTATTTCCGAATGGGCTTGCTCTTGACCTCGATAGGCAACGATGATCATATTATACTTTTTATGAAGCAGAACCTGACTCGTTGGTAGTCCCAAGCGCAACTTCTGAGCATAAGGCCCTGGGTTCGATTCCTGGATCGGGCAAAGTGTTATTGGGTTTTTCCATCAGGATTTTTTTAGTATCAGCCATCGAGTCTGGATCTGTGCCGGATTGATGGCAATAGACGCACCGCTTATTACATGGGACTTAAAACATAACTGGCGAAATGTGGGTGTTCTATTAAGTATACCTTTACCTAACCCTTCGGGGACTACAGGCGTGATGTTATGTAATGTTGCAGAGACTTAATCCAAGATATTCGAAAATTTCCATTTTCATAGTATGAAAATGTGTACCTATGTTCTAAAAAAATCATGAGTCGACATAAAGGGACTCGATGCAGGGGGAATGATTCGTTTTAAATACAGGAATGAAGTCTGTGATCTTTTTCGAAATCATCTCATTTTCAAAGACATACAGTTTGAGATAGTAGCTATGCAACTTGTTATCTGTCAATAGTTCATTTGCATGTTGATTACCACCCGCTGCTTAGCAATATCTGACTTGCCGTTGATTATGCATAGGTATAAAACATAAAGGGTGTAAATAGACCCTTAACGAAGCTGAAAGGCACTTGTTCTTCTCGTCATTGCGGTCATTTTTTTGTTCTACACCATACCTGGGAACCTTCTAGTTACGGAGATATTGGAGGTCAAAGTTCCAACTTTTTACAAGTTTTTTCTTAAGTACCTACTAGATTTTAAGGTCATAACTTTACCTTAAATACCACCATAACCCGTTTACTATTAAATACATCCATCAGCACAATGTGTTGAGTGCGTTACATTGAGTTTTACCGTAAAACGAGTTTTTTTGTGAGGATGGATGGATGGATGGATTTTTGTGTTTCTTTCACGCAAAAACTTCTGAAAGGATTTATTATAAATTTAGCACACAGATAGTTAATAACCTGGATTAACATAAAGGATAATTTTAATCTAGGTACTCCGATCTCGTGGGGCAGCACGGAACACCACGCGGGCGAAGCCAAGGGGCATAATCTAGTGGTAGCTTATATTATCTTTCTCCAGGTTAAACATATCAATGTAAAAGTTAACAGATACACAGAATAACTTTCGAATTCATTAAATTAATAAGAATGCTTACTCCGATTATGTCAGGAAGATGGGTGTCCAGCTGCCAGCAGCCTGGCTATAGTATTATCAACGAATGGAGATCACAAATGAATATTCCTTTCCATAGATAAGCGTTTATTGCAGTTCAACCAGCGGAGATTTAAAGGCTGATTGGTAAGTGCGACGACGAGACTGAATACTTACTGAGGTCTTGATCATTCAGAAGTGTTGGTGATGGTGATATTTAATAGGCTACCATTTAAGCTAAGAGGGGCTCTTGGGTTTATAAAAACAGCCGCACGGGTCGATCTTCAGGTTAAGCAGCGATTGCCTAGGTTGGTCCGTGGATGGGTGACCACCCCTTTCGTACCGAGTCTCCACCTTGCCTCGGAAAGCACGTTAAGCCGTTCGTCCTGGCTGTCAAATGTAGATCTTTGACATTCGTTAATGTCAGTGGCCCGAAAGTCTGACAACCATTGCAGTCTTACCAAGGGGTATCGTATTACCCAGTACTAATTGGGTTGTGGAGGTCAGGCAGGCAGTCGCTTCTGTAAAATACTGGTATTCAGTTGCATCTTATTAGACTGGAAGCCGACCCCAACATAGTTCGGAAAAGGCTAGGCAGATGATGATGATTCCAGCATTTAAGCTAAGGTTTCTGGCAACTGAAACATATTTTTATCCTCATGTCATGAATGCTTGTGGTATTGGGGTAAGGACATCCTGGCTGCGGAACTGTTCGAAAGAGATACCGCGTTCCTGGAACACAAATGGCTAAGAAGGATCATGGATGGGTTTTAGCCAGTACAAGTCCAATACTCCCTTCCGCTCCGCCCACAGCGGGATGATTTCCCATTCGAAAAAAATATAGAATAATAAGTTATCCTATTTTGGCATTGAAAAGTTAAGAATACTTGTAATTGTGTAAATAGAGAAATTAGAAAGTTATTTTTCTGCCATCGATAATGTTGACGCGATGATAGTGCGTTTTTCAGTCAATGTTAAGTACCTAGTGACGTAACGCTAAATTGAGTATGAGTGTACCTACCTAGTTCAGCTATTTACTTTCAGAGGTCAAAACAATACTATTTATTATGCTCAGACACATACGCAGACGCGAAAACACCAATGAAGTAAAGTAAGGAAAAACTTTCATCTCAGAAAACACCTAAATAATATTTGATAAAAGTGTATTTCAAAAAAATATAATTGGTTTTTTCTTAGTCAATTACAAAAATTTACTAAGGTATTTTTCTTTAAAAACTTGACGGCAATTTTTTCTTAAAAAATACCGGACAACTTCGTGTCAGACTCGCGCATGAAGGGTTTCGTATCATCGTAATAGGGGAGCCCGCTTTAATTTTATTATTTTTTGTTACAGAGGCAACAGAAATACACATTCTGTGAAAATTTCAACTGTCTACCTATCACGGATGATGAGATATAGCCCGCTGACAGACAGACGGACGGACTGACGTACGGACAGCGGAGCCTTAGTGATAGGGTGCCGTTGGTTACCCTTTGGGTACGGAACCCTAAACATTAAGTGTGGGAAATATGTTTGTGTGTGTATTTCATCAGTCAAAGTCATTGCCAAATGGTTTGAGTAATTGAAATAAAATAATTATACTGGTCTCTGAGATAATAAAAAATAAGTTTTTGCAATCTGAGATTTATTAATCAAGTTCAGCTCAAGTTTAGATATAACGAGCGTGAATGATCCAACCAACGGTTACAAACATAACACCTGTGCTTCCCTGGAGGGATAGACAGAAGTAGTATTATCCTACCTACCTTGAACCAAACCACACCCACAATTCACTACTTACTTTTGTCTCATTGAATAAGTCTCATTAAATAAGCCTATTGGCATCAACTGAGGACAAATCTAGAATTCTTGTACTACAAAAAAACTCTTAATCTAAAACCTTACTACACTTAGCCTGAAAAGGAAATCGAACCTAGGATCACTATCATGACTATTAGGGTAATGTTCAGCAGGAGTGCTTATGACCACTTGACCAGCTCGGGAATGGAGAGGTAAGCCATTAGATCAATATACAAAACACTTTTTGTTGATAAACCCAGTTGACTAATGAGCTCTGCGTATACCTACTGTTAGAATTACAAGCGTGAAGGTATGTACTCGTAATTAGTATCCTTTCTAAATGACATACAAACCGACGAAAAGTTACCTACATTTTATTAACATATATTTTTAAGACTTGTCTGAATGTTGTAATTATCAAATTAATTATACTTTTAAAGTAATGTAACTCTTTAGTATACGAATACGAATTAATGATACACATTTCATCTGCTACCGTATTTTAAATAAGTTTGAGTGTTTTGTTGATTTTGGAAACTCTTAGACATATTTTGATACTATCGGTACAGTCGTGCAGTTATGTTTTACACACACGGCCCCTACTCGAAGCCAACAACTAAGCATTCTGTACATCAAACTAAGTACCTCTACGCAAAAATTATTGCCGGGAAACGACTTTTTTTTTTGAGAAAAATCACGTTTTACGGTAAAGCACTCCAAAAATTGTTCTGGTGGATGCATTGAATTGCAGTATGTTACAATTAGAACCTTGTATTTAAAAAAAAATGTAAAAAGTTGGAACTATGACCCCGAATGGCCGAGTACAAAAAAATGATCTCAATGAAAGGGAGAACAAGAGCCTTTCGGCTTCGTTAAGGGACAATTTACACCCTATATGTGTATTCATTTTTGTAATCAAAATAGGTTTATCCTAGTCGTATCGTATTACCCAATCGCTCCATGTTAAATTCTGGTATACAGCTACGTCCGATAAAACTGAAAGCCTACCTCAACATTATTTGGTAAAAGGCTAGGCAGATAATGATAATCGTCTATAATTTGGAGGCAGGTCATACTAGCCTTCAGGCCAACCGTTGTCGGCCTATTTGCTAATATAGTAAAATCCCCGAATCTATTAAAAGTTTTACTAACCGCAACAAGAACTCAACCACAAATGACTGAAACGGCAACAATAACCAAAAATTAAATAGAGGTACCTCATTATATTAAAACTCACAAAAACCAAGGATGTTCAACATTGAATGGTAAGTCAATTATGATCATCTTGTATAATGATCATCCTTCAGTAAAAGTCAAGCGCAATGTCCCCAAGTTCAGCGGCACTGACCTTTGACAGATGTGTTGAATAATGCGTATACGCAGATTGATGTACCGTACGTACATAAACACGCGAGCGATGGAGTAATTGGAAACGCTGGTTTTGTAGCAATATTGTGATAAAGTGAATAAACTAACTTTAATCATGTTAACATAACATAACATCACGCCTGTAATCTTCGAAGAGTTAGGTAGAGGTGTACCTGATAGTACGGTTCGGAACGAAAAGCTTTGAAATGCTGTCATTTGTCCAGGCCCTCTGGAGTCCGTAGATAAGAGAAAAGCGACTTGATTTTCAAGATACAGGCTTAACATTACACATTACACATAGACAATATCTTCAAGAAAACCAGGAAGTAATTAAATAATACGCAATCCAATCGTCAACATCTAGTAATCTTCGTTTTATGATAGATCTAAATAGGTATTAAATTCTTCTGCAGTTACCAATTAGAAGGTTTCATAAGTTTCTTCACAATAATTATAAAAAAACAATTGTCGATGTAATTTATGTTAACGGTAGGTATAAAAAGTGGCAGTGGTTACCAGTCGTCTCATTTGTAACCATAAGCTCTTATAAGGTGGATGCTCCAACCAGCCCGCGAAATTCAAATTTTCTTAGGTTTTTTTGCAATTTGCAGGCCAGTGCTAGGTTGTATGTTGATCAAAATATTCCTTAATTATTGGTGCAGGAATGACTTTGACCTTGAAAAAGTCATTCTTGCACCTGTATGAGCTTGGAGGGTTGTATTGATGATTTGATGATTATAATTCTGTAACTACATACGTCTTACAGTCGCGAGGAATATTTTAATCAACATAAAACCAAGCACTGGCCTGCAAATTACAAAAATGGTAAGAAAATTTGAATTTCGCGGGCTACCCTGACGCTTTCACCTTAACAGAATTATAAGTCAGGATCAGCATCACCTTACCTACCTACACCTTGGCGATGGCGGTACTTATAATTGTGTTGTGCGTAGCAGTACTGTATGGAGTGACATAGAACTATGAACGGCGCGAGTTGAGAAGATAAGAATAATAGGAATAATTTATTTAAAAAGTAGGTATTACAAAAGTGTACATTTGGGTGCAGTAGTGTTATTTCTTAAACAATTGTATAATTAGTGCTTATAAGTAAACTATTACTAAAATATTATATAACAGTTACAGGTACAGTAGTAACGATAATGTCGAATTCCAATGTTAGGTAGCGACCTGCCTGATCTAGGTTTATTTAAACAGGGTTACAGGCCATCACTTTACATTGCACGATGCCAATCTGGTATAATCACGTTTTCCTTTTTGTTGAGTTTTATCCTCCAATTTTGGTGATTTGTAGTGTCTCCCTTGAAGAGCTCATGGCTAAATAATAACACCCACATCAGTCGATCTTTAAAGTTAAGTCGTGCTTGCCATGTCGGTCCGTGGTCCGTACAAGCTGAGTTTGTTCCGTGCCTCGGAAAGCACGTTCAGCCGTTGGTGTCTGCTGTTATTTCTAGATCTTTGACAATCATTAGAGAGTGGTATCGTAAGGGTTATCATAAAATATAACTCAGTACTAATTGGGTGGTGGTGGTAAGATTAGTCGCTCCATTAATATACTGGTATTCAGCTGCATCCCAACACAATCGGGAAAAGGCTATGCAGATGATGTAGTGTCTGCCTACCCCAGATTAGACATTTGTACCATCGAGGACACTTCCGCCTGATCACCACTAAGCTAATTTTTGCTTGCACTTGCAACATAGAAACGCTCTCTAGCCCCGCCCCGTTGACTTTTTGTAGAAATAATACATGAAAATATACCGATCGGCCGAGCGCACTGACGACGCACGCCAAATGAGGGTTTTTGTTATTTTGCGCGCCAAAGTTGGCGCTTTCCTAATAGGCCTAAACTTTAAGAGGCGTGGCATGGCGCCTCCGCATGGTTTAAGAGAAAAAACTTTTAACTGAACAGGCGGAAAAGACCACGACTGTACCTAGCAGTAGATATCACAATTATTATCATTAAAATTCTCTGCCAGACGTAACCATGGTATAAGGAAAACCACAAAAATACTTCTTTTCTAAATATTATATTGTTTAATTAATAATCGATTAACATCAAACATTCGCTTAAATATTTATCCGACTATAATACTAGTGAGAGTTCATTATTCACCCACATACCGACGTAATAATTACGATTAAATGCCCCGCACCCATCCCATTCACAATGTGCAACTGAAGCTGAGCTCATCACACTGGAGAAAGGAATCGAGATCCGGGCTAATATGCAGGTGCGTTTCCATTGACTGACGGGTTTTAGTGACATGACGGATGATGGCGTCGGTCAAAAGTAATGGAAAACATTATGCGGATATAGAATGATGATATCATTGCGCAATGTTGATTATGAAGCCCGTTACAATCCCATGGTTTTGCTATACACGACGTTGGATTGATATAATAATAAAAAAAATATATAAAATAATATTCAATTATCTCAGCATAAAGCAGTCCACTGCTGGATATAGGCATCTTCTTAACTGCGTAATAACATCCTGTCCTCCGTCTTCCGGCCGCAGCCACTTTTATTAGATTTTAATAATATAATCTATAACTTTGTTGCCATACATCTCCTAAGTTGATCTACAACTTCCAGTTCCCTCCGCCGAGTCTTCCATTCTGCGCTACTGCCCCATATTAGGTACTGGTTCACGATCTCTGCCTCTGTTTTTCTCCATCAGCTATCGGGACTTCAGGGGTCATGGTCAATTATAACTCAAGATTAAACATCGTTTTAGCGATCGCCCTCGTACTATCCACGATTACCGTGTCGTATCATCACAGCAGTGGAAATGCACCGACAAACTATCATGCATCGGAAACCGCGCGACCTGCCCAATCTCGACCACTCACCGATCGCTGTTATGTAAAGACTTTACAATAATTATTAAACATTCTTCATCTTACATTGTGACGTCACAAAAATGCAAATTATTTTAAACTGAGACTGGAGAGTTTTTTTTGTAGAGTTTTCAAAGAGAATCTTATGTAAAAACATACGTTTACAAAGACGGTATCAATTCGACATTGACTTCAACTAATACGAATTACAAACCTAGGAATAAATAATTTATATTTTTTGCCAATTGAGCAGCAGTGGAAGAGAAATAATAATAATAATTATTATTATTAATTAATGAATGGACCAGCGGTGGCCCAGTGGTGGCGGCCCCGACTTACGAACAGTAAGTCGTGGGTTCGAACCCAGGCAGGCGCATTACTTTGTGTAATTTATTTCATCACCACTGCTCTCAAAACGGCGAAGGAAAACATCGTGAGGAAACCGGCATGTCCTAGAATCAAAAATTCGAAGACATGTGACATCTACCAATCCGCACTGGGCCCGCGTGGTGGATTTTAGCCCATTCCATCTCATTGAGAGAAGGCCGTGTCCCAGCAGTGGGAACATTATAGGCTGATGATTATGATTTTTATTGCCAATTTATCTTGGGAGAAGCTGGCGCAAAAAATCTTAAGTTTCTTTTTAATATTTTGTGTATTATTATGGCCGCTATAACAACAGAATGTTAATATGTAAAGGGGGCCTGGCACATGGAACGAGTTTTTTTTGACGTTATTTGTAGTCTGTCAACCAGTCTAACAAAGGGTATCGTATTGCTCAGTACTAACTGGGTTATGCAGGTCAGATAGGTAGTCGCTCCATGAAAAATACTGCATCTGGTTAGACTGGAAGCCGACCCCATCATATTTGGGAAAGGCTAGGCTGATGATGATCATGATGGTTTGTAAAGTCAAGTATAAGTTCTCCAAAGAAAGTTTTCCTAGCGCCGTGTTTTGAAAAAGATTGGCAAAGAGATTATCACACTAAATGGTTCGAAACTACGTCATGGTTATTGCATGATCGTTACCTATCTCCGTGTTGTAAGAAGATATAGGTGCTAATAAGAACATAGTGAAGACGTGATACGATACACGCCCGCAGTCAAATATATGCGTCATACCCAGTCTTAGTGAATGCCACTTTAGATTTAGGTTGAGAAATTGTCTCACTGCAGAGCTAAGGGCTCTTCTCCTTCAGAGGACAACCGAGCATTGACACGCTTGTTCAGTGATTCAAAAGTTAAGTGTAATTGATTTTATTACAACATAACAAGTCGTATGATCTTTTATATAAATATGAATGCATCTAAACTGCATCTCAATGCAATTTCGGCCTTCGGCAATTGACAAGTTTATTTTAAAAAATACCTTGAAATATGACTTTGACTTTACCCAAAACGTAAAAAAGGAAGTAAAAGACGTAAATGTCCGCTTTTGACCCAGTTCTCGTGTTATATCGCTCTCGCTAACCATTTATGGGTAAGCAGAGAATCACATAACAGTGTATTTCGTGTGGGGTAGACCCACGTTTAAGAATTCAATGATAAATATTGGTATTACGTAGTATTCGTGAAAATACTTCTGTTTTAGTAGTTGATTACGAAGGTATACAGCACTTTTAGTTATTTTTCCGTAATTTGCATTTAAAAGAAATATCGACCAAAATCTCATAGAAGAAATTTTAAAGTTTTTATGCCGCCAATAGGTCTCCGACTTGGCTTTTACATGGCGTCGAGAAATATCTCTTAGGCATGCTGGTTTTCTCACGATGTTTTCCTTCACCGATGCAAGTCATATTAATTATACCAATACGCACATGAATACGAAAAATCAGTTCGAACTCGAGACCTATGACTTGGCAATCCGACGGTCACACTGCTAGGCTATCACTGCTAATAATGATGGTGAAACAGTCAGTAGGAGTTACTTATTACTTAATTATAATAACTTCACATTCAAATCGCAGAACCTTCGTAACACAAAACCAAACTGTATCATTATATGGCAATAATTGCAGCATCAACGTGAGACAGCTCCAATTAATACATCCGTAAGATGATCGGTTACAATATCGCAATGCTTAGTTAGTATTAGCTAAGCCTAGATCCAGACCGTGTGGTAACGGACCGGTCTGGCTAGCTTCTATATAAACTTGACACGGTGTCTAGGAAAAGTGACTTCTTATTTGTAACAAGCTTCTGCCAGAGGCTTCGCCCGCGTGAAGTTTGATGATTGTCCCACGGAATCTAACTACTGGGATAAAAAGAATTTTATTTTAAAGAATTGTTAATCCAGGTTATGAACCATCTGTGTGAAAAATTCCATCCAAATCCGTTCAGCAGTTTTTGCGTGAAAGAATAACAAACATAAACACACGAACTTTCGACTTTATAATATTAATGTGATATGCTGCTTCTTTCTTATGTGGTGTGGTTTTGTGAATGCGTAAGCATTTCAGTCCTGCAGGCCTCTCCCTTTATAGACAAGGAAGAAGTGTTACTGAGTAGTTATATTCCAGTTTCTCACAGAGAATTTGCATGATGAAGATTTCGTGCATTTTCTTGCACGGTGTCCAATATCTTATGAAGTAATTGTCGGCGCTGTAGCTAAATTACATAAATCATCACCTTCTTTCTACCTATAGAAACCCTACATTTTACCAATGTTTGAACACCCATGTAATAAGAGTGAGCGTAAAGCCATCAACTGTGTACTTTTCCAGACTTCAGGCTTTATGGAAAACCTCAATAACACCATATGTAACCCAATTGAGCCCAAAAGAAAAACTCAAAACTCTGACGAGGTCGTTAGGGTTAATTTTGCAACTCACTGAAAATATAAATACTTAGTAGTCTGTGTTAAAGGTCGAAGCTTTTCCGGGCAAAATAAGATGCATCTAGTTAGGACACGAGCACAATATTACTAATTGGGAAAAGGCAAGGCGAATGATGAATTATTCAGTTGTGTAATATCTACCTACATACCTATTTGATGATCGATGACAAAACGAAAGATCACTATCTCTTTGACTAGGTGCAACTAATGATTGATGCATCAAACATCAATCCTTGTTATATCATTTGCCATTAATTTACAGGAAAGATAACCTTGTGTGGTAGTAAATAAGGTGGTTGACCACTGCAGTAACTTCGTGTAAGTTTATAAACATTAATACTGTAGTAGGAAATTAGTAATGTTACACCTTTCAGTTATGTTTATTGACTTGTAGTAAAATAAACTCTGTTCTGTAAGAAATAGGTTAATTTTTCGTTTAATTCGTGCATTCAAATGAGCATTTGTTATGCTCATAATCACCTTGTAACGTTCGTAAGGCTGAGTCATAGAAGACCTCCACAGTGTGGGTTGGTGGATGCCACTGCTCTCAAAACGGTGAAGGAAAACACCTTGAGAAAAAGTCGAAGACATAAAAAATCTACCCCCCCACACTGAGCCCACTGCCTCTCACAGAGAGTGGGCTTCTGTCCCAACAGAGGGAACCTTGCAGTATAGTCCCAGTATAGTCCAATAAACCCCGTGATGCTACAGGTGTCCTAAGCCAGCTGTACTTAATGACTTCAACCTGTTTGGTACCATTTAAATTGCCAAAAAAATGACTCATTAAGTAGCGGAAAAAAACAAAGTAAATGATGTAACAGAAATTAAAATGTAGGCACACTACATAAAAATGTAGACATTTTATTAGCGCAATGTTTTATATGGTTACAAAAAAATAAACTTTCCGACATTACAAATAAGAACTAAAAGTAGATCCTACGAATTTGGTCTGTTTTAATTTTCAAGGTAAGTCGTAATTTTGAAAGGTATTATTTTGTCTTTATTTGATGTAATGACAATTTGTAATAATTATTCTCTAATCTACTAATCTGTTAGGTAGTTAAATATAAAATAACTTTTAACTTTTATTTGTAAAAGAATAATAAAACGAAACCAGTTTTGTGCAACTTACACTAAGTTAATATACATAATAACATGTTCTAAAAATAAACTGTATCAAGAATAATTCATTACCTTATTATAATAACTAATATCGAGCATTTGAAACAACGAATAATTTTATTATATGGCTCTGAAGCTTTATTTTAGTTTGAAACAATTGAAACAAAACATCACAGGTCGAAATTCAAAGAAGCTTACCGATGATTGAAAAGCAGTAATCTATAATTTTAGCATTAGAAGTTACCCTATATTTTACTCAAACAATAGGCGCCTATATTGATTAAGATTAGAGTAACAATTGAATCTAAAGAAACCTTTCACTAACTTGTAGTTGAACACTCAGGTAATGTTATATTTGTAACATTTTCAACCTTCAGGTGACGTAATAACAATACTTTTAGTTCGATCGTCCGTCAGCTATAAATGCGTGGGTTTATGTTCTTTGTAGGGTGACCAGATTGTCTTGAATTTTGAAAACATTCCTTATCTTTTCAGGAGCGAAAGTATTATTTTCAACCCAAGAAATGTTCTAATGAAAACCAATGCGTGAAATAGTTAAAGTTCTGGCATTTTATTATGAAATCAAAATTAACCAAATTAATTAATTAATTAAGATACCTCATCTCATCAAACAATCCTACTGTATAATAATATTATAAATGCCAAAGTTGGTGAGGCTGGATGAATGAATGGATGTTTGAAAGTATATATATATATATGTAATTGCTACCTAATTACTAAATGTGTACAGCGTGCTATTAGTTTTCCAAGATGTAAAATCGCAGTATTTGTATGGCCGAAATACCGAATATAGTAAAACCGATAGATATTAAGAACTTAGGTTAACTACATTATGTTATGTTGCAAATAAATGTATCATTCATTCATTCATTCATTTGGTACTCTTTCACGCTTAAAGTACGGATCGGATTTGGATGAAATTTAGCACACCTATAGTTTATAACCTAATTTACACATAGGATACTTTTTATCCCGGTAGTAAGATCCCGTGGGACAATGGGCATGACGACAGTACCAAAAAAAGGCAAATCTATTTAGTCCGTCAGCTAGAGTATTGGAAAATAATGGACACGTATTTTTTGTTTTTGTAAATCAATGAATATTAACAAAGATAATACGCATCAAAACTCGAGATAAGGGGCTCGTGACGTCAGAACTAGCTAAAAATTATACCATGGCGTGACGTATTGAGAATTTTGAAAGCGTCGTATCTTCGTCAATTTTGGTTTACGTAACAAAAGAAAAAACACGGGTCAAATATTTTTTGATAATCTAAGTGACGGACTAATTACTTTTTTTTGTCGTCTCGCCTATTGTCTAACTCCACGCGGGATAAGCTAGTCAAGGATAAAAAGAAATGGTGAGACAAACCAAAAGAATAACGATGCCTAACGCTACATTCACCATCATGCTCTACTTTATAAAGTGTCATCTGTTATCAATAGCCACTTACTAAACGCATTCACGATAAGACAATTTGCTGACAGAGATCTATCACGATCGATAAAGGTAAAGTTTGCTACCTTATCCATCGTGATAGATCTCTGCGCCGGCGCCGACATCACCACATTATGCCACAGCAGCCACGGCGCCAACGCTTTAGAGGACAGTCTACATGAATAATTAATGTTACAACACTACATAATTTAATTTTTTGAGGCTCATCTATGAAATTTTATCTCATCATCTAAATATGTGGTTATTGCGAAATTTGGACCACAAAAGACTCATTTTTGCAACGATGAGCCTGATCAGAATGTTTGTATATTATATTTGATTTTGAAATTAAAACATTCTCGAATTTTATGAAATTTTGATCGTTTTACGCTATGGCAATTTAATAGTGGTTTTTTTTAATAATGCTATTGCCTATAGAAAGCTTAAATTTATAAACAATCAGGACAGTCTTGCTATAAACTAAAATTGTGCGCACAATATAAAGTGCAGTACTTAACAGAATGTCAAAGTTGCATCACTTACTTTGTTTAAAACAACGTAAAGGCACCACAGCCAACGGCGTTGGCGCTTATGTACTTTTTTTGCTCTCTTATTTAATTTAATACTAATTCAGACGCAATTTATATTGGGTGTATGAATTTGAACGTCCTAAAATATTCACCTTTAGTTAGTAATTTTAATATTGAAAATAGTTTAGTTGGCATCAAAACAAAACCAACCGAGTTACATAATAATTCAAAAAAATCTTTAATTTTTATCCTACGAAAACCACAGTCTAAAGATCGACAGATAGTCGATCATCTAGAATCTAGATCTATCATTCAACATAGGTACTTATATCTGAGCCTCTGAGCGGAAATCCGATTTGTAACTTTTTTCCTATCATCATTATTATCATTTCAATCTGTCAGAGAATATTGACGTTGATTGTAGGTGGCACGAGAATTCAAAAGATGAGTTTCGAGAGTAGCCTTCTGATAGCAGTAAATGCAGGTGAGATTCAGACATCAAACGGCTTTGCATTTCATTGACTAATATAAAATCTTCAACCATCGCCACACCCACAAAGGAGATTGTAGTCTTCGCAACACGTAAAATCATAATTTATCACACGCACATTCTCACATTATTTCATTTTGAAGCTAGACCGGACCAGAGACTAGCCATGGACTATAAACTTTCACTGTCTATGACCGCTCCTTATGTCTAGAGTAGTCTAGTTAAATGGCCATAGAGTTAAAATCGTCCGTGGGTCAACACTACCTAGTTATTGTGAGTCAGTGTTGCGAAAGTTAAGTGATGTGCCTGGATCGATAAATAGGCGAGACGACAAAACAAATTTAATTAGTCCGCCAGTTAGATTATCAAAAAAATTTTAACCCGTGTTTTTTCTTTTGTTAAGTAAACCAAAATTGACGAAGATATGACGCTTTTAAAATTCTCAATACGGCACGCCTTGGAATAATTATTAGCTAGTTCTGACGTCACGAGCCCCCACGCACCCCTTTTGTCAATATTGATTTACAAAAACAAAAAATACGTGTCCATTAATTTCCAATACTCTAACTGGCGGACTAAATAGATTTGCAATTTTCGTATGCCTATTACCGCACTTGGAACTAAATGTTGTAGTTTACATGTTTAAATCTTGATACCCACGAGATGAGGCCTTTGCCCTGCGTTAATACAATAATTTGTTGGTAGCTAGAGATACACTTCTCAAAATTGATTATTCTTGAATTACGAAGTTCTAACTTTGTATATTCAGGTTTTTCGGTGGTTATGAGAAGTTCATGGCACCTGTTATCAGTCTTACACTGTGATTAACCTGTCCTGACACAGCCAGAAGGCGTCGCAGCAGACCTCGAAGAAGTTGGCGGAACGAGTTGGACGGAACGAGCAGCTAGTAGTCAACATTGGTCCTAGATTGAAACACCTGGGAATCATGGGCAGAGGCCTTGTCTAGCAGTGGGATGACCCAGGCTAATAGTAACATTAGCTCCCTTGCCCTATGTGTAGTTTTGAGCTGCCAAAATTTTAAATACATACGAAAAAGACATGCCGGGTAGCCTCTGGTAAATTGTCATCTATTTTAACGTCTAACTACGTCATCAAGGCATTGGGGCTAATAAACTGCATCCAGTCAGAATCATAGTGACGTCACACTGTCGGAGTCTAGTAAGATACTGAGCTGTAGACGGATTAGCCTACACACCCGTCAGATTACCTATCTCTCTATCAGCCTCTCCAATATCTTTCATTTAAATTGAAAACTTTCTCTGCCAGTTTGGAATATCCTGTTCCATTCCAACCTGAACCATTTACATGGCTATATAAGTTTATGGTCCAATGTGGGTCAACGCTGGTCAGTTATTGTGAATCATTGTTACATAAGTCAGGTTTCTTCTAGTGTTGGGATACGGTGTTGATAATTTGTTTTAGAAATGTATCGAAATGCAATGTTCCAAATTAGAGAGATGATTTTAACGAAGCCAACTATGCAGTAGGCAAGAAGCCGAAAGGCACTTGTTCTCCCCACCTTTGCGATCATCACGGAGATATTGGGGTCAAAGTTCCAACTTTTTCGCAAGTTTTTTTTTAATACATGTTTTTAATATAAGTTTTCTACTACCTCCACGACCCCCGTACTATTCAATGCATCCATCAGCAAAATGTTTTGAGTGCGTTACGTTGAGTCCTACCGTAAAACGTGATTATTCACCCGAAAATAAAAGTCGTTTCCCAGCAATAATTTTTGCGTAAAGTTACTTAGTTTGATGTATGCTTGGTATGTACAGTCGTGGTCTTTTCCGCCTGATCAGTTAATTTTTTTTTCGCTTAAATCATGCGGAGGCGCCGAGCCACTCCACCTTAAACTTAAGGCCTATTAGGAAAGCGTCAACTTTGGCGCGCAAAATAACAATAACTCTCGTTTGGCATGTGTCGCCGATCGATATTTTTTTCATTAATTATTTATTATAAAGTCAACGGGGCGGGGATAGAGAGCGTTTCTATGTTTTAAGTGCAAGCAAAAATAAGCTTAGTGGTGATCAGGCGGGAGTGACCTCGATAGTACCTAGTGCTTGATTGACGGCTTCGTGAAGTGTCTGTTTACACCTTGTATATCAAGAGATAAAATAGTTGTCCCATCACGAAGTTGAGAACTATTTGTCACGCAAATATTCACGAGCCAAAAGTTTTGCAGTAAAGTGTACACACGGCGATGCATTAAACTATACATTTCCAGTTTAACATAGCCTCGCTTTGTATAGATTTATTGTACAATGAGATACAATGCTTTTACTGGTTTTGTGTAGCTTGATTGGTCGTCCTGCGTACAATAGGACACGATGCGTTTAAAAAAATGCTCATCCGTGATCTCCAAGTTAAACAACTCATTTTAAACAACATCATACAAAGAGAAAGGAGTCGACGATTCCTGATAAACCATGTTACTAAACAGTCATAAAATCAACAATGTAATCGTAAAGATACAGACAGGCCAACAGCTATCGATAAACGAACATCACTATTTAAGTACAACTTTAGTCCAGTTTTGTTTAGTGATGTAATGTTTCGATTCAATTAAATGATGCTTTAAACATCGTAGTGGTGTAAGCAAGTACGTTGACCAATCAGGGTCGGTCATCCTGCCGTTTTTTTAAGGAAGAATAGATATATAAGAAGAAGATAGATAGCCTCAAACTATTTTGTCCTAATAAGGGGTTACAGCTATTTTAGACTCAATTTCTATTTGTGTAAGTATGAGATTTGCAGAGTGAATTGGAGGTTTGTAATTGATACCTACATATTTGCTAGCTGTCTTTGCGGGTTTGGTTATATAAGTTTGTGATGGACGGCAATATCCTGTAAATATTATAGATCGTAACTGTCTGAGCATTGATGATGTCAGTCGATAAATTATTATCATCAACACTGCTGTGAGGAGTATGGCATAACGGGTTTGTTTGATAAATTATCTTTATAATTGCAAAATATATCCGCCAACACAAACAGAATATGCATTGGTACTTACTTAAAAATGGTTACAAATAGTTCTGCATCATCGAGCCATTGTAAAAAAAATAATGAGTTTGAGTTTTCCAAACTGAGTTTGGGTCAGTCTCAGTCTAACCGGATGCAACTATTTTAATTGGAGCGACTGTCTATCTGACCTACATAACCCAGTTACCCTTTGGTAAGATTGACTGTCACACCTTCGGGCTTCTGACTATACACGTAACGACCAATGGCGACTGAGACCAACAGCGTATGCGTTGTATTGTATATCAATTCCACGTCCAAACCGCTTATTTGGCGACCGTCTCGTACTCATCTTACGAGAATTTCTGTCGGATCGCACTTTCCGCTACCGCGTGGGGAAGACTCTATCCTCTCCCCACCCCAGGGCCCCGTACTCTCTCCTCTCGTTTTCACGCTGCTTACCAGTGACATCCCAATGAACAAGAAAGTTCAGGTAGCTCTATTTGCCGACGACACGGCTTTTTACTATTCCGGCCACTCTCAGGTTTACATTTATCGTGCCATCCAAGAAGCAGCCGATTACCTCGGCGCTTGGTTCCGTAAGTGGAGGATCGAGGTAAACCCTGAAAAGAGTCAGGCGGTACTTTATCAAAAGTTACGCCAGCAGCGACCGTCTCCTGCCCCCATCACTATGTTCGGCAAGCCTATGGAGAAGCAAGCCAAGTACCTCGGTGTCATCCTCGATGAACACCTGACCTTCGCGGCTCACATCAAAGCAGCTCGTAATCGAGCAGCTTTTGCCATGAGCAGACTTCACTTCATGCTTGTCATAAAGAGCAAGTTGTCACTCAAGTGTAAGTTGCGTCTTTATACAGCAGTTATCCGACCTATTATGACATATACTTGTGTCGTATTTGCCCATACCCATCCCCGCCACATCCACAGGATGCAGACCTAGCAGAACCGCTTTCTCCGTAAAATCACCGGAGCCCCCCTTATGTCCGTAATGACAGTCTTCACTTAGACCTCAGAATCCTTACATTCAGCAATTCATGAAACGTCTTGCAAAGCGTTTTTTCGACTCTGCTATTAAGCATAGAAACCCCCTGATCACATCGGCCGCCCGATACGACCCATCGCGTATCAGCTCAGTCCGCCGTCCTCGGCATACTCAAGTCACCCCCGACGACGCTATCACCCTCTTACAGGAGAGTAGCAAAGACACCAGCACAGTACGTAGAAAATACAAATACAAACCGGCAACATACCGACCTCACCGCCGAGGTCCTGCGCGAAGTCCCCGTTCAATCCCCCCCCCCCCGACCCTTGCTTGAGCCAGCCCGCGATGCTGAGCCAGTAATGTTAAACGAGCCCCTAAATAATGCAACTCAGTTCCAGCCTGTCCCCTTGCTGCCCCCAGCGACGCCCTAAGCCGAGGTTCGTACCCCACAGGGGGTGCCCTTAGGCGTGGTCGCTTAGTTTATAGTTATATGCCCCTGGCTGGAGGCCTTAAATTCAAGGCATCCACAGGACTAGCCTGGTTAAGCAGTAGCCAGTCTCTCTAAACTGAACTGCGAGATGCCATACTCAAAAAAAAAAAAGGACCGCTTATTTGGCGTCTCGATATATGTAATGGATAAATCTAATAGAAATTTTGTATAAAATTAGGATAAAAGCAACAGGAAGTAATACAAGTCTTAACAATTTCTAATAATTACTACACAAGCACTAATATTGATGTAGAAATAAACTGGTTCCATTTAACAAAATATCAATTATAATTGAAATGTTAGCTTTCTAATTGATGCAATGAGATCGACATGGACGTGTTTAAAAGATCTCACTTAGGCAATAGACCTAGGCGTATTCCATCACAGAACCGTTTTTGAACGAAGATTTTTTTATTATAAGCTGTGACTGCAAAAGGCCGATTGCTAATCACGTTTTTGGATATAAACGTGAAATACGCAGAAGTTCCGGATGCAGCTGAATGCGAGTATTTTACATGGAGCGACTGCCTATCTGACCTCCACAACCCAGTTAGCACTGGGTAATACGATACCCCTTGGTAAGACTGGTTGTCAGACTTTCGGGCCACTGACTACCTAACGAATATCAAAGATCTACAAATGACAACCGAGACCAACGGCTTAACGTGCTTTCCAAGGCACGGAGGAAACTCGGTATGTAATGGGTGTTCACCCATCCACAGACCAACCTTGGCAAACGCGGCTTAACCTGAAAATTGATCCAAACGGCTGCTATTCTTGAGCCACGAGTTTTTTTAATAAGACTACTGTTTTAAATTTTCTCTTACATTTAGCTGGCTGGGACTTGTGTAGCGATTTTCTGTTTTAAGATTTCCCGGTTCTAAAAGTTACTAGTTAGATAGAGGTACACACACATTTCGCCAGTTATATTTAAGTCCCATGTAATAGGGGACGACCCTATAACTATCATCCGGGCACAAAAAATCCACTCTGTCGCTACTACTAAGAAATTCCTGATGGAGAAACCCAATTACACTTTGCCCGACCCGGGAATCGAACCCAGGACCTTATGCTCAGTAGTTGCGCTTGCGACCACTTTACCAATGATCGAGATGTAGGTCTGAGAGTAGAGAGAGAGCTCCATTGCCATCTATTTCGCGTTACAGCAAATCAAATATTTTGTAATACGTATTAAGTCAAAACCAAAACCATTTTGTGCGCAAGATTCGCAAAAAAATGACTTATGCAATGGAACAAAATGAACGATCTCGTTGATATTTTGACAAAATGATTCGTAACAGTTCTTACGAAATATATAATTTCATCGCATTGTAAAATAGCATCTCTTTGCGACACACCTAAAATTATTGGCTAATGTCTAGAATTAATTGAACTAAGCTTATTATATAAATATAATCTGGCTACACAAGAATATCTAAAATTATAGAGATGGTGTTAATGGCGGACGTGGTCATAAAAATTTAAATAATTTATGAATCGGTAGTTTATGAGCATATAGCGGGGTATAATTACTTATTCTACGGTAATGGGGAATCCCACGACTTAGATCAATACCAAAACAAATTAAGCACACTCACACACAGAATGATGTGGGTATGCGTGCTTACTACAAAAAGCTAATAAAAGTAGTCGTATTACTTACCGTATTTTTATTGGAAATGTACTTTATAAAATACGTTACTCTACACTAGGAATTCCTCCTATATCGTGGGTGCGTTTACAAACATTTAAACGCACACACACAAACAGCCGGACCTGGAACAACTACCTGTAGGCCATACAAATATTTGCTCCGTGAGGGAATCGAACGCGACCCGGCAGCAGCCAATCGCTACCATGTCGCCAAATTGACGTGACGACTTTAATAGCATTGTTTTCAAGGGTCTAAACAATTGTCAGGCGCTTGTAAGCTGCGGGCCTGTGGACGGGGAGCTATGGGCTAGCTCGCCGTCCGTCCGTCTCATGACGACAGGCCGTGTCGACGGCGCAGGAGTGTTCCACGCGCGCCTCAAAGAGAGTCAGCAACTGTGAAGGGGTCCGCAAGGGCCGAAGCCTGCCGGGGCTGCGGGACTATTCGAAAGAGATACCGTGGCCCCGGAACACAAAGGGCGAGGAAGGAACATGGATGGGTTTTAGTCAGTAAAAGTCTGACACTCCCTCCTGCTCCGCCCAGAGCGGGAGAAGTCATTTGATAATTTCCCATCCTAAAAAAAAAAAAGGTGCTTGTAAGCGCTCTGTATTTCTGCAGCTACTTTCGTTTGACAGAAGCTTTTCGATAGCTTATGTCAATCCAATACATTATGTACTAAGACCTTTTTTTTTCGGATGGGAAATCATCAAATGACTGACTCTCTTTGAGGCGCGCGTGGCGCCGTCGACCCGGCCTGTCGTCATGAGACGTACGGACGGCGAGCTAGCCCATAGCTCACTGTCCACAGGCCTGCGCCTACGGTGGCCGGCCGGGGCGTCTCCCGCGGCCTCCGGGTTCTCTCCCTCTCACGTTCCGCCACCTCCTATCCTCATATGTACTGAGACCCCTGTAGTCTCATTACTAGCTTCCTAAGAATAAAGACATTTGTATGTAATTTAAAATTTCAAGCTCTTACGTTTAGATAGATTGTAACTACGCATTAAGTTGAATATCACCGGTAGCAATACAAAGCTTTAGTGAAAGGTAGCTATTATCACAGAACAGCTGATCTGGACTAGTCACCTTTGGCATATTGCGATAGATTTACGCAATGTAAGAGGTAATTGTTTTGTCAATGTGCATTCGATGATTCTGGATTGAAGGGTATTTAGTAGAGATAAAGATAATAGATGCTAAATAATAACAGCCAATTTCTGGTTAAACCGCGTTTGCTAAGGTTGGTCATGGATGGGTGACCATAACGAGTTGGTCACATTAAGCCGTTGATGCCGGGTGCCATTTGTTTTGACCATCGTCAGTGGCCCGAGAGCCTAACAACCAGTCTTACCAAGGTCAGATAGGCCAGTCCCAACGTATAATAGTCTGAAAAAGGCTATTAGGAAGATGATGATGTGGCATTCAACCCGTTCTAGCAAGTGCAGTGGATTACAGACCCCTCTTTCCTCGGAGAGAGAAAGAAGAAAAGAGCAGAGGCCAAGGGTTAGGACCCTTAGGAATAGGCTGATAGAGTTCGTTTTAAACAAATAAAAATAATATAAAAGTGTATGAGTACTGTAGCGTTTTGCCAGTAATGTTTCATTCTTATGTAACCCGATATGGGCAGAAATACAGACTATGGAAGTATGGACTGCTTTTTTTGTTAGAATATGTAACCTTTAATTTAAAACTCGTTAAAAATATGCCTGAAGTGGCAATCACTGAACTTCAGCACAGAACACAACTTAACTAACAGCAGATATTTTTTTCTTAGACCTTGATGAACCAACACAGGATGTTACCTAAGAAGCACATGCCTAAAATATAAATCACTAAGATGGTAAAATCCAAATACTTATATTCAGTACTATCCACTGAATATAAGTAAGTATTTGACGTTACGGTCTTGCTTTCGAAACACAAAATAAACGACTGCATTTAATGTACGGTTACATCACTCAAATATATCTCAGGTTTAAATAATATATCTCCACTCGGCTGATGGTTTGAAAGTATTACTATACAGTAATCAATTTCGAAGGTACTACAAATATGACACTTCCCATGACTCAAGGGCTGGATTTTACCATGGCCAGAGGCTTGGCGTTGCCATACAACGTGGCAACGCCGCCGCCGCCATGGACTGCTTATGGACATTACCAGTTGACAGCGTTGAAGAGGAGTTTATTGACGCAATTTTTATCGTTAGTTACTTCAGGTTATTTTTTTTTTAAATTAAAATAATATTATTATGAATTCACTACCAACAACTATTAGACTATCATACTTCAAGATGATTCTTTTTTTTCACGTGGAAATCCTCTGGAATGTGCTCCGCCCTGGGGCGAGGTGTCTACCGGGCTTTTACTGACTATTATTATAGATGTGATGTTCTTCAAAATAGGGTTACATCCGTACTTTTCCTTGCAATTTTGATTCTGATCGTTCATATTAAAGAGATTAACAAAGAAAATCTATTATTCAGTCATCATTCAAAAATCAATCTACATATTAACAACAGTTAACTGAATTTAAAAAAGTCGATGACAAAAGAATGCAACACGATAAAACTAAATGCAAACTCCGGCATCGATAAAACTTGTATTTGAGTGTATTATTAAAAGATTCGCCAAATTCATACATTTATAATTGATAAGTCATAATGAAGTGATTACAGCGATTAATAAAACTTGTTGAATATAAAATGTCGAATTATGTTAATGTGTGTCCGCATTTCTTTGTGATTTGCATGTCTGCATCATTTTTGTAAATTAAAAAGTTAAGTGTAAGCGATTATGACATTTTTAATATTGTTGTAATTCTGAAAACTTGTTTTCCGGGTTCACTGTTCTATTTTTGAGGTCGTCAGATAATAAACTTGATGCTTTTTAAAACGAATCTAGCTAGGTGGACCATGGAAAGCCACGGTCCTTTGAAGGCCAACTATTAAAATATCGTAGTTATTGACATGAGAGGACATATTTCTTCTACAACACACTTATATCCTTATTAGATCTGGAGTGTTTTTTTATTCGAAGGTCTTGTCCAGCTACCTACTTCTAAACTAGACTGAACGTATACTTCTAAAGGCAACGGTATACTGCAAACATTGACGGTTGTCAATAACTGTAAGCAATACGGCCGCTGATGGGATTTGAATTTCGAATGTGACGGCACAACTTCGACGGCAGTGGCGTTCTTCTTCATTCGTTCTGGGAAAGACAGAAGTCAAACCAAATTAAATCATCTTGTTACTCTGTTAGTGACAACCAGTGATAGAGATCTGCGGTCACTGTTTGATCGCAGCATCGGGGGCAATGTCAACGGAAGTGTTTTCATAGTTCCATAGATATGATTCGTGTTGCTGGAGTCAGGCATTGCGGGGCAGGTTTTTTGCTGCAGTTTGTGGTAATGGATGCAGTGGTGTCTTTGTAGTTTAGTTCATAGTTTACTAACAAAGCAGTCAGCCATTAGCAAGGATTTGTGATTCGAGACCAAAATGAGATATTCACAAATTCCGTTTACATAACACCTAATTAAAACGTGTATTAATTTTGTCGCAATTCTCTGCGCTGCAGCTTTCCGTTACATCTATTTAAGGATTTTATTAGAAGACTAATATATTCTGTGACCAATTGACCATATTACGTAATGGCAAAAGTGGTCATGTGACCATGTGACGATGCGACCAGTTCTTATGACCAGAGTTGTATTACATTTACAAAGAGAGTAATACGTGGCACATGGAAAACATTTAAGTAATTGTGCAAGCTATGTACTGTACTTGTGAGTAAGTGGATCAGGTGTTGTGTAAAGATTAGAATATAATATCAAATGGTTTGATGCGTGGTGTAGGGGAGAGGCGGAAACGAGAGCGTTTTTAGAAACGGTATTTATTTTTAATACCTACAATGCGTCCGTTTTACGCCTTAAACAAAAATGTTTTATTGGCCTATAGATATTAGACTATGTTTTAGGCTAGAGAGATAGAAATTAGACTAAAATTAAAAATTAATTTTGTTTTTCTTCATGTACTTAAGTTGGTTTAAAACACAGCTGTGGATAGAAACTGTTCTAGGCTATTTCACTTGTTACTACTTCATAAGTAGTAATAGTTCATGTGGGGCCACAAAGAGGATAAATGAAAGACATTTGTGGCGGAGATGAAGATGCTGATTGGGATGAGTATGGAAATGAGTACGTAAGAGGAAGTCTGAAAGTGGCGCCGGTGACTGAAAAGTTATCGTAATGGGTTATCGTGGTATGGGCATTTGATGCGGAGGAATATGGAAAATGTCGTGAGGCAAGTTTTGAGTATGAATGTGGATCGGTGTAGGAGTAGAGGAAGACCAAAGAAACGATGGATGGACCGTGTTAATAATGATATGGCAAGAAAGGAAGTGTCTGATGAGATGACGAGTAATAGAGAAGTATATGGATGAAGAAGACATGCTGCGCCGACCCCACATGAATTGGGATAAGGACAAGAGAATGATGATGACTACTGTTCATAAGTGCCTTTATTAAATTTGCAATCATTCAACGAGTTCATACGGATTCTGCTTCTGTCTTTGACTTGGACCACACAAATCTCACGCATCGTGCTTAGTACGTGCGCCGTAAGTTTGTGCCATTGACCCGCATTTTGTGCGTCTACTTGTAAACTGAATTCTGATGGCGCTTTTATGGTAATATTGTAACGCAATGGTAAACCGTGGTCATGGTATTATCAACACTGATAGCGATCTGTTTACACCTGTTTTGTTGAATATACAACAATGTACTGGGGCTTATGTAAATTATTTAAAAATATGTAAGTGTACTAACACAATGTATGTATTTAACTGTTTATTTAAAGGCAAAGAATACTTATGCTCTTCTTCCAAATCGTATTAACTTTAACGTTCTCTTTTGGTTTAGCCTTTCTGTCCACCAATAGGTAAGTACATAGTTATTTATTTCTAACCATCTATTTCGTCACGGATTAAAGATAAACAAACAATAGGCGAGACGACAATAAAAATCTAATAAGTCCGTCACTTAGATTATCAAAAAATATTTGACCCTATAGCGTGAGGCCATTGGTACATTGTAGTCGTGTGTAGTTGGCAACCCCGGTAGTTGTTTCCCCTGCCGCCGATAGAGTGCGCGGCAGCGATACTCACGCGCGGAGGCGCGCGCAAGTTGAGTACTCTACGAGACGCGCTGCGCGGTGTCACGGTATTCCCCGCGCTTGCGCCAGTGTGTGACTGATTGTTCGGCTAGCATTAGCCTGGTTTCTTGTACGGTGACTATTTTACATAATAAACGACTTATGAACCAGACATGCAGTGTTTCAGACCACCCCAATAGCCTACCCAACGCTATAACCCGTATTTTTTCTTTTGTTACGTAAACCAAAATTGACGAAGATAGGACGCTTTTAAAATTCTCAATACGTCACGCCTAGGTATAATTTTTAGCTAGTTCTGTCGTCACGAGCCCACACTCCCGAGTTTTGATGCGTTTTATCTTTTTTCAATATTCATTGATTTACTAAAACAAAAAACACGTATCCATTAATTTCCAATACTCTAACTGACGAACTAAATAGATTTGCAATTTCTGATACTGTCGTCATGCTTATTGTGTCGACATGATGTGCATTTCTTTGACGTACAAACTTTTGATGCAAGTTTTTTAAAAGTTTTACAGTGGTCTTTTGATACCTGCGTATTTAAGTTTCAAAAGCTCATATGATTTGGTTGTTAAAGCTGATTAACCTGAAACAAAAAGCATAAAAACAAGCAAATAATAATACAATAAATTACGTCATTCATTGGACCAGTTTGATAATAATAATGTACGAAAACGTGAAATCGTTCTCGTAGAGTCAAGGACTTGAAGACAAACCTCTTTTTATTTCGGCTGCTTCACAGGCTCAGTGACTTAAATAAATATGTTACAGTCAAAGTTGTTAATTGGTCAAAACCACTTTTGACTGGTGTCAGTCAAAATCCTTATGAAGTTAAAATGCGTTTTCTGCATTAAAAATATGTTGTTTTAGAACGCCTCTGTTGTAATTACCTAGTCCTAGAACTACATGATGTTTAATTCCAAGGGTCACAAAAAAACCTAAGTTTCTAAGTAAATGTTATTGTTAAAATAGTTTTCACCGGTCAAAAGTATTTTTGACTAGTTTTCACCGGTCAAAAGTAGTTTTGACTAGTTTTCACCGGTCAAAAGTAGTTTTGACTGATTAACGGTTTTGACCGTGACATATACACTTCTTGCATAATGGGTTATAGCGGGTTCGGTTTCCGCACAAGGTAACAAATATTTTCTTTTTCTTCCAGGTAAACATAATAGTCGTTGGTCCACCTAGTGGGAGGCCTTCCAACACAACATCTTCCGGTTCGCGGTCACCAAGGTCCAGAACTTTTCGGTCCCATCGGCTATCTGTTCTGCGAGCAAGCCACTGTCACTGAAGTCTAGCTATTCTCCGGGCTTCGGGTTTGTGAAGGTTGCAGAGTTCCGATGGATGCGAGACTCACTAGACTGGTCAATGTGACGACACTTGGGGGAGGGCTATGTCCAGCAGTGGACGTCTTTGAGCGGAAATGATGATGAATGATGAAACGTAATGGTTTAAACACGCAGTAAGATTTTTGTCGGTGAAGGAAACCACAACTGAGGATAAAACCTCGTTTTCATTGATGAAGTGCCCATAACCTAACCATTAAGTCACAGGCGATGGTGATTTAGCAAGTAACAGGTAGTGAGTTCTATTTACATTCGTTGCGCTAATCACTCCGCGTACACTGTGCTCCATAACTCTGCTCGTTGATGGGCTAAGCAAGAATACCAGTTAGTATTGTGCGTGTAAGATTATATCGTCTCCACACAGTTGATTATCAAGTCATATAACTATGCATTTATCCCGGAACAGATGTGTAAGCAAATATTAGATTATAGACAAGTCTGACCACCCAACGACAGTAATGGGAAGCAACGATGTAGTTCAGCATATAACCAGGAACTATACAGTATACATGACTTGCGTAATGTTACATTAGTCAACACGCCTAGACTGAGTCTTATGTAAGGATATAACAGGCATATTATTAGAGTTTTAGCTTTACTTAAGAGTGGTAAAATATGGTCAGGATTATAGTAAGACTGTCAAGCGTGAGGGTAAAAATAAAATCTTAAATTGTATTATCAAATCATGCTATTTAATTAGGTACCCAAGGTTCCCAATGCGAATAAAGTCGATTGTTGGGGTCGACTTCCAGTCTAACTGGATGCAGCTGAATACCAGTATTTTAAACGAAGCGACTGCTTATCTGACCTCCACAATCCAGTTTTTACGATAAGCCTTGGTAAGACTAAAGTAGATTAAAAGAAAAAAAAACCGGCCAAGTGCGAGTCGGACTCGTGCACGAAGAGTCCGTACCATTATCTAAACAACATTAGACAAAACGGCAAAAAAATCACGTTTGTTGTATGGGAGCCCCACTTAAATATTTATTTTATTCTGTTTCATATCATCGTAATACCCGCTTTAATTTTATTATTTGTTGTTATAGCGGCAACAGAAATACATCATCTGTGAAAATATCAACTGTCTAGCTATCACGGTTCATAAGATACAGCCTGGTGACAGACAGACGGACAGACGGACAGTGGAGTCTTAGTAATATGGTCCCGTTTTTACCCTTTGGGTACCGAACCCTAAAAATAAAGGAATTCAGATTTTTTTTAGAGTTGTTTGCTCATGCAGTCCGAACAGATTAACGAGCCAGTAAGATTGGAAGAGGTGCCTCCTTCGAAGACTTCAGACGAGCCTACTATATCTTTATATTTACTTTCAGACTCTTTAATATTCATCAATGAGCAAAAATACCTTATTCGTAGCACCAACAAAACAATTAATTCAAAAATATTCACAAACATTCTAATCCTTACATCCAATAAGAACCCGTCCAGCAGTTTCGACACATGTTGTAACAAACGGACAGACAAGATGCATCTCAACAATGTCACAGAAAGTAGTGTTACGTCACACGTGGACTTAATACCCACATACTTATTAGATCAAGACTGGTAACATCTGATACGTAATTGGCCGAGTTTTTGTTAGATAACTATCTTTTGCTCGCGGCGTTTCTTACGAGTAGATGACCGCTGTGAACGTTGTTGAATGTATGTTTTGGTATGTATGTGATGAGTTGAGTTTACCTATTATAATCTTCCGTATGACATTTTGATTACGTGATTAGTTTGCTTTATTTTCTAAAAGAAAATAAAGCATATATATCAACATAACATAAAAGTAAAACTGTATAAAGGGTGTAAAACACCTCTTAACGAAGCCCAAAGGCACTTGTTCTCCTCGTCATTGCGATCATTTTTTTGTTCTACACCATACCTAGGAACCTTGTAGTTACGGAGATATTGGGGGTCTAAGTTCCAACTTTTTTTTTAAATACAATTTTTTAATGTAAGATTTCTTTAAACACCTGCACGACCCCCGTACTATTCAATCCATCCATCAGCACAATGTTTTGAGTGCGTTACATTGAATTGTACCACAAAACAGGATTTTTCACCCCAAAAAAAAAAGTCGTTTCCTAGTAATCTCTGTATTTTTGCGTAAAGTTACTTACTTTGATGTACAGAATGCTTGGTTGACGGCTTCGTGATGAGGTGGTTTACACCCTGTATATCAACATAACGTAACATCACGCCTGTACCTAATCCCTGAAGGGTTAGACAGAGGTGTACCTAACAGTACAACCACACTTTGGGAGTTGTGTTTAAGTCCCATTAAACGGGGCGAACTTAATGCCCTTATCTGGGCAACAATCCAAACTCCGTGGCTGCTACTGAGAAATTCCTGATGGAAAAACCCAATAACACTTTACCCGACCCGGGAGTCGAACCCAAGACCTCATTCTCAGCATCACTCGACCAAGGGTTAGCGTATTATATCAAATGATTTACAAATGTCACTAATTAGTTCTATTTGGTTAAGTCGTTGGTTTGTTTGTCTGTTATTAATTTTCCTACAAGTCTGTGTACAATACCTACAAATTTTCGAAAAAAAAACTAAAAATTCTTTAGTTGATAGAAAAACAAAAAAGTAAAAATTAAACTCTTGTTTATTAAGCAAAGCTTATTTACTAAGATGATAGTTTACACATTTCATTTCCAATTAAATAATGATGAAAGACGACGATCCCGTGTTTTCCTCAATCCATTTGATACATCAGGAAACCCAATTATCCTTTCACCTACGGTCTACCGGCTATTAGAACTAAGTTAAAATAAAATGATATCATTTCTATATTGTAATACTGTTATAATTTCTGGTATTGCACTCATGTTGCACATCAGATAAAGCTGAGATTACAAGTACTAGGCTTCGACTTATGACTTTTATAGGAGCTCGTGGCGTTTTTAATAACAGCCGCTCTGATCGATCTTTAAGTTAAGCCGCGGTTGCCTAGGTTGGTCTGTGGATGGGTCTGAAAGCACGTTAAGACGTTTAAACCGTTGGTCTCGGCTGTCATTGGTAGATTTTTGACAGTTGTTACAAGTAGTCAGTGTCCTGAAAGTCTGACAACCAGTCTTATCAAGGAGTATCGTATTATACAATGCCCAGTACTAACTAGGTTGTGAAGGTCAGTTGGGCAGTCCATGTAAAATACTGGTATTTAGCTGCATCGGTTAAACTGGAAGCGGATCCCAAAATAGTTGGGATAAGGCTAGGTAGCTGATGACGATATGGGTATTTGGTGGTGGTTAAGCTCTCAGACTGGTGAATGAGAAACAGAGAGTTTCATCCCCACCTGTTGCATTCTGAGCATATTATAACATAGCGTGTCATAACCAGCCCATTTCCCACTACTGGGACACAAGCCTTCAATAGATGTAAAAGGGACACAGACAAACACAGGCCCAAGCATAAGTAATATATTTAATTGATGCTTTTAGGAGACTACAGAACGCTGAGGGTCTCCTTTAGGCCCGGAGCCTGGACTTCGACAGAGCAGAGACGAGCGGAGCGGAGAGATGTGCCGAAACCGACCAATCAAATTAGTTGATATCTACATCGTGTTTTTTGTAATCCTGTGATTGGTTGAATTTTACACATCTCCGGTTTGGTCTTCTATAATTCTCAACCATTTTCCAGCCATCTTGCGAAGATGAAAAGTACTTGTAATTTCGGAAGAAACACAACTTCAATAGTGATGTGGGACAAACTAAGATTTTTTTGGAATGTGGGACAAAACTTCAGGACGAACGCAGAATAAATCAGATGAATGCCTCAGTACGTGCGTTCATCTGTCTATACTCTATACAGGCTAGTTTATGATACTAGAACTAAACATGAATAGTGCCCATCAACTGATTTGAAATCCATTATTAACAGCCATTTGTGTCTCACTGCAGGGCAAAGGATCTTTTATTTGTTTTGTAGGAATAACAAGTCTGGAAAGAAAACTGTCTAAAAATTTATCCCCGAGTCATGTGACTGCAGCTTTACACATAACTATTACGAAATTGAACGATTTAAGATAGCCAGGTATGTTGTAAGTTAATAAAAGTATTAACGGTCTGCTTGAGACAAGGTTATGTATTGTTTGAGAGCGGATCTGAGACCAGATAACTGTGGTTTTAATAGAGAGTGGTAATGGCAGTGAATGTGCGTTGTTTTTGGTTACTATGTTGATCACATTTGTATAAAGTGATCATTCGCTGAAACCACTGAAAAAGTGCTTGGTTAGTTAAACAGCGTCAAACAGAGAATTCTTAAATCAAGCGAAAATGCAGCAGATGTGTGTTTTTTGTTTGTGGTTAAATTTAGACTAAAAAACCTCTTAGATAAATTATTAAATACTATAATGTAATAAACAACAGTTTCGGCAGCTTTTTTATACGTTGTAATTACTCGTTAATTTTCTTTTATTTTCGACTGTTTACTTTATTAGTTTTGGAGTTGGGACCTGACTCAAAAATAAAGGGAATATACCCTGCTTTCTTTAGTTATGTAGGTACTTATCCAAATTACTTAAAAAATGTGAGATAAGGAAAAAAAACGGACGGATCAGACAATCTACCATTAGAAAACAATATATCCAACAATTTTACTAAAATAACACCTTACATAACAAGAAAATTACGCACTCTCAAACACCAAAATAAAATCAAAACAATCAAAAACTCTTAGGTTTTACGATCGAAACTGTTTTATTTTAGAAGATATTCGATTGACCATAATAGTACTAATTGTTATTGTTATGAGCCGATTGACATAGTTTTTTTTTATAGCTGGAGATTAAGAATAAAGGCATTATGTCGTGTTAGGTCACGGAGGTTAGGCTAGATATGGTTTTACGTAAAAGTTAATTTTGGAGAAACTCTTGCGTAGGTATTTGGATGAATAATAAAGGCAGATAGATAGAGATGTAGAGGAAGTCTTACCAGGCGTTATCGTATTACCCAGTACTAACTGGGTTATGCAGATCATATAGGCAGCCGCTCCATGTAAAATACTGGTATATACAGCTGCATACGGTTAGACTGGAAGCCAACCCCAACATATTTGGGTAGAGGTTGAGCAGATGATGAAGAGAGGCAGTTACATGTAGAGATGACCCATTTTTTGTATAACTAAGCCTCTGATGTCCCACTGCTGGGTAAAGGCGGAGGGGCTTTAGCCTTTCACTCTTCTCTCCGCGCGATTTTAGCTTAATTCATAATGTTTATTATGTTTTTCCAATATTTTATATCCACCTCATTATAAATTCAGGTTAGACGTGCTTTTAACGACCCCTGACACTCGGAGAAAAGGTTGCAAAGTTACAATGTACGAGACTGCAGTTTCATAGGGACGAAACACTCAGCAATCCTACCTGGAAACAGAAATAGTGGATCAGGGGTGAACACAACTGTGAATCGGTTCCGTAGCGTGACATTTTTACATCGACTTTCTAAACGTGAAGTTTTCGGTAGCTTATGTCAAATCTCTGTAGCGTCATTGTCAGTCACTTTATTTATTTATGTACACACATTACACTTAACAGTAGGTAAGAGCACAAAGGTACTGCTTATATCATAAGAATTTTCATCCAGCAGCTGCGAGAGGAAAGTTGGAATTGGCATTTCGACTTGGCCCTCAAGTATTTGATTGATTGTAGCTTGCGGGCTTGCAACTAGATACGCATTTTAAAATTAGGATTTAGATAGATCTAGAGGCACTAACACACACAAATAAGGGCACAAGTTGTAGGATAAAAACCATTAATGCGGATTTGAACCCAAGACTTGAGCCTCTAAACCACAACCGAGCTACCGCTAAATTATGGACACCAATTAACTTCAAATTAACACATGTCATAAACACAAGTTTTTGCAATAAATAATAATAAATGTTACGCGATGATTCCATTATTTGTAGTAATTAATTAGTTTTAATATTTATATAATCATTTTCATTTTTGGCGCTGCCGTTTCGGGCTTGAAAAATAATATAATTTGTGTGAAAATGAGTTGACACCAAAAAAATTATATTTATGAAAGAAATTCCAGCTTTTTTGTATTCTTGGAGTCCGTTGTCTTTATAATAAATGTAGATGAAGAGAAATATCATTAATGATTGGTGTGTATATGTGTTCATTTCTGGAGTTTCCAAAATCTCGCTGATTCCCGTGACTACCAACTGGGCCCAAGTAATTCGAGAGTGTGATTGAAGAGGCCTATGTGCAGCAGTGGACTGCTGGCTAATGATGATGATGAATTGGACAAGATCGCTACCTACTTACGAAAGAAGAGAAGAAGAAGATTAGTATCGTGTACCAATACTTTCCAATTTGAATACCTACTCGTCGCCATAATGTCTAAGTAGGTACCTAAGTATAAAAGGTGTAAATAGACTCTTAACGAAGCCGAAAGGCACTTGTTTTCCTCATCATTGCGACTATTTTTTTTGTTCTACACCATACCTGGGAACCTTCTAGTTACGGAGATATTGGGTGTCAAAGTTCCAACATGTTGACAAGTTTATTTTTTAATACAAGTTTTTAATGTGAGATTTTTACTTTGAACACCTCCACGACCTCTGTACTATTCAATCCATCCTACTAATCCAGCTACGGACGTTTGAACTGTCGTAGAAAATTGCAGGAGTTTAATATTATTTTTGTGCGACAAGCAGTAGTTGAACTTAACTTTTAATACTTTTTTTGGGTTGATAGTACTGTATGTTATTGATTTAAGTGAAGAAAAAATTACGTGCATATTCCCTATTCTACCACAAAACATGATTTTTCACCCCATAAAAAAAAACATTAATTTTTGGGTAAAGTTACTTAGTTTGATGTACGGAATTCTTGGTTGACGGCTTCATGAAAAATCTGTTTACACTCTGTATAAACAAGTCTAAGTCTAGAAAGTGTTAAAATACCATTTAAGCCACTAGACACTGTAGTTAAATGTCAGAGGTCAAAACTTCAGTTAAAATATTAAACTGGTTTCCTAGTTCGGATACGCGCACAAGCACACGATGTTATCGCACAAGTCAGAAGATGCAAACAGAGTTATTGGTACCGTATCTGTATATTTTTGTTAGAAATATTATGCTCATGGTGCTTCCACAACTTATGAAAAGTGGTAATTTGTCAACTCCTTCTTTTTTTTCAGATGGGAAATCATCAAATGAATCCCTCCCCCTCTGGGCGGAGCAGACTTTTACTGACTAAATCCCACCATGTTCCATGTTCCTTCATCGCCCTTTGTGTTCCAGGGCCGCGGTATCTATTTTGAACAGTCCCGCAGCCCTGGCAGGCATCGTCCCTTGTGGGCCCCTTCCTGCGTGCTGACATCTCTTTGAACAAATCGAATATTTGTATGACACCAGCACGATGGACAGACGCGATCTAAAAGGCTGCTGGATGCAGCGTGTACCGAGCGGCTCACACGGCAGGAGATCGCATTGTTTGGAGACATGTCATTGTCATAATATGTGGTCCCGATCCCCATCAGTGAGGGAACGACGAAGAAGAGGATATTTGTTCCTTAGATACTTATGTCACGGGATTTTTACCCGCTAGTTTTATGAGCGCAGTTGACATTCTTGAAGTCATAAAAACTGGCCCAAACATTATGTTTTTACCCGACTACGGCGAAGCTAAAAGGAAAGGTTGTGATTTTAGCAGTCTATGTTTGTATTTACGTATGTTCCCGCCCAGCGCCTAAACTATTTATCCGATTTTGATGAACAAGGTGTCAATCGATTCGTTATTATGACCCGGGTAACATAGACTACATTTTAACCGACATCAACAATAGGACGAGTCGATTAATTTACCTTGTAAACCCCGAATTTAATTAGAGCGTGATTTTTCTGTATTTGGGTTTTTTGTTTTTTAACTTTTTTTTTAAATTAGACTGCTGTTATCGATCGGAAGATAGTAATAGTAATCTGTAGAAAAGACTGATGATCAAAACACACTAAAATAGCACCTAACACACCCATTGTACCTCTAAAGCCGCGTACGCACGTACGAACAAATTTGTTGCGTTACATGATACGCAACAACTTGGTTCGCACGTGCGTACCACTATCGAACATCGAACACTCTGTTCGTCAAACATGTTCGCGGCGATCCTTGTAGTGTGTTCTGTATGGACGGTGTTCGAAGAGCTTTAATAAATTCTCCGCTACTTCACAATCGACCACTTCCAACGGCGCCGTCATGGCTACTAAGATCAAGACTCAGAGTTCAAGACTGTTGTTCGCGAACTCGACTCGAACTATGTTTGCGTTCGTGTTCGAATATGCCGTCCATACGTACGAACCAAATGTTCGGGTCTGGTGTTTGTGTTCGCTATGTTCGTGTTCGTACGTGCGTACGCGCCTTTATAATATTCATTTCTAACTCGTCTGGTCCGGTACCACGGTACAGTGAAAGTAAAAAATATTAAGTAATAAAAATAAAAAAACACCGACAATTTGCGCGCCCGCCGACATTTGACATAACTAATGACGGATTATGGCAGAATGGCAGACACTTGTTACTATCGGTACCTACCTATAGTGACGGTAGCCTCCTGCAGATTTTGATGGCAGTAAATTAGAAAGGGTATTACATTATTGTCGAAAATGAGCAGTGTATCATCATTATTTGATCGTAAAACATTGTTGACACCTGTCTAATATCGACGGTTACAGGTTTGATTCCCACATGAAGTATAGGTACTTATGTAAGTCTAGTATTTCTAGTATTTAGGTAAATATTTATTATATTTGTCTTGTACCTGTTTTCTATTATCTATCATCATCATTGGCCTAGCCTTTTCCCAAATATGTTGAAGTTGGCTTCCAGTCTAACCGGATACAGCTGAATACCAGAAATTGTATAAACAAAAATATATATATAGTTTGCCATTATCTATACTTACAAATAAATAAAATTGAGTGTCTGTTTGTAATGTCACAATATGCAACAGCTTTTTACTGAATGTACCTATAATAGACAAACAAAAATTAAAAAAAAAAACAAAATAAGTATAAGTATAATAAGTACCGTATATACTATTATATACGGTACTTATTATACTTATATTTATTTTATTTTTGTCTGTCTGTTTCTTTGTTCCGCCTAATCTCCGAATGGACCGATTTAGACGGGACTTTTTTTGCAAGATATTTGATAAGCAGTAACTTAAGCTACTTTTATTTTAGAAAATTTAGGTTCTGTGCAAAAAAAATCTAAACTCTGTAGATTTTAACAAAATTTGATTCAAATATAGGAGTAATCTCTCTATATAATATAATAATCTCGTGTCACGGTGTTTGTTGTCGCTCTCCTCCGAAACGGCTCGACCTGTTTTTATGATTGTTTATGTATATTGGTAAATATGAGAATATCTCGTAAAGTATATTACACATCATAATTGATGCCAGAACAACATTTGCGGGGTGAGCTAGTATTTTTAAAATAATTTAATGCGAACGAAGGTGGCGGGAAACAGCTAGTTTAACCTAAATTAACCATTATTGTCCGTTACTTGTCGAAAACTTTAGACTTATGCGAAATAATATAGTTGCCCCAATAGACATTATACTGACGTAACGGTAAACCATAGATAATCTCCACATAACAATTCCTTATTGGCTTAATGACTAAAGTGCCTTATAAACACGCGCATAGCGCCATCCGGTTTGATTACATTGTAATGAACGTAAATATTATTTCTAGCTAGGTACTGAACAAAGTTGCATAAAGATTGGAGCAACATGAGTGCTGGGACACAGGCTTTTCAGAGGTACTAGGAATTCCACCACGCGTACCCAGTGCGATATGGGGGATGCGAGATGTCCTCGATTACTAGAACCAAATAATCAAGGACATCTCGCATCCCCCAAATAAAGAAATGCCGGTTTCCACACCATGTTTCTTCACCGCTGTAAGAGCAGTAGTGATGAAATAAATAACACGACGTAAAGTGTCTAAGGGCAAACTACTGAAGCTTGAAGCTGAAGAGCAGAACAGAATCTATACACATAGCTAGTAGATCTTGCTTGCACAATTGCTCGGTGGTTGCAGCATCTACGTAATTATATCCATGTCAAGAATCACTATCAACCTCATTCTGCCATTTTTTAATCTGTGCCATATTTTAGAAATTCATCTATCCCATTTCCCCTTATTTATTTAGAGGCCTTACTTTTTATCTAGCCTCACAAAATACCGTCTCAAAAACTAACTCAACATAAACAATATCCGCCTGAACTTTCCCGAAGCATGATCGCACCGTTAAATCAAACCCCTCAGGCTCGAGATCGAAGAAGATATGACACAGTAAACATACACCCTGTATGTGTACCTACCTGATCCCGAAATTCACATACAAAGTTATGGAATTAGTCATAAAATGGATTCGTGACTCAAATATCTAACCTATGCATTGTGTGTGCGATTGTACCTTTCATATCTCGAGTATCTTACCACTCAATTCTAAACTTTATCATCGTTGCGTAAGGTTGAGTTTTCTTTGGAGGTGTGTATAGAGATGGGATGTTCTTGGTGAATAGGATAATAAACGATGCCAGTTGACATTCGATAGAGGGCGTCATGTGATGTCATTAAATCAGTACGGCAACAAAATTTAGGGCTTAAAGGGGCTTACGATAGGGAGGAGTACGTTCATACCATCACGGTGACTGTGAGGGGGAAGATTGGCAGTTCGGTATAAATAGGTAGTCGGGGAAAAATATTTTAGCGTACCTACGTGTTAATAGAGGTGAACTGTACGATTTGTGATATTGTGTCCCTTGGATAAAAGTATGATATGTATGAAGTCATTGAGCTTTGTTTTGGTCATGATAATATTATATTGAGTATGACGCAACACATTCACAAATGACGATCTTTATCTACATCTAGCAATCTCCTAACGGTCAGTCTTGCTAGCAAGATGCTGACTTGCAATGGGTTTCTAACTCGGGGAGGCCTAAATTTATCTATACTAATATTACAGGTTCCGTCCGAACTGGAAGGAGGACGCGCGGGTTTGCGAGAAGTGGAAGGAGTGGAGGAAGGCTTTTGCCCAGCAGTGGGACAGAGTAGGCCAAAAAAATAAATTAACTTTCTGTACAAACAAAAAGTTGTTTTTTTTTAAGTGAACCTTTTTACGCCTTAGGGCATAGATCTTGGACACGGTGGAGCACACTGTGGAGGTGAGCACCGCAGTGTCCTCGAAGCGGCGATCGGCGGCGGCGACCTCTCGCTCCCGGCCCTGGTGCAATCCATGGTCCGGAGCGAGACGGAATGGGACGCCGTCACCTCCTTCTGCGAAGCAGTCATGCTAGCGAAGGAGGTGGCGGAACGGGACAGGTAGAGATCCACACGTCCCGGCCGCCGCGGGAGACGCCCCGGGCGTCGGGGGCCTTGTGGTGGCTTCCGGCCACCGTAGGCGCGGGCCTGTGGACGGGCAGCTATGGGCTAGCTCGCCGTCCGTCCGTCTCATGTTGACAAGCCGTGTCCACGGCGCGTTCGTGTTCCACGCGCGCCTCAAAGAGAGTCAGCAATAATTAAGGGATCCGCAAGGGCCGAAGCGTGCCAGGGCTGCAGGACTAATCGAAAGAGATACCGTGGCCCCGGAACACAAAGGGCGATCAAGGAACATGGATGGGTTTTAGTCAGTAAAAGTCCTACACTCCCTCCTGCTTCACCCAGAGCGGGAGGAGTCATTTGATCATTTCCCATCCGAAAAAAAAAAAAGGCATAGATCTTATCCCCATAGTATGCTCCTAAAGTTCGTGGCTAAATAATACAGCCACTTGGATCAGTCTTCAGGTTCAGCCGCGCTTGCCTGTGGAATGGGCGACCACCCAATACATACGGAGTTTCCTCCGTGCCTCGGAAAGCACGTTAAGCCGGTGGTCTCGGCTGTCATTTGTAGATCTTTGACAGTTGTTACAGGTAGTCAGTGGCCCAAAAGTCTGGCAACCAGCCTTACCAAGGGGTATCGTACTACCCAGAACTAACTGGGTTGTGGAGGTCACTCCGTGTAAAATAGGTACTGGTATTAATACAGCTGCATCCAGTTAGACTGGAAGCCGACCCCAACATAGTTGGGAAATGGCTACGCAGATGATGATGGATGAATATGTTCCCGTGACGAGATTTCCACCCTCCATGTAGGCAAAGCTATGGGCAAAAGTTAGTTTCAACATAAATCGTGAAGTTAAACGAGAAGAAAAATAATAGAACGATGAAACCAGACCAAATAACCCAGGAAAAACTCAATCAAATGAAAAACAACCTTCCATTTTCTCTAACATTTCACAATATCAAACTTAATGAGTGCTAACAGAATATTTTTTGTTGGCAACTCCAGGGATACTGATAGACACATATTTTTCTTTGAGAATGGGAAGCACAGCTAATCTGATTACCGGTTCAAACGGCCGTCATGCGCAACGCTCCTTTGATCGGCAAAAATACAGATATGTGGTGTACTCTGCCTTATATCGTGGTGTCGGCCACAGGCGGTAGCGAGCGCAATAAAAATCACTGCTCAAATAGAGGTCTTATAAAAATAAAAATGTTAACATCAGTTGGGCCTGCTTTACTACAAATCACTTAAAACGTTGAACGATAATCTAATTTAAAAATTGAAAATATCGTATTGTTTATGTACACCGTTTGAATGAATCCGAATTATGGTTTAAAATTTAAACTATAATTCGGATTCATTCAAACGGTGTACATAAATAAAGTAAAGCAGGCCTAAATTTAAACCATAATTCATTCTAAATAGCATCCTCTATCTAGCAAAAAATTTAGCGTGAAATATTTAAACTTTAAATAATTAAGTTTAACGCTAAATTTACGACGTGTTTTGTGGTGTAAGTGGGTCTTACTGTGAGAATTTACATTTGTATTAAAACTCTCTAAAGTAGTTTATAATCAGAGTATAAAGCATAATATTATCAAACGACTGCTGAAATATATGTAATTGAAAATAAAATAATATGACATGATCGGAAAAGCCTGTTGCTATTATAAAAAAAAATGTAAGTTATTCGTGATAAAACATATCTAACTCAACATCTTAATAAAAACTGAATTTCAAACCGACTACAGTGGCGTAACAACAAAACTATGAGCACCGCATTTCCCCGCTAACCTCTCACAACTTGCACCACAATCGGATAGTGCCTCAGGCGTATCGTTCCCCGCTTTAGCTAATGAGATGTCAGTACAATCATTTGTGCCTTAACCTTACACGTAGAGGTTTTTGGCCTTTCATTTTGCCCGCCTTTAATTCAACCATTAATTAATTTAAGACGCATAGTGTGCCAAACACAAGTTAATATGGAAAAAAATAGGCCAAGGCTTACGTGTTGACTTACTGTAATAAAGTTTCAAGTATTGTTGTTTACTTTTCCATTGTCGACTGGTTTTTTTTTGTGTTATTAAGACTTTTATTTTAAAGTAGGAAGTCGTTATTTCCATGCTCCAAATGTGGCGATCTTGTGGTCGTACATTTTTTTTTCGCGATGCCTTAATTATTCATGAATGTCTCTACCAGAGATGCTTTTTTTTAAATTATGAAATAGATTCATTGACTTAATATCCATGTGTATTTGACCTCAAATTATTTGAAGGTGTGTCACACTTTCAATGTAACTTTAACAGCCAACGTTTATGCTAGACAAAATATTAAAAATCTTCTCCTAACTAAGCATTGATTTCAGTTTAAAAAATTCCAATGTCACAATCGTCCTGACATTCAAAAAGTGAATGAAAATCCTTGAATAACCGCATATTCGTCATTGCAACTATTGCATTTTTATCATAATAATTTATTGAAATAATCTTCTGTTAACAAGGCAGCGTCAGTATAGTATTAGGCAACGCTACATTTCTTAGTATTTTTTTTCTAGAGAACGGAATGAGATCGGATCGCATCAAGGCGAGCAAGATTTTGAGCGAATGGCTTAAAAAGTGAAAATGGATATGTACCTCCACTGCCCAAATTACACACTCAGGTCAAGAAACAAGGTTGGCTGATAAAAATAATTATACACTTTTTCATAAACAACGAGCTGTGTTAAACACTGTGCAGTATTAACAATTAAGCATAATATGTAATTACAGGAAATATTGTAATGTGTAATTAGCGTTAAAAGATATTGTTTTTATGAGAGTTCAATTGGAATTTAAAACAGAAGATGAATGGTTTTTAAACACTGTGGTAATTTTTAACAAAGTGCAATGTCAAAGGTTAACAACACATAATAATTATAAAATACATGCGGGCCGTTAACTCTCAACGTCGTAAAAACTACTTTTAATTAAGTAAATATTACGGTAAATAAAAGGCCAAATAGACATTAACTTATGTATTATAAATCTGATGTTAAGTCCAAAAACATCTTGGCAACTCCTCAATCACCACCCCGAATAATATTTAAACTGTGTCTAAAACAGTCAGGTTTTACTACTAGTCGCATAACAAAACTAACAAAAAAAAATACAATCAACACCCAACGTCACACATTTGAAACAAAACCCCAGCTTTATTAAACAAAAACGAAACCAAACAAAAAGACACACAGTGCGCAAAACAAGAACACACACCAGACAAAAACGTAAAAAGGCAAAATTTTCCAATTACGCGTAAGCTTTAACATTTCAAAGCCACTGTCCGTATCACGGCAAGACCTAGACGTTTTCCATTCGCATTATGTGACTAATTGAATAAAAAAGTAAATCTTTTATAACAAAGGTTATACGGATGCGGTTTATCTTGGCATCGCCTCAGGTGGTACGGGTAATTATTATTTTACTTTGTACTTGTGTGTTTTATTTTGTTCCCCTGTGTTCTTTTGCGAACCTCCATTACTGTTGTCTTTAACATAAATTCTAATCGTCATTTGCTACACAGTGGGTGTTTTTCTGTTTTCTTTAATTTTGTAAAATGTTTTATGTTTACCCATAGTTTCGTTTCTTGTATTCGTTTTTTTTAATGTAAACTTTGTTATGTATGGTAATGGATTATTAATTAATGCATGCAGCAATCTGTAATATAAACGAGTACCATACCAATGGTGTAGTACTCGTTTTTATTACGAGTTTTACTTTTATTGCGAGATCTATCTTTTAATTGTGACAATTGTCCGTTAAACATGGAATTATAAGTTTTATAATAAATAAAAGTTATGTAAATATATAATAAACAAGGACAAAGTAAATTAATCAATCGTCTTTGTACTTGAATAGCAATTTTTATCACTTCGTTATGTAAATAAAATGACAAAAACTACATACAAACAGCATTCGTATATAAAACCATCCAAAGTCAAAGATGTTTGATGTACAATCGAGCACAGAAGTGATGTTTTGTCCCTATCGATGGCCCGGGGCGTACTGTCCCGGGGCGTAGTGCGCGTATCATGGCGTACTCTGAGTACCGATACGCGTGCCGATGACGTGTCACGTGCTTATTAATTGTTTGAGTAGTTTGGTATGATTGTGGTTTTGAGTTTTAAAAGATCAAAGGGTTCGGGGCTTTGGCAATCATGTCAGATTATTCCATTATTTTAGAAACACATTTAAGTTTGGTCTTTAATAAAGCATAACATAGCGAAATTATATGCAAAATTATTCCTTCTTTCTTTTATTGTTTGTCGAACTGAAACACAATACACGAATTATAAAATTACTATAGACTTAAATCGTTACATCCACCACACCACGTCAAAAATGAAATCATTTCTCTTTTTTATCACGTTTATTAGATTCACTTGTAAATGACTCTGTGTAAAAAAATACTTAGAAGTTTGAACCCACTTCCCGGTTTCTGATTGAACTGAATTTTTCCACACAGGTTTAATTTGGATGTCAATGCATGGTTAGCTAAATAACGTCAATCTAAATCCAAAATGGCGAATTCCCAAAGATAGCGAACTAGTTATTTTTTATGCATTACCATGATATTGGTTTCAAATGAAAGAGTTTGATGAGAATAAATACAAGAGCAGCGGTGGCCTAGTGGTGGCGGCCCCGACTTACGAGCAGTAAGTCGTGGGTTCGAACCCAGACAGGTGCAATATTTTGTGTAATTTCCGTTAAGGCTGTGATGATGATGATGAAATACGATAAAGCGTGTTTTTTTAGTTTTTCTAAACTAAAACATTTATTTTTATGAGAAAAATACTAACTTTGTCAGTGCAAACACTTTTTCAGTCTTCAATCTGACAGTCACGACCACACCAATATGTAAGCAATTAATAACTTTAAAAAGTGTTTTTCTCTTAATTTTCTGATTAATATTTCATGTTGTTACGAACATAATATTCTGGAACTTATATTTTTATGAAAGACTCTAGGTATATTTAGTTACAATCGTTATTTCTCAAGAAAATGTACACTTTTTTTTCACTTTATGGGACGTTTCGTTTATTATTCATATTACACCAAAAATAAGTAACATTTATATCATCGTAACAAACGAAAGATTACATAGAAACGAAACCGGAATATTAAAATCATAATTAAAAGTTATATTATGATATTTTTTTGCGAGTCAAATCATTCCTGTTGTGGTCAATGTCATTTGACAGAAAATACTTACGTGAATAGGGACGACGAGCATTTTAATGCTATTTTTAAAGGTTTAAACGCTAAAATCGCGTAGATGGTTTAAACAATCAACGTGTCACGGAGCGTTGTAAATCCGCCTTTTTAGTGGTTGACAGGCAACTTCATAATTTTGACATTTAAGTACTCTTTCTGTTTATTTCGATTTACTTATAAGTGCTTTGGAGTTTTCGCATTTATTCCGGTTAGACAAGGCTTAGCTAATATAACCACTGTAATCTAGATATTATATGGAAGAAATCAATGTACGTTTAATTATTAAACGCTACAATTTATGTGGGTGGCCTAATCACCAAACAAAAAAAAAATGTCTCCTTTAGGAAAGTGTATACATATTCGAGCGTGACTCTACAATCATCATTTTAATCTTCGACCATGTCGTGAGGGGAGTTTTGAGTATGAACGTGGAATCGTGGATGGGTATTTGAGTAGAGGAAGACCAAAGAAGCGATAGATGGACTGTGTTAAGAATGATATGACAAGAAAAGAAGGGTCCGATGAGACTGATGACGAAAAATATAGATGTATGGAAGAAGAAGACATGCTGGACCGACCACAAATGAATCGGGATAAGGGCAAGAGCATGATGAAATCTTCAACCATGCAAATCTGCATTGATTCCATACATATTAGTACTCTGAATTGACATTGAAGATAACAATAAGATGACAGGACGTGGAACACTTGTATTATTCTTGTTAACAAAATATGGACTTGTTTCGTGTGAACTGGTACAAGAAGGGCGCCGGCCTCGCATTGAACTTCAAAACACATAAATGTTGTGAGAAAATGAGTCACTCGATGGTGTAACATGATGGTACATTACCAACGCTTTTACGTCACCTTGCCAAGTTTTTGTGAGGTCAGGTTGCCCAGTGGTATGGGGCGTAGCATAAGTAATGTAGGTATAGCGGGTTCAGACCCAGAGACGCGATAAAAAACATCGCACGGATAATATAAAAAAACCGAAAAAAATTGACTGTACCAAACGGCACTCGGGCTGCGTGCTGTTGTATCACGGCACACTCATCAGCAGTGGAAAAGTTTCAAGCTACCCTGCCTTGTTGACATCATTGCTTTACATCTATGCAACCTGCTCTAATAAACCAATAAAATTACCCTATAACCTTTTTTTTAAAATAAATCTATGACTGCTTCGTTGGTCTAGTGGTTGCAAGCGCGACTGCTGATCATGAGGTTCTGAGATCGATTCCCGGGTAGGACATAATGTTATTGGGTTTATCCATCAGGGATTTTTCAGTAGCAGCCACGAAGTCTGGATTTATGCCTGGTTGATAGCACCAGGCTCGCCCCCTATTACATAAGACTTAAACATAACTAGCGAAATGTTAGTGTACTTGTTAGATACATCTCTGCCGAACCCTTTGGGGATTACAAGGTATGATGTTATGTGTTAAAATGTCTGTTTGAGAAACACATATCAGAGAACTTTAACATTCCAACTTCCAAGCCAAATTTTCAAGAAAACATTTTCATTATTTTTAGACCATCTTTCCTAGACACCAAAAAATCTTTAAAACCTACCCTAAAACCATAAACTCTTCACCCCAACCCGTTAAACTCCTCAACATTCTTATCCCCCATATTGCAATCGCAGCGATCTCACAAAACACGAAGTGCAAGGCGGCAGAACCAGCCCAACTTAATTTAGTGGCCGATAATTAAAGGCCGTCGGGTGGCCGCTGGCCTGGCCGGACCCCGCTACCTCCCGGACCCCAGTGCCTCCCGGGGTCCGAACATGCTGAGATGTGTATTTTTGTCTAATAAGGGGTTGGGCGGTGCCGGCGGTAACGGTCGGGGTATGTGACTGATTGTGTCTCAGATAGGCTAATTTGATTGTGATGAGTACAATGGGAATCTGAAGAAGTCAATGGTGTTTTTTGTGATGGCTAAACAGATAGAGACATTGGAGCCCTCCTCATCATAATCTGCCCAGCGTTTTTCCAACTGGGTCGGTTTCCAGTCTAATCGGATGCAGCTAAAAATTGGAGCCCTCCCTTAACATAATTAAGGTAAACAAGTAATGAATAATTGATTAAATTAAACTTAATGATCGAGTCAAATATTTGATATGTATCTAAAAAGACATGTAACAAAAATACCTAAAGGCTTTGGTCAAGACATTATCCTCATAAAATAAGTAGATACCTATTTAAAGCCAGCATGCTTTCAAGTTAACTACTAGAGCTGAAGTATTTAGGGGTCGTACGCCGACGGCTTAGCTCACTCAATTTACATAGAATCTCCGCTACAAATTATTTGTCTACTTTCACGAACTTGTTTAGCTTTCCCAAATAGATTCTAAAACAAAATGAAGAACAGAAAATTCTACTCAGCAATCTATTTGTATGCCTTCAAAATCCAGACTGCAATTTACATATTTAAAACTGAATACAATTAGGCTGACATTTTTAGAGCAAACTATATTAAAAGTGTTCCCAAACCAATCAATTTTATTAGTGAGAACTAGAAAACGTTTTTAACTTGACCACTCTTGTCAATATATTTTAAAAAGCAAACGTCAATTCGAAAAACTGCTTTTATTTACAAAACAAAAACAATATTTTTCAAAACTATCAATAAACCAATTAAAGCCGAAAGGTCAATTTTTCAACGACTTCAATTCGTGAAATGGAGTGAAAAAATGTTTTTATCTAAAAGTCGAGGATTCATGTCTGGTGTACCGAAATAAAATTCAGAAAGTCGATTGACTGACGACCAATGGATAGCGTTTGTATGTAAAATGTAAATAAGTCAACGTCTTTTTTTTTCGTCGGGGACATGGATGTCTGTCACACAGTCGTGTAACTGCAATAGGCGAGAAAATATTATTTTAGGTTTTGTTTTTTTTCATCAAAGTTAAATTTGTTGATTTAATTATACAGGGAAAACTTCCTTCCAATAAGAGCAATAAAATCCACCTACATCAATACCTAATTAATGAAATTAAAAATATCCACGAACGCAAAAATAACAATTTCACTTTCTTTTATTACTCATCGCGACGTTCCATACCAATTAGGAAGAAAACTTTTAAAAATATCTATCCAAAAAAGTACAAAAAATTACTTTCTTCTTTTCAAAAACGTTTAAAAGCGTCATTTTAACATAGCACCGAAGGAATTCGGTTGGATCGCCCGACGAATTAAGAATCAGACAAATTATAGTAATAAATTTTAATGTGGTACTTATTTAGAGTTCGGGCGTTCTTGTTGTCTGTATATGGCTGATCAAATTAAAGTGTTGCAAAATTATTTGAAGATGCAAAATTAGTTGATTTTGAACTAAAAATAAAGTGGTTTTATTGGTGGCACGGTATATTTGGCGACCTTGATTTTATTTCAACGACTGTAGTACGTTATTGATTGCCTATTCAAATTGGTTATGAATAATATGTGTGAAAAAATCAAATTAGGTTAGGTAGTGTATATTTCTAAAAAACTATGAATGAACTAGTTATTAAGAAATAACTGTATCACAGCTGCTCTGATTGATGTTATTACTACTTGTGCTTTGTAACTAACTGTGAAAGAAATGGGAGTTTTGTTATTATTACATATTGCATGCTATTATGTTTCGTACTAATTAATATGCTTACATACTTTTTGCAACTACATTGTGTCTTATATCGGGCGCTCACAATAATTGACAACAACGGATAACCGGAAACAATGTAAGTTTAACATAGTGTCTTGTTCAAGTTAATAAACAAAGCCGATGGACAAATCAATCAAAATTACAGTGCGGTATGAGAGGCGGCCTCTTCAAACGAATTGGCGTGAATTGTCACTTGTATCTGAAAACGTTCGGCCAGTCGGGGTTTTAGAGGCAGAATAAATAAAACAAAAACTACCGTCAGTTACATTTTAACATGACGACTCTATTCAAATGAAACTTCTCGAAAACGTTAGTTGATCATGAAATAAGAGCTTTTTCAGGAGTCTGTCTGATGTTTCTGTTATCTTCATCTGAGTATTTTCGCTTATAAACATAAACTATAATTTGGTATGCTTTTAGTTATTCTATAACTAAGGATAGTCACCTACTATAGTCACCTATAACCTAAAAACACGGTAGGGAATATTTTGTTTAATTATTAAAAATATGTTGTATGTTTTGGTCTCATTAATACAGAAATGTATGCAGCAAGTCCTAGAATCAACAACTGGAAGACATATGACTTGAAATCAACCAGCTCGCACAGGACTCATCATCATCTGCCTAGCCTTTTCCGTACACACAGTTGGGGTCGGCTTCCAGTATAACCGGATGCAACTGAATACCAGTATTTTACATGGAGCGACTGCCTATCTGACCTCCACAACCCAGTTAGTACTGGGTAATACGATAGCAACTCGCACAGGACCCGTGTGCTGGTGGATATCAGCTGACCTCCTCTCATTGAGAGCATGTGTCCCAATAGGGCACATTACAGGCTGATTATGGTCTGCCAAGAAATAAGTGAAAAGTCCATTTGAATCGTTTTATTTTAACGTAACATCAAGCCTGTAATCCCCCAAGGGTTTGGCAGAGGTATACCTATTAGTACACCCAAAAGCCAGTTATGTATTAAGTGAAATGTGACCCTATTGCCAGAAGAAGATTCATTATCGAACAATGGAGGTGAGCTATTGTCATCAAACGCGTACAGATCCAGACTCCGTGGCTGCTACTGACAAATTCCAGATGGAAAAACCCAATAACAATCTGCTCGACCCGGGAATCGAACCCAGAACCTCATGCCCATATTTTCTCCAATTTTGTTTCAACTGCTACATGATCTAAAATTCTCGATTAGCCACAAACCCGCATGTCCTCAAAATTCAGTTGGCGTAACAATTAATTGTATTAGCTAGTAGAACGGAGTAGTGCGATGTCTACAGCTGGGTCTTCATAAGAGTCAGGAGCCATTCATCTCACGTGCGGGGAGCTGTGCCAAGTCTTTAACATATTTATGTCAAATTATTGGATAGATATTGGTGCGGGAAGATGGAATAAAGGGTGTAAAAAGACCCTTAACGAAGCCGAAAAGCGTTCTCCACGTCATTGCTTTAATTTTTTTTTGTTCTAGACCATACCTGGGAACCTTCTAGTTACGGGAAATGGAAAAGTCATAGTTTTTTATTTTAAACACCTCCACGACCGCCGTACTATTCAATCCATCTATTAGCTTAATGTTTTGAGTGCGGTACATTGAATGCTACCGTAAAACGTGATTTTTGACCCCAAAAAAAAGTCGTTTAATTTTTGCGTAAAGTTAATTAGCTTGATGTACAGTCGCTAGTCGGGGTCTTTTCCGCCTGATCAGTTAAACAATTTTTCGCTTAAATCATGCGCAGGCGCCGAGCCACGCCCTCTTAAAGTTTAGGCCTATTAGGAAATCGTCAACTTTGGCGCGCAAAATAACAATAACTCTCGTTTGGCGTGCGTCGTCAGTGCGCTCGGCCGATCGGTATCTTTTCATTCATTATTTCTATACAAAGTCAAAGGGGCGGGGCTAGAGAACGTTTCTATGTAGCAAGTGCAAGCAAAAATTAGCTTAGTGGTGAGCGGGAGTGTCCACGATAGTACAGAATGCTTGGTTGACGGCTTCCTGAAGAGCCTGTTTACACCCTGCATATGTGACTGAGAGAGAAAAAAGTTTAGTCAATCATGTGCGTTAGCCGAGCGTGGTACCTAAGTTTGGTCCAAAGAAAAGACGGATGGATTGTGTGAGGAATGATATGAAGGAAAAAGGTGTAAATAATAGCGTGACGATTGACAGGGGCGAATGGAAGAATAAAACGTGTTGCGTCGACCCCAAATAACATGGGACAAGGGCAGAATAATGATGATGATACGGGAAGCTTTTTAGGTTTAATTTTGGAAGGTTCACAGGACTCTATAGGCATATTATGTGGTCCTGCAATGGTATCTATTCATTATTATTCATAGAAGACGACCCAAATGGCGCAGCGGTAGTGAGGCTGCCTTACGTTCGTAGGGTCCCGGGTTCGAATCCTGGTAGGAGCAAATGTTTGTGTGATTAGCATGGACATTTGTTTCCGAGTCATGGATGTTTATATCTATAATAAGTATGCATTTACAAACAAAACGTATTTATGTAGTTATCAACTATCTGGTGTCCACGACACAAGCCTCGTTGCTTAGTGTGGCACTAGATGGCGTTGTGTGTAATTTCCAGTGATATTTCCAGTGATACTCGTATTATTCATTCAGTCATCTGTTAAGCCTTTTCCAAACTATGTCGAGATCGGCTTCCAGTTCCAGATGCAGCTGAATGCCAGTATTTTACATGGAGCGACTGCCTATCTGACCTCCACAACCCAGTTAGTACTGGGTAATTCGATACCTCTTGGTAAGACTGGTTGTCAGACTTTCGGGCCACTGACTATCTGTGACGGCTGTCAAAGATCTACAAACGACAAAATTCAGTAATTTTATACAATTAACATTACAAAATTGCATGGTTGTACCTGCCTACCGAGAGTATAGTCGTGTCAACTGACTAAATTCTCGTGGTACATCTTAGAAAAGCTTATTGCAAAAAAACTAAATCAATCAAGCAAAGGTCACCGACTTCTGAAGCTAAAAATATTTTTCACTTTTTGGTGTTTTTTGAAGTCGGTTTTATTTTTTGCAAAAATGTTTTTATTTTTCACTTTTTAGTGGTTCACATGTACTGGCGTGATGCTGTGTTATGAACTGGTGTAAACAATAGACAGACATGAGATTTCAGCAATCCCAGTCCATTTGCTATCATTTATTGAGGAGTTCCGTGTCCTATCTCCGAAGTGCTTCATCAGATCTTCACCAAATTGAAATGGGACTACTCTGAGATAGTACTCTTCCAAAAACTACCCAAATCGCTTCAAGTGTGCCTATAAAATTTGAAGAGTTCTCTTTATTTCTCCAGGATCCTTTGGACGAATTGAAAACCTCCTCCTTTTTGAAGTCGATTAATAATCCATCACTAATTAGTTCTAATTTCTTAATCCACCACAACAATAAGACAAATAATTAAACTCCTCCATAGAAAAACCTTGATACAATTCCAAAACCACAATACCAACTTAACCTCTTTTTACCCGACTTACGAGAACAGATCACGAAAATAGATTTCTAACCTGTCATTACTGACAGACAGACAGACAGATAAGATTATTGTACCCATCAATCAAGAGAATCATAATTCTGAGTGAAACAATAAGAGAAAAAAAAACACAATAAGTTGTAAAGTTATGTAAGCCCAGGGATGGCAAACTTTTGGCTAGACAGAAAATTGGGGACTGGTAGTAATTGAGACATATTTAACTAATCCAAAAGTATCCAAAATACTACTATTCTACTATGGGGCGTCAAAGGAGTTTAAATAAAAAACACGTAATATCAAATCATTGCTAGAATTTCACACAAAATGCTGGACACGGAAATTGCCAATTGTCTAGGGCCTCTTAACTGGAAATAGGCAACCTGTTATTATTGATGTGTGATAGACGAAACTTTTTATTTAGTAGAAGGTTATTTTACCAGGAATTGGGGAATTTCCCTTGTACGTTTTCGTATTAAGAACCACTTCAATACTCCATTACGGCATCTACTAATAAATATCTACTACATCGAACAATAATTAGTACGCTTTAATTAAAAACTTGTAGATTCACAAAAGGAAAGCAAGTCTTCAGATTAAGTCATAACATTTTATGATACTCAAACAAGAAAGTATGTGCCACGCAAATGTCCAAAGGTTTGTCACCCCAGATGTAAGAGGTAAAATATTATCCTATTGTGACTGTACAGTCATTCACTATCACTTTTCGCACAGGTTTAATATTGTTACAGATTTATTAGTGTGTAGTAAGACTAACAAATGATTGCTTGTTTTAATTGACTTCAACAAGATAATGATCCAATCTCATCACGTCTATTGTATAGACTTTTACAAGACCTTGTACCTTCATAATTTGATACTCAGGTGAATTCAAGCAGTTAAACAAGGTAGATCGGATAGGTTTTATTACGGCACACTTAACAAATTAGACATGTAAAATATAGAAAATTACCTATCAATCATAATGTTTATTTGTTCTGAAATACATTCTAAGCTTACAGATTTTCACCAAAACGCTTAAATGCTAACAATGGTAGTTATTGTAATCACAATAATTCAGTAAGCAAAATAAAAATTATACTATGTCAAGTGGTGTCATACATAATATCATAAATCATAATATCATAAATTAATATGAGAGGTCTTATCGCTACAAGCGATTTTGTGAACAATTTTTTTAGATGAATTGAAGAGAGAAGCAGAGAGGATGCTCCAATTATTCAAATCTAATTGACTGCAAAAAAAAAATCGAGTCCATCACCCATTTTAAAATGCCGTAGAATAGTTCTTCAGTGCTGTGGACCATTTTTGTTAAATTTGGAACTCCAATATAAGTTAAGCTATTAAAGAACCAAAGGCGCCATCATAAATTCTAACATCCGTTCCAAGTCCATCACAAGTAAATAAAGAATCAAAAGTAATCACTTAAACAAAATTGACTTTTAATTAATTTTATTTACATTGAAACATGCACTAAAATAAGCAATAATGACTCACTGGAAGTTTGTTGAAATTGACGCAACCATTGTATTTTATTGGTTATTTCTACAGAATCACCTGTGCGGTCCACTGTGCGGGCACAGAATATGTACAGAAGGTCAATTTAAAGTACAACGAGCGAAAACAAATGCACGAACAGATAGACATATTTTTAGACGACAGTTTTTGACGATGAAACCAGTGCACCATGCACTTTGATGATAAACTTTGTGTTTTCAAATTGGCACCATCGTCGCGCCACTGTGTAATCCCCGGCATAGAATTGTAATTCCATAATTTTATACTATGGTAAAACAAATAATAAATCAATTGTTTTATTTTTCTTACTCACACGATTGTAACAGCTCTATTAGATTTCATACACTAGTTTTCGTACTTCGAACATCGACGATGATGCCGGAGCGTAACTTTTTCCTGGGAAGTGTGTACAATCCGTGCCACGAAAGATGAGACCTGTCACACCACTTATAAACGAGTTAATTGTGTAACGAAATACTTCTTTCGACATATAAGTGTACAGGTCATAAACCATCTTTCTACTTTGTCTTCTTGAGGCATAATCAAGATTTCACAAAGTTTCACTCGTTTCAATTGATGTGACAGGTCTCATCTTTGGTGGAACGGTGTGTACGTATGTATATCTCAAACAAAAGACAGCCGCGGGTGCGGTTGCACTCACTGTATGTACGTGTGATTAATCTGATCTACATACGCGTGCGTTTTCACTCTTTGTATGAACCTGACCTTCTGTGTCGTGCTATTTTCTGTTGCAGTATCCCGCCGTTCATCACGAACGTTTACTGGTTCGAGTAATATATCGCGAGTGTGTCAAAACATACGTGAGGAACGACGGTAGGACGTAGCTGGTGAGAGGAATGCGTAGGGGAGTTTTAGGAGTTTATATTTTTATTCTTTGGCTCTATTTTATTGCAGTTTATCACTGGGTAGACATGGGATCTGTTCTGAATTTTCCTGGAAGAAAAAAATGGCCGAACGGACAAGATTGGGAGCAGACTGAGTGTTTGTTCAATGAAATCTTCCGGATTACAAAATGCTGAATTGAATTAAAGTGTATTAGAGAACTGTCTTCTGAAATAGATACTCTCAGTAATTATCACAAACAGTTCGGATCTTAGTATTTTCTTGAAATACGTATGAGCTTTATTCGCCTGTACTTTCTGTGCCTGTTCTTGACCATCTTAAAATGCCGTCAGTAGCATGCGGAACCGGGTTTCGGTTTCATAGTAAAACCGGGTTTTCATAGTAAAACTGGTTTTTCCAAGGTTTTACTATGGGACCGATACCGGGTTTCGCATGCCCTAGCTGTAAGGTAATCTTACTTTTTACATTCCATCTGCTAATGAATATAACGAAGCACTCACTAGCTCGCGCACTTTTTAATTAAATGCTGACATACCGAGTAGTTGTGGCTAATTACATTACACAATACTTAACGATAAGTGCTATAAAGTAAACTGGAGATGGAGACAGCTTGAGATTATTAAATCTGTGTCACTACTTATAATTTACAAGACTGCAAAAATATTTTTATTAACTCTACTTTGTGAAAGATATTTCATCACCACTGCTCTCAAAACGGTGCTGCATCCAAAATTTTGAAGATATATGATATATGCCATCCAACTACCCTCACTGGGCTCACGTGGAGGTTTATGGCCCACTCTCTATCGCAAGGAAGTGAGCAAACCTGAATTTCAAATCTCCAGCTGTAAGAAAATAATAGGCTGTGGTGTGTCTTGTCATGTCTTGTATGTTCATGCTTATGCTAAAAAAAACCATCATAATCAATTCAATTCAATTCATTTATTTAATAACGATTTTTACATCGTGTCTGTATGTCTCGTAACTAAATTATATATGAACATAAAACAAAACATCAAACATACAATCCATATTACAATCATTAAAATTATCCAAATTAAATTAAAATCAGAATAATAATAAAACAATCCAAAAAAAAAGGGAAAAAAAAAACGATTTAAAAATTGATGTCATTCATAAAATACAATAAAAATGTCCATTTCAAGTCACTAAAGAAAATCATACCAACTTTCGAATTTTGTATTAATTTATAATTCATCAATAGAATATAGACACATTTTTTTAACAAGAACCGTTTAAGCGTACTCTGAAACCCGCTTGTATATACTTGACTTTTTATTTCTGTCGGCAGTTTATTGAACATTTTTAATGACTTGTGGTAGGCGCTATGGTTTGCCACGTTCAGGTGATCATTCTCCTGACCTTATCCCAATTTATTTGGGATCGACCCAGCATGTCTTCTTCTTCCATACCTACTCCTCTATTACTCGTCATCTCAGCAGTCACCTCCTTTCTAGCCATTTCATCCTTCACACAAAGCAAAGCTAAAACAACCAGTTCATATTAAAATTTTAAAACATTAAAAAAAAAATCTTATTCATGAATACTTCCCGAAGTGTACATAGTTACGTTAACGTCCGATGCGCAAGCGCAGTTTACTTTGGTGTCATCGTAAAGTAGAGGTTATAAAAGGCAGATCTGTTTACATTACGGTGTAGTGTTTGAGTGAAATAAAATTCATTTTAGGTATTTCCGACTGCTTGCACTGGTCTAAAACTGAAACGTGCTCTAGGTATAATTAATTCTTTGGTGCTGAAAATATAATGGCTGTAAAATAAATGCATCAGTTTAGTCTTCAGATTACTAGATTAGATGCAAAAGTTGTTTTGTCTATCATTTAAGGCGACTAATGACATGAGCTAAATTAGCAACTCTATTTGAGGTGGTTCAAACTTCGTTTGATTTTTGGTTGTTACGTCAGTCACTGCGGGCCGAATAGTGCGAAATGAGTGGCTTTTTGCGATTTACATAAAATCTATTGATTGGACTGAAAAAATTAAACACTATCATGCTAATATGTTTCTTGTAGAATTATTTGGCAAAAAATCAGAATGATCGTCATGTATTTTAGTATGGTTTTGACTCGTTAAAAGATTTTTTTAGAGATAAGTTTGTGATTTTTTATCGAGTAAAATTAGTTGTATTATATTTTCAAACCACTATCATACTAGCATATATCCTAAAGAATATCATATATTTTTTCTGGTTTTGGTTCATTGCAGTGAATCATATGCTTTTTTGCACTATACAACTCGCGTTTAGCTCCTGTAGTCCCCTTAAATAACAGCTGCTGCACGGGTCAACCTTCAAGGTAAAGCCGTGATTGCCAAGGGTAACAGTTATGGTCACTCATGAACAACATCATGTGAATTGTTACGTACCGAGTTTCCTCCGTGCCTTGGAAAGCACGATAAGCTTCGATCAACAATTAGCAAAGTTAATTCATGATCTGTCAAATGACCAATTTGTTCGAGACACCATTGCTTCTACTATTACTATTGTGTCTACTTCGTGGACAGATCAAGGGATAAGCCAATGATCTCGGCTGTCATTTATAGATCTTTGACAGTCATTGTAATGACTGTCTTTCAGGCCACTGACCACCTACACTCCTACAGGTATGACGACCCGTCATACCTAGGAGTATCGTAACACCCAGTACAAACAGGCTTGTGGATATCAGCTAGGCAGTCGCTCCATGTTAAATACTGGTATTCAGCTGCATCCGGTTAGACTGGAAGCCGACACCAACATAGTTGGGAAAAGGCTCGGCAGATGATGACGAGTCTTCAGTATGTTTTGTCTATCACTAAAAGAATAGTTTCATTGGTGTAAGTAGTATTTGAAAGTGCTTTTGGTGAGCTAGCTGAGGTCCTACGTTTGATTCCAGGTTCATACAGTTTTATAGTTTTTTTTTCATTACGTATTTCTCAGTTACTGCACGGATGTGTGCCTGGTTGATGGCATTAAGCGGCCCCTTATTTGTTTTTTTTTTTTTTTTTTTATTACATGGCAGTTCAAGTTACTAGCGAAATGTTTTATACCACAGTTGCACCTGTGCCTAACTCATTGGGGCAGGCGTAGTGTTATGTAACCTTTCACATTGTACCTCTCGATAATGATATACCTACTTAGAATGGCATAAAATGATATCAAACGCAAACGACGGTAAGCTCACTAGTCTTAGAAAAATATTATTATGATCAATATTTATTTTAGAGGTAATTTCAAGCGCATATATTGGTTGACAATAGGCTCCCCCCCCCCCTATTATATGGGACTTAAACCTGGCTAAAATGTGGTCGTACAACAAGTACACCTCTCCGGGTATCACAAAGCGTGATGTTACGTTATGTAGATGGGCTGTGTGATTGTTTTACATTAGTTAGTTTACATTTGGATGAGTCTTCGCATTTACGAACCTGTAACACTATAAAAGGTGGTGGTGATGTTTTATATTTTTCAATACACTTCCTCGAAAACGGGTCCTTATCGCACTACGATTAGGTTCAACATGCCATGTATTTCACACACGTGGATTGTTTTCATTTTCCATCACCGCGAGCTGTGCCGCGTGCAGAAAGGAGCCGCACGCGGCACAGCACGCGGGTGTTGGAAAATTGCCTCAGATAAAACTATACCTATACTTAGTACAAATTGGTGCAATGCCTATAGTCGGCGGTGATTGTTTTTTATTCGTTATTTTATTTTATTTCTTCAAAAGTGTATTGAAAAACGTCGTTTGATACACGTGGACATTTGTTATTGCAGTTCTCGGCTCAAAAACACCCTCGCCTACGGCTCGGGAGTTAATTCCGCCTCGGATGCAATAACAAACTTTATTTACCAAAACTGACGTAACCACTAAGCGAATTACACTTCGGGCATCTCTTGCCCTCCTATCACCTCCAAGACTGTACTAAAATCAAGAACAAAAGCATCAATAACAGGTACAGTCACCGACATAACCTCAGAAGCAACAAATAACTCAACGCCGAGATTTGTTGTCGCAATCCATTGTCGCCGCGACACGCCAGTAATGAAAGCCGCTTATCTACGCGACTGTACCTCAGCGACTCAGCTTCGGTTATCTGCGTCACTGTACCCTCAAGGAGGCTAATCGGACCGTTGAATTAAACTTAAAATTTGCATTTTTATTAATATTATATTTTTTTATTTTTTCGGGACTCAAGTGGCGGGAAAAGAAAATGGCGGCGTTGACAGTAGTAAAGATTAGTCTTGTATTACTCTCTGTTGTGTTTTATTTTGTAGTAGATTTTCTTCTTAGTGCTTTGTGAATAGAAAAGGTTTTAAGTTTACTTGTCTTAAAATATGATTTAGGTATATTGAATGCACACTGGTGCAAATTATAAAATTCATAGGTAAGTAGATTGGTGATTCATTAGATTTTCATAAAGCAATCTTCTTTTATATTCTTATTTTTTTAATAATTTTGGCTTATATCTGTGTAGTGTGTACATACTTCGTTAGAACTACAATTTTATTTTTGTGGTGTCGTGCTCCTGTGACTGGGTTTCGAGGGTCAGCTATCAATAGCACTCCATGCAATCTAACGGTACCTATTCAATTGCATCCGGTTGGACTGAAAGCCGACCCCAACGTAGTAAGGAAAAGGCCAAGCAGATGACGAATGATTGCAAACTGGTATAATAATATGTCACATACCACAATTAGAAAAAAAGTAAATAAGTTAGTGGTTAATTAGAATTTTGTTAAAAAATATTTATATTTTTGATGGATCAAAATTTAAGTGGAAAAATTAACATAATTAAGCAGTCTAAAAATTTCCCATTATTTTGAGCAAACAGCATAATAAAAAAAGGCAAAATAAAACACATCACTAGCAACATTTTCATCAACATTAACGTCCAATCATTCAATAGACTCCCTCAGTACTATAAAGCACAAAAGTAACAACAGTGCGAATAAATTGGCGTATAGTCGAGCACAACTCGTAAATACCGCACAGGTGTGAGTTGTTGTGTGTTTACGCAATCGTATCGTTACAGTAACGCGTGTCGCTCGTATTTCGTACGCGGAAGGAGTACGAGTACGTGTGACTTGGATCGCAAAGGTTTTTTTGAAAAGTAAAACATATTTTTGGAGAAGAGTTGGTTTATGATGATGATGCAAGATGATTGTGTTGATGCAAGTAAGATTTTTCGGTTAAAATATTAAATGTTTGTCTTTTAGAGTGATTGTAGTAGAGTTCTTAAGCAATGACATTTTCTTACATACGAATAATAATGCTCAATTAAATCATACTTTGTTACCTTATTTGCACTCAGTATAATATCACTTATTTTTAATTTCTTGTTACAAAAAGTAATTTCGCAACCAAATATTTTCAAAGGAAATTAACTTGCCTAGTAGACAGCTACTCAATAAAAACAACACTTTTCAGCTTCAGAAATCAAACACACTCATCAGCAAAAAATTAAAACATCATAAAAATATTAATTACACACGTAAAATTTTACAAACATAATTAATTACCATCAAAAACAACATCAAAGCTTGAAATAGCTGAAAGGGACGTCAACTCGGACTGACGTGGACAGGGACACACGGACAGGGAACATTGAAAAGGAAATTAGCCTCAGTGTGGCGACCATTCGCTTTTTTTCCATTTATGTCAACATGACAAGAGCACAGTGCTTCATGCCGACAAAGGATGGGACAGAACCATCAATGCTGATGGCGACAATGTCTGGACTGGAAAACGTTAATTTTATAAATGTTTTTTATTGTGTTGCTGACTGTAATAGTAAAGGATTTATTTATTTTTGTTTTTTTTTGTGGGGTTTGAATTTTAAATTTGGAGTTACGGAGATGAGTGTGTACACTGTACAGTGCTATATAGTTTTTGGATGATGTTTCAACAATTTTCATTGATTTTCAGGCCTGTACGGGATTCGATTTTTCATCAGTTTTGTCATCGAGTTTGAGATCCAAAAGATCAAAATGAAACAGTCCTGGTTTGGCTATTTAAATCTAAACCATTAATTAGGAAAAAAGTTATTTTTCCCGAAAATTCGGTGAAGTTCTGAAAAAAACCTAAATGCTTTCTTAATTTTTTCACAGGCATTACACATTCAGGTACATAACAGCTTTCCCCATGAATTACAGCGAGCACAATCACGCAATTCGTATTTTCGCAAGTCTAGATAAACGAACGCAACACCCCACCCTCCGAAAAAAGAGAAAAGTCGGAAGACACAGGATAACAGTAACACATTTTCGTCGCGGAGGCTAACGATTCCGAAGTGAACTGTCCCATAAATCTAGGCCAGCCTGATTGATACATGGCGGTGGGTTGACGCCCATCGAGTAATTTAGTGCCGCCACTCCGCCCACCATCCAGATAGCGGGACTTTTGTTTTGCATTAATTCTCTTTCGCTGTTCTTTCCATCGATGCTAAAGAAAAGAATTTACTTTTTAAAAGGAATTCTACGTTGTGATAAATGTTGAGATATTTTTTTTCCCGGGGTTTTTATTTTGTCTACGGATATTTAGTGACTTGTCCACTGTGCGATTTGTGTAGATTGTTTTTTGTTGATTAGCATTTTGTCCGAAATTATACTTTGTATATTAGTTAAAATAGATTTTTAATATTCATGAAATGTATCGATATGATAATGTTTATTAGCAAAAATTTGGAAATCGCCTATTACGCACATTGCAGTTTTGAATTCATTATAATTTTTAAGTATAGGGTAAATGGCTAAAAGGAGACAATTTTAATTATGATTTGCGTAATATTTTGGCCTCTAGACGTAACTTGGGAAAGTACAAGATTAAAGATTTTGCAAGGTGAATAGCGAATGTCATATTATTTGATATTGATACAGTCATAGATGGTGTGATTGCATAATGACATTGGATCTGCTTAAAAAGTAATCATATTAATTTTCATATTTTTTCTAAGTGATGCAACACAATTTATTGCTAAATTAATCACTATTATTTTGCATAAACGTACAGTCAACAGCGACAGATAGTGAATATTACGTTTCTAAATTATTTATTTTACATTCCAAATTGTGTTACTTGTCAATTTGAAAGATGTCTGATATACGTTGAATGAGAAAAGTCTAGAACTGATTTCAGTGTTAACTTATTGTGCATTTGGATTCAGCCTTGCCTAGCTGAGGTATAGTAATTGATTGATCATTAAATACCCTTTATTCAACTTTTCAATTAAATCAAATATCTATTACAGTATTTGAAGTTTGTAAGCTCGAATACCATTTAGTAAGAGACACTTTTGAATAATACCAGAGGAGTACACAATTCTATGAATCACCATACGCACGTCCTCTAAAAAACTATCATAACACAAAATATGTCGGTTTTTAATTAATACCGCTCTCGACTTCAATTCATCCTTGCTCTATATTTGAAAAAATCACCATAATTATATAAAAATAACTCGCAGAATCCAACAAGCGAAAGTATTTTACGCAAAGCATCGTTAAGAATACAAAAAACTTTAAATGCGTAAATCTCAAAACTGCAAATTTTGTGTTATGACAGTTTTTAGAGGACGTGCTACATGTACACAACACAATCAGCCAATCAAACCGTCCCGAGCACAAGACCCAACAATTCTAAAAAACAAAACAAAACAAGAACGCATTAAAAACAAAACAACTAACCATCAAGTCACAACACTACTTCATTCCTCATAGTTTTCTCATCTAAAGACCAACTGAGCAACAAAAGTGCCCCCTCCACCCTCCTTCACAAAACCGACTAATTCCAGAGCGTACCAGTGAGGTTCACGACAGACCTAGCTGGTATTAAGGCCTTTCTTAATAGCTAATCTTAGGACAAAAGCTTTAATACGAGCGGCCCCGGGGTGTAGGACGAGTGTTGCCTTTTGTTTATTTTAATTTTTATTTTACGCCTGCGTTGTGAACGGTGTCTGGTAGTACAAGGAGGAGATACAGGATGTGTGAGAATAGTGATGAGGGTTTTTTGTTCGGAATTATTTTGGTTGCAGTCACAGGTATATCATACTTTAGCGGTCAAGCTATAAAGGGTGTAAAAAGACCCTTAAGGAAGCCGAAAGGCACTTGTGCTCCCCGTCATTACGGTCATTTTTTTGTTGTAGACCATACCTGGGAACCTTCTAGTTACGAAAATATTGGGGTCAAAGTTCTAACTGTTTTTTTTATTTATTTATTTATGTACACAAAAAATACCTACTTTACTTTTTTTTAAATAACTACAAGTTTCTAATGTTATAACTTTACTTTAAACACCTCCACGACTCTCGTACTATTCAATGCATCCATCAGCACAATGTTTTAAGTGCGTTACATTGAGTTCTACCATAAAACGTGATTTTTCACCCAAAAAAAAGTCGTTTCCCAGCGATAATTTTTGCGTAAAGTCACTAACTTTAATGTACAGAATGCTTGGTTGACGGCTTCGTGATAAGGTTGTTTACACCCTGTATTGAGTACAAGCAAATGTACATTTCTAGGATGTCACCCTGCAACAGCACAGCAATACTATTTCGTTACTTTTGGAAGACAAAAGATTATGATTGTCAGAATTGTCAGCGAGGTAGGTCTTTAATCTATCTCCAACCATCGTCTTGGTTGCTTTGCCTGGGCAATTAACCATCCTTTTTTTTTCGGATGGGAAATCATCAAATGACTCCTCCCGCTCTGGGCGGAGCAGGAGGGTGTCAGACTTTTACTGACTAAAACCCACCCATGTTCCTTCATCACCCTTTGTGTTCCGGGGCCACGGTATCTCTTTCGAACAGTCCCGCAACCCTGGCAGGCATCGGCCCTTGCAGACCCCTTCCTTTTGCTGACTCTCTTTGAGGCGCGCATGGGCAATTAAGGGAACTTTTTTGCTCCTCTATCGAAACCGAAAATCAAATGTTTTAGCGGTAGCCGGTTGATATACTTATACTGCATACATCTTCATACAAATGACATTGGAGAAAAATATTTTTTTTTCCCCGTCCCTTGCTCGTGCTAGCCCGCGTTGCTGAGCCTGTAGTCCAAAGTCAGTCCCTAAATAATGACACCACTCCGATCCAGCCTGTCCCCTTGCTGTCCTCTCCCAGCGACGCCCTAAGCCGAGGCCCGTGCCCTTAGCGTGTAGTCGCTTAGTTTGTAAGTTTTTTGCCCTGGCTGGAGGCCTTACACTTAAGGCACCCACAGGAAAGTCCGGTTAAGCAGACGACAACCTCTCAGGTTGAACTGCGAGATGCCATTTCGGAGAAAAAAAAAAACAAAAAATTAAGTAGGTATTCGCTCTTAATCGCTGACTGGACATAAATTATTCATATTTGGCATCTAACATATCCAGATTTTAAACAAAATTAAATGTAATAAAATACGACGATTTTGATGTTTTTTACCTAAAAATAAAAAGACCGCACCCTGTATTCGCACAGGATAGCCAGTGATATGCAGCTCATTTTCAGCTGTAGCGCGAATTATCAGCGACGCGTGACGACACTGTCTGCCTACCCACTCATGTTGCTGGCGCTGTATTACCACTCGTAATATCTTCTGTTGCTTATTTATTTTTAATGAGGTTGCGTCTTATTTAGTAGCAGGGTGGACGGCTGTAAAACGTACATCACTTTTTTGTATCTGTGCTCGCTTTTCCTCTACTGTAATGCGGATCTACCTTGTCATGTAGAGAAAATGTTATAAGTGTGGTTACAAGCCTTTTGAAACCTTCTCCTCGTATCGTACATGGGGGTAAATAAGATAGCGAACGTTACCTGGGGTCGTTGACCACTAAAATTTAAATGTTGTATATCAAATTATGTTTAGAAACTTTGCTATTTACGTTTAGATATCGATATATAGCATCTGTGGAGTTTAGCTAGCTAACTTAGTTTGACCTTGTATATATCACATAATTTCCTTGGTCTCCGGCTTGCTATACACCTTCTTATAGTTTTAAATAAGGCTGATTTTGGATCCACCCAATTAAGTACCAAAGCCTACAGTCTCCATTAAACATTCTAACGCCTGCTATAGTCTGATTTAAAACGAAAACAAACAGAACAGCATCCTTATCTGCAACACTACTTGACAAAAATACAGTGACATCACATCTGAGACAGCTCGACTGGCAGGCAGGCTGTCGCCAGAACAATGGTTAGTTTCGCACCAACCGCGGCTGATGTGACGATATGAAAAACGTATGGTAGCTAGGTGAACCGCCCGGAGGGTGATTGTCTGCAAAAATCAGGCGGTTTTTGTTTTGGCTGTTTTTAAATTAAGCATAAGCAGCCTTTAATCCCACTGCTGGGACACACGGCCTCTACTCTAGGAAAGGGAATGGGCTATAATCCACCACGCGGGCCAAAAGGGGGTGGTAGACGTCACATGTCTTCGATTTTTTTGGATATGCCGGTTTCCTCACGGTTTTAAATTATTGTTCTTGAAGTCAGTATTCTCATAACACCCGGCTTATGTATCCCAGGTTACCGACCTGCCAAAATTAAGTGCAAATCATGTGACTCGATTGACTGTTGATAATCTATTCAACGTTTTAGAACTACAGCAGTTTACACACTCTTGATTCCCAGCAACTCTCATTCAGTTATTTATCGAGTTGAGTGGCGTGTGATTAAAGAGACCTATGTCCAGCAGTGGACTGTTTAGGCTGATGATGATGTTGATGACACACTCTTGACCACATTAGTACCAAATTGGTAGCAAATGTTTGCGTTGATTTTTGTAAAAATTCTCGAAATTACCATCGTAGATCTATGATGTGCCTAGACAAAAGGACTTAATAATACGAGCCTGATTTGTATGCAGAGTTAAACTTTTAACGAGAAAGAGATTAAACTTATTTACATCTAACCCAATATAAAATCCTCTAGAAAATTCATTTCCAAAAAATTTACCCATCCTTATTCCCTCTGGCACCCACGACACCTAAATCAAAAGCAAGCTGAAGCCAAACTCATTCAGAATTCACGCCGCCTCAAAGGCTATCAAATCGGAAATATCTCCACGTAAATGCACCCATCTGGAGTACTGAGGCTGCTAATATCTCAAGCGCGACCAATGACTTTGCTTTTACTCACCTGCCAACTACTATTTTCACCTGCAAGAGCAAGCACACGTCTTACCCCGACGAAGATACAATTGAAAATGGAATAACTACGGCTTTCTGTAAGGTAAAGTTATGTTTGCGAAGTCAAAAGCAGATAGCGTTTACGAAGCGGGCTGTGGCCGAACTAAGGTTAAAATATGCAGCGCTTGTATTGAGGGGACCTGCATAAAGGGGTAAGACAGTCCGTGTGGTCGCGACGCACTTCGTGCATGCACTTGCTGGGTACGTTTCCACGAGACGGTGCGGGGAGATGGTCACTGACCGATACTTGATAGGATATGTGAAACGAGTTCAGCTTCAGAAAGTTTTTAAGTAAAATCATTATCTTATCTTGGTACCAGAAGGGAAAGAACACTGTTTTTACATTTAGATCCAACCTTGATTAGTTAATCTACCAGATGACATGTGTATTAGAGTAGCTGAAAAGAGATTTTTTTTTCAGATTTTGTTTCAGTTTAAACTTAAACTGTCTTAAACAAACAGTTTTTCTACCATTCTCTTGAGCAACCCACAGCCATAATTAAATCTTTCCTACAATGGAAACAAACCTGGAAGTCAGTTTTCAAAAAGCCCAAGAGACCGTGTGTTGACAAAGTGACCGCTATTAAACATTCACTGCTGCTCGAGTAAGGTGTTAAGTCTTTGCCAGTCTCTTTGAGGCGGCGTTGTATGTGCGGCAGCACCACCGCAACGCTACAAGGACTTGGAAGCATGCACCTGATAATTTGAAGTAGAAATCTCCAAGAACATGTGATGGAATTTCTAAGATTTCAGAAGCAGTTTGTAATTAACTCATTTTAAACCTGAGGTATTAACCAAGAGGTCGGACAAAGGTGCAAAGCGTCCATACTAAATGTATAACTGCGAAAGAAAGAAAGTCTGTCTGTGTATCGGTCAGACCGGTTGAAGAGATTGAGATAAGCCACACTGGTAGACCATGAACCGTGGGTTAAGCAGAAGCGAATTATTTTATAAATTGTCAGCAACTGACAGTTTCCGGGCTATCGCCAGGCAGTTGGTCGACTCTTCACGTGATCCGCTCATCACGTGAAGAGTGGAGTTAGGCGAACCTTTTCTTTTGGCCAAAACTCAGTATTGCCAATCAACGTGGCAATGCTGCCAGCCTTCTGGACACTTTCCACGTTGACAGCAATGCGGAAGCAATTTTTGGCACCCTGTTACTATTTTTCCTACTTTTTAAAACTTTTGTTAATGTTTCACAGGGCCCGTATATTTATTTATTAAAACTTCATGTACAAGAGTGGTACATAAGCGGACTTAATGCCACAAGGCATTCTCTACCAGTCAACCTATGGGTCAAGAAGACGTTTGAGACCCAAAGAGATCGTTGGTTTTATACCAAGAAGATAATTTGAAAAAATAGTAGCTAGGTACTTACCTAGCTACACCTACCGCACACCTACCTACACAGCTACTCTTACCTAGTTACATATCTTATGGATACTTATCCATAAGATATGTAAGGCATTAACTGCCAGACAAATTAAATATTATTTCTAGGTTGTAAAACAAATCACATGAATGTTCCAGTATCATAAGTCATACAGGCCGAAAGCGAGTCAAAAAGCCTGTTACACAACAATAATATTACTGTTCTTTCAATCACCTGCAAATCATAAAATCTAACCCCCACATTACTACCCTACTTCCTCAAAACAAATCTTAACCCTTCAAATGCTACAACTACAGAAACAACCGAACATCACACACGGCGCTGACATTTCCAATATAAAATAAACAAGTGGGGTATGATTACGGGCGGGTTGAACCCCGATCGATGACGGTTGACCCCTTTACCTGCCCCCGCTGTCCGTCGGTCCGTCTTGAAATCCACTGCAACTGTTAAGGGGGAGGATGCTGTCTAAAGAAACGAAAATCTCAAATGGGATAGTAAGAAATATTTGTTCATAGAAATTACACTTTGCGCACTTTGTTTATTAGACTAACGAAAGATTGTGTGTAGGTACTTGACATAATCAAGCTACCCCGCGTCCACTGTTTGGACATAGGCTTCCTCCCTTTGAGGGTGTAGGCCAACCACTTGGGTTCCTGGATGTCACATGTGACACCCAATTTTATGTATCTGGGATATTGCGTTTTCTCTCGATGATTTCCTTCACCTTCATATGAGAACAGTGGTGATGAATTAAATGAATGAATATTAACTATATTCATTCATTAATTTAAAACACTATGTAAGTACCTACACTAATTTGCAGAGGTAATTGTCTAAAGATTCAAATGAGTCAATGCTTTTTTTCTGATGGTACATCATCAAATGATCCCTCCCTCCCGCTCTGGGCGGAGCGGAAGGGAGTGTCAGACTTTTACTGACTAAAACCCATCCATGTTCCTTCATCGCCCTTTGTGTTCCGGGGCCACGGTATCTCTTTCAAACAGTCCCGCAGCCCCGGATATGTCAATGCTCATCCATCAGTCATGAGTTCACGGTATGTATTATTAGTGTTTCTTCTAATATCTACGTTCAAAATCAATTCTTCAATCATAATCCCAAACCAGCCTTTGCCATAAAACCAAGCCCATTTTTTACGATTATCTGGAATTTTATTACTTGCCAGAAAGTCCCATGATCATTATATTACTGTAGTAAAACTTAATAACAAATCCATCTTAGGAAAACTACCATACGATCCGAAAGTTATTTTTACAGCCTCACAAAAGAATTTACATTTACAGTAACCATATTATCTGAACAAAAACTTAAGACCCAATAAATCTGACGTGAACTTCCCCTTAACAGAAGGGGAGGTAGGTGCAATCTGGTGCCTTTTGTCCGTATCATGTCACCCCGCAGACTTCACTCAACGATCTTTTGTATTTCTACAAGACTGTTCAACTTTGAGTTGGTTACAAAAGTTAGAAGTTAAAAATACTTGAAAGCTTTGATGGGATAAGTGGAGGTATGGATTGAGTGGACTAGTAAATTACTTAAGTAATAAAGTGTTTTTGTTTTGTCGAAATGTTGGTGTTTTTATGGGCTTTCTAAGTCTAAGTAGCCTAGTTTCAGGTGAATATATTCTATTAACATAATTAAACCTTTGGTTGAACGTTATTTCTGGCACTGTGAATTTTTGATGTCAATCTAGAAGTGCAATAGAGAGACTAACCCTGGTATCTATAATAAAGTTAAAGTAATTAGGCAAGAATGAATAAATACTTAAACTCAAGTAGTTTAAGTATTTATTCATGCAACCATTTTTATGCAACAGACAAGAATTTGAACTAGGTAAGAACCGTAAAAGAAAGCAAAGCCAATAGTTATATAACTTTTGACAGTTCTACTTCAAGCAATTAAGAACCTACAGAATAAAAATTGTACTTTAACTTATCACTTTTACTCAAGTAATCACTTTGACGTGTTTTATAGATACGGGTGTAAGACAAAGCACGCACACAAGCAAAAAAAGCACTCGCTTTGGAGAATGATAAACTTTTCCACCCCGTTTGTTCCTCTTACCTCTTTAAACCAGTAACATCGATGTCATCTTCATGTGACACATCGATGTGATGTCATGACATCGATGTCACTGGTTTGTATGTCATCTTCATGTCTACACCTTATAATATAATAACCAGTCCCCACAAACATAATACATCTACGTAAACTAACTACCATGCCCACAAACACAAAACTTGTGCCAGAATTAATCCAAAAGTTGTTTTGTCCATAAAATTTGATGTCGCTCCACATCTTAGTGAAACTTGAAACTCATTTTCATATTTTCAACTATCTGACCGGCAAAACAAATCCACAACTCACGCCGTAATAGTTACGTACAGTCGTAGTGCATTAATGTGCTGCCAACAGATGTCGGGGAAGCGGGATGGGGCAGGAGCGTGGCTGGAGAAGAAAAAACTTATCGGTTACTCAGATTTTTGTTTTGGTGACTTCATCATCTGGCCAGCCTTTTCCGAACGATGTTGGGGTCGGCTTCCAGTCTAACCGGATGCAGCTGAATACCAGTATTTTAAATGGAGCGACTGTCTATTTGACCTCCACAACCCAGTTAGTACTGGGTAATACGATACCCCTTAGTAAGACTGGTTGTCAGACTTTTTGGGCCACTGACTACATGTAAGGACTGTCAAAGATCTACAAATGACAGCCGGGACCAACTGCTTAACGTGCTTCTCGATGCACGGAGGAAACTCGGTAAGTAATGGGTGGTCACCCATCCACAAATCAACCTTGGTTTTGTTTTGGTGACTTGTAAAGATTAAACGGTGTGATCGAAAGCTGTACTGACTGCTCTATATTTTTTTCATACGTAATCGTAATCGTGGCCCAGTGGAGAGCAGCGGCTGCCCAGTGGTGGTGGCCCCCACTTACGAACAGTAACTCGTGGGTTCGAACCCAGGCAGGCGCATTACTTTGTGTAATTTATTTCATCACCACTGCTCTCAAAACGGTGAAGGAAAACATTCTGAGGAAACCGGCATGTCCTAGAACCGAAAATTTCGAAGATATGTGACATCTACCAATACGCACTGGGCCCGCGTGGTAGATTATAGCCCATTCCCTCTCTTAGAGAGGAGGCCTGTGTCCCAGCAGTGGAACATTAATAGGCTGATGAAAAATATGTGAGCTTTGGCTGTTTGTTAAACTTGGCCTTTCCTGAACCTCTTTTTCAATATTTTTGCTGAATATCAAATTCTCAACCATTCTTTCAGGTGGTTCAATCTGAAGCTAAACATGATTTATTAACTTGTTTCTTTTATAATTACCTTACTGCATGTCATTATGTGCTGTGCATGGTATTTCCTTCCAGATTCTCTAAAAGTTCAACCATCCATATTTGTATGGAGTTTTCACTGTCTTCACCTATGATTTAATTTAGTGCTTTCCACAGGCTTTCATACGCATTTAAAGGAGGGAAAAGAACCTTGTTTTTATAGGCAAATAAGGTCCTTTTTAACTAAAAGTAAATTACAAATACACCTGCCACTTCCAGTCAACCCAAACACTGGCAACTATTTATGACTACTGCTTACCACGCTGCATCCGGGGGTCTCATAAAATTCTATCGCCGGGATTGTGCAGCGTTGATCCGTCCGCAGCGACGGGTTGAGGGGGGGTGCCGTAGATTATGAAATAACCCGCTCACCCCTCATTGGACCAATTATGTGACCAGTCGAAGGGTTAAAATGGACAAGTAGATAGTCGTTAAGTGGTGATAGCATTGTGTCTAGACTTTTAGGGATGGATGGAAAGGGGATGAAGGTTTAGGGCAAATAATAATTGGCCGGCATGGAACCATGGAACGGGAACAGGTCTTACGGAAAGGTATTTTCCCTCGAAAACGGGTTATTATTGCACTACGATTAGTTTCAACATGCAATGTATTTCATTCACGTGGATCTTTTTCATTTTCCCACACCGCGTGCTGTGCTGCGTGCGGGAATGAGCCATTCCCACACGCGTCACAGCACGCGGGTGTTAGAAAATTGCCACAGATAAAACTATACCTATACTTAGTCCAAATTGGTTCCATGCCTATAGTCGGTGATGATTGTTTTTTTTCGTTATTTTATTTTATTTCTTCAAAACTGTATTGAAAAACGTCGTTTGATACACGTGGACATTTGTTCCTCGGCTCAAAAATTCCGCTTCGAATGCAATACCAAACATTCTCCACTTGTATCAAAATGTACTATTTGTAAATTCGTTTTTATTTATCTAATTAATGTTCAGCAACGTGCTTTCTTCCAATTTGATTTATTTTGTAAACAACAAAGAATATTTACAATTGAGTAATATTATAATTTGATTGAGTATTTCAGTTCTAATACTAAATAATTATCTGAACATTTTAAAGTGAACCAAACTATGAACCAACAGAGTTATAACTATACGCTTCCCTGACCTCATTACAACCCACAAATCAAAAAAACAAAACACAACAACCCCATTCTCAAAGCACACAACCCAATATTTCGAAAATCATATAACTAATAAAAACGCTAAACATACTGTAGGAATTGCTCGCGAACCGAACAATATTGCCCGGTTGCTTGCCAAATCGAAAACTAAGCTTGGTGCCCTCGTAAGTTGCTGTATCTCTGTATTGCACAACTTTCAAAGCGACGCTCATTTGCAAACGTTATATAGCATGGAGATTGTGGATGTCATTTAACCATTGTGGAGGCAGAAAATGTCATGGAACATTCCAGTTAAGATTTAATTAATCTTGTGATTTGTTCTTCTATCTTTGTCGTGCTTAACCTGGGGTCAGAGTTTTTATGACGCCCATGGGCCTTTGAGTTTGCTTGAACTATGACTTGGCAGTCCGACGGTCACACCGGCTTTCACTGCTATAACTCCCTACTTAAGGGGACTACAGGAGCGAAACCCGAGTTTTATAATGCAACAAAGCACATGATTCACTGCAATAAACAAAACCAGAAAAATATATGATATTCTTCAGGATATATGCTAGTATGATAGTGTTTTGAAAACATTATTACATATTTTACACGAAAAAAAAAATCACGAACTTATCTCTAAAAATTTCTTTTCACGAGTAAAAACCATACACACATGTTCATGAGATCATTCTGATTTTTTTGCAAATAATTCCACAAACAACATATTAGCTAGATAGTGTTTTATTTTTTTAGTCCAATCAATAGATTTTTTGTAAATCGCAAAAAAAACACTCGGCCGGCAGTGTAACAACCACTTTGTAGTGCAAGCTGATTAGAACTTTATTCTGCAAATATAGCTCCTGTAGTCGCCTTAACGGTTAACGCAAGATGATAACGGTGGGACAATTTTGTCACCTTCCGAAAGGACTGGGAGTCGTCAAAAGGTAGCATTGTATGGAAAAGGGAGAGAGAGGCTTTTTCCCAACAGTAGGATGATATAGGCTACTTTGTTAGTTACAATAATGTTATAGATTTTTAAATAAAGACGTAAAGAAAAGGAAAGTGCAGTGAAGAAATGATTGCAATAATTAACTGACCGGTATATTTTGAATGGTGTCAAATATGTTCCTAAAATAGTGCGAGTCTGATAGGTATAATTATAGTTACAGATCATCAGCTGCCCAACCTTTTCAACTATGCAACTATGTTGGGGTCGGCTTCCAGTCTAACCGGATGCAGCTGAATACCAGTATTTTACATGGAGCGACTGCCTAACTGACCTCCACAACCCAGTTAGTACTGGGTAATACGATACCCCTTGGTAAGACTAGTTGTCAGACTTTCGGGCCACTGACTACCTGTATCGACTGTCAAAATGACTGTTATCTACAAATGACAGCCGGGAACAACGGCTTCATATATTTTTCGAGGCACGGAGGAAACTTGGTATTGTAATAGTTGGTCACCCATCCACATACCAACCTAAGCAAGCGAGGCTTATCCTGAATGTCTGAATCCGAGTTCTGTTGCTGTTATCATTTTTCACCGAGCTCCTCATAAAGTTTCAAATATAAGAACATAAGCTCAAGCCCGATTATGTCCACCTAATTCAGAATCTGTCATTATTTTTTTTAGTCTATAAGTATACCATTATTTTCTCCCAACCTCTGCTTAACATCTATTATGATTTTAATTACTAATGATATTCACACCTGCATTAAAATCTCTCTTAATCACCGTACACAAAGACACACACCTAGACACCCCAAGATCCCATAATCACAACCTGGCTTTCTGCTCACCCCCAAACAAAAGACCCCCTTTACAAAATAGGCGTAATAATTCCATCTGAACACGTTAACTAAGGACACTATGTACGGTCAGCAGGTAAACAAAGCGACGCATTAGGAGGGTAGATTAACAAAAAAGGCGGGGGTGAAATACGGCGGTGCCTGTAAATTTTCTTACGGCGCCCCCTCTGACGGCCCCGAACATCGACACTGCGCTGACATGAGTACGGGGTGCAGAAAAGGATTGTTGTTGAAATAATATGTTACTGTTGTTATTTTATTATTGGTGACTTTTACAAGTTTTTTATGTTTTTTTGTCTTTTAAATGTGAGTAAATAAGTACCGTACCGCACATATCTAATTAGAACACTCACAGCATAAAACTATTTTATGTCCGTAACATCACCATCTCAGGTCCAGTTGAAAACCAGCGTCGGGCACTAGCTGCTCGGCAGTTTGCTGAACTGGGCCTAGGTATTTGGCGCACACAATATTATTTCTTTTCTTTTTTTTCTGTTTAGTTTTTTTTTTATTGTGTAGTTTTAAGTTTTTGTTTTATTGTTATTTTTGTTTTGTTGTGTGCACTTATGACATGTGCCAAATAAATATGTTGTCTTTCTTTCTCTTTCTTTTACCGTACCACATTCTTACCACCAGGCTGCAATAGAATAGGGCCGCTGAAATCATTATTTAATGTTTAAAGGACAAAGCAATTACAGACGTCATAAAGTACACATTTTGTTGAGCTTTTATTAAAACTGACAACAATGGGTGTGTCGTTATCAAAAAATACCCTAAACAAAGTTTTGTGACGAACGCAATTTGTATTAGCCGTGTAATTTACTTTGTTTGAATATGCAAACATTCTATATGGTTTTCGGAATTGAATTATTTTTATCGTAATCTTGAGATACTTAAATCGAAAGTATACATTTATAACAATCAATTTTTAAAACCTCAAAATGACAGCTGCTTAACTTTTTCTCCTGACGCTACACTCGTCTCCCGATTCGTCCCACCGAAAATTTTCGTTCGAGCCGTTTCTAAAGCGCCTTTTTTAATCTCTATAAATCAAATTTATGACTTGTGTAAGCTTTCTGTTTTATTTACCCTTTTATAATTTTGTTGTCTGTACATACACGGATGGAGTTGGGGTTTCACACACACACACACATACACACATGTTTACGGTTGTCACATTCATTTTAGCAAGTTCTAGGATTTGTAACGTCATAAAAGTTTTTTGCATCTTGATTTATTTATGTACAGAGAAATCGTCGCCCAGAGTATTATAATAAACTGATTAATAAAATGTAATTTGAGGTTATATTTTCAAATACAATACTGTAGATATTTTTTTGGTGTAGTTGAATGTAACGAGTAAGGTTGAGATTTGAATTTCGATCCGTTTGGGGTTGAAACTCTAGAACCATAGAGTCCAAGTGCTCACAGTATTTTCAAGAAAATTTCAACACGGTTAGTTGACATTTCCCTGAACCTAAGGGCTGGCTTTTACCTTGACTAGAGGCTAAGCGCTGCCATACAACGTGGCAACGCCGCCAGCCTCTTGGGGACATTACCAATTGACAGCGCGCAGCGTTGAGAAGTTTTATGATGCCATTTTTTTGTTTATTGTTAAATTAGTTACTTTCGGCTATTTTCATTCATAAATGTTTACTAAATAGTTTTATTAAAATACATTACTTAAGCATTGACAGATATGAACAAGTTTTACAAGTGAAAACATCATGCATTTAGTTTAAATCGAAGCCATTTAAAAGATTAATCTATCTAGAGTGTATTAGGCAATTTAGTTATCAGTTTCTAGATATTATGCTTTGCAGACCGGTCTTATTTGCTAAACTAATTAGGAAGAAATGTTAATGTTTTTGGAAATAGAAAGTGAAGAACGACTTTTTATTCCGTAAAATTACCAGTTAATGCATACCTCAAGTTTTGAAAGTGTTTTTTGGACATTTCAAATATTTAACATCAATTCTAAATCAATTTAACTAAAATCTAAATAAATTATTTGAATCATGAAAGTGAATACAATTCAATTATATTCACTTATACATATATATTATTAAAATAATTGTTTTGCAATTCCTAGTATTTTGTAACAAATATTTTTGATCTATTTTACCTCTAATAATCCTTGACAAAATTTTACCTGTCTTGATTTATCCTTGATAAAAAAATGGTCGACACTATTTAACGACCATTAGGTCGTTAAATAGTGTACCTAAAGCAAATCACACAATTGAAACATGGAAACCCAGAAATCAACTGAACCGCTTCTGACATGAGGGAAAATGGCTCCTAAAAACATTCAAATACTTAGTTAAGGCGACTAAAGGAGCTAAACGCGAGTTTTATAATGCTGAAAAAGCACATGATTCACTGCAATAAACAAAACCACAAAAATATATGATATTCTTCAGGATAAATGCTAGTATGATAGTGTTTTGAAAATATAATACACCTAATTTTACTCGATAAAAAAAAATTACAATGTTATCTCTAAAAATTTCTTTTAACGAGTAATTTAAAAACCATACTAAAATACATGCGATCATTCTGATTTTTTGGCAAATAATTCTACTAGCAACATATTAGCATGACAGTGTTTTATTTTTTTAGTCCAATCAATAGATTTTATGTAAATCGCAAAAAAAAAAACACTCATTTCGCACTATTCGGCCCGCAGTGACTGACGTAACAACCACTCGCAACAGCACACAGTATTTCAAACGAAGTTTGAACCACTACAAATAGAGTTGCTAATTTAGCTCCTGTAATCGCAAAATTAAACCTACCTAATAATTTTCATTGCATTTCAAAGCAAGCTTATACCTACCTATCACTCATCTTCCAACAATACAAACATCACCCTATCTGCCTACCCAATAAACCAGATCAGCTAAACTTCTGCGGACAAACAATGAGTGAAAAACATCTGGGTCCACTGGGCGGTTCTGGTAATTAATTCCAGTATTGTTCCAGTACGCTGGAAGGAGTTATGGCTACGTCTTTGTATGAGCTGACGGGAGAACGCCTATGGAAAAATATATGACGGTGATATTGACTGCGATGGTCGGCGCTTGTGAGTTGTGAGGTACGATTGTTTGATTGTTTTTTTGAATGACAAAGCTGTGTACGGTTTTTTAAATTAGCACACAGATAGTTTATAACCTGGATGAAGACATAAGATCCTTTTATACCAGTAATTCATATTTCCACGGGATCATTCCCGTGGGACAATTAATTATCAATTATCGATCTCGACGCGGGCGAAGCCGCGAGCATATGCTAGATTATTTATAATTTTAGATTGTAGCGTTACAATTTCACCATGACAGCTATGCGCTACGATTATCAAATGCTTAGTAATTTATGAAAATAGCGATACTATTACACAGCATATTCATTGAAGTAGGCTAATGAACTTAGGTTTTCTTCTCAGCCCAAAGTCTTAGTTGTATTTTATGACACCACCGACAAAGATCAAATTTTATAAAAGGGTTGTCAGCCATAAACTACGGGACGACTGCAAACTCTGTTTTAAGCTTTCACGGTTTATAACTAAACTTACCTATCCCGCGATCATGCCGCTTGCAACAGTGTCGAAATATCGAAAGCTCACAATAATAAAAATCACGGAAGATATTCCGTAATTGACAGTGTAAGTTTAGAAAGACTGCATTCTGAAATATGCACCAAATAAATAATCGAAATAATTATTTCTCAAAACTTTTCAGCACTCTGAACCTTTATGAAAATCATCACCTGCCTAGCCTTTTCCCAACTATGTTGAGGTCGGCTTCCAGTCTTACCGGATGCAGCTAAATACCAGTATTTTACATGGAGCGACTCCTATCTGACCTCCACAACCCAGTTAGTACTAGGTAATACGATACCCCTTGGTAAGACTGGTTGTCAGACTTTTTGAGCCACTGACTACCTGTAACGTCTGTCAAAGATCTACAAATGACAGCCGGGACCAACTGCTTAACGTGCCGTACCGTACCTTTACGATAAATTTATAAAATGATGTAAAATAAAATCCGTGAACACAGCACCGTGTGTTAAGCTGTTCAGCCGGGGTCCGCTAAAGAACACGTCACAACATGCCCTCAACTTTGTTATACATTTCCTTGACTTAGCTTTTTAGGGTACCGTGGAGTGGCCGAGAATTAATCGACAATTTGTTTCAATAATTTTTAGATAAGATAGTTATTCCCCGTTCAACAAAAGCGCTTATAGAAAACTGTATCCTACATGTAATTTAAGTACTGTGGAGTTTTGCCGGTTCTTCTCAACAAAAATTCGAACCGTACAGCAGTTTCCTTCTGACATATTATTAGGTTCATATGCAGTTTTATGTGAAATTAAATATTTTGAATTTAATCGGGCAGAGCTTACCCTCGTGATTATATTTAAAACTTTCTATATAATTCTCACGAACCAGTTTTTTTTTCGAGCTACTAACAAAACTACCGTTATTAAAATCCTGGATTAGATGTTCCATCGAATCCGGGATTCCAAACAGGATAGTTTTGTTGGTAAATGCTAGACCAAAGGTTTACTAGCAAATTATTCGGTGGTTTTGGCAATGTAAGTTGTGGTTAGCTAAATGAGTCGTCAGGCTGTATCGGTTGGCTTGCCAAGCTTACACCAAAATGACACGATTACATTACTTGTCGTAATTATTTTTGGTTTATCAAGCGATATGCAAGCCAGTCCTGCTGGACATTTTGAAAGAAGTCAAAGATTTTTAACGAAAAAGAGGTAATTTTTCAGTGGTCAACTTATTTTGGTGCAATCAACTGAACCTTAAATATAATACAGAACTTAAACGACATAGTTTCATTTCTAACTCAGAAAAGAGACTCCAAAAAACTCAGAACAAAGAGAACACAATTTATTTATATACGGAACCGTAACACCGCCAACACATTTAGCCAACATAACGCCATAAAAACTTTCCTTTGACGCGTTGCCCACTACGTCACACACACAAAGCGAGCGATTACATAGAAAAACGTGCGAAACGCTTAAAACGGGGGGGAGACGACCTAGGGTGGGGGGGTGCTACAGAAATGCAAATATGAAATATGAAAATGAAGATGGCATGTAATAAAAGTGATATACTGGGCTCCGTAGAGCCATTTCGTACCGTGGGTAGTCGTCTCGTCAGTTTTATGCTCGGCCGTCCATCATGGTCTGACAGCGTTCATGGATGCCTCCTTGAGCTGAGAGGGGGAGGGGCAGGTGGGAGGCGAGAGGGGGGAATGGACGCGCAGATTTATTATTTCAATGTTGATGTTTGATGTTTTATTATTTGAGTCGTGTTTTGTTTTGGTATTGAGGTCAGTGACGTCATGGTGTGTAGTTAATCTTTCATGTGAATCATAATCACTACCAAAGTAAAAAGTCAAGTTATTTGTTTTAATCAGGCCATTGAAAAGCAATTTTATGTCAAACTTTGAAAAGGAAATTTTATTTTAGTTGTTCTTTAACGTATGGAGAAGAATGAGCAAGAAACTCTATAGTTACTGTTTTTATTACTAAACCAAGCTACAGCATTTTCCTTACAACTATTCAATTTCTTTCAAAGACGGAAAAATATATTTTTCCAACGACACCTCTTTTTCTACTAATTTCTAAAATTTGTAGCTAATCCCAAAGCACACAAAAACCTACACGTCTCACGACACTAACCCCAAAAAGTACAGTAAGCAAAACAATAAGGATCGTTAACAAAAATTTTAATTACCATAAAACAGCTCAAGTGGTAGTGGTAGGGTCAGCACATTCAGCGGCGATGCAAACAAGGCTGGCTTTAATCGAGTGCCCTAACTCGGCGTAAGCTTTTTGATATCTCCGATACCGGGCGAGGTGCAGATCCTAGTACGGTGAGCAAAAAAGTTTAGGAAGGAATGAGATAATATTGTTTAAAATATTAAACAGTGTAAAAATTGTAAATGATTACTGTAATACGAATAAATGATATTGTCATGGTAAATCTCATTGATTTATGATGGAATTTTAAAAAAGGAATTTTGAAATTACAACTGACCCTTTTTTTTAGTAAAGGATTTTTAAATTCACGAAGCCAAATGTGATGATTTTAATATAAAATCATAATTGGTATTGTAGTAAAAATGGAAAAAGTCGTGAGGAAAATTTAAGTATGAATGTGGATGGGTATAAGAGTAGAGGAAGACCAAAGAAATGATGGATGGACCGTGTAAAAGACCATATGGCTAGAAAGGTGTCTGATGAGATGACGAGTAATAGACAAGTATGGAAGAAGAAAACATGCTGCGCAAATGAATTGGGATAAGGACAAGATAATGATGGTGATAAAGGGTATTGTAAAAACGAAGTCAATTTTTCCATCTTCAGATAACTTTTAACATAGACATAAAAAATGACGTTTGAAAATGCTCTTCTAAAAAAAAATGTCAATCCGCTTTAATTATTCCTTCCTCTCAATAATAGTTTATCTGAAGTATTTCTTCCTTCTAATAATAATATGCTCTAACAATTGAAAAAAATAACTAAACAGCAATAGACTTAGAAAACCTTTACTTATAATACTTAAGTGACAGTAATTTTTCTTCCCGCCTCCCAATTTGCTGTCCCTACACTGACCATGTAGGTAGCGTTAGCAAAGCCAGGTGGAGCATGTTTACGGGCGCTCGGTCGCGTACATCACCGCGACAACGCGCGCGCCGGTGTGAGCGCGCCCTAACGTGCTTCTAATAACAATGGCTTTTAACTGTCCCACTAAGGTTTTTGGGTTTTAGGAACCGGTTGTTGGAAAGGGTTGTTTCTGGCTATGAAAATGGTTTAGTTTTGGGTTATGGTGGCTGGAGCTTGTCATTAGTAACGTTTCTACGGAACCTAGTTATATAAAATGCTGTGTTCTAGGTTAAGCATATGAATGCTGTCGAAATACTTGCTAGTTGAGGGTAGGTATGTGAGACATTCGACTCTTTCTCTGTTATCAGGCAACATATCCGCAATTTATTTGGTACTAGCGGACGTCACGCGGTTTCACCCACGTAGTTCCCGTTTCCGTGGGAGTACGGGGTCTAATGGTGAAAGAATTTTTGAAATCGGCGCAGTAGTTTTTGAGTTTATTCATTACAAACATACACACACACAAAAATACAAATCTTTCCTCTTTATAATATTATAGAATGGATAATGCAGATTGGAGGCTTTAACCACGGGAGCCTCAGATGGTTCAACCGATTGATTATTCTATTTTAGGCGTCATCAAAATAATTTAAGGCTTCTTGTCCACTGCTGGACGTTTCAGGAAGGCCTATCTCCCCGAACGTCACCAGCATCACATTGACAGAACTTATGCATTTCACACTCAGCCTTGTAGAAGGCCTACCTTCGCTGCATTTAGCGATTATGGGGTAAACGATAAAGCATACTTGCCTGGAAATAGCTAATACGACAATCGAAGGCCTACGTCTTCGTGATGAAAAGTAAAGACCATAAAAAATCTCCAAAAATAATCTAAAACAAAACAATACCCACCCAAATTCCGGCAAAATCTCCAAGTGTACAAAGGTAGTTTAATATCTGTTTAGTAGTATACGCTAAACCTCTTATAATTCTGCTGGCCACCGCAGCCGTGCGAGCCTCGTAAACAGACACACACTTGCAGTTTTTGTGTATACTTGCCTTCTGCTCACCGCATAGTTAAGGGGAAGAGCTGATCCAGTGATTGGGGGTTAAAAAAAGCTGTTGATTACTAAAAAATACTTATGCCAGGTCCTCAGGTCAGCATAACGCCAGATGGCAACAATGTGTGCACCGGCGCTCTAAACTACAGCCCACTAAGTGGTATCGACTTTTATGTTATTTTTATAGTAAATAATGTTTGGTACCGTCGGATTTCATCATAACTGACGAATGAGGGATGTTCTGATGCTTTCTTCTTGTTTGGCTTCAATCAACACACACCTAATCAGACTAAATGATAATTCTCTAAAGTGGGCGTGCAAAATAATATCCATAAACGTGCCAACATTTTGCATTTAACAACTTACCTGCATAGCCATACACAACGCTTCGATTCTATTTTCGATTCGGAAAGTCGTATGTCTATCTCGCGCGATTTTGTAATGTCAAAATAGATAGATTCCGAATCGAAAATTGAATCGAAGCGTTATGAATAAGGAGCCCGGCACTCGTAATACTTCAAAATAACCTAATTAGTTAGAGAAGTTTTATTGATGTCTCTTTTTGTCTAATGCATTCACAATTTAAATCAGTAATGACTATTCTCTTTCAATACAACTACTCACAAATAATAACACGTAATACACGTAACACACGTAATAATATAATCACGGATATCATCCCGTAAGTACTTTAAGTGTAGTGAAAAACCGTGAAAGTCTAAAACAGTACTCACAAAGAATAAGACAAGATATTTTTTTCTCTTACCCAAAAAAGAAGGAAAACCACTACCAATCTGAAGCTACCGGTAATTAGCAGAACTCCCCCTTAAGTCGCAGCAGGTATTTAGTGTCCGTATTTATAGTGCTGTGTTTAAGAGTGAGTTAGGCGCGATCCCGCTGCCTGATATTATGCGACTCTCCTCGACTCTTTGTTGCCTGGCTTACCAACTCTGAGGAACTCTTGCATTCTGGTTATTTTGGTCATTACCTAAAACCATTTGTGATCTAGTTAGAGGGTTATTACCATCGGACAACGGAAAATGTATAATTATATATTATGTAAGAATAAAAAATGGGCAGACGAAATTTTTGCCATTGCGTTTTTTGTCCTGGATGCGGCTGGTACAAGAGCGTGGAGCTTGGCACAAACAAAGAGAGGCCTATACCCTTAATACTATAGTGGGTGAAGATGATGATGATGAAGTCGATAATGTAAGTAGATAGCAATACTCACACCGAATTTGTCATCATTCGTTTTCAGAAGTCTTGACGTCGTCGAGTCAAGTGCTCATCGTCACCCGGTTCCCACGTAGTACGGCAACTTTATCTATACAAATAAATAAAATTTAAGTGTCTGTTTTTAATTTCAAAGTAACAGCTTTTTAACTGAATGCTAAGGAAAGTATACACGGTATAAAACAAAAACCTTTTTTTTAAAATTGTGTAGTCTGTCGGTTTGTCCAGGCCTAACGTAATCTCCGAAACGGCCAATGGACCAATTTTGACGGTACTTTACTGGCAGATAGCATAATGATGTTGTAAGAAGTAACATAAGCTACTTTTGTTTTAGAAAAAGAATTATCGTTCTATGAAAAAAATTAAAACCCTTGAAATTGTTAACAAAATCCGATTCAAATAAGGAAGTAATATTTTTATAATAATTTTACAATGACGAAGCTTGCAGGCAACAGCTAGTGATAAAATAAAGTCAAATCAATGCAAACACAATTTGCAATTTAACTAACAGAATGATTGACATAAGTCTCGGAAACTCCTCAAAATATCTCACCAAATCCAAACACGAAGCCACGACCCATACAACCATCATCAGCACTATCATAACTCATAAAACTTCAACACGGCCATACCATAACTAATTCTGTCCATAGACAAACAATAATAGCGATAGACCAATACACAGCGCACGGTAGCAAGCGCACTATCCTAAATATTTATGTGTTAAAAACATAAACAGGCAGATATACAGCATGGATCAGTCGTTACTGTAATTAGTGTCCCGAAACTCTGACAACCAGTCTTACCAATAGGTATCGTAGTATCTAACTGGGTTGTGGAGGTCCGATAGGCAGTCGTTCTATGTGAAATACTGGTATTTCATTCAAAAGACGGAAAGAAAATATATTTATTTGGGACATGCCACGAGTGCACACAACAAAAAGTTATCAGCATAAAACATCATTATCATCAAAAAAATAAAAATAAATATCACGGCTCTGCTATAGGCACAGGATTGGAAACCAAGCCCAACTTATTTGGAAAAAGATTATGATGAAACAGCACATACAGGGTGTAAACCACCTCATCACGAAGCCGTCAACCAAGCATTCTGTACATCAAACTAAGTAACTTTACGCAAAAATTATTACTGGGAAACGACTTTTTTTTTGGGGTGAGAAATCATGTTTTGTGGTAGAACACAATGTAACGCACTCAAAACATTGTGCTGATGGATGGATTGAATAGTACGGGGGTTGTGGAGGTGTCTAAATTAAAAATCTTATATTAAAAACTTGTATTTAAAAAAAAGGTTGTAAAAAAGTTGGAACTTTAACCCCCAATATCTCCGTAACTAGAAGGTTCCCAGGTATGGTGTAGAACAAAAAAAAATGATCGCAATGACGAGGAGAATAAGTGCCTTTCGGCTTCGTTAAGAGGTGTTTTACACCCTCTATATCAGAAAGGTGTCGTCATATTTGTGGTGGGTGTGATACAACCATCAAACTGAATAAGCCTGTCCATGGTACATAGTCCATGTCCACCAATATGTTGTAATCGCGAAAAAAAAAATCTGTTGTCCGATTTAAAACTTCAGCAGCTGATTATTTCTTTAAATTACTATGTTTAGTTCCTAGAGAAAGTTGTTTAGTTTGATGGTCTCTATCACACCCTTTAAATATGAACACACCTTTCTGGTACATGCTGTATAAGTTATACAGGCAAAATGCTGAGAATCAAGCAGTTTGGTCAAATAAATCCGTCGTTGGTTGAGAGTAAAACAGTACATATTTTGTTGCGGGATTTAAATCAAGATTCGTGCGCGGGAGCATTTGGGAGTTGGGGTATACGTTTGGGAGAAGGTGGGACTGTCCTGGTTGAAAAATGTTGATTTAGATTATATTCCAATAAAAAGTTATATATTGTTTATTGTTGCTGCAATTTTGTGAGTTGATAATAACTGTGTCGATATTTTGCTACATCAATCAAATCCTCAATGAGCATTGTATGTTACTACTGTGCACAGTATTGATTATTTTATCTTCTTATTTTTTGTGTGATTATAATAATTATTGGAAACAGAAGTACCTTATGCGCTAGAAATCAATACTCGATCCGACTTTTACAACGTTCACCAATTAGAAATCATTTACTGATGTTTGTGTCTGCTGAAAAAAATAAATATAAAAAAAGGTAAAGATTCAGGTATTTCTTTGCTAAATCCATGAATTTTTGTAGTTTTATTTCTGCAAAAACTGGATTCAGAGATGCAATCTAGCAACGCACTACAATATGCACATGCAGAGGTGGATAATTCAAAATGCAACACAAACATTATATTTGGTTTCATCTTAATCTGTCCTGGTATCGCTCCACACATCTTGGCCACACCACACAGTAGTTCCAATGTTTACTCTCTGAGATCTCCTCACAATTCGTCATCGGTAGAATGAATCCTTCAGCACCTCCACACCGAATGGATAGACTTCGTATGGCGCAGAGGATCACTCGCACAATCATACTGTTTGGAAGGCCGACGTAGATTGTTTCATTCAGTTTTAGCTTACGAAAATGTCGGAATAGAGCTTGTAGAGATTCTGTTTTTTTTACAATTTCGAGTGTAATCTGTTGGGGATAAATAAGTCAGAATGAATACACGATTGTTAATATAATTCATGCTGTTTATAAGTAAGATAACAGTATGTGTACTAGGAGCCTAGAAGTGACGTGCTTAATAATAATGTCAAATGAACTTAACCAGACAAGAGTACTGCAAAAGTTCAAAGGTGCCCTGTTATTTTTGCTATATTATTTATTTGACAACGATGCGGAGGAGTACTTTGACGCCTAACGTCCCATTGTCGTCGTTGTATACATCGTTGTACATACCTTAAGTCTTAATTTTCATTATTATTTTAATTCTATTTGTATGCTGTGCAGCTTTTTTCCAACTATGTTGGGGTCGGCTTCCAGTCTAACCGGATGCAGCTGTATACCAGTATTTTACATGAAGCGACTGGCTATCTGACCTCCACAACTCAGTTAGTACCGGGTATACGATACCCGGTATATAATGAACATAATCACATTACTTAAATAAAAACTACTAAGTTATTTACTTTTAGGAAAAATCTTTTTCTAAACTCCAGCTCCATCTACAGTTTCTTAACTCTACAAAAATCTCGATATAAGTAAGATCCAATGATTCCCGCGGCTCAATCTCGCTGAGTCGTGTCACTCGGCGCCCGCGCACGCGCACAGCTGCGCGTACGCACACAAGCGACCAAATACGTAAGTACATGAATCCAGGAATAATAATTACGTTGTGATTTGAGCACTATGTTACAGGCTGAATTACAAACAAATGAGTGTGAATTTTTGGGTAGTTTCGTTGACTTTATCTTATCCGAAGAACCGGTTAAAAGAGGAGCTTATGGCTAAATAATAACAGCCGCTCGGGTCGATATTTAGGTTAAGCCGTGCTTGCCTAGGTTCGTCTGTGGATGGGTGACCACCCATTACATACCGAGTTTCCTCCGTGCCGCGGAAAAGACGTTAAGCAGTTGGTCCCGGCTGTCCTTTGTAGATCTTTGACAGTCGTTACAGGTAGTCAGTGGCCCAAAAAGTCTGACAACCAATCTTACCAAGTGGTATCGTATTACCCAGTACTAACTGGGTTGTGGAAGTCAGATAGGCAGTCGCTCCATGTAAAATACTGGTAGGTCAGCTGCATCTGGTTAGACTAGAAGCCGACCCCAACATAAATGGGAAAAGGCTAGGCAGATGAGATTATGAACTGGTCAAAAGTGAACGCAGTTAGAAGCACTGAACGGGATCAGCATAGATAGATAGATAAATGGGTACTAGATCAGCATGACCTTATATCGAATCTTTCAAGACGCTTTCTTTAAACTGCAACGCTTACATCTTCAATGAGCAGCGTAAAACGGCATCACCTAGGATCGGGGTTAGTTAGTCAAAATGAGATGAGTTGATGACGTCCGAGTGAAGTCCCTTACCAGGACATGATTGAACATAATTGAATACACTTATCAGGGCATCACTCGATAGAAAATAGAAATACTAGAGGAATATCTTGAAGTCAAAATCATGTTATAAGCTAATGCAATAACGTTACTCAACTGCGTAAAACTTTTGTCAGAACTGGCTGAAACTGAATCGAGGCTCGAGTCCACTCTAAGGGGCAGTCTCCTTATCCAATACGGTATCTGGAAACTAGCATTTTCAAGAGGATGTAACACGAACAAAGGCCTGTTTTAATTAACGAATATCCAAGCAAAATAAACTACAGAAAACTACATTTGACACATTATTTAACAATTACGCTCAATTAAACATAAATACAGTTTAAAATTGAATAATAATTAAATTAACGTGAACAATAATAAATTTAAAACAAAATGTGCACTCGTGTGGCGTAATTAAAAATCATAATTACTATTGGTACGACGACAAACGTTTACGACCGCAATCAAACACAGTTGCACATTAAATAGGGTAGGAGGGACTGTTCGTGTCCTTCTTTATTTATTTTAAAATTAAGTGTGCTTTTCAACCATTTTAGAATGACTGAAAGTACGGTATAACTTAAAGTAGTATTTTATTTGTATTTTTCAGATACTACATCATAAGTTCCGTGAAGGTATGAATGAAAAACGTCCGCACTCCTTCGGTTCACACTTCGAGGATTACGTTCGAGCTCCTGGAATAATCCGTTTTACTCAAGAACTTGAGCTGTAATGAAAAGTTAACTAAATTTCGCCTATAATAATGGGTGTAGCACATCACAATTTTGTAGGTACTTCAGCCTAATATGTCAAAATGAAAATTCCAGAAAATTTGACCGCTTCTAAAGTCAAACGGTTCATTTGAGGAAGATACAATAAATGTTTGATAAATGATCGGAGAATAGTACCTGAAAGGATATTTGGGAGGCCTTTGCCCAGCAGTGCAGCATGTTATCAAAACTTTTACACGTAATTTTAACAAACATGATGTGAAAGAACTGCACCAGTCTTCCCAAATAGCTCACATAAATACTAGAAACTCAAAAATTACTAAACGTCATATAAAGTATACTGTCTTTGTCAACCAATTCATCAATCCATCTCTCAATATTATACAAAACAATTATTGCATGGCCGACAACCACGCGTGCTGCCCCACAATTCATTATCAACAAAAATGAGTATATATTTATTTGCACCGGCCACACACGTCAAAACAATACGATTGTGCCCGCCGCTTGTGCGGGACGCTACCCTGTCATTTACCACAAAAACTAGATGAAACCGATTAAAACCACCCGAAACTGGTTTTGGGCGGAATTATAAGTGTTTTATGTAATTATTTTGGATGTAGTTTTGTATGTGCTTTAGCTTATTTTGTATTGATTGCGTCAATTATTTGGAGTACTCTCATACAATTAGTAAGACATACCTAAATCTTGAATATCAAACAAAACGAAAACGCTTTACAGGTTCCTGAAATATGCAATTCAACTATGCGATTTTATTACTGTAGCAGACCATTACTGTTTAATTCAAAGTTGACAGTTCGAGATAATTGTTGCAACATTCTTTAAACAGAAGTCAACCGTTGTGATTGAAATAACGTAATTTCAATCACAACAAATAATAATGAAAGATCGCTCTATCTATTGAATCATTTGAGCTGAAGTTGATACTCTTGACTTAGTTCTGAAAAGAAAAAATTCAGTTTGACTTAATTTTGTGGGCAAATCCTTTTCTTTCCACCCAACCACAGACCATCCACATGATTCCCTAAGTTTACACAAATAGGGACAACATTTCGCTCTCCAACCTAAAACTCAGCAAAACCAATAAATAATAAAGCCAGAAAATTGAAAATTAGCCTGAAAATTTTCCTAAATCACCAATGATTGTTAACAGGACTGCAGACAACCGCCCGCACATAGCTCATAACGAACAATGGTGCGATCCTAAATATCCGATATTTATTTATTTATAGCATTTATAATACGGTGAATATATCACTGAACTGTCATACCAACCGCGATAATGCAAAATTTGTGGCTAAAAAAACTGTGGAGTCGTGTCATTAACGAAATTATCATGTAATTAGTTCATCAATTCGAAATTCTTAATTTGGTTGATTGTGTGAGCTTATAAAACTATAAGTAATTTAAAAACAAAACCGTAGTTAAGTTTGTGAAACACACATACACATTCCTTGTTCATTAGCATCATTAACTTACAAAATTACCGCCTAACATAAAGATTTTGATAGATTTTGTAACAATATTTTGATTTAAAAGAGAGTCCATGGAGTTTCTTGCCCATTCATCTCAATAGTGGCATGTGCAACTACAGTACTTTCTCAAGTTAATATGCCTTGTGACTGTGACTGTAGCTCCGCTTATTATTTGTTTTATGACATTCAAAAGTGCCGCAATGGTCTAACAGAAATAAATACTTTGAGTTTGATTTTGGAAGGAAACGTCTTTGTCTTCTACTGGACGTGCTTCTTATAGTGATTCATGCCCGACTCGTCACTGTTCCGATTGGTCACCAAAAACTTTTTCCATACTAGACCCGACTCGTCACTATAAGAAAACAAATGAATTTGTATGCTCAGGAGGAACTGTTAGCGCCCGAAGTCTCTTCGATATACCGACATTACTGTAAACTATTGTGTAGCTTGAATTAATAAGGGGAAAGCGAACGGTACCCACAGAAACCTCAGTCGAAACATACCTGAAGAATTGCCCCTAAAAGGTAAGTTAGGGTGGGGGCAACCAGTTTCTACCCTACTCAGTCACCTCAGTAGAACCTTCCATACTAGTCCACCAAAAATCTTTAGCCCCAACCCGCTCCACAGCACCCCTGACCATGCACCGCCGGCAGCATCGAAGTGCGCCAGTAACGAGAGCTACGTCACAATAATTCTCGCGCACGACAATGCTTTAATGTGCGTTTGATTCATTCGTTATAAAATGAGGTTATCATTGCCAGTTACGTTGCTGTAATGAATTTTGCTATTGTCGCTCGGCCTTTGGCGCTGGAATGGCTTTAACAAATCATTTTGACGTTTTATCTACTGGGTATATGTTTTTGGTTGAGTTTTTGTGATGGTCGTGATTTGTTTAGTTTTGATGAGAAAATTATGTTGTATGGTCGTGGAATCACTTGTTTCTATCAACTATCTCAGGTACCTACTTAAATATGTTGTAAAGAAAATGTTCAGCGTTTTCTTGCTACTATGATCTAAGTTCTTTATTAACTTTTGGACACATTATTTCTTGAGTGACATCGAAGATCATCATCTGCCTAGCCTTTTCCCAACTATGTTGGGGTTGGCTTTCAGTCTAACCTGATGCATGTCATACCAGTATTTTACATCTGCCTATCTGACATCCGTTGGTACAGGGTAATACGATACTCTTTGGTAAGACTGGTTGTCAGACTTTCGAGCCGCTGACTACCATAACGACTGCCAAAGATCTACAAATAACAGTCGGAACCAACGGCTTAACGTGCTTTCCGAGGCACGGAGGAAACTCTGTATGTACCCACAGACCAACCTATGCGCGGCTTAACCTGAAGATTGATCCGAGCGGCTGTTATTATTTAGCCACGAGCTCCTCAGTGTAGCATCGAAAACACGAAAGAAAAAAGACAAAACATTTTTATTTGCGCTAAGAAAATAACACAAAAAGTATAATTAGGGGAGAAATATTATGCGTCACATCATAAGGTAGGCAGTTACTCAATTAGTTGATCTGCTTTTATTCCAGCCAAGCTAAGACAGTTGGTTTTTTTTATACTAGATAGGCCTACTCTTGACTTCAATCTAGTCCTGGGGACAGAGATGTTGCCAACCTAGCTTCTTGGAACCGAGCTCTTCGAATCAGAACAAATCGGAGACAGGAACGGTACACACACCTTTTAACTATAATAATATATACTAATGTTGAAATCAATACCCCAAGCATTAAACACTAATCCCCCATACACAATGATCCCATAAAAATCAAGACGCCTCTTAAACCCAACATTACCATCACAAACGCAAGACAAAAACCCTACATCATGCGACGCAAACGCTGACGTTGCCCGAACTTATCCGCCGGTACTTTTCACCCGGACACCTTAAGGCCATTAAGGCACTAATGACTGCCTGTAAATTGGCCATAACTCAGGCCAGGCCGTAAATAACTGCTCGGCTCTTGATAAGGGCTGCTGAGTTGTCGCAAACGTCCGACATGTCTGTCTTAGTTGAACATGTGCGATTTATAGTAACGACACTCGACAAGTTGGTCTTGTCTCCGTACTTTATGTATATTAAGTAGTTTTGGGTCTGTTAACGGTTACTGATATTGATGGGAGCGCCATCTGTTGTGCGGAGACGTAATTAAGATGCGAGTTGCAGCTACTACACGATAGATGGCTTTAATTTCGTCGATAATGGATGGGTGGTGGAGTGATGGATGTTTACACACGTCTCATGTGCTAGATGGATTATACGACCATCGAAAAAAAAGAGAACTAGAGCACAAAGAAACTTTGTAATCCCTAACTTAATTATAATAAAATACTCTAATTATACCTAAGCATAAATCTTTTGTGACATATTCTACTTAGTTAAACCAGCTTATTTTAGGAATTCTTCTCAGTTCGCTCTTTTAAAGTCTATTTTGTGGGCACGCGCGTTTCGTTAGTTAATTTCATCACCACTACTCCCAAATTGGTGAAGGAAGGAAACAATCTAAGACATGTGACATCTACCTATCCCCACAACACAATGCTTGCGTAGTGGAGGTCTATGACGTAGCAGTGGGAACATTATACTTAGACTGATTAGAAGGCGTAACAGCAGATGTTCGCAGTTTATAATAGGTCAGAGTTTCCTCTGCATTCTCTCATATAGAAACAAAGGATTTTTAAAAATACTCCTTAAACTCCTGAACATATTGATACACCAGATGATAAACAAGCCGAGCTTAAACAAAGAAACAAACAAACAATTATCGCGTACGCCGCGTCGACCGAAATTAGCAATTACTTTGAGGGAATCTCCGAGGCCGCCATTATCTTAGGAGCCGTAACTCGGCAGCTAACTGTTATTGCCATCATTCCCCGCTTGATTTAAACAAGACGTTACGCCACAGTCCCTCGTCAAACATGGAGATAGGCTGAGCCGCTGACTCGGATATGGCATTATGATTCAATGAGTTTGTCCTGGTTTTTGTAATGGGAACAAGGGCTTATTTGCACCAGAAATCCCTGAATGCGATAAGTGCCAAACTAATTAAAAACAACGTTATTTGTTTGGAAATTGTGAGTTGTTTGATTTCCCTCATTATTAGAGCTACATTTGTTTAGTGATTCGTGGTGCATACAGGCTTAAGAATATTTAAAGGATCTAAAAGTTTCATCCCTTAAAGAAAACCCATGAATGGTTTGATGGCATAAAATCATGGCTGATGCGAACCTACAAGATGCAAATGTCTGGCTTGCATTAAAAATACCTGCATGGAGTTACTGAATTCTACTGATGGACAGCAGGATCTTATCTTAGTCGTAATGGCCGCATAATTATTGCATACAACGACGTCAACTGGCATGCACCCAAGATGGTTACAGCTTATATTTAATTTATGGGGTCTAAATTCTGAGTAAATCAACGTCTGCCTCTAAAATACTTAAATTTACAATCCAATAAAACCGTGGATAAGTTTTGTCAATAGATTTAATTGTAAGAAACCAAGTGGTAGAATCACTAATGACTTATTTCATCACCTACGATATTTCTTGTAAGTTATTACCGGCTCAATAGTCCAGATTAGTATTCGGAAAATATTGCGAAGAAAATTTCAAGGAGATGGCTATAAAAATAAAAGATCTCCAAATAAACTATCAATGCACTGTGTGAAAGCAGATGCAGGTTTATTGAGAAGTATGAAAGAAGATAACATGACGTACAGTCACGACACCAATATCTATGTACACTTTCCTAAATTTAAAAGCAATTTTCGCGAGAAATAACGATTGTAACTTGGAGACATGAACTTTTTCATAAAAATTTAAGAATACTTCCAGAATACTATGTTTGTAACAACATGAAACATTTTAAAAACACTTGTAAAAGTTGTTAATTGTTTACATATAGCTGCCCGTGACTGTACCCAGCCCAAATAAATTGGGATAAAGGCCGGAGTATGATGTAATAAGAGTTCCTATCCAAAAACTGTGAAAAAAGCCATATCCTTCTCGAAAATTTTGCTATATGTAACATACTCCGTACATTTTAAACTCAGTCAAGTGCTTCGTAGCTCCTGAGCTGCCGTCTGAGCGACACCATGATATACTGAGATAAAGAACTCCATTACACCACAATGACCACACCAACACCTTTGTTGTACACGATAGCATCAGACTTGCTGACCTGACGGCACTATTACATTGTCAATGTTTGAGACTGGTTGCAGAATAGAAGAAGAACAATGGAGATTTAGAAGACACAGAAATGATAATGCAAAGGAGAAGAATTACTGTTATGATGTACTATAGGAGTTTATTATGAAGCGCTGTTTAATTAGTAAGCTCGATATTTTACAGTTTACAATGTAATTTGTGGGTTAAACTGTAAACCAAATAGCTTGTTCGACCGTACCTATCTAAAAATATAACTAACTGCTTAAACAAATTACACATCTTTTTTAATCTAAAGCAAATATTACTTTTCATCATCTACCTAGACGTTTCCCAACTATGTTGGGGTCGGCTTCCAGTCTAACCGGATGCAGCTGAATACCTGTATTTTACATGGAGCGACTGCCTATCTGACCTACCTAAGTGACAACCCAGTTAGTACAGGTAATACGATGCCCCTTGGTAAGACTCGTTGTCTGCTAAATATTACTTTTGTAAGAACATAAATTATTATCAAATTTATCATCTGAATCCAAAAACTATGCTACCGTCGGTCTGTGCCTACCATAAAAGGTCAAACTGAAAATTCTAATGTTATTAAAGTAGAAAATAGTACGGACCAACCCAGATGTTCGTGTTAGGTAAACAAAAGCCGGAATTTCATATTTTAATTCTGTGTCTCCTCATTTCAAAATATAACGCTTATCGTGCCATAAGCTTTCTCATCCCCTCTTTTTATGAGTGACATAAAACGTGGCACTGAGCTGCAGAAAGATGGCAAAAAGATTTATAGAAGCAGTCTATGGTTTATTGAAAAGAAAATAATTACAATAAAATGAACAATAGTCTTCCTAAGTTCAGACTAGCATTAAAAAGCATGCTATCTCCAGTTTCTGAATGCCTTCTGAATGTTACAGTTTGTCAAGTCTTATGGTAAGTGATTTGACAAGCTGGTGAAATTTACAATGACCCATCAGCCGCCACGGAGTCTAAATTTGCGCCCGGTTGATGGAAATAGGCTCACTCCCGTTTCTAGTTAAGATTAAGTCTTCCCTAAAATCTTGATAGATATGACGGTCATCATAACGAAAATGTTCAAGGTGACAATGTCAAGGAATTGGCTTCACTTTAAAACTATTACTTGAACATTTCGGCGGATCGAACGGCATTTGTCTAGAGGACGGGCCGCGCGGTGACACCAAATGTTACGATTAGGGAGGACGGTCCCGTGTTCTGGAAAATGAAATAAGAAAATCAGTTGGAAAATTTTGCGTTAGGTGTACAGGATGTAAACGGACCCTTCACGAAGCCGCCAACCAAACATTCTGTACATCAAACTAAGTAACTCTACGCAAAAATTATTGCTGGGAAACGACTTTTCTTTTTGGGGTGAAAAATCACGTTTTACGGTAAAACTCAATGTAACGCACTCAAAACATTGTGCTTATGGACGCATTAGTAGTAAATGGGTTATGAAGATATTTAAAGTTAAGTAAACCTGACCTTAACCTAGTATATGAAAAAAAACTTGTGAAAAGTTGGAACTCTGACCTCCAATATCTCCGTAACGAGTAGATTCCCAGGTAAGGTCCAGAACAAAATAAAAATATCACAATGACGGGGAGAACACGTGGTTTTCGGCTTCGTTAAGGGTCTATTTACACCCTTTATTGATTTACGTTTCAACCTAGTACCTAATGTTAAAAGCTCTGATCTTTGACCGTAATAATATTGAAATTTTTGACTCTACTTTTTACAGGCCTCGGCTTAGTCTAAGTACCAGTCTCCAGTATTTTGCCAGTTATGTTTAAAGCAATAATGATGGGCGAGCCTATTGCCATCAACCGGGTATAAAACCGGACTCCGTGGCTGCCACTAAGAAATTACTTATGAAAAACCTAATAACAATTTGTCCGACCCGGGAATCAAACCAAGGACCTCATAAATCTATTATGCACGACTTTTATGATTTATTACTGTACGTATGTTTATTATTATTGCAAACATTTATTTCAGACCAGTTCCATATTTTGTTAGTAACAATGTACTTAAAAGACTACATATTTAATTACTACATTATCAAAATGAAAAAGAAAACTCTGAAAATCCGTTACGTAGTTCATGTGGCCTTACGGGCTGACATGAAAAGCGACTTTCATATCATCATATTAATATATTTTTTTGTCATTTCCATCTACAATTATATAATTGTAGATACTATCACAACCATCCATCCTATCTACTGTATTTTACTTTACCATTAGTAATCTCATCTTGCGTGTGGATCAATTGTTATTTAAACAGTAAACCACTATCTCTCCAATAACACAACATTTACTTAATCCTATTACACTTTAAAAAATCTCACTTTCCACCTGACAGCTGGCAACACTAGCCTCCATCGCCCCTCGGATTACTCGGGCAGAGGGGAGACATTTACTAGTGACATTCGGAGTATTTATTCGCATAATAATAATTCCTCAACACGGCGACGGGGACGTTCCTCCGTGAAGAGTTATGGCTGGGGAGACACCTACAAGGTGACAGTGTTGGGATGTTGGGAGAGAGAGGATGTGACGGGGGTTTTAAGGTGTGGGTGAAGAAAATGAGGTAAAGATCAGTGAGCTTGTATGATTTTTTAAGTTTAAGGTTGTTGTAAATAAATTGATTTAAAAGTCGTACTATATTTTTTTTACTAATTGTACTTTTTGACACGCAAATTTACACTGGTGACGAATCGGGAATTCAATTCAAAGTCAAAAATTAATTTGGTTTTCTTATGGTGACGAGTCCGGACTTCTAGTATGGAAAAAGGTTTTAGTGACCAATCGGAACAGTGACGAGTCGGGCATAAGTCAGCTAACCTGTTGTTGGAAAGTTTCTCAGTTTACAAAAGAGACAGAAAACTGCGTTTCGCTATAAATTACAAGAAGAAGAGTGCAAGTGAATCAGAGAAGATGGATTGCAAGAATTACATAGAACCATACTTTCCGAAAATAGCCATTTTTTCGGGCCTAACTCACCTTTTACCCATCCGATCTGCGAACAAATGTTCCGGCCGATTCGGATCCGTTCTCTTCCTCCAAATTTGATCTACCTAGAGAATACGATAGAAACAAACTACAGAATTAAATAAGTAGTTTCATTCATGCTGTAGTCTGTCATGGAGCTCTAAGGGAAAAAATAAAAAATAAAACCATGTAAATGCCTTATACTTCGAAGTAGTCAATTAAAATGAGAGACTTATTTACATCAAAACTTCACACTACATTGATGGAAACTTAAAAAAACCTTGCACAAAATCCGAACCACAGCCGAAACTACTAACAAGTTAGGTTAAGGTACACAAGGGGTACGTCCACACTGCTCTCTCGATCGTCGTCCACCTCAAGATTAAGGCATTAACTGGTACGCGGCGACGGCCTACAGACGGCCACTGTTATACATAGCGATAGTTACAAAGATGTGGAGTGTGCTGGAACTGATGACATTAATGATAAGGCGAATGAAGAAGATATGGGTGACAACAGTGAAGACGAGAACGTAGTGGAATACTCTGGAATTGTTGAAGAGTAAGGTAATATTAATAACTTTATTACGAAAATACAAGTTTGACACATATTAAAGTACATGTCAGATCCGGCAACCCGACATACACAACAGTCACTAGGGTACAGAAAAAATTGCAAACAGAAGTAGTGTGCGAGAGCTGAGTACAGTACAGTCAATACAAAATTTGAGCCCTGACTCCTAAACTAGGAAGATCCTGTATCTTAGGAGCCAGTGCATCTTAGGTGGAACAATGATAAGAGAAGTTTGTAATGATGGTGAAAAAATTAAGTAGGTACTGGCAAAGAAAGTAGACAAATGACTAAAAGTATTGGTCGATACATGAAGTTATAGCAGGTCATATTAGGAAATAAAACGATCAAATGTGAAGCAGACCACTTATTTGAAATATCTTATTTTATATAATTTTTTCTTGTCAAATTCTTTTATGATAAGTGGGAAGTATGGATATTCATTGTACAGATGATGGATCTCTCCTCTCTCCTCTCAAGCAATTCTTAGATAATCAAGTAATTAAAATAAGGAAATTGAAAGCAAAACTGAAAAAATCTGCAAATCACTTGCAAGTTGTCCATCTGTTTTTTCAAGTTTGTTGAAACACAACGAGCAGCTAAACTTTTTTGTGTAATACGAAAAACCATACAATAAAATAATTATCAAAATTACAATGAAAACATCAACAACTATAACTTATCCAGTTCGACCTAACTCACAATCATTTGCGGTGTCCTAGTATTAGAGCAATACCCATGATTACCTCATCAGCAAATATCTTAGATTAAGCTTGAAGAATTAACTTGTTACTGTCGACTTGTACCCTTCAGCCTAAAGATGGTTCTGAGGGTTAAGAGCCGCGGAAGGGACAACTATTTTCGAGTTAGAATAATAATGTTTGTCTTACTTAGTAACAAATATCTAAACAAGAAGTTCCGTTTACTATTTATTTTAAAGGCCATGGCTGCGTCATTCAGTGGACTTGACTAGTGGTTTGCGGGGCTCAATTTTGGGCCAGAATTTATTTGAACATTTTGCTATCGATATATGCTAAAAAAAAAGTAGAAACAACATGGGATGTATAGACAAATTGTTTTCGCTAAGATTTGTGTCTATTTTGTAAATAGAAGCGGAAAATTACTGCAACTGCGATTGTATCATTTATAGTGCATTCATTTGTAATACGCATAATCTATCGGCAGTTGTTCTAAAAGATTCTTTTGCGCATTGAAAATGAGATCCAGCCATCATCTACTTAATGTAAGTCACCTTGATCAAAGTCCGCGTTGCATTCACTATGTACAAGCTCGATCAAAAACATGAAACATTAAAAAAATCCCTACAGGGAAAACTGCGGGTGGAAATCTTGAAGCTCTCTCACAATGGTTCACATAATAGAGCTGGAAGCCAAGTGGATATATTGCTCGCGATAAAAACGTATCCATCCCGATATGCCCTCACTAAATCACCACTTAATAGTCGAGGAGCTCGTAAATATGTCAACAAGCTCCAATATCTAAAGATGTATATGTGAGAAGATCTTTTTTTGTGCGAAGTTGCAGTGCGTCAGGATTTGTCGATCTTACTCTGTTCGGAGATGGATGGTGCGTAACTGGGAGGTGCGTTATCGCCTGTAATTGTTGTGGGGTTCTTTATGGATTTTTTTGCGAAGATTGTAGTAGTTGCGTAATGAAAAAGTTACTGTCTTCTCGCTTTGTGTTCTTGTCTGTGTCTAGTTATGATAGTTGAAAAATATCATATTGATGAAAGTAATTTTATTTAATGCTCTTAAGAAACCAGGATTAAATTTAAAATTATTCAGTTGCGGTAAGCTAAAAGTAAATGTTTTACAAATCTGTCAGAGGACAAAGGACATTAGAAAAATATGTAAAAAAAGCCAAGTTTCATTCGTAGGATGTCAAATTAAATAACTTCTCGAAAACGTAGAAAGTCTGATAATTCTAATTCGAAGTAAATAACAATTATTAAAGCCTTATATGCGCAAAATAAAATAAAAACACAACTACAACTTGCCAATAAACGCTGGCTCACAACCGCTGTAACTCGACAACAATGCTCAGAACTAATTAAATTCAAATTAATCGTAAAAAAAAGGAATCACGTCAAATTGACCGTAAAATTTCAAGAAAGAAAAACAATGGGGTACCGACGATAACGGCACTGGACTTAAATTAAATCGGAGTCGTTTCGACGAACCCTTCACTTTTGTAAACTTACGGACTCATATTGCGAAATCAGCTGCTGCGAGAACAAAAACGTTTTTTGTAATAGTTAACTCGCAAATTAATGTGTAAACTAATTTCGTAAATTTCAATAACGTTTTCTACTAATCAAATAAAGTGTTGGTATCTAAAAATCTTCTCTTTCTCTTTAAAAATAATAAAACGTGTAGTGTACAAAATTGCTCCAATCATCGCCTACACAATAAATCAGTGTCTTGAAGAAGGAATCTAACTCGCAATGCCATAACAGGCAACTAAGTTCTAAGAACCTACCTATTGTTAACATCTTCAAAATACTACACTTAGTTCGCAATAAAGAATTTGAATTTAATATTTTCATTAATCTAAGTAATAGTAGACACATTAAATCATGATCTGTCGAATGACCGATTTGGTCGAGACGACATTGTTTAACAATTGTGTCTACTTCGTGGACAGATCATGGGTAAATACTATTAGTCACATTCATAATTCCACCCAAAAAGAACTTATCAGCGTGCCCGTTCAGACCCCTTCCTCTCTACATTTCCAACACGGAGGGTTAACTCTAAACTCCGTCCAAGGTATGAATATTTACGAAAGCATTAATTATTTTTTAACTTTCCTCCTGCTTTAAGAGGCTTTTCTTAGCGTAAGGTGGAAATACCCAATGACTGTTGTTTTTAGTTGGCGAAGTAAAGTATACCCTATTACCGACCCATTCCGAGGTCCTTGCTTATTAAATCAGGGAAAGTACGAGAAATATGAGTTGGGGAATTTTAAGCTGGGTTTTAAAAATAGTTTATTGGATTCTAGCTTAGGTCCGCGACTTCGCCCGCGTGGATTTCGATAATTGTCCCACGGGATCATAATTAAATTAGCCTATGTGTTAATCCAGGATATAAGCTATCTTGATACAAAATTTCATCTAAATCCGTTCAGTAGTTTTTGCGTCAAAGAGTAACAAACATACACACATACAAACTTTCACCTAAGTCTGAAGTCTTTTTTAAAGGCATACGTTATAAAGTTAATCGAGATATTTCTCAACGGCACAATAAAGCCAAGTCCTATGACTTGGCTTTATTGTGCCGTTGAGAAATATCTACCGCCCATGGGCGGCATAAAAACTCTGACACCAGGTTAGGCACTAACCACACGATAAAGAAGAAGAAGTAATAAAGTATGGGTAGTAGCAGTAGTCTCCCAGTAAGAAAAGCTTTTCATAATAGGCTCAAAACTCATAGACAACCCATTCACTATTAAAGATAAAATTAAACTCTAGCATTTATTTTTTAACTTTACTTTCCAACCTCCAAATCATTCGCACTAATGATGCCTACAAACAGAACACGTCCAAATTGCAGCGCACACCCATCCAAACTTAAAATGTCACTTGCGGGATATCTTCCGTGATAGTAGTTTATTTTGAACTCCCGATTTTTATAAAACTAAGATATGCCGTAATTGACAATTTAAGTTTAGTTATGAACCGTTCACACCCATCCAAGTCCAAACCCCAGCAACGCTCACTCAACTTTACTCAATTCCCATTCTCCGCCATTCGTTCCCATCTCCTTGCCACAGAAACACTACTATCTCAGTTTAAACTTTGATATTCCATAAGGCGGCACAAATATAAGTTTATTTTTCTTATTACGCAGTTAACAAGGGGGTGTGTTATCGGCCGGCAGGCCTGCTAGCAGTTAAAGCGAATTTATACTTTCGATTACACTGGCTGTGGATGAATAAAAAACAAATGAGCCAAGAATTTGTTGGTACGCTGCGCTGCTGCGGATTGTGTTGGATTAGGGGGGATGTGGTCGGGTTTTAAATTTTAAAATCGTTCTATCATAGACCTCATCCATCGCTTTCGATCAGGCGTGATCGAGATCAAGAGTACCAGGCCCATTTTGTAATAACAATAAAAAAAGTTTAAAGTTTTTAATTTCTAAGATTTTTTTTTTATTCCAAATTCGTCCTAGATTTAAGTCTCTAGCGGTTTCCTGTTTGATTTGTATTGTGATCCTTAAACGGATGTTACTTAAGTAATTTCAGTATTCTAAGATAAACTTACTTTTTCGATATTTATTAAGGCCTTATTTTTTTTATTTATAGTATCAATCACCTCTTATGGGTGTGTGGCATCAAAGATGGTCGTTTTACATTTCATCAGAAATATAAAACGACATCTTTCACGAAACGTATTGGGTCATTTATACTGTAACTACAACAAATGTCAGGTAAATCGAGAAAAACAATAGATTCTGTATTTTCTACGACCACCCATGTGACAAACGCCAACGCCATCCAGATATATTTAAATATGTCTAAGAAGAGTTCAGTACTAAAAACATTCACAATAGCAAATCCTCCATTTTAAAGTCCGCCCAAAAAAAGCAGTATCGTATTATCCATACTAATCTATCGTCGTCATCCGAAGGCGCAGACCTAAGCTGTTATATTTAATGTGTATGCTTGCTTGATTTGAACGTAGTATCAAACTCCAGCATTCTTTGTCTCTTAGTAATGTTAATTTGTCGTGTTTTCTTGTTATTATCAAGTGAGCAAATTAAACTTTACGATTTTGCATACTTATTGTAATGAGCTACGCTGCTACGCGAACTGCTACGCGCCTACGCGGCTTCGAATGGGGAGCTACGAGCGCTACGGATGGATTGTGACACGGGATGGGAAAAACACGAGTTTTGGAAGAAGTTTTCACTGACTGATCAAAATAATATTAAAAAGAAAAATAATGTTAATGATACTATTACTTCTTCTGAACAAATCCACATAATGATTTATCGTCGACAAGTAATTAAAGTTTTGTTTTTTTAAGAATTGTTTGGAATAACTTCATGTGTCATGTAGTAATTTACACAAATGTTTATTCAATACACAAGCGTTTAAATAACAAATTCTTTAATTGACTAGTTTCCAAACTGACTAATTTACTCGAAAACGATTAAAAACTAAAGACCAGTTGTTTAGAACAGGTATTTTAAATATTAAAAAAAGTAACGAGCAAATTTCTCAAAAGTTTTTACGCAGTTCACAAGACCAGCGACGAATGATTGACCACTTCTTCAATAGATGGCGTTGAGTGGTATAATAAATCATAAAACTTATTCAGTACCTAATAATAGCATACACGCCAAATAACATTTTATTGATGTAGTTTATTTTTAATTAACATGTTTTTTAATGATATTGTTTTTTTTTTATTGACAATTGTATCGGTGCTAATGTTAACATTTTATTTTTGATGCACAGTGCGTAACATTGGAATCGTAAACGTTTTGGAATATTCATCTTTATTTTGGATTCCTGTCAATTATACTTACGCGTAATATAATATGTTGAACCCGTGTTGTGTTAGTTGTTAATGTAAACATTGTTAGTGAAATAAATGAAGTAAGTAAATAAATGAATAAGTGAAGTATTAGTCACTAATATCTATTAAACTCCTTTTTTTAACCTAATCAAATAAGATACCTATTTAAACGAGGAAAGCCTTCCTTTTTTGAAAAAGAATGATTGATTTAATAAGATAGGAATTTAAAAAATATATATATGATTGTAAATAATTATAAATAAGTAATCTAAGTATTTAAAGAACTGATATTTACAGTTTTAACTACCAACTTATTATTCACAAAAAAAAAACAACTAACCCCCAAATGCCAACGCAATACAAGTTATAAATTCTAATCCAGTAACGTGGCATATCAATACACAAATATATGTGTATAGTGATGGGGACAAATCCGCAGATTTAACCCTAGTTTACGGCTGGCGACTGATGGACATTGACCGGTATCGGAGCGAACCAGCCAGCGGCAGGGTTGCTAGTTACAGGATATTTGTTTTTCCCTTATTTTGGGAGTTAGATGCTTTTTTGGTTAAGGTGCTTTTTGTATGAATCGCTTTTTGCAGTTTATATGCGCCTGTGAGAAATGAGATAGACAAGGTTTTGTTTAACAGAAAATTGCCATTTAATAAGCATATTAGTTTGTGACATAAAACCCCATTGTATTTTTTTTTGTATCGTACATCAAAATTGATGAAGTAATTTAAATTTTATATCAGTTACATCAACAATTAAACCAATAATTTATAAGTTTGTGCGTCAAAAAACATCAAAACTCTATTATGTCCCGTTTTGGTTTTGCTGTCGAAACCATTACCGTGTACTTCGTTATTTTTCGTGTTTTTTTTTAATCTGTGAGCAGAAATAACTGCTTTTTAGCAGGAAAAAATATGACCAACCTGGCAACCCATAAGCATCCCCCGTTTGAATTACTATAGTTATTTCTTGTTTATTGTCCTAGTATTGGACGGCAGTAGGGTTGGTCATTTTATTGCGTACGCGTCATTCTAGGGTTATACGATGTAGGATTTAGTGCGTGCGATGTGTTGTTTTGCATCATGACGTCAGCATATATTCAGTATTTATGTTTGTTTCGTTCTGGCGTCAGAGTTTGATATCATATTCTTTATGATTAATGCGTATGCGTATACATCGTCTGCTCCATTGATTGGTTATAATTTGTGTGATTATTTGAATAAGAAATACAGCGCCTGTACTTACGCACTTAGCAAGTAAATAAAACTACATAGATTCTAAATAATAGATTCAAATGGTAAACTGTAAAAGCGACATACATAGGTCGTTTTAAAGCCTGAATTTCTGTCACGCTGACGGTCGGTGGCGCACGGTCGGTCGCCTACGTCAGCGAGAAAACCATTAGCAAATACGCGCCACTTACGTCAGCTTCGCAGTATGGTGCTATATAGAACACAATGTATACTCGTACGCGTGACCGACGCACGCGACCGACGTCAGCGCGACAAGAAGTCAGGCCTAAAAGAACTACCACCTCTAGCAAAGTTAAAGCACGTCCGATATGCTTCGAGCAGTCAGTCCCGCTCAGGCATCGAGAACGAACCAGACAATAGAAAATACCCTGACACCTGATAAACACCACAACTTTTCAGCGACAAGTTCAAGGTTCTTAATGAAAAGCTATCGCCCGCGCATCCTGAAACAGGCATACAGTATAAAAGTATACCTAATAAAAATATGAAATATTTTCTCATAGAAAAAAAACCTCTACCTACCCACAGCCTATAGTAAAAGAATACCCCACAACCAAAACGAGTATATCTACCCAATGCAACTTAATTCGGCAAAATTACAATCGTTCAACAAACAGTAGCCGTACCGATTAAAACAATTGAACGTATTTATTTCCGCCATTATAACCCTACCAATGCATAGTGCACCGTAATTATCGTAAAATGCGAACATGTTTATGTATTTTTAATTCCATCGTATATCGCGTTTGGTCGCGATGTAAAATGGCGAGGCCGGCTGTACGGAAATCACTACAATAAACTTGTGTTAATGTTTGAATTGTTATGTATCACTATTGTGTTAATATTGTCACGCTGAAGTGATATTTTGCAGGTTAAAATTATTCAAAAAAAGTGTTCATAATTTTGTACACAGTTTTGACGTAGAAATGAGTTTATGATAAATACCGAGTTTGTGAGCTGAAATTTTATTAACGGGAATGATTTTTTTGTAAATTATATTCTTAATACCGACTACACTGAAATCAATTTTTATGGTAGTGAAATAAAATCAAATCAAATCAAATAATAAAAAAATATATATATAATTAAAATGACACATCGTTATACATTTAACAAAATGAACGCAATACGTCAATACCAAGTCATGAAGACGAAATCGAATCAAAATATTTTCTCATAGCTTTTCTGCCTGCCTGCTACAAGGCAACCTGTCAATGCAATGGTAATTCACAATGTAGCCTAGCCCATCCGCTTCTTTCCACCCATCCCTCCGACCGGGAGGACCGTGACCATTACCCAGGCCACTTAGCTGGCCCACCCTGATGCAAGGTAGATCGTTGAAAATAGCACTAAATATAAACCAATAGCAACCACTAACCGCGCGGGGTCTAATTACCAATAATTATCGTTTCGTGCCGTTTGGCCGGGATGCAGTTTTAAATACGCCATTTTGTTCGGCTACTCGGCTACTAATGAGTGTAACAGATCGCTTTTTGATAATGTTATTGATATGGCTTGGGGACTACGATCCGTTGAGATTTTCAGAATTAAATTAGTGCGGGATATGTGAAGTGTGAATTGGAATTGGTCGTCGTAATGTGGAATTACTGCCGCGGGCGCAGGGTTGAATTGTCAAATTGACAGCTCATTTATTAATTTTTCGTGGCTCATTTATTAAGTTTTTATTAATTATTATTTATCATTTTATTAGCTATATTAACTTTTAATGCAATTTCATTTTGGTCGTTTTATTATAACAGCTTGACTTTAATTCCAACCATAACATGAATAGGACGTGACAACCACTGGTTAAAATATCAATTCTAAAAACATGTATCTACTGTTTATTATGTATTTTTAAGAAGTTAATAGTTAAGAACCTTACCCCTATCCTAAAACACCTTAAAAAACTACCTCATGAATTGACCACAAGAGTTTTTCATACTTTTACAGATTCTAAACGTCAAAAAATTACAAAATTGGGTATACAGGTTGTTCCAAAAACAAATCCGAACAGAGGCACGGTGTACGTTGTCTACACGGTTGTCAAAATGTATCGGAGTGCAATAAAGTGCGTCGCAATACGAACCACGCCGTGTCCGCACGCCGCGGGGCGCCGTAACTCCGCACGTGCGGTTTGCTGCCGGACCGGACGGCATTTTGTGGGGAGGATGATACCGGTTTAGATTTTCTGTAACAGAGCTTTGACAGAGGCATTGTGGTGATTGATTACTGAGGCAGAGGGTCGTCTTAGGCTGGAAAGTGCAATATGAAGTGTAAAGTGCAGCATGAGCCCCTACCACGTAGACCGAAGCCCTGGTAATGCCATGAAGGTTACGGGAATCAGCTGGCTGTGAGATGAGAGCAGTCGATATGGTAATGTGGTTATGGTTTCCCCGGTGTTGGGGGGCTTTATTCAGAGGTGAACATTTATCAACCTAATAACGATGGTCCAAGAACGATAAACTGATATGAAGTGGTCAAGCAATCAGTTACACTGATAGGCTGATTTCATAAACAGAAAGCTAAATATTAAAATATGCTATCGAAAACATTTAATGTTTTGTTATTTGTGCTCGATCATTGTATTTGCACAATTATTCTTTTCATTTCAGAAATTCTGTGATTCCCGAAAGTACGTATTTTTCAACAGACTAGCATGTTAAATTTTATAGATGCTGCTAAATTTTGAGTTTAAAATAACGACTGGAATCACAGAACAATACACAACACACATATACTTAAAACAACAGTAACTTGCTGGTTCATCCATCATGATGTGCATCTTTTCAATCCGGAATCAGCCATTGCGGGATGCAAATTGCATTAAAATTTGGTGACAATTTCATCATCGTTGGCAACCTTGTTCCACTCAAGTACTAAGTATAGACCTCCTTTTTGTGTCAACCAGGTGACCTACTATGACGTCTTAGCAGCATTGTTTTAATCTTATTCCAGAGTGGAAAAGAAATGGCGCTAGACGTCCTCTAGAGCTCCGTCTCTTTCCGCACTGGACAATAAAACAATACTCCTATAAAACATAATGGTAACCCCCTCTGGTCTTATGGCGATCTTCCATCCACCCATCACTACACACCACTCCCATCCTCACCATCTGTCAGTATAAATTGAGGTTTAAACATCTCCATACATTCCAAAACAAACTGACCAATTAAAACAAGGCAAGTCGACGCCGGCCATCTTAAATCTGCGCGGCCGTGCATTGGCAATATCTGAGCTGCACCTATTACTTCCGTGCCGGCTGTATGCGTACAACCCGCATACGATTTACTGTTATATCCTTGAATACGATGCTGGTTTGCGTTTTGTGTGAGTATTGGATGCAGTTTTGAAGATTTTGTGAAGGAGATGACAGTATTGTTGGTGGAGTGTAGTGTTGTCTGTGCTGTGTCCTGTCTGTGAGGTAGTATCTACCCCATCGAAAGATTAGTCTATAAAGAAGTGGTATCATAATCTACCGGGAGATGGTATGAATACCTCACTATACTTCCAGCGAGGTTGTGAGGACCATGTGCCAGAATACTGTGATATCGTTGTTTGCAACCACACAATCCACCCGTAAAGATTTTAGGATCCTATGTCGATACGTATTGCGTATATGAGTAGACTGGGTGTCAGACTTATAGACTGCATCAGAAACTTCATACTTCGCTCCAAAACCCAAATAGCTGATGCTGGCCTTACAGCTGCTAGGTTGAAATGGAACTGGGTTAGTCACATCTGCCGCATGTCGGAGGAGCAATGGGCAAACATCGCCACTCAGTGGACAACAAATAGTAAGAAACGACAAAGCGGCAGACCTAGAAGGAGATGGCGAGTTGAGCTGAACTCTTACGCAAAGGATTGACCTACAATCGAACTAGATCGTGAAAAGTGGAAGGAGCGAAGGGAGGCTTTTGCCCTGCAGTGGGAGAATATATAGGCTTATAATATAATGATGGTGATGATAGATATAATAATAATAATGTCGATGCGATTCGGTGCCACGGTGTCTCAGAGCTCTCACGTATTAATTACCTCCGTGCGAAAACCGTCACTTCAACTAGTTTTGGGGGCGTCATACACTGAGTTTATCTGCTAGCTATTTGAAGTCCCCTCACAGGAGAAGAAATCAGCATCAATGGGCATCATTTCTATGGCTAATCTTATCATAAGTACTTACTCGTACTTTACTTATCAATAAACAATGATAAGGTACTACGCCTTTGCTACGTTTTACGCCTTCACGAAATGTTATCATGAATAACAATAACAAAACACAATGATTAGTGGGGATTACAATTTAGTACAATCCAAAAATAGCACTAGTTCCAGTGAACTTGATAATAATCTTTATTGTTTTAAGTGGATTAAAAATAATGATAACACTGTAGGTCACCTAGAAACTTTGTGGGCTATTCGGTCCAACGACATACACGTAGGTATCTTTTAGGTGTACCGGTCAAGTAATTATAACCTGAAGCTAAAGTTGTTTTCTGCTAGCTATGCACTTTTAGCTCACTATGCGCTCCGCTAGCTATGCGCTTAGTTTCGCTTTCGTTGCCATATGCAGATTTTAAGATAAGTATTTTGTCCTCCTTAACCAAAAACATTGATTGATTAAGGGCCGATTTCTATAACTTACTTACGTATAACTGTCAGTTAATATGCTTACGTCTCGTAGCTATCGGTGTTTCTATAAACAACGTTAGCTTGAAATATCCTATCCGCGTCACCTACCTGTCACTAGATTCATAGAAAAATTAAAATAAAGCTTTTCTGCGACGTTTCGTTTTTTAACAGACAGAGATAACAACCTACCGATACCTGAGGGTAAGGTATTGAAAAGGGCCGTTAGTTGACTAAAAACCATATTTTAGCAATACCGAGACCTCTCCGTAACTCGAGGAGCACGTTAAGCAGTTGGTTCCGGTTGTCATTCGTAGATCTTTGGCAGCTTATAAGGTCCATTCTTACCAAGGGGTATCTTTACCAAATACTGGATTGTGGAGGTCAGATCGGCAGACGATCAATGTTAAAGACTGGTATTTGGTTGCATCCGGTTACACTGGAAGTAAACCCCGACATTTCTGTAGTAAAAACTTCTTTAGGCGTTGAGCACTTTTCGGTGAACAAAAATCATGGAACTCGCGTCATCGTTCGTTTGTGCTCTAAAACTCGAGAACGTCTGGGCCGATTTAGCTGATTTTGGTTTTGAAATGATTTTTTTAGTCCAGGGAAGGTAAATTTAAACGGTGAGAAAACAAAAAAAATACACTTTTTTACAAACCAAAAATAATTCAAATCTAATAGCTCGCCGATACAATTCACAAGTTACTTAGTTTTCACTTCTGTCGGCAGTCCCCAAAGACTGCCCCGCATGTTTTTTTTAAAGATTGCCCCACGCTTGGAATTTCTCCTGTATTTTAACAAACATTTAAACTCACATACACAAACAGCCAGGCCCGGAACAACTATCTGTGGGCCATACAAATATTTGTTCCGTGCGGGGATCGAACCCGCGACACGCAACTCAGCAGTCAATCGCTCAACCACTGCGCCAACCTAGACAAGGCTAGACAGATGTTTCAGACATGACAGCACATGCTTACCTATGCATGATGCTTGTCTATGGTGATTGTAGACTTTGGAAAAGTTGTTGACCTGTATAATTATGATGAACTATCTAATGCGAACAGTCCTGTCCTAAGGTTGCTTGGAGGAGATGGTTATATGCAATAAAACTTTCCAATGCCCACAGTTTGCTTTTTTATTATTTGTTCATAGAAAACTAGCTAATGCCCGCGGCTTCGCCCGCGTGGACTTAATATTAATATATAATTGATAATTGTCCCACGGGAGCATACTACCGGAATACAAAGTAGCCTATGTGTTAATCTAGAATATAAACTATCTGTGTGCAAAATTTCATCCAAATCCGTTCAGTAGGTTTTGCGTGAAAAAGTAACAAACATGCACACATACAAACTTTCGCCTATATTAGTGTGAAGTGTTTTATATAACACTTCCTAAAATTAAAGGATTATCTACTTATTATCTATTTATTCTAGGTAGACATGATTATAGTCACGTTTTTATGATAGTTAATTGTGGTCACGTTTTATTAGACTAACCCAGAGAACCGAATGCAGCATTCCCAAGTTGCGAAAAATGTTATTAGTTTTATTTTGGATTTTTTTTAGTTGAGATCAGCTGTTCCATACAATATGTTCGCATTAACTCGTCAAAATGTGTTGAACAGCTGATTTTGGTCCCATAGTAAAAATTTTACATAATGATGAGTACCTACAATGAGGGGCCATTGTAGGTACTCATCATTATGTAAAATTTAAGAGATTTTTAAGAGATTTCGTGTATGAATAGATACACCTTATATACGTATCCCGTTGATAGCTGTAGGCTTGCCTCTATTACATGAGACAAATAATATGAGTATACGACTTATAGTCACAACACTGCCTGAACTTTCGGGGATATGTGTTATGTTTCAGATATAATGTTATGTTACAGAGCTGCCTAGTTCTATGTGGCCTTACTCGGAACTACCGCTGCCATCTTGATTTTTAAATACAATTTCCACAGATAAATTCACAAAAGTTAACCAAAAACACGGCAGCGCAGCGCCCTTCTGAAAATGTCATTTAAGTGCCAAAAGGCCCAACAGTATTACAGTGCTGTTGTTTGTGTGTTTGTGTGCTGCGTGTTTGTGTGCTGTCTGTTTGTACTACAGTGCTGTTGTTTGTGTGTTTGTGTTACAGTGCTGTTGTTTTTACTACAGTGCTGTTGTTTGTGTGTTTGTGTTACAGTGCTGTTGTTTGGGTGTTTGTGTGCTGTGTGTTTGTAATACAGTGCTGTTGTTGATGTGTTTGTGTGCTGTCTGTTTGTGTTACAGTGCTGTTGTTTGCGTGTTTGTGTGCTGTCTGTTTGTACTACAGTGCTGTTGTTTGTGTGTTTGTGTGCTGTCTGTTTGTACTACAGTGCTGTTGTTTGTGTGTTTGTGTTACAGTGCTGTTGTTTGTGTGTTTGTGTTACAGTGCTGTTGTTTGTGTGTTTGTGTGCTGTGTGTTTGTGTTACAGTGCTGTTGTTTGCGTGTTTGTGTTACAGTGCTTTTGTTTGTGTGTTTGTGTTACAGTGCTGTTGTTTGTGTGTTTGTGTGCTATGTGTTTGTGTTACAGTGCTGTTGTTTGTGTGTTTGTGTTACAGTGCTGTTGTTTGTGCTTCTTGCCCTTATCCCATGTTACTTGAGGTCGGCGCAACACGCTTTTTTCTTCCATTCTCCTCTGTCAACCGTCACGCTATCACTAACTCTTTTATCTTTCATATCATTCCTCACACAATCCATCCATCAATTCACAATGCTGTCTATATCACAGCTGTCTCATAATTTTTTGGAAGATTATTTTGCTGCCATTGTGTAATTTTTGGACTGCCTCGTTAGTCTAGTTATCGCAAGCGCGACTGCTGAGCATGGGGTCCTAGATTCGTTTCCCGGGTCGGGAAAAATGTTCAAAGAAAAGGTCAAAGTGTTATTTTTGGTTTTCATCAGGAATTTCGTAGTAGCCAGACACGAAGTCTGTATTTGTGCCCGTTTGGGGGCAATAGGCTCGCTCCCTATTACATGGGACTTAAACATAGCTGGCGAAATGGATTTACAAATAGGTACACTTCTGCCTAACCCTTCAGGGATTATAGGCGTGATGTCATGATCATTATTTTGCTATAATTTTTCTAACAACAAAAACAAGCCTCCAACAACACATCCGACTAATTACAGTGCGCGTATTAATCACGGCATTATACGGCACGCGAGCGCATCCTTTCGATGATTATTATCACTAAATCATATTTAGTGCAGTCATTATCGCCTCTGTGCACGATATTATTGAGTGCGCTCATAATAAATAACAGCTATTGGGTGAGATTCTAATTTTGCCCTCGTATTTTACAGTGGTTGCGCTGTGGCCTTCCGATTAGCTGCTATACAGATTAGATGATAAATTGGTGAAAATAATGGCGGAATCATTAATGTACATAAGTATTAGGCATCTACAATTAGTTAAAAATACTTTTTCTTTTATTATTTAGTCTCTCAACTATCACTAAATCAGTTGCTACTGCAACTGCTACATACAGTCAATCTCACTTCAGTGGTAAAACTTGCACTATGAACTCACCTTTAATGCTGCGACATTAAGAAGATGTTACAATTGTATTGTTGTTACTTTACATAATTATAGGACCTAAGTACTCCTACTATAATTACATAGACTATTTATTAATATTAATTATTTAATCAACGTTCTGCGTAACAATGTTTTTTTTTCACTTGTTGGTCTGAGGAAGGAAACTATTCTTATTCTTTATTGCACACAAAATAACAAATATACATAGAAATACAACATAACCGGAAATGGCTCGATACGAATACAACACAACTACAACTATTGTGCAATTTAATCAAAACATTAAAACAGTATCATTCCTCTATAACAATTTCTAACCCAAATTACATCGCCATTTCATACTCAACCAGCATGACGAATAAGCACGAAAACAGCAACACCTAATGAACTAATAACCAAAAATTATTGCCACACTAAAACCTTATCATTACCAACATTATAACATAAACATGGCAACATTGTTCCAAACGCGACGCGAATCACACAGCCTATAGCCACGCTGACGGCTTTACGATCGTATTAATGCTAATTTCGGCAAAATTCGGGAACGCTCGGAAATGTTCGGCTCGCCGAGTGCTGATGACGTTATGTCATTTTAATGCGAGCACCTTGTTTTGGTGATTGGGTTGTAATGACGTTATTTAGATATATGGGGTTGAGTAGACATTCGTAATGAGTTTGGTGATAGTTCTGAAGGTAATTTGGTAATTGAAAAGAGTAGGTCTGCTCAGATCGTTTGGTTACGATGAGTGAAAGGCGAGTAAAAAAAGGTATTTACAAAGCAGATGTGAGTGGCAACGCCGGGAGGGGACGCCCTAGAAAGACATATACTGACCTTATTATTACTGATTTATATGTATAATAAGTATGTATTTACAAACAAAAAGTATCTATGTAGTATATCAACTATCTGGTGTCCACGACACAAGCTTCGTTGCTTAGCGTGGCGCTAGATGGCGCAGAGTGTAATGTCCAGCGATATTTATTTTATTTATTGGTGAGCTACTTCAGAAAGGTCAGGTGCGTAGTACTTGCAACAGGCGTGCGTGTGTGTGTATGAACGTGGACGAGGCGTAAGGAGTATTTCAGGAGCGTAGCATGTATGTGCACCCACAACATACACCCCCACGTGTTAAAATTATGTTTACGTACTTAACATCACGCTTGTAGGTAATCCACATTTCGCCAATTATGTTTAAGTCCTACTTAAAGAGAGTGAGCCCCCAACTGTCACAAATCGAGGTTCCGGGCTGTTTCTTAGAAATTCCTGATGAAAATACCCGTTACAACTTTTTCAGACAGGCCTAGGAATCCCGTCCTGGAAAGAAATACATTTTGTATCTACTTATTATTTTCGAAGTCCCAAACCACAAGCATAATAACGAGACTTGCCGACCATAAGGCAATTCTGGAGTGCGTAGGCGCATGGCCAGTAAATCCTGCAACCATTTTTAGGGTTCCGTACCTCAAAAGGTAAAAAAGGAACCCTTATAAGATCACTTTCTTGTCCGTCTGTCCGTCTGTCACCACCGATTTTTTTTTGTCAGGAACGGGTAGACTTAGCAAGTTGACATTTATACCAGGTACTGAGGTCTATAGTTCCTATTAGATGTATAAAAGTCCTGAGTCAACACGATAAAAAGATTTAGATTTTTAGATTGATCTAAATGATTAATTTTAGAGAAATTTAAATTTTCGCGAAAACTTGTAAGTACCAAAATTAACCTTAATTTTTAACTTTTTTATTTTTCGTACTTTTCCCTTTTTTACTTGTGCTATAAGACCTGGTTTTTAACCAAAATTGTCAATTCTAGGTCAACCGGAAGTACCCTATAGGTTTTGGGTCGAAAACCTAAATGGTAGTTCCCGTTGACCTAGAATCGACAAAAATGAGACAAAGTTTTCAATTTTGACCTCCAATATCTCCGTAACTAGTAGGTTTCCAGGTATGGTCCAGAACAAAAAAAATATCGCAATAACGGGGAAAACAAGTGCTTTTCGGCCTTGTAAAGGGTCTATTTACACCCTTTATGGAGGATCCCGGTAAAGAACATTCTCTTCCCTTGAAAGGCAAAAAAGGGACTTCAATAAGATGAGCAATATTTTCTTCTCCCAACTTTGTTTCCCCTTATAGCTGACCGACATTAAGAGACTAATTTTTTGTAGGTTCCTAGCTAAGGTCTACTTCAAACCCTCGATTACCTCATAGGCACATAATAGACACCATAAATTCAGAATATATAACCAAAATTGATAGTATTTCCGCCAAAACGACAGCACATAAAAAGTTATCAACTAAAATAATTATCGAAATAAATTGCCGCTAAAATGGCGCTCTAACCCATAAAACTAAACGCAATCAGTTCAAAAACTACCGCAGAGAGTGGCATAAATCAAAATTTAACAACGGCTAGTCGGACTGGATGATTAAATTCATAGCTAACTGTAACTTTATTGTGTAAACAGCAATCGGTTGCTAGATTGTAGGGTGTGAATGAAAATTGTGTTAATTGTGCTTTAAGTGACATCTACCAACCCGCACTGGGCCCGCGTGGTGGTTTACAGGCCACTCCCTCTCATAGAGAGGAGGCCGTGTGTCCCAGCAGTGGGAACATTATAGGCTGATTATGCTATGTGCCTTAAGTTAGTTGAGCCTACTTCCTGTGAAAGTGAGTTTGGTTCACCATCATGACAGATAAGATGCCATATTTTGTCCAAGATGGACTAGCGAGTGTCAGAGTCCAACAGCAATAAGTACGTACGCAGGTCCCCGTCTTTGTTTCTGGTGTGTTATGCTTGTTACTCGACTACATGTTTATGTTTTGTGAAACAGGATTTTCGACAAAGTTAAGTATCTAGAAAAATGCTGTTTAAGCAATAATCACTAACTATCTAAAGACGAAGTAATTTCTTCAAAACAACTTTCTCTTTCAGGTCAAGAGCTATAGAACAACTGCTCTGCAACCGATTGCTCCCACCAGATACACAAAAGTGTCCCGCGGGTGTATCCCCGTTGGAAAATGGCTCGCCCCGCCATAATGAGCGCACGATTGTCGTTGCTTTGATTTAATGACTCGAAATAATAGCAATCAATGCGATCGCCGAACGACTGCCGATATTTTTGCGATGTCAAAGGGTGGTAGGAAATTGGTAGGGTTAATTTTGTTGGTCATGATGATAGAAATGAATGTCTATGAACAGATATATGAACGTCGACGAAGTAAAAGGACTATGTGAGGATCATAGCAGGTGGCTTTTTGTAGTTTACATACATAAACTCACGTAAGTTATTATATGTATAAAACAGAAATGTTTTAGTATATAAATTTAATTAATTTATCTACTAATTCTTCTTTGGCCAAAGAATTAGCATTGCCATTCAACGTGGCAAAGCTGCCAGTCTTCTGGGCACGTTTCCGAATGACAGCGATGCGGAGGAGTACTGTGACGCCTATTGACGTCGTTGGATATATGTAAGTACTTACGTTTAGTTTTATTTTTGTAATTATTTAGAGTTCTAGTTGTAGTATGTATATAATGTAAATATGGTTTTTCAAATTAGAATAATAAATGAATATCATTTTGATAATTAATCAACTTAAAATATATATACTTTTTTATTCTCACAATATATTTATTTATTTATGTACACACAAAATACTTTACAGGACAATATATTAACATAGAAGAGCACAAAGGTACTGCTTATTTCTTAAGAAATTTCTTCCAGCAGACCTGCGAGAGGTAATTTGGATAAGAAATGTAGACACAGTGTGACACACACAGATACACACAGATAAAATTACAAAAACTTTAGAAAACTTCATAAAACTGCACTGTTTTAGACTTTCACGGGTTTTCATTACACTTAAAGTACTTACGGGATAATATCCGTGATTTTCTTTTGTTTCTGTTCTGATCTGTTGCAAACATCGCGGGAATACCGGGAGCTCATAGCAATTATAAGTTAATTTGTTTCCAACATCATTTAACAACATTCAAAGTTTTAAGGCCTCGTAAACTTAAAGGTACTTATCCTTAATACATACATTCGCATTTTTTTTTATAGTTCTAAAAAGCTTCCAAATTTGGACCGGATGTTCTTTACTTTCTCCGTGTCTTAAAAAATACAACTTACTTTTTGTTGAATCCTAAACCTATTTTCAAACAGCCTGTACAGTTCGCCACGTTGACATCAGCCCGTGTAATGGAAGCGCATTATTTTGCGTCTAATTAATTTACGATAATGTAGTGATACACCATTAAATAATATATCGTCAATCGTAATTTTACATTAATTTAATTACGTTGCCATCAGTTCAACTTTTCGGGATATTTATTTTCCATTATTTTTCGTCTGCTCATCTTGTGATACTTATTAAGTCTTAACCGTTAAGCACTTTAAAAGGCAATCATTTAGACATCTTTAATTTTACTTTCGGCTGTTAGTTTTATGGTTTAGTGGTTCGATTCCCGGGTCGAGCAAAGTGTTGTTAGATTTTTCCATCGAGAATTTCTCAGTAGCAGCCACTGTGTTTGGTTTGAGTTACACGGGACTTAAACATAACTAGCGAAATATGGGATTAGTATTACCGTACACCGTAGAAAAAAAACACGCTTCTACGGTGGTCATGCTACGCAGGTAGGTACACTTCTGCCTAACCCATCGGGGATTACAGGCGTGATGTTATGTAATATGTAATTTTACTTTCCTGCGCTAAAGTCTGAACGGAAAACTTTTAAAGAAAGTTTTGGAATGTGTGGAATAAGTCGTGCTCCACCCATGACCGTTTCAGCCATATTCGAACATTTGCAAAGAACCCCTGCGTCATTTATTTTTGATATAATAAGGTATAATCCGGTTTCTGCATTTAAGCAGATTATGTGCAGGTGTTTAACCAAACGTTTGTTGTCGTGTCCCGTTAACTAGAACAACCAATCATCAGACAGATCCAATCGAAGAGGCTTCCAATACTTTTGTACCATTACTGCTTGTCTGAATATTACTAATACTCTTGATAATATTTATTACAGTTATCATATACTGCTTGGAGTCCTGCCCACTTCGCAAACTAAGAAGAGCGTGACGATAACTTAGAAAATATTCGACCAACCAATAAAACATTGACAAAGAAATATTATTTCCGAACTTCTGCGCTCAGAAAACGAATTATTGTTTCAACAAATTATTATCTAGACATAAAACTTCCAATTGGCAAAGATATAGTAATAAGCATGGGAGATCTACTTATCGAAGGTACGGAACCAACAAGCCGTGGCGCAATAAACCAATAAAATAAGAATATAAATAAAAATAACTGCTGTGTTATAAATAATGTTAGAGTAGTACTTGTATAGGGCTGTATATCACGAGGCTCAGGGTGGCGTGTCACCCGTCTGAGTTATAGCGTCACAGAACATAAAATATACAACAAAAACTGTTGTTCTTCCAACAGTTTTGCCCCATATTAAGAATGAGCACAAACAGAATGTGGATTTGGAACAGGGGTCGGCGATATTGTGGAGAGGACGCGCAACTAAAAGTTTTGGAAGAAAGTGATTGATGGTTTCTATTGCATAATATGATGGTTTTAAGCAGGTCATTTCATTAGCGAAGTCAGCTGTGAACCTGCAGCAAGAAATACTAAATAGTGTTTGATGCATGAAGAACATACTAAGTAGTTTCTGATGCAATGAACTTTGATGGTAAAACTATACATCAAATCTTAAAACAAACAAGAAAGTGCATTTGCAAGTGCACCCTGGCGACTTCAAATGCTTCCCTTGCCGATAGCGACTCCATACCTTCCCGCCGGCCGCATCCTCGGGGCCGATTCAAGCCCAGTTCACGGGGTAATTCGTTATTTTTATTGTTTTTTGTTATTATGATTCTGTCCCCTGGATTACTGTCCGTGATACATGGCCGAGCACTGGATGCGTTTAATTGCCCCGGACGCTTTCCCAGTACGCGATAAATAATAAGATTAAGGTGGGAAATAGTGGATTTGGCTGTTTATAATATGGGCGTTACTTACCCTTTATGTTTTTGTGAGCGGTTGTATGAAGGTAAATGTTTTTTGAAAGGGAATTCATTTTTTTGGGTCATGTTATTGTGAAAAATGTTCCTTTTTATTTCTAAAAGCTAGGAAAAAACATTTATGGACAGTATGAATATAGTTTTTAATTTTATATTTTTTATTAAACGCAGTTCGCAGCGTTGGAAGGTCACCCACAAGGTACAAACTTACCGATCAGTGATCTCAAGGAAGACATCCAGTTTATCCCGCCATCTTCTTCGTGGTCTGCCGCGACCCCGTGTCACTGTTTCAGGCACCAATCCTGAGGTTTCCGGGCCCACAGCTCGTTCAGCATGCGGCAGACATGTCCTGCCCAGTCCCATTTAAGTAAGGCAGCCTTTTGAGTCGAGTTAACGATTTGCGTTTGAAAAATCGATGGAAAATTAAAGAAATAGGTAAGGAAAAGTTTGTTCCTTCATTCCTATTACCTTCAATGCCTTCATTTCATTACAGAATTTAAAAAGAGACAACAAGAATGACTTAACACCAATTTAAATAAACTCCTCACACAAAACATTTCCATAATAATTAGTAAAATTAAGAAGAGAAAGGACAAAAAATTAGTCGTTTGTCGTCTGAAAAAGTTAAAAATAATAACAGCTCGGGTCACAATTTGAAACAAAACAGCGTTACGATGTATTTGTAGGTAATATCAGGCCTTCTCATTAGGCTGCTGGGATACGCATATTTGTATGTACAGTTGACCACAGAAGTGTGACTACAAAAATTAAATTATTTTATTATAGCCCGGTCAAGTTAGACATGCTTGGATGCAATAATTCGTAAAGAGATAAAAATTGGCACGAATGTTGGGAACACCATTACAAATGAAATGTCAAAAGTCCACATCGACCCAACCTTTGAAAAAAAAAATCAAGGTCAAAGATCGCGTAAATGGTTTTTTTGCATTTTTCAGCCAAATGGTAAGTTTTATTATAAAAATATTTTCGAAAAAATTTTAGATCGTGCAACTATCTATAATAATTGATAGCGGACGGACAGCGGAGGCTTAGTAATAGTAATACCCTATGGTAACCCCTCGGAAACGGAACCATAAAAATATGTATCAAATAAAAAATGGCACTATTGGAAATGCTGGAAGCTGTGAGCTGTGAAAATTATGAGTACCTAACTGGGGAAAATGATTCGTCTGATTGATAAAATTCTTAGCGTTTTCTGCTGCGTTGGAATCGGCTTCTAACCTAACTAGATGCAGCTACCAGTGCAAGGCTAGGCAGATAATGATGCTGGAACACACAGGCCAAGGACAGGATAAGGCCTTTTTAATGGGAGTAAGCAGAAACTACAGAACGCCACCTGCTACGATTCTAACAAACCTGTTCCGCCCATGCTCATACATTCCTTGTTTCAAAGTCAAATTATTTTAATCGTAAAATCAATCCCAAAATAAACACTGCTGCGCTCAAGCGTACCCAGTATTATAAATCCGGTGTAACGCTCATTTCAAAACGATAATTAAGCGACAGAGGCCCGTTGTTCACAAAAGGTGCCTAGTTTATTGCAACGTATGTGTACACGAGCGTCCTTTTTGCATATCCCCTCTCCGTATATATGAGGGAAGATGTATCTGATGGTAGGAATGGCTATGGCACATGTGTGACGTAAATTAAAGCTAATTATGAAATTCAAATTAATCTTGCTTTCTTTCTAAAAGTTTAAATATGATATTTGTGTCGAGTAGGTATTGAAATTGTGTATGGAATAGATGATACCTAGCTGTTTAGAATTTTCGGCACACCCTCAAAATACTGACTTCATTTTTCTTTTCATATGATTCAAGTTCACATGCTATATGACGTATGTGAGTTTATAATCCATTAATTTCTTTGATATATTGGCTTGAAAATATCTTAATCTATAAAATAAATTCATTCTGCGCAAAACGTACATAATTATGTTGTGGTCGTTGATTGTTGATAAACATGCTTACAAATGGAATTTGCCTTAACATAACATCACGCCTGTAACCCTAGTAAGGTTGGACAGAGGTATACCTAATAGTACACCCACATTTGAATTTAACGTAAAATCAACATACGATAATGGAAGGTTGATTCTTGCTATTATCTAGATCTTATCCATAATAGCTACTACCTAACTCTCGAGAAATTTGAAGAAATCCCGAGAATACTACTCGTGTTAATTACTAAATTATGCATTCATTTGAATCATTCGATCTCACAAAATATCATAAGACAAGGAAGGCCTTTACGATTGAAGTTCGATGTTTTTTTCATAATTAGCAGATAAATACTGCGTAATTATCGACTCATCCTTTCCTAATTATAACAAACAAGACTATTCCGAAAACCGAACAAAATACCTTAATGAGTTTATCAACAGCTCATGAGCCAAAACAATGCGCGTACGCACCTTATAACGACAACAAATGTAGCAACATTTCAGTTCGCACCGATCATTCGTAGCGGAAACACGTCTCCAAAATGTGCAGTACATTTCTTGATCCCGAAGCGATATTATCAGGCAACGAGCAATGGATACAGCTCGAAGAAAAGTGGGGAGAACCAGTCGACCTGGACACTGAGGAAGACCATCCCCCAGGGAAATTACAACCTGTCTTCAGCACCCTGGACTTGATGAAGACTACCTTCGATTCCTCGTTTCTATTGAAGAAAGTTCGCAGGAAAGTTGGAAGACGGCTGTCGAAAACTGGAGTCTTGGACTACCAAGACTTCTTGCAAGAACTTGAAGAAAAGAACCAGCCGAAGCAGTTCTACTTCATCAACGGACAGATCCTCTCAGCAGCTTCAGTTGAAGACATATGTGACACGATTGATGATATCTTCAAGTCAGTGGACAAACTTTCATCTGCTACCAGCACTGTACGGAAAAAGAATATACCAGAGAAAGTAAGCTGCAGCATATCCGTCGATGACCTATCCTTTGATGATACTCCAACAGAAAAAGAAAAAAGTGACGGTGATGATGTGGAAAGGTACATCGATGAAGCCTTTGAGAAGTTGAGCCATTATTCCAATATGACTATGGATGATGTTGATGACGTAACTAGAGAATCAGTGACGACGCTTGTGAGGAAGTTCAGCTCGATTCTTCGCAGGCCAGCAGTCAACTGCAACCCTAGAAGGCAGCGGCAGTGCTGTAACAAGTTCAAGGAGTTGGCAGAATTCTGGAAAAGCCAAGCGTTTCATGAAAGTGAGGTCGAACATTGAACTTATGTGAAAAAGTGAAGGTACTCATTTGTACTTCTGTGATTTTAGGTCTTTGATGATTGGAAACTTGAAATTCTATGACCGTAGAGTTGGTTTAAGGTTTCAATGTTGTGACATAAACAAGCATTTAGGTTAAGTGCGTAATTAAGTGACTGTAAGTATTGTATTTGAAAGAGTATTAAATAAGTTATGTATAGTCGCGGAAATTCATCGTTTATCAAAATGACACGCTACGTCATTTGGCCATGTTATAACCAGTTCATACAACTGACACAGAATAATAGTTATAATATGAACATACGAAACAGTAATTGGTAGTCGAATTGTTAGAAACTCAAATTCCCTGACTTCATTATCTGGTACCTTCTTGGTTTTTTTTTTGTCACTACTGTTCAAATATAAGTTTATCAGTTACCAAAGTTAACCTATTAAGTTATTATATGTAAGTGTTTCAATTTTAAAAAAATGTTTACGATGTATGTAGTAAGGTTTCTTTAGGTGAACATTACAATATTAAATTTAAGAGGGTACATAGACTAGTATGTATGTCGTTATACGAATAAAGATTTTTGATTAAAGCATAGTAAAGATGGTGTAAAGATTAGTGTTGTTGTTTTAATATTTTTGTACTGTAGGTAGGTATGCCGAAAACTTTTATAATTTCTGTTAAAGATTTATTTATTTCTTTTAAGATTGTATATCGTAATTGGTATGTCAATGTCGAACATATTTCAATGTGTTTCAAAAACTTTGTGAATATTTAATTGAATATTAAAAGGTTAAAGCAAAAATGACTTTCAATAATTTGCAAAACAAATTATCATCTTATAAGCTAATGCTTTAAATAAATAAACGTTTCAAAATTATTGTATGTTTTAATTTACACGTTTCTTAAGCATCTGATAGCTGGAGAATTGTTTAGCTTGGGTAGTAAAGAATAGGGTTTAATTTTATTAACACAAGGTCAAAGTTACAATAATTTTAGTTGTTTTATTGATTATGTAGATTGCTTAGCTATCTATTTAGGTTACAGTTTTAGGTTATTATTATTTGATAATTTATTTCTAGGTCTTTAGGTTTACTGATAACATCATATAAACTATTAAAAAGTGCCGACCATTGCTGATAACCTCATTTTTTAACAACCGCCTGATGTATTTTATAAAGAATAATATGTGTTACAAGGGCGATATAGTGTTCTGATTTAAGTAATTGTGATCAAGTCATAATTGACACAAACACACAAGCATGTCAAGATTCATACAGTCTCTTGGCCGCAAACGGTATTGCTGAACGTTAAGTGATGAAAATCTATATATATAAAAATGAAACCCGTTTTCCTTGGTCATGGCATCAAAATTAGCTTTAATTTACGTGAATGGCTGGACCGATTTCACTAATTCTTTTTTTGTTGTATTTGTTATTATTAGGAGAAGGTTCTTACGTAAAAAAATATTAAGAAAATCTCTCAGAAATATTTAAAAATATACATTTAATTTTGCATATTTAAAAAAACGCGCGTAACGAATGTCAATGTCATTCACAGCCATAGACTATATTGAAAGAGCATTGTTTGTTCGGAAACGTGGTTACTTAATTAAATTCGAGCATCATTTGTTCGGAAACATCTTTTAAGGGTGTCTCACACTCTCTCTAACCATCTCTTTGTCTCTCTTTTATATCGCAGACGAAGTTGCGCGGGTCAGCTAGTTAAATATAGAAGCGTGATGTATGTTTTTATGGATGTCAGATGCATTGACAAGACACTTATTTAGTTCCGAAAATGCCCACATAGCGCATATTAATTTTTAAGCATGGTGACCACCATTTTGCAAGTCATTCAAGGCAGGTTAGTCCATATTGTTGCTTGGAAATTAATAGATAAGCAGACAAATATTCATGACATAAACAGAGTCGTTACCGAGCTATTACTTAATTACCTGAACGGACAACAAATAGAAATTCATGGTTCATTAAGCAAACAACCGTGGCTTGGTTCCGTAGGTCCTCGCAGGACACGGGCCAAGTTAGTCGCTAAATCACGAGCGGTGCCTGTGGACCCCTGGATAGGGACACACGGGGGCCTTAATGGGAGCGGTGCCGGTGAGCTGCTGATGGACGTAGGTCATGGTTCACGGTCTTCACGTAGGTAGCTGCCAGTTAAGATGTCAATAGCGGACATTGCCCTTTCACTAATATTTCTTCGCACTAACTAAAACAAATTAACCATGTACATATCGTTTTTCTTTAGAAAAAATGTTGAAGATCACGATAGATGACGATTCAATACTTGAACAGGCTTATTTTTGGTTTTTAAAGTTAAGAACTTTAATAAATGTAGGTGGGTCAATGACCGCTATTGACATATTAACTGACAGCAACTATAGTATAGTCATCTGTTAACATAGTTATGCCCGACTTGTCACTGTTCCGACTCGTCCTCGAAAAACAAAAGATTCACGACATGTTTCGTGTTTACCACTGATGTGCGATTGGCTGTACATTGCATGACGTGTACAGTGTCTTTATGCTAATCTTAGTAGGCTCCTTTTTTATACTAAATTAAATGTCCTTTGCAAAGACAATTTGTCATATGACGACGGGGCCTCGGTGACCCCAGTATTAGTAGCGTTGAGTGGCTCAGACCATGATATTATGTACCAAACGATGACAGTATGCTAAAAGAGAGCGGGACTCGGACTCGCTCATGAATGGTTCCGTACCATCGTAGTAGGGCATCCCCCTTTCTCTTATCTTATCTATATTTGTTGTTATAGCGGCAACAGAAATACATCATCTGTGAAAATTGCAACTGTCTAACTATCACGGTTCATGAGATACAGTGTGGTGACAGACAGACCGACTGACAGTGGAGTCTTAGTAATAGGGTCCCGTTTTTAACCTTTGAATACGGAACACTAAGAAGTACTGTCACTCATAGAAATAGGTTCCTTTATTAAAGAAATCACTGTCACAATAATTGTGTACGAAAAATACACTGACATATTGTAATCTCATCATCAATGTGACACGAGCACCTTAAAACCAGCTGTCCCTTCCCAACTTCCTGCCGGTATGTCCGCCATGTTTCGCGCACTGACCGGAAGCAGAAACTTATTCTGGCTTGTTCATGAGAGTTGGACAGTTTGTCAATTTATGAGCGCTGAGCACAATAACGCGAGCGCAGCGGATTGGACTGAAGGCAGATGGTCTTAATTGAGTTAGCGTGATTAGCTATCTGTTTGTGCCGTGTTTGTGTCAAAAGAGAATTGAGGAGTCTTTTGGAACGGCGCGTTCGTGTTCCACTCGCGCCTCAAAGAGAGTCAGCAAAAAAAGGGGTCCGCAAGGGCCGATGCATGCCGGGGCTGCGGGACTGTTCGAAAGAGATACCGTGGCCCCGGAACACAAAGGGCGATGAAGGAACATGGATGGGTTTTAGTCAGTAAAAGTCTGACACTCCCTCCTGCTCCGCCCAGAGCGGGAGGAGTCATTTGATGATTTCCCAAACGAAAAATAAGGAGTCTTTTGGACTGACCGGTTGTGTGCAGGACTTGGCAGACTCAGTCGAGAAACGGTCGGAAAATCTTGTCAATTAAAAGTACATGACAATATACATGTTCTCTGTTTTTGGGTTTTTTAGGGTTCCACACCTCAAAAGGTAATAAAGGGAACCCTTATAATGATAACTTTCTTGTCCGTTTGTCTGTCTGTCCGTCTGTCACCACCCATTTTATCAAGTACGGGTGGACCTAGCAAGTTAAAATTTATACCAGATACTGAGGTGTATAGTCCCTATTAGGTGTAAAATCAACCCCCTTGTAAGTACCAAATTTACCAAAATTTTAAACTTTTTTATTTTTCGTACTTTTCCCTTTACTTGTGCTGTAAGACCTCGCTTTTAACCAGAATTGACAATTCTAGGTCAACCGGAAGTACCCTATAGGTTTTGTGTCGAAAACCTTTATGGTAGTTCCCGTTGACCTAAAACCACGAAATTAGGCGAGAAGCAATGTTTTACAGCACATGTGAAGGAAAAATCTGAAAACCCTAAATATGTAGTTTAATAACAAAAAAAAGCGTTTACGATTACAAACTTATTATTTGCAGTTGGTGCAATAGCCGTTTCTAGGGATCGAACAGCAAAGTTAAGTTTGTCCTTTAAAAAGTTTTTACGCAACCCTTGGTGCGCGAGTCCGACTCGCTCTTGGCCGGTTTTTTTTTTGTGTTTGCAAGTGTAAAAACAGTTTTCAGAGCCAAGATCTAAATTAAAATTGCTATCATTTGTGTATTTAGCCTCACAACTACAAGTTCACGTCATCGACGATGCGTACCCTTCACACTGCACAAACCACGTCCAAACATACCAACTCGTGTTAATCCCCGTCCAAAATGTATTAATTAAGGGTCCCACCTCCATCCCCTGGACTAGCTGGCTATCAACAACTAGCTGCACTTTAATTAGGTGTTACCCAGTGTTGCGGCCGCGTCGGACTCCTAAACCTGGCATGCTATGCGACAAGTATGGCGCTTGTTCCGGAGTGCTACGGAAAAGCTATTGGTTCGTGGAGATTTTGAGTTTAGTAATTGGACAGAGAAGTGTATTCCTAGTGATGTCGGTTCGTGTATGTCAGTGGGCATTAAAAGTACTTTGTGTAAATTATTTCAACAACTTTTTTTTAACTTGGATTTTTTCTTGCATATAGGGTCAAACATTTAAACTCATATACACAAACAGCCCGGAACAACTACCTGCGGGCCATACAAATATTTGTTCCGTGCGGGAAGCAAACCCGCGATACGCAGGGCAGCAGCCAATCACTCAGCCACTGCGCCGACTGTGTCGTCAAACGTCAAACCATTGCTCAATCGCTAAAGGAAACCTAGAACCAAAAATATGGGTGTTTACTTAAAATGTCACTTACGGGATATCTTCCGTGATTATTGCTTATTTTTGTTTGCTCCCGATATAAACAATCACGGAAGATATCCCGTAAGTGACATTTTAAGTATAGTTATGAACCGTGAAAGCTTAAAACAGTGTATGGGTGTTTAGTCTGACACCGGTCCGTTCGGACGTAAACATTTTTTGTCTACGTCTGAACGGACCGCGGTCCATTCGATTTGGTCCGTTCACACTAAACACCCAAAAATATTTGTGGTGAATTTAATAGAGAACATTTTTAGCACTTTTTTTAGTGAAGTTGAAAACAATAACAAAATCTTGTCTTATTAGGGTTTAATAAGTTTGAGTAAACATATGACTCATATTATGATCATTCATTCATTTATTTTGTAGAAAAAAAAGGAAAGTATAGAAAAAAAACATGACTTTTTATTTAACAGTAATTAAGTAAGACGCCCCCTAATTTCTGTTGTCACCTCATTACGCACTAAGAACTTAATGTCTTTGATGACATAAAGATGGGTGTCCACTAACGCGGTTATAAAAACGGCAACAGTGCTCCATTAGTGACGTCATGGGCTCGGCCGCTCTCGATCAATTTGTGCGAAATCGCCGGCGCGAAGTGTTTTTTAATTAATTTTATGAGTGAATTTTGTTGCGGGACATGCATGCGTGGAGTGGATTTTAGATTTTATTTTTAGTTGCATGTTTTTTTTTAAATTCAACGTCTAATTTGTTGCACATTCAACTAGAAATTACAAATACCACTTTTTACTTCAGGTACTGCTGACTGATACATAAAACTGTCGCTTTCTACATGTACTGTACTTCTGTTCAACTGTACTACATTTATACCTGACTAGTTTTTCACCATTTATTTATTGAATTTCAAGAAAATCATGCAATTTAGAAAGATTTTTAGATTTTCTAAGATAGTAGGCCCAACTTATTTAATGAAACACATGTTCTACCTTTGATTCGAAAAGAAGAAACACGAAATTGTACTATATCAAATACTTTAAACTAACAAGACCTTCAAGACTACTTACTATCTATTGATGCAAAATATTAATATCGGAAATCCAAACACGCTATAACTTAAATAAGAACTACTTAAAGCTCTACGATGTGCTATATTAACAAAGAACTTTTACTGCTGTAAAAGACCCGCAAAGTCTGTGTGATAACTTACAAAAACTCACTCAAAAGAGAGAAAAAAGCACAACTCGTCAGCTCCATTCAGTCTCTGTCCGCGCGACATTGTCGTCGTCGACGCACTAATTCAATACGGCCGACGTAAGCCATTTGCGTTCGCGCTTGACGCATCACCCGTGAAAAAATCAATTACGATTTTTTGATAGCTACGCTGACCGGCGCCGTGGTGTGGAAGCGGCTTTATTTTAGGGGATTATTTTGTATGGGCGAACTTTGTTTGTCCAGGAATTGACGGTCGTAAGTTTTTAGTGGTTAATCGACAAACGTGATGTGGGAGGATCCTATCAGGGTAGGTGGAGCGACGATTTTCGCTGCTGGGCTGGCTGGTAGCAGCAGGATGAGAGTTGCAGACAATACGATTGCAGAAGCCTATGTCCAGCAGTGTAAGCTGTTAATGATGAATTCTGTTCGTTTTTAACTATTTATTACCTATACCAATCTATTAATATACTTTACGATCAAATATCAGAATTTAATAACGGTATATTGGGATAGTCTAATGCATTTCGGATTGGTTCACGCCGTTTATTGAGACTTATAAATAAAACTAGCTTTAACCAGATTAACAGAGCTGACATCTATTCTTACCTATCACATCAATTTATCTTTTCATAAAACAGAATCCTAACTGCAACAACATTCAAGTTATGTTTTCCAGAGAAATATACATGTGTAACATATTATAACATCACATATTATGTTTTTCCGGAGGTGTAGCTACACCAACATATTGTCAGTTAAGTTTAAGTCTTATGTAACAGGGGTAAAGCATATTGCCATCAACCATTTCTGAGTCCAACCTGCTACTAAAAAAAACCTGATAAAAAAAAACCAATAACATTATGGCTGACCTAAGATTTACCCAGCACCTCATGCCCAAAAGCAACGCGTGTGTGGTTAGACCGGTAAGGTACCCAGCAGGAATATAAAAATACCTAACACAAGTTCTGTCTCCACATTTTCCAACCTTCTGACTGGCCCGTGTATTTTCAATAACACTACTCTGTCACAGGACAGTTGACACTTCAATTCGCTTCAATCTAAAATGTTGCCGTCAGTGCGTAAGCCGTGTGGTAGGCAGGCAATGAAGTGCACGCTACATTTTTAATTTTTTTTGTTGCCATATTGCCAGCAGTAAACTTGTGAAAAGTTTAAAATGTGTAAAAGGTTTTTTTTGGAAGAGCTGTAATAATTAATGGGTGTTTTATGTGTGATGGGTTAATTTGTTATTGATGGTGCAATTAAATGAGGGTAGTTTGGGATTTTAATTGTTAACGAAAGCCGTTTTTAAAATTGCTATATAAAAGAACTTTTGTTGATAATTAGGTATTCTTTTATATATATATTTAAATTCAACTACTTCTCAATATTCTTAAGCCTGGGGCCAGCCGTTTTACCGATCCAGACGGAAAAAGACATCTTAATGTTTTTTTTCTAAATCATTATAAAAAGCCATTATAGTCAAATTAGCTAACTACTTACTTTTGTAAATATCGCAGGTAGGCACAATTGAAAAAAAAAACCGGCCAAGTGCGAGTTAGACTCGCGCACCGAGGGTTCCGTATAATCTTGTAGGTATTTTGTTAACTACTTATTTCAGATTACCCATTACATTGCTTCTCGCCAAGTTTCATGATTCTAGGACAACGGGAACTATACCCTAAAGGTTTTCGACCCAAAACCTATAGGGTACTTCCGGTTGACCTAGAAATGTCAATTTTGGTTAAAAGGAAGGTCTTACAGCACAAGTAGAGGGAAAATTTTGAAAAAAAATGAACGTTAAGGTAAATTTTGGTACTTACAAGTTTTCGCGAAAATCTAAATTTGTCCATGTCTTTATATCGTGTTGACTCAGAATTTTTATACACCTAATAGGGACTATAGACCTCAGTATCTGGTATAAATTTCAACTTGCTAGGTTCACCCGTTCCTGAGAAAATCGATGGTGACACACGAAAGACAGACGGACAAGAGAGTGATCTTATAAGGGTTCCTTTTTTAGGGTTCCGTACCCAAAGGGTAAAAACTGGACCCTATAATTACTAAGACTCCACTGTCCGTCTGTTTGTCACCAGTACATCTCATGAACCGTGATAGCTAGACAGTTGAAATTATCACAGAATGTGTATTTCTGTTGCCGCTATAACAACATAGGTAAATACTAAAAACAGAATAAAATAAATATAGGTGTCAGCTAGTATCATAAAACAGCATCTTCACAGTAGCTGTGTCAAAAACACAACCAATTCAAAACCCATCATCGCGTAACAAAAAGCGATATACATAAATCAAAATGTGCAATAGCACCGTCAATTACGAGTACAACGCAAGCGACTATATATCGTACGCAAGCGCATTAGGTACACCTGCGCGGGCCCAAGCTGGCTGATTTATGTCGAGTGCGCCACTGCTAATAAGTCTATTGGGCTAGACGAAGATTATGAGAATAGGGGCCTGGATTCGTTGATCGAGTTTATGTCTTGTTGTTGATTTGAAATTGGAAGCTGTTTGTTGAAACGAAATAACTTACTAGGTTTACATGAATATCGGTACTCCTTGCAGGATAGCAATAAAGATAGATCTTGTATATTGTAAAAAAAAAACATTTGTAACTCATGTCTCAGTATCATGACAGTTTATCGAAAATTCCATAATTTTCGATTTGCTGACATTAAATTCTTAACTCCTCGACTAAATACTTTCAAACGCCGCTGCTTGTCGTAGCTACCTATACTGCGTTGACAACAAAATGAAAACAAATATAATTGTGTGTCATCACCACGGAACAGAAAAAACTGTATTTTTATCACAATACTTGTCTTGAGTCATTCGATTCAATAAAGTTAATATTTTATCGTTGGACTGGAGGACTGTTTACATCTAAAGAAAGAAAGAAAGAAAAAGTATTTATTAAACTCACACAGGACATAATAGAAACAAAAAGATATATACACACCCACACCACACACACATGGCACCTTACACCATATAAATAACAAATATCGACATCGTAGCTCCATGTAAAACACTGGTATTCAGCTGCATCCGGTAAGACTGGAAGCCGACCCCAACATAGTTGGGAAAAGGCTAGGCAGATGATAATGATGAAATATCAAACATCGGCTCGACTATAATCATCGTCATAAAAACTCCTTTAAATATTTTCCATATGACTTGGCAAACTTCATTACAATTACCGCTAATTTATGGAACAGAGCAGTAATTTATGAATGAAGTTGCCAATAACAAACGGTTCGTGTCGTCATCGAGCCCGCCCTGTCTCCGCCCGCCCACAAATTAATTCTGTTACACTTGGCTAACGGCCCCGTCACCTGGACCTCCTAGCGTCCGCCCTACATTTCTCATGACCTCCGTATAAATAAACTGGATATGTCAGTTCATGTTAAAGGAATTCCGACTTCCATCTTCTTCTATAATGGTCTTCTTAATGACAAATGCCGATTGTCTTCTAAAGGATCTTCATCATCATCATCACCTGCCCCGCCTTTTCCAACTATGTTGGGGTCGGCTTCCAGTCTTACCGGATAAAGCTGAATACCAGTATTGTACATGGAGTGACTGCCTATCTGACCTCCACGACCCAGTTAGTACTGGGTAGTACCCCTTGGTAAGACTGGTTGTCAGACATTTTAGGCCACTGACTACCTACCTGTAACGACTGTCAAAGATCTACAAATGACAGCTGACACCAACAACTTTCCTCGAGGTGGCGATCCGCGGCGGCGACCTCTCGCTTCCGGCCCTGGTTCGTGCCATGGTCCGGAGCGAGACGGAATGGGACGCTGTCACCTCCTTCTGCCAAGCAGCCATGCTAGCGCAGGAGGTGGCGGAAAGTGAGAGGGAGAGATCCTCACGTCCCGGCCGCCGCGGGAGACGCCCCGGGCGTCGGGGGCCACGTGGTGGCTTCCGGCCACCGTAGGCGCGGGCCTGTGGACGGGGAGCTATGGGCTAGCTCGCCGTCCGTCCGTCTCATGACGACAGGCCGTGTCGACGGCGCGTTCGTGTTCCACGCGCGCCTCAAAGAGAGTCAGCAACATTGAAGGGGTCCGCAAGGGCCGAAGCCTGCCGGGGCTGCGGGACTATTCGAAAGAGATACCGTGGCCCCGGAACACAAAGGGCAAGGAAGGAACATGGATAGGTTTTAGTCAGTAAAAGTCTGACACTCCCTCCTGCTCCGCCCAGAGCGGGAGAAGTCATTTGATGATTTCCCACCCAAAAAAAAGAAAAAAGGCCAACGACTTAACGTGCTTTCCCAAGCACGGAGGAAACTCGGTATGTAATGGGTGGTCACCCATCCACAGACCAACCTAGGCAAGGACGGCTTAACCTAAAGATCGACCCGAGCGTCTGTTATTATTTAGCCACAAGCTAGATACGTCAGTTAATTTTAAAAGGAAGTCCGACTCTTTCCATCTTCTTCCATGATGGTGTTCTTGATGGCAAATGCCGACTGCCTTCTAAAGGATCTCCATTATGTCCAGGATATTTTAAGCATTGCCAACTTGACAAACATCTTAAAACATTAGTCTCGTATGATTGATGGTAAACAGCCATAGACTCCTTGGTTTTTTTTTTGGTGGCTTGCTTGCTTTCCTCGTCGTTTTGTTTTGCTTTTTTTTTTGGCTTTTGAAACTAGACTGCGAGTATCAGATGATGCCACTTCCTAGATTTGCGACGAGGTAGACGTCCCGAAATTGGCATCACGCCGAAAAACTACTTAGCAACATGTCAGCAATCAAAGAAAAAGTTTAGCACGAATCTTAAAAGAGATCTTAAAGCTCAGCCGGCCCAACATGTGATTCACAAACTGTTGTGCCTACTCTAAATAATCAAGTATTTAACTTGTTGGCTAAATTATTAATTATATTTATTTTCGTTTATGAAGTACCGTGAATTACCCACAACATCTACCAACTGAAGGGAAGTCTGAATCTTACAGGATATCTTAAAATTTGCTTCAATTACTTTGCACGTCACCGTTGTACTTTAAATTATCACACAACTCACTGATTTGTTCAATGTGTTTGCCAACATTATTAAATAACTAGCTTATTTCCACGGCTTCGCCCGCGTGGAGTTCGATAATTGTCCCACGGGATCATACTACGGGGTCAAAAAGTATCCTATGTGTTAATCCAGGTCATAAACTATCTGTGTGATAAATTTCATCCTAATCCGTTCAGGAGTTTTCGCGTGAAAGAGTAACAAACATATACACACACATACAAACTTTCGCCTTTATAATAATAATATTATTAATTAATATAGTGTTATCTTTTAGAAGAGAATTACCCCTACAAACTACGTAACATAACAATATGAAGTACAAAGTTTTTTTTTTTTTCATCGTTTCCGAATGACAGCGATGCGGAGGAGTACTTTGACGCCTATTGACGTCGTTGGATATATGTAAGTACTTACGTTTAGTTTTATTTTTGTAATTATTTAGAGTTCTAGTTGTAGTATGTATATAATGTAAATATGGTTTTTCAAAATTAATATGAAGTCAAAAACTGTTTTAATAAATCAAAAATCAAAGCAATTATTTCAAGTAGGTCAGTTACAGGCAGTTTTGAATTGTCGAAACAGAGATGAAAATTAAATGTAGCTACAGTCCCAGTCACAAGACATAAAAACTGAAAAAAAAACTACTACTAACTGAAAATACTGTAGTTGCCCATTTGCTAGCGTAGATCTCTATGGAGAAAAACGGGCAAGAAAACACTCTTTTAAGCTTTCACGGTTCATAACTATACTTAAAATGTCACTTACGGGATATTTTACGTGATTGTTAATTGCCCCCGGTTATTATTTATTGTTAACCCGCGATCATGACGCTTGCAACAGCGTTTAAATATCGGGAGCTCAAAACAATTAATAATCAAAATAATATAGAAAATAAATAATATATCAAATAATAAAGAAGATATCCCGTAAGTGACATTTTAAGTATAACGGGCAAAAAACTCCATGGACACTCTTTTAATTCAGAATATTTTTTTACAAAACCTTGGTTACACCATTCATGTTTTTCATTGTTTCGTAGCCACTTCCAGTAGTTTCTACGACAAGTTGGTCTCAACAATAAATGCTGACAGTGGCAGCATGTGAACACAGTCGCTTATTAAGACGATGAGAAACTTCTGTCTTGATCTGTAAGAATCTATGGCTTCACTATGTCTCCAGCTCTTGTCGTTTTAGGACAGATTCTCTTTAAGACAGGTTCGCTTTACGACAGATTCACTTAACGGCAGATTTTTCATTTGTTACGTAAACCAAAATTGACAAAGATACGACGCTTTTAAAATTCTCAATACGTCACGTCATGGTATAATAATTTTTAGGTAGTTCTGACGTCACGAGTTTTGATGCGTTTTATCTTTGTCAATATTCATTGATTTACAAAAACGAAAAATACGTGTCCATTAATTTCCAATACTCTAACTGACGGACTAAATAGATTTGCAATTTTTTGATACTGTCGTCATGATGCCTATTGTACAGTCGTGTTGAAATGGTCTCCATACGTGTTTAATGTCTTATTAATAAGTATAGTGAAGTCGGTATAGATAATCGTGTTCACTGTATTCTGCCGTAAAGCGAATCTGTCCTAATGCGAACAAGGGGTCTCTAAGAGATTTTACCTTGTATGCAAGACGTAATAGTGTGAATGGACCCTTTGGCGGTGAGTTTGTTGTGCATCATGTGGGTTGCCTCGGAATTGATGTTCTCCACTTTTGACAACATTTTCTTAAATTCAAACATCATAATTGTAAGCTTAATTATACCTTGTCGTTTATGACGACCCGAATGGCGCAGCGGTAGTGAAGCTGCCTTACGTTCTTAGGGTCCCGGGTTCGAATTCTGGTTGTAACAAATGTTTGTGTGATGAGCATGGACATTTCTTTCCGAGTCATGGATACGTACGATACGTACGATACGTATAATAAGTATGTATTTACAAACGAAAAGTATCTATGTAGTATATCAACTATCTGGTGTTCACGACACAAGCCTCGTTGCTTAGTGTGGCACTAGATGGCGCTGTGTGTAATGTCCAGCGATATTTATTTATTTGTGACGGACGTCGTGTTTTGTGCTCGAGAGCAGCGGTAGCCCAGTATGGCGACCCGGACTTACGAACAGTAAGTCGTGGGTTCGAACTCAGACAGGCGCATTACGTGTGTAATTTATTTCATCACCACTGCTCTCAAAAACGGTAAAGGCAAACATCGTGAGGAAACGGCATGTTGTAGAACCAAAAATTCGAAGACACGTGACATCCCAACCCGCACTGGGCCCGCGTGGTGGATTATAGCCCATTCCCTCTCATAGAGGAGGATGTGTGTCCCAGCAGTGGGAACATTGTAGGCTGATTATATGCTGTTTTGTGACGTGCAAATGACGTTTAAGCCTAAGGTAACAAAGCAACTAAGACTTCGCTTGTACACATTATTATAATGTTCCATAACAATTTTGTTCTCATAACATAACATCACGCCTGTAATCCGCAAAGGGTTAAGTAGAGGTGTACCTAATAGTACACCCACATTTCGCCAGTTATGATCAAGTCCCATGTAATAGGGGACGAGCCTATTGCCATCAATCGGGCACAAATCCAGACTCCGTGACTGCTACTGAGAATTCCAGATGGAAACACACTTTGCCCGACCCGGGAATCGAACCCAGCTAGGACTTCAAGCTCAGCAGTCGCACTTTCTACCACTAGACCAGACTAGAGGCCGAGGAGGAGGAGGTATCGTTCTCATTATTTAATTAATAATTAATTGACACGATATTGTCAAACTGTTGCGATCCATTTACCTACACACACGCTGAGCCCTATCGCCCATAGTGATGTGCTATACTGAGGCAGCATAAGTAGAACCGCAATACTTACTAGATTTACTTAAAAACTCATTCAGTCGGCTTCATTAATAGTGTTTATATTATTCCCTTTATTCGTTTCCTTACATATCATTTACATTTTTTAATGTTACTATAATAAAAACAATATAAAAAAACATTTAAAATTTAAAAAAAAATAGTAGCCCACCAGCGTTGGGAACAGGGTCCGAGCTGCCGGTGGTCAGCGCTCTTGAGAGAGGAACCTCCTAACAATACGTGCCGTGTCCAGAAGTACTGCTTTCTGAATCAAGCCCTGTGTTTTATTGTTGTATTTTTCGTAATGTCGATTTGAACAATGTGAGTATTACTTTTAGTCTTACCCAGTAACTGGCTTGTGGAGGTCAGATAGGCAGTCTCTCCATGTAACATACTGGTATTCAGCTGTAGCTGGTAAGACTGGAAGCCGACCTCATCATTGTTATTAAAAGGCCAGGCAGATGATGCCTTACAAGATCTAAAAATGTAGATTAGTAATGTTTTCAGCATGGAAATAGATAATGTTATCCATCCATACGTTCTACTTACTATGCAGGTTTCAAAAATAACCATCAAATGTTTATTAGCGACTTCCATACAAGGTGTCAACGGACCTTTCACGAAGCTTTAAACCAAGCATTCTGTTCACCAAAAATTATAGCTGGGAAAGGACTTTTTTGGTGTAAAATCACGTTTTACGGTAGGTCTCAATGTAACGCACCCAAAACATCGTGCTGCATCGTAATTAAAAAAAAACCTTGCGGAAAAAGATGGAACTTTAACCCCCAATATGGCCGAAACCAGAAAGTTCCTAGGTTAGGTCAAGAACAAAAAATATCACAACGACGGGGAGAACAAACACCTTTCGGCTTGTTAAGGATACTTTTAGATTTCAAGCATTGCTTCTTTCAAATACAATATTAAAACAATACCATATTCTATCAGCCCACATCCCCATCACTAAAACTCCAACGCCACACTAAATATCTAGCGGTTTTAATTTATTATCAAACTTGAGCAGTTTGTCGCTTGCACATGCAAGGGGCCAAGTTTCGATACACTGGGACCATAAATTGATAAGATTATGTGCATTCGGACTTTGATTTACGTCCCCACGATAGATAATTGGGACGAGTTTTGAATTTACTGCATAATGGGGTTAAGTTTAGCAGTTTTGGGGTGCAACTTAGATGCATACGTCATCGTTACGGTAATGACCAGGGGATCATCGAAAAGGTCTTCTGTCCCATTTCAAAATGATGCGCAGCCAACTGCTATATCTGGGATTAATCTTGTAAAAGATCGTAGTTTGGAACGGGAATAATATAGGACTAAAAGTCGGAGGCGTTCAGTGAGTGAAATAAGTAATTATGGCTGTCAATGGTGAAGCAGGAATCTACCATAACTTATCATCATAATAATAAAAAATAAAAAGAAATCTTGATCAAGGGCTTGACTCAGTGCGCAGTACTTCTGGACACGGCACGTATTGTTAGGAGGTTCCTCTCTCAAGAGTGCTGACCACCGGCAGCTCGGACCCTGTTCCCAACGCTGGTGGGCTACTATTTTTTATATTTCTATTTATATTGTTTTTATATTAGGAATATTTAAAAATGTAACGATATGTTGTTAAATGAATAAACAAAAAAAAAAACATGGTTGTGAACGCTCAAACAAGGGCATAATCTATACCTATATTATACACACGATTCGTCTCATCATCATCATTTCAGTCGAAAGACGTCCACTGCTGGACATAGGCCTCCCTCAAGTGTCGCCACATTGACCGGTCCCGTGCGACTCGCATCCAACGGATTCCCGCAACCTTCACCAGGTCATCGGTCCACGATTCATCTAGTTATGTTTAAGTCTCATGTTATAGGCAGCAAAATCGTCGTCGCCATAGTCTTGATAAAAATACAAAACGGAAGTGGTCCATAGCAGGCCTTTTTTTTAGTATTTACTTCAGGACAATAACGTTTTTGGATATCATAGGAGGTTCTGTCTTTTCTACACACTGTGTCTACATTTGTAATCCAAATATCCGCTCGCAGGTCTGCTGGAATTATGAAATAAGCAGTACCTTCGTGCTCATCTATCTTAAGGCGACTACAGGAGCTAAATTAGCAACTCTAATTGTGGTGATTCAAACTTCGTTTGAAATACTGTTAGAATAAAGTTCTAATCAGCTTGCACTACAAAGTGGTTGTTACGTCAGTCACTGCGGGCCGAATAGTGCGAAATTAGTGTTTTTTTGCGATTTACAAAAAATCTATTGATTAGCCTTAAAAATTAAAACACTATCATGCTAATTAATATGTTGCTTGTAGAATTATTTGCCAAAAAATCAGAATTATCGCATGTATTTGAGTAGGGTTTTTACTCGTTAAAAGAAATTTTTAAAGACAAGTTCGTGATTTTCTTTATCAAGTAAAATTATTTGTATTATGTTTTCAAAACACTATCATACTAGCATATATCCTGAAGAATATTATATATTTTCTGGTTTTGTTTATTGCAGTGAATCATATGCTTTTTTGCAATATAAAACTCGCGTTTAGCTCCTGTAGTCCCCTTAATGTAATGTCCTGTTAAGTATTTTGTGTGTACATAAATAAATAAGGAACGTGCATATTCACCATTAGTGACATAACTACTGCTAACGCTTTAGAAAAAAATAACCAGATTGCATTGATGTTTTGAATATTTGCAATGCTACAACGAAACCTTTCAACAACCAAAACATACACACACACCATTCAAAAAGTACAACAACCCCACTAGGTAACATTTCAGCACCTCCCCGTATATTACCGCCATATTATCGCGCTTATTACCGGCGGGGTATCGCCATACAGCCACGTGGGACAGCGTTAGCCTGGCTTGTTTATGGTACGACGTAATTATACCTCAACTGTATGCTGCGCTCGAGTTCTGTGATTTATGTGGCTCGTTCGATTATGTGGGAAGGTAGATCATCATCAGGCTCTTAATATGTTTTGGGGGCCATTGAAACAGGTTGACCACGAACGTTACGCTCAAGAGACATGTGAAAAACAAATGAAGAAGACCATGCATCGTATCACCGCGATGTGAACCGAATTGTGACGCGATAGTTCTCAAGCGAAGGAATAAGTGACGCTCGGGCATATATGTCATGACGAGAGGCTATCGTAGAAATCTCAAAAAAATGTTTCGATCCCGTGTCTGAGATCATAATAGCATATTCTTATAAAATAATGAGGTGTTTTTAGGGCCAGCTTCCCCTGAAAAACGATAGATGGCGCTGTGCAAGACTGAGTGTTATTTTTTTGTTAGCTATATGGAGCTGGCATTCATAGCCTTTTAAAAATAAAATACTGGCTAGTAAATGTTTGTGGGTGCTTTATTTCTTATGTTCTTGCTTGCTTGTCAGTAATCTGCCAACTAACTTATATAACCTAACTATGTATGTAGAACTTTGTTACTTTGGGGTCTTAACACGACCGCGCCGTGTAAACGTAGGAACGTAAATACGTCGATTTTAACATTAAATTAATACTTGTAAATAATATAATATGTGTTTAAGAATTTATTCATATCTATGGATGATACTAATTGTGTTTATTGCAAACAATTTAACTGAAAAAAACCCGAATACTGAAAATCACACCTAATTCAATTCGTGGATTACAAAAATCGACTCCTCCTTTTGTTGATGTCGGTCAAAACGTAGACTGTGTTGCTCGAGCCAAAATAGACACCTTTTTTGATTTGGTGGGAGATCATCAAAGGACTCCTCCCGCTCTGGGCGGAGCAGTCGGAGTGTCAGACTCTTACTGACTATAACCCATCCATGTTCCTTCTTCGCCCTTTGTGTTCCGGGGCCACGGTATCTCTTTCGAACCGTCCCGCAGCCCCGGATCGATTGACATCTTATTCATTAGAACCGGATGAATAGTTTAGGCGTTACGGTGGAACATAATTAAGAAAATACAAACATACATAGACTACTAAAATCATAACCCTTCCTTTTGGCTACGCCGTAGTCGGGTAAACAACGCTTTTGGATAATTGTATTTTCGATTCAAAAATCAACGTTACGTTTACACCGCGCGCCCCTGGTACGGCCTCGGTCTTGTTAACGTTTTATTTTAAGTCTTAACACTAACTCAAATTTCTGACTAAGACAACACATGAGTCCTTAAACGGCTTGTCAATTCTAAGCCGATTTTCAAAGTTAAAATTGTCCTTTTAAAAGTTTGTACGGAACCCTCGGTGCGCGAGTCAGACTAGCTCTTGGCCGGTTTTTGTTATATTCTCTTTCTTTTCCAATGGGTTTCATCCTACTATGAATTTTTTCATTTTTTTACCATTTTCACAGGTGCACTGATCTTCTATGAATACTTTTCTTGGGTTGATAATACTGTATTTTATTGATTTAAGTGAAGATAAAATTACGTGCATATTCCCTTGTTGGAATTGGACTTTTTAGGAAATGGTCATTCTGGGAAATGGTCATTCTGAGAAATGGACATTCTGGAATATGGACATTCTGGGAAATAGATTTTTTGGAAGGAACCGTTGGACATTTTGGGAATAGGACATTCTGAACCTAGACGCTTTCTTTTACTTTCGTTACCAAACCGAAGTCTTTATCAACTACAATTCACAATTAATTGCATCACTCAAGAAGGGTGACCTGCAGGGGACCATACTTTCAAGTGGACATACAATATGTTTTAACCTAAGCACTAACCCTGCCCACTGTTTTTAAAGTCACCCCATAATGCGTGAACGATAGCTCCAAGCATGGACGTAGTAAGTATTAATGTGTCTGTAATTACGAGTGCCGTGGGTCACTCGGCACTATTAGTCAGCGTGACACACCCTAGTGTCAATCTGTCACTTTGAGTGGGTTTTTGTTTCTTTAGCTGGGTTGGTGGCTTTTGAAGTGGTTTAGTGGCTTAGTGTTTTCTTTGAAATCAATTAGGTTCGTTAGGGACTGTTGGCCAGAGAGGTTCTACAGGATATTTAAACCACAACTTTTTGTGGAATAAGACCCCTTTGCATTTTGGATGATACAGTATTGTTTTGGTATTATTACAATAAGTAATTGGCCATATTTACTTTATTTATTTTTTATACAATAGTCTACAATACAATAGTGGTATATAGGCGGACTTAATGCCACAAGGCATTCTCTACCAGTCAACCTTTGAGTTAAATAGGAAAACATATAGTGATGGGTATAAAATAACATCTAAAAAAACTAACTAATTTTAACCTGTACGAATCCTACTAAACTGACTGATTTAAGTTTCATAACTGAGTGAGATAAGTGATGATTACTTAGGTGAGGAGCTTGTGGCTAAATAATAACAGCCGCTCGGGTCTAACTTTAGGTTAAGCCGCTCTTGCCTAGGTTGGTCCGTGGATGGGAGACCACCAATTATAAAGCGAGTTTCCTCCTTGCATTGGGAAGTACGTTAAACCGTTGGTCCCGGCTGACATAGTATGACAGTGGCCCAAAAGTCTGACAACCAGCCAGTATTACCGAAGAGTAACATTATTACCCAAGTTACCGGTTGTGGAAATCAAATTGGCAGTCGCTCCATGTAAAATCCTGGTATTCAGCTGCATCTGGTTAGACTGGAAGCTGACCCAAACATAGTTGGTGTAAGTCAGGCAGATGATGAACTGAGTAACGGGGCACAGAAAAAAACAGAAAAAATTACCCAAAAAGTGTTATTTTCTCGATTCTATCGTACAAAACACCTAAATATAAGGCTAAAAGTGTCTTGGTGTTGTTTGTCTCCGACTAACCGTTTATCGTAAAAACGATGACGAAGGGATTCCGTTCACTCCGACCATATAGGTTAGGTTAGGTTAGAACTGTGACTAGGAGGAGACCTGTCGCTGCCGGCCGTCGCTCGCGTGATGGTTGGGAGTGCAGAGTCCTGGGATGCAGTGATGTGCTTCTGCGAAACGGTCATCTCACAGAAGGAGGCTGCGGAGAGGTTGAGGGAGGTCGAGACCGCTTTCCCGACCCGCAGCAGACGCACCGGAAGTCGGCAGAGGGCTGATAACGGCCTCTTCCGGCCCCCCTAAATAGGTCCAGGGGCCACGAATTCGGGGACATCCGTCGCCCCCCACCCTACTGGACCCGAGACGGCGCGGCGGCGCGTCGTGTTCCACGCGCGCCTCTCCTAGACGTAGCGGGGGGAGTTTTACACCTCACTCACCCCGGGACGAGGCTCGCAGGTCAAGCGGGCCGGCACTCGTCCGGGGCAGCGGAAGTCGCATCAGATCCCACTGCCCCCCGACGCAAGTGTGCGAGGGAACACCGGTGTGGTTTTAGTCAGTACGAGTCTGACGGACCCCTCCGCTCTCCCCAGGGCGGAGGACATCCATTGAGGATTTCCACATCGCGAAACAAAAAAAAAAAAAGGTTAGAACTGTGACCAACTACGCGCGAGCCGAGCGAGCGGGCAGCGAGCGCTACCTCGAAACTGGTCACAGTAAAAAATTAGTAAACCCCAGTTTCGTATCCACTGACCGAAATGTTCAATAAAAATAGTAACTTTTAAAAATTCATTTAAAAAAAAAATACGCAGCTCCAGCAGAGGGTGAAAGTAGGGGGCGACTATAAATCCCATCCCCCAATTCAGGCGACTCGTTTCTAAACCTTACCCATCGGTGTAATAGGGTAACACACCTGCAATCTCAATGTAGTAAACAATTCGTTAATTATTTATTTACGTTGTCGCGCAGCATAGACCAAAGACCTAGGTGACCCCACATAGGTATTTAAGAGCCCAAGTTAAAAATACCTAGAAACATTTTTATTTCATCGCACACACTCAAGTGAACCAAAATTCGCACGCACCACAAACACATACATATACTATAAATAGACACGCTTTTAGTGAGAGATAAGGGTGTCCATCTGGCTTGTCAGTCCCGGACAGGGGCCGGCCGCGACGTCACTAGTAATCCTGACGCGACTTTTGACGTCGTAAAACGTCGCTGATATGTCCTGACGGGATAAGTCTCTGTGACTTTTGGAAATCACGCAAAGAAAATGTTTTGGTGTGTTTTCGCTGTAATTTTAGAACGAGTAACTCGAGTAATAGTTGGTGTTTTTTAAGTCTGGTCTTCGAAAGTTACTTTTACGTCTGTAAAAATAACTTTTTTCTTATTTCTAAGCTTTTTAGCATGTCGGAATTGAAGAGTTTTCTAAGAAATCCAATATGTAGGTTAATCGAGTACTCATAATACTTGTAAATTAGTTTTATTGTTCTGGGAAACTAGTTTAATTTCCAGTGAAAACCAATCTTCAGGGCACGTGATTAATTCAAAGTGATTGAGGACACACTTGATTGACATATTAATTTTCTTGCCAATTTAATTTATTGTCCTGATCAATATTATCTAATAAGTATTTGATTAATAATTTAATCAATCAAAAGTAAAGTTAATTTCTTAAGTTTATAATATATTTAGTTAGTTTAATTTATATAAACTAGTCCTTGTTTTAGCAAATATATGTAATTTTGATTATTCTATAAGTAGTTTTAATTAATTGATGTACCTAATGTTACATTATCACTACATATTATAAAACAAAGTCCCCCGCCGCGTCTGTCTGTCCCTATTATGCTTAGATCTCTAAAACAACACAACTGATTTTTATGCGGGTTTTAATAGATAGAGTGATTCAAGAGGAAGGTTTTAGTATTTAATATGTCAAGCAGGTGAAGCCGAGGGCAGTCATGCTAGCGAAGGAGGTGGCGGAACAGGACAGGGAGAGATCCTCACGTCCCGGCCGCCGCGGGAGACGCCCCGGGCGTCGGGGGCCACGTGGTGGCTTCCGGCCACCATAGGCGCGGGCCTGTGGACGGGGAGCTATGGGCTAGCTCGCCGTCCGTCCGTCTCATGGCGGCGCGTTCGTGTTCCACGCGCGCCTCAAAGAGAGTCAGCAATAGGGAAGGGGTCCGCAAAGACCGAAGCCTGCCGGGGCTGCGGGACTATTCGAAAGAGATACCGTGGCCCCGGAACACAAAGGGCGAGGAAGGAACATGGATGGGTTTTAGTCAGTAAAAGTCTGACACTCCCTCCTGCTCCGCCCAGAGCGGGAGAAGTCATTTGATGATTTCCCATCCTAAAAAAAAAAAAAAAAACAGGTGAAGCCGCGGGCATCAGCTAGTTAATAATATAAAATATTTATCAAATATTTTTAAAAATAACTGGCGCTTTGAAACAGCCAGAAGGCGACGTGGCAGAACTCGTAGAAGATGACGGAACGAGTTGTACAAAACCAAGGCCTGCATTTAGACCTGGATCTAAAGAACTACAACCTAATCAGTGAAATGATGCAGGCTAACAGAAGCAATAACTAGTGAAATGTGGATTACTTGGCAGATAATAAGGGTGTAAATAGACTCTTATCGAAGCCGAAAGGCACTTGTTCTCCCCGTCATTGCGATCATTTTTTTTTTCTGGTCCATACCTGGGAACTTACTAGTCAAAGTTCCAACTTTTTCGCAAGTTTTTTTTTAATACTAGTTTTAAGGTCAAAACTTTACTTTAAAACCTCTATAACCCATTTGCTATTAAATTCGTCCACCAGCACAATGTTTTGAGTGTGTTACATTGAGAATTACCGTAAAACGTGATTTTTCACCCAAATAAAGTTAGTAAGTAAGTTAGAGTTGATGTACAGAATGCATGGTTGACGGCTTCGTGAAGGGTCCGTTTACACCCTGTATTTGTTCCTATCCTTTGTGGATTACGTTATGTTGAGTGATGTTTTATCATCCTATTTTATTAAAAATATTCTTTTTCTTTATCGAGCCAGAGCCAGTTTTTAAGCCGCCCATTGGCCTGACTTAGCTTTACATGCCGTCGAGAAATATCTCTCAGGCATGCTGGTTTCCTCACGATGCTTTCATTCACCAAAGCAAGTATACACACATGAATCCGGAAAATCAGAGGTGCGTGTCTTAGGTTCGAACTTGAGACCTATGATTTGGCAGTCCGACAATCACCACACTAGGCTTACAGTTTATTTTAAAAAATATTACAAATTCCACAAATTCAAGATTCACAGCACCTCAATCCTTATACAATTAGCCCACCGATTAATCACTAAACGTTAATTTTTGTTACATCCAACGAGCACTAGCCACGATATTAATCTAACGCCTAACACACTAACACGACACGGGGTAAGGGTGACCATTCTTCATTAGCACAAAGGAGCTGGCCTTTTGTCTCCACTCCATTCATTCGCGATTGTTCACTACTGTGAGTGAGAACCTCGAAGACTTATTCTGGAAGATGGTAGGACGGTCAACAATTTGATTTTGTTTATTTTCTAGCAGTAAATGATGTGTGTTGGTTGTCAAATGAGAATGGAAGAAAAAAAGTGTTGAGCCGAACCCAAGTAATATGGCACAAGGGCAGCAAGATCATGATTGTTTTTTTTTTGTACTGAAGATTTGGGCCTTGCGCGTATTTTTTGCACTTAAAAGCAATAAATTAACTTTAACATGGTTATTTTGAAGACAGACGAGTAATCTATCTTATAATCGATACTGAAATAAAAAAAAAAAACAAAACATTTCTGAACATCACTTTTATTAATACTATAGTTTTCAGTAGGTATCAGTATCGTACAAACTATCCCCACAAAACACACTCATATCAACAAATTTAGCCACCACAACACAACATTCGTAAGAAACACGAACCCACATCAAACGGCCAGAATACGGCCGCTGACGTCCAGACGTGATCCCTGTCAACAAATCCACAATACAAGCTGACTCGTTGTCACCCCAGTTCAACAATGCAGAGATTAATGATCACTTCTTGTATTTCACTATTGGACGGCGCTTCGATTCAAATTCAGTTCACTTGTGGATTTTTGGATGGAGACAGATGTTCGGGGAGGAAGAAATGGAGTAATGATAGACTAACAAGTCGTGCTGTGTCACTACCATTTGCAGCCTCGTTTTAGCAGGAAAACAATTGACTTTTATCCGCAGCCATTTTTCTTTTTTGCCACCTTTGTGATGGTTTTCTGGAATACGCGTAGCTTATGCTATGGGCGTTAACATATCTATTAAGTTTCTTAGAATGGTATGTCTTTGAATATATATTTTAACCCACATGGTATCTGTAACATTAAAATTCTTTTCCATTATTCAAACGTTAAATCAAAAAGACAAGAAGACGTTTAAAATATTCCCACATCTCAAGTATTCCCCCAACTTACAGGTATTCCTCTCAAATCCAGACAATCAATTCAATTAGACTGTGTACTTTGAGTGTGAGCCCAACTTGCTATTAAACGGAGCAAGTGACAAAACAAACTTAGCGCCGTGAGTTGGCTCAGACCGCCTTAAACTGGTTTACGTCGGTTAGAACCGGTTTATACTGGTTAGGCTCGATTTAAACTTGCTGCAAAGTTATTTGATGTGAAGATTTTTCCGCGTAAGAAAAACGATTCTAAATGAAATAAAGAAAGTACCTACGTAGGTTTTTTAAAGAACATTATTTACTTATATAAAAGTTACTTTTGTGTAGGTTTCCACTAAATAAAAAAAACAGAAATGAGTAAGTGATCCCTTTCCTAATTTAGTCCAGTTCATAGAAAAAGAACCAATTCGAATGATCTTTAACAAACTGCAACAAGCCCAGTTAACGCAGTTGCGCAGTTCCTAAGGCTACTTTATGCCCTCGAATGTCTGTCTATCTCCCCCTACATCGGCTACATCCAACTTTACACAGCAACAAAGATATCGGCGATGCAATGGGCCGCGGCCAGCACGGAGCATTAAGCCCGCGGCAACAATCTTTACGGGACATTCGAGTACATTTGGAGACATTCACTGACATTTGGGAGTATTCAGGGCCGTTTGGGACGTTTAGAGCGGACTGGCATTTAGCTAAAAGGGTGTAGTGGATGGGTGTATTGTTTGATGGGTCTTAGAAGATTAAGAGGGGGGAATTATCATCAATCTATTTGTTACAGTCTGGATACCATGGTGAACCTGTGACTGAAGTTAACATAAAAAATTATGTAACAAAAAAACGGCATTCTATTAAGAAATTGAAAGAACTAAATTAATTCTTCGCATTGTTATAAAAACTTGATCAAATTCCACGTATCCCGAAAAAAATATCCCATTCCCGAAACCGCGAATACACTCATCACTCCAGCCAATTACCCACAAAAGAGCAACACAATAACCGGAATCCATTAACAAATCGTTTACAGACAACACGACAAGTGGCACGGCGCGTGTACCGCAAAGCAAGCATGACAGAACAAAGTTTGTGAACCGGATTGCGCCGGTTCCGGGCGGATTAAACCGGTCCGTGCCGGCGCGCGGCGGTTAGAGGTGGTTAGAGGCAGTTAGTCAGGTGAGATCTGAGGCGCGGCGCGGGCTTACTATCGAATTATTGTCTTTGTGCAACTAGGCGTTTTGTATGCCAAAGGATTTCGTTTTTAGGGATGAGTTTTGGTTTCTGTTCTGTTGTTGGTTTTGGGGATTGCATTTCTGAGAATGCATCTGTTCGTAGCACAGCTTTAAAGTTTATCTTAAAGTTTGTGTCTTGAAATAAAACGTGATGTTACAGATTTCGAATTATTTAGGACAGGACTGCTAAGTACTGGTATAAATTACTCTTGAAAAAGTTCACAACATTTTTGAAAGCATGATTTGATTTTCTAAAAATATAAGACCCCAGCTCAGTAGTCACTGGTCAATAGTCCACCAAGAGAGATTAGTCCATTCGAACGCCTAAGACGCACAGATCTCCCGATGACATCAATCTATGTAAACAGCCTCTACACAGCTCTTAAATCAATAGGTCTTTGTCCAGGTACTTGGTAGACCATCGAGAGCTGTTTGATTTAATATAATGGCTATGTGGGAACATTAGACGATCAATTGGCCATCAATTGTGCGGTTAATTTGCAGTAAATACGCAGTAATCCGCCGCCTGTCCGGGGCTGGATTTGACAATGTTATTGCATGATTGGTGCTGTGTTTTGGATTATACAGTTTGGTTGATATCTGAGAAAAATTGTGGGGATTTTTTATTATGAATGAATTTTATGTTTATTGATAATTGTGTCTGAATAAAAACGTTTGCTTATATTGTAGAATCAACGAAATAAGTTTTGTTAAAAATATGGTCACCCTATTAAATTAGCAAAATCACTTTCCTGCCCTTATCCCATGTTCACGCGTTGAACACGTTTTTTTCTTCCATGCTCCCCTGTCAACCTGACGCTATGATTTACTCCTTTCGAGGGTTCCGTACCTACTGAATACTGAAGTCTATAGTCCCTATTAGATGTGTAAGAATCAAGGTCCTGAGTTAACACGATAAAAAGATATGGGCAAATTTAGATTTTCGCGAAAACTTTGTAAGTACCAAAATTTACCTTAATTTTCAAAGTTTTTTTATTTTTCGGACTTTTCCCTTTACTTGTGCTGTAAGACCTTGCTTTTAACCAAAATTGACAATTCTAGGTCAACCGGAAGTAACATATAGCTTTTGGGTCGACAACCTATATGGTAGTTCCCGTTGACCTAGAATCACGCAATTTGTCAAAAAGCAAGGTCTTACAGCACATGTAAAGGGAAAAATCTGAAAACTGTAAATATGTAGTTTTAATAACAAAAGAAAAGCGATTTTACTATTACAAACTTATTATTTGCGACTGGTGCAATAGCCATTTCATGGGATCGAACAGCAAAGTTAAGTTTGCCCTTTAAAAAGTTTGTACGGAACCTTCGGTGCGCGAGTCCGACTCGCTCTTGGCCGGTTTTCTTTCATATCATATATCTTCCGTTCTGGTCTTCCTCTCCCTCTCCATCCATCCTATATCCACTCAACCGCCCCTGGCTGCTTTAGCAGCCAGTTGCCGATTTGCCAAATGTCCCTGGCTGCTAAAGCAGCCAGTAGCGCCTTCGTCCAACAAATGCAATAAAAATTTATTAAACTGCTATTTCTAGAGCTTATTCCTCTTGTAGCATTCTCTATACTATATTCCTCAACGTTCGGACCAACAATAGCAACACTATTCCATCGACAAATCTCAAAATAAAAGTAAAAACTGTAGTGTAAACAAACTCCGCCATTTCTGACGTGTGGCGTCGTATTTCAATTGTTCTGTTATGTATATTGTTGTTTTCGGATAGTGTTATATATCAAATTAATCGTGAAAACCTGTGCTACTATATTATCATAAAGGAAATCTAGTTTTCGAATCTCAAAGTTGAGTATTTCGCCTCCGAAAGGTGGTAGGTTTAAATACCTATAGTGATTGTGTTTATACAAGAAATAAGTGTTTTTGTGATTAAAACGTGTGTGTTAACGGAAAAACAGTGCATAATTAGTATTGTGAACATATTATTAAATTGTATATACAAAAACAAGTGGCTTCGTAAAGTTATAGGTACGTAAATAACCGTGTTCAAAAACAGTCGTTGGCGCAGGCCGCGTCAAAATAAACAGTGAGTATTCAAATTCTAATTTAATTCTAACTAGACTATCGTAAATAAACTAATAAGATTATGGTCTTATTGGAAAGGAAATATAATCTAGTTTATTTTAAAATTATTTTAATTGAAATTTAATATTTAGAAAAATTCAAATTAATTAATAATAATTAATAAAAAATTAATTTTAATAGCGAAATATCCGTTTTCATCACTGTTTTTCAAGTTCTACATTTTTTTGAGTTTCAAATTAATATCAGTTTTTTTTTTTTTTTTATATATAGATTGCGAATATTAAAGTCGCGCGCGGGGCGGGTGAGTGGTTGTCCACTCACCCGCCCCGCGCGCGACTTTTTTGCACCAAACCGTCCAGGGTGCAAAAAATTGCGAAATTTCGCATGTAATTTGACACTTTAGATAAACAATCGCAAACTACAAGAGTTATAGCTAAATAAAATTTACAGTGAATAGCTGAATAGTTATGGAATCTATATATTAAAAAAAAAAAAAACTGATATTAATTTGAAACTCAAAAAAAATGTAGAACTTGAAAAACAGTGATGAAAACGGATATTTCGCTATTAAAATATTAATTTGAATTTTTCTAAATATTAAATTTCAATTAAAATAATTTTAAAATAAACTAGATTATATTTCCTTTCTAATAAGACCATAATCTTATTAGTTTATTTACGATAGTCTAGTTAGAATTAAATTAGAATTTGAATACTCACTGTTTATTTTGACGCGGCCTGCGCCAACGACTGTTTTTGAACACGGTTATTTACGTACCTATAACTTTACGAAGCCACTTGTTTTTGTATATACAATTTAATAATATGTTCACAATACTAATTATGCACTGTTTTTCCGTTAACACACACGTTTTAATCACAAAAACACTTATTTCTTGTATAAACACAATCACTATAGGTATTTAAACCTACCACCTTTCGGAGGCGAAATACTCAACTTTGAGATTCGAAAACTAGATTTCCTTTATGATAATATAGTAGCACAGATTTTCACGATTAATTTGATATGTAACACTATCCGAAAACAACAATATACATAACAGAACAATTGAAATACGACGCCACACGTCAGAAATGGCGGAGTTTGTTTACACTAAAGTTTTTACTTTTATTTTGACATTTGTCGAAAGAATAGTGTTGCTATTGTTGGTCCAAACGTTGAGGAATATAGTATAGAGTTTGCTACAAGAGGAATAAGCTCTAGAAATAGCAGTTTAATAAATTTTTATTGCATTTGTTGGACGAAGGCGCTACTGGCTGCTTTAGCAGCCAGGGACATTTGGCAAAACGGCAACTGGCTGCTAAAGCAGCCAGGGGCGGTTGAGTGGCTGCAGTTACTTTACATTTTATAAATTTTATTGTAATAATCCCGGCTTCAACTAAATTGAATTTAAGGTTTACATTCAAGTTTCGACTAATAAGTAGGGTCTCTGAAGGGTTCTTACGTATTTCGTGTGAAATTAATACATAAAAGTAGCAGTGACCTCATAATATGTGATCACTCCTTTTCAATTTTATTCGAAAACTTTGTAGAGATTTTATAGGTCACGCTATAAAACGTCTAGACATTCAAGGATGATGTCTTATTATAAATAATTAATTGACTAACCCAGTGGAGGTGCTCGTGGCTAAATAATATAATAACAGGCGCTCGGGGCGATCTTGAGGTTAAGCCGTGCTTGCCTAGGTCAGTTCGTGGATGGGTGACCACACGTTAGATATCGAGTTTCCTCCGTGCCAGGTATACCTTCACAGTGTGACAATTATATAGGTTAGGTACCCCTTATTATTATTCGTTTATTCATTTAAGTACATAATGTTGTCATTTTTAAATATTTCTTAATAAAACTATATAAAAAAACATTTAAAAATAATAAAAATATATTATTATTATTATCGTTTATTTCAGGCATTAACCCATCTAACTCTGTTTGCATAATTATTACATATATTGCATTAAAAAATTAAATCACATTCCATTATATTATTAAACATGTAAATCAAACCAACCCACCCTGTTTAATTTGAAACCAAAAACAGAAAAGTAGGAGTCTTGTCTGTTTATTCCATAAGATACATCCAAGCAATATTATTAAGAATAATTTGATTATAAACAAACTGCTTCATTGATTTAGCGGTCGCAATCGCAACTGCTAAGCATGAAATCCTGAGTTCGATTCCCGAGTCGGGCAAATTGTTATTGTGTTTTTCATCAGGAATTTCTCAGCCACAAAGTCTGGGATTGCGCCCAGTTGATGGCAATAGGCTCACCCCCTATTGCATGAGACTTAAACGTAACCGGCGAAATGTGGGTGTACTATTAGTTACACCTGTGTCTAAATCTTCGCGGATTACAGGCGTGTTATGTTATGTTGGTGAGCAGCGGTGGCCCAGTGGCGACGGCCCCGACTTACGCACAGTAAGTCGTGGGTTCGACACCAGGCAGGCGCATTACTTTGTGTAATTTATTTCATCACCACTGCTCCTAAAACGGCGAAGGAAAACATCGTGAGGAAAGCGGCATGTCCTAGAACTAAAAATTCGAAGACATGTGACGTCTACGCACGCACTGTAATAGGCATGACGACAGTATCAAAAAATTGCAAATCTATTTAGTCCGTCAGTTAGAGTATTGGAAATTAATGGACACGTATTTTGTTTTTGTAAATCAATGAATATTGACAAAGATAAAACGCAACAAAACTCGGGAGTTCGTGACGTCAGAACTAGCTAAAAATTATACCATGGCGTGACGTATTGACAATTTTAAAAGCGTCGTATCTTCGTCAATTTTGGTTTAGGTAACAAAAGAAAAAACACGGGTCAAATATTTTTTGATAATCTAAGTGACGGACTAATTAGATTTTTTTGTCGTCTCGCCTATTATAGCCCATTCCCTCTCATAGAGAGGAAGCCGTGTGTCCCAGCAGTGGGGACGTTATAGGCTGATTAATGCTATGTTATGTTGATTATAAACAACTTCAAAAACGTCATCAAACTAATCACGTCACAAAACCAATTACAGCAGCTACCCCATCAACAAAATTTTTCCCATAAAACGGTTCAATTAATTGATTAGCGCTAATTCAGTACCCAGCAAGCGTCTACAAATTGCTGTGCAATATCTCAAGGCGACAACGGCCTATCAATAAAGGCCTCCAGTGGCCTCGCCAGGCCTCCGTCTTGCCAATACGCAGGCCGGTAAATTGAGACGGCAAATTTACGAGGCCTGGCCAGGGCGACGTATTAATTTACAATAGTCAGTGGGATGTGTTTGAATGGGCTGTTGGAAATGCAGTTGGAAGACAACTGCATTTTTGGTTTTTGGAAAAAAGTGGTATTGTTGATGTGATGTTTCAGATTTAACTGATGAACGAAAGAAGAAAGAAAATAGGAAGATAAGATAAGATATTTAACTTGCATAAAACATGGACCAACAAGGTGTTATTAAAATACATTAGATCTGACATGTTTTGCTTAATACTAAATCATGCAAACTTACTTACTAAATAAACATCATGAATTCATATTAAAAAAATCATTAATGCTATAGAAATTATTATTATTGAGCCATTTATATAATTGGATTTTAAATAATTTACAATTTAATGTTTTAAACATTTTTGGTAATTTATTATAGAGACGTACACACATAGCCAGAGAGTTTTTATTATATTTCGATGATGATGATTGTACACATGCCACTAAAATACTTCAATCTAAACAGAAAAACCGGCCAAGTGCGAGTCGGACTTGCGCACGAAGGGCTCTGTACCATTATCTATATAACATTAGACAAAACGGTAAAAAAATCACGTTTGTTGTATGGGAGCCACGTTTGTTGTTGTTAAATATTTATTTTATTCTATTTTTAGTATTTTTAGTTGTTATAGCGGCAACAGAAAAACATCATCTGTGAAAATTTCAACTGTCTAGCTCTTACGGTTCATGAGATACAGATAAGATAAGCCTGGTGACAGACAGACGGACGGACAGCGGAGTCTTAGTAATAGGGTCCCGTTTTTACCCTTTGGGTACGGGACCTTAAAAACGAGGTAACTATTGTGTATCTCACGGCTTGCGCTAAATAGGCCCAGCTAGGCTTACCGACGTTGGTTTTTGAAAGTTTAAATTTCCGACAACATTCGCAGGTATATAGCATTATAACCGAGCTAAAATATTGTGCCGTTGCCAGCTGGGAAATAGCCTAAAAGGTTTTAATAAAAATATCAATACGATATTAGAAAAAAGTCGGGACAATTAATTGTTATTGGGTTTTTCCATCAGGAATTTCTCAGCAGCTGCCACGGAGTCTGGATTTGCGTCCGGTTGATGGCAATATGCTCGCCCTATATTACATAGGACTTAAACATAACTGGCGAAATGTGAGTGGTAATATTAGGTACACGTCTACCTAACCCTTCGGGAATTACAGGCGTGTTGTTAATCCTCAAACTTATTCTTAGATATAAATAGTCCATCAAAAGTGTAACTAATTGAGACGACGGGCGTCGATCTGGTCGCCTCGCGCCGTCGCACCGGAGTCAATACCCATCAATATTCACGGCGTTTCAGATATGACGAGCTGCTATTATTAGAAGACAGGAATATTTTTGTTTGGGATTGAGTAAGATTTGGATTTGTTACATGATATCTTTTGCAAGTAAGAATAAGCTAAACTACTATTGATAAATGTTATCCATAATTTTGTCTAGTTGTATGGATAATGAGTAAACCTACAATAAGTACCTACAGTGGACGATCACCAGAGAGAAATATTATGTGTAATAGCCAATATCTCATTTACATAATCCATTTTTTTTATCTAAATTCAAGGCAATAACAACCATACAGCACATACCACGAAACGAAATATAATACACTCATAATTACCCCACCCAACCAACTTCAATCAAGCACCCCGAAGTAAAAAACAAAAACAAATGACGTTCCAGTAAACAAACTGGAGCCTCTACCTGACCAGCCACATAAACAGTGAAGAAGAAAAGCAAAATGTATGTGCCGTATCGGCGGCAAAGCCCCGTACAAATCTGAACAGTGGATAGCCGGCCTGATCGACAAATCCGGCAGATTACGCGCTGATACAGGGGGCATGTTTATGAGACAGTCGCCGGACTGCCGGACTGTGGCCGGCTCGGTAGGGCTGGCGGTAATTCGACGGAATTTGATGTTACAAAGATGTAGATAGAAGGAGGTTTAGTTATTTATCGGTTACAAAAAGGATTGCACTGCTTTTGACTTCTTAGATTATAAATGCCATAGTAACTCTTTCTGTTACCGTTTTAAGGTAAGTGTCCACATGTCCGCATCAGACGCATCGCATCAAACGTATCGTAGTATTCTTTTATAGAAAGTCACACAAGTGCGTCCACTGATCCGCACCGTACGGATCTCTCGAATCTGTTCAATAACTACGATACGTTTGATGCGATGCTTCTGATGCGTATGACGCGGACATGTGGACGCTTACCTTTATGCCTAAATTACAGAATTGATTGTTTTGAAATTAAGTAGTTAAATAACCTGGGATCTGGAAAAGGGTTCTAATCCTAGAAGGCAGAAAAAGTTGTGAACTGTAGCTAGACGAAGTGTAAAGTAAATTTAAAAGAAACAAACTCCGAAGGAGACGCGAAAGGTAACACTTTCAACTAAATACGACTATTATATAAAACGCTACCTTTCATAGAGAGGAGGCCTGTGTCCCAGCAGTGGGAACATTAACAGGATGATGATGAATATATAAAAGGTGCATCAAAATAAAGGAGAAGGACCCTCCTTTATTTTAAGGTCGGCGCAGCATGTCTTCTTCTTCCATACTTCTCTATCACTCGTCATCTGACCAGCCACCTCCTTCCTAGCCATATCATCATTCTGATCCATACAAGACAGCAGGTCTAATAACCATTGTTTCATAAATCTTGCCCACAAAGTAAAAAAAGGTGCATGCGGATCAAAATTGCATACTTAAAATAAAAACAGAGATATCAATACTATATTGGTGCATACCTAACAATGCGAAAAACCTCCAGACGTATGCAAAATAGAATATTAGCTTAGAGAACGATGGTCAAACAAAGATGGAAGTCAGCCAAAAACTAACGTTCATTACAGTTGTAGCAATATGGGAAACAATACGTTTATGGCAACAGAACTGTACATAGATGGCGACAGCTACATTGTGGTTGGTATATTTTCTCTCCCAGTGCAGAATTCATCATCTGCTTAGCCTTTTCCCAACTATGTTGGAGTCGGCTTCCAGTCCAACCGGATGCAGCTGAATACCAGTATTTTACATGGAGCGACTGCCTATCTGACCTCCACAACCCAGTTAGTGCTGGCTAATAGGATCGCCCTTGGTAAGACCGGTTGTTAGACTTTTTGGGTCACCGACTACCTCAAATGACTGTCAAAGATCTAAATGACATCCGGGATCAACTGCTTACGTGTTGTCCCAGTGCAGAATAAAGGGATCTAATTGAAAGAAGGAGCAAGCATTGATCCGACACGTTTGCAGACAATTTGATGGTTACACCGGTTAAGAGATGGTGGCAATTCCATGATAGAGAAGTTCAATAATTTAATTTATCTTTATTTAATGATATCTAAGATTACACATTTTATTAATTAAGTTGGAGTAAAGCTGAGAGCGAGTCGCGTCAAAGAACTGGAAAGTCGTGGTCGTCCGGCGGCGAGATGGGCAGACGACATTGTTGCCAGTCGCGGGTATATCCTGAATCAAAAACAAAGCGTTTTTTTCCAGTAGGTCAGTTACAGGCACTTTTGAATTGTCGAAACATACATAGATGAAAATTAAATGTAGCTACAGTGCCAGTCACAAGGCTGAAAACTGTGAAAGTACTGTAGTTGCCCATTCCCTAGCGTAGATCTCTATGGAGAAGAACGGGCAAGAAACTCCATGGACACTCTTTTAAATTAAAATAAGAATGAGGGTAGCACAAGAACGTGGAACTTCGCACAAGCAAAGAAAGGCCTATGTTGTCGGGTGTGGATGATGATGACGATGAAGATTAAACAAAACAAACCCCCTAATTAAAGGAGGAGGAGGCGCTCGTGGCTAAATAATAACAGCCGATCGGGTCGATCTTTAGATTAAGCCGTGCCAGCCTAGGTTAGTCTGTGGATGGGTGACCACCCTTTACATACCGAGTTTCTTCCGTGCCACGGAAAGCACGTTGAGCCGTTGGTCCCGGCTGTCATTTGTTGATCTTTGACAGTTGTTACAGGTAGTCAGTGGCCCAAAAAGTCTGACAACCAGTCTTACCAAGGGGTATCAAAATTACCCAGTACTAACTGGGTTGTGGAGGTTAGATAAGCAGTCGCTCCATGTGAAATACTGGTATTCAGCTGCATCCCGTTAGACTGGAAGCCGACCCCAACATGGTTGGGAAAAGGCTAGGCAGATGAGATGTTGAAATCCCTCAATTAAAAACCAAAACTAAACCCAACGCAATCCAGACAATAGAACTCCAATTCCCAATGTTAACGTTTCCACAATAGTAAACTGACAAGAAACTATCTTTATTCTACCAGATAACATTTCACAAACATATCTCCTATACTTCGAAATAAAAATGTAAATGCTCTGGCAACCCTAACACATCGAGATAGAAGGAAGGTAGTCCGTATAATATTTTGGCTTACAAAACGAGTCCAAGTTTTAATAGTGTACCCCATGTTTATGTTATGGCCTTTCGTATCGGAAGTATGAACCTGTCCGTAGGGAGGAGCTGATGTACAGCGTATGAGGTTTTCTGGATGGATTTGACTTTTTTTTGGCGTTTTTTTTTCGTATTCCTTTTATTGGCAAGTGTGTATATAATAATAATATAAATTTGATTTCAGATCAAATACAAATCATATGTTGTTAGTAAGTCTTAACCTAATGTTAGTAAAAAATAAGAAACACACACTACATACAAAATAGATACGACTCACACCTACGTGTGCAGCCGTATCCAGTGAGCCAGCAGCAGTATATGAAATCGAGAAAACAAATCTTATGAGTTTCTAATTCATTTATGAAATCATTTTCTCGGTAAACGAATCGTATGGGGTAGTTGCTCCCCGTAAAATACTGGTATTCAGCTGCATCCGGTTCAACTGGAAGCCGACCCTAAAATCGTCGGCAAAAAGTTAGGCAGATAGATAATAATTATATTAATTTTATTATAAGATAGTTTCAAAGACCAATCTTTGAAATTATTCACATCAAATCTAGACCAACTACATAATAAAGCGATATTGATTATAAAAGCATAAAACCCAACCAAGATAAAATACACACAAAGGTATATCCTTATACATTTTTTATTGTAAAAAAAAAACAATTTTAATTAAATATTACATTTGGACATCATCATCTGCCTAGCCTTTTCCTAACTATGTTGGGATCGGCTTCCAGTCTAACCGGATGCAGCTGAATACCAGTATTTTACATGGAGCGACTTGGTCTGAGGGAGATACTGCCTGTCTTACCTCAACAACCCAGTACTGGTTAATACGATACCCCTTGGTAAGGCTGGTTTACATTTACAAAACTAATATTAATCACTAGGTACGTACAAAAAAAATATAGGTCAAGCATTGATAGATACTATTTACAAAGTATTAGTATAAATGGGAATAGTAATGCGATCCCGATCGTAGCACCCCGGTCTGCTACGACTGTGTGCTACGGCGTAGCAACTAGCGTAGACAAAAAAATTCTACCCGCTTCCCGTCCTTATTCACAATATTTTTCTTAGAATACCTTCATTGTTACTGTTGGTGTTTTGTCTTATAAAACATGTATGTATTCATTTGAAACAATGATGAAAATATTGCAATAAAAGAAATTATGACAATCCCGTTTTTCACTTATAACGGCTGGGATGATGTAGTGGACGACCGATTGACTGCTGCACCGCGTTTCACGGGTTCGATTCTACATTAAGTTGTTCCGGGTTAGGCTGCTTGTGTATGTGAGTTTACATGTTTATAAACGCACCCACAATACAGGAGAAATACCTGGTGTTGGGCAACGTTTAACAACAAAAATAAACGATTTTCTGTAAGTGAAAATTTTCCTACCTTTTAATTACTTTTCACAACAATTACGTTGATTTATTTGAAGCTCAATTAACTTTTTCTACTCACATTTCATCTTTAAAACTAACAATAGGTACACACATTTTACAAACCCCTCTAACACCAAAAACAAGCGAACCCAATTACCCTACCTCACCATTATTTAAATGAACTAAACAAACATTACATACAAAACCGATTACAATTTACAAAACAGAGAATACATTGTCCAAAACAAAACACAACAACGTAAATAAAAGCTGGTAACTATCTCAGAATGTAACCGGGCCCGGTCATTACGCATAATCGTCGGACAAAAACTACGAAAGCCCATAATTATTTACAACTACCGGTGTTTGCGCACGTTTTAAAACTACCCGCCGACCGTCCCATCAAAGTCAGATAACGCGGGGAACTATGAGAAGGCTTGTTTATTGAGAGGATGCCACTGGGGTCCTGGTGTTCACATTGGGAGGCTGAGGTTTCGTGTCATTTTTGGGTGTTTTATTTGGGATTATATCTTGAAGAATAGGCATGACGACAATATCAAAAAATTGCAAATCTATTTAGTCCGTCAGTTAGAGTATTGGAAATTAATGGACACGTATTTTTTGTTTTTGTAAATCAATGAATATTGACAAAAGATAAAACGCGTCAAAACTCGGGAGTGGGGGCTCGTGACGTCAGAACTAGCTAAAAATTATAACTAGGCGTGACGTATTGAGAATTTTAAAAGCGTCATATCTTCGTCAATTTTAGTTTACGTAACAAAAGAAAATACGGTAAATACGGGTCAAATATTTTTGGATAATCTAACTGACGGACGAATTAGTTTCTTTTTGTCGTCTCGCCTATTCGTTCTCCAAAATCCATCTACTTTATAATTTCTTATGTGCTTCTTTCTGGTGATTGTGGTAAATGATTATACAGGATTGCAACAAAATCTTGAACATAATATTTGTGTGACACCTGTATGATTTCTTTGAGAAACTTACTAACCGCTAAAGTTGCACTTAAAATACATATTTCTGTGTGAGAATAACTATACTAACTAGAATTCATTTAATGAGATAATATACCAATTTCAAATAAATTTATTGAAATAACGTGAATTGATCTTTGACTATTCGTGTTCTTTATGTATTTTATTATAATTTACAATAAACTGACTACTCATACAACTTACTTAAGGCCACCCAAAAGAAAACATCACACACTTCCATCTATCTACATCTTCACATACTTCCTACAAACCTAATAATCATCAATAATGAAGTACCCGAATCCGAACACGCTGTTCAGCTATATATCCGCCGATAAGGCCTTTTGTATCTCAAAATAAATAAAATAGCTTAAATATGTCCGGTCGGGGACTCAAACATGGCACCCGTGTCCATACGAGTCCGACAGTGAGGCGTACAATACATATGTATAGGAATTAATACAAACATATACTACTTTTGTGAGTAATACTGGGTTAGAGAATATGTTTTGTGTATCTGGAGTGATGAATTTTTAATGGTAGTGTCAAGTATTTTCTTTCAGTTGAGAGTGCAGATTTTTATCTTTCGTCACTTTGATAAAAATACTTGTGAAAAAGTTGAAACTTTGACCTCCAATATCTCCGTAACTAGAAGGTTCCCAGTTATGATCTGGAAATAAATATATCGCAATAACGGTGAGAACAAGTGCCTGCCGGCTTCGACAAGGGTTTATTTACACCCTTTATTGACATTACTTATAATTTTGAATATTTTTGAGTGTACAAATACTTAATTACACAAAATACGCAAACAGTTACGATTCCTTTAAAAAGCGAGAGTCGACACTACGACTCGATAGATGGCGTTGACGTCGAAATAGAAGTCGCTATGGTTTCGTTCCACCGAGCTGTATAAGTTATTTCGACACTAGCTTCGTAAGTAATGGAATACCAATACGTTTACAACGTAGCTATTTTTGGACAAGTCGAACTTAGTGTGGTGACACGCCCTGATCGACTGTATTGAAACATGAAAGTACGTAATAAATAATAATACTAGCCCATTACTGTCCCACTGCTGGACAAAGGCCTCTTCTCATTCAGAGACGGCACGAGCATTGATCACCACGCTTCCTCAAGACGGGTTGGCGATTTCAGACTTTTAATAATTATAAGTCCAGATTTCCTCACGATGTTTTCCTTCACCGATAATCTGAAATCTTTTTATTGGACTTATAAACCTACTGTAACGTAGTTGGGTAGAAAAGAAACAATTATGTAAAAGGTTTTGATGCAAGTGTGCAATATTTGTCATTGTAGGTAGTCAAGTTGGGATATGGCTTTGTTCAATAACTTGAATAGAAAAGTGTGTAATTTAAATTTTGTTCTTATGCGACTCACTCAAGTGTAGTGTTTCACTTGAGTGAGTAATGTAATCTTTTATAAGTAATTTATTGTGTGGTTATTGCCTAACCTGGTGTTAGAGTTTTTTTTTATGCCGCCCGTGGGCCTCGGACTTGGCTTAACATGCCGTCGAGAAATATCTTCTCAAGCATGCTGATTTCCTCACGATGTTTTCCTTCACCGAAGCAAGTGAAAATTATACAAAACGCAAATGATTCCGTAAAATCAAAGGTGCGTGCCTTGGGTTTGAACACGAGACCTATAACTTGTCAGACCGACGGTCACACCACTAGGCTATCGCTGCTATAACAAACCAATTGATCAGTTACTTATAGCAGAGATTTTATTAGAAACGGTCAATGAATACTTTGAACGTTTTATATTACGTTTGTGTATTAGGTACTGTCATAATTTGTGTTGTTGGTATTATTATGTAAATGTTACAGGAAAACTTACAGAAAATGTTGTTGATTCCCTACACGTGATGGTCAAAAAATCTAATTGACGGGAGAAACCCGTGCCATACGGGTAATAATATCGTTAAGGATATTTTCTTACCCATTATGTATAATAAATTTCAATCATCACAGAATAGGGTGATAGATGAGGTAGATGACAAAAGAAACTTTAGTCCGTCAGATAGATTTCCAAAAACACACACATATTTTTTCTTTTTTCACATAAACAAAACATGAAGACGATACAGTGCGTCAAAAACTCTTGTGTCGTCACATTTGAGTACATGTTTTACTCAAATGTGACTTCACGTCTACTCTTGATCTTTGACACGTTTTATCTTCGTCAATTTTTATTAATTTGATAAAACAAAAAACACGTATCCAATATTTTTTGGTAATCTAAGTAACGGACTAAACAGAATCATATATTTTTTAGTCAGTCAGCATCATCATCATCATCATCAGCCTATTAATGTTCCCACTGCTGGGACACAGGCCTTCTCTCTATGAGATGGAATGGGCTATAATCCATCACGCGGGCCCAGTGCGGATTGGTAGATGTCACATGTCTTCGAATTTTTGGTTCTAGGACATGCCAGTTTCCTCACGATGTTTTCCTTCACCGTTTTGAGAGCAGTGGTGATGAAATAAATTACACAAAGTAATACGCCTGTCTGGGTTCGAACCCACGACTTACTGTTCGTAACTCGGGGCCGCCACCACTGGGCCACCGCTGCTCTCAGTCAGCATCCCTTTTAACTATTTGATCCTAATACGCAGTTAGCAGCTGTCATCCTCTCTCTCATCTTAAATCCAAAACTTTGAGAACACCATCTAACCGATACCAATTAAAGGCACCAGCAGCAGCAATAACAATAAAAATAAAAAACTTTAATAAACAATGAAACACGAGGCCGCTGCGAATTCGCCAAAAACACGGCCCCGACGCGATTACTGCCCCTTAACTCGGTATAATTACGGTCATTTGGTGTCATCTTACCCTTAACGAGATCATCAACACAGCACCAATGTTGAGCTACGAAGATTTGTGAGCACAACCGTGGAGAAAAGACTTGAGGGAACGTGGACATGGTAACAATTTGAAATTGACAAGCTCTTGGAGAAAAAGTTGGTTTTGAGGAATAGAAAGATACCTTGCGAGACTACAACTTTGTCTGATCATTTACTAAAAATAATGATGTTCTAATATAATTTATAGTAAAGTTCAAATCATAAAATGATGTCAGTCCATCTAAAATAAGTTTAATTTGTGATACAACACTTCGTTATCATTCTTGTATAGATTCTAAGCGGCGAAGAAGAAGCTTGAAGATTTTTTTTTTAATGTTGCTTGCTTGAGATAAGAAAAATATAAAATAATTGATAATAGACTTTACAAGACGGGCCAACGACTTCTTGAAGGCTTGTATCGGAAAAGCCCAGACCGGTCTACTTGGCTACGCTTATCTTATCGCTTACGCTTTGGTTATCTCTTCAGCAGTGGACGGCTTTCAGCTGATATGGTGATGATGATGATGGACTTAATAGCACTAATTTGGTTGCCACGTGCTTAGGACATCATTTCAGAACAACAATTTTAATCTGCTGTTTACAAAAGTGCAATTACGGTCAAAATGCAGCAGATTTTTTTTTCAAATTGCCTATGCAAAATTTCTATGTGTGGTTCAGAATGATGCGAATGTGAATGCGCGATAACAGTTTGTACGTCGGAGTTCCACCCTGTATAAAAAACCGGCCAAAAGCGAGTCGGACTCGCGCACCGAGGGTACCGTACAAACTTTCTAAAGGACAAATTTAACTTTGCTGTTCGATCCCTAGAAACGGCTATTTCTCCAACCGCAAATAATAAGTTTGTAATAGTAAAATCGCTTTTCTTTTGTTATTAAACTACATATTAACGGTTTTCAGACTTTTCCCTTTACATGTGCTGTAAGACCTTGCTTTTGCCAAATTTCGTGATTCTAGGTCAATGGGAACTACCATATAGGTTTTCGACCCAAAACCTATAGGGTTCTTCCGGTTGACCTAGAATTGTCAACTTTGATTAAAAGCAAGGTCTTACAGTACTAGTAAAGGGAAAAGTCCGAAAAAAAATGAAAATTAAGGTAAATTTTTGTACTTCCAAGTTTTCGCAAAAATCTAAATTTGCCCATATCTTTTTATCGTGTTGACTCAAGACCTTGATTTACACCTAATAGGGACTATAGACTTCAGTATATGGTATAAATTTCAACTTGCTAGGTCCACCCGTTCTTGAGAAAATCGGTGGTGACAGACGGACAGACAGACGGACAGACGGACAAGAGAGTGATCTTATAAGGGTTCCGTTTTTTTCTTTTGAGGTACGGAGCTCTGAAAAATAAGGTAAAAGTATTATTTTTTCTGTCACCTCCATCCCTTCGGCCATCCCCATCAGTATAAAGCATCAAACTATAAATAATATTTTAAATTAATGCTAATGCCTCTGGTTCGCCTAAATGTCGGGTAGACGTTATAACTCAACGCAAGCGACGTTAGCTGGTTAATGTACGAATTTGCCGGTTATTTGCCTTTATTTATTATGATTACCCGGGCAAAGCCGTGATCGATAAGTAGTCAAGGTGCGTGGATTTATAATGCGGTTATAAAGCTGAATTTGCTAGTTTTGTAGAAGGTTATGTGTCATAGTTTAATGGTGCGTTGTCAGAGGTTAAGAAGGATCCAGTGTGGATGGACTACCGTTTAGGGTTAAACTATGCGCTGCAAACCATTAGGCATTTGCTGGTAGAGCAATTACTGCAGTTAAAACTGTCAAAAGATTGCTAGAATTTCTTGATTTCGATTTGGCGGGGAAGCAAAACTACCTCAATCAAAAAGTTTGACTATACTTGAAATGTCACTTACGGGATATCTTCCGTGATTATTGTTTATTTTTGAGCTCCCGATATAAAAACAAGTAAAAAGTAAGTAAGTAGTAGTAAGTATTTTAAGTATTGTTATGAACCGTGAAAGCTTAAAACAGTGTTTAAGTTTGACTATTTTATTATTTAGTTCGAATTATTGACACTTCTAAAACATAATTGTAAGATCTACTTCCCCTGTGACAAACAATAAATAAATGAATTATAAAAAAAGAATTATAAAAAAAAAACAACATTTATCATAAGTATATTTAAAATAAGGTATAATTTAAAATAGTACATAGAACTTCGGTCAATTTGAAAGTGAGTTTCCACGTTTATTTTATACAGGATTATTAGTCAAACGTGGGCAATCTTTAAGGGACTGAAGTATACTCATTAATATGAGCAATAGGTACCAATCATGAAATACGAAAAAAAAAATGTGCTGTTTCCTAAATTTTTTCGAGTTACACTATAATGTACGAAGCATCTGATATTTTCTTTTTCGATTTCATAATCGGTCCCATACTAAAAGTTGCTTATTTTCATGAGTATGCCATGCCCAATATTGTCCACGTTTAATATATCAGTACTATATATCTGGTGATAGAGCACGGGTTAGAGCAGCGTTGGCCCAGTGGTGGCGGCCCCGACATACGAACAGTAAGTCGTGGGTTCGAACCCAGACAGTCGCATTACTTTGTGTAATTTATTTTATCACCGCTGCTCTCAAAACGATAAAGGAATCGTGAAACATCGTGAGGAAACCGGCATGCCCTAGAACCAAAAAAATCGAAGACATATGTGACATCTACCAATCCGCACTGGGCCCGTGTGGTGGATTATAGCCCATTCCCTCTCATAGAGAGTAGGCCTGTGTCCCAGCAGTGGGAACATTAATAGGCTGTTGATGATATGATATCTGGTGATACACACACGCCGGTTGCGAGTACCTAGGTATTGTAAGATTGTCTATCTTTTAGTCAATTTTGAATTATGCAGGCTTGAAAATACTGGCCACATTCGGCCAGCACAGAACAGTACTGGATAGAGATAAGTGGAAGGAGGGAAGGGAGACCTTTGCCCTTTGTTTTTTATGTCAGTTTAGACTGAGAAATGATAAAGTGAAGTCCGTTCTCTAAAAATAAAGAGTTAAAAGTTTCTGCAAGGCTTTTTAATAGAAAAAAGTGCCTGATAATCCTCGGGTACGTCAGAGTACTACGCCGCCTGACCTTTCTGGAGAACATTAACAATAAGGTATGTATATCTAGTGTATATAAGGATTATCATTTGAATATAAACAAAATGGCCGTCGTCAACAATACCATTTCAACATACAGGATAATATTAGGATAACTATTCCAGTATAACATAACGTATGAAGTAACAATAAAAATAACAAATGTGCGCACAGCACGGATAAGATTAATAACGGAGGAATTTATGTGAAAATAAATTTATTTGACGGAGTTAAGTGGCTATACTTCACCGATGTGCCATTTAGGATGGGTATGAGTCGTACCAACACTGTGTTATTGTTTCTGGTAGATTAAAGATTCTAGCTCTTAAGAATCATAATACTTAGGGTGAATGAATTTGTAAGGATCACATTTGACCGAACACAAGTATGATTTAAGTTACCTATCCAAAAATAATCTTTGACATGTAAGTTCTATTAAAATTGTCACGATCCTAACGCTCAGAATACACTAATTAAACAAAGGCACCCTTATAGATGTATTAACACATAAATTTGACTAATTCGGAAAATACTAAACAGCAGCTGGAGACGTTACGTTGCCGTCTATCTTGTTTTAACATAACATAAATCAAACATACTTTCAACATCCTTTGTAGACCCTTTGGTAAGACTTGTTTACAGACTTACAGGCTACTGACTACCTGTCACAACCTCTGGGACCAACGGCTTTACCTGCTTTCCGAAGCAACTCGGTATGTGATGGGTGGTCACCCATCCACGGAGCAAGGCAAGCGTGGCTTAACCTGAAGTTCGACCCGAGCGGCTGATATTATTTAGCCACGAGCTCCTAGCAACTGCCAACTTAAAAGTAGTAGTACTAAAGATATTTTTGTACAAATAAGCACGACGACAGTATGAAAAAATTTTTTGTTTTTGTAAATCAATGAATATTGACAAAGATAAAACGCATCAAAACTTGGGAGTGGGGGCTCGTGACGTCAGAACTAGCTAAAAATTATACCATGGCGTGACGTATTGACAATTTTAAAAGCGTCGTATCTTCGTCAATTTTGGTTTCCGTAACAAAAGAAAAAACACGGGTCAAATATTTTTTGATAATCTAAGTGACGGACTAATTAGATTTTTTTTGTCGTCTCGCCTATTGTAGCAAAACCTGTTACTATGAACAAATTCAAGAAGTAGAACCAACGAACTAATACAATTACCCACTCTAACACCAAAAATCATTACCAAACCACTAGAAATCAAACAAACGAAACTCAACCCTCAAAATCTAATAGCAAATCAAACAGTAGAACACCGCGGGTACTTTCGACCCATCCACCCTAACTTGAGTTATTTGCCCAAGTTATCGGCCCACCGTTTATCACTAAAATGTCACATTTAATAATAATTAATGATAATTGCCTTCTAGCTTACGACAAAGGCGATCGGCCGATTCTCATAAGTTATTTCAGTTTAAGTTAGAGAACACTTGGAATTTGAGTAGAGAACTGTATCTTGTGTAGTTCGGTGTAAGTGAGGCTAGAGCAAGCAGTGGAGTCGCTGTTATAACAAGAAATCTGTTAGGTTTCTCATCTATTTCGTGATCTTGGAAGGTTATTTTAAAAATACATTGTTTATAAATAATAATAATCATTTTATTGACAGGCAACTAAGGCCTATAGATAAAATACACAAAATAATAACTAACAGCAATAACATACTAATACATATTTTAAACCATACTAGACGAAAACTATATACGCAACGTTGTCGGCGTCGTGTTTCGCTGCGTCGTGCCGCGTAATCGTCCTCGGAAACGTCGATATACGACACCCTTCGGCCAAAAGTCCTCCTTCATGCAGGTCTGTGAATGGTGGGTTGGAACTCGTACCACGAATGACTTAAAGTTGATGTTGTGGCGCGATTCCAACCTTTCGACCCTCAGAGTCCAGTTGGTCTTCACTTCTTTTCTTTATACACTGATACATAATTCAGCAAGGTTCCTGTCCGGTCCTACAGTTTTCAGCAAGGTTTCAGTGCGTGAACTTTAACGTCAACCTTTGGTTGTCTTTCGAATTTTTTTTTTGCAATTCTAGGTGAAAATTATTTTTAAATAGCGTTGAGAAATGCATAATAAGTATTTGTGTTTATCGTGACATGAAGAATGACGTTCTGTAAATTGGATTTAACTCTAGAGCTGTAATTCTTAAAAAAAAAAACTGAATTGGGACAGATCCCATTTTAGCTTTTTTTGTGATTTAGAGTGGTATGTTGACTACAAACATGCCACTCTGAGTTACCCATGTTTAAGTCACAGTTTGAGCACATACTTACAAGTTACCAGATGAATCTCAAATAGTCCAATAATGCAAGAGAAATAACACCGACTCCTTTCCACCCCAATCCTCAACGAGTATTCTTAATCACTTAGCATTGGTAAACGTTCGCACGACAAGGTAAACAATATGAAGGCTACAAGTTGAACTATAACTCTTGTGTTACGTATAAAGTTGTGCTCCTACGCAAACGGCTGCATTGTTCCATGTTTGACTAGCAGACCGAGTTCCGCTCTGACACTGGTGTTGGGATGTGTCACTATAAGCGGATTGGGGCCTATGTGTTTAAAGAACGTTTACACAGAAAGTGGGCAACGTCGCAAATAACTATCAAATATTTCGCTGTTTTAATTAATTTTCTCAATATTACTGTATGGAAATAAGAAATATGGCTAACTAGAGAACTAAAATATTGATTATGAAATGCAATCTACATCTATCTACATCTACATCTACACTATCTACACTAATATTATAAAGAGGAAAGATTTGTATTTTTGTGTGTATGTTTGTAATGAATAAACACAAAAACTACTGCGCCGATTTAAAAAAATTCTTTCATTAGAAAGCCACGTCTTTACTGAGTAACATAGGCTATATTTTATCCCCGTACTCCGACGGGAACGGGAACTACGCGGGTGAAACCGCGTGACGTCCGCTAGTAATTAATATTATAACACCGAATAATCAGTTTTAGATGTAAAAAAAAAGTATTTGGAAACTTTCCAAATGCTTTTTCTACACCTAAAACGGTTACAACATCAAATTCAGTGTTTTTAATTACAACCATTCACTATTAATATTCTAGTACACTAGTTAGCCATATTATTTGTTAGTTCCATAAAGTAATATTGAAAAATTAATTAAAATACGTAAATATTTGACAGCTATTTGAGACGTTGCCAACTTTTTGGAAAACTAAACGCACCTATCATCAACAGGGTCATCATTCTTCAATTCTTCAGTCACAATAAATGAAACCTGCACTTTCGGAAAGCTGCATTTTTCTGTACCCCTATTCTTATTTACACTTACATGGTTTCCTCGTTTTTTTGGAAACGTAATGGGCTTACTATAGTCAACCCGTTTTTATACATTCCGTTGTTTCATTTCCCTGTTAGGACATTTGATTTAAAACTTTCTATCGATATTATTAAAGAATCCATCATACCCCTCTTTATTCTTCATCATGGTTGCGCTTAGAGGAATAATATAAATAGTTGCGCTAGGGCACGCCACGATAGTGGCGGTAAGTCCCCTCTTTGAGGAGTGGCTGGAGAGACGCCACGGCGTCCTCACCTTCCGCCTGACGCAGGTTCTTACCGGACACGGATGCTTCGGTAAGTTCCTGCACCGAATCGGGCGGGAGGAAACGCCCGGGTGCTATCACTGTGAGGATCGGCCGGAGGACACGGTGGAGCACACTGTGGAGGTGTGCCCCGCTTGGGTGGAGCACCGCCGTGTCCTTGAGGTGGCGATCGGCGGCGGCGACCTCTCGCTTCCGGCCCTGGTTCGTGCCATGGTCCGGAGCGAAACGGAATGGGACGCCGTCACCTCCTTCTGCGAAGCAGTTATGCTAGCGAAGGAGGTGATGGAACGTGAGAGGGAGATATCCTCACGTCCCGGCAGCCGCGGGAGACGCCCCGGGCGTCGGGGGCCACGTGGTGGCTTCCGGCCACCGTAGGCGCGGGCCTGTGGACGGGGAGCTATGGGCTAGCTCGCCGTCTTTCCGTCTCATGACGACAGGCCGTGTCGACGGCGCGTTCGTGTTCCACGCGCGCCTCAAAGAGAGTCAGCAATAGGGAAGGGGCCCGCAAGGGCCGAAGCCTGCCGGGGCTGCGGGACTATTCGAAAGAGATACCGTGGCCCCGGAACACAAAGGGCGAGGAAGGAACATGGATGGGTTTTAGTCAGTAAAAGTTTGACACTCCCTCCTGCTCCGCCCAGAGCGGGAGAAGTCATTTGATGATTTCCCACCCTAAAAAAAAAAAAAAAATGTATTTGCGCTCACATGGTTGCGTTTAAAAATAGGTGCGCTCTGAGGAATACCTCCTTAATTGTTTGCACTAGCTATTTTTATATCTCGGTGTGTGACAGCTGCTATATTACAGCGAATGTTACGCAAGAAGACGTAGCAGATTGCATGCAAAATTATCAGATTATACCATATTGCCTTTATAATATATTTTTTATCAGTTGTTGTCTCATTAGTCCAGTGGTTGCAAACTCGACTGCTGCGCACGAGGACCTGTGTTCTATTCCCAGGTCGGGCAAAGTGTGATTGGGTATTTCTATCAGGAATTTCTCAGTAGCTGCCCGGTGTCTGGATTTGTTCTCAGTTAATGGCAATAGGCTTGCCCTCTATTAGGTATACATGGAACTTAAACATAACTGGTGAAATATTGGTGTACTATTAGGTACATCTCTGCCCAACCTTTCTAGGATTCCAGGCGTGATGTTATTATTTCATGTTTTTATCAGTATTTTATCCGCGAATCGGAACAACCAAGACACCACCTTTCTTATAACCAATACCAAAACAAACTCCCCGTTTTTAATTCCCTTCGAGAGCAACTAAAGGGTTAATCGATTGAACTCGATCAAGAGTATACAGGGGGGCTGGTCCCCTCTTGGATATTAGCAAGGTGTTTCTCATTGTCCCTACAAGTTTCTGTTCCAATGGAATTTGTTCCAAAACTCGATGTTAACGGCTCTGCTTCTGAATGATAAAGATCTTCGTTTGACAGAGCTGGCTTTAGAGAAGGCAGGTGTATTTGGATTGAAATAAGATTAGAAAATGGCTCCTAAAGTACCTAATATTTTGGTGTTTTATTTATATAGTTCAATATCTTCCCAACTTTCACGTAACTGGACGCCAACTCGCACAATGGACGAAACAATCAGTTTTTTTAAGATAAATATCATAAGATCTAATGAAAGTCATAAATTACGATAGAATAACCGTGTTTCACAAATAATCCATTTATTTTCAGGTAACATAGACCCATAGTTAAATACCTTAACCTAAATAAACATACTATAACATTCGTGTTAGTATACGTAACTTAAAACTACTTAGTAACATTTCACTTGCACGATGTTTTGTGCGTTATGGTGTTTCATAAAGTAACTTAGAAGTAATGATGTCAAGAAAAAAAAAAGTTAATCGAGATGCATTTGACAGACTTAAATACAGCGCCATCTAGTTCCACACTAAGCAACGACGGCACTTCAAAACTTCTTTTAGGTAAATTCTAAACTCAGAAATAAAAAAACCTTGGGATTCAAACAACCTTCCAAGTTTCTTGTAAAGTGTGTATCGCACGCAACATATTGGCTTAGCACCAGATACTATAGTGGCCGAACCTGAGCCTCTGAACTACTTAAATACACTTCGGTTTTTTTAGAGTAAAGTCTACTTCATCTCTAAACATTCATAGGTCTACTCTTCTCCCTCTTGTCAGTTGCGGATTGTATCAGCGATCTCTTTGTGGGTCGCTCATACTGCACTGGATTAACTGGGACTATTCGATACCTGCTAAAATAAGGACCTTAAAGATGTTGAGAATACTGGAAGAGGCACAATGTGCGAACAAGAGAGAACAATTGTGAGAACAAGTCATTTGAAGAATAAGCCATTTCGAGAACATGTCCTTTTTCAGCGTAAGCCATTTTACGATAAGGTCCAATATCAAATAAACCGTTTTTTTTTTGGAATCTGTTGTCAAGGGACGAATTATTAAAGGCGCCCACATATGGCGGAGCGCAGCGCAGAGAGCATGCCTGCGAAGATTTGAAAGCATGCTCGCGCATCCGCGCGGCAAAAACTTCTATACTGTGAGATAGGTATAATATGGACTGGTCACGTCTGCCGCATGCCCAATGAGCTGTGGGCCAAAATAGTTACATTCTGGAGCCCTACTACTACTACTACTTATCGTGTGGTTAGTGTCTAACCTGATGTCAGAGTTTTTAAGCCGCCCATGGGCCTCTGACTTGGCTTTACATGTCGTCGAGAAAATCGCTCAGGCATGCTGGTTTCCTCACGATGTTTTCCTTCACCGAAGCTAGTGATAATTTTACAAGTATTATTCTAGAGCCCTGATACAGTCGGAAGGCGTCGCAGACCTCGTAGAAGATGGCGGGACGAGCTGGACAAAACCAACGACCAGTGGTCCACATTAACCCTGGATAGAAACAACTGGGAGTCATGGGCAGAGGCGTTTGCCAATAGTAACCGGATTAGTTCCAACTTGAACCACAGACCCTTTCCAAACTCTCAACCTCCTTCACTTATCGACATTTTGGGCCTTTTAATATGAGATCGTCGAAGTTATTTAGATTTTATCTGGAACACGTTGTATTGAGGTGGATAAATGAGTTCTGTTGCTTTAACGAAGTTGTATCACTATCGGATCGCGCTTTGTGTTGCTAAAATTTGTTCAGATTTAGATAACGCTGATGTTGGCTCTCATTTTGATTAAGTTTGAGAATTCGGGAGCTGTTTTGTATTGTTGGTGTTGGATCTTGTGTTACTATGGAAAACAGTTCTATTGCTAATAGGCATGACGACAGTATCAAAAAATTGCAAATCTATTTAGTCTGTCGGTTAGAGTATTGGAAATTAATGGACACGTTTTTTTGGTTTTTGTAAATCAATGAATATTGACAAAAGATAAAACGCATCAAAACTCGGGAGTGGGGGCTCGTGACGTCAAAACTAGCTAAAAGTTCTTTCTACCTAGGCGTGACGTATTGAGAATTTTAAAATCGTCATATCTTCGTCAATTTTGGTTTACGTAACAAAAGAAAAAACACGGGTCAAATATTTTTTGATAATCCAACTGACGGACTAATTCGATTTTTTTTGTCGTCTCGCCCATTATATTTATGTAAAGTTTTTTCGTAGTTATAAGCTTATAAAACGGCGGAATGATCTGAAGTCATTTTTAACACGCTATTTTTGTTTATAGCTTTACCTGTAACTAACTATGTAAAAAAATCTTAAAAATTCTTCCTGGTTTCCGATTGTGCTGCATGTTTAATTTGGAAGACATTGTATGGTTAACAAAATGTCGTCTTTTAAATCCAATATGATGGACTTCCAAAGATGGCAGACTAGTTATTTTTTATGCATATAGCGTATCAAATGTAAGGGTTTGCTGAGAAAAATACTAGAAATTAAAATGATTTTACTCTATAGCGTGTTTTTTTAGTATTGTAAACTAAAATATTAAGTAATTCGTTTTTTAAAGGTAGGTTAGATCGAGAAAGGTGGAAGGCAGGAAGGAAGGTATTTGCCATGCACAGTATGTCAAGAAAGGTCTATAATAAATAAACAAACTGACTTTAATTTTTGTACACAATGTTTTGGACGCCTGATACACGATAGTATATGTAAATGTCTCTTTATCATTAAAAAAATCGTAAAATATAAATAAAGTTTAGAATCAGGCAGTACATATTTATAAAAAACTAGCTGTGGCCAGCGACTTCGTTCGCGTGAAAATTTTGATGTGTATGTGTGAGACTAAAAAATAGCCTACGACCCATTCTCAGACCTACCAAATACACACAAAAAATTACATAAAAAACGGTCAAGCTGTTTCGGAGGAGTTCGATAATAAACACTGTGACACGAGATTTTTATATATGAGATAAACTTTCAGAAATGGAATACTAAGTTTTTACAAGATTCCTCATGTTCATAATAACCACGAACTAACTAGCTGCGTATCTTCTATTGTAATTTTTATAGTCAAGAAAAACTAAACAAAATATTCATTGTAAAATTCCGTTTGCTAATAATGTAGCGATCTATAAAGTTCACAGTACTCGTGTTAAAACGAGGGTAGTCTTACAAACGGACTGCGTTAACGTTTCGTTCTTTAATTAAACAGTAATTAGTTACCGATTAACAAGTGTTCGTGTACCAAATAATGCTGGGTTGTAAGCTTTGGGAGAGGTGTCTTTGTTCTTAGATGTTTTTTTTGTATTTAGTTGTTACTGACGTTTAGTAGTTTGTGTCGTGGATTGTTCACATTTAAACGGTACGTATTGACACATGTTTGAAGTTAAGATATACTTGAATTCAGTATGTAAATTATTAACTAACTACAAATAATAACAAAAATATGTGTTAGTATCAAAATGAGAACATAATTACAGGGCGTCAAAAAAATTGTCCACATCGTTGTCAATAGGAAAAGTGCCCAGAAAACTGGCAGCATTGCCACTTTGGATAGCAATGCTGATTCTTAGGCCCAAAAACGGCCAGCTCTCTGGTCACGTAAAGAGTTGACCAACCGATTACTTGCTGGACGGTCAGAAAGACAAGAGAGGCAAACACATCTTATTGAACTAGGTTACCACCAATAGAAGACTTGGCTGCAGATTTAGTGACGAGTTAACCACTTTTTAGACACAATAGAGAAGTGTCATTCGCCGGTAATTACACCAACAGTCTTCTAAATAAATGACAGCAATCCTGCTGGATACGAGTCGCACGGGACCGGTCAATGTGGCGAAACTTGGTGCCTATGTTCAGCAGTGATCGTCTTTCGGCTGAAATGATGATGATAATGATGATCCTGCTTAGTAGCTACGGTGGCCAAGAGTTACCCAAACCACATTTTTCACAACGTAATCCAAGGTAAAAAAAAAAACTGGAAAAATTCACTGAAAATATTTTTTACACATTTCCACAAAATACCAAGTTACTCGGGACATCGTCTTGATCTGGCAACACCAACGCTACTTGTTTTGCGTAGCCCGCCCGCGCCGCTCTCGACAAATGAGGAGATCGCGCCCTCCTACAAATTGGCCACATTAATATAGACAGGGTTACAGACTGTTCGCGGAAGAAGGGTGCGTGCTTTTGTGGTACTTGATGGAAAATAAAGAGGTTTTGAAATAGTTTTGTAATTAAAAATAATTCCAACAGTCATCATCATCATTCTCTTGCCCTTATCCCAATTCATTTGAGGTCGGCGCAGCATGTCTTCCATAAAATAAAATAATTAAAACAATGTACGTTTATTAGTATTAAGTTAATCATAACAAATAATCATGGTAAAAACAATGCAGATTAAATTATAATGAAATTATCATTAGAACCTCAGTTGATCGCTTTCAACATTGATTTTCACAAGGGCAAATTTCTTGTAAATGAATTTGGTAAAGAAATATCATCCATTTACTAGCTATACACGAGCACCAATATGATATACACTTTAATATAAAAAAAAAAAAAACATTTTTTCATAAAAATATGAGTGCCAGAATACAATGTTCTAACAACATGAAATTTGAATTAGAACAGTAGGAGAAAAACACATTTAAAAGTTGTTAATTGTTTACATATTGGTGGTCGTGACTGTACGAACAAAAACATAATTTAAAGAAGTGATCTAAAAACTTTGTACCTAATGATTTCATAATTTTAGTACTCTTAAAATGAAGTTCCGAATTTCGATCAGTGTTCGAACAGTGGCCCTATATATTTTGATCTACTTAAAACCATAGATTTAATGTTGTTCTTAATGTTATTTAAAAGCTCTCTCATCCTGCAGTCGCGCGGGATGTAATGTGTAGGATGCCTGTGTCGATTCGGTAACGGAGCCTGTCGAACGCTCGTCTCGCGAACGCGCCAAGCATAGCCTCGAAGTGAAGTAGCGGAGCAGATGAGCAAATTGTATTAGATTAATTTGTAATCCAAAGAAGAACATTAAAATAATAAAGTAGTAAAGGCATAACTTTTTACTAAAATAACATGGCCATTAGCTTCTCTACTCAGTTGCCTAACTAACCCACAATTCTGGATCCATTTAAATTAAAATTGCGATCGACAAACCGACACTTTGAACCGTTCATAGCCAATCGAATGCTGTCATGTTTTCACCCACAAAGTAGACAGTACTTAGTTATTTTATTCGGTTGCATTTAAACAGCCTCTATGAGTAATATGTAACAACGAATCAAATGCTCTCAAAAAACCTAACAGGTCATGTTATCTTTTCAAAAACCGTCCCAAACCCATAAAATAAGCCACCGACTTGTCTACTTCACCGCGAGCCTCCCGTCAATAAGTACCGAAGTGATATCGGTTTAATTCGCGCGTCTTGACGCCGAGCCGAGGTCGAGGTGAGCCGGAATGTTAATTACACAGACTGATCGCCTCTCCTACTGTATACGCCATTTCTCTGCGGAAAGACGTCGGGGTGAAAGAATGATTGGTGAGGGAATTCGGCTGTCGTACACCTATTTGACTTAGCTAGGCTGATGCCGTAGTCTTCTGCGTAAGACGCGGTTGATCGGGGAATTCATTGCTTAGGCAGGTAAGTCTTAGTAAAATAATAGCGATGATGACTGATTAAAAGAAATATTATTCTGTTTAGTCCGTCAGTTAGATTATCGAAAAATATTGGAGACGTGTTTTTTTGTTTTATCAAATTAATAAAAATGAAGAAGATAAAACGTGTCGAAGATAAGTTGGGGCTTGTGACGTCACATCTGAGTAAAAAATGTACTCCAAAATGACGTCACACGAGTTTTCGACGCACTGTATCGTCTTCATTTTTTGTTTACGTGAAAAATGAAAAATTTGTGTGCAATTTTTTTGGAAATCTATCTGACGGACTAATAAGATTATTTTTGTCATCTACCCTATTCTGACATCTCGACATCACTAAGTAGTTAACGGCAACATTGAGCAATTTAAAGTTATTATCGGTTACCATGAAAGAGGTTTACAAGATTTTTAGAGCGGACATTGGGAATACTGTCATACAAAAATGTTGATTTCGAATTTTTTTCGATTTTGACACACGTATGCTAGCTGACAAGCAGGCGTATGACAATAGACAACCGCTCCGACAACACCGCTCGTAAATATTTGTATGTCTTTGGTTACCATCAAGTGAGATAGAAGAAAAACGCAAGAGTCAGCAACCAAACAAATCATCACTTGACATGTGTTTGTCCTTGTCCAGCTCGTCCCGCCATCTTCTAAGAGGTCTGCCGCGACGCCTTCTGGCTGTGTCAGGGCTCCAGAAAGTGGCTATTTTGGCCCACTGCTCATTGTGCATGCGGCAGACATGGCCAGTCCAGTCCCACTTCAGCTTAGCGGCTTTTTGAGCAACGTCAGTAATTTTTGTTTCGGTGGCCCACATTGGCCCTGAATCGAACCAACTGGAAGTTATGGGGAGAGGCCTTTGCCCAGCTGTGGAATGACGCAGGCTAACCGTGTTACCATGTATGACTTTTAACTATTGTGTTGACAAGATTCAGAAATCAGGCATCACACGTATTCAGATGCTTCCAGATGCACACTCAAAATCACTACAATAACAGCATCCTCTTCAAAAACAACACCAACACAAAAAGTCAAGTCAATTATACTCAGTCCCAATTACGTACGGCAATACTAAAAGGAACAAAGAACGAAGCAATAGCAATGGCGATACACAACAGTCTCTATCGGGGACGAGACAATGCAAAAAGGCGCTAATTTTCCGAAACGAAAAAGTGGTAACGATTATGCGTTGCGGAGCCAGCACGTTTGTCTCGCGATAACGCGCGCTTACAATTAGCATGGATGGTGTTATGTTAGAGAACTGTTTTCTATGAAGAGGTAGGAATATAGTGCAGTTTTTGCCTGAAAATTGTGTTTTGGCTACCTAATGCCATTAAAATATACCTACTACATGCATATGTCATATACCGGAAGACGTTGCGTTGGAGGACCTCCCACTAGGTGGACCGATGACCGGTTGACGGTTGCGGGGATCTGTTGGTTGTGAGTCGCATGGGACCGGTCAATGTGGCGACACTTGGGAGAGGCCTATGTCCAGCAGTGGACGTCTTTCGGCTGAAATGATGGTGATATGTCGTAGACGGGACAATGCGAACAAAATCACAATCAACTTGCAATGGGCAATGCACGCTCGTGTAGTTCTAGTGTTACGTTGCCTCGGGGCATCATTGCGAGATTGCAAGATGTGAGCATTTTTTTACCATAACATTTCGGCTGATAGGTTCTCTTAAGAGGGTGAAACATTTAGCATAACTTGATGACTTAGGTATATCTCGGAAACATATCGGTTCAGAAGTTTTTGTACCATACAAAACTTGTTTGTTTATCTTATATCTATTGATACAGGTTAAAAGTGTGGCCGCTCATTTTTACAATAAAATAAAATGGCGGAAGTTAGGTGTGCAAAATACTCAACATTTTCATGTTTGACTATGCAAATATTCATTACAAAGTGAAAGTTCAGTCGGGTTGTGAATTAGGATAAGTATGAAAACAAATCATTTTAATTATTCCGAAAAAAAAACCAATTGTTACTTTTTGTAGGTCACAGCAGGAGGGAGTGTCAGACTTTTACTGACTAAAACCCATCCATGTTCCTTCATCGCCCTTTGTGTTCCGGGGCCACGGTATCTCTTGCGAATAGACCCGCAGCCCCGGCAGGCTTCGGCCCTTGCGGACCCCTTCCTTGTTGCTGACTCTCTTTGAGGCGCGCGTGGAACACGAACGCGCCGTCGACACGGCCTGTCGTCATGAGGCGGACGGACGGCGAGCTAGGCCATAGCTCACCGTCCACAGGCCCGCGCCTACAGTGGCCGGGGGCCACCACGTGGCCCCCGACGCCCGGGGCGTCTCCCGCGGCGGCCGGGACGTGAGAATCTCTCCCTCTCACGTTCCGCCACCTCCTTCGCTAGCATGACTGCTTCGCAGAAGGAGGTGACGGCGTCCCATTCCGTCTCACTCCGGACCATAGCTTTAACCAGGGCCGGAAGCAAGAGGTCGCCGCCGCCGATCGCCGCTTTGAGGACACGGCGGTGCTCCGCCCAAGCGGGGCACACCTCCACAGTGTGCTCCACCGTGTTCTCCGGTCGATCCTCACAATGGAAGCACCCGTACGTCTCCTCCCGCCCGATTCGGTGCAGGAACTTCCCGAAACATCCATGTCCGGTAAGAACCTGCGTCAGACGGAAGGTAAGGACGCCGTGGCGTCTCTCCAGCCACTCCTCAAAGAGGGGACTTACCGCCACTATTGTGGCGTGCCCTGCACGGGGTTGCGACAGTCGCTCTCTCCATGTCGCCATGAGATCACGCCGGAAGTCCGTCCGCTGAACGACTCTTTGTGTTTCCCCCCAGCGTAGCGCCTCCACGCGCCATTCATGTAGGCGCGCGAGGACTATCGCCTCCAGATCCCATGGCGGCAATCCGGCAAGGAGATCCGGCGTCAGATCGTGCGGTACCCCCGGATCAGCCTTACGGGCACCACCTTTTGGGGCGCGTTCAAATAGTGGGCGGCTCGCTGCCTCAATGAACGCGCCCACACCGGGGTCCCGTAAAGGGCCATGGACCGCATGACTCCCGCGTAGAGCCTCCGGCAGGAGGCGTTGGCCCCCCCAGGTTGGGCAGGAGCCACCTGAAGGCAGCCCCTGTCCGTTCCAGTTTGGGGGCCAAACGTCGGAAATGCTCCACGAAGTTCCACCGGCTGTCGAGGACTTTTTAAGTTGTTATTTTATCAAAGGGAAAACACATGGCCCTGTTAGCTTAAAAATCAGTACAGTCTAAAATTGTCCATACCCTTCTACATAATCCCATCCTCTTTCGCAATTAGACGTGACTTGGCGACTATAATCGTTAATGTTTAGCACCGGTCACATATTTCTGTACCTTTGTGCAAATGCACCCTCCGTCTACCACCTCGCCGACCAATCAGAGCGAGCCTTTACTGCTAACCGTTTCTAGCTTTGATAGAACGTTCCTTTTTTAAAGATTTCAAGCTTCGAACAGAAGCTTTTTCTGTAAGTATTAAATGCCCTGTTAGCGTTTCATTGAGCTTCTGTGTTGCAAGCTGCAGATTAAAATGTACTGCTTATTTTAAATGTACTTTTTCGTAACCGATGGAATTTTCAGCTAGAAATATAGTCAAAATATAAGACATGACGTTCGCCATTAACATTTGTTCCCCAAAAATAAAAACATCCAATCAATATGATAAATGAAAAAGTGATATAGTAATATATCTGTGTTACCATGTCATGCCAAAAAATTAACGGTTTTTGACGACAATAGGCACACAGGTTGACCATAACCTGGGTCAGAACATAGGGTAATAATTTTACCTCGTAGTGCGAAGGCGTGCAGGCAAATGAAAACTATTTTAAAATAAGATGTGCCATTAGTATGAATATTACTTTTAATAGATTCTGATTACAAGATCTGATCTAATCAAGTCACAATTTCACCGAAATCAAAGCGCAAGGAAGCAGCTAAGACGTTTTTCCTCAATATTTTAATTATTCGCGGCAATATAAGCAATATTTACGAAGCAAGCCTAATTAACAGCGGCACATATGGACTTCGCTGATTTCTCTGGGGCTCGCCTACCGTTTGATGGAGACTCCCAAGCCCTTTTATTTGTGAGGCCACGAAGAAAGAGATTGTGTAGTTTAGGACCGGTGGGATTACTTTACACTTACGATCGTATCGTTAATTTTGACAATTCAACAAATTATTTGTGGAGCAGATGATTTTGTTAAATATTTTTATAAAAAGATTTTGGAGGAAATTCTTAATCCAAACTTCGGATAGTTTCCTTCAAAAATCTTTTGGATTGCTGATGAAAGTACGTTGCGCAATTGCGGTGAAAGATGCAAAGTCTCATACGATTTATGCAAGTGGCAAGTGGCAAATATTCAGATGCTAGAGAATATAATAGGATAAATTAAAATTTCAGTGTCATTGATTTGACACTAAAATATTAAAACTTCGTAATATCTGAATAACTTAGTTTAGGTAGGTTACTTAATTAATTGTTAAAATATGTAACTCTACTGACTGAAGTTATTTATATTAAGTAAGTCGTTTTTTGTTAAACTTGGCTGACATTAAAGAAAAGATTATGCAATTATTATTCATAGGGCGTAGCACTGTATTATGCCATAGTAAAAAAAAGCTTTGGTTTCGTGGCCCAACAGCTTCATGAACTAACTTTTCTCACTGACTAAAATATACAAAACTTAGTATTTTGCGGGTAGAATAAACAAAATATTCTACTAATATTCGAGTTAACTGGGAAACGAAACAAATAATTAAAGAACCCACCTTTTTTCTGCATGCTTAGTTGTTATAAGGCCAGATTGGACTCATCATCACCTGCCTAGCTTTTTTCCAACTATGTTGGAGTCGGCTTCCAGTCCAACCGGATGCAGCTGAATACCAGTACTTTACATGGAGCTACCGCCTATCTGACCTCCACAAGCCTGTTAGTACTGGGTAATACGATACCCCTTAGTAAGACTGTTTGTCAGACTTTCGAGCCGCTGACCTGTAACGACTGTCAAAGATCTGCAAATGGTAACCGGGACCAACGCCATCCTGCCCCCAAATACCGCAAAATAAATGCACACCTACCCTCATACCCTTCAAAGTACAATTTTAAACCTCACCGTGGTTCAATTAATCCAACATCTCCAGATATGTTCAATTAGGTTCTCATATCGTTGCGCCGTGATTTCTCTGAGGGCCCACACGGCGTCAAACTTATGTGGCTGTAAGGAAAAATTACGACAGCCGTGTAATATCTGCTGTTTCTTTTCATAGAGTTTATTTAATTTGAGTGATACCTACTTCAGATTAAAGACGTACATGATGACACTGTTTTTCAAAAAAATTGTGGTGAAAGGAGACAATTTTTTTTAGGTCCACTTGGACGTTGCGTTTATTATTCATATTACACCAAAAATAAGTAACAGTTTTAACATAGTAACAAACGAAAGATTACATAGAAACGAAACCGAAATCTTAAAATCTTAATCAAAAGTTATATTACGATATATTTTTGCGAGTCAAATCATTCCTGTTGTGGTCAATGTCATTTGACAGAAAATACTTACGTGATTATGGACGTTTTTTCCGTTTACATAAAAAAGTACGGTACCCAGTGGTAATCATATCTGCTTTAATTAAAACAGAATAGAATTTAAAATGAAATATTACTAAACTGTGAGCATTATAATGCTATTTTTAAAGGTTTACGCTAAAATCGCGTAGATGGTTTAAACAATCAACGTGTCACGGAGCGTTGTAAATCCGCCTTTTTAGTGGTTGACAGGCAACTTCATTATTTTGACATTTACTCTTTCTGTTTATTTCGATTTACCTGAAAGTATTTTTCCAGTTTTCGCATTTATTCCGGTTGACAAGGCTTAGTTAATATAACCACTGTAATCTAGATATTTTAGGGAATAAATCAATGTACGTTTCATTATTAAACGCTACAATTTATGTGGGTGGCCTAATCTCCAAACAAAAAAATGTCTCCTTTAAATCATCAACAAAAAACTAAAAGGATTAATAGCTTGACTTTATTGTCACTTATAAGTTTAGTTTTAAACCGTGAAAGCATACAACAGTGATTAATAGCTTGGTTTATTTTAGTCGTGCTTTTTATTATTATGCGACAGGAGCAATAAGCAAGACCCATCCTTATTGCTTACAGACAAATTACGTAATTTTATGTTACAACAATACATCAAAATTGATGAAGACATTTAAAAAAGAAGCAAAATTCAAAAGAATAATCTTTGGTATTAACGAAAGAAATAATAAGCTAGTCCCACGGTGGGCGCCAAAAAGGAAAGCCCTTAATATTCATGCTCGGTGAAAAGTTGTGAAAAGATCCGCGGGACCTCATCAAATTATAAGTTGTGCGAGTCATCGCCTTGGTACGAAAGCAGTTGAGGCTTTAGCAAGACTGAGATTTTGTATTGTATGCAGTCATAAAACAAGTATTACTGTTACAGACATTCATTCATACGTAAACTCATGCTTTTTTATACTAGTATTTATTAGAGTAATTAAAGAGTATGAAATTTTAAATATCTAATTGCAGTTATGTTTGAAATTAATTTGTAAATTATACTTATAAGAAAGAACAGCATTATGTATGCTGATAACTTTTGTGGCTAAAAATAAATAAATAGAAATAAAAGTTTATTTCTATTTAAAAAATTGCAGCTTTTTACAGCTATGTAGCTGTATATAGAAGCCATCTAGATTCCCTGACGTTCTAGTAATCAAACTATTGGCAGAACGACCGGCGCCGTCGACCGCTCGAGGCCAACTGACAAACTTTTAATTTCTTCACCGCAGACATTGACGTTCGATTGCGATTGGCGGGAAAGTTACATTGCACAGATAACGCCAACTTTCGAATACCTTCTAGGTAGAAATGTAAAATGGATGCGTTCGTATTGGAGTTTTGAAGTGTATTAAATAAATCGATTCAGTTTTTACGAGGTCAAAGTTTACAGATTCAAACAATTGTAATGGATTGAGACCAGTGTTCGTTATTTAAAAACCGTATATTTAATCCAGAGACTATTGTCGAATGTGCTTGTTATTACAATATTACATGACATTCTTCAAACGGTAACTCTAAACGACCTTGCAAAGCAGAATTGAGCCTCATCACCATCACCAGCATACAGCAGTCTACTGCTAGAGAGTTGCAATTGCACGCCACTTATCACGATTCTTAGCGATTGTCATCCAGCTACTACATGCCACACCCTGTGGAGGCACTTAGCCTGAGGACACCCCAACTTACTGATGACACAGCTTTCCGATTCGCGGTCTCCACTCAAGACCACGTCTACCCCAACGGCCATAGGTTCTACGGATTATTTGACCGGCCCTGGAAAGATATCTAAGCAAAATTCTAGCTGTACCCAGGTACTGATGACGCAATCAAGTAACAAAAAAACCCAGTGTCAGTTATTACCTGGGTCAGCGGATCTCACTAATGACGCATGTCGGATTGCTAAACAATGTTTTAATGTGAAACACCTTTACGCAGATGGCACGGGTTATTTGCTTAGGACAACCAAACTGCCGACCGTTTAGCGACCGACCCGTCAGCGGGAGCCGGCGTAAGGGATGGGTGGCAGCGGATGGGATTTGTGACATTGCTGTATGGACTAGGTTAGCTAATGTATCTTCAAAGGAACGACCAATAGTTGTACTTAAAGAAGCCTGTTCCACGTTTGCTGATTCTAGTATAAATCAAAGACAGATGATGAATGGCCATGATCAGAGCTACCTTTTTACCCCTATTTCTCTCTTCTGGTGTCCTTCTTCTTAAGGTGTGATGTCAGCTCCTGTGATGTGCAAACAACAGGACAGGACACGATATCAAGTGCCCCATCGTTTAGGGAGTAACACAGACACAACACAGTTTAATAAATACTTTTTCTTTCTTTCTTTCTAACACCACATTTACTACGTCTTTTGGTGTTTGCTTTGTTACTGAGATAAAGAACTGCTGCTTATTTAGTTATAAGGATCACACTTCTAGCTAAAATTAACGAACCAGGGAAGGAGGCCTGTTCACACAGGCCACCTTCCCTGGTTGGCCCTGGATCATTACAAGGAGATTGTTTTTTATTGGTTTGCAATTATCGAAAATAGTCTTTTTCTGCAAAAACCATATCCAATCGCTGGTCAACCATAACTCACGCCACCATTATACAGGCTGATACAGGTGCGAGATTAAATGGCCGCCGTGTATACAGGGTGTTCATTACGATATTGCTGTGAGTACAACGAATATTGCGAGCGGTTTTATTAGGAATGTCATAACGCTTTACTTTTTTTGATGAGAATTGAAAATGTGTTTGATTTGCTGTTGGTAAGGGACATCGTGTCATTGTTTATTGTCTGAATATTCGCTTTTCGATGTGCGATGATTTTAAAGGATACGTTTATTTTTACGTAATTTGTTTTTTTTTTATGGACGGGTTTAATTTTGAGTGTGATTGTCGTGATGGTTTGGCAAGGGATTTTTTGTACCATCTTTTGGGGAGATTTGCATACTTTGATACGTTGCTAAAGATGACGAATTCACTGTTATGAGTATCTAATGCTTTTCTTACATTAAAAAACTTAAGACTACATGAAAGTCGTATTCTTGAAAATATAGGTACTATGCAATTGTTTTAAACTTTTACGGTTTATAACAAAACATACACTGTCAATTGTCTAGTCGTCTTGCGTGTTAGTGTGGGAGCGCAGAATAATTGAAAATCACGAAAGTATATAATATAATATTATTTTATAATTATTTATGGGATATCCCATAAGTGACAATATAAGTTTCTATATAATGAGTCAAATTGTACGAACTAATCTTCTCAGACTCTCAGAATACTTATTAGAATATTTACAAAATATTTAATTTTACTCAGTAAACAATGCTACTGTCGAATGTGAGTCTGTGTGAGTTATGATGTTTGAACTCTGCTGCTCAAGCCTTCAAGAAACACAAGCTTTCAGATATGTTATGTAAATAACACCTATACAACCCCAATACCTACGTAAAATCCTATGTACACCAAAGACGAATACATACCCACGCAATAGGTAATCACATAGGTAGTATTAATTTAGTAAACTAGGGTAACACAATATCTGTAATGACACGACATCCGGACACTAGCCGGACAATCGGTAAACAACCGGATGGGAACCATTAAGGGACTAGTATTGTACATGCTGTTTGTAGTAAGGTTTTGCTTAAGTAGATACCTGAATGCTGAAGGTTGTCTACCATAATAGTAATCTCGCTAACTAAAACGGAGTCTGGATTTGTGCCCAGTTGATGTCAATAGGCTCGCCCCCTATTATGAAATGATGAAATGATGATGATGATGATGAAATGATGTTTATTTTTACAAGTAGGTTTTTACAAACACTTTTACACGTCATTTTTTAAAAACTAGATGGGGCCGGTGTTTCGTACCTGCAGACTACTCTGAGAAGAAACAGCCGAAACAAACTCAGAGGTCATAGTCTCTTTTGAAGTCCAGACATAATTTTGCTCAATTCACATGAGGACTATGCAGATTAGTGTCTGAGATGGTCTTTAGAAGAAAGAACCACACAGATTTGAGTGGACTTGTCCAATCAGTGCAAGCATTTGTCAGTTATCGTGTAGCTCGACTTATAACTCAAGGAGCTCAACGAAACGACGAACATACCAAAGAAAGGACATTTGGGTAGGTCGCTTATAGTACTCAAACTGCCAGACAGTTGCGGGGATAAAATAAAAAAATATAAATATGTGACCAACATTGTCCTCACATTCACAATAATTAAGTAAAATTAATAATAATTTACAAAATGAATGTCAATAAAAAACGTCAATAAATGTCACAATAATAATAAAAAAAGTAAAACACTTAACAAAATAAGTATTCCTGTCAAATCAGTAAATGTCACAAAAAATGATAAAAAATAAAGTAAAAAATAATAAAATACTATACTTGGGACTTAAACATAACTGGCGAAATGTGAGTGTACTATTAGGTACACCTCTGCCTAACCCTTCGGGAATTACAGGCGTGATGTTATGTTAATCTCACTAACATTAGGCCCTTTTGTTAATTGTAAACATGGCTTTTGATATTGATTACATTTTCGCATTTGACTTTGGATTTTCGATACTTACTGGAAGACGTGGGTAACGATTCTAAACTCTTGCAATCGATTGAAGACAATAACAAATGATTAATTGTACCCCTTTATAATAATTCGAATTTGTTCGATAATGAATCTGACGACCCGAATGGCGCAGCGGTAGTGAGGCCTTACGTTCGTTGGGTCCCGTGTTCGAATCCCGGTAGGAGCAAATGTTTGTGTGATGAGCATGGACATTTGTTTCTGAGTCATGGATGTTTATATGTATAATAAGTATGTATTTACAAAAAAAAGGATCTATGTAGTATATCAACTATCTGGCGTCCACGACACAAGCCTCGTTGCTTAGTGAGGCGCTAGATGGCGCTGTGTGTAATGTCCAGCGATATTCATTTATTATTATTTATCTTCTTCTTTTGGCAACCTATTACATGCGGGACTTAAACACAACTGGTGAAATGTGGACATACTATTAGGTACCTACACCTCTGCCTTAAACCTTCAGGGATTACCTGTTTGATGTGAATCTTCTTCATCTTTTGACGTCGATGGTAGTCTATAGATCAGTTGGTCTACTGGCCACGTCAATAGCAGCGGCGTCCATGAGGTCCTCAAAAGTGAACTTGACATTCGGATCAACGTGGGAAGAGGAATTGGAATAACATGTTGGACCTTGTTAACGTGTACCCCTTGGTAAGACTGGTTGTCAGACTTTCTGGTCACTGACTACCTGTAACGACTGTCAAAGATCTACAAATGACAGCCGGGACCAACGGCTTAACGGAGGAAACTCGGTATTTGAGTGGTCACCCATCTACGGACCAACTAAGCAAGCGCGGCTTAACCTGGAGATCGAGAAAAGCGAATATTATTATTTAGCCACGAGCTAATTTTTTTAAGGAATACTCGTCTATTAATTCTTCAATAAGATCACCCTGCATTGAAGCAATGACCTCCGCAATAATGACTACATCTTCCCTCCCATTCAGATAACCCATAAACTCCATTGAAGCTGTTGTACCCATGATGACCGTTCGCTGCACATCTATTAACTGTAACAGGTGGAGCGAACGGCCACGATGAGTTACTGTTATATTTATGTTCGTGTGTACGTCCCGCAGTAACTCAAGAACCTAGTGCATCGATTTTACGATGGCCGCTTGTTTCGGGAGCATCGGTGCAATTTATTGGCAATACGTGGCCTATTATTGATAGGGAAGACATGTTTTGAATATTATTTTGGGAGGTGATGAAGTTTGGGGTAAAGAAACGGTTATTTTTTAAAAATTAAGATGGAATTTTAGAAACCGCGAGGGTTGGTTCGAGGACGAACGGGTAAAGAGCACATGGAAGGAATTGGGGAGGCCTTTGCCAAGCAGTGTTTCAGACAGGAGGCCTAGCTGTTTTCCAGAAGTTGGGACATTACTGGCTTAATATTGCGCTAATCCTTACGGTGGGGCTTAGAATGTTTAAATAATGAACGCCAAAGGGCCCAGCAACGACGCCCCAGTTTTTAATTCTATTAATTTCTAGGTTCATGATAATTGATTGCAGTTAACCCAAACGAAAAGGTTTCGAAAATAATGCGCAAATAAAATCACGATTATAGTATAAAATCGACTTTAAAAATATTAAAAAACCGAGTCTAAATTTAATCCAAACAAAATCTGCAATAATCCAAAAAACAAAGTGATTTTAACAGAAAATGGCCATTAAATGTACCTAAATGCTGTTTCAAAAACCTATAAAAACAATAACATTAACAAAAATGACAAAGAAACAGTCATTCCAAATGGCTCCCACTAAAATTTTAATTAAATATATCGAAACAAAATCATAAATACGGCGGGACGTAAATTCGTACCTTTATTAAAGCCATTAGGAGGGTAGACGAGTATTTGTACATCAGTTCTACAGAATGATAAGGACGTAAGTCAAATACGTTTATTTCGTCTCAGGATTTAGTTGTAGTAGTTAGTTCTCTTGTTTATTTCTCTTATCTTTATAATTATTTTGTATTATGTCGTACTCTTACATTTTGATAAAATGTTTTCTAGCATTTTTTTCGTTTTTGAACCCACTGTGTATTGCCTCTGCATCACCCTATGGTAGACTGGTAGATAATGCCCAAGGCATTAAGTCCGCCTTTGTACAGTTTTACTTGTGCATAAACTTTTAATAAATAAAGAAGAAGAAGAAGAAAAAATAATTGACCAATCGTATTGATTGGTCAATTATTTTTTCTTATTCTTTCTTTAGCAAGTACCAAATCAATGTTTCTCACATTGATTTGGTACTTGCTTTGCCTGGCTTTGATTTCAAGGTTGAGCAGTGCTAGCATTTATTGGGGAATTGATCTCCATGGACTCCAAAGTATTTTTCTTTGTTTTTCCACGACGTTACTTTTTTATAATAGACAGGTGTGCTGATGGCGAAGACATAGTGACGTAACAGAGCATTCGCAGTTTATATACTAGGAAGTGAGGTCTACCGGGTTGGGGGATAGTTTTTTTTTTGTTTTGAGTTCAAATTATCTGCCTTAATTAGAACAAATGACTTTGAATTTTGATTGTTTGCGATTTTTATTTAAAAATCGTCCAATCCGTCAGACTCACCATCATTAGTATTCTTTCATTCTCATTTACCTACATGGTGTTTCCTACATACGCCATTACTGTTCCACGAACGTCATATTATTGTATCCTCACACGAACGAAGTGGACTACCCTTTCTGCCCTCGGTAATTCGTGAGAGGGACTTTTGGTCAATACAATTAAGGGCGGGCAAGATTTCACACGTACAATTTGAATTTTAAACAATAGTTTGTCATATAAATTTAATTTTATGCCCCTCATGTTTATGTATACAGGGTGATGTGGGGGTGTGATGAAGGAGACAGAGATTCAGTTTGGGATCTAGGGATTGATAAGAATGTAATCTGTGTAGCACTTCTACGGAGATGTAATGAGTTTTACAGTACCGTTTGTTCAATGTGCTGAATCAGTCCTTAGGGTTTCTCTAATCTTTATCTATTCTGTCAAAAAACATCTAATTTTGCAACATATTTGCGTTGACAAACATTTAAACACATCCATAAATAGCCAGACCCGGAACAACTACCTGTAGTCCACACAAATATTTGTATCGTACGGGGATCGAACCCTCGACACGCAGCGCAGCAGTCAATCGCTCAGTCTCTGCGTCAACCATGCCGTCTAGACTAATATTAGGTTTTAGAATTACCAAACTCTATCTCAAGACACATACCCGTGTACAAACGCTCATCATAACGAACATCCTGTACAATAACCTCGACTATAACCAAAATAAATTGTCGTTTAAAACTAGGGATGGACGAGGGTTTAAGCAATTAACTCGTGTAGCCGTTAAGAATAAAACATTCGGATTTGGTCCGACCCCGTCACTAGCGTTGCTTTTCAAACTATGGACGTAACTTTTCACTGTTTAGGTTTTGAGGGCCGTTGGCACTGGTTTCGTGTACTTAAAGGTATGTAGGAAAATACGTTACATTTAAAAAATAGACGTCTTTGATGGATGACTATCTTCATTAGATGCCTGTCCTTGATTAGGTACTGTAGTAATTTATAGAGCACGAAGACTTTCAAGATCTATGATTCCAATTTTTTGTAAGTGATAAGAAGACTTATGATAAGGTAGCTTAAACACAGATGCAGTCAGTTTTTCTTAAACTTCTTAATTGGTAGTAATTAATTTGCGATGTACTGAACAGATTAATAATATCCTGTAGACATTTGACCTGAAAAACGGAGGTTTACTAATCATCCAAGGACCATGTCACATTTTAATATTCCTAACTAAAAGTTAACATCAGGGTGGAACCCACCTCAAAACGGTTGTTACTCCGGTTAACGCCTTTTATAGCTTGTACAAAACGAGTAAAGCCACAAAGTACTAATTCTCCTTTCTCAAAATGTATCAAACTTTTCTAATTACTGTAAATGTGATGTCCCCGCGAGTTTTTGCGATTGCAATATCGTTAAAGTATGGGCGTCTGGTTAGTTCGTAACGGATACGCGGTAAATCTGCAGTACTTATTTTGTAACAAAAGACATGAAATTAACGTATTACAGACAGTTTTTAGACTTACTTTTAGCTTGCTCACTATTTATACCAGTCTAAGTTTTAGTCTGCGTTATATGCACTAAAAGTAAAAAACTACTTACTAGAATTGTAAGTAACTGGCATTATGTTTTCATATTACTGTATCCTACACACAAGAAAGCGTTTTAGCTGTAAGCTACAATGTTAGTCCTACAATCACAAATTAACAAATAAATTACAGCAGAAGCAAGACGCTACTTAATCCCCAAATTAAGACAAAACAAATTCGCATCTCCGAACCAGGAAAACCGTTCCGAAAATCAGAATGACCAAAATTAATTCAATAAACAACATCACATATGCAACGTTGGACAATAATTCGCACGCGTGTATCCGAACGGACCACGTGACCCGCAAGATGGCTGCCCGACGACCTTTTGGCGGGAATCTGTGCTGCCATGTCAATGATTTTCCCGGATTTTCGGTGTTTCGCTGTTGTTACTTTTTTTTGAGGATTAAAGGGTTGAGTGTAGTCAGCTTTATAAATAGTAGGGTGACAAAAAGCGTCACAACATAAAAAAAAATACTCAAGTAGCCAATGCTAGTGTACGGTGCACCCATTTCTTCCTGGATGCAAAAAGAAACACCACAAAGTTTGTTTTATAAAAATACAACATTCAAATTATCTCCGGTTCAATAATCAGCCGTGCACAAATACTTATTACATTCATTGAATACGCTTTCCTAATGCATTCATCCGATATTTCGCTACCAAAAGCTAGCAACCCCAACAGAAAATCGGGAAGCGTCTACTAATGGCGTCTTTTTACGCTACCTGCTTGCTAATTGGAAATTAGGGGCCTAATGTGTAGGAGTTTAGTTACAGCAGCTATTGTTATTGCCGATTCCTATTCGCCAATGTTTTTGTCTTTTTCTATTTACTTGATTATTTTGGTGACTAACGTTAATGGTCTTTTGGGGTCATTTTTCGTTAGACGGTTACGGTGCACGTAAAGTTGAATAAAGATTAGGTGGAGGTTCCGTTGATTGGATCTATGTATTTATTTTATTGTTTTTGGTACCTAGGTTTATTTTACTTGTTGCTGTATGTTAACTAAGAAAAATAAACACTAACTAGGCAAACTTTTTCTTTTTATAATTGATTTATGTAATGACTGTTAAAAGATGCCGAATGTACCTATGTGTTAACAACATAATTCGATTAATTTTAATTTCATTCGAATCGCAATTGTTTAAAGTCCTACCTACCCCTTCCCACCCCCATAACTAAGCACTCTAACTACCCACATGTATTAAGAAAACAGCCCTTTAAACACAACATAGCTAAATGTTAATATCAAACAAAAATAAACAATACAAAACAGTGGCCTAATTAGATAACCTATGAATATCGCGCAAGATGGCGGACGCGTTATCCGCGCCATCTGTCGGTTGTTAAACGAATTTATTTATACATCTAATTGCTCCGTACTGCGAATATGCTACGCGTATGCACTTAATACCTTTAATATTACGTTTAAAGCGGTATTTTGTTTAAAACAAGGGTTATTGTGAATGGTGTCATCAAGTTTTAGTGGCGGGTGGTGATTGCAGTGTTTGTCTTTTTGGGTAGGTTTAAGATGTATTTCATTAGTATGTGTGCCTTATTATTACTGCAGTGTCAGTTATTATTACTCGTAATTAAGGTAGTTGCAAGTTTCGGTAAGCAATCTTACGATATTTCGCCTCATTTTATTAACACAGGCTTTTGAACAAAGTTTAAGATAGAAGTTGTTACGTAGGTATATTCATAAAAAAGTATCAAACCGTCCTTAAAAGTACGAGAATGTATGTAAAAAAAATGTAATTTGACTACAATAACTTGCTTTCAAACCCGAAAGAAATAAAGACGAATAATACCTCTAAAAATTACGTAAGATCTTCACAATAAAGTTCAGCTTAGCTACCTCATCTGCCATCACTAAGTCGTCTAATGTCTTCGTAATCTATCCTGCCACACCTCCCACTGCTGGGGTGTGGGACCGTGGGCTGTGAGCATAACAATCCAACGCTAATTATGTTCCACGCGGCATCCCCCGGATTTGCATGCCACTAAATCTGGGTTCCTGAGATTTAGTCGAGGACATACGGACATATTTCTTGAAAAAGAATTGCGTTTTAAAGCAGCACGATGTTGGGGTGATGTGAGGTGAGCGCTTGAGTAATACGAGTTTATTTTGATGAGACGAATTAAGTTGGATCGACTTAGTTTCCCGGGAAAACTGTATTTCTGTGACTTTCAAAATTAAAAGATGGACCAAAAAATGTATTTCTTCCAAAAACACGGTTGCAAAGTTAGCTTTTGTCATCTGAACAGGTCAAGATGTTAATAATTATGCACTATTAGTATTTTAATACACTTAATATCGGGACAATAGTAGGCACCACATTATAAGAAAAACTTGCACCGAATTCAGATTACTTAACCAATTTATTTACAAGAATTTTCCTAAAAATATGACACGAACACCAACAAAAACGCGGGTTTCGATCGTCAAGATGAGACGTTGGCAAACCAAAGGGGGAAGCAGGGGTAACTCGCGCAAAACTATAAATTCCAGTTTAATTACCCCCGGGCAGCGTCACATCATGGATTCAGACAGTTTTATGACGATTTACGGCACATTTCGACGCCGGGACTGGCCCGCTTAGGGATTTCCACCGCCCGATCAAGCAAGACCTACCCAACCCCCTTCTCGTCGTAGAAATAGTTGGGGAGGAGAAGAGAAGTTGGGGAAAACGAGGGGTCTGGTTCAAGTGGTCGGTATTCGTCACCTTTTACACAGCCGGGGGGTTTTAAGGCTTCCAGTTCTTTATGGTAATGAAATCTGAGCAGGGTGACGTGGCGAGGTGATGCCTGCGAGAGTTTTTGTTGTGCCTCCCCCCCTCTTTATTTATTGTGCGTTTGGGGTGCGGAAGTTTTGGTCGAAGTTTGTCGAATAGAATGTGTTCCGTGCGGTGTTGATGATATCGGGAGTACGAATTGTTTTTGTTCATTTCTATTTGGGAAAAAGGTACAATAGCTTGGGTATCAGCGCCAATAAACAGATGGGTCGGTTCGGTGATTTGTGAAATCGAGTTAGACTTTCTCTTGGCGTGTTTTTGTTGAAAACTGCGACGTAATAAAGATGTTTCTCAAAAGTTGTCCGTGTCCTCACTTTCTTTCATACTTTTAACGTCAATTTCTCTGTCGTATTTTATATAATTCGAAAAAATATATTTTTAGATACTTATTATTCCCTTTATTCATTTCTACACATATGATTTACATATTCCTATAAGATCCCAAAATAATACAAAAAATAGTAGCCCACCGGTATTGGGAACAGGGTACAAGCTACCGGCGGAGGTCAGGGCTCCTGAAAGAGGAACCTCGTAACAATACGAGTGTGTCCATATTATACATGTAGACATTTATTATTAACGTTGATATATATTTAGTTAGTTAGTTTTGTATATAGTTATTGTTTTAAGCTTTATATTGAATGGATCTCTCCTAAATATCGGGAGATCAAAATAATAAACCATCACGGAAGATATCCCGTAAGTCACAAAGGTATAAGTTTAGATAGTTATTATTGACGTTTCATGACATGACATAAACACAATATTAGGTATGTACTTTGAAGACGCCAAAAATACGACGACTTAAACTTCGTACATCAGGCGCGACGTCTTATACATTCATGTTAATAAAACAAACAAACAGAATCTAAAACGTCAACCAGACACATTCACTCCACCCGAAGACAGTACTGAAAAACCAATACAAAAGAGATCCACTTAAAAAGAAAAAAATAATTGTCATTCCCAACACAATCCAGTCGGGATCATAACAGTTTAACACGCAATTTTATTTGTCGATACACAACGTAAGCTAACGAGACTTTATAAGCAATAAACGTACAGACAGACGTTTTGGTGTGACATAAAATCAAATCAACAGTTATCCTGCGAGCCTACATCACAATCGGGCTTAATCGCGTATGTGACAAGTTAGCTTGTACGAGCAAGCGACCAGTTAACAAAGAACTCCGATAACTCGGCAGTTATATCCTCCAAGTTCTGTTTCACTGAATAAATCGGGGGGAACGGGAGTCAAGGGTAAATTTGTCGGTTTGTAACACGCTCAGCGCTCGCTTCGGCCCGATATCGCCTTGAGTGACGGACAAGTATGCATTCAAATGGGTTACTTTAGCCCCCTTCTCCCCTTTATAAACATCGTGGCTAGATCCTCTACCAATTTGGTACAGAATTTGTTGTGGAATGTCGAATGCTTTTTGAGGGTTAAATTGCATTTAATTTGCAATAAACCAAGGGACTGTTTTGATGTACATTTAAATGTTTGTTAAACGGTTTTTTGTGTGTTTAGAGTTTTGTAGTAATAGCTGGATATTTTCTTAATTATTTTGGGAGCTGACTTTTTGATAATTTGGTGGAGAAATAAACAGTTACTTCCTTACTTATAAACTTTGTTTAGAGTTACGTAAGGGTTACGTCTGCGGAACCAATCCTTGTGTATCACAAGATGTCTTTGTCTATTCACATGAGCCGTTTTCAGCTCGTAAGCTATACAGGGTGTAAACGGCCCCTTCACGAAGCCGTCAACCAAGCATTCTGTACATCAAACCAAGAACTTTACGCAAAAATTATCGCTGGGAAACGACTTTTTTTTTCAGGTGAAAAATCACGTTTTACGGTAAAACTCAATTTAAAGCACTCAAAGATTGTGCTAATGGATGGATTGAATAGTACGAGGGTCGTGGAGGTGTTTAAGGTGACTACAGGAGCTAAACGCGATTTTAATAATTCCTGAAAGTATATGATTCACAGCAATAAACAAAACCAGAAAAATATATAATATTATTCAGGATATATGCTAGTATGTTTTATTTAGTGTGAGTTATTTTAGATAGTGTTTTAAAAACATAATAAAGTTAATTTTACTCGATAAAAAAAAATCACGAATTTATCTCTAAAAATTTGTCTTAACGAGTAAAAACCTTTTTTTTTTTTTTTTTCGGATGGGAAATCATCAAATGACTTCTCCCGCTCTGGGCGGAGCAGGAGGGAGTGTCAGACTTTTACTGACTAAAACCCATCCATGTTCCTTCCTCGCCCTTTGTGTTCCGGGGCCACGGTATCTCTTTCGAATAGTCCCGCAGCCCCGGCAGGCTTCGGTCCTTGCGGACCCCTTCTCTATTGCTGACTCTCTTTGAGGCGCGCGTGGAACACGAACGCGCCGTCGACACGGCCTGTCGTCATGAGACGTACGGACGGCGAGCTAGCCCATTATAGCTCCCCGTCCACAGGCCCGCGCCTACGGTGGCCGGAAGCCACCACGTGGCCCCCGACGCCCGGGGCGTCTCCCGCGGCGGCCGGGACATGAGGATCTCTCCCTGTCCTGTTCCGCCACCTCCTTCGCTAGCATGACTGCTTCGCAGAAGGAGGTGACGGCGTCCCATTCCGTCTCGCTCCGGACCATGGCACGAACCAGGGCCGGGAGCGAGAGGTCGCCGCCGCCGATCGCCACCTCGAGGACACGGCGGTGCTCCACCCAAGCGGGGCACACCTCCACAGTGTGCTCCACCGTGTCCTCCGGCCTATCCTCACAGTGATAGCACCCGGGCGTTTCCTCCCGCCCGATTCGGTGCAGGAACTTACCGAAACATCCGTGTCCGGTAAGAACCTGCGTCAGGCGGAAGGTGAGGACGCCGTGGCGTCTCTCCAGCCACTCCTCAAAGAGGGGACTTATCGCCACTATTGTGGCGTGCCCTACGAGTAAAACCTTACAATAATACATGCGATCATTCTGATTTTTTTTGGCAAATAATTCTACAAGCAACATATTAGTGTTTTATGTTTTTAGTCCAATCAATAGATTTTTGTAAATCGATCGAAACCACTCATTCGCACTATTCGGCCCGCAGTGACTGACGTAACAACCACTTTGTAGTGCAAGCTGATTAGAACTTTATTCTAACAGTATTTCAAACGAAGTTTGAACCACTACAAATAGAGTTGCTAATTTAGCTCCTGTGTATGCATGTATTATAAAAAAATGAGAAAATATTGGAACTTTGACCTCCAATATCTCCGTAACTAGAAGGTTTCCAGGTATGGTCTAGAACCAATAAATGATCGAAATGACATGGAGAACAAGTTCCTTTCGGCTTCGTTATAGGTCTTTTTACACTCTGTATACTTAAATATATTTCCTTTGACTCATTTAAAATGGTATAACTATCAAATACATATCTCAAAATCAAAATCAAAATCAAAATCAAAATATTTTATTTCACATAGGCCTAGATGGGCACTTATAAAACGTCGAAAAAGGTGCACGGTTCGCGTTGGTCGTTTACATGGAGAAGAACCGGCAAGAAACTCCATGGTTACTCTTTTCAAATCATTTGGTATTACAATATTATTTTGTTACAGCATTAGTACATAAGTATGGGGGGACAGCATAGGCCCGACAATAGGTCGTTGCTTAGGTACAATACAAAAAGCGTAAAACAGACTTAACAAAATTTAACAAGCATCTGGGAAAAGCCTACCTATCTAAAGTTAGTACCTAGGTACTTTCAATCGGTTAGATAACATAAAATCACGACTGCAATCGCCGAAGGGTTAGGTAGAGGTGTACCTAATTCCGCCAGTTATATCAATCAATCAGTTAAATACTAATTATACATTAATATACCTAATTCAAAAACCTATAAGTACCTTTTTTTTGGAACCTTTAAATTCCCAGATTCGTTCCATCAAAATTATGACCATTATTATCATCCAAAATAATATCCATCGCCCTTCAATCCATAAAATGATATTACGAGATAAATCACTAGCGAATGCAGCTCACGCCCCAGGATAATGCACAGACGTACCAACAGACATTATATGACGCGTACCCTCACGCTAGACCCCGCTGTGGGTAGGCAGGGCAATAAAAACTGAAACTCGTCAGCAGAGGAGATGGCTGAACGATTTATGTGTTGGTGTGGAGGAAGATGCGATAGGGAGTTTACCGACTGCGAAGAGGAGAGGTGTTGTGTTTAAATGTTTGGTTGTTTGAGCTAATATTTTGACGAACTAACTACACTGGCCTGCAAAACTAATTGCAATTTTAAAAGTGTGATACTTAGTTTTGCAGGCCAGTGTAGTTCATCTCAAGATAACTTGCACAAGCTTTCCTCTTAACTAATAAAATCGAAAGCTGTTAGTAACAAAAACAAGAAAAATGCAAAACAATATCATTTTCAAGCAGTATGTTCCTGCGTCACATCGGACCGCAAGCATTTTATTATCTGTGCTGTCGCCGCGACGTGGAATATGTACAGTCGTGGTCTTTTCCGCCTGATCAGTTAAACATTTTTTCGCTTAAATCATGCGGAGACGCCGAGTCACGCCCCCTTAAAGTTTAAGCCTATTAGGAAGCGTAGAACTTTGGCGCGCAAAATAACAATAACTCTCATTTGGCGTGCGTCGTCAGTGCGCTCGGCCGATCGTTATTTATTCATTCATTATTTCCATACAAAGTCGACGGGGCGGGGCTAGAGAGCGTTTCTATGTTGTAAGTGCAAGCAAAAATTAGCTTAGTGTGAGTGTCCTCGGGTGTACCTATAATCTATATTTTTGTATAATCTGTGTAAGCGCACTCTGCGCGCCACTCTCTCACCGACGCCCTTTAAGTTTGACGTGCGCACGCACAACGGCAATCTCTTGTAACCACATAATATACTATTATTGTCAATGCAGTCCTTAAATCATCGCAGCAAGTAGTTTCACTTCATACTCTCAATAGTCAACACCACCAGCAGCACACCGCATAACACTCAATTACTCAACCAGTATCATGCAGTTGGTACTGTAGCAGTTGGTAGCAGTTATTATATTTAAATTCAATCACAGATTTGCTGCCATTTCAAACAAACTGCATTGGACTGTTTGAATAGTGATCTAGTTTTGAACTGTTTACGTTACGAGGGAATTAAGAATCCTACATTATCTATACATCTACACAAATAAATAAAATTAAAGTGTCTGCTTGTAATTTCAAAATAACAGCTTTTACTGAATGCACATGAAAGTATAAAAAATGTTTTTAATTTTTGTCTGTCGATCTGTTTGTTCCTTCTAATCTCCGAAATGGCTGTACCAATTTTGACGGGACTTTTACTCGCAGATAGCTGATGTCGTGAGGAATAATTTATTTTAGAAAAAAGATTAGGGTTTCGTCCAAAAAATTAAAACTTTTGTAATTGTTAACAAAAACCGATTCAAATAAGGAAGTAATATTTAGCTAGCTAGCTAGTATATACTAATATACGTGTGATAGACATAACCTTTCTCGCAGTCGGGTAAAACGCCCTCATTCCTAATATCTCCAACGATCATCCCCAATAACCGGACGCCTATCATACGCTACCTACCCGACCGAGTCGTCCCGGTTGTCCGGCACGTCACCGGGCCAAATCATCGTATCATTCGTGACGGACACGCGGACGTGACCGGGAACCGAACCGGCGACCGGCGATAAATCGCTGGCCACTGCGCCGATGTAAGTTGAGCTGTTGTGGGGCAGAAAATGGTGTAGAACTGAAGCAGTCAGTTTTGTAGACTGGTAATAATAATTATTTTAATAACCAGTTAATGAAGTAATTATTTAGTCCCTTGAAAAAAAAACAAGTACTTTTTTTATTTTATTATATTTAATAATTATTAGAAAATAGCTCTAAAGTAAAAATAACCTTTTTGGAAGTAATTCATATTTGTTTATAAATTGTTTAATTAAATGTTTTTAAATTTACTATTTATTGTTTATTTTACAAAAATATTGTTTCTTCTAAGATATTAGATTGAAAAACAATTCTTTCTCGTGGCTCGGTACAAATAAGGTGCAGTAAACAAAAGTGTTGTTAGAGAGAATAGTCCTCAAATTATTAATAGGAAACGAAAACGATTTTAATAGTTATTATAGCCTTAAGTCTTTTTTTCTCTAACGAAAGCACCGGACCACCTCAACGTGAACATTTCCATGACAGCATCCACACAGAGGTCTGGCAACACTGGCTAGGGCTCGACTCAGTCATTATTGAACATGTTATTGCTATTATAAATAAGGATCTTGTGATATTGTGCTCATATTAAAATGTTTTGTTTTTCTTTTTCTTCGGAGGGTGGCGAATCGATAGGCACATGGATGGGCGGTGTACACAGTGGACAATACTGGCTTTGATAATTATTTAAGGCTCGTATAAAATTTACCGTTGCTACTTAAGTTGGCAAATAGACGCCTTATGTTGCAGCCCTTATTCCTGTTTCGAAGCAGCTCTTGAGGTTTTTTACATGGAAACAAACAAGAAAATGCGTTCATTGGCGTAAATACAACAGAAACACCTCAAATAAATAAACAAATATACATTACACACACCGCCATCTAGTGCCACGCCAAGCAAGCTTGTGTCGTGGACACCAGATAGTTCATTTACCACATAGATACTTTTTTTTGTAAATACTAATTTATTATAAATATAAACATTCATGACTCGGAAACAAATGTCAATACTCGTCAAAGGTATTAATGAAATTGTTTTGCCAAAAAGGTTTTAGTTCAGTATAATTTTAGATAGCTAACAACTTCCACCGGACGTTAATTTTTAGCTGCAGACCACAACTGCCATAAGTTAAAAAAAATGTATATATATAATAAACCCGTTGAATTGAGAACCTCCTCCTTTTTTTGTCGCTAAAAACTAAGCCAGAAGCAGTAGACAGAGGTGTACAGTCAACAAAAGAATGAGGTATGCAGGCTAGCAATCTACTTACTACTATTATAAATACGAAAGGGTTATAATAAATCTGTTTATTGTGAATTAGTGAACATTTTAGGCTTAGTAGATTCCCAGATGCTAGTTAACTTTTGTTAAGTCTGTTTTACGCTTTTTGTATAGTAAGCAACGACCTATTGTCGGGCCTACGCTGTCCCCCCATACTTATGTACTAATGCTGTAACAAAATAATATTGTTATACCAAATGATTTGAAAAGAGTAACCATGGAGTTTCTCTTCTCCATGAAAACGACCAACGCGAACCGTGCACCTTTTTCGACGTTTTATAAGTGCCCATCTAGGCCTATGTGAAATAAAATATTTAGATTTTTTTATTTTGTTTACAATTAGATCCAAATCCGTTCAGTACTTTCTGCGTGAAAGAATAACAAAAACCGTTTCTAACAAATGTTTCGCATTTGTAATACGTAGTAGTAAGAAGATTGCTAACCTTCATACCTAACTCTTTTGTTGACTGTATTTACATTTAGAGAATATTAACTAAACCAAACACATTCCGCCCATCTACCATCTGCCTTACACAATCCCTTACTCACTTACCACCCTTAAAAGAAATAGAATAAAAACCATTAATTCCCCATGGGCTTATAAAAGTGCTGCCATATTCCCGTAGAAACACCATGATATCCGTCGAAGTAGTATTCTAATGTTTTTAATGTGTATTTATGGCTTTTATGGGTGTTTATGGGACATTTGATAGGTAATGGTGTCTCGACGTAGTGGTAAGACTGTGGGGGTGGGGTGATTTTTTTTTGGGCTGTGTTTCTCGAATTATAGAATTTGATTTTGATTTAGAAAATTTTAGAGGTGTTCCTTTATTATCATTTTCTAAACATAACCCCAACCGAATGGCGCAGCGCTGCCTTACGTTCTTAGGGTCCTGGGTTCGAATCCTGGTAGGAGCAAATGTTTGTGTGATGAGCATGGACATTTGTTTCCGAGTCACGGATATTTATATGTATGATAAGTATGTATTTACAAACAAAAAGTATCTATGTACAGTATATTAACTATCTGGTGTCCACGACACAAGCCTCGTTGCTTAGTGTGGCACTAGATAGCGCTGTGTGTAATGTCCAGCGATATTTATTTATTTTATTTAATATACGTACACATCTGAATAAGCATTAAAATCACTATCCAAAATTAACCAAGTACTTCAGTTTTTTTTTATATAGCTAGCCCATATTGTCCCGTTTGGCAAAAGACCTACCTAAGAAAAAGTAAAGAAAACTTCTTCTTATTTCAATTTTAATTACCTACTTAACTGTAAACACTATTAACAATTTTTTCTAAAAATAAATTAATAAAACATAAAATTCACGCACCACGAAATAGCACAAAATGATTTTAGCTACGCCGTAGACCCTACGCCGTAGGCGTCCTTGCTACGAGCTACGGTTAAACTTAGGTAAGGTGGAAAGAACTTCTAATCTCTTCTCCGAGGAGTTCGGGGCACCTAGTCAGCCAGAAAATGCTGATGCCTTGGTCTAAAAATAAAAAGTGACGAGTGATTTCATAATATCTTACTTACTTAGCCTCGTCGGTCTATTCATGAGGTCCTGAGTTCGATTCCCGGGTCGGGCAAGGTGTTATTGGGTTTTTCCATCAGGAATTTCTCAGTAGCAGCCACGAAGTCTGGATTTGTGCCCGGTTGATGGAAACAGGCTCGCTCCATATTACATGGGACTAAAGCATAACTGGCGAAATATGGGTGTACTATTAGGTACACCTCTACCTAACCCATCAAGGATTACAGGCGTTATGTTACTTACAAAATAAATAATTACGCCTTTACTAACCCACTCAATAAAAGAACGCTACAACATTAAAAACAAACCCTCAAACTTTATTACAAAGACAATAAAGTCTCCATCATTACATTAATAACACAATTATATAAGTAAGTAACAAAAACTTCGGCCATTAGGCACACTCCGCTGCATACGCCATGGTTCCCGTAACGCCTCATATCACGGGCCGACCAACCTTCACGGCATTACTCATCGGGGGATAAGTTCAACGGTTTAATTTTTGACAGTTGGTATTAAAGGGTTCGTGGGGCGAAGATTTTCGAGTTTCAGCTGGTTTAGCGATCTTCGCTTGATTTGGCACGAATTTGGTTTATGGAGAGCTGACGAAGTTTTAAGGTAAAATGGTAGCGAGTTTTTTGTATCTATTCTCATTGTAACTCGTGAAAGTCAAAATCAACATTGGTGACCACAAGAAAACTGAGGCAATGAAGATTGTCAGTTCCCAGAGCAACGATTCAACTGACTTGGTACCCGCAACGAAATCAAGAAAAGAACAGCGAAGAAGTAAAAAACACAAAGTCAAAAGTCAAGTAGACCAGTTACAGGCACTTTTGAACTGTTGAAATAGAGACAACAGTGTAATGTAGCTACAGTCCCAGTCACAAGGCATAAAAACTGTAAAAGTACTGTAGTTGCCCATTCCAAAGCGTAGATCTATATGGACAAGAGCGGGCAAGAAACTCCATGGACACTCACAAAATTAGACCAGTTAGGTGGTAACTAGTCTGACTGCCAAGCGTGTGCTGCAAATTAAGTGAAAAGTAAGTCCTACGAGCTACACTGCTCCAAAAGACGATTAGAACATATAATCCTCTTGTTTAAGGAGAAATTCTCCAAAAATGTTGATGCTTTGAATTGAAGCTTAAAATTGATAGAGGTTCCTGATCAAAAAAATCGATGTTGAACTTAAACTACTGATCAAATTATGTCGGTAGATCCGGTGGCGTGCCTAGGAGACAACAATACAACGAGCCCATAAAGGCAAGCAGACTGTTAAGAACTCTTAACATCATGAAGAGTTATAGATTATAAGGGATAGGGAAGAATTGGGCTTGTATGAAAGCCCTGCCACTAGGTAGATCAGACACCATGTGAGTACTCCCGAAACACCAAAACCAGCTGCACAGATTTAAAATGCTGCTCTAAAGAAAAGAACCATGTTCCATGGCGTTCCAGGCGAAATAAAGTCTAAATAGGTTCTGTCTGCAATTTCCAAGATACTTTTAAGAAAACGAATGAATCATCCAAATCGGCTTTTCCATAACGTTATTCTGATGTTAGTTTTAAGTTATAACTTATTATCTGTGCGCTAATTGCCCCCTCTGGCTTAATGCTGGAAGATTTCGGCGCAGCTTGATAACTTGGGGCCGGTTCCATCTTGTGGAGCTGGGGTGCTCAACGTTGGGCAGAATTTTGGTGGGATTTTTTTAAATTGAGAGTCTTGTAAATAATTATAGTTGGCCGGGGAGATAAGTCTCGGTAATCATAATCTGTGGTCTTCTTTTCTAATTCTGTAATAAGCCTGACATTATTTTGTAAAAGTTTCTGTATTTACGGGTTCAGTATTTACGGAGGATATTTTCTGGTGTTTATGATAACGGTAGCACAAGACGTTACAATTTTTTGATGGTCAATCAACGCAGTTTAATAAACGCAGAGTTGGTCCCGGTTGGCATTTTGTAGATCTTTGCCACTCGTTACAGGTAGTCAGTGGCCCAAAAAGTCTGACAACCCAGTCTTACCAAGGGGTATGTTATTACCTAATACTAACTGGGTTGTGGAGGTCAGATAGGCAGTCGCTCCATGTAAAATACTGGTATTCAGCTGCATCCGATTAGACTGGAAGCCGACCCCAAAATATTATAAACTGGCCTGCAAAAATAAGTATCACACTTTCAAAATTGCAATAACTTTTTAAGTACCTACACAAGATATACTTTCGAAACAAAAAGGACTCGAAAAATAGTTTAATTTTGTCTATAGTTTCAAAGAAAGCTGATAATAATTGCTTAAAATATTTTTTTATTTTAAATCTCTAACTTCTATATTTTAGGAAAAATTGAAATTTTAAAAGTGTAGTACTTATTTTTGCAGGTCAGTGTAGTTGGGAAAAGGCTAGGCAGGTGATGAATCAACGCAGTTTGATACATTTTACATCATGATTGTATACAAGTTACGGCACATAAGGGGCATAGCCAATATAGTATAGGCTGATTATCCAAACTTAGTTCTTAAGCTTATAGACCAGACCCTCGTATACAAACACAATCTCGACTGCACAAAAACTAAAATGAAACAAAATCCTCACAGTTGCAAAGCGATGCAGGGGCCGTAAACATTTTTATTAAAAACAAAAACATAGAACGACGCAACGAAAACTTTTGCCGCCGCAAGAATGAGATAAGTGAACTAAGTTGTTCTCAACTGGCAGAGGCTAAGTGTAATTATAATAATTCACTTAATAACTGACTGTGAAACTGTGGTGTTATGTAACTTGTAAGTATAAGTTATCTTTAAGTGGTTAATGAGACGCTGGGGAAGGTGCGACTTTTTTGGGGAGAAAGTTCGTTAATGACTGTTAGTTGGTGACTGTCTCATCGGTCTGGTGGCTGCAATCGCGACTGCTGAGCCCCGCGTCCCGGGTTCGATTCCCGTGTCATGCAAAGTTATTTGATTTTTCCATCAGGAATTTCTCAGTAGCAGCCACGGACAATTAGTGCCTGGTTGATGGCAATAGGCTCGCCCCTTATTACATGGGACTTAAACATAACTGGCGAAATGTGGGTGGTGTGCTATTAGGTACACCTCTGTTTAACCCTTCGGGGATTACAAGCGTCGCGTTATGTTATGTAAGCTGGTTAGTTTTGTCTGATTTTGTGTTTCTACGAATGTAATAATTACCTACTTGCATAATAAGTTCGACATCATTTGTTTTGTTTCTGGAACCTGATTATTTATGATGAATCTACCAAAAATACCTCAAACTCTAACCGAAACTATTTATTTCAATTTACGTAAAAGTACTTTTGAATTTGGAAGGAGTCTGTCAGGCAGAAAAAGGAAGCTTGTTGCCCTTTACAAACTGCTACGTTCGTAGGGAGAATAAGGAGGAACTTCATGCATCCTACTTTAATCATAATATTTGTTATCTTTAGATAGATAGATTGTGTTGTTTGCAAAGAAATGATTCTTGGTTCTGAGCCATAGGTGACAATTTTATTTTTCACGTGAGAAAAGTTCATAAGGAATAAAAGCATGCCGAAAATAGGTATGCAAAAAATGGTGTAAACTCGCAGTGCAGTGGCCAGAAAAAGGAATGTCTAATTAAATGCAGCATCAGTGTTCATCCAAAGTTTATTACCTGACTCTAAAAGAGGTTCTATAAAACAGAGTGAATTTTCAAAATACCGAAGTGCTCTTCTGTTCACAATGGACTTTCTTCGTCTTCGAATAGTAAGTTTTTTTTAAAATACGACTTGGTATAAGTCAAACAAAATATTTCAAACTAACTTCTGAAACATTCACTAGCATGAGTGACAGGCTACGCCATCTATGTTGGAGAGCACGTGACTAGCATACTGATCGCCGCCACTAGATGGCAGTACATTGCTAGGTGTCACTCGCGACATATTTATGGCCAAAAAAACAGCGCCTCGCTTGAAACAGAATCGCTTTTAAATGACTGGGCGAATTTGCGCGCGATCTCACGAATTTGTATGCAGATTTAAGAAGAAAGATGTCTGAGTGTGTTTTCCATTCGTGCAGACGGTTTTGTTATTTATTTTCTTTGGAAAAGCTGTTTTTCTAGATCTGTATTATCGAAGTTTATGTTCTGTGAAGATTAACTTGTTTTATTCTGTTTTTGTTACGCAAAAATCTAAGTAAATCGTTGAAATAATCGTTCATTTGAATATTATATTGTCAACAAAACTACACTAAACCAAATATCATTGAATTTGATTATGCTGCCGTGAAAAACTTTTCTACAACTTGAAATAATAGCTATTCATTGTTTCCCTATATTTCGTGCTACCTAACTTAGTAGGTACCTATACCTACCTACCTAGTGTGACTAATCAAGCAAACATCAGAATAACAGTGGCAATACAATCAGTAGCTTAGTGCACAAGTGTACACCTTGGTACACGAAACTATTTTATGTATTAACATATGCCTTTGCATCTTCGTTCCAAGTATGTTCCAAGTCTAGAAAAGCAGCGTAGATGCATTATTCATTAGTTTCTTTCTCTGAAACGAAGTTTAAATGTAAATATCGTCTCATGTTGATAGGAGTGTGTACTTGAGAGGTCATGAATGCACAGTGATCTTATGTTGTTTATATAAGACTTTTTTCTGCTCAAAATAATAACTAAACTGTTGAAGTGTATGTAGTTATAGAATTATAATCATCAAAATGATTATAATTCTATAACTACATGCGTGTTACAGCCGCGAATCAAATTTTAATCAACATACAACCTGACACTGACCTGCAAATTGCAAAAAACGTAAGAAAAGTGAATTTCGCGGGCTACACTGGAGCATCCACCTTAAACCAATGAAACGGTAGCTTCCCTTTTTTGTGATATGAAGTAAAATTTTGTTTATTTTATTTTATTCTATGGTTCTACCAGGCACGTATACAGGAGGGGGGGATAGTTGAGATTTATCCCCCCCCCCCCGAAATCTGTCTGAAAATAAACGGGATCATGACCGCTGCAAAGTACGTAAAATAAAGTACAGTTGATACAGCGATTTCTTGGTTGTTTGAATGTTTGTGTCCCCCCCCCCCCCCCCCGAACTAAAAGTTTGGATATGTGTTTGGGTTCTACTGTACAAGGTACCCACGAGTAACCTCATCGTGCACGGAGGTCTAATAGGTATAACAACCTATGTTGCCGAATTTCCAGGACAGGTCCCGAAAAAAATGCGTTCGTGTTGTAAAAATGTAGACCGTACCTACCAATGTAGTTCAATTTTTATCAACGAAGTACCTACCTACTAATTTGTTTGAGTGAGTGATACGAATGGTCACACGATTCTAACATAACAATCAGTTACCGTTTTTATTAAGGAAAACCTCGATAAATAATGTACCAACATAACTTTACACCCTATATTTTGAAGTAGCGTGGACACAGTTCCCATAAATCGCCTTCATTAACACGCATCGCATAGTTCAAATTACGAAACTCGAATATTTTATTTTGAAATAGGACCGTCAATTCAGTTCCGAAGTCACATAAAACGTTAGCCTATGACAGACATGGGGGTGGCAAAAGTCCGGGCCCCGCCAACGAGGCCTCCCATAAATATCAACCGTCTGAGACATTGTCAACCGGCCACCCTAATTTACGGCTAGTAATTAGGAGTTTGCACTTTGCCAAAACGATTTGCATCGATCGCTACGCCATTAATTTATTGTTATTCTAGAAGGTTTCAGCTTGAGCTGGATCTGAGCTAATTTCTAATAATACTCGGATAATAGTAATTTAGTTGGGAGTTTTGAATTCAATTCCGTTGAAGTTTTCCAAAATGTGATGTTAACTTGAAACGCTACGAGTAGCGACCTCTACCTGTTATTATAGAAAACTATTCTCTACGCAGTACTCTATTCTTAAGCACGTGGATGAGCTGTTCAGTTGGTTGTGAAGATGACGCTACAACGACGTGGTCGGTTGAAATAGTTGTTTTTTCTTATATTCCCCCGTTTATGTGAATTCTTCACACACGTTTTGTACTGTTTTGATCTATTCTTCATACCCATACAATTATTTTTATTTTCAATGTGGTTCTCATGTAGTTTTTTAGTCTGTGGTATAACCAATTTCCCGCACTTTTGTACGTCAAAAACTCAAAACAAAACTCAAACTCAGTACCTATACCTACCATGGTGCTAAGCCAAAAGTTGTTGTTAACTGTTTTGCGGTAAAAACGATAGCAAAAAAAATAATTTCCTTTAACAAACTGATTAGAGACTATCTCAAATGGACCCCTACGAAGTGGAATTCATTGGCGAGAACCGAATCATTAGTGTAATACCAAACTTTACTTACGACAAAATCTATTTAATTTGCGGTGAATTTGGACCATTTCGTGCCGGTTTGCCACTAAATGTGCCGTTGTGGCTCGCTATGATGTTGAAACAGAAGCAGAAGTGCCGTATAGTCCCCCCGGACTGGATGGAATTAGATACTTTGGAAAATATCAAGGAAGAGGAGAAGAGATCTAGGTTAGTTTCAGTCTAAAGTTTGTTTAAATCTGGTTTCGTACTTTTAGAACGTAACTGATTGTTATTTGCTCTGAGCCTACAAAAAGTAGCCTCGTCTTTTATAGGCTGCTATAAAATTGGCTTATTTATTACAAAATGGGCTGATTATTTAGACAACAGATAATGACGCTATAATCTTTAATAAGTCACCTTTTCTAAAGTTATAAATACCTACTAAGATCACCCTGTAATATAATTTTGGACCTAATGTAATGTGTGAATTCAACATCTGGTTCTCTTAATTCAGATGGCTGTCATTAACTGTTTTCATACTTTCTAATTTACAATTTCAGGTTTTTCACAAAAATGCCAAATGAACACTACATGGTAGAAGCAAAACTAATTCTCGGTACAGCTCCCGAAGATGTCCCTAATGCTTCAGAAATAAAGACTATAATCAAAGACATTTGGGATATCCGCATGTCCAAGTTACGGACCTCCATGGACGCGTTGATGAAGTCTGGAGGTGGTTACGGCAGGCTGGACCATTTGACGATGATGGAGATTAACTCGGCGAAGCCCTTGTTGCCTGCGGCTATGGATTATTTGCTACAAATACAAATGGTAAGTGCCGTGTGATAGTTTTCATGTTAAAAAAAAAAACAAAGTGCATTTTTGTGTTCTTATCAAAAACAGATTGAACTGAACAATCTTCATTACCTACATCCCTATGACATTAATTAACAAAAGTTAAACTGAACATGATTTCTGGACCTCCCATTTACCACCAGGATGTACAGCCTACATGTTCCCACTGCCAGGACATTCAACCTTCGTTTTTATTCTAGGACATGTGACTTTTCTCAGGATGTTTTCCTTGCCGGAGTAGTGGTTATATTACACTATAACCACTGCTTGAGGATGGCACACTGAAACTGAAGGAACCATCCACTGGGATTATTATATACTGCCTTGTTGGTCTAGTGGTCACCAATGCCACTGCTGAGAATGAGATCCTGGGTCGGGCAACGTGTTATTCGGGTTTTCCTGGTTGTTGGCAATAGGCTCGCACCATGAGACTTTAAAATAACTAGGTACACCTATGCAGATGCTAAGCTGAAGTGGGACTAGACTGGCCATGTCTGCCGCATGCCCAATGAGCTGTGGGCCAAAATAGCCACTTTCTGGAGCCCTGACACAGCCAGAAGGCGTCGCGGCTGACCTCGTAGAAGATGGTGGGACGAGCTGGATAAAACCAACGACCAGTGGCCCGCATAAGCCCTGGATAGAAAAAAACTGGAAGTCATGGGGCGAGGCCTTTGCCCAGCTTGGGATGACGCAGGCTAACAGTATCAATACACCTATGCCTAACTCTTTACGGATTACAAGGCGTGATGTTATCAATGAGAATCATAATAGGAACAAATTAAAGCCAATAGTTGAAAGCTTCAGTCATATGCTTTCTACTGTGCAAGTTAGATACAACAAACACTCTGCCCTCCAACATACAAACCATTATTTAAATAAAAACAGTCAAAATTAAAGTATTTATTTCAAGTAGTTACAGGCACTTTTGAATTGTAGAAACAAAGACAACAATTAAATGTAGCTACAGTCCCAGTCACAAGGCATAAAAACTGTGAAAGTACTGTAGTACCTTACTATGTGCTATTTGTTACTTTACAGAAAGCTCAGAAGAAACTGCAACAGCCATCAGTCCTCAATACTTCAACATTCAGCCAATCAGGAAGCTCACAAAATACCTAGCTCTACATGTAATATCTACTCATTAACATAGCATGTAAGTTTGTTTCATTAAATTTTAAGTTGTTATTGTTTTAAGCATTTGATACTGATTAAGTAAACAATTTCCTAATTAAGTTTGCATTCATATTTACACCAACCCTTAGCAAACCACTTTTTACCCTTATGGTCCACGGTCGACCACTTTTCACCCTTGGGACCCAAGGTCGAAAACTTTTTACCCTTATGACCTAAGGACGACCACTTTTCACCCTTGTGACCTAAGGTCGACATCTTCTCATCCTTGTAACCTAAGGTTGACCACTTTTCACCCTTATGACCGGTCGACAACTTTTTACCCTTATTACCTAAGGTCGACCACTTTTCACCCTTATGACCTAAAGTCGATCACTTTTCATCCTTGTGACCTAAGGTCGACCATTTTTCACCCTTATGACCTAAGGTCGACCGTCAGAGAGAGCGGTAGTACCTAGCTGAAGAGCTGATTAGTAATTTGATTAAGAATTGAGTACAATTATAAGGTGACTGCACATCGCAGACGGCAACCGCAAAAGTGCTGAAACCGCATCGCCATCTGTGGAAGCGTTTTAAAGAGAAACAAAGGCTACTTACTACTCTTACCAAAGGTAGGGGTCGTTTTACCCCTTTCTAACTAGGTTGTGAACGTCCGATAGGCAGTTGCTTCATGTCAAATACTGGTATTTAGATGCATACGGTTTGACTGGAAGCCGACCTCAACATGGTTGGTTAAATCTTTAGTTTTTTGTTAAAGCAAATGATTTGTCCAGGAATCAACTAAATAAATAAATATCGCTGGACATTACACACAGCGCCATCTAGCGCACACTAAGCAACGAGGCTTGTATCGTGGACACCAGATATTTGATATACTACATAGATACTTTTTGTTTGTAAATACATACTTATTATGCATATAGTCCATGCCCATCACAAACATTTGCTCGTACCAGGATTCGAACCCGGGACCCTAAGAACGTAAGGCAGCCTCACTACCGCTGCGCCATTCGGGCCGTCGAGTTGTAAATGGTACCTAATATTTATCAGAAGTTGGGGTATATGGATACTGAATCAAATCACATACCTTTGACCATGTTTCGGAATTAATTTACATAAATATCGCCCAGTAAGATGTTCCCTAAATACTCCTACAATCTGAATCACATTAAAGATTTACGATTATTACTAAAACAAGTGACATTTCGCTACAATTTGCTCCAATCTGTTATTTATTACACCGATAGCCGGACATTCAATTATAAATATTATGATTTGTGCAGCTAGAAATGTTATCTAAATAGGTTTTTAGCTTACAGTTGACTTATTGATAGTTTCGGCCAAAGGTGAGTAGTAAAAGTGAGTTGATAGTCTTTCGTTTGTAGTCTATTTCTAACAATTTCGATAATATTGTCAACTTTCGTAATAGGTCATTTTATATCGATGCAATATCTAGGGCGCGTTACACAGGACATAGGTAGCGGAGCTCACAGTCATGTGTTGAGGATGCCATCATGTTGTGTTATTCTGTAGAAGTCTGACAAAACTTCTTGGTATGAGAATAACGCACGAGAATTTCCACAAAAAAATCCTTTCTCTTCTTCAGTCTTCAAGATGAAAAAAGTCATACTAATTTCAAACGGATGAAACTAAGGGTATGGCCCGAACGTAATATGAGTTATGAGTCGCGTAATTTACGCCACATTTTCATACCCACTCAACCGCCCCTGGCTGCTTTAGCAGCCAGTTGCCGATTTGCCAAATGTCCCTGGCTGCTAAAGCAGCCAGTAGCGCCTTCGTCCAACAAATGCAATAAAAATTTATTAAACTGCTATTTCTAGAGCTTATTCCTCTTGTAGCATTCTCTATACTATATTCCTCAACGTTCGGACCAACAATAGCAACACTATTCCATCGACAAATCTCAAAATAAAAGTAAAAACTGTAGTGTAAACAAACTCCGCCATTTCTGACGTGTGGCGTCGTATTTCAATTGTTCTGTTACGTATATTGTTGTTTTCGGATAGTGTTATATATCAAATTAATCGTGAAAATCTGTGCTACTATATTATCATAAAGGAAATCTAGTTTTCGAATCTCAAAGTTGAGTATTTCGCCTCCGAAAGGTGGTAGGTTTAAATACCTATAGTGATTGTGTTTATACAAGAAATAAGTGTTTTTGTGATTAAAACGTGTGTGTTAACGGAAAAACAGTGCATAATTAGTATTGTGAACATATTATTAAATTGTATATACAAAAACAAGTGGCTTCGTAAAGTTATAGGTACGTAAATAACCGTGTTCAAAAACAGTCGTTGGCGCAGGCCGCGTCAAAATAAACAGTGAGTATTCAAATTCTAATTTAATTCTAACTAGACTATCGTAAATAAACTAATAAGATTATGGTCTTATTGGAAAGGAAATATATCTAGTTTATTTTAAAATTATTTTAATTGAAATTTAATATTTAGAAAAATTCAAATTAATATTTTAATAGCGAAATATCCGTTTTCATCACTGTTTTTCAAGTTCTACATTTTTTTTGAGTTTCAAATTAATATCAGTTTTTTTTTTTTTTTAATATATAGATTCCATAACTATTCAGCTATTCACTGTAAATTTTATTTAGCTATAACTCTTGTAGTTTGCGATTGTTTATCTAAAGTGTCAAATTACATGCGAATATTTCGCAATTTTTTGCACCCTGGACGGTTTGGTGCAAAAAAGTCGCGCGCGGGGCGGGTGAGTGGATACGAAAGTCTGGTTTAGTGTCACGCGATGACGTAAAATGAGTCCAACTATGTATGAAACCGAATTTACGTGACACACAAAATTACGCTAGGTACTATCGAGAACACTTCCGCCTGATCACAACTAAGTTAATTTTTGCTTGCACTTACAAAATAGAAACGCTCTCTAGCCCCGCCCCGTTGACTTTATATTGAAATAATTAATGAAAAGATACCGGTCGGCCGAGCGCACTGGCGACGCACGGCAAACGAGAGTTATTTTTATTTTGCGTGCCAAAGTTGACGCTTTCCTAATAGGCCTAAATTTTAAGGGGGCTCGGCGCCTGCGCATGATATACTTAAGCGAAAAAAAAAAATTCTGATCAGGCGGAAAAGACCACGACTGTACCTACCTATTTGAAAGTAAAATGTGTTTTTGTACTCACCTTGTTTGTGTACCTATGTTTGTTTTTTTCCGTGTGGATGTGCTGTTGTCCAAAACTCGGTTTAGGGTCCTCTCAAAAGTATTGATAAAAAGGTATCAATAAAAATCATATTCATATCGGAAAAATAGTATATTTCCTCTTATCATCTAAGATGGGCCTTTTTCTTAAAAATCTAATGTGGCCATTTTTTTCAAATTAATTTATTTTTCTTACTTTCTACTGTGTCCGTTTTTGCGAAATGCTTATAATTAACTTAGAACCTACACTTAATACAATCTGTTCTTATGTTTTAATTTTAATTAGTCTTATGTTAGGTACTAAGATTATAATAGCAAAAGCCTAGCCGTAAACTACGGATTACAAAAAACATACAATAAACTAGGGTACTCTGACAGAAAATAATGCTTGTTAAAATTTTAATCTTGAAGCAATCACATGGATAATGCTTTAAACCTTTAAAAAGAAAAGTACTTCTTGACTGGCACAAAAAAGTACAATATTTAAATTAAGAACACAATTCGAAGTACTGGCAGTAAAAACGGATATTAAACTTGACATTTGGTGCATCATCCTCTCAATGTGAACCCATAGCCTAATTGCAATAAAATAAATAATTACAGAATGGCTTCCAGACTTATAATAATGTTTTTTACTGGAATGTAATATTACAGTTGAGATTAAATTATTTAATAAAAAGCGCTTTAGAAGAGATCCAATTAAACCAAGAAGACTTTAAAAAACTAGGCTGAAAAGTATTTTTTTTAAACAGTAATTAAAAATAACTATGTGTTACTTACTGAGTTCAAATAGTAACAAAAAAAAATGTAGATTGAACCTAAAACAGTACTTTCAACTGTATTTGTTGATTTATCTCAGAAATAGCAAAATTGTTCATTAATAAAAATAGTTTCAGAAATCTTTTAGATTAAGATAAATATAATTTGCGTAACATTGACAGCTAATACGAAAAGCACACGAAAGTCCAAAAACGAAACTTAAATGTATATCTATAGAGATAAATATATATTACTTACATACAGCTTTAGCCGTGTTTTAAGTTGATTCACTTTGCAAAATGGAAATGTACAATACACCATATTTTTTAAACCGCAAAGCAATCACAACACTTTGGTTTAACTCCAGCTTAACGAATACATAAGAATTTTAGGTTAAATATCAATAATTTTAATAAAACATTGATTTGTATGTACAAAGTTAGACAGTATACAGAAATGTAGTCAACAAAAAAATTATAAATTATTTTTTTCGTAAAACAGAAAATATATACAAAGATCTGCCGATATAACGAAGCTAGACATGTTTCAAAGGTTTTTTTGTCGGTCCCTTAGGGATAAAGATTGAAGATGTGAGTCCAAAGCATTTTTCAAAGAGCCTTCGATAAAATTCGGTTAAGGCAAACAAAAATGCGTTCTGAACATTTGGATAGAGTTACACACTATTTTTGCAGTCTACTATAAAAATGTGTGTATTTATACTGGTTCGATTATATTAGGATGGCCTTAAAACGAATGTTCTAGGCAGTGCGTATGCCGAAAAGGTGGTTTAGTAATTACAAGTCACCGTTATAGTTCAGGAAAAGGTGGGATGGGGTTGTTTGGGTAGCGGCTATTTTCAATAACTTACTAACAGGTAACGGAAGGTTGCTGTCTCTAACTCTTTGACATTTAGCTTACGGACCGTTAGAAACAAAACGTCTCATAAAAGCTTGCTTTGTTTTTTCTATGAATCACGGTAGTCCTCCGAGTGACGGGTAGGTGACGCGGATAGGATATTCCAAAGCTCACTTTGTTTATAGAAACACCGGTAGCTACGAGACGAAGGCATATTAACTAACAGTTATACGTAAGTCAGTTATAGAAAACGACCGTAAGAAGATTAACATAAAAAAAGTTAGTAAAAATCCTGAAAAACCTGACCATTAGTCGTATTAGTAAAACACTCAACTCAAACCTACTCACGACCCCAAGCAAGAGTATGGCTAATGCATTTTAGTTTAGCACAATTTGTCGTCTACTTCTGCTAAAAAATATTATTTTTAAGTCAAACTATGTTTAGTAAACAGTACAGCTCTCAAAACGGTGAAGGAAAACATCGTGAGGAAACCGGCATGTATTAGAACCAAAAAATTCGAAGACATGTGACATCTACCAATCCGCACTGGGCCCGCGTGGTGGATTGTAGCCCATTCTCTCTCATAGAGAGGAGGCCTGTGTCCCAGCAGTGGGAACATTAATAGGATGATGATGATGTTGTTTAGTAGGGCATCCTACAAAAACATCTGAAAATGGTGCTAATAGGTAAACATACCTACTAAATATGGCACAGAAAAGCAAGTCTCGTTAAAGTAAAAGAAATATGTACACTATCACTAAAGAAATAACGTATAAAATACTTTGAAACCATGCTGAGCTTGTTACGTTCTTCTGCCGGCAATGAAACTCAAGAGATCTTTAGTGAAAGGATAACAATTGCGTACGCGCATACTAAACCTAATATTTACAAATATGTACAAAATACTGAGCTAAGTATAAACATAATATTTACAGTTAAAACTATGACTTCAAGTTACTTAATACTAAATAATGACTACAGAATACACATAATGTGTTAATAACTTAAGTTTAACTTGGATTCAGCCTGAAGTTAGAACTAAGTTAAATTTAAGCTTAATTAACCTTCAACTAACCCCAACTTAACTCTCAGTACTTCTTAACCACTTTACTGTAATTCTACTCAAAATTTGAACATTAGAAAAATGGTTTAAGGCTTCTAAAACTAGATAAACCCTAAACTGAAAATTTACCCGACTATATTGAACCCAAACGACTGATTAAAATCTTATTAGAGCCTATATATGGATACCTAGTAGGATCTACACTGGCCGAATTTTTTAAGTTTCCTTCTGATGCTGATTAAACACCCACAATAAGGCCTATTAACGTAAAAAATAACCCTAAACTTATACTAAACAGCTACAATTTTACTGGGGTCTACCTTAACCCTTAAGAACATAACATCATCCTTGATGAAGTTCCTCTTCTTCAGCATTTCATGGGAGACAAACCTTGGGAACCCGAACCCTAACGCATCGGGTTCCTTCGATGGTCTTTGGAAGTTCTTCCATGTGGGGTCAGGAACGAAGCTCTCAACGATGTTGCAGGCTCTGTCTGGGCTGGAGCTCTGGTCAAAGAGGGTGAAGGATACCGTATGTGCGAAGGGCCAGCGAAGGAGGGCATCGTATTCTCCGGGTAGGATCTTGATGTAGACCGACATGTGGGTAGCTTCGCCAGCTCCGTTGCCATTGAGGAATAGTGACGCCTGGAAAGAAAGAGAGAGATCAGGTTTAGTGTAATGTCCAAAAGTTAAATCTACTGCCTAATTAAAAACAAAATTATCAATTAGAAAAAAGTTGGTAATTGAAAATATCGTTCGATGTGGGCTCATGTGGGACATTGAAAGCCAACTTCGCAAATCGTCTCTAACTCTACTACCAACTAGTCATTCAAAAGTTTAAAACCCAAAAAAAAGAAGAGAAATTAAATAAATTAACAAATGTCACAGTCAACCAAAACGAACAACTATGATTTATTACACTCAAAATAATATTACATTACACACTGAATGAGCAAGTATCTAATTTAGTCTCGGTGGGGACGCGAGTTTAGTCATCAACATCATACTCGAGTTGACTCACACAAATATAGCGGCGTGGCTTTGTTTACCAACAAATGTGATACATGTGGAGCTACGACAAGATTTTTGGTTGGCAACCAGACTTTTTGGTGTTAAGAGGCCAACATCCAACAATTGAAAATAAACACACTGCATGCTATATTTGCAATACGTATCACGGTATAATTCACAGCGATAATATTATCGGCCAAGGAGCTTTTCACCACGTGGTAACGAACCAGGAATTTGGCATGCATGCCAAAGTGGGTAGTTTAGATATTAGCGAAGCGTGAAAGTGGAACAAACGTATTTTTTCAGTCTGCTTTGCAATTAGCAATTTTTGGAAAAGGTGACTAATACTCCTCGAGGGCCTGCCTGCCGGAATGGGACACAGAAATAAAGTTTATTTCCGCGATCCTCAATGGGATCACGGAAATAAACTTTATTTTTTCCCGTCAGGTAACGGCTTACCTGACGGAAGTAAATGAAAGAGTTTCAAGGCTTACCTGCAACTTATATCCATACTGGCTAGTATAAAACGCGGGAGACACAAGTTCGACGCCATCTTTGCATTTCGCCTCTGCCATCTTGGCAGCCCAGTCAGTGATACGCCACACCAGTGCGCCAGAACAGTTGACCGATAGTCGCGCAACTGCTGCGCGCAAGGAGTCTAGTTGTCGCGCTTGTCGGCTGGCGAGAGCTGACACGAGGGCTAAGTGTTGCTGGCAACTTTCTTCTGTATGTTTTTCTAGAGCTTGTCTTGTTCCCTGAAAAAGAGACACGATTGGTTATTAATACAGAATTGTGTTTTAAGTGACCATTACGATTCCTTGAATTAATTTGCCTAGGATCGCTTTGTTTAGGCTCTCCACGTCTATTAGGTTTTCATCACAAAAGTAAGTACCAGTAATCTTTTAATGCTTTTCGCTAGCTTAACTATCTGCTTAAATCCTCTGATCGTCCTCGCTTTTAATCACATATGACGTAGATACCCATTATCTGCAGCTTAGCAAGGCTTTATATTAACGTCGCTATGGTAACTGCTATGGGAACATACCTTAAACCGACAGCCAGCATCTCTAAAGGAGCAGGGTAGCGCGGCGGCGGCGGCGTGGTCCCGCAGGTGCGCCGCCAGCTCGGCGCGGGGCACGCCGGGCGCGCCGCAGCGCTGCGGGCACGCCACCGGCGCGCGCGCGCACGACGCGCCGTGCGCCGACACCGTGTCCTGTACAATATACAACGTGGCTTTTTAGACATTTTGAAAGGCTAGCTGATTAGGCTAGAAAACAATTCTTAAAATAGTCGCAGATTCAGTAAATATTATGAATTGTCACTTTATGACCATTTTACGAATTGTAAAGCGCCCTTTTTAGGCTAATAGACAATACTCAATAATTTTACTCAGCATGCTTACGCTCGCACTTCCTCCACATAAATTAGGATGTCGACAAGAGAATGAAAATGATTAGATGCTCACCTGGGTATAGCTCTGTCCACAATGCTTGCAAGGCACTAGTCGTTTACTGCAATGCTGTTGAATATGCTGCTGTGTATGTCTTCGCTGCACCTTAGCTCCGCACTTGTTCTCGCAGTAAACCGGCTCGTGGCCACAGTTGCCTTGATGCTCCTGAAAATTTAGATTGTGGTGTTAAATAAAACACAACATTGAAGATCGATGGTCTTCGACAAAAGTGCGTTCTCGACTAGACTCTTTGCAATCAAGTTGATTCTTTAATATTAGATTCAGTGTTTTTCTTTTCTTGACGATAAGCTTCTATGCAGTTTAATATTTCGAAGTCTGTAGTCAGAACCCAAAAATGGGGTTGGCATATTCCTCAAGTGGATTTAAGAAAAAATCTATAGATCCATTTATCGCTTCTACCTTGAAGTTTTTCTTCGTTCATAGAACTAGAACTAAATCTCACTTGTTTAGATATTCTACCACCAAAAAAACAGTCAAAATAAGAAAAAATAAAAGGACCCTTACCTCTAAGGCGCTTCCAGAGAACTCCTTATGGCAATGCTCGCAGTTGGCGCGGCGGCGGGGACAGGTGTAGCGCAAGTGATCCTGCATCAACACGCGCGGGATCATAGCACCGCACTGCGCCGCGCACAGCACCGCATCGTGCTTGCACGTGTTCAGATGCGCCTGCACATGAGAAAGAGATCTTAGGATAGTTGATTCGGGTGTGAAGATAAAATAGGTCGGAGCTGGTCGTTAAAGTTTTACGGATGTTTTCAAAGAGTTTGTAGGTAGTTTTCTGTTTCAACTTTTAATACTGAATGGTACAATTAAAACTGTTGTTGAATTTTAAATGCAGTGCAAAAAAATATGCAACCAGATTTTTTTTTTTTTCATAAATCTACTACTTCTTAATTGGTATTACAATGCTAGCGAGTTATAAATTCTGTACTTATCCTAAAAACTAAAACACGGAAAAAATAGCATTGTTTTACAATGCTATTATTTAAATGCACCAGAAGAATCGTAATTTATTTTTAATTCAAGCGAACGTTAGACAAATTAGCGTGTTCACGCTAAATAAATTTACTGGCAATTAATTTGAAAACTGACTCGCACTTGCCCTCTCATAAATTAAAGAGTATTGTCGGGCTGATAAACTAATGTGTCGTGACATGACAGGCGCACACAAAATGATAGATCGATCGATCTATTTACCTACTTAACTTTATCTTAGCAAATATTTGGCTTTCCCACTCACCTTCAATTTGCGTAGCTCGTCCGACCATTGGCATCCTTCTTTGTGGTGGATACAGTATACCACCGATCCCATAATAGCCTTCTCCGACTCGGGATCCGGATAAATCTGAAACAAATACAACAATATTTAAAATCATGTCCCAACCAGCCAAGTAAATGCTCCTTAAAAATATATAGACCTTTTTTATCTTTGAAATAATGTATTTAAGCATTATGCTGAATTATTTTCAGTTTCAACAGAAAACACAACGTCAAAAGCAACGGCTACCGTTGAGACTGATTGAAGCGCTTGCCACACTCGCATAACGGATTAAATAGGACAACACGATTAAAAATAAACCACATTTCAAAGAGAATATCAAACGGGCGCTGTATACACACCGTACTCTCGAATATGGAACACATCGTACGGAAATATGCAAAATGGCCGACTGTTTTTCGCGCGTAATTTATTCAAAGTAAAGGCGCGGGTGCGTTCACCGCAAACGACTGATACGTAGTGAATGCGTTCCCGTTTGTACATTTTCGTTATCTTTATGGGTGCAACGAACAGATGGCTCGAGCCACGGACCACCGTTCCCTATGTTTGTGCTGCGATAAGCGTGATTTTTCACTTCCCAAACCAGCTGGGTAATGGAATGAGCAAATACAGGCATTAGATGCCTTTGAACAGGTTACTTTCACATGTTGAAGCTAATTTTTCTATGAAACCAACTCAGCGAGGGCTGAAAAACTTATTTGTTGACCTACGCTGTTGTAAAAATAGGGAATGCGCTCCAAATGCTAAACGTTGTTAGTAAACAAAGCTAAGTTGGAATATTTGCTCAGGAGATGTCACTAGTAGTCGCACGTGTCTTAAAATACGCCACCCGATTCGTGAACATGGGTTTCTGCTAAGGTTCAAAATACATCGAGAGTTCTCCATTCATTCGAATTTTCTTCAGAATAAAACGGGCGATGGACTGTTCTCATTTCTAAACTGAAAGATCAAAGCCGTTTCATAGTACGCTGCGTTTCTATTTACAAACATTGATGCATGTGGTCATCGGCATGGATGCTGCGTAACCGTACCACCTTAGCATATTCTATTCAAGTAAAACGAAGTACCTTATCCTATCCATAACCGCCACTTAACTGTGAGTTTTATTGCGTTGAAGTAAGGGTGAGAATCCTGTTGCGTTTCGCGTAGTCCTAGGTGCTCTCAAAGCTGGTGGTGTATAAATTTACAAATATAGAATGTTATTTGTGTCGTATTCTAAAAAGATGGACCGCGATGTGTTGAGCTCTCCCGCATCGCTCAATTATAGAACTCGTTGTATCGTAAATATAGTAGGAACGAAACGTAACAGGTTGCTGAAGTGACGCGGCGGTTATGACGTTTTGGCGCGCGCAACTCCCGCGCAGCAAAAGGATAGATAGAAATTGAGGATGTTACGCTGCCATTTGTAAAATATCACAGGCCGAGGTGACATTAGATAATTTATATAACATAAATTGTACAGCATTACTTGAAAATATTTCTTTCATTTGACTAATATTTATGTTGCCACTTTAAATTTAACTGTCAAACAGCGTTTTGTTTTTGTTGTAGACTACCAAGTGCCACACTTGTATTTCCTTATTCAGGCTATTTTAACGACATTTCCATATTCTTTACATTGAAAATCATTAGGAATGTGATTAATCAGTTATTTGACATAATGCATGCAAATGATTGCCGACAAAAAGGTTACGAAACTACTAGAGATAACAAGAACCATATTGGGCGTCAAGACCATAGCCTCCTACGTGCAATGTTTGAATTAAAATTATTGATATTTTTTATTAATTAATGAAATTTACAGTGACTGGCAACTTGCAAGTGGCAGTGGCAACTTGATCATCATAATATAAAAAAAATAAGTAGATAGTCTCACAGAACCACCAACATTCAACAACTATCGACCAATTTATCCTTCACATCCAGTAGCTTTCTTTCTATACTTTAAATATAAGATTTACTATTGCATACCATCTGTAAGAATCATCTTGTATCCCAGGATGGACCAACATAAGTCGCAAATGCTATGCAAACATCATGCTCCCAGCCATTCTATTTCAAGAAAAACTAAACAAGTCTTACTTACAAAATTACTTAACAAAATCGTCACGTCCCACAATTCTCACGAAGACACTCAACTTTAAGGAAGGTAAAAAACAAGGTTCCAAATCTTATATGGCATAAAAACGTTATCTAATTACAAGGTAAAGCGTCATACGCCCACTGTATGTAGGGTTGCATCACATCTCCCACGCGGGTAGACTTGCCTTCTATCGGTATGGAAGACCTTGGGGAAATATACTAAGAATTGAACTAGGTAATAGATTTCTATCAGCTAGGATTGATTTTAGTTCCATCTGAGATGCAATTTTTTTTTATCACTACATAAGGAAACTGACATACTTAAATTCTCCCGATTATCTAGATTTTGGCAAAGGGTTGTCTTTGAAATTGTTTGATGATAGAAAAATGCTGAATCTTCCCCCTTTTTAGACACTACCCACGAATCGAATAATGTGTAACTCAAAAAGCAGTTAAAAAACTTCGCCAGCGAAAGCTCCTGTTAAAGCAAAAGTTATTTTAGTCAAAACAATTGTGGGTACGTCACAATCCACTTGACGACCGTGTCCGGCCCCGGGCGACGAGTTGACGTCTCTAATTTGTTACGAGTACCATTCGGGGTGATTGTTAACACAGTTCCCTGTGTTTTATTTGATATTCCCAGGTTTATAAATGTGTCAAAGGAGGGGCCGGAGTAAATGGGCTTGGAACTTGTTTTAGCAACTTTTTGCTGGAAGATAAAAATGCGTAAAAAGTTTTTATAGAGTCAATAGACTCTTCAGTATCAAGGTATAATATGTTGATGAATGTGTTGGCTGCTTACGGTAAAATTGGTGTTATTCGTAATAGAACCCAGCTTGAATTAGAAGCTATTGACATTGACAAACACCTCTATTTCAAAAATGTAAACTCTTCTGTATAAAATATGTCTTTCCGAAAATATATTTTGAATCTTTAAAAGAAAAGTTCTCAACCGAACGCACCCATCATCGTTTAAAACGGAACGCACCATATAAATTATGGCGCGAACTTAGCTGTCAGTTTGTGTTCTAATTTGGAAAATGGCGGTTGGAGTGGTTCGGAAACAGTTATTTTTTTCTTACTTCAACGTTATTTCTGGGTACACTTCTTTGTACAACTTCTTTGACGTTTCTACACTTCTGTTTTCATCAAGTCACACCGTAATCGTACTCATCGTCAGTTGATTGACATCTGACGGTGATGTGCGTACAAACTTAGCCGCACCTTCCAGAACCTTTCTTTTACCTTTATCAACTTCGGAATAAAGTTGAATGTTGTTTGTATTTGTTTATCTATTTTGTTGATACAATTTTGTATTCGTTAAGCTATCGACACGCGCTGACGTGGGAATGTAAACATTACACTGAAAATATATCCAGGGATTATTTTGAAGTGTTTCTGTAGTAAACTGAACTTCTAGTAGGGTTGTAGGGCCTTTTTTATCAGCACTTATTTGCCTTGCTGAAAAAAATAAAGCGATAATTTTCTCATACCAGTAACATAGTCTACCAACAGATTTATGCCGTTGTCTTCAAATCTTCATGTAACCGATAATGTTTTTTCCCCTCATTATATTGCCCTCTCCTTTCTTCACCTTAGAATAGAGACTCCTACACAAGCCACTTACTCTGAAAAATGCCTCTAATAACTTATGCTTGTAAAGTAAACGCAATATTTTCCCAGCCTTGCGTGTCTAGCCATAGTTATTAACTTTTCAGCGATCTAAGCTAAATTACTTAGGTAGTTTATTTGATTTATCGGCTAACTTGGATGTGGTAATTATTTTCGCAGTATTTTGACCTTCGTGCCTGTTCACTTTTGTACTAGATTATTTGCTATAGATAATATGACTAGAATGGAGGTTACCACTGATATGACGACGAATAGTGAAATATGAAAGGAGACATGCTGTTCCAAATCCCAAATAAATAGGCGAAAAGGCAGGGAATCAAATTATTGATGATGGTATTGTATCAAAGCTTCTGCTAAATTGCGGATAGCTTAATGTTTATTATTTCATGGAGTCAATTGTGCAAGACAAAGCGAAGTATGAATTAATTACTACCTTGATCTAGAAGTGAGAAAATCACTAAACGAAATTAAACGGCAATGTGCACCTACCAACTAACCCACTACATAGAATGATGTGTAAATGAGACCGGAACAACTCAAATTGCAGCAGTTTCTTTCATAAAACAAGCACCGCGTTACAACAACTCAATATTCATAAGAGCATGGTATTACAAAATTTAAATAATAAGTCTCGATGGTTATCACCGGTGCGCGCGCGCAACGGAAGCGAGTTCGACGCCCGGCAGCGGGACGTTACCGTGGAATATGTAATGATGTCTAATTAAACGTTATATAATGGACAATGTTTGATTTCGGTCATTGTTTCGTTGGATGGCCTTTTTTGTAAAGGGCAATGCCAAATAAGATCTTGCCTTGGACAATTTTGAACTACTTCATGGGAATAATTATCTAAATAAGGTTGGCAATAAGAATATGAAGAATTTAGTAACAAATGCAAAAGAAGATCTGATGGTCTATGGGCAAGCACTCATTAATGACAAAATCATAGCAGAAGGTGAAGTAAACGGTAACATTACACAGACTTTGTAGAAAAATAATTAACAAGCATAGTTCCCATTCTTATCTACAAATCAATGCGTGTCTCTATTATACGTCGGAAGACTGAAGAGCTAACGGACATTTCTATTAGAAACAATGCCATGTAATTGTATTGTTACTAGATACTATACTTTCCTAGATGATTGTTATCTTAAAAATGCGTGCGTTCACATGACCACGAATAACTTAGTTACGTTATTATGCCGCTATAAAGTGCTCATTTTTAATGGAAACACCTTAGAGAGTATTTAAATTATATCGTCTATCATTTTCATAGTAAATCTTGGTAAAATTAACAGGGCTGTGCGCGGTATCGTCTTATTTTACTCTCGATCTTTCTGCTAAGTTGGTAGCGGATTCCTTTCCAACGACACCAACACCATCGTAATCTTTTACTGGTTTATTAAAGATAGTTTCATTTTTATTTGCTTCCATAAAAATGAAAGCAAATTGTGTGTCGTTCGACGGCATAATATTATGCTATCCTAGTAACTATTTAGAAAGCCAATTATTTTCAGTTTCAGATATCATAGTCATACCAATTATGAACTCTCTTTTCAACTTCACCATCATTTTTCAACACCCACCATCAACCTACAGACTTTTCACCCGACATTGGCCATTCTTCTCTACAATCGCATTCGTATATCAGTTTGTACCAGTGTGGGTGTAATATTAAACTTCATTGATAAACAAACGGATTTCTTCAATGGACTGACATCACATCGATCCATCATACAACGCTAATGCATTGATTGTTATTGTTTATGCAACGTCACAGCTCTGGGTGTTGGATTCTGTAGTTGCATAGATTAAAAAATCTTTGATATCATTAGCAAGAAATGCACCGTAGTTGATGCATTTTTAGAAAGCGTAGTGATTGACAACAACTTTTGGGTTAATGGTGGGTATTCGTAGCCAATGTCCTTACTTTCTTATTTGAAGTTCTGACCCAAATCCACTAGACTGAAAATGGCGAAAATAGAGAAGTCTAAAAAGTGACAACATCTAATTATTCTCACTTGGCGAAGCCGTGTAAAATCTGATAAAACCGATTAGCTCCAGTAGCGTATTACAATCTTACTCCTCTAAGTAGTTGTTGTGTTTTTTTTTAAAACCACTTCGTTAGAAGAAACGCGATATCAATTAGGTTGTCTGTCATCGCCCGAACGTGTCGGGTTGCCGACGAATTCAATTCTAAAACGTACCCCGCCATTTGGGATACATTAATTCATAGTTTGTTTTGTTTAGATGTTAAAATTAATTTGAAATAGGAGTTCTGGGGAACACGGAATTAGAATGTTAAAAATGTATCACCGAGTTTTCTATTTAATTGAAAGAAAGAAAAATATACAGTGTTAGTTTCTTGTCATCTCGAGTTATAATAGGAAGCTGAAGGAACTCTGTTGTGTAATCTTGTTCAAAATGCGTCGAATACAGACACCAATAATGAAATCCTCCTATATCAACGTCATCTTACCAAGACATACCAATAAAATACTCCAAAACCGCGTCCCAACATGTAAACTAAAGATAAATTCTAGGTAATTTAGACAAATCGCATTTCCGAAATGCCTACGGTCACCACTGTCGTTCTGTCACGCCACAAATTCCAGAAGAAACCGCAGGCATGCGCACACGCTTCCAAACCGTCATTTTGACACGTACTGCCTCGTGAGAGATCACCGTTAGAATATACATATTGAGGGGAAACGTAGAGACACATCTGACTAACGGACTATGTGTGATAATGATAAAAGATTAAAACCTAGATTAGTCGTCAGTTTCGTCTGTGATTCTAGGTTTGAATAGATGAAATAGTTCTGGCTACAGATAGAGAAATAGAAGGTTGGGGTTTTATCAACAGATGTTAAAACGAATGTTTTTCAAAAGGGCTTTTTAAAGATTTTCTTTGAACAGTTTCTGAATTAAAATATCAATTGATTAAGAACATCAAATTAAACTCAAAATCACGTCAATCTGCCGTTATCAGTAACAGTACCATTCCACTAATAAATGCCAATAAATCAGTGAAGCAGACGCACCGGAAGCGCCAGAGGTCGCTGGTGTCAGCCATCAGCGCGCGCGCATCAAACGATAGCTTTCGTAACAATCGTTAACTGAACTCAATTGTTGTTGTGTAATTATCAACTTTGTATTCCGTAGACAATGTGACCCGCCTTAAGATATTTGTAGATCTGGGGAATAACATAAATTAGACCCCAAATGAGATACTTTGTTAAGAAAGTGTGGAGGATTAACTTAAATTATTTTGGCAGCCATTTTTCAATCGTTGGATTTTTTGACAGAAAATCTGGCGTAAGTTTAATAGCACCCAATACCACAATCCTCTCCTAGGTTGATTAATTTAGAGCCTATTTGCCAACTATAAAAGTTTCCAAGACGTGATTGCTATATCTATTTTATAGACCCATTCGCTTCATCTATTGTTAAAAACAATTAACAGATCCCAATCTGCTGCAATCTATGTTACACCCGACCTAGCTGCGAAAACAATCACTCCACATAACTTTACCCTAACAAGTACTGTTCCAATTGAACTCACTAACCGCTTAGCTCAATTGGATAATGCTTCGAGTAAAAGGGTAATGCGTTCGCAAGCGCAGATTGATCGATTGCCGGAAACAGCCATTTTGGAACGGCCACGACATTGCGAATTCACTCCTTTTATTCGCTGCTAGCTGCTAGTACTGCTACAGGCCATTGATCTTACGAATGTATATGTAGGACGAGATAAAAATGTCTGTGGATTCGGCCATCATGTGAATGACGAGAATTTGCCTTGACCCAATTGGGGCCGCGGTAGGATTAGTTAGGACTAGATAAACGTTGGTGATAAAGTTGATAAAATCGAGCTGGTCAATAATGAAAGGTGGTTTTTCCTAAACGTTTTGTCAATCGTGGACCTTCGTCGATAAAGGTTAACTAAAGTAATTACTTACATAAAACTCGTATGTTTCTCTGTATGAGTACTACTGACATACGTCTGTTTGTTATATTTTTTGCCATCGTTCCACGCTGTATTTAAGTGTAAGTGAGAGATATCTTTGAATTATTCCGTACCTATATTGTACGGAATGATTCAAAGCTTAATTAGATACTTACTTTTTGTCCTGTCTTGATTACTCTAACTTAACCTTGGGCAACCTACAATAATTGATTTCAGCGTCAACCAACTGTCTAAGAGATTCAACATGAAACCACGACAAAATTGAATTGAGGTTATAATAGCAAGATTAAGTCTGCCCTTTTCGCAGTAACTTCTTCGAAACTTAGAGAGTTCAGGAAACTGATAGAAGTGATAAATTTTATACTCAAAAACAAGCTTTAATTACCGAACTCTAAGTAGGAACACGCAAATAGACATAAAACTCATTCTTACACTCTCCTCGCTCCTCTCTCTCTAATGTCATATGTTAGAAAGTGAGGAGAATACAAAGATGGCGGTGATGACGCATTGTGGTATAACAATCTAGTAATAGAACGCGTTAAAAGACTTAATGCTTCAGTTACGGTACGGATAACTCATTTGAAATAGTTAACGGGTTTTTTGATGTTAGACTAAGAAATAAATAAGAGGCGAAGCGTAAGGTGTGAATGATCCATGTTTTTAATTCATTAAGGCTGAAGAGTGTTTGGTCATAAAAAATGACAAATGGGCAGTCTTGTTATGGAACTAATTCGTTTGCCTAATGAAAAGTCGGCTTATGTAAAGAATTTTATGCATGAAACGCGGCAAATATTTGTTGAGCACTGATTGATTTATCTATGGTTCTAGGATTGCTAGAACCTAATGATGCCCATAATTGATTAGCCATCGCTCTATGAGCAAAGGCGGCGGTAATCTAGAAGTATAAGAATGTAGTTGTTCCATCAAATAACTAATTTGTAGCTAATATGTCCATGTTTGCTATCTTGCGTCGAAAAATCTCTTGAAAAACACTGGTCCTTTAATGGTTGTGACCATTAAAGGACCAGTGTTTTTCAAGAGATTTTTCATACTTTACGAGCTGCGCCAACGCATAACTCCTGCGCTTTCGACTTATCAATGAACCATTTAGTAGTAAAGTGAATAATGGCGTGACTCAGACAGAATGGCAGATATTTGCCATACTGTAGCCATGATGCGGGTTACTAGGTCTCGGAATTTTATGAGCATTTTACTCATTGGCGGGATTTCATGCGTGGCATGGGAAAAATTGTTTATGGTGTATGTAAGTACGCGTCAGGTTTGGACATTTAAACTTGGTTTGTTCTAAAATGATCCTTATGCTAATACATTCTATATTCATTTTGAAAACACTTGTTTAGTCATTCTTGTGATTCTTGTCTTTCTTTGTCATTAATGAGCTTTGGTCTTTAAATGTTAAAACTGTTAGATGCCTATCTAAGTGCCTTATTGTTCTAGATAAGTAAGTTTCATATTGTTTCCTAATGATTCATATTGTTTCCGCCTTCATTGACAAGTTCGCTTTGAGTCACTCTTTGCAAACAGACATGACGTAGAATCGGACTCTACTAGATAGACATGTCTGGGGGACTATTCATTATCGTCATAATTTGCATTATGAATAATTGAAATAAGCTCATAGATATAAAATTAATGCAAACATGCAGTCAAGCTGACCTCAGCGCTGCCACCGATGACACCGGGTATCGGCATCAAGTAGCGAGGATTAGGGCGAGCATTATTTCAAGTTGTACCAACCACACGAAGAAGAAGAATACACATACAACCAAAGCACTAAGTAACGATCACAATCAACGGTATTCAAATCAAATTGAAGAGTTTATTGACCGGATATCGCAGCCTCCAGCGGGCGGAAGTGACGTTGCGTTATCGTGGGATGCGCGCGCGCAGGTTACCGCAAAAGATTATCATGTCGGCGCCTTCGCTTTATTGATTTATGTTGAATTTATTGGTTTTATTAACCGTTTACTTGAGCAATAAATATGTTGTACAGTTTTATTACTTTGTTATTGGTAAGTGAGTAAACGTATTTCTCGCTTAAAGTGCACTGGCAAAAGCTTGCTGATTTATCCATTCAACTATCTACAAATAAACCTAAAGATGACATGATAAGACTTGAAATCACATGATTAGATTCGTAGATTATCGTGCTATCAGTCAGTCAATCAATCAACTCTCCCTACCACCGTCTGCTGTTGGAGCTTTGGATCAATAGAGTCAAACTGCATTGATAAGCATAATATCACGCCTGTAATCCCCGAAGAGTTAGGCAGAGGTGTACCTAATAGTCACCCATATTTCGGCAGTTGTATTTAAGTCCCATGTAATAGAGGGCGAGCCTATTGCCATCAGCTACGCACTAATCCAAACTCCGTGGCTGTTACTGAGAAATTCTTGATGGAAAAACCAATAACACTTGGCCCGACCCGGGAATCGAACCCAGGACCTCAGCAGTTGCGCCTACGACCACTCTACCAACGAGCCAGTTCAATGATGAAGTCATGTTCCATGCATCATATTTCAGCTTGAATAGACATGTATTCTATCGAGAACAGAGGAATGTACCAGTAGGAGTTCATAGATCGGAATTCTGCCTTGTAATCAAAGCGTAAAGCCCACGTGTCAGCATTTTGTTAACAGTTTACAAGTATGCGAGGCATGTTGACATACGGACACCTAATGGGCTTATTATATTGAGTGTGTATGTGTTGAGCAATTTATTAATACACTGAACATCTTTGATTATTGAGCAAACTTGAGTAGGGACCAGTGATATTGGCTCTTAGTAGAGTTTATTTTTTAAAGCTTAGTGGGTGTGATTTGCAATATTCACTTGCATTTTATTTAGCTTCAAAGTTGTGCTTCCTGTACTGGGCTACTAGAAAATGTGCTGAAGTAGGCATAGGCATTGTTTGTCTATGACTTTATCTCCAAAAAATAAGTCAAAACGTAAGCGTACCTACACGTAAGTATAATATGAGCTTCTATAGAGAAAATTAACGCAAAGTCTTCTAAGTTGGACATAAGTACCAACCTACATACCTAGATGTTAGTCATTTGAGAAAAATACACAGTTTTCTCACAGTGTTATCTGTCATCATTGGAATGTATCATTATGTAATGTTATTGTTGACTGGATCGTTATGTATGACTGAAGATTAGATAAAGAACTCTTTACGAACTGGTTTATTACTGGTCTGATGGTCTGGTTACTTAGTCCTTAATTGATTAGTAGGAAAGAAAGCACTCTTTTTAACAGAGCTACAACGATCTTTTGGCGCTATTTATAAATATTTGTGAACTGTACTACCAAGACTTGCGTAGTATCTTCTCGTCCAACTTACCGCAGTGTCTCAAGACGAAAGTCTATGACCAGTGTGTGTTGCCAGTGATCACATACGGGACCGAAACGTGGTCGCTCACAATGGGCCTTATCAGTAGGCTTAAAGTCACCCAAAGGGCAATGATGCTCGGAGTTTCCTTGCGTGATCAAATCAGGAATGAAGACATCCGCAAGAGAACCCAGGTTACCGACGTAGCCCGAAGAATTGCCAAACTTAAGTGGCAGTGGGCAGGGCACATTGCTCGCAGAACGGATGGCCGATGGGGCCGAAAAGTTCTGGAGTGGCGACCGCGAACCGGAAGACGTTGCGTTGGAAGGCCTCCCACTAGGTGGAGCGATGACCTGGTGAAGGCTGCGGGAATCCGCTGGATGCGAGTCGCACGGGACCGGTCAATGTGGCGACACTTGGGGGAGGCCTATGTCCAGCTGTGGACGTCTTTCGGCTGAAATAATGAATGATGATGTACTACCAAAAGATCCATGGTTATAATACTGATACAAGACATCTGCGGCGTGCATATTTTTTTGGTATAAACAAAATATGTGTGTTCGAAACTATGGCTTAAGTAATTCATGTCAATACAAAATACAAGATAACAGCATTAGCTAATTCCTTGTGTCAATATACCTATATAATTACCAAATAATCACGCGTTACGCGGTAAAATAAGCGATGCAAATTCATTCAATGTTAAAAGTCAGATCTTGAAGTTCTAGGTATCTACCTATGTATATTGTACGAGGATTACATAAAACGATTACTAAGATGCTGTGAGAAAAGATCTGTATCTCAGCATAAAGATGAATAAGCAAATGTTTCTGCAAAGCTTTTGACAAGAAATTCATTAGAGTGACAACTTAATACTTACCTAATACTTGGTATTATCTTAAGTGACGATCTAAATCTTTCTCTGACGATTTAAATCAAAATATTTAATTAATTACAGTTACTTACAGAAAGTTTAGTTTACAGCAAAAATGTGAGAAAAGTTTTCAGGTTATGTAACTAGATGGCGGTATAATCAGTAAACATCACGCTATGCTTTTCTCCCAAAGGGAAAAATGCTGAAAAATTCAAGTTTTGTAGACTATCTTAACCGTAAAGCACTTGTCATGTCTGAAATCTGATTCTCTGTCAAAATCTTAGTTACCCCATGATGAAATTGGTTGACAAAAACAAAAAAAATAGACAACAGATTGAACTCCAGGCTTTCTGAAACCGGAGGAACGTACTATTTCTCATCATCAAAATAAACTGACATTACGCAAAGACCAGTCGTAGTCGACCCCAAAGCCTAACTACATTCCTAAACAGATTTCTAGATTACCTAGAAGGCAAGTTATTCTGTTTAATTCGGTTGCGCAAGCACGTTTCATTTCATCGCACGGAACGTCTAACCTATCTGATAATCTATGGTAATGTGTAAAAAGTCGTAACTGTTCGGAACGTGTGAGTTTTTTCCGCTGGTAATACTGGGAGGAATGAGGCAGTAGACATTAGTGCCTTTGCAAAGAAATAGTGCAGTTATTTAGAGCTTAGGGTGCGGTTCTTAGATTGAAGGTGTTATAGAACTAGACTTTGGGTGTAAACAACCTCATCACGAAGCCGTCAACCAAGCATTCTGTACATCAAACTAAGTAACTTTACGCAAAAATTATTGCTGGGAAACGACTTTTTTTTTTGGGGTGAACAATCATGTTTTGTTGTAGAACTCAATGTAACTTACTCAAAACATTGTGCTGATGGATGGATTGAATAGTACGGGGGTCGTGGAGGAGTTCAAAGTAAAAAAAAATTATTAAAAATATGTATTAAAAAAAAACTTGTGGAAAAGTTGGAACTTTGACCAATATCTCCGTAACTAGAAGGTTCCCAGGTATGGTGTAGAACATCGATCGCAATGACGGGGAGAACAAGAGCCCGCGGCTTCGCCCGCGTGAAGGTCGGTAACTGTCCCACGGGACCATACTACCGGGATAAAAAGTATCCTATATGTTTATCCAGGTTATAAACTATCTATGTGCCAAGTTTCATCCAAATCCGTTCTGTAGTTTTCGCGGGAAAGAGTAAAAAACATCCATCCATCCATCCTCACAAAACTTTCGCATAATTTATAAATTAGCATTGATAGTAAGATGACAAATGCTGTTTAGTAACTAGTAACACAGTTCTTTGCACTAGGTCCCTTTGGAAAACAGAGGACAGTACAGTACCTACTTCCGGTATTACCCGGATTAGTTAAAATATGATTAAACACTCCAGGGACAGTTATTTCAATTTAGAATGTCAGAAATAGAAGATCCCGTTAATTACCTCCATAAATGACCATGCCTACATTAGTCCAATGCCGTATCTCCATAACAAAGTACCCATTGAAAATTTAAAACCCATAAATTGTTATGACCAAAACCAAACTTTATCACCACGAAAAGCAAAGATGGATTAAATTAAAGAGTTCTTTAGGAAGTATCAAGCCATTTAACATTCTGGTCTAGCAACCCGTTATGAACATGTTTCGACAAGTCTGAGGACTACTGAGAAACGAGGGCAAGGACTAGGAATCCATGACCTTATAGAGCTCCTTAATGACTTAGTTGTCTACACAATGGGCCATGATGGCAGTCATAAAGTTCATTGATAGTTTGCTAATTAGCTAATAATGATTTAGAGTACCTATCAGTTGGTGAGCGAAAAATCAAACGAATGACCATTAGTTAAGCATCACGTAGTGTACTCACACCCTTATTTCTGAACTCGTTATCTGGCAAAAATAAATCCCCAATGGTGTCGATTCTGTTGTGCACAAACTAAACTTAATAGGAAATTGCTATCTTTTACTAAAAGGCAGTGCGAGAAAAGGGCGGCTGTAGCTATGAACTAAGTTAGAGATGTCAAACTAGTTTGTGCCTTGCGCTTCACAGTGTTTTTAGTCGACATGTTTTACGTGCACCCTTCATTTGTATGGAAATATTAGTTCCAATTAAATTTGACAGCTCTAAAATTACGTCCGTCTCTTTCTCGTTATAGTAGAGAAAAAGATAGCAATACTTAGCCTAAATTAAGTTTCGTTTGTGCACAATAGAATCGACACCAGTATAAAGCTTTAGGTGGCCCCCATTAGAATAAACAAGAAAGTTTTTAAAGCATTAAAGAGACCATAAAAAAACAATTTCAGCAATCTGCAAATACTGGCACATCACTAACTTTTTTCTGGATTTACAAATCACTCCAATTTTCTTCCATTTACAACACTGTAAATCGCGATATATTAATTCTGTACAATGTCTTTATAAGCGCATTTCACTTGTAGTTACGACAGCGAACATAAAGTTTCTTAGAAGAGCACATCTTGAGCAGAAGATGTAATTGGACGTCCAATGGACACCTGTTTAGTTCTTGTGATGTGCAATGGGGATATTTATGGACCAACGTTGGTCCTATTACGTCCAATATAGGTGGATACGTTTATTAGATTTGGAATGGAATACGTGTGGCCACTGGCCAATGTTGGTAAGAAAGCATTTCAACAAAGCTGTTTGTTTTTGTCGATTCGAGATAATGGAGCATTCTATCTCTTTTTTCTTCTTTTAAAACTAACCGCGTGGAGTGTTTTTGATATCGTCCATCACATTATGTGTAATTACATAATTATGCAAGAAAAATTAAAATGCAGATTAAAATATTTTAAAATCTTACCTCTAACAAATCGTAAAGGAACTCCACGTAACTCATTATCACAGTGACAAATAAAATAAATAAAAACTTCACTAAATAGACCTCACTGCACAAAGCCTGTTGTCGGAGTGGCAACTGCAAAATATAATTTGTTTATGGTAGGTTACCACACCTATGCGCCTACGCCGTTTTTTTAAACACCTGCCTATCTATATATGGACACTAATCAACAGATTTAATATTAACATTGCCGTTTTTTGTCTGCCATCTGCGTGTCATTGACACGGTGGAAAAAATGCAGACTTTTTTCCGAAAATCTTTGGACTCCAATTTATTTCCTTCGATTCTATCCGTCTTTTATTTATCTCAATGAAAGTTGGATAAAAGCCAGATGTCATTTTAATTGTCATTGTAATTGTTCTAGTGTTTGGCAAATATTAAAGGAAAATAACGTATAAATCGGCACCAGCAAGTCGCAAATCATCGTCAAAACCGGTTTGAAAAGTAGGCTTGCAAAATACAGCTATACAGTGTTAGTAATCATGCAGTACTGTGATTTCTCGGCGACAAAAAACTAAGTTGACTGTAGATTATAACGTGCAGGTGCAATAAAAAACTGACAACGTCACGACAGCTTCCAAACGAAAAAGTAAGGCGAGAAAGAGTTTCAAATAGATCATACTTAGTCCTCAATTTCAAGATGCACACAAAAGGTTGTTACATAATAATAAATCACGCTACTTACACACGTCAAAATGCGCTTACGCACCAAAACCACAGTTAATATACACTAGGTAATGATAGTGTACTGCTGCCTCAGCAACCAGCAATCAAACGAGATTCAAATGAAAGCAGTTTGGCTCCTTCAGAATCAAGCCCGAGGCACGGATGCGTTCAAAAAAATAAAAGAACTATGGTCGCGTTCGCGTGCACCGTCCGTGGGAACGTTGGAACAATAAAAAGTATTTAATCGACACGATTATCCGGGGTTACCATTTGCGAAAAATTCGGACGATCTTAAATATGTACAGTATAATTTAATTTTAATATTACGCTGTCGTATTCTGCTTGAACACAATGGTGTTGCGGTGCGACAGCTTTTTGTTGCGAAAAAATATGGCGGATGTAATTACAGTACAGCAGTAGATGCAAAATCGGATTGTTTTTTGGAACCAAGCAATCTTTTCGATACGGTTCTATTATCGAGAGGAGGTAGCGATTTTTCACGGATAATATTTGTGCTGAATCCAAACAAAGATGTTACGAAATTGTGTAACATTAGTTTTTATGAAGGTCGAGTAACTTCGAACTTTCAAGAATGATGTTTGTCTAGTGAATTAAGGTGTATTATTGAAGTGTCGCCGCGCAATCCTCTCGAGGTGAGAAGTAAATAATTCGAACCGTTCAAAGGCTACAACCAACACAAACATTAGCCTTAGCAAGATTGAAAAAAAAGATAGACTGTCAATCCCAAATATTCATTCCACAAAGTTCAATAACACAGCTGATTTGCCATTGAAACTGCTTCTCGTCCTGAGAATCGATAAAGACGATCGGATTCGCGCCGAGAATTTCGGATTGAAGACCGAACAACCATATAGGTCTAATAAATTAAGAGTCGCGGTGCGTGCGCGCATTACAAAACGATGACTAAACATCGCATCGGCCGTGCAATCTCGTACAACCTGATTTTTGTCGTGACTAACGCGAAATATTCAGATTTTTACTAAATAACCGTGTTCTTTTATTATTTTTGGTTACTTTTTGGCGATTTATTGGTTTGACGTAAAAAGTTGTTGAACTTTGGTCTAGACGGAATTTATCAAAAAATCTCTATAGGTAAGTATATAAAAAGTCCCCGACTCTACTGTAATCTATCTAATAATATATAAAAATCTCATCTCACAGTGTTTGTTATCAAACTCTGCCGAAACGGCTTGACCGATTTTTATGTTTTTTTTTGTGTAAATTTGGTAGGTTTGAGAATATTTAGTAGGCTATTTTGTAGTCTCAAACATGTAACACATCAAAATTTCCACGCGAATGAATTCGCGGGAAACAGCTAGTAGTTAAAATAAATTCGTAAGTGAGTAGGTACCTACAAAAAAATCTCCAAAGCAAACAATTGTTTGCTCAAAGCTCCCAAAAACGCAGTTCAACGTTCCAAGTATCAAGTGTGTCGTTAATAACACATTCTTGCTCACTTAACCGTGAAATCACATAAGAAGAAAATTGCCCCTAAAAGCCCAATTACCATAACATTAACAAACTAAATTAGGACATACGATCTTTAAAGATTCCATAGAATTTATCAAGTATTCAATTCAGACTTGTAACTTGTTAAGTTCGTTCCGTAAAGTTACGGTTCAAAAATTCTCCCACGAATAAATATGTACTCATACTTATTTGTCTGTCAACTTCTTCAAAAAGCACCTTCAACTTTAAACTCTATTAATAGGAAGTAAGACTTAAAGTAAATTGCGCAAAAACTTGCAAGGCCGCCGGAAATCAAGTGCGGTTGGATTATTGGGATCGCGATCAGAGTTTAAATATGGCCGCACATCCGGTCAATTGAGTGTCGATTTTACTAATTAAGAAGCGTCGATTCTTGTTCCGATATGCACAAATATCAGTGTGCCTAGTTGTAAAAAAATAAAGAAACAAAGCTCACATATTCCGTTTGAAACCCTCCTCCAACTAACGTAGGATTTCACAGAAAAATATTCCAGGCACATAAACCTAACTCCCTCTTCCTCATGGAAACAACTACCATAAAAACTAATCATAATTTACTGCGTTCACCAAACACAATTTCTGTAAAAGCTCACTGGGCGTTCACATTTAGTTAAAAAAACACGGCGATAAGTATTCTCAACATGCAACGAAACCATAACAGGATTGTCCATCAGATAATGGTGAGAATGAAAGCTTCCGTGATGTCAAAATAATTAAGATTGTTGATAACGTTTGATAGGCAAATTTGTTTTAATTAGTTAAAGGGACTGGTTTAGTTTCATATGGAGGGACATGTATGAGTAATACAAGCCTGGAAAAAACATATGGCGTCCCTAGTCTGTATTTAAATCTCCTCGTAAAATATTTAAAAGCCATCAATACATGGCTGTAACATTTTAAATCATAAGAAGATAATATTCTTCCACTGTAATTTTTGGGGCTGAAATAGCAACGAAAATCTTAAGAGTTTAACAACCATTAACATTGTTTGACTGCCTAAAAAAAGACAAAAATTACCATAAGACTTCTCGAAGACCAATTTCAACTAAAACCCCTTTATCAAAAAAGGTTCTTTTCAAATCCGTCCATCAGATCTGTATAATTATTACAATCGTATAATATGGCAACTCTGACAGCCAGTAATTGATGCGTTCAGTTTTGAAAACGTTCCAGAATCGATGGTAATCATATATTTTTGATTTAATTGTCGTAAGGTTGGTAATGTTCGATTCGAAATTCGAATGATTGGCCGTTACATTTTGAATAATTGAATGATTGGCACTTTCAAGCGTAAGCTTATTATTGTTAAGTGATGGTTTTAATGAGGGTTTTTCTCATGAGTGTAGTCCTATTCTAATAAGAGTACAATGGCTAACTTGTTTAGGAGATAGAAGAAATAACTGGAAAGCTGCTTCGGTGTCTAACAATTTAGCATCCATTCTTTACAAAAGACATACAAGTGTATGGAAAATTATTAATCTGTACAATGCCATTCTCAATTGAAATTCTATCCAATTACTTCTCATTATGCTCAATTACGTCTGTTACCAGTTAAGCAACAAGACAAGTTCTAATTCTGGCCATATAATTATTTCTCGGTCATATATTTATCTAAAAAACACAGAACACGACACTGTCATGTACAATCACTATAATTTGTCCAACAACATTCAGCCTTATTTCTTTAACATCCAAACTAATCGACTTAAAATAGTAAGGGGACTTAACTAAATAAAACAGTCGATCCCCACACTATCAAAGGCTGATGGCTCAAAGAGTGTGTGGGGAAGCAAAACTACTCCCAATGGACATGTAGCAATAAACAGTAGGGCTCTAGACAGAAAACAGACGTCCTCACACGAAGGGCCCTTTGTTTAGAGCATTTATAAATAAACCTTCAAGAGTGACCTCCTTTGTGTTAATATTGGACTGTTTATAAAAAAGTTTCTGGACGATATTCAAAGAGTATTCCGAAAAAAGTTTAAATTAGGAGCGTTTTTGTGATCGGCCTACTAGAATCAAGAGCATCACAAAAACAAAAACGATTAAGTCCAAAATTAACGATTGTCGTGTGTCAGCTATAAATAAGCCGAACTGTCCATACATACGGATATTCAAAAAAATCCTGCCATATGTCGGTATCAGCTGATCGGCCTCCATTATACTCAGTAATACCTCTTAGCACAGGTAAAAGTTTTTTGGTGGCAACTTTCAACAGCTGTTCTGCTGTGCGTGCACGCATTCGAAATCCCGAATTTTTCATACAATGTGAAGTTTCATTAATGCATCCGAACATCTGCGCCAGCAGGTGCTGTCCCGGAATTTTTGAATTTCGAACACTCCTTGTGTATCGAATTATTACTTTTTGCCTGATTATTGAAGGAGCCAAACGCGTTTTATGATAGTAAACGTATAGATTTTATTGCTACCTCTTTCTAATGAGCTTTTTAATGTCAATTGGTATGACATTTAATTATGGAAATTTATATTTTGATGCTTCATCAGGATGTTATTTTAATATACAAAAAAAGAATACATATTATTAACATAAAGTATTTCACAAAGGATTTTAATAAGCCACGTGTAAGCTACAACAATCCTTACACATAAGCAATTTCCGCAAAAAGAAATTCTTTCCCCTCACATCCTTTCAATCAATTTGCTTTCCATAACCGGATATGTCATTTTATCAGTCCACTTTTTTTCGCATCCGTATCCCGTACTCGATTCATATCGATGTGTTTGTGTACTGATACCGATTACTGGCGATATCCCAGATATCGGATGTCATATCCGTTTAGTTGATATTCGATACTGACTCGCGAAGATCCTGCTGACTCTGTGCTTATCGTCGTCGTTAAGATAAGGAAGGTCTTGTGTGTATCAATTACTTACTGTGAATGAAATTGAGATTGAATGGCGAACGTCGGTTTTTGCGAATAAGAAAATTTCGGGGAAATTGTGTTTGGATAAAAACACGTAGTTGACATTTTATTTCAAAATAATTGTGGTTATAAATTATTTTAGCTGTAAAACAAATGGAATAATTATGCAAATGCATTCAGAAGTCATTTTGTACCTCTTACAAGCAAAATTACTATCATTGAAATGCATATATAAGCCCCTCTTGCCCAAACCCCAACATTAAATAAAAACACCCTTGGTGAATACTAACTACTACATAGGTTAAAACCGATGAAAACAAATAGAGATCCGTTGAAATCTCTATTATTTGCGTCCTTAGTACGGAACACCCCGGCTATCGAATTCAGTACCAGCTGACGCTACAAAAACCACCCTCTTCCTTTATCTTCAGTGTTGAGCACTTTTGAACGGCCTTTATTGAAAATATTATTATTAGTTCAAGTGGTGTTTCGGAATGTGAAGAAAGAAGTGCCTTCAAAATCAATCAATAGTCCATAAAAGGTACCTACCATGCTGCCAAAAATCTTTTTACATAAAATCAACCAACTTTTAATTTTAGCAAAATTCAATTCCAAGATAACGTAGGTATTTAAAAACACATAGCAGTGACAAACGGATAATAATGTCCTAAAAATTATAGTCAAAGATCCATGCCTTTTTTTGACATTTCATCAAAAATACAGTTTGTTTTTTATTTTTGTAGTACCTATGTTTTTCGAAAGCTAACAAGAAACGTGGAACCTCAGCTAAATGCATTTTTTAATATTTGTTTATGTTCAGAACCACAAAGATAGATCACAGATCATGCTTTTTAATCAACTAACCGCCTCTCTTTCTGTTTTTGTGATTCTGCGTTCTTTCACTTAAGTTCCAATTATTATTATAAATTTACTTATAACCCATGTTTCTACCCAGCCAGGAACATAGGCTAAGCAACAACGTTTTTTTTCCCCGCCTCATGTGCACGGTTCGTTTCCCAAGCCACTGCACATGGCACACAGGAATTTGACACGCAGATGTTCGTTCCGCAACAGACACAATAAAATACCTAATAAAAATGGCCGACTTGCACTTTAGAAAATTATTTCATTTTTATCACGCAATTATTAGTTGTGCTGCTGCTGTGGTAACTACTAATCAAAGAAAGTTGGTAGATTAATGATTTATTGTTTTGATGAAATAATACCGTATTCGACTTCATAGTCTATTTTTATCGTAAAATTAATAAATTATGATGTAATTTCCCTTTACATGCTTATTTTCTATGATGAGTACAATTGCAAGAAAGTAAATATAGTGTCGGATAATACTGAATTATACAAACCATAAAAAAATAACAAAACATGAGAAAGCTGTGACACCCATTAGCACATGCGCGTGTGAATTACTATGCGCTTGGAAAGATCATCATTCCATTACGAAATGTCAAGCCCCATAATAAAATGTTTTATACCTACTATGAATTGGTGGACTACAACGCGCTTGTTTTCAATTAGATAAATAAATAAACTACTTGCTATTCGACTGAGACCTAAATATTTAAGTAATGGTTTTCCTAATGTATTAAGAAAAAGAGTACCTGCCGTAAAATACGAGAAAATCTTATCTGGTTTGCTATAAGTTGTTATTGTAATGCAATATCGTGCTTAACCTATTCAACTATGGTTGGTAATTCAGTAAACACTCTTTGGCTTCACCACAAAAGTTCAATAGGGTCGATTTAACCTAAGACCTGTTGATCAACAGTCAACCTGATTATAGTGTTAGATAAGGTTTCCAGAAATACTTACTAATCGAAGTTCTTATATTTACAGATATAGAAGAGAGTGGTAATAAAAATGAGAGTGATGCTATTTACCATCTCATGGATCACTACACCAGATCAAACTAGAGGAACGTATTTTTTCTCAGTGATAGTCTACATTTAGGACTTCAGATGATAAGCAACATAAGAGTAGGACAAAATAAGACGTTCCAAGGACTAAAAAACAGTTGCAAATTAATAATGATGATAAAAATGTATATCAACCACAATTTTTAATAAACTTATGCGTTTTATGACGTAGTAAAAGTGTTAAAAACTTAACAACCGAGCAAGGAATGTGTAAAATCCTGCCTCGTCAAACGAGGGCCTACATTGCACGTAATCATACGCAATCAACACTCCGAAATTGCACTAAATGAATTCTTACGTTATTTACTGTTTAAAATAAGTATCTTCACGCCATTTAAAATGCGAATAACTTTAGCACCACATTTTTGTTGAGTTGCAAAAGTTGTTGCTAGCTCCGCACCTACGATGCTCTCTTTTTAACGAATCTGTCACAAATATCATAAAATATAATCGTCCAAGTTCTTCTTTTGCTAAAAAGTGTATAATATGTATTCAACTGTCAAATTGCTTTTTTTAATTTAGGAACATGTCAAAAAGCGCGCTATAAATCGAAAATGGAGCCAAAAGAAAACCATCAATTTATTTTACGATGATTTTTTATTACGAGTACTTTTTTAAGACATGGGTCATAGCAGTTTGGCATTTTGTAGCTGGAAACACTAAGCATGGACAAAAACAATTTTATTGCGAATTGTCGTCTGTCGATCATCATTAATGACAAGATAATTCGTTTATTGCTCTCGGTAAAAAGTAATGGTGATAATATGGGATTTTTCGAGATGTAACAATAAGCCATAAGATTTTGCGTATGAAGAATGCGAGTAACAATTTAATTACTTAAATGTATTTTATGGATTTTAATGATCTGAAATAAAAAAAAAAACTATATTTAGCCCAGAGGCCACAGTGACAACGAATGAAAAACCCCTATTGCGCTGAAAAACAGTAAATACAACTTAAAAAACTAAACTAAGCTAACTTTACCATTATTTCTCTACTTTTCTTGTATTACCACGAAAAAGGTGACCCACAAAAACATGTGTGATAACTGCACTTTTTTATTAAAACATAAAAATGACTTTTATCAAACGTCACGTTAAAATAGTGATGTGGTTACAATAAAATTGTTAAAAATCACTAAAAACGTTATAAAATTTAACGCGCGTTGGCCGAACATGGGTGAGATTTACTACAAGTATTACGTTTCGCAATGAATTGTAAATCAGTTTTATTGTCTCTGATTAATGAAGATAGTGCCTCTTTATCATTTTTATTGGTTTCGAGTAAAACTACTTTAGTTAATAGGGTATATTTATTTCATCCCTCTGTGATCCTTGACAATCCTGTTCCTAGTGACTATTAGTTTCCGGAAAAAACAAAACACAAACCATTCAGTTATTTTTATTTGTTTATACATAACATTACATCAAGCCTGTAAACTATGGAGGGTTAGGCAGACGTGAACCTAATTGTATTTTCACTAGTTATGTTTTTTAGTTCCTGCATAATTTTTTACCTTGTTCGAAGTACATATTTATAGAAACGACTGTTCTTTATGAATGGTTAAACTTCTTACTATATATTCAATATCCGATTATTCTTATGAAATGCATTCCTAAGTTCAGTGCTTTACACATTGATCCTTCAACGGAATTCTTAACACGTCCCGACAGTAAATATTGCAACATCTGCAAAGCAAAATAAGTAAAATTGAATGCTCTTTGCATACCGTTAAAATACGTGTATTTCTGCATATATTGGCTGCTGGTTTTTGCATAATAATTGATAAAGTCGTGATAACATATCTTTGATAAGTAGGTTACGCATTTGTTTACCAAAATATTGGATAAAGAACTTTATTTTACGTCAGAAAAAAATATCATCCTATCATTTTGTGGACAGCATAAAAAATTAACCAGCAGAAGAGTGAATGAATGACTTTTCTTATGGGTATCTAGATACACAGGTGTACGCATTTAGTAGTTTCCAGGTCATCTAAGTACTTCGGTAGTTGGATTACTCTTGATAAGTGTCGTTATCTGCCTTGCCATCTTATTTTGGACTCATAACCTACATTAATAGAAAATTATCGGTATCGTGGTTTTAGACAAAACTGATAAGTCTTGTTTGACTGACACGCAACATCGCACGTAAATCACGAAAAACATACCTATTGGAAATATAAGTGCTAAGAAGACAAGTGTGTTAAATGTTTGATCGGATCTTCAGGTCAATAGACTACCAAACGGTAGTACGGTACCAGTGATACTTCAAAGAAACTTATTCGAAGTTGTTCATGCAAGGTGGACGCTACACTACCCAAACACAACACTAGCAAGTACTTAAAACCTAAGACCTGAATCAAACACAGACTTCAGCATTTAGAAAGGTGTCTCTAAAAGGTGAAAGTCATGCTTTCATGCTTCGCAAAAAACTCGCATCTCGTCGCGGCCTTGCCAAGGTGAGTGCAAGGGGGACATAACGGTGCGCAGCGCAGGCACCGGCCCCCGCGCACCAACAAACATTAATTTTCATACACCATCGCCGCTTTGGCATCCAACGAACGTTCCCACACTATCCCTCGTACGTGCTACACAACATAAACAGCAATGTACACGATCTAACCACGTGTCTCGACGGAAATGAATATGGTTTTTGATACACTTCCTTTTGATACTGTTGGACTTAATGACCGTCTAATATGGTTTTCTGTCCCATAAAGTATGGTTCAAATTTCATACACGTCGACCAGCGGTTATGGGAAAGCTAAGTAACGGTAGCTCACCTTATTGAGGCAAAGGACTGTTAGGCATTCGCGCTGGTATTTGTAAACAAAGGTGTAACTGATGTAAGAGTAATTTTGCCCAAGTAATATGGTATTTCATAAGTATTGTTACATCGTTGTGTCATCAGCATTAACCATATTGTCATCACGTAATAAAATCTGGGTTGTAATCTTATTGTTTCAAAGTAGGGTAACTACGCTGGCGGTTTTTTTTTCAAGGACGTTCTCTCGTTTTTACAGCCCAATTAAATAACTGAAGCGTGTATGATGACCAAATTAACAGAGCTTTCAAGGACACATAATAGGAATCTATTATGTATTGTAAATTTATACAGAATGAATAAAGATGTTTTGTAATTTTTAACATAAAATTCTAAATACTTACCATGTCTTTTTAAATTATAAATTCGTAAAGTAGACTTATAGCCTTAGTGTTTTCTGCGAAATAGTTAACCGTAAGTTTTCGTACATAATGAACTACTTGACATTCAAAACGCATAGTTGAGCTGCAGCTGCAACTACACAAATGTCCTCTCTGAGAAATAATTCAGCGGAAGGACCTCTTCAAACGCCTAATCAAAAAAGGGAGACTTACGATTTGGCTGATCTCCGTGATAGGAATTGGTGTGATAGTTTTATCCGAGCTCTGGGGGAGCGATGAGGCGCTGGGAGTCGGCGACACTCCTGGGGAGGACGGCCCATTTCCGACGCTCTCCTTAGAAGTACGGTTGGGAGACAGCCTCGCTGGAAAGCTGAGGGTCTTCGTCCACTGCGATAAGCTACGCACCATCTTGACTGTTCATAAGCACAACACTCGTTCACTGAACTCTTTGTGACGAGCGACACGCACGGTCGCTAACACGGTCCGCGGACGAATGAGGAATCGAAGAGGGCAACAAAACGTACAGCCTGTGCAAGTTGCGACTTGACCGGGTGGAGGGGCGCGCGTGTAGGGTGGCGATGTGTGCGTCGATGCAGTTCGGACTCCGGCCACCTATGGGTTTTGGGTCGGATTTTCTTTTGTTTAAGTATATAATATCGCATCGCGTCGGCTAATTCGGTTACATTGTGGCGCAAAAAAAAATTCGAACGGTCAGCTTTGAGTTGTAATGAATTGACAGTTAATTTACAGTTTGTTGTGTTGATTTTGGTCGTTGTACTCGTTATACATATTCTGGTTAGTCACCAACTAGTTTTATGGGAGAGTCGCAAAGTAGGTTTTTCTATAGCATATGTTATCTACTTTATAGGTAACCTTTCATAAAACTGACTTTAAATTTAAAATAATTCTAAAGAAAATATCTTAGTCCATGCAGAAATACGAAGCTCTAAATTAAAAATCCTTTTACGACAGTTTTATAAAATCTAAAATACCTTTATTCGAAAAGGTCATTAGTTCTCCTACTCGAAAGCGCATTACAACGCACACTTCAAACCCATATACCTACCTACCTCACACATTCATGTGAATTAGCAACGCCCTATAAACGCAGAAAATAACTGCACGTAGTAACGAGGGTGGCACCCTCCTCTCTTTTCAAAAACTCCAAGATATGCGCGCAAATATAGACTGGTTTTAAATGCGACTCATACGTAGGTAGGTATTGTTCGGAGTGTGCAATCAATTTTTTTTCTGTGATCATGACCGGAAAGCTTTATATCAAACCAAGTAAGCAGTCTAGCCCTTTACTTGAGCAAAAACTGCTTGCAATAATTTCGTATCAAAGCACTTTTTCATAATCTAATTATTTAAGCACGCTGCAATCTAGTTCGCTACAAAGTTTTATTTAACTACGTCTCGGTTGGCTGGGTAAAAAGTAAACAAAAAAGACTTGAAGCTTATGGTTCGTGATAAAGAGGGGTGCATTAAAGAAGCGAATCGATACAATGGGTGCGCAGGATTGCGTGTCGGAACTTCCTGAAGCCACGTGCGCGTGCAGCTGACGCCCGCAGCGCATGCGCGCTGAGTGCATAAGTTTGAGGGGTTTTTTACATCCTTGTAAAGGATGAGGTTGACACTAAGAAAATTATGTCTTTAGAAATTTTTCGAAGCTCCGTTTACTATTCGCTTTACAAAGAATCTATTGTTCTAAAAAAAAAGACTTTTGAACTTTCATAATTGACGACCCGAATGGCGCAGCGCGGCTGCCTTACGTTCTTAGGGTCCCGAGTTCGAATCCCGGTAGGAGCAAATGTTTGTGTGATGAGCATGGACATTTGTTTCCAAGTCATGTATGTTTATGTGTACTAAGTATGTATTTACAAACAAAAAGTATCTAAGTAGTATATTTCAACTATCTTGTGTCGAAGACACAAGCCTCGTTGCTTAGTGTGGCACTAGATGGCGATGTGTGTAATGTCCAGCGATATTTATTTATTTATAATAATCAACTGGTATTCATTTTACTTTTGCGCTTCACTAGATCCTAAATTCATCCCAACAACGATGATATAATCATAGCTTCAAATACCTAATCAGTTCACATCTCTCAAAAGCTCCTTGTTTATTATTCAACACTCAACGCTAAAGATTGTCTTGTGCAGCAAAAAAGGGGTCATTACTGCCCCTCGTTACAAGTACGGGGGTTCAATCAGCCCCTGGACCACCCCAACCCCACTGGTCTATTGTTCTCAGTTAGGGTTGTTAGTTCTTATAGGGTACTTAGATACTTGATGCTGGCACGGTTCGATATAAGTGCAGGAGTAGTTTGTTGAAAAGTTTGGGGCTGTGTTGTTTGAGATAAAACTTTAAGTATCACTACTATAATTTTGGAAGTCTATGCTTCGATAATGGCTTCCAAATAGAATGCAGGAGAAAAAGTAGTGTAATTTTCGAGATTTGTTATCTAAACAATAATGAACTCTAGATTGTGTTAAAGGTTATCAAATTAACTTATTTACTTCCTGACAAGCCTTTGACAGTGGCATTGTATAGTATAGCGGGCTGTTGTCCGCAACTCCACGTCTAAGCGCGTACTTTGCGTACGGGTGGGAAATTTATTCGATCCACCCTAACTCCCCGAGAAAGGCCAGCAGCGCCTTGATGTTGCTGACAATCTCGCGAAGAGTACCCGGGTTACCGAAGTACTTTGCCCTGTTGCAACCACTGGGCAGTGCAGAAGCACGTAGGCTGCTGTCTCGTCTTCCCAGTGGTAAAAGAACTTCATTACTCTTTCACTACTTTTACTAGGGTAGTCCCAAATTCCGTACATTTATCTAACCTTCAACAATTTGATCGATTGTGGATGAGTCAATTGTTACCCGAAAGTTGATATTGATCAAAAAGACTTTAATACCTCCACATCTATCTACAATTGATGCCCAAGGTGACAACATCAAATGCCTTAGAATTTTAAAAGCATACCATGCAATTGTGTCCAAAGTGAGTCATAGAATGTGTATAATAGGCATTGACAGTGGTAATAGCTAATAGGCAAAAGAGTTTGCGTTATAGACAATTGTTCTGAGTACCGGATACGGCGCTACGTGTCATGAAATACAACTAATGAATTGCGCAAATCAAAACAAAATCAAACGACATTTATTTCCTTTTAACCATTTTATAGACGTCTGTAGGCTTTTAAAAGGGTTATTTAATGGTCTTCCTTGTTGTCGCCTGGGAACCTAGAAAGCATGGGGTATGCGAGACAAGGGATTATTTAAATTCATGGTGCGTGTCATCATCCACATAAAAATGGACGAACTTCAAAATTTACGGTAACAGTTTTTTTTTTTCTTCCACCTAAGAATTTTGACAAAGATAGCTATATATTAGACCAAAAAAACTGGACTGAAGAAATGGAACAAAACGTTTGTAAACCACCATACTATGACTATACTTATGCCACACGTAATTTTAAAACATTAAAAATACAAATTGTTTTTAAAACAACTAAAAAACGTACATATTATTTAAACGCTAAATATAGCTTAAATTGTTTTGATGTTTGAATACCCCTTAAAAAACAAGCGCAAAAGTCTAAGTAGCTCATGTTATGAGGGGTGGAACAATCGCAAGCTGCAATTTCGCAACTCCCCATCATCATCTGCCTAGCCTTTTCCTAACATTGTTGGTTTGTTTTTTTTTTTCAACTCCCCATATGGCTTGAAAAAACAATTTCTCCGAGTTTCTTACCAAGGGATTAAAGTTTAGCCAATAATTAATATGCACATTATACACACATGTTTTGTTGTACAGACGTTTATTGACTATTTAAGTCAATTTGCTCAGTAAAAAAGTAACTATAAATAAAAACTTAATCTCAAGTTAAAACAAAGACGTGTAAAATGTCAAAGTGATTTATCCGCGCTTTCGTGAAAAGTATGGTGACCATACTTTTTCAGATTTTTGTCTCGCTACGGATTTCGTGAAATAATTAAATATTTTATTAGTTCCTTTATTCAACAGAAGATAATTAGGTACTTAATTTGATGAATACAAAACAATGATTTCAATATAATCATAAATTCATCTTTGTTCTTATAATAAAATCTTGTACTTGTACTTTTAAGGGTCAACAGCAATTACTGCGAATATTGGTTTAACCCGTAGATATGGGGAAACCAATTGTTTCTGCGACGGCTTACGTAAACCATATTCATCCACAATGAGAGTGTAGTGGATTTTCTTTTTTTTTAATGTAAATTTAGTTTTTGAAGCTCAATCTAGGCTCAAACGGCGAAGAATCAAACTATAATATACAATTTAAATATTTGTATCATAGTAGAAACGCCACGTGCCACAGACGTTTAACGTGGCCACATACTGCGCCCAAGAAAAATCAAATAAATAATTGATACGAAAACAGAAGAAAATGTATTATGTATGTAGGTACTTACTACAAAACACAGCTTCAGTTTTTTTATTTTATGATGAACATTTCAAATTATTTTATGGTAACAATGCAACACCGACCAGAAAACATCCCGGTTCCCCCGAAACCCACGGCCACCATACACATTGTTAGGTGAGGGGTTACTTTATTATTAAAAACTAATAAACGCTTGTACAAAATCTGTTCTCTGTCAATCTGCCTAGCTATTCCCGTACCTCGTAAATTCCGCTCTAACACCGTAAAATACTTTGGCAAAGGCGTATCAAGCTAATTAGTTTACTTTAAACTCAGTTTAGAAATATTTCTAAAGTGATTTAGTCAATAGATGAATGATTGATTGGGTGTCCCGTTTTGGACAAACTGACAATTTTAATTAACGGGTTGTTAAAATCATCTTGGGTTAGTAATGAAAATATTGGTTGAGGATACTGACAAAGGATGATTACATGTAAAGTTAAGTGCTTTTGTGAATTCAGTAAATTCATGAACACAACCTTCGAAGTTTAATTGCTTTCAAAGCGTTTTGTATTGCTGTAATGACGACACACAGACTACAGCTTTTGTTATAAGTGCCGCCGAGTATATTTTCATATGCATTCGGTACAAAGGTGTTATTTTGATATGACAAACAGTCAACAGAAACTTTAATTTTATTTAATTGATAGGAGGTGTCTGCTGAAAGGACGAGTAGGTAATGAGTAGTATGAAAGACGAAGACATGCTGCGCCGATCCTAAGTGAATTGGGATAAGGGCATGAGAATGATAATGATAAGTTTGTTAAGGCGACTACAGGAGCTAAATTAGCAACTGTTTGTGGTGGTTCAAACTTCGTTTGAAATTCTGTTAGAATAAAGTTCTTATCAGCTTGCACTACAAACTGGTTGTTACGTCAGTCACAGCGGGACGAATAGTGCGAAATGAGTTTTTTGCGATTTACAAAAAATCTATTGATTGGACTAAAAAAATAAAACACTATCATGCCAATATGTTGCTTGTAGAATTATTTGCCAAAAAATCAGAATGATCGCATGGTTTTTACTCGTTAAAAGAATTTTTTAGAGATAAGTTTGTGATTTTTTTTTATCGAGTAAAATTAGTTATATTATGTTTTCAAAACACTATCATATATCCTGAAGAACATCATATATTTTTCTGGTTTTGTTTATTGTAGTGAATCATATGCTTTTTTGCATTATAAAACACGGCGTTAAGCTCCTGTAGTCCCCTCAAAGAACAAATTTATGTTTTTTCTCTTCAGCTCAAAACATCGTGTCAATATGAAAGTTCCCAAGCATCATAAGAAATCGTTATCGATTACCAGTACTGTATGATTTGCTTGTCACACTCTGCATATTCAGTGTTGCTGAGCAATGCGAAGTAGGGAATTAACTTTAAACGCTCTACTTGTTTGCAAGAGTTCAATCAAAGCAGTTATTAGTGTTAAATCAGCTGTTAAGGAGAGCTAGAACATAGAGTATGAAGAAGTATTTTAGTTATGCAGGCGCTTGAAAGATATACAGGGTGTAAACGGTCCCTTCACGAAGCCGTCAACCAAGCATTCTGTACGCAAAAAATATTGCTGGGAACGACAAAGACGATTTTTTTGGAGTGAAAAATCACGTTTCATGGTAGAACTCAATGTAACGCACACAAAACATTGTGCTTATGGATGGCTTGACTAGTACGGGGGTCGTGGAGGTGTTTAGAGTAAAAATCTTACATTTAAATATGTATTAAAAAAAAAAACTTGTAAAAAAGTAGAGACTTTGACCCCCAATATCTCCGTAACTGGAAGGTTCCCAGGTACCTATGGTCTCGTGAGGGCCCTCACGACGGGAGATGCGGTGTCCCGGGGTGGGGTTGTCTTGGCGGTGTCTCTCGACATCGCCAATGCCTTCAACGCCATGCCCTGGAGCTGCATGAGGGAGGCACTCCAGTATCACCGGGTGCCGACCTACCTCCGTCGTGTGGTCGGGGACTACCTGGCGGACAGGTATGTCATCTACCCCGGTCGCAGCGGAGACTGGAACCGGCGAGAGATGTCGTGCGGTGTTCCGCAGGGTTCGGTTCTGGGGCCGCCCTTGTGGAACATCGGGTACGACTGGGTGCTGCGCGCCGACCTCCCTAGCGGTGTCAGCGTAGTTTGCTACGCTGACAGTCCGAGGCAGTCCGAGGCCATGTGCTTTCATGGGCCTCGGAACGCGCCACCTCCGGGATCCTCAGTTACGGCAGGAGGGGTATCCATCGACGTCGAATCGACGTTGAAGTACCTAGGACTCGTCCTCGATAGCCGGTGGAACTTCGTGGAGCATTTCCGACGTTTGGCCCCCAAACTGGAACGGACAAGGGCTGCCTTCAGGCGGCTCCTGCCCAACCAGGGGGGGGCAAACGCCTCCTGCCGGAGGCTCTACGCGGGAGTCGTGCGGTCCATGGCCCTTTACGGGGCCCCGGTGTGGGCGCGTTCATTGAGGCGGCGAGCCGTCAACTATTTGAACGCGCCCCAAAAGGTGGTGGCCGTAAGGCTAATCCGGGGGTACCACACGATCTCGCGCGAGGCGGCGAGCCTCCTTGCCGGATTGCCGCCATGGGATCTGGAGGCGATAGTCCTCGCGCGCCTACACGAGTGGCGCGTGGAGGCGCCACGCCGGAGGGAAACTCCGCTGCCGCGGCAAATTGTCGCTCAGCGGACGGACTTCCGGCGGGATCTCATGGCGACATGGAGAGATCGACTGTCGCAACCCCGTGCAGGGCACGCCACAATAGTGGCGGTAAGTCCCCTCTTTGAGGAGTGGCTGGAGAGACGCCACGGCGTCCTCACCTTCCGCCTGACGCAGGTTCTTACCGGACACGGTTGTTTCGGTAAGTTCCTGCACCGAATCGGGCGGGAGGAGACGCCCGGGTGTTTCCATTGCGAGGATCGACCGGAGGACACGGTGGAGCACACTGTGGAGGTGTGCCCCGCTTAGGTGGAGCACCGCCGTGTCCTCGAGGTGGCGATCGGCGGCGGCGACCTCTCGCTTCCGGCCCTGGTCCAAGCCAAGGTCCGGAGCGAGACGGAATGGGACGCCGTCAAGTCATGCTAGCAAAGGAGGTGGTGGAACGTGAGAAGGAGAGATCCTCACGTCCCGGCCGCCGCGACAGACGCCCCGAGCGTCGGGGGTCATTTGGTGGCTTCCGGCCACCGTAGGCGCGGGCCTGTGGACGGGGAGCTATGGGCTAGCTCGCCGTCCGTCCGTCTCATGACGACAGGCCGTGTCGACGGCGCGTTCGTGTTCCACGCGCGCTTCAAAGAGAGTCAGCAATAGGAAAGGGGTCCGCAAGGGCCGAAGCCTGCCGGGGCTGCGGGACTATTCGAAAGAGATACCGTCTCCCCGGAACACAAAGGGCGATGAAGGAACATGGATGGGTTTTAGTCAATAAAAGTCTGACACTCCCTCCTGCTCCGCCCAGAGCGGGAGGAGTCATTTGATGATTTCCCATCCGAAAAAAAAAGGTACCTATGGTCTAGAAACTCTAGAACAAAAAGATGACGGGGAGAACAAGTGGCTTTCGGCTTCGTTAAGGGTCTTTTTACACTTTTTATAATTATTATATATTTTCGGAATCGGTTCAGTAGTTCCGAAAATTATCCCACTTACAAACAAAATCATCATCAGCATATCAATGTCCCCACTGCTGGGACACAAGCCTCCTCTCTATGAGAGGGAATGGGCTATAATCCACCATGCGGGCCCAGTGCGGGTTGGTAGATGTCACATGTCTTGGAATTTTTGGTTCTAGGACATGCCGTTTTCCTCACGATGTTTTCCTTCACCGTTCTGAGAGCAGCGGATATGAAATAAATGACACAACAAATTCCACCATATAATGTTAGTATAGATAAAATCACCATTACTTCATACCCATCAAAAAGCTCACATTCTACAGTTCTGGAACTAGCTATAAATGAATACTATCATCAGCTTACTTTTGATATCCACGCCTTTATAAAATTGAAACATGCGTGACGAAAAACATCATAATATCCTCATACCAACAATAATACCCAAAAACCTATTACGACCGTAATACCCTTATCTGCTGACCTAATTCAACAAATAAGGGTGAGGACTCACTTCCGGCTAGAACGGCCAGTTTTTAATTAACAACAATAGACAGTAATCGATGTGGCCCGCAGAATAATTACTCATTAAGGATGCAACAAAAAATATCAATTAGGGTGCTAGGTTGGTACCACGTGGGTTAATGTGTTAAGGGTGTCAATCCGTGGGAATATCCCTGGAAAAGTATAGGACATCTTATGTGTGCCGTAGAGTTGAAAGGAAATTAATAGAAATAAAACATGACATCACGACTGTACTCCCAGAGGTTTTAGGCAGAAGTGTACACCCGCATTTTGCCAGAGACCCATGTAAAAAAATTACGTATCAGCCATATCTGATTTCAACTATTTGTGTGTGCTGACTTTTCATTCCTGGCGTCCTGGCGTCCATTTATCCAATTACTTCCATTCCATGCTATTGCAATTTTCCAAAAAAAATAGTAAACTAGTAGCTTGTAAACTTTCAAACCTCACTGGGTATGTTCATCATCATCATTTCAGCCGAAAGACGTCCACTGCTGGACATCCCCGAAAGGGGGATTTTGACATATTCACCACGCTTGGCAGGTGGGTTGGCGATCGTACTGCGGGACTGTTCAAAAGAGATACCGTGGCCCCGGAACACAAAGGGCGATGAAGGAACATGGATGGGTTTTATAGTCAGTCTGACACTCCATCCCGCTCCACCCAAAGCGGGAGGAGTCATTTGATGATTTCCCATCCGAAAAAAAAAATGGTGTCGGACGTAAAGAATAGCACCATCCCATATCTACCCGTGGGCGTCGTAAGAGGCGACCAAGTGTATGTTCCTAACTAAATGAGACCCTGAAGGAAGAGTGCTCAATCGAGCTCATACTTGGGTATTTATAATTATATGTATTACTGTGTAGTTATAATAAACCTTTGCCCTTTACAAGTATTGCTATATTTAAACCATTGGATTACGAGTGTAATTCAGATGATTTACTAATTACCAATTTACAAGAAATCTATAAGGAAATACGCTAATTATGGTTTTCCTGGATAGGGAAGAGTTTATTGTTTTAATGCTATTGCTCCTTTTACTACACATATTATTGACTAGCCGTTGCCCGTGACGTGACCTTCGTCTCGTGAAATTAGTATAAAAATATTAGGTACTTCCCTATTTAAACGGATTTTGTTAACAATTTTATGGGTTTAAATTTTTGCACGGAACCCTAATCATTTTTTTCTACAATAAAAGTGGCCTTAGTAGTAACTAAGGCCACTGTTATAAGGAGTAGGGGAGGCCGGGGCTTCAATTAACAGAGGTAAGTATTAACAAGCGAATTTCTATGAAACTATAAACAGCACGTCACTAGTGATTCCTAAAATTCATCCCTGTGACAGCGGTCTACAGGTTGAGACTCGTCAGTCCAGCTAAGTGCGCCGTGGGAGTGAGTTATAATAATAATAATAAATTTATTTCATAATAAAAGGAGATTGTAGTACATGAGGCATACACAGAGTTATACATATAGGTTTGTACAATGTAAATCACAATCTGGTGGGTGAAGTTCTGTTTTCCTAGCTAGGTTATAGAATTAACAGTCCCTGTCCCTTGCTTGTGTGTGTTGTGTAAGTGATATGTGCGTGTGTGTGCGTGTGTATGTGATGTAGTGAAATAGAGAGTGTGTGTTCGTTTTGATTGAAGTCGAGTGAGGTAATATTTGATCTGTCGCTGACACCTAGTGAGATAATTTTCTGTTTCATCATAGCTTTTATTTTGAAGAAAAGAACGTAGAATCTTTTTACATTTAAAGTTAGATAGTCCGTAGATCAAGCAGAATTTGTAAAATTTATTGTAGAGAGTTGGGCCTAAGCAGTTGCAAAATCTACGTGCAAATGATGTGCGTACTTGTGGAAGAGTGCAAATTAAGTCTTTCCTACGCTTAGTTACTATTTTATAAGGGGTTTTACGGTGCTGTAGGAGAACTGTTTGAAGGATGAAATGTTGTCGGACGTTAAGAACATTACAACTATTATACAATAGATCAGTAGGGAACATGAAGGGTCTCGAAGTAGCTACTTTCAGTACCGCTCTGTGTGCAATCTCGAGTGGTTTTAGTATAGTTTTCGCAGCACCACCCCAGCAGGTGATACAGTACCTAACAATAGATAAGCACAGGGAAAAATAAACTACACGTATAACATTTGGGTTCGCGATACTTCGGAGGGTTTTAAATATATAAATTAACTTACGGACTCTACTGGTAAGTTGATTAATTTGAGTTTTGAAATTAAGATTTTTGTCTATATATACTCCCAAATATTTGATATAATCGGCTACATTTAGGGATGGGCAGAGGCAAGAGGCATTTCCTTGTAGACACCTGTATTTGTGGGCTTTAATAGACAATGGAAATCTTGGCTGAGTGGCGGGACTTATTGAATAGGTGATAAAGTTAGTTTTGGAGGTGTTGAGTGTTAGTGAGTGAGAGTAGAGCCAATTTAGGGTTTTGTTGAAACCAGATTGTGCAATGTGCTCAAGTTCCGACCAGGTGTCAGCAACAAAGGTTATAGCAGTGTCATCCGCAAAAGTTACTATCTTAGCATTTGTAATGTTCAGCTTGCATAGGTCGTTTATAAAAACTAGAAAAAGTGTCGGACCCAAAATGCTTCCTTGGGGCACTCCGTAATAGATGGGAAGCTCTTCGCTTTTATACCCATCTATACTAACCATTTGAGTGCGATCCGAGAGATAGTTTCGGAGAAGATCCAATTGCAAGCCCCTGACACCAATCCTTTCCAGTTTTAGTAAGAGCATAGAAATTGGAACGGTGTCAAAAGCTTTCGCAAGATCTATAAACATAGTTAATACCCTTTTGTTTTTGTCTAAGTTATGCACTATATTGTTAAGCAAATCTTGCACTGCATCTGGTGCCAGGGTATTTGCGTATTTTTTTAGTAAGTAAGGCGTGATGCCATCCCAGCCAGTAGCAGCATTAGATCGCAACGACTTAATTACAGTAATGAGTTGTTGTTCACATGAGTTGTGTGATGTGCGTCTATTTTGGCCAGCTAACGAACTTTTTTCACTTTACGATTTTTTGATTTACGTGTTGAATATTTGATTTCGCCGTAATATTAGACGCAGTAGATTGTTTAATTCTTAATAATGTTACATAACTTTATTATCGCTAATGTACACTATTTCGTAATAATATTTTTTTTTATTGAAAAGGTACCCATGGGGCTAAAATTAACATGTTAATTCTTACCCCGAATGTTGGGTTAGTATTAACAGTATATACCTTTGGATTCTATTTTTGGTTCAGTACCCGAAGCGTACCTAAAAGGACCCTATTACTAAGCCTACGCTGTCCGTCCGTCTGTCCGTCCATCTGTCCAAACTTAGTAGAGCTGTATATTCACCACACCACAAATTTGTCTGAAGTACGATCGCAAACACCTATAATACCCATGGAAGCGGTTGCTGGTCCTTCACATGCTCAAATAGATAACTGTTTTATAATCGAATCCGTACGACATCTATCATCCTAAAGGCTCAGCCACGGGTTCAATTGAATCGTAATCACACCAGAAAATCTGCCATACTCACCGGCACACCGGAAAAACGAGCACTAGAAGAGATAGAAAATAACAGAAATTTAAAAAGAAAAAAACCGCAGAATAATGACGATGAAAGGGTAAAGGTAAGGGCAAAGGAAAGGGTAAAGGAAAAATATCTAAAAAGGGGAAACAAAAGGAAACATCACAAGTGGGAAAGGCATAGAAAATGATATTGGAAGAAAGCAGCCACAGTGCAGAAGATAAATATTTCTGTATAATTTGTGGTGTCTCATACAATGAAGACACATCTGGTGCAGACTGGGTGCAATGCATCTGTGCAAGCAGTGGGCTCAGTCCAGAAATCAGAGACAACACTGTTTCATGATACATTTGCTAAAATTGTAATTCAGACGATGAATATGATTAAAAATGAAACAATTTGCGATTATTTGAAAATGATTCCTAGCAGTTTATATTGTTAAGATGTTGATTTTATAATGAAATTAAGCTTTATTGAGACTGCTAGTACGACTGACTATATACGTAGGTTATTTAAAGACTGCTACGTTTAAGAATAAGCTGTTTACTACCTCATTTAAGGTGATTATATTGTTATTCAATAACACAATTAAGTCTGATTAAACTGCTTAAAAGACTGTTAACTTAATAATAACAGTAAAAATGGTTTTTAATTAGAAATTATTCAAAGGTTTGTTGATTTTTGTTCTTCTACGAAGAGGTTTTCTTTGATTTTTTGTTTCTATTCATTGATATAGCTGAAATATTGTTGTTTAACGAAGTGTTACAATTTTTAAGCAAAATGTTAATTAATGTTTCACTATGTGAACATTAATTCCTTCAATAATATAACAGTAAATGTAACTGTTAATAAGAAATCATTCAGATATTTGTTGATTTTTGTCATTATATAGACAGGTTTTGTTTGTGTTTCTTTCTCTATATACTTATATCGCTGTTGCATGACAAAGTGCTATATTGCTTAAGCCTAATGTTAATTCTATTGCTTAATAAAAAAATGGCATTGTAATTTTGCGTTTTCTTTATTTATAGAGGAAAATACTTACAATGTTAATGGTTGCCCCTTTTGTTAATACTTACCTCGGAACCGTTAATTGTAGCCCCGATCGCGGGGTAAGTATTAATTTCTGACTTTTCTGAGTTAAATCGATTTTTTTAAAAAGGTACCAATTTATTGTCAAATTAAAACCAACGATATGGTTATTGAATAGTTAGGACATCATTTAACACAAAAATCATTTCAAAATGTTTAGGCGTTTTGAAGCTACAACTGAAAATATAAATTTTGTTAAGTCGCGCCCCGGTCTCCCCTACCTTATAACATCAGCTATCTGTCAGTAACCCGTCAAAATTGGTCTAGCCTCCCGTTTCCGAGATTTTCCGGAACAAACAGACAGGCAGACAGACAAAATAAATGATTTTTGTTATAGGTAAGTAACCAGGTACTTACTTTCATATGCATTCAGTAAATAGCTATTGTTTTACTTACAAATAGACACTCATTTTATTTATTTGTATGAATGTAAGTATTTAGTTACGACTTCAAGCACAAAGTACAGAGGCGGACTTAATGCCATAGGCTTAGGTTTTCTTTTTAGGGTTCCATATTTTTTTTAATGTATGTATAGATGTGATTTTTCTCTGAAGTTCTCCTACCCTCGCAAACTTCTTTTTTAAGAAATGAAGGCAAAGCTAGCAATTTTGAACTTAGTACTGACGTGATGCAAAAAAAAAATATGTTGGCAATAAACCTAAAGTATAATCTGTATACCCATCGTGTGCAAAAGCTTCCCCATATCTCCCTTCAGTAAAGGAGTCGTCAGTGATCAGTCAAAGCAAACAGTAATCTATCACATATGTATATCCCAAATTATCACCTAGCGACAATTTAACTCGCCTACAAGCCATTATAAGCGTGACACCAAGCATGAATGAAAGGAATTTCAATTAATTCCCTGCATTTGTATGGCCTTTGTTTTCTTAGCCCCACGTGCATCTGCACCCCTCATACACGATGGTGGTGTTATTCTATGGGGAATGTTTTATGAAATAAGCAATAAATTTTTGGAAGCACCTAATAAAATTATATTTCTATGGGAAAAGCAAATAGTGAAGAATGTACACGGTGGTTTTAATTGGGAAGTTAACGTGAATAATTTTGCGCTGAACGCTGAACGCAATAATTTTGCACAAGCTGCCTAATAAAAATGTTAATCAGACTATGAACGAGAAAAAGTGACCCAAATAGGTACAGTTGTTGAAAAGTAAATCACATTCACAACGCAAGCTGTCCATTTACTTAATTAATAGCTTAAACTATAAACAGTGTGACGGGACCAACTGCCAACTAAAACCACATTGCCAAAATCAATTAGAACCACACAAAAACCCGCCACACGTCCCTGCAAGCGGTCCTTTTAAACTTTAAACCCATTGTAACATCTAACTGCCCTTCAGTCAAACCCCATATGTGGCACGAACCGAGGCACCAATAAAAACAGTTCAGCTAAATGACCGGTCCCATATGGCGTTAAAGAAATCCGGGATGTGTAAGACATGTGGACAAATAGACGTTTTTTAGCCTATTGTGTCCCAGATTTTTTTCTTGTGATGGCACACGTGGCGGTGTTTTGTGGCCCAAATTGTGTAGAATTTAGAGAAGTGTGTTTTTAATTTGTTAGGTCATATGGTAAGCTAGTAGATCCAAGAGGGAATGGGTATGAAGTAAAAACACTTTTCTGTTTCTGCTTTTCAGGACGTACACGTAGTCTAAAGAGACAACTTGACGACAATTTTTGTCGCCCTTTGTCAAGATCTGATTGCCTACCTCCGTAGAAGATGGGTTTCACCCAAAAATGGAGTCAATTCGTAGTAAACAATTTGAAACATAAACAATGTGAAATATTCGATCCGGTTCTCTTGTGGTATTGCTAGCGGTTCCAAACCTGGAATCAGGCTATCGACGAATACCCATTCATCAATGGATCGGAGTTCTCTTTGAGTATATGAACGCAGCGTAAACTCATGAATGCTAAACTCATAGGGCTTCAATCAACCTGTGTGTCCCTTCATATCGCGCATCCGTTCATAACACCTGAACAAGTGACCATATCAATAAAATATGACATAATAGGAAAAGTCGTGTGCCCACCACACGAGCGTACTGAGAACTGATTATTAACAATCACAATATGACCTCATTGGCGCCATTTTATTTTTGATTGTCTCGTCCAACTATTGGACGTGCTCACGCGACAAACGCTGGAACGTGACTGACTTGATTAAGATCTTTTTACTTTGAATTTGTTTGATTATTGAATGTAACGTAAACGATAAGACTTCATAAAATAACAATGGATTTATGTATTTTCATGATTAGGTATAGCTTGTATACATGATGAGCAGGTACTCCAAAGGTGCGATACGTTTAATCGGTCAGCTTAATTTTGCCAGGACCTACATAATTTCAAATCAGGAAATGCATTACATTTGCATTTGCGTCTTCTTCGTTTTCAAATAACCGTCCTAATTATTTGACAATTTCAAAATATTTCAATCAATTACAACATCGAATGATGAAATCAACATTGAATGATTTAATCGATACGACATTTTGCAATTATAAACAGATTGTGCAATCCCAAATTGCCAATACATATCAAAGCTCCCGATAATTCATTCGCCCGATTTCATTGACCTTTATAACTACCCCAGAATATGAACCAACAGCCTCATTCTCACACAAGCTCTTAAATTAACTACACTTCAAAACAAGGCAGCCTCGAGACACTAGCCAGTTAGCCACCGTTTTCGTCACCTGACCGAGCCTAGTCCTTTTAAGTACAATTCTAGAACAGGTTTGCATCCGGCACAACTTTAGTCTTGTGCAAGATGCTAACAATATTAAATTGATATTTGACTGTCACTCCTACGCTGTTGATGGACAAGACTTTTACGGGACACAGTTATGTTGAAGACAGCTTTTAGCCGATTATATGCATAAAATTAAATGTAGGAAAGATCCGGGAAGAGAATTTAGGAAAAGGACAAAGCAAAAAGAATATTTTTATTGAAAACATTATTAGAAGGAAAAATATCTAGCATAGATTCAGATAAAGAGGACAACAATAAAGGAACAGTTAAAGAAAATTGGTCTGTAACTTAAGTAAAAGTTGATGAAATCAGCAACAATGTGACTATAAGTATAGAAGATGTCATGCCTTTTATCGACAAGTGCAATGTAAGACACACTTTCTCTCAGCTGACGAAGCAGGTTAAGCAGCTGATAAATGTACCCAATATATATATTTATGTATGAGTAGATGAAAGAATTTGACTTTTGATGTCAAAGGGAGCGCAATGATCAATAAGGAATGATGAAATATTTCAAACAGTTATTCTGTTGCTGCTGAATGCCATAAATAAACAATAGTAATTAAATACCTCGCCTACCTACCTCCATCGCTTCATCAATCATTACAACAAAAAATACTAACGGTCTAACTAACCGCTTCATCCCATTACGCACTAATTCGAAATTCAAACAAAGAAAGGGCATGGAACTTTTAAATCATGGAATAGTGAGGCGACATTGACGTAAGAAAAAAAAATAAAGGCAGTGACACATTTATTAGACCTGTCATTCGATGGTACTTACGTCTGACAGCTCATAAGTTTTGAGCCTTAATTTGTGATAAGCTAAATGCGTGTATGTACAGATGGATGCGCTACCGGATTTTAGCTTTCACATTTTCTAAAAGTATTGTTGGGTTATCGGTTATTTAAATTGTGTCTTTTAGCGTCTTTGTGTCGATGGTTTTATGGTTACAACACCGTCATGATCCGATATGTTATTTCATCATCATAACGCTAAGTCCTTGTCTGACTTAAGGCAAGAAGCTTAATAGATACTTAAGTTTAAAGTTTTTTGTTGTAAAGCTATAAAACTGAACTAAAAACTAAAAGATTTGATAAGAGCGATTGAGTCACAAACACAAATGTCAATTAAATTTACGATTGGCATAAAATCTAATAGTTCACTGTGTTGCTTAGGAATCTAGTTCCAATGGAACGTAACTAGGCGATGTTAGCTCATTCGTAGCAGGTGTTTTTACTATTTAGGTATGAGGGCTTGTATAAAAATAACAAAAAAAAAAACTATAGCTTCAGAAGTCGGTGGCTTTTTTTTGTTTGATTCGGTTTTTTTGTCACTGAATTCTGAAGCTAAAGTAATTTTTCAGTATTTTTGTGTTTTTAAAGTCGGTTTAATTTTTTGCAAAAAAGTTTAATTTTTTATTTTTCCCCTTTTACAAATATTTGCTATGCATTTATTTTACATTGTTAACAATACATGTCATGGTAATAGGCTTATCCCCAATAAAATGGAACTTAACATACCGAAGTGTCGAAATCGAAATCTGCGGACCCCCTCAGAGCATACAGGCGGTTATGTTATGGTGTTGTGTAAACAATAAACACCTAAGCGATTGCGGCAATCACGACAGATTTGCTGTCTATTATTGAAGAGATCATGACAATATTTCTAAGGGACCAACCTGGAATTATACTCTTTCAAACAAAAAAAAAAGTTTTCAAAATCGATCCACAATTGACTGAGAAATCGGTGAACATACATTAAAAAAATGAACCTCCTTTTTTGAAGTCTGTTAAAAACTACTTTTAATACGAGCCAATAAATTCAAAACTCAATAGCTCAGCCTAGCCAACAAAGAAAATAACACATCCCTTTTTATATTTAGTCACATTTATTGGCTTAACTGAACTAATTACATGCGGTGACAGTGTATTTCGGAACATAAGTCGACTAATTCGTCCGACAGGCGAGACATAATCACAATCGAGGTAATGCGCGTCACTATGCCATCGACAAGTTATGGCGCCAACATTTACTTTTTTTTATTTTGAAACGATTGACACTGGCTGTGTTTTTATCGCATTAAAAATTACTTTGGGATTACTGTGTTCAACTTATGAAAATTAATGACTAATATTATTGTCTAAAATAAGTTCAAGACGTTGTTTTTTTATGAAAGCGGTTTGTAAATGAAATGCTCTCTATTAGAATTTTGCCTAGAGGGATGCCACTAACGTAAGATTCATTATTCCGTTTCTTGTAACATTATGTAATAAAAAATAGAGTATATTTCTCTCAAACCTTATTTTGCCTTTTTAAGCTGTTTAAAAAGGTCAGTTAGATCGAGAGATACGAGGTAATATAGCCTCGGGGAACTCGATGAGCTACCTATAGGTATGTTTTACAACTCGTACATATACTTACAATAACAGGAAATGCCTTAAATTGCAAGACCGCCAGACTGAGCTAATTTAAGAATTTATGTAGAAATATTACCGCACAGTCTTTACCGACATTTTTCATATAAATCAGCATAACATCACGCCTGTATATATATCTGAGGGGTAAGGCACAGATGTACCCACATTTTGGCTGTTTTGTTAAAGCTTCATGTATTAAAGATGAGCCAATTCCTTCCAAGACCTCATCAGGTAACCGCTCGCAATTTCTTCCAAAATAATACGGGAAGCACTATTCCCAAACCCAAACGTATTTCACGTACGTTAGGTAAACCTTCGCTTTTATACCCAAAAGATCCATCAATGAGGCGTTTTACAGAAATGTCTGCCTAATTAATTTGCTGTTGGGGACAAATCTTTTGTCAATTACTAAGCAGTTTCACACGACATAGTCGCTGCCTCATGAGCTTTCAGAAAGTCTATACGATTTTGACGACCCGAAGGCAGCCTCACTACCGCTCTGCCAAGCGGTAGTGAGGCTGCCTTACGTTCTTAGGGCCCTGGGTTCGAATCCCTGTGGAGCAAATGTTCGTGTGATGAGCATGGACATTTGTTTCCGAGTCATGGATGTTTGTATGTTTAATAATTATGTATTTACAAACAAAAAGTATATATGTAATATATCAACTATCTGGTGTCCACGACACAAGCCTCGTTGCTTAGTGTCGCACTAGATGGCGCTGTGTGTAATGTCCAGCGATATTTATTTTAAGTATTTACTTATTTAAAGAAGAATAAGAATGTGAAGAGTAAGAATTCGGCAGCATATTCAGCCTGTAATTTGACCACTCCTGGAACCCAAGCCTCGTCTCTGTGAGGAAGTGGGCCAGTTGGCTGATTGGTATTCGGCAGCACTTGTCCCAAAATTAGGTACCGCGTGTATTTTCTTTGCGTAATCTTAAATCCCAAAACGGACACAAATACATAATCAATCGAACCAGCACATTTGTCATCAACTTTCTCTACCCACGCTTCATAATCGTAATTAAATTAATCTTTAATGTTACAATTACAACCGGCTACCGGCTAATTAAATAACCGTTAAAGTAACCGGAAGAAGTGGTTAGACCAAGAGCCAATATCCGGTCAATATATGAATGAATGCCCGTTAATAATACCAGTTAGTGTGGAAGTGGCATAAGAGTATTATGTGTTTATGTAGTTTAATCTATATAATATTTTATAACACTGAGTTCAATAAACTGTGGGTAGAAATTGTCTTCATCATTGGTCCTTTACTAATTACCTATCAACCTCTCAATCATCTTATGATAATAGCTAATTAATAGAAATCTATTAACAAAAAGATATATCCGTTTGTTGTTGAACAAGACTGTGTACTAAATGTAGATAAAAACAAAGTGCAGTAAATGAAGGTAAATAAGCAGAGCCAAGGTAAACACAATCAACTTACGTCAAATAATGTGTAGAGATCAGCCATATAAAATCTATTGATTGGACTAAAAAAATAAAACACTATCATGCTAATATGTTGCTTGTAGAATTAATTTTAAAAAAATCTGAATGATCGCATGTATTTTAGTATGGTTTTTACTCGATAAAAGAAATTTTTAGAGAGAAGTTTGTGATTTTTTTTATCGAGTAAAATTAGTTATATTATGTTTTCAAAACACCACCATACTAGCATATATCCTAAAGAATATCATATATTTTTCTGGTTTTGTTTATTGCAGTGAATCATATGCTTTTTTGCATTATAAAACTCGCGTTTAGCTCCTGTATTCGCCTTAAAGCTTTATAGTTAAATTGTTGCAACAAGCGCAATCAATATCATCCATTATACAAGAATAAATTCTTAAAATTATGAAAATACTATGTAAAACGAGTGCTTTTTTAAGATCGACGTATTTACGGTAGCACCGCGCGTTCGTGCTTGAGCCTCTGATGTCTTCCGATCAAGTAATCACCAAAACGAAGGTAACAATTTAAAAATTGGTGACAATACAAAGGGTGTGCGTCGCCATACTGTCTGAGGGGAGTGAAGCAGTAAAACTTTGGTACAATATTCAACACCAAGTGTGGAAGACTAATAAAAATGGTTATTTTTGGCGCGACCATTCTGGATTGTTTCATTAACGACGACGTCGAGTTTTATGACATTTTTTTGGTTAGCGTTGTAAAATCGTTGATGTAAAATAGCCTGGTTGTTCGATACTTTTGAAACATAAGTAAAGCATTTATGGGTTCTCCACAGTTTCATTTTTCATTTCGGTGGATACTTGAACAGTGTTTTGGCTCCAACTCAATAATACATAGTGAGGTATTCGTAGGACGTGTCAAGAAACTCCTCAAAATATATAAGTCACAGAAATACCACAAAAGCACCGAAAATGCGTCACAATTTTACTTCAATACATAATCCTGCCAACAATTCGTGCATAGCTGGATATATCGCCAGGACTTCAACAAAGGGACTCCCGCGCAGGCTGCAACAATGGCTACGACAGATGCGCGCGCACCACAATGCGAACTGTCAACCATCAGCTGTGCACCGCCATCTTTGATTTGCTGGTTATTTTATTGAAAGTGGACACCTATGTGGGGTTTTGTAAAATTAAAGCAAGGGTAATAAAATAAAAGGCTATCACAATTATCGAGCGGAATAAGTGGGACTTGAACTGCTAAAGGTTCGGAAGCGATCATAGGTTCCCTTTCTGGGCCGGTTAAAGAGAATAACAGTTTTTTTGTAGAGAAAGTTATCATCATTCATCATCATCATTGCAGCCGAAAGACGTCCACTGCTGGACATAGCTAGGCCTCCCCACGCGTGTCGCCACATTGACCGGTCCCGTGCGACTCGCATCCAGCGGATTCCCGCAACCTTCACCAGGTCATCGGTCCACCTAGTCCTAGTGGAAGGCCTTCCAACGAAACGTCTTCCGGTTCGCGGTCGCCAATAACTCCAGAACTTTTCGGATCCATCGGCCATCCGTTCTGCGAGCAATGTGCCCTACCCACTGCCACTTAAGTTATACCAACCCAGAATAGCAAACGTTTTATTATGAACCTCGACCTGGATCCTCCTGATCTCTGTGGTAAAAATGCAATCGTGATGGCTTTTAAATGGGTTTATAGGAACATCGGACAGAACCTTCACCTCTTCAATGACTGATCATAACAATTCATGAAACCGTGTCTTTCAAAACACATCACCGAAACTTTAACAAAATAACCAAAACTTCATCTATTGTCAACAACTAAATAATACATATTAAATACAGCATTTTATCTCAGACTAATCTCTGGCCCAATTAAGTTCTATTTGTGTAACCCGGGGTGGTCTAAAAAGGGAATAAGTCGGGAATATTTTGTTGTTCCGTGGCACAGTACGACCTCCGTCAATTAGAATATGTCAGTTACTGTATTATGTCACGGAGGTCGGTCCTCCCGAAACGGTCACTGAGTTGCACCCGTTTAGAGAAGATTGAATATGATTTTTTTGATTAAAGTCAGAAATATCTTCAGCTAAATTATTGAAAAGTTCAGAAATAGCCTTATGAAAGTGTAAGAATCTGAAAGTATGACTACTTAGGTTGAAAATCGCAAGTAGTGCTCGTTTCAGGCTGTGGTGAGTAAATTACCGCAGAGGATTAAAATGAATAGTTTTCCCCCACAACATGCAAGGTTGGCTTTTGCCTTCACGATAACTTTTCGCTACAAAATGATTACATAAAAAACATACCTGTGGACATCGAATCCCTAGTCTTTACCGTGAACGTGCGCATACGCCTGTGTCATATGACGTACTGCGCGGGCGCATTCCTCACATAAAACAACCTCGCGCGCGCCTCGATGCCTCTATTGTCCAATAAACACTCTTCTTTTTACTAATAGCTACACATCGGAACGGTCTTAGTATTGTGGTCAAACTTAAAATTGATGTCATGGCATACCTTGAAGTTTTTAATGTCTCATCTCGAAATAAATAAGAAATTATTGAACCGATCTTTGATCGAGAGTACGAGAGAGGAACATAATTTCGGAATGTTACAACTTCACACAATGACGAATCTGATAAATTTAAACTTCTAAATTAGGACATCCATTTCGTTTTCTTGGTGGTTCCATGCGATTCGAGTCACTATTAGTATTGTGCTCTAAAAAGGTCACCAATCAAACCCATCCCTACTTGCAGCAAAACCTTTTAAGGTTTTTTAGTCCTTTCCATATCTCCCCAGTCCGCACAAAAAAATCTACATTCACACAAACAGTTTCCGACCTTTGAATAACAAGAAGATCACAATCAAATACCGGATCAGAATATCGTTAATTTTTTTTCCGTGGCACGCCACCAACCTTGTTTACACTAGAAATATTTGTAACGTCTGTCTCTACAGCCCAAAACTTATTGGAATTAATGGAATCTGTCGGCTCCTTTCAGATATGAATCAGCGGATAAAAGGTGAAGTAAGCCGAAAAGGAGTTATGTCGGAACGTTGTTGAAATGGATTTGAAAATATTGGGAGTGGTGTTGTACAATTAATGGATATTGATTTTAGTAGACTAGTAGCCGATGAAAGCAATTTAAGAAAATAAGCAAGGATCCCAATAGAAACTGATATTGTAGGAACATTAGTTATATGCACGTTCTGAGGGGTTTTTGTTATAGTACTCACAGAAGTCACAGAGAAAAGTGTTGATCCTGATTATGTATTTATGCAGAATTCTGCATAGTTTGTGAATCTAGGGTTCCTACTTTTTACAGATACAATACTTTCTGTAGGTAGGTGTCTTTTGTAAAGTATCCTTTCAGTGAACATCCAAAGCTTAGGGATAGTGTCTACTCCTAGATTGCCCCTAACTACGTTGTTGTCAGCTTCTATTGTAACATTCGTTTTAAGTATCATTATATTTTTTCCTGCAGTATATTTTTTGTTCTGATAAGCGGCTATGTAAAGGAAAAGTAAACATTGTAATAATATGTTTACATTTACACAACCGATAACAAATCGTACGATCATTATTGTGTCATACTCATTGTCAAAACCTTTTATCAGAAGTTACCGACAGCTTTATTTTTTGTTTACTTACTGATATTTTTACCTATTTAACGATGACTCATTTAACGGACAAATATATATATAAAATTCTTAATGTTTAGACTACGGTCGTTAGTGTAACTACTGATAATGTTGTTTTTAAAACAAACAAACCACTGATTGCAAAAGTTTGTAATGTATCTGATATTAACAATGTTAGTTCAAAAGAAAATTTAAAGCTAATGACGTTCGTCTTTAGTGATATTAAAATTCAGAATAGAGCCACTCATAACAAAGAGCTTAACTGGGAAACAATACTGATAATTATGATCCAGTTCAACATCAATTTAAGTATTCTTGATATTGCAAAGAACGAATCAACTAATGCAAATATCATTATAATAACGGATCATTAATCTAGTTATGTTGAGTTGTTGGCACATGTCTGTGTCAATATTATAACGAGATTGCATCCATTTTATCCATAAACTGATGGCGTTTTAGCATGGGGTGCATGCATTATATGCATTTCTGTTAATTCGTGTATCTTCAATCATCTTCTTACATTCTTATCAGTTATAAGTTACAGTTAAGTTATATAGTACACTTTAACTTTTTAAATGACTCCTTCACTGACAAGATCAGTGCACATTTCATCAAGATTAAACCAATCAATCGTGCTACTCTTTGTTTTAAAGACCCCAATACCATTTCCCCGATCACCATAACCCCATAACGTATTCTAAAGGTCAATGAATACCGGTTCAATAACAAAATGATACCGTCTGTCCGTTACCGTGAACTGGTCTCAAAATCAGCTGTTCTATTCGCCGCTCCCATACACTGGTCTCACCGGTTCTGCTAATATTGTTGGACTAGCAAGATTGAAGAACTTGAAGTAGATCGTAACGTATTTTTAAGAATGGGAACGCTTCATTAAAAACACCGTGGTGTTTGTTGTAAATGAAGAAATGGTTAAGAACTTGCAAATATTAATGATTAGGATTAAAAGAGTTCTCAGTGATCGTATTTACCTCTTTCAAGTTTGAATTCTTACTTATTCTCCCATACTTCTCGATTACTCGCCATCTCATCAGACACCTCTTTTTTTCCCATATCATCCTTTACACAGTCCATCTATCGTGTCTTTGGTCTTGAACTTGTAGCGTGGCGCCGCTTTGAGAATGTCAACGATTTCTTGATGGGACGATTAATGAGAAAAAAAGACGTTAACGTCTTTTTTCGTCAAGATTGTATTGAACATAGAATGCAGATTTCAATTTACATAAAAATTACTCGACTACAACCACTAATCCTACAGAGATGCTTTCTATAATCTTATAGTTTGAGCTACAGTTGGCTCTGTATGTCTTTTTTTAAGAATAGCTTGCATGGTACGGTTTTCCTTCTGTTCCTTAATTTTCATTAGCGGCAATTCTACCACATCGTTATTCCCAGAAAATTTCAATCCATTACTGCTCTGCTCACAGAACAGATATAAGAGTGCACATATCTGTTATGTGGCTCTGCTATGCCTAATTTCTGCAGCTATTTCAGTTGTTATAGTTTCTTTTTTCTTTCTCTCTACAATAGAATATTGTTTTTTAATTATACCGTCTTTTTAAATATTTAGCCGTTAACCACGAGTTCACGACACTCCTACGCACTTTCAAATATCAATGTAGACACGACACCGGCCCCTTTGTAGGGTAGACGCGACAATAACTGGCACTATATTTTACCGCGGCATCTTTATGACTCATTACGGGAACATCCAAATGTATGTGCAAACATCGAAGTTTTACATCGTAAATACTATGCTTTATTGGTGCCTATAAAAATGTTGATGGATGAACAAATTTAATGGGTCGGTTTTATTTCATACATTTATGTATGGATAGTACTTGTTGCATGTTTCGATGGAATGTGCTGATGGTTTGTTAGTCCTTTGTAAAGATAAAGGTTGGATTTGAAACTAAAACCTAGACAGGAAATGCCTTGTGGCATTAATAAATAGTCCGCCTTTTAAAAAAATATTTATTTTTAATTGTGATTCTGGCTGTTTAATTGTGGTGATAAATCATTGTCGTATCCATTTACCTAAATGTAAACTATGTACACAATAATTTCATAACTTAATCATAGGTAGGTACGATAAAATCGAAGAAATTACAACTTGGCTTATTAGGACCAATGTTAACACGGAAATAAACCTGTACAAAAAATGTGTACTATCATCATTGCAATAAATACAACCATAATGTTCACACTCTGTGTCATACATTTCTCAGTAATCCCGAATTCATGTGTGGCCATTTCGTTTTAAAAGCAAAAATATTGCCGCTAAAATCAAAATTACCGACAAACACCGTAATTTACGTGTTGTCAACATTCGATTGATTCTTTACTCACATTACCGATGCCTGACCGATAACTGGTGCAGTCACCTTCTCATTTTTTCGCCCTTATTTCTTACGACACAAAGTCCATATTAAATGTATTATTTAATTTGTAATCTTCAACTATGCCGTTCTACCATTAACCTGTAAATCGTTTCTTGACACCTTATTACCACACCTCCTTTCAACCCAATTGAAATTCATCCTTCTTCTAATATACACAACGTCCAAATCTTCTAAACATACCATAATAAATTAACCAACCAATTCAAAACTCTCACACAATCAAAATAAAGTTCAAAATGATTCCCTAACTATTTTTCCATCAAAATCAAGGGTGGTATTATGTCGTGTCCTTAAGACCGCCGCCGTATCAGCAGGAGAGCAGGCGGCTCGATTGAGATATTTCCACTAAATCCAATAGATGGTATATGTTTGTTTGTTTGCGCCGATATAATGGGAGGTCCTAAGGTTCTTAGTTCTTCTTAGTAATGAATTGTCGACAGAAAGGTGTTCACTGATAACAAAAGGATGCGACAAATTATTGTTTTGGGATGGTGACTAATTTTGATAAAACACTGCCTCTCATAGAAAGAATTAACGTAACAGGATGAATATGCTATGCAGTATTCCTATTGAAGCAGTTACTAGACTAGATCAACTACATTTCGATCCTTTAGAAAAATTTACAAGGTTCAACAAGATCTGTTGTAACTGTAAGCTGTTCTCTGTGAGTAGGTATCAGTATTTCAGTCGGTAATTATTTAAGACACAGTTATATTATCAGCTCCACTTCTAGAGAAGTGGAGCAAGAAGGTCACAGAATGGTACCCCAGAAATGGCATAAGAAGGAGGGGAAGACCCCGCCAAAGATGCCGGACGACCTGGTCAAATTCGCAGGTGTGACCTGGAGCCGGGTTGCCAAGGACAGAAATGAGTGGAAAAGGTTGGATGAGGCCTTTGCCTGTTGGCAATCAGCAGAAGACAACCTAGATTTTATATACTTTCGTTTGATTTAAAGAAATGATACTAACGTACTGTTGAATAAATGGCTTTATTATTTTTATTATCAGAAGAGTATAAATCGTCAGCTCTACAATTCGATTTCGATAACCATCATTGTCCAGCCCTTATCCTAATTTATTTGTAGTCGGCGCAGCATGTGTTCTTCTTCCATACTTCTCTATTATATAATATTCTTCGGTTTTGATAACTAGGTATCTAAAACTTTATTTTCTTAATACAAACAATATTTTTGTGGGTCTCAAATTAAAATCATTAACACTGAAAACGGAATACTTATCACGTTTACTATTTGCATTGGGTTCCAGATATTTCGGCATTGTTGCAAGCACCATGATCAATGATAAACCGAAGTGGAACTCAAAACAAATAGTAAAGAAAGAAAAAAATTATGTATTTGCCGCAAACATGGTAAATATAAACTTGTATTGTCACTTACGGGATATCTTCCGTGATTATTATTTGTTTTGAGCTCCCGATATCCCGTTTTCAGTGTTAATGATAGCGTTAGCGACCATGTCAGTTTAATAACTTAGGTAATCATCATCAATCTGCGGCGGCGGCGACCTCTCGCTTCCGGCCCTGGTTCGTGCCATGGTCCGGAGCGAGACGGAATGGGACACCGTCACCTCCTTCTGCGAAGCAGTCATGCTAGCGAAGGAGGTGGCGGAACAGGACAGGGAGAGATCCTCACGTCCCGGCCGCCGCGGGAGACGCCCCGGGCGTCGGGGGCCACGTGGTGGCTTCCGGCCACCGTAGGCGCGGGCCTGTGGACGGGGAGCTATGGGCTAGCTCGCCGTCCGTCCGTCTCATGACGACAGGCCGTGTCGACGGCGCGTTCGTGTTCCACGCGCGCCTCAAAGAGAGTCAGCAATAGGGAAGGGGTCCGCAAGGACCGAAGCCTGCCGGGGCTTGAGGAGAAGAGGAGACATAAAACTTCCACTTCACATGACATTCCATTCCATGCTATTGCAATTTTCCAAAAAAAAAAGTGGCTTGTAAACTTTCAAAACTCACTGGGTAGGTTCATCATCATCATCGTTTCAGCCGAAAGACGTCCACTGCTGGACATAGGCCTTCCCGAAAGGGGGATTTTGCCATATTCGCCACGCTTGGCAGGCGGGTTGGCGATCGTACTGCGGGACTATTCGAAAGAGATACCGTGGCCCCGGAACACAATGGGCGAGGAATGAACATGGATGGGTTTTAGTCAGTAAAAGTCTGACTCTCCCTCCTGCTCCGCCCAGAGCGGGAGAAGTCATTTGATGATTTCCCATGCTAAAAAAAAAAAAAAATAACAGGTAATCCTCATCAGCCTATTAATGTTCCCACTGCTGGGACACAGGCCTCCTCTCTATGAGAGGGAATGGCCTATAATCCACCATCACGCAGGCCCAGTGCGGATTGGTAGATGTCACATGTCTTCGAATTTTTTGGTAAAAACTTAGGTACATATTGAACTTAAAAGTTACAAATTGCACAAATGTGCATAAAAACTCTTAAGGACACTGTAAAATACTTCAAAAAAAATTGTATGGCATGCCCAATCTTCCAGTAAACAATTCCTTACTAAATTAACAATTTCACCCCAAACAATACCACATCACGGTCATCAACTACAAAATACATTCATTTATCAGCTCCTATCTCCAAAACTGCGGAACGAAAGGCATTCGAGCATAATCCTTCGAGTTCGTCACACCTTTCTTATATTGTGAAGACAACAGCTATTATTTTCGTCTTCTATTGTGTTTGATACGCAATTTTTGGGTAACCGTTGAGGTGGAGTAAGTTAAAGAAATATTGGCAGAAGGAAATTTTGGTAGTGCCTTTTAAATTTTGCTGCTGCGGCTTATGTACAAAGTATATTACTACAAGTAGTATAGTAAGTAAGTGTACTTGTACACGATTTAATTTTAATAACAGAAACTAGACCCACGATTTTACGGCTCCCTCCCATCTCGTAACTTTGCTACGTTAGTATCATGGATATTACGAACTCACTTAGGTTTCAACGTTACAAGAAGGCAGCTGCGTTACCTTGTCACTTTAACGGTTCTCAGTTCAGTCCTCTGAAACCTATGATTAATACCAAAAGTATCCGTTTATGAATTCCTCGGCAATAACACATCTACCTGCTTCAGCAATGCGGCTGTTTATCAGCCGATATATGCAACAAACACCGGAGAAATCATTTAAACAAAACTTGCATGATCCAGTTTCAAGCACTACAGCCGTTTGGACTACCGTTTCTTACTTACCCAACATCATTCAGCTCACCCACTTTCAACTCCCGTTTGTTTTCACTAAGCTCTTTATTGCCATCAACAGTTTCTGCCCACCCTGCATTCTTCAAGAGGGTCTGAACAAACAAAACAGTATCCCAATAACGTCTTTACGGCTTAATTGCCTACCTGTAAATGTCATTATGCTCAATAAAGAAATATATCGGTTTGTATTGAAGGGTGCTCCTGGTAAAGGGCAGCTCATTTTGAAGAAGAGAACAGTATAATGTTAACTGTGACAAGTAGTCACGTAACTAATTAAGAATTATTTGCTGTAACTGTTGTCAATTGTGAAGATGACGAAAATATTGATGAAACAGTGGTTTTAAAAGAGGAATTTATGGTATTGTTTCTTTCTTCGGCTGGAATACCTACATATTAACATTGATTGAATTGCTGAATTTATAACTTTAGATGTCTTGGTTTACTTTTCATTTAATTTATCATGTTTGTCAGAAAGATTTGATCCATATGATTGACCGTACTAGATTGATGTCAAAAAAGTACAGGTGATATTTTTTCAAATTTTTCTTTTTAAAAATTAAGTAGGTAATGTTTACTTTGAGTAAAATTTCACATCTCCAGTATTTAGAGTATATTCCCTCCAGGTTGCGTTGAAAAATTCCACCCTGTATATCTAAAAAGTTAAAACGATCCACACGATATCCAAGTTCACAACGAAATCAGCGAACCGAAAGACGACGCTATAGATAAAATCACAGTTGGTCTCTTGTCTTTAACTGCTTCAGTAAGCAACTAATAGGAACAGGTTACAACAGGTACAGAGCTGGTCAAACAAGGGTTGTAACATGTCAATACTTGTGTGCCATTGAGCTTGTTGACGACTCACACCTCACCGGAAGCCCAGATAAGAAAAACAGGTAAGAGCCACCAGTAGGGTTGTCGGTAAAAGAATATGAGAGATGACATCTTCAACTTCATCATCTTGATCTTGTCTCGGTCAAAGGCCTTGTAAATTAGACAAATGAGATCTCGTTTAGGTTGCTCCAATAGCGCTTACTACTGATCGTATAGTACTGTCGACCTTCACCTTGCGTTCCCCACAAGTATAACACTGGATAGTACCTATGATCCCCAAATCACTGACAAGTGATGACAAAATTGTAACCTCTGAACAAGTTATTCCCCTTATGTCAGGCACGTTTACAGAAGGGTAGTTGGGATTTATTCCCCTCCGAAATCTGACTGAAAAAAAACGGGATCATAACCACTGCAAAGTACGTAAATTATAGTACAGTGACTACAGCGATTTTTTACACAGTTCAAATGGTTGTTTCAATGCCCCCCCGAACCAAAAGTTTGGATACGTGCTTGCTTATGATTATAATTTGATTGCTTTGATCTAATGCATTCGATTCTAAAATCTCGAATGTAACTGACTGACTACCATACCATCACGCTACCGTACTATGTCTTATTCACAAGAAAATAATATGTGTTACTCTCCAACTATCATTACGTAACTTTTTCCCTCCATACAAGAAGCTCTTGTGAGCTCTTACTTCTAAAAGGCTAACATTACATTAATTTCATCTCAGCAGTAGAGATGCCAAGTTTTTGCTCGACAAGATCACTGGTAGCTTACTATTTATTATAGTAACACGATCCTACAATCGAGTCAGTTTTTGCGCGAACAGAGGACCGCTGCACACAGCCACTTTTTACGACTTCACTGGCCAACCAAAGATGGCCTTCCCTTCACCTCTTTGATTCTGCTTTTCGTTTAAGAGAAAGGGTGTTTTATGTTTGGTGAGAGGTCTTGGTGTCTGGTCTTCAAAGGCGAATGTACGGCCTTGCTGATTGTATGTGGAACTTCGGACTGAATCGGTTAGTACAATTTGATGATCATTGAGTTTTTGGTTTGATGTAATCTTGGGTGTTGAATGAATGATCGGATGACGAAGAGGTTTTGGGATGACACTTGATCTCTAAAGATGAGTTGCAGGATTTTAGTAAATATTGTTTGCACTTTCTCTTTTTGGAAGTAAACTTCTTTTATTTATCTGGGATCTAGGATATATAAATAAATTTTAAGTTGTTGAATTATCTGCTACTGAGAAATTTTAAAGCGCTTATTTCGAATCGTCTACTCAAAGTGCTAATCTTTAAAAAGATAGTCCATCATCTAGTACGCTATATCTACGCTAGAAATAAAGACAAAGCACTCACATAATTCTATAAAAAGAATCAAACAAAGCTAAAAGAACAACAAATAGTTATTAATGGTGCATTGGGAAGAGATACGATTACCTCTTCATGAATATAAAATATCCTTTGTACCAATATTATACGACGGCATATCGGTTCGCAATATTGCCGATACCGGGTCGCCGAGGCCATCGTATGGCTCCAAATATACCTTGAACATGTCATGACACGTCGGGGCCCGGATTATAAGGCTTTTTATCTGACTTAACGGTCTTATTGATTCAATAGGATTTACAAAAGGGTTTAAGCTGGAATAAGTCACTAATCCTTCAGTAATTGTTACATCAAGATGGTAAAAACGAAAACCTGATTTGATTTTTAATTTAATAAAGGTATAGGTACCTAGTTACTGCAAGTTTCATCCACGTTTAATTATTATGTCTTGGCTGTACTGTCCCGTTACTAAGCATGACTTCATTTCTTCCATGGGTCCCAGTTTTGCGCCATTTCCAATCCCAGAATTCTATAATAGGTACCTATTAACCGAAATTGTCTATTTCTTCCTTCATACTTTCTTTTAGAACTTTAAGAAGTCTTTGGATCGTGTTTCCAACTTTATTTTTGTAATATAAAAGAGAGGAACCTTTCTGATTTTGCCAGTACCCTTCAAATGCTCTTTCGATACTCTCCAATTAATATATCCGCTCCACATCCAAATCAAATTAGGATAAACCGATAAGCACACCCAAGATCCTTGGACAGGTAGTGACGTGTCTACTGTCCAATACCTGTTAGGCACGACCTTGCCTCGACCTAGACTGAACAGGATTGGACGGGTCAATGCACCGCCTCTGTCTGGGAAAAGATTAGTGTCGTTTTGAAGCTAGATGTTGTGGACCGCTCACTTCTATGACTGTAGATTTTTATGTTTAATGTTGGGAGTGGGACTTGACTGCTTGCTAACAACTTGCTTTTTTGTTTAAACTGTTTGAGGGGATGGTAAAACTTAAAAGTAAGAAGTTATAAGTATTAATGTATATGTAATTTATTTCTTTACCCTATAGGATCGACAATATTTTACGCTAATTTAGTAAGTAGCTGTAGTAAATAGTTGCATGGGCTGTTTAATATGGATAAGAAAGTGTTTAGAACAAACTAAGGTTCCATTGTATTTTTGATCATGATTAACATAAGCATGTGAGTATGTATTGTGTTGGACAGTTTTTTATGAGAAAAGTCATGCCTTGAAAGGTACGTTCGAAAAAGCTATTTGGTTTACATTACAATGTAATTTGTGGGTTAAACGTCGTACAATAATGATTATGATTTATGGCTAAACAATAACTTATTGTTAGTTATGACTACAGATTTCTTCGCAACAACTGTAAGCTAACTTTTCAGTTGATCTTATTAATCAATTTTCCATGATGGATTTGTGCTACATTTTTAACCGACGAAAAAGAGGAAGGTTTTCACGTCGCCGAAGATTACTACTCTGCTTTTTTTTGGAACAGCTAAACTAACTTATAAGGCAATTTATTTTGCACGCGTTTCTATGTTCGCGATAGAAAACCGTTTAATAAACGGTACGCTAACAGATAGAGACTGTATAACTATCGCTTCTTCGGAAACAAAATATGTTAGAAGCTAGCTAGCTTTTTTAACCGACTCCAAAAAGGAGGAGTTTCTCAATTCGGCGGTACCTTTTTTTTTATGTATTTTCCCCGATTACTCGAAGATGGCTGGGACCGATTTGATCTTTTTTTGTTTTGTTTAAAAGGATATACTTCCCAGGTGGTCCCATGGTCATCAAGTCAGGATCTGATTATGGGATCCTAGAGAAATAGAGAACTCTTCAAATTTTATAGGCACACTTGAAGCGATTTGGGTAGTTTTTGGAAGAGTACTTTCTCGGAGTAGTCCCATTTCAATTTGGTGAAGATCTGATGAAGAACTTCAGCACATGTGAACCACTAAAAAGTGAAAAATAAAAACTTACTTTTCTTTCTTTCTTTTCTTTTATTTCTGCTGCTTTCAGCAGGATTGACTTCGGTTATCGGTTATCACTCATCTATATATATAGGTACCTACTAAAAATATTATAAAGAGGAAAGATTTGTATTTTTGTATGTAACGGATAAACTTAAAAACTACCGAACCGATTTGAAAAATTCTTTCAGCAATGGATAGCGACAGTATCAGCAAGTAACATAGGCTATATTTTATCCCTGTACTCCCACGGGAACGGTCGGTGACGTACAACATACATACACATTACACGTAACATTTTATCAATGTCTAGCGAAGGGATACCTAGGAAGGGAATCAGAAGGGATACCTTCTGATTCATGTCCAGTGCTTAGTTTTACACACCCAATCAAAATGGTGGTAAGTATGTGGGTCTCACACTCAGTCTGTGACCTGATATAGAGCCTACAGATGCAGCATCTGACATTTTCAGATCATTAATGAAAACTTACTATTTACCTTGCTTTACTTGGTTGGTACTTGAGCTTGAGTAGTGCAGTAATGTGAGTATAGTTTAGTAGAGTTAAAACATCATGCATATATTCGGTTAGGTTAACGCCTGCAAATAACATACCAAGGAAATGTAATTTCAAGCCACGCCTTCACAGTTTCACACCATCATACCCTCACAATAACCTCAATAATTCTATCCTTTAAAATCATGGAGGCACCAATCTTGGGACAAGCTCTAAGGGCAAAAATAAAACAAAGTATCGGGTCGGTCCACACGTGCGGCTACATCTGCGCAAGGTGCGCCTGCGCAGCTGTCCCCGCCAACCAGCACGCTTGCGTACAACGACCATAAACATACGAAAATCGAACATTTCAAAATCTCGCGAGAACGCCCTGCACCTTTGCTTTTAACCAAATCTTTTTACATTAGGGTTGCTTTAATGACACTTTTTGTTCAAAATCCAATAATTGGTGTATTTAAGGGTAATGATGAGAAGACAAATTATACTGTTACAATTTTAAAAGGCTCTTTTTATCTGGATGATAAAGTAATGAGAGAGTTTTCAATGTAACGCTGCATCTAATTATTTGTTAAGTGATTTTGGATCAGCTTTCGACTTTATAATGAAGACCTTATAAGGAAATCTGATTATGTGTAATGAGACTGAAAGATTGTAACAGATGGTTGTCAGCTGCAGAGAAGTTAAGAATCAGCTAAAAGAGTATTATGAAGAGAAATATTGTGAACTAAATTTTAAAAAACCCTGGATTCCTCACTTATCAGTTTGGGTGTAAAAACAGATACCTAAGCTCGTTGGTCTAGCGGTCGCAACCACGGCTGCTTAGCTTAGCATGAGGGCCTGGGTTCGATTCCCGGGTCGGGCAAAGTGTTATTGGGTTTTTCCATCAGGAATTTCACGGAGTCTGGATTTGCGCCCGGTTGATGGCAATAGGCTCGCCCCCTATTATGTGGGACTTAATATTTTAGTTACTGATTTCGCTACGTCCGGCGAATATGAAAAGGTGGTCCAAAACCACCTTTGCAGCCTGTCTACCACCCTTGATGACCAGTCAGCCATTTTCACCTGCCCTTCAAAACCTGCCTACGTGATATCTACTTGCATTAAAACTGTTTTTAAGTCACCCAAACAACACAAGAACGTCTTACTTTTAATGTTAAGTATATAAGCTTGTAAGTACGCATCTTCGTGATCTATTCAGCTTCCATGAGCTGTAGACTTGCATCACAAATAAAATTGACGTACTTACATACCTTCTCAATTGACATGGAACCTCTCACCTCCTCTCACCTCATTTTACAACTCTCAATCTAGATCCATCTTTTATGTGACCCTATTTGACCTCTAACGTTTTTCATTGGTTACTTAGCTGACGGCTGCTGCATTCTATACGGCAGCATGTAATGAATAATGCAGTTGAATTTTGAGTTCGTCTTATTCGTTAATGTTTTTGTGTTTTCGTTTGTGGGGTGGATAGGGCCGTACGGGTCCAGGTGTTGAAGAGATGAAGATATTGTCCGTAAAAACGATTGGAGTTGTTTATTGGGTTTTAGGGATGGACATTGTAATATCTACAGACTGTTCAGGAAATGTCCATCTAGAAACTTCTAGAAATATAATTTTCATGCCATAGCTGCCGTTTTGGGCCATAGTTTCCAATTCCTGTCCAAAATTAACTACTTACTTACTAATTATGATTCACCAGAAGTGATCATATCTGATCATTCATCCATTTGTTACCTATTGCATAGTATCACTCTACGTTTACGGTGCATATGTATTTGTAGCTAAGCATGGCTTCTATAGCAACTGCATGGATATGTAGCACCAGTTGCTAAGCCATTCCAAATGTAGAACCAATCTCCAGGTGTACGAAAATTTCAACAATATCCGTATTATCCGTGCTTCGGCCGTTAACTTCTTGATTTTATTGGAACCATCTGGTCGATCCTGTTGATTTGAAAATAAAACGACATACGAATACATCACCTGCCCGTCATCTTATGCAAGCTGTGAGATTATACCGAGATACCTACTTACGATTGTGGGATGTACCTACAGGGCTGATGAGCTTGCAATATGCTGGTATAAATGGATTGAGTTCTTCATTAAAAAAAATATTTTGGAGACAAAAACAACAGCAAATTAATCTTAATTAGGTACTGCATGAAGGAAAGGGCTCTCCACTTGACCATAACGTGTTAAATTAAAAATGTTAATTCTGCCAAGGTTTTTTATTTTTTTTTTGCATTGTGAGGTCTGCTGCGCGTTTTCATAACTCTTAAGTTAATAGGTAAATAAATGAGAAAACTGATGTTGCCCGGAGCTATCTTTAAGGGTGAATGGGTCTGGACCCGCCATAGCAAATTCGCATATAGAGGAGGTCATTTGCTAATTAGTGGACTTCAGACTTTTTAGTTAAGATTTTTAAAGCCTCTATCTCTATTCTATCTTCATTGTTAACCCTAGTTTGAGGGAAGTTCCGAGGTATTTTAATCACCAATGTGTTAATGTATGACCATCAAATAATAATAAAAAAAAAAAATGCAAAAAAAAAAAAAAGGGTTTGGAAAAATCTCAATACAGTATAAAAATTGATATATTATCTCCCAAACTATAAAACTATGGCAAACGAAAGTAGGGTTCAAAAAATAGTAAACGACCTCCTCTTAATGCGAATTTGCTATGGCTGGTCCAGACACAATCATCCTGTATAGCCAAACTTTTTATCTAGACAACACACTTCTATTAAATAACTCCCTCCATCCATTTCTTATTAAACAAGCCCATCTCCAAAAGGCTACATCAAAATAAAGAACAGTACTATAAAATATTTAAAGGGATACATCACATTGTCACGTGTGGAGGTGACCGGTACGTTTATCGTTCGTAATCATAATCTATCATGGGTTATAGACGTGGAGCCGTTAAAAAAGAGTGCAGTGTCAAATGTATGGGGATTAGGGCTATTCTTTGAAATTATGAGGGCCTTATTCCTGAACGATGTAAGAGTATGCAGTGTGTAAACAGACGCATCACGAAGCTGTCAACCAAGCATTCTGTACATCATATCATATCACTTTACGTAAAAAATTTGGTAGGAAACGGATTTTTTTTTGGAGTGAGAAGTCACGTTTTACGGTAAAACTCAATGTACCGCACTCAAAACATTATGTTGGTAGATGGATTGAATAGTACGGCGGAGGTCGCGGAGGCGTTTAAAGTAAAAAAACATGTAAGTAGGTACCTATTTATTTAAAAAAAAACTTGTGGAAAAGTTGGAAGTTTAGGTATGGTCTAGAACAAAAAGATTATCGCAAAGACGGGGGAGAAAAAGCGCCTTTCGGCTTCGTTAAGAGTCTTTTTACACCCTTATCCTTATACTACTGAGTTCACTGAAGTTCTGCCACTTTTCACCCTTATGCCCTGAGTTATAAGGTTGAAAATTGGTCGAACGTCAGTGGACTCGTCAGTAGGTACTCCAGGGCTGGGAGTCTCCCGGGGCTGCGGGACTCCGGGGCTGCGGGACTATTCGAAAGAGATACCGTGGCCCCGGAACACAAAGGGCGATGAAGGAACATGGATGGGTTTTAGTCAGTAAAAGTCTGACACTCCCTCCTGCTCCGCTCAGAGCGGGAGGAGTCATTTGATGATTTCCCATCCGAAAAAAAAAGGGCTAGCAGTCTCGACAGAGATAACAACGAAATCGATAACTTTCGATCGCTGATAAGGTAATGAATAAATTCAGTTGCAATAACGATGCTTGCGTGAAACGCAAGTTCCTACATCCAAGATGCGTTTCTCGCAAGCATCATTATTATAGTGCAACTGAATTTATTCGTTTAGTAATTAGCGATCGAAAGTTAGCGATTTTGTCGTTATATCTGTCGAGACTGCCGGGCTAGGTATCTATCACTTAAGTGCGGTGCAGTGTGGTACTTTTAAACTAGATCTATTCTATTCTTTTGTCTGTTTTAGTTCAAGTAGGAATCTATTATTTGGATTATACAATATACCTACAACATTGCGAGAAATATGAATTTGAAAAATAGAGTAAAAAATAAATTTATATTCCAGATCAAACACAGGAATAAAATGATAAATGATGTTTATTTTGCAAGTAGGTTTCTTTCACACGTACTTAATTTTTTTTAAACTACAAATGTAATTGTTCATGACGATTCTCCTTGTTTATATAGGTACATCAGAACGGCAATTGCTGTTAATAAATAATTACTTTTATGTGTAACATAAATAAAAAAAACACCTACATTTTTTGAGTACCAACTTTTTATTTTCTTTCACAAATTTTAATATCATAATATGTAATAATAACAAAATTAAAATCTAATGACAAAATTAATTAACTAACCTATCAAATTTAAAACCTTTTCTAATTTAACATTTTGTAATCTAGCATTTTCTAATTCTAACTTAAGTTTGGCTATATTAATCTCCTTTTCCTCATTTTCTAGTTCTATTTGTCTTTTTTTAACTATTAAATACTCTGCTAATGCATTTTCCCTAAATATGCAGGCCTTATACTTTTCCTCTTCCATCTTCTGTTTCCGCTTGGCTGTAAAAATTATCAGAAGTTATTAAAAATGCCATTAATATGCTCCCCTTTTCACTCTGCACAAAAACCCATTCATGAATTGGATTTTGCATTGAAGGTTTGCAAGAAAACAAACAAATACTTTTAAGTAGATATGTTATTTTCTAAAATTCATTACTGATTTCTTTGGTAGTCCCATATGAAGTCTCATCTTCTACTTATAACATGTCTCAAACAGAGGACAAATAATACCTTTAATTATTTAAATACATAAAAAATACAAAAAATAACAGCAACCCAACTGTTAAATATACATATATACATCTATTTCAGTTTTAGTTTACTTTTATGCACTAATTATGCACCTAAATGTACACTTTTGTAATACTTTTAAAATAAATTATTCTTATTCTTACCTAAAATGCCACTGCGGCTAGTCCTACCAAGGAAAAACCTTTTCTGTTTAGGGGGACGAGGTTTTGGTGTTTGTGTTTCTTTGTGTTTGCTGTTTAGTTTTTGTTTTGTTTCTTTCATCACGTGAGGTGTCTCATCAAAACCACCACAAAAACTGTCACCAACATCGCCTGCCACGGGAACTTCCACATACTCAATTTCATCTGTCAAATTAGAGTCTGTTTCGGTAGTGTCCCCACCAAACTCCACAGAAAAACCTAGGCATGTGCTTTGTAACAGTGAAGCTACTTTATCCAGGACTTCATCTGGTGGAAAGAAGTCCCTGCCTACTCCAGTCTGTAAAAAAAGTTTTATTGAGTACTCAGACAAAATTAAAAAACCAAGACATAGCACTGCAAACAATAAAGTAAAGCCAGCTCAAAACTAAGCTCCGCTCCGTGCGTACACGCTCACACATACACATTTACAACAAACTACAATTAAACTAAGGTCAAAAAACACATGTTTACGAAACCGGCTCCACTTTATTGTTCGCAGTGCTGTCTTAGTTTTTTATTTGGTCTGAGATTGAGTACTACAAATTAATACTTTAACTTTCCGTTGCGAACCATTTACCACAAATAATCAGAAACAAACCTTATTACGGCTGATTTTCATGTCTGCGTAGCGTTTACGAGCAGCCTTCTTCAAGTTTTCCCATTTTAAACGAAGCTGCGCTGTGGTTCGTCGGGAACTTGATACTGATGCATTAAAATCTACTGTTAAGGTTTTCCAAGCCTGATCCTTCATCTTATTTGTGGTGGCATCCGTAGATTTGTTAATTATCACCGCCTGGCTTGCCACCACAAGTTGTACAAGGAGCATCGCCTCATCTTTGGTCATTGGTTCCGCTTTGGCTGACTGTAAAAAAATTAAATCTTTAAAAGCTTGAACGCAAGGAATGTTAATAATATCATCGATATAGATACTTACAGGATTCATTTTAATTCACCTAAATGGTTTATTAATTAAATCACAAATATTTAAAAACAATCGGTGCAGCAAATGTCAATTTCAAAATTGTCAAAACGTTTTATTTCATGATTGAATTTGGTTATCAAAAAAAAAATGTAAGGATTCACTTTAAATTCTATGGAAAAATTTATATAATTTGTAGTTTTATTAAACATAAATAAACAATTAATATTAATTGTATTTAGCACTTAACATTTGTGCAGCAAAGAACTAAACGTTTCAAGAGGGAACAAGCTACGACCGTCTCGCGCCAGTTAACCTTTAGCTCCTGACATATTCGGTGGCGCGAAATTTGGATCGCTCGGTCTTGCATCCGAGTTGTGGGAGAGGGTCGACGGAGCCCCGCTTCGCGGGGCTCCTGCTTCTGAATGGTTTATAAATAAAATTACCACAAAGGGCATGGCGGGGTCTATACGTGGCGAATATGTAGGTGTCATGCTGCTTCAACAAGGTCGGTAATATTCGGGATTTTTCGGGATGTCAGGAGCCAAAGGCCAACTGTCGCGAGTCGGTCCTAAGAAGCTATCCTTCATTCATAACAAATAGATAATTATTCCCTTGGGTCAATTAAGCGTATAATAAACTTAAAAATGTAGTTTTGGTAGCATAATCATTCCAACACATTATTTACTTTTGCAGGATAGTCATTGCCGATAGAATATGATTTGTCTAGGCGCCAAGTTATGAAACTCAAATGGAATTGGGCAGGACACCTAGCAAGCCGCGGTGATGGCAGGTGGAGTAAAGCTGTGACTGAGTGGCGTCCAATGAATGGAAAGAGAAGTGTTGGTCGTACGGTGAACTCCGGTGGCGAGATGGACAGACGATATTGTTGTCATTGCGTGAATATCATGATTGAGGTTGGCATAAGAGCGTGGGGTCAGTGGGTCGTCTTAGGGGCGGAGTTTTAGCAGTTGGTGTAGCTACGCTTAGGGGCACAATAAGCAGCAAAGAAAACCAAAAAAGTTTTTGGGACTAGTCAATTTTTTTTCGGAAATCTGTTTTTTATTTGCAGTTTCGGGTTAATCTTGACCATAGAAACTATTTAGGTTCTGAGAAGCGTGGCCCTACGACGCACTGTTTCCGAATTATGGGCCTCCTAATTTTATTGAATTTACATAAAACGCTTTTTATTTCCAAAATGGTACCTAGCTAGGTTTCTGATTCTGATGAAAAACTTTTCGGGAAAGAAATTGTTGCTCTAGTCGCAAACCATGAAATGATGTAAAAAAACCCGTAAAATTTTGAAAAAAAAAAACGTGAAACGAAAGTGTCGTACCACGATCTTTTACCTAACTAAGCTTACGGTTACGGACAGGACTAAGCCAAATTTTCGGTGATTTTTAATGCAATTATGGTAAACGTCGTAGGGTCATGCTTCTCAGAACCGGAATGGTTTCTATGATGAAGGCCTGATACTGCAATAAAATTGAAATTTTTCCAAAAAAATACCGGATTTTTTTTCCTAAGTCCTCCAACCGATGAGGCGCCAAGACCTAAAACCGTTTTTTCCTTCATGAGGTAGGTCTTATCTCTAGCTTTTTCAATACGGTATCTAGCCAGTAGCCACATCAACAACTTGATGAGAGAAGTGTGGTTTATTTTATTTGTGTTTCGCATTTATTATTTTTTATTTGTTTCGATTCCCGATTATTGGGTTTGTTCATCAGGAATTTCTCAGTAGCAGTGTAGTCTGGATTTGTGCCCGGTTGGTGTAATAATACGAAAGGCACTTGTCTATCATCTATTAATAGATTATACAACATTGCAAGAAATATGAATTTAGAAAAAAATTACAAAAATAAGTATAATTTAAATTTACGGATTTATCAGATACAACACAGGAAGAAAATGTAATTGTTCATAACGATTCTCCTTGTTTATATACTTAGATACTTTACTAGATACATCAGAACGGCAATTGCTGATAAATAACACATATTTTTTGTCTTTCACTTTTAATATCACAATTACACATTTACAATTACATTAGATTTTAATTGTGTAATAATAACACAATTAAAATCTAATGACAAAATTAATTAACTAACCTATCAAATTTAAAACTTTTTCTAATTTAACATTTTGTAATCTAGCATTTTCTAATTCTAACTTAAGTTTGGCTATATTAATCTCCTTTTCCTCATTTTCTAGTTCTATTTGTCTTTTTTTAACTATTAAATACTCTGCTAATGCATTTTCCCTAAATATGCAGGCCTTATAATTTTCCTCTTCCAGCTTCTGTTTCCGCTTGGCTGTAAAAATTATCAGAAGTTATTAAAAATGCCATTAATATACTCCCCTTTTCACTCTGCAAACAAACCTATTCATGAATTAGATTTTTTTTGCATAATTTTGCATTGAATGTTTGCAGGAAAACAAATACTTTTAGGTATGTTAGTTTCTAAAAATCATTACTGATTTCTTTGGTAGTCTTATATTATGAAGTGTCATCTTCTACATAGCATGTTTCAGAGAAAAAATAATATCTATAATTTAAATACGTAATGGAAAATAGCACCATAACGGAAAATACAAAAAATAACAGCAACCCACCTAATACGCCACTGCGGCTAGCTCTACCAAGGAAAAACCTTTTCTGTTTAGGGAGACGAGGTTTTGGTGTTTGTGTTTCTTTGTGTTTGTTGTTTAGTTTTGTTTCTTTCAACACGGGAGGTGTCTCATCAACACCACCACAAAAACTATCAGCAACATCGCCTAGCACGGGAACTTCCACATACTCAACTTCATCTGTTAAATTAGAGTCTGTTTCGGTAGCGTCCCCACCAAACTCCACAGAAAAACCTTGGCATGTGCTTTGTAACAGTGAAGCGACTTTATCCAGGACTTCATCTGGTGGAAAGAAGTCCCTGCCTACTCCAGTCTGTGAAAAAATCCTAATAAGTACTACAAATTATTGCTTTAACTTTCTGTTGCAAACCATTAACATAAACCACCTGACACTTGCCTTATTATGGCTGATTCTCATGTCTGCGCAGCGTTTGCGAGCAGCCTTCTTCAAGTTGTCCCATTTAAAACGAAGCTGCGTTCTGGTTCGTCGGGAACTTGATACTGATGAATTAAAATCTACTGTTAAGGTTTTCCAAGCCTGATCCTTCATTCTATTAGTGGTGGCATCCGCAGATTTGTTCAGTATCACTGCCTGTCTTGCCACCACAAGTTGTACAAGGAGCATCACCTCATCTTTGGTCATTGGTTCCGTTCTTGACTGTAAACAAATAAATCTTTAAAAGCTTGAACGCAAGGAATGTAAAAAATATTATCGTTATGGATACTTACATGATTCATTTTAATTCACGTTTGTTACTTTAACTGTTTTAGACAAAATATAACAATCGATGCAGCTAATGAGCAAATGTCAATGTCAAAACTGTCAAAACGTTTTATTTCATGATTGAATTTGGAAACAAAATGTAAAGTTGATTCACTTTATAGTCTGTGAAAAAATATACATAATCATTACTTTTAATTAACAAAATAAATAATTAATTTTTTTTTTAGTACTAAACATTTGGGCAGCTAATAACTAAACGTTTCAAGTTAATTAAAACAAAACAATCCTATACTTCAACTAAACTATCCTTCGATAAAAACAAACTTGATTGTGAAACGGAGGGATAGCGATGCGGAGCTTATTGAAAACGGCCGCTAGTCTCTGATCAAGGTTACCTATAGGCTATATTTAGGTCCCCATTACTTAACGGTGATTCGTTAAGTATGGTGTACCACAAGGGACTGTGCTAGCCCCGATATTGTTTTTAGCTTTACCTACATAAGTATAAGTATAGGTTTAGTTTTTAATGCACTAATAAAGAAACAGCATTAAAATGGTATGGCTTATTCGTCAACTGGCGACTGTGAAACTCGCGAGTGCGTGCGAGTTGGCACCTGCCGATTATTTTTGTCGTCAACTCGCTCGCACGTTATAAAGTAGGTACCTACAGTCAAATAAAAATGAAAAGTTGACGAATAAGCTAATGGTCTATCACAGTCATGTATGTTCAGTTTAATATTGAGGTATGGGTTAATCTCTACAGACGCCCAGAGAGCTTGTAAAGCCCAGAAAATATGCATAAGATCAATCTATGGTCTCAAGTGGTGGTGGATTCGTGCCGACCAAAATTCACTGATATACACTTCCATCCCTATTATTCCGTTTTTGAAATGTTTAAATTCGTTTTAGAAACCATCTATCACTTTTGAGCAGGATGAAAAACCCAATTTAAAAGAAAAAAATATTAAAAGCCTCTGGCAGTACCTCGAAGCTGATTAAAGTTATGTTAACTGAAACTGATACACCATGGCGGTGAAAAGTTATGATAAACTGCCGGAAAAAATAAAATAAATAAATAAATAACTTAGAATTGTCGGTGTACAATAAGGTAGTACAGTACACCTCTGCCTAACCCTTTGAGAATTACAGGCGTGATGATTGTTATGTTTTGTGACGTTATGTTGTGTTTCGCATTTACTTGCAAATGACTATAGCATTAAAGTAACACCAATATCGATAACATTACAAAATATCCCAGTTTTAGTAAATCAACTAAATAATTTTCCATATAAATTCCATCCTGATCGACGCCGTCCTGTTGCAGACTAACCCATCACGTCTACTGTATCCCAAAGACACGAGACGGTCATGGATGTGTGACCTTTGACTGCCATGATTTACCGTCAATACATCGCTCTATGAGTCTATGGTGTACGCTGTCTATGGAATGCACTGTTCATACACTGTTGGTATACAATGTGGATACTTTCTTTAAAATAAACACAGTATGTTCCTGTTTTGAAGACAATTAAAATTGACGTGTTTGTAATACTTATTAGCTCATCTGAATTAAATCTGTCTGAAAACCTAAAATCAGCGAAATTGTTTCGATGACCTTTTGCAAGTATAATGCACTTCCTTAATCTTCTTACTATCATTCTTATATCATAAATGTGAAAGTTTGTGTGGATGGATGGATTTTACTCATTCACGCGAAAACTACTGAACGGATTTGGATGAAATTTGACACATACATAGATAGTTTATAACCTGGATTAACATATAGGAACCACGCGGGTGAAGGCGCGGGAATAAGCCAGTTAAATATAAATTGAGTAAAGGAATGTGAAAGCAACCTTCATGCATGCCTATTTAACTTCCTAACACAAGTAGGTATATCAAAACATGTTTGAATTAACTACTTAATCTATAAACATAAATTAAAATAATAAGCACCAGTTCCACAATACGAAATCAGAACACATCTCTCATAAGCTCCTAAACCAAATCTAATCTACGCGTCGGTCGGCACAATGCCTTACGCCCCATGCGTAGCCCGTAGTGCGTACGCGCATGACAAATAAAATTCCTAACGTGAGAACGTCGAGATAACGTCCAAATGACCGTTAATGCTGTATTTAGATAAAGTTTATTGTTAACTTCTGTGAACTGAGTTCAAAGTGAGGTTACTGTTGCATCACAGTGATACCGACATTTAACCGGTGTTAGTTAACTGTGTTGGTTCTTAGAAACATGATTTGTTCCTGCTTTCTAATTTTGTCAATGGGAACATCTTGGTTCTTTTCTATGGACTATGGAGTAGGAACAGTAGGGCTATTACGTATCTCTGTTGACAGCTCGAAATGATAGTAACTGAGTTCAGTGTCCATCAACTGTCAAAAGGCTAGTTTCGTATTATGTATGACCCTGTTAGTCACTGTAAAGTGATATCCACTCAGTGTGATACGTAATACCAATATTATGACATTCACGGTTGTCATCAAAGTTCGGTGTACAACCGAAGCTTGATAGTCACTGGATATCAAAAAGATACGTAATAGCCCTTTTTTTTTTCTTTTTTAGGATGGGAAATCATCAAATGACTTCTCCCGCTCTGGGCGGAGCAGGAGGGAGTGTGTCAGACTTTTACTGACTAAAACCCATCCATGTTCCTTCATCGCCCTTTGTGTTCCGGGGCCACGGTATCTCTTTCGAATAGTCCCGCAGCCCCGGCAGGCTTCGGCCCTTGCGGACCCCTTCCCTATTGCTGACTCGCTTTGAGGCGCGCGTGGAACACGAACGCGCCGTCGACACGGCCTGTCGCCATGAGACGGACGGACGGCGAGCTAGCCCATAGCTGGGTCCACAGACCCGCGCCTACGGTGGCCGGAAGCCACCACGTGGCCCGCGATGCCCGGGGCGTCTCCCGCGGCGGCCGGGACGTGAGGATATCTCCCTCTCACGTTCCGCCACCTCCTTTGCTAGCATGACTGCTTCGTAGAAGGAGGTGACGGCGTCCCATTCCATCTCGCTCTGGACCATGGCACGGACCAGGGCCGGAAGCGAGAGGTCGCCGCCGCCGATCGCCACCTCGAGGACACGGCGGTGCTCCACCCAAGCAGGGCACACCTCCACCGTGTCCTCCGGTCGATCCTCACAATGGAAACACCCGGGCGTCTCCTCCCGCCCGATTCGGTGCAGGAACTTACCGAAGCATCCGTGTCCGGTAAGAACCTGCGTCAGGCGGAAGGTGAGGACGCCGTGGCGTCTCTCCAGCCACTCCTCAAAGAGGGGACTTACCGCCACTATTGTGGCGTGCCCTGATACGTAATAGCCCTGCTGTTCGAAATTGTAGACTATCAACGTTGAAAAATTTATTTTAATATCTATGTAAAATTGATGTTAGTGAAGTGTTGTTTAGTAGCAGATCAAAATATAAAAAAAGCCTAACAACTCGTGACAACAACATTTTGAAAGCCTACGGACCAAAAAAAAAAACACACACAAAACACCTCACTTGCAAGTTTTGCCATCTGTCTGACTAATCATTTTACAACCCCGTATGCTGTCCTTGTGGTTTAGGTACTCAAGTTCTAATTATCTATTTGTGAGCTGAGTATTTGCTCTAATATGAGTATGACTCATTGCTACTAGAGAGAGACAATCCTCCTTGCTCCCCTCCGTCGCATTGGGGTGACCACACGTTCCCTCACGTACAAGACATCTTATCTCCATTGTTAGCACCTACTTTACATTATAATGTCCTGGGACCCGTTTTATATCGTTTAACCTCTTCTTTATGAAAAGAACGCTAAAGGTTGTGTTACATTGGGGTGTATAACGTAGGGTAATTTTGGTAGAAAAGTTTTTGTTGAATAGGTAATTGGATCTATGACGGAAGAGTATTGAAAAAAATGCAGTGGGGATACTTGAATTATTCAAAGTTATTTTTAAGTTGTCATCAAATTGTTGATGGGCACTGTTTCACAAAAAACAGTGCCGGGATTGACCGTGCTTGTAACGCTCGCGAGCTCTTATGTTATATTCCGGACCGAGTAGGTGGGTACACATACATATTTAAGTATAAATAATATTTATAAAGGTAGGTAGGTATCGATTACAAAATTGACGCTGACGACAAGTCAATCGTAGGTCATTGATAAGCAATAAATCTTAACAATATTGCGAAATACTGTTGCAATATATATACGTACAGACCTACATCCTAACAAGTTCATAAACCTATTTACACAATTAAAAAGCCTCGATTACAAAAAAAGATGCAACCCAAAGCGCCGTGCTATGTAAACCTACCTTTATCCCCATTCTGAATATGTCCAAATTGGGTCTTTTGAAAACGAGGTCAGTGATCCTGAGAGCATTATTTTCTTACACAGATTAATCTTTAATTTAAATGCTGCTATACAAAGCGCTAAGGCATATTATAATATGTGATCGCCTGAGAATGCTTGTCGCTATGACTTATGAGATATGCATCGTATGCATTCGAGGATCGATCTTGTGTTGAATACAGATAATAGATGTTTTAATAGAGACGAATAATAATAATATTACCGGCTTGCATGTTGATCAGGATGAAAATTGTTGTGAGAATTCCTGAGGATGAGTTTCTTGCAACGATTCCACAGGATTCACATAATAATCCATTTTGGTTGATTCTGTCGTGATGAGGTTGTGGGTTCAAATCCGGGCAAGTACCAATGTGACTTTTTCAATTCATATGGGTGGGGCTCAAAAAAGATGTACTTCTTGAAAAAATTTCGCGGTCACCTGTTTGTCCCTAAATTTTAGTATGTCTAAAAAAGTTTTTTTAAAGAATTTTATTTTTTACATTAAATTTAAAACATTACAAAGGGATGGGTGTAAATAAAGTACACAAAAATTCAATATTTACAAAATTATAGTTCATCAAACTTTTGATATTTTTTTTGCTCCATACAAAACATAAATGTCCCAGCGCCGTCCGTCAACAATGTTTGATTTTTTATTTTTTTATTTCGTTGTTAATGTTATTTCTTTTTGTCTTTATTGTTAGTATGGGAGTTAATTTAAAGTACTTTGTCAGAAAATCTAGCAAAATATTACAATTACTTAAAATACAACAAATTTAAAAAATGTCCGTTAAAATCTTCTAGTGTGTTACAAGTAATGTGTTGCTCGGTAACTTTCGTATTTTAGTCATAATCCCACCAGAACTTGTTTTGTAGGGTAGCAGCACCATTTAGCAACAGCTATCAAATGTCAATTTATTGTCAACCATTTTAGTCTACCCACAAAAGTGAGGTGACTTGTTGGGGTGTTTTTGGTCATCAAAATTATTGGAAATTAAACAAAGAATTTTCAAAAGATGTGTTTATTTTTCACTATAATGAAGTACAGATACTAAATAAATACCTTTGTATGTCGTCTATTATGTATTTCTTTCCTAAATTTCTTTGAAATTGCGGCTGCTATAATCAAATAAACACTAAAAAATTCTCGTGTGTTCGCTCCGGTGTGTTATGGTGTGTTACATGGTGTGTTACGTAACACACTGGATAGCATTAAGCTTGGTTTACATTGTCTTTAACCGACTGTGGTGGAGTCCAAAAAGGGGATATCATTTTTGCTTGCGTGTGCATAAACGAGTATAAGAATCTCACATTTTGACCTAGAAGAGCAAATATTACTAAGAAGACAATGGAGATAAAAACGATCCACATAAGAACTAATACAGAGCTGCAATTTGCAACTTAGGAAAATTAATTTTCGCGGGCTAGGTCAATGGCGTGACCGTTTAGATAACATTAATATTTGTTTTTGATTGTAATAATATTTCTAACGTTAACAAAAGCAAGTTCCTCTTTAATTTAAACTATAAACATAATTAAGTATTTCAATTTCCATTTGAGAAAAGAATAATAAAAACGGAGTGCAAAAAGCTTACTTAGGGTTTAAAAACCTAACAGTGACTTATGTTTTTGTAATGGTCTCCTCAAGCCCTTTATTTTGATATCCCACACATGGTCATCATTACTCGTAAATGTGGTAAGCTTTTTTAGTAAATGTTCGTACTGTAATCCTGCCTTTATAGAGTTCTAGCGTGTTACAATATTTCCCGTGTGTTGCATACGAACATGTGTGTTACAATTTCTAGTGCGTTATGGTACAAATTTTGTGAGCCCCACCCATATGTACTACATCGTGAGGAAACCTAGACTTAATTAATATAAGTCTGAAATCGCCAACCCGTCTTGAGCAAGCGTGGTGATCAATGCTCGTGCCTTCTCTGTTGAGAAGAGGCCTTTGCCCAGCAGTGGGACAGTAATAGGCTGGTGTTATTATTATTTATGTCAAACCAATGCGTTTTTAGGATACCTTACCTCAGTCGGCATAAACGGAATCCTTATACAGGGTGTAAACAACCTCATCACGAAGCCGTCAATCAAGCATTCTGGACATCAAATTAAGTAACTTTACGCAAAAATTATTGCTTGGAAACGACTTTTTTTTTTGGGGTGAAAAATCATGTTTGTGATAGAACTCAATGTAACGCACTCAAAACATTATGCTGATGGATAGATTGAATAGTACGGCGGTCGTGGAGGTGTTTAAATTAAAAATCTCACATTAAAAACTTGAATTTAAAAAAAAAAGTCAAAATCTTGGAACTTTCACCCCCAATATCAGATATGGCCTAAAAAAAAAAAATGATCGCAATGACGGGGAGAAGAAGTGCCTTTCGGCTTCGCTATGATGTTTTGTACACCCTTTAAAGGATCACTTTGTTGTCCGTTTGTATCATGTCATACACTGAAAATCAAAACCTATGGGGTACCTACTTCCCGTTGACCTAGAATCATGACATTTGGCATGAAGCATAAACCGTAGTACTTTAGTAACATAATACCTACAAGTTTTGTTGTTATTGTTAGATTATATTGCTGTTAGAATGTCGCTTTGTTCGCCTGTCTGTAATCGCCAACATACAAAGAGCATACGAGGTGTTAAGTGCCCTTAATCTTTATGGGAGCAGACCTCTAAAAATCTTCCCCATTTCTGCCACCAAACTTTGTTTGAAGTATCATTTACCCCATCTATTCGAGGGTAGGTTGAAGGAGACAACAAAACAAAACACAACTCTTTTTCACGCATCGCTAGATTAGAAATCACACTGCTCTACATCATTACGCCTCTTCAAACTCCAAAAGGGGTGAATAGAGAACTATTTGGTCCTATTGTACGCAATGGCCATCCCTTTGTGGGTCGAATTTCTTTTGTGGAGTTTGTCTATTATTTTGATTTTAATAACCGTGTGATCTGTCGGATAAGGTTTTTTCTGATGTCCATGGGAATTAGAATATTCGGTTTCGTCGTGTGACGAAGGAAACGTTATTTGGGGTCTGTTCAACGTGTTGTTTTTCCAAGTTAGGGATGCATCATGCAAGCATGTATTCTGTTATTACTGGCAATGAATGCATAATGCATGCATTTATCAGCATATAATGTTTCCACTGCTGGTACACAGGTCACACGACACGCCTCCTCATTAAGAGAGAGAATGGGCTACTATAATAATCCACCACGCGGGCTCAGTGCGTGTTGGTAGATGTCACATGTCTTCGAATTTTGGTTCCAGGACATGCCGGTTTCCTCACGATCGATATATTCCTTCACCGTTTTGAGTGCGGTGGTGAAATAAATTATATAAAGTAATGCGCCTGCCTGGGTTCGAACCCACGACTTACTGCTCGTAGGTCGGGGCCGCCACCATAAACCAGAAGTACACATACCGTAATCAATACCACCCATTTACTTTGGTACCAAATCCGGGCCTTTTATTTATAAATTGAAACAACAATATTTATAAAGACAAGTAGGTACTATCGAGGACACTCCCGCCTGATCACCACTAAGCTAATTTTTGCTTGCACTTACAACATAGAAACGCTCTCTAGCCCCACCCCGTTGACTTTGTATAAAAATAATTAATGTAAAGATACCGATTGGCTGAGCGCACTGACGACGCACGCCAAACGAGAGTTATTGTTATTTTCCGCGCCAAAGTTGACGCTTTTCTAATAGGCCTAAACTTTAAGGAAGTGTGGCTCGACGCCTCCGTATGATTTAAGCCAAAAAAAAATTAACTGATCAGGCGGAAAAGAACACGACTGTACCTATCCTTCGTATCGTGTTGAAGTTTCTAGATCTAAATAAATAAATAGAAAAAAAAGAGCAAAATTAGTCGGTAGGCATATAACAACAAAAGAATAGACGTCGTTGTGTTTATACTGACATCTGATACCGTCTACTCATCTACCGGGTTATTTAATCGGATTCCTTGGGTAAATAGTATTTGTGGCATTAAGCCACGAATTTGAGGAAAAAACGTGATTTTTTAGGAATCTATAAACATCTATGACCTACTACAACATCGATCAGAAGATCACCATGTAAGCTGATCCGGTAACTTCGATACTGCCGTAGAACACCCAAAACCTTTTGTTGTATTGGTTTAAAAGTTTATTGCCCCAGAAAAAGGCCTCACTAAGTTCAGGCACCAAAAGAATATGGGGTTGAGGAGTCCTCAACCTCCGAGGTTGGACTGTGAGGTATTACATAAAAATGCCGAAGGATTCCATTTGTCTTCTATGAACGGGTAAACGGTCATAGGACTATTGATATTGATAGTAATAACCTCGACGATCGATGATTCACTAATTCCGCGAATCGATAAACCTGTGTTGATTAGTCTGCAGACGAGTTCCCTTTTGGGGAATACGGAGGGGTTATGCTTATGTCGGACTTCTAAAACCCCACGGTTCCAGATGCATGGTATCAGCTCGCCGTTCCTTTTGGACCCATCATCATAGGGCAGGATCTCTACAATTTTTTAAACTGAAGAGTTGAAGACCATCATCACCTGCCGAGCCTTTTCCCAACTATGTTGGTGTCGGCTTCCAGACTAACTGGATGCAGCTGTATACCAGTATTTTACATGGAGCGACTGCCTATACCTGATGGCACACCCTCATTTCGCCAGTAATGTTTAACCCCTCGTATGTAATTACAGACACAATTAAAAAGCCATTGTGTAGATCTACGAACGGTTAAGTCCCATGTAATAGATAAATAGTGGCTGGCCTGGCCTATTGACAACTATCGGGCACAAACCTAAACTCCGATAGAAATAACAACCAGATGCAGTGGAGCACCAGTATTTACATGAAGCGACTGTCTGACCGAAGGAGCTCGTGGCTAAATAATATCAGCCGCACGGGTCAATCTTCAAGGTTAAGCTGCGCTTGCCAAGATTGGTCTGTAGATGGGTGACCATCATTACTTACCAAGTTTCCTCGAGTGCCGCGGAAAGCACGTTAAGGTGACTGTCATTTGTAGATCTTAGGCAGTCGTTACAAATACTCAGTGACCCGAAAGTCAGACAACCAGTCTTACCAAGGGGTACCGTAAACGTACGGGTAACCCTGATAGTACATACTGGGTAGTATGTAGGTACTATCAGGGTTCTGGAAATCTCCACAACCCAGCAAAGTGTATATACCAGTATTATATATATACACGGAGAGACTGCCCATCTAATCAGATAGGCAGTCTCTCCGTGTAAAATACTGGGTATTTAGATGCATTCTGCTAAGACTGGGAGCCAACCCCAATAAATTTGGGAAAAGACTAGGCAAATGATGACTGTCTGTCTTAATAAAATACGCCTTCGTAATACTAGTTGGCACAAGAATCACTTTGTATGTAAAACTGGCGGCCCTCCCGGCTTCGCACGGGTGGTCATTTATTTTCCTCTAATCCCCCCCTTATTTTTTCTAGTAATAGGTAAATATAGCCTAGGAAACTTATATATAAAGCGGCTTTCTATTGGTAAAAGAATTTTCAAATTCAGTTCAGTACCTAGATCCAGAGATTACCCCTACAACCTCACAAACTTTACCTCTTTACAAAATTATTAGTATAGAAGTATAGAGTGGTATCCATGCAATTTCAGCAGCAAGTCAGCAATGTTATTATCCAATGGATCATAGATCGCGGCGTTGTTCCGCACTTACTCGCGCCGGTTCTCACGCCCTGCGCCCGCGCACCCGTAAGATTGTCCGGTCGGACACACGGTGGCGAGACGGACGGCTTAGTGCCGTTCTTTATTGGAGCTATAAGAAGCAGAGACCACCATTTAATTTTTATATTTCGAGTTGTTTTGGTGGTTAGTAATAATTAAAATATTTAGTCGTAAAAAATAAGGTAATTAGGTGATGCCCGTCATTGCGATCGTTTTTTCGTTCTAGCTAGACCATACCTGGGAACCATCTATGTAGATACGGAGATATTGGGGTCAAAGTTCCAACTTTTTCACAAGTTTTTTTTTTGATATATGTTTTTGATGTATTTTTTATTTTTTTTTTACTTTAAATCCTCGACTACCCCTGTACTATTCAATCCATCCATCAGCACTCTATGTTTTGAGTGCTTTACATTGAGTCCTACCGTAAAACGTGATCTTTCACCCAAAAAAAAACTCACCAGCAATAATTTTTGCGTAAAGTTTGTAAAGTTACTCGGTTTGACTTAATAATGCTTGGTTGACGGCTTCGGGAAGGGTCCGGTCACACTCTGTATACTCTCATTTTCAATTATAAAAGCAAGTTTGTTTTAAGTGCCATACAAGTTGCCAATTGCCTCTGAGTAAAAACACAAAAAATTAAGGACATAGACAGCAGAATTCGGTTAAAGCTCAAGAAATAAGATTCTTCCAACATACATTTTCAATCTTGTGTAACTTTTTCTCTAATCCCAGTCTATAATCCCAGTGAAAAGTAACTTAACGGGAAATTGTGCCTGGTTTAATTAAATGGTTTACGATTTTGTTTTATTTTTTGATCGGCAATCAACAAATTTTTCAAGCCAAAAACTTTTCCCGCTCCAATTTGGGACTTTTGATTAAATTTCTACGCAGCGCCATCTTCTTTCAAAGTCACGAACTATCCACAATATGTCCACAACGCTCCTTAGCTCAAAACGCATAGTGAAACAACCGTACGGCTTTGCACTGTGAGAAGGAGATAGCAACATTATTTTACGACCGGACATAATCCGGCAGAGAGAGACAAAAACATTGTCGCGTGACTGGTTAGCATTGCAAGGTCGTCGCAAGAGGTGAGTGACACCAATCCGTGGTTCCTCTCTTTTTGTTAACTTAGACTTAATCTTAAAGTTTTAAGATTGAAATTCGTTTGTGAAGTAGTGATAGATAGTGCGTCCGCGCGTTTTGCGTGCCAAATCATATTGTTTTGATTCTGTAGGCACAATTGGTGTATAATCGATGTTTAAACGATCGATTACGGTTGATTCGCCGCGATATGTGCGGTGCTTGTAATTTAGATGCTGTGCCGAATTTGATAATTCCTTGGCTACAAGACATTGTTTTATATTTTGTAATTTTTTGCTGCGGTTTTTCACCTCTGTGTGAATTTAACTTATCTGATGATTGACACGTATTTCTTGTTAAAATGTAGCATAATATCTTACTCATATTATAATATATTAAATGCGAAAGTTTGTGAGGATGGATGGATAGATGGATGGATGTTTGTTACTCTTTCACGCAAAAACAACTGAAAGGATTTGGATGACATTTAGCACACAGATAGTTTATAACCTGGATTAACGTATAGGGTGCTTTTTATCCTAGTACTACGATCCCGCTGGATAGTATCGAACACCACGCGGGTGAAGCCACGGGCATGAACTAGTTGTGCATACATGGATATTTTTTTTTTACATAATCTAGAGAAAAATATTAAAACTCTTTAAAGCTAAGCGTAAAATCTTCTAAAACGTTGTCTTCATGGAACAATAACCAGGTTATTTATAATATTAATTGATTTCCCTCAAACAAATATCCTCAACGTTTAATAGACTTACTTACGGTATACCGTAGGATCCAAAATGAAATAATAGAAATTAACTATAGTTAATTTCTATTATTTCATTTTGGATCCTAACTTTTTAAAGCCAACAATCTTTATTGAGATGTCCCTGACTCTTTCTCCTGTTTTTATAGGTTTATCGACATTATCGCAAGTATCCCCCAGGATCGTTTGTTATGGCAGTCTGTGGGAGAGACTCGAGTTCAATGTTTACGAGAATCTATTAATGCTACTGAAGTGATTGTTACATTGATGAAATACAAATGTTTGATCAAACTATTTCTAATTTTGTATTATCTACACTGTTCTTACAAGTCACTTAATTATAAGCTTCCTTCTAGACTTCTACAGAATCTGAAACAAATAAAATGGCCTTACATCGTCGCCAAAGTTTTTGGTATTAATATTTAGGTTTTCATAAGTTTACTTTTCGACCACGAACTGTCATTTCGTTTTTATTAAAACATAATCCTCAGTAGATTCTCAAGCATCAGACAAAATTCATATCATCAAAATGTTATTCAAGTAATTGAATTTGAAATTGACCGCGTGTGAGCAGTGAGCTTGCGCGCGCGCTTCATCGATCTATTTGAGATAACTGAAAATTTATTGCTCATTTTCTTTCTTGTGAAAATTGAATATCCTCACGGCGGCGGCGGCGCGGCGGCGCGGCGGCGGTAATATGGGGCTAGTAATGATGAGGAATTCAGAGTTGGTAATAAATTCTTTGAAATCGATGCCGTGGAATGCTTTCACGTGAAATAATTTTACCTGTTCTGAGTGTGGCTTCAGAGAGGCGACTATCAAAATCATTATAAAAACGATTGTTCCAGAATCGTTTTTACAGAATCTTTTTGCCACATCGATGGTCGATGACTTCGCGAAGAATTACAATAATTTAAAAAAATCCTAAATATTTTGACTTTTTGCTACCTTTCATGACTAAATGTTAAGACAGCTTGTTCAAGTTACATAACCGCTTTATGTAACAATTAAAATTGTTTATAAAGCGTATCTTAGAAAAGCTCGTAGCTCGTTTTACGAGTCAATAAAATAAGTTTTCAAGTTTCGTTTGTAACAAGTAATGTTTGACCGCAACTTGTAAACAACGCCATCTATCCACAGCTGGTTGAACCGCGTAGGGATTGCGACCACCCGCGTGCTGTGTCGGCGCGTGCGCAACGGATAGCGATTGATGGAGGTACTGTTCGCATGGGACAGTACGTAGGGCTGAGTTAATGTATTTAATTTTATAGCATCATTTTATTGTTCTATGAACAATAAAGTGATGCTATAATATTAATAAATTTATTAAACTTCTATAACACGAAAATTCGTTAAGGTGGATGCTCCAGGGCAGCCCGCGAAATTCAAATTTTCTTACGTTTTTTGCGATTTCCAGGTCAGTGTCAGGTTGTATGTTGATTAAAATTTGATTCGCGGCTGTAACACGTATGTAGTTATAGAATTATAATCATCAAAATCATCAACACAACCCTCCAAGCGCATAAAGGTGCAGGAATGACTTTGACCTTGAGAAAGTAAATTTAATCAACATACAACCTGACACTGACCTGGAAATGGCAAAAACGTAAGAAAATTTGAATTTCGCGGGCTACCCTGGAGCATCCACCTTAAATGTAAATCACGTTAAGAAATTAGGAAAAGCATTAAAAAAAATATGACATAAGTATATTAATGAACAGAAGTCCACGCGGACGGTTGCATCATTGTTGTTGTTAATTTTGATCTCTTTGTTAGGAAGTTCGAAGTAATTTAACATTCTAAGTTAGTACTTAGAACGTTAAATTACTCCCATATAAATAAATAAACTTTAGGTTAGTGTGTTGCAAGTGCAACTTACCTTGGCGTAGTCAACGGGAGACGCGTTGACCGGACAAGTAAACAGGCCCTCGCTGAAACAAAGTAAAACTATATCAGATTTGTGTTATTCCCTACATTTTTTTATTTTGTAATTAGGCTGGTGTTTGGCCGCAACTCGCCTGATGTGAAGCGATACGCGGCCTGGGGGGTAGGCATACTTAGAAGGAAGCCACTCACTCGAACTTTGAAGAAATCCAGATTATAAAGATCGGGAAATGCTAAGAAGCTTTCAGACGGATTGAATTATCAGTATTTTTTAGTTTGCTGACCTCTGCCTCTGTTTTCTCTGCATTGAAATTCTACTCGCTGACATACACATGCTGCATACACAATATACACAGAGTGGCAAATGCTATCAAAAACTAGGAAAATTATACGAAATTGCCAAAAACAGGTCTACGCAATGGCCATGTTAAAATTCGCAGAAAACACCTCAACGTCCTCTCAAGTAACGTTTTTGTCATAAAATGCAGCAGTTAACACGTAATAAAATATGTAAGTAGTTTAACGAACAATTATGTGTTAAAATATAGTGTAATATAAATAATAATTATTTTATTATTATGTCACGCAATCGTATGAGATTGTCGTCGGCATAGCAATTATTAACTGACTGGCACAGTGGGAATAAAAAGTGCTTCAGTTGGACAGATCCTGGTGATCAATATCGTCCACACAGTAATAATTGAAAGTAAGGTTTAAGGTACTAAATAAATTAAGCTGACAGAGGACTTCCAAGAGTCTCACGACTGTTTTTCTTCTTGATGCAATCTTGTTATTTGAACTCCCTCTCACTAGCCGCTCGGGCCGATCTTTAGGTTAAGCCGTACTTGCCTAGGTTGATCTGTGGATGGGTGACCACCCATTATATACCGAGTTTCCTCCGTGCCTCGGAAAGCACGTTAAGCAGTTGGTCACGGCTGTGGCCCAAAAAGTCTGACAACCAGTCCGACCAATGTATATCGTATTACCCAGTACTAACTGGGTTGTGGAGGTCAGATAGGCAGTCGCTCCATGTAAAATATTGGTATTCAGCTGTATCCAGTTAGACTGGAAGCCGACTCCAACATATTTGTGAAAAGGCTAGGCAAATGATGATACAACTATAAACTATGTAAAACAATGTACGAGTAACCAGCTAATTTCAATCACTTTAACTACTAAACAACAATTTAACCAGCAAACTGACACTTACTTTAGTCACTTTAGTCTTACTGACACCAGAATCCGAAAGACTTCATTCATGAAATATTTGTTAACCCAGCATTTGTGTCCACGAGTGTACCACTTACTAATAGTGTCGGCCACAGAGAATAATCACCGGAACAGCAGACGGATACTGTCCGGCGATAAAATACGTTTGCATAGTGATTCGACGATGGATTGCATAGTATTATGTTACAATAATAGTGTCATTCATTATTTATCTGGATGCAGACGGACTTTGGCCCGGTACCTACTATTGATAACAAAACTGGGTAACAAAACAATTGACTATGAAACAATGCAAATTCGAAATACCTTTTACTGTTAAGGCATTCCAAATTAACATGGTTTGAATAAACACAATAGTTTAGAGATGTCGAGTCGCGCGTCGTATTCAGAGATGAAAAAGATTTTCGTTATGTAAAAGAGAACATTTACCTCTATTAGGTACGCAAAGTCATTATTAGGTATTTTAAAAATAATCAATAACATATGTTCTAGTTCAAAACGAAAGCGATCAAGATCGCTTTGAGATTCGGAGGATTTTTTTACCTGGAGAATTCGGAGAAGAGACTTAGATGAACGAGAAGCATCTGGATCCAGACTCATAGTATTTGCATCAAAAATTCTGATACCATCACGTAAGCGGATCCGGGCGATAAGCCTGAGAACTGAAAACGAAGAACACACGCAAGATAGAGGCTACCCTAAAACTTGCTGAAATTAATTAAGTTCTGAGCGATCACCAACGACAAAAGTGAGCCTATACCAAATATTTAAAAACAGGTCAGAATTATGACCGTCTTCTTATCTTAAAACTGGATCTTATCTAGAACTATTGTGGCTGTGGTAAAGTTAATTTTTTGGGATATCAATAAACCAGTTTTAGACTTCTAGGGAGTGTTTCAGTCTTACTTCATCATTGCATTTGCAGTTGTTAAAAATTCAACTTCCACTGTATTTCTTCCGTTTGCAGCACTTCTATTCTGACGTGATAAGGCGACATGAATCACGCATCTTGAAGGTTTACTGATTATATCGTGATCTTTAATTCCTAAACAAACAACTTGTTATAGAAAGCCATAAATTATCCCACTATTAATTGCTTACCATAGTGTTATCATCTGATCGTGCCTAATTACCTTAACGCCTAAGATGCTGGATCTACCAAGGCTTGTTTGAAATAAAGCTCTATTAGGTGACCATAAAGTAGGTTTTCGGTTTGTTTTTTAGTCCAAACGCGATGTACAGTAGTTCTTCACGATAAAAACGTTTATTTTTTCGTTTGACGTTTGTAATTAGTCCGTAATGCGAAGAAAATTATGTAGCGCGTCTCTTTATATGCGCACGCGCATGAGATATGGCAGTTTTTGTCGGGTGATGATCTCGATGTTTCCGTCCGAGTGTTTTGCTTAATAATCGGTATAATCGATGCAATGGCTCGTGTAGTTGCGTCGATTTATTGGTGGCGTGGCCGTTCAGCGTAGATATTTGTTAAAGTATCAGAGAAAATTGGAGTAAATTGTTGGTATCGTGTACCGGATAAATCTTGTGTTGTAAAAGTAAGAGCTCTGTTATTAAAGTCAGCGTTATATTTATGTTTGGTACGAATTCTGCCCGCTTAGTATGTCACTACATAACACGTAGGTACAGTGCTTGGTAGGTACGGTGGTTCAAACTTCGTTTGAAAAACTGTTAGGATAAAGTTCTAATCAGCTTGCTTTACAAAGTGGTTGTAACGTCAGTCACTGCGGGCCGAATAGTGCGAAATAAGTGTTTTTTTGCGATTTACATAAAATCTATTGATTGCACTAAAAAAATAAAACACTATCATGCTAATATGTTGCTTGTAGAATTATTTGCCAAAAAATCAGAATGATCGCATGTATTTGAGTATGGTTTTACTCGTTAAAAGAAAATTTTAGAGGTTAAGTTTGTGATATTTTTTTTATCGGGTAAAATTAGTTGTAAGTATTATGTTTTCAAAGCACTATCATACTAGCATATATCATGAAGAATATCATATATTTTTCTGGTTTTGTTTATTGCAGTGAATCATATGCTTTTTTGCATTATAAAACTCACGTTTAGCTCCTATGTTATAAGGTCTAACAAAGACTACTTTTATAAAAGTAATTAGTGTTCCGTACAAAAAAATTAAAATCTCTTGAATTTGGTAACAATTCGATTCAAAAACGGAAGTAAAATATTTTTTTATAATAATTTCACGCGATAAGAAAGAAAGTCACAGCCAATATCTAGTTGTACATTTAACTAAAGCTGGGTAGCAATATTGGGTTAAAATAAAGTACCTTTAATCTTTACTTAAAGGTACCTTTATTTAAATATCTACAGTCTATCGCTGAAGACTTATAACTTCACCCACAAACAAAGCTTCCGGGCACCTGATGAATATTTTTTCTTCTCACTCACAAACTCACAAATCACTATCGAGGTTCCAAAGAGAAACCAATATAAATCATCAACTTTGCACAAGGAAAAACAAGTAAATAGCGTGCGTTTAGTTCGATGCTCTATCACGCCTCTTATTACGGCGTCACGGGCAGAGACAGTAGCGATCATTGTGCCACGGAATGACATTTACATAATTAAAACACTAAACAAGCGTGTAAGTGAAATGTTCGCCTTATTTAGAATGAGCATACAAAGTCGTTTGTTAATCAATTTGTATTTGCATGTGGACGGCCATGTTAGTTTTTCTGCGGCTCCTGGATTTATTGGCTATTTCAAATCTGCTCATTAGTGGTGTGATTACCTACTGAGCGCTAGCTTTAGCAAAAGTACCTACAGCTAAATAATATAAAAATGTTTACTCCGATTACACTGCTGGGTAAAGGACTCCCCTTTTTTCTGTCTCACTTCCCGGTTCTGTGCGTCCCTTATCCAGGTGTTTATTTATTTAATTTTAAAGAAAGCTTACAGACTAATAACAATAATAAATACCCGCGACTTTGACGATATCGTCGATCCAATGAGCTTTAGGACGCTCCTGGTTGCTTTGGCCTAACCTAACATCCTTGCCTTAACTTTTGACGTGTTAACGTCATAGAAATCGATGAACACCGGCTGCACGCACGAAAAAGTGTCCGACCGTTCCGCGCGCCAGTCACGTTTCGCCTGACTCATCAAAGCCCAGCCCAAACCCTTGGACCTAAAAAACTGAAATTTTGCTCAGTGGTTCCCTTTATAATGTAGACAAAGAATAAGGAAGGATTTTTCGAAATTCAACCCCTAAGGGAGTTAAATAAAAAAAAAAAAGTTAGGATCTTAAAACACATTACACACATTTACAGACAATGACGGCTTTCTCTTATTTAAGGAATGAACGCAGCCTTCTTTTTCAAGTGACCAATGGTTCAATTAGATGGGCGTCCTAACACGTTACTTTAAATTGTAATGACCGCATGGACCACTCAAAATCAAGGAAACTTTTATGCCATTTACAAGCATTTTTTCGGATCTAAAACTGCCCCGATACTCCTGAGGTTTGATACGAACTTTCGGTACTGCCTATCTCAACCAAGACTCACTTGACAGAGTTAAGGGGCTGACTACACCTTATTGATATTTTATAATGTAAGCAGTTTTTTAAGAAAAACTATTTGATGATTGCATTTTTGTTAGCACATCAAAACAAAATGTACCTATGTTAATATTCATCATATTCCAAAAACCGTGGACAGACTCGATACATAATTGGATGAAATCGGCTCGATAGAAAATAATTGCAAATATATCTATATAATTATATAGGTCTTAAAATCATCATTAAACGGTTCTACGACTTTTTTATTTTGACGTATGGGTCTGCAATTAAAAACATGAAGTCAACATAACCTAAACCGCTAACGAGTCATATTTCACAAACAATCCACCATTTTTTTATTTCAATATTTATTCATTATTTTCTTCTAAAACCTGGCCGCCCAGTAACTCTCTCGCTCTCGTTTACTCCGATACAAATAGACAGTGTGCGCGCATTTTGGTGTTGACAGCCCCTTAAGTAGGTACAGTCGTGGTCTTTTCCGCCTGATCAGTTAAAAAAAAATTCGCTTAAATCATGCGGAGGCGCCGAGCCTATTAAGTAAGTAACCTAAGTTTAGGCCTAATAAGAAAGCGTCAATTTGGCGCGCAAAATAACAATAACTCTCGTTTGGCGTGCGTCGGCCGATCGCTATTGTCTTTCATTCATTATTTCTTACAAAGAAGAGAGCGTTTCTATGTTGCGAGTGCAAGCAAAAATAAGCTTAGTGGTGATCAGGCGGGAGTGTCCTCGATAGTACCTCTCCAGGAACTTCAAAGCCGCCGTAACATTGTATTAAATGGTACTAACGGCTCTCTGTACCCCCATTCCTAAACAATATGTAAACACTATGCATCAGTGTTGTACTGTGTTGTGTTACTAGGCGTTACCTCACTGTAGTTACAAGTTACCGACCGCGATTGGTAGTTCCGACCAACCGTAATATGCGTGACTATTGCGTCGGTCGTGTAGCATCATCTAATAATGTTATGTTGTTTTAGACAACCATAACACTGTTTCTGGTTGCATGTTGTAAATTGCATAGGGTATGTAACACAAGGGGGCCTAAAATGGCCGCTTTAGCAGAATCTTAATATGAATCACGTCAAATGACTCCTCCCGCTCTGGGAGCGGAAGGGAGTGTCAGACTTTTACTGACTAAAACCCATCCATGTTCCTTCTTAGCCCTTTGTGTTTCGGGGCCACGGTATCCCTTTCGAACAGTCCCGCAGCCCCTGCACCGATAATACAATGATGACGATGGTGGATATCCGCTTCCCTCGACACATCTTAAAGGAAAAGCTTCATCTATAACTAGTCTGATGATGACTACCAACCTAGGAGTAAATTTGCAAGTTTCTGTAACATTGCACCTACTATGTTTTGTTTCTGCTTTTGTGTACAGTGTTTTTTTACATGTAGGTACATGAAGTTTTAATAAATAAATTGACGAAAATAGGTACGACGTACGAAAAATAGGTAATTTTCTAGTCACCTCCCCAGAACTCTCCAAAGTCAAGTCTTCAAAGAACAGTGCCCCCCCCCCCCTACTGTTCTTTTGACTCATATTCTTGGGCTTGACTTGAAAAATGGTTTTCTTTTATTTTTCCTCTGTCAAATGTCACGGTATCCATTTAATCCCGTTTCATTAATATCATCCAGAGATGTTATGGATATGACGGATCTGGATACAGATATGGATATAGGAATAAAATTATATCGGTTTCGGATACGGTTACGGATATGCAATTATTCCGGATTATCCGTTAGTTTCGGATAGTTTCGGTTATGGATATTAGATTGAAGTAAAATATAAACACAAATAGTATGTAATAATTTGGTTTTATTTATAGGTTTTATCTAGTCTAGGTTACCACTTGGTATTAAGTATAATCAGTCATATGGGTAAGTAATTATTTAGAGATGTTATAATAATTAGTAAAGTAAACCTCTGTTTCAGTGTTTCTATTTTCTAACGTATTTTTAATAATTAGTGTAATTATACGAAACTAACCGAAACTTGTGAAACGGATACGGTCACGGTTATATTTTTATTTCGGATATCCGATAGTTTCGGTTACTGTTACGGAGCTCCATATCTTCCCTGATACAATCCATCCTTTTCTTTGTCCCCTTCGTCCATCAACATATTTTATACTAGCACTTCGCCCGCGACTTCGTCTGCAAAAATTGTGATAGCTCAGCTAATTTGCATGAGATAAATATAATTTATAACCTATGTTACTTCCTGGTAATTTAGCTTTCTATTGGTGAAAAACTGGTTAAAATCGGTCCAGTAGTTTCGGAGCATATTCGGTACAAACAAAAAAATATTTCCTTTTTAGGGTTCCGTAGTCTTGACAAGGGACCTTTATAGTTTCGCCATGTCCGTCTGTCTGTCTGTCTATCCGAGGTTTTGCTACGAGACCGTTAGTACTAGTAAGCTGTAATTGTAGAGGTGTATATATCAATAACGCCGACAAAATGATAAAATAAAATTTTGGAAAATATTTTTTTTAGGGTAGCTCCCTACATGTGAAGTGGGGATGATTTTTTTTTTCGTCGTCTACCCCATCTTTTGGGGTATCGTTGAATAGGTCTTTTAAAATTAGGGGTTGCTAAAACTACTTTTCGATGTAATGCTCCATTTACGAAATACTGGAACAAAAATTTGCAAAAATTGTGCAAATTTTGGTTCCAGTAAGGCGTCCCCTCCCTTTAAAAGCTGAACTACTGGCTAAAAAATCTGGAAAAAAAAACATGATGATAGTGCATTTCATGAACTTTAAAGGAAAACTATAGCGGTTAAGATAACTTTATAAGTTTTGCAGTAAAAGTCGTTGAATTAGGGTGTTGGATAATTTTGTACCAAATACAAACTCCTATAAAGTGACTAAAAAGTAAATCCTATAAAGTGACTAAGATGAATTAGTTGCTTTTTTATAACGGGTGAAGACTTGCATTGAAAAACAAAATCTAAAATATAACGGGCTATTATGGAACCCTACACTGCGCGTGGCCTGACACGCACTTGGCCGGTCTTATAATATTAAGTAATAGATTCACCGTTCTCAATTGCCAGGCAATTGATTTATTCCTCATCTTCATTTGCTCATTCTTCAGCAAACGGTTACTTTCTACAATCTCCCCATCAATACAAAATAAGGGACAAGAACGACGTTCAAACCAATTGACAGTATGGAGGAAAATCAATTTCCTTCAAGACAGTGTTCAATTTAAATCCGTTACCTTACCACCACATCGATTTTCTCAATTCAAGTGCAGTATACATTGTAACTTTACGAATGTATGTTTATGTCGCAACTGCATTACTGCAGTAGTCAAATACATAATTCAGATGCATACATTTGACATACTTACAACTCGATGCGATGTGTGTGGGATTCAGATACTGATGTCCCCGTTGTATAGTCACGAGCGTGAACGTATATTATGTACATACAGGTTGTAAACAGACCCTTTACGAAGCCGTCAATCAAGCATTCTGTACATCAAACCAAGTAAATTTACGCAAAAATTGAAACGACTTTTTTTTGGACACTCAAAACATCGTGCTTTTAAGGACGGAATATGGAGGTGGTTTGACCTCCAATATGTCCGCAACAAGTAGGCTCCCAGGTATGGTACAGAACAAAAAAATTATCGCAATGACATGTCGGGGAGCAAAAGTGCCTGTCGGCTTCGTTAGGGGTCTATTTACACCCTTTAAGTATATAATTAGCAACTTCTAAAATAGATTTTCTCGTAACGTACTTATTGCAATTTCGTGTTGGTATGAACATAGTATTTTGAAACAAACATTACTATGGTATATTATGATTATGTCTTATCTCTAAATTGTAATCGTAATTCCACGAGAAAATCTTTTCGTTTTCCGGAGAAAAAATAATTTTGCTAATTGTATTACATATTTTTGCTCGTGATTGTACTACATCACAAGATGAAGACTGGTTTTCGATTCTCACTTACTGTAGTACGATTTGCTTTGTCGTACGCATTGTCAATATTGTCATGTGCACACAAATACAATGAGTCGGAACTCATTGTTTTTATTTGTTTTATAAACATTTTGTTACGGAACGGAAACACATTGGTGATAGATTGTTTCTAACTCGATTGACTGACTGTAATAAAAGCCGCCAATCGAATACCTACAACCAGTGGGCCTGCTTGCTGAATGACGGCCCAATTCTTCTCGTAGAAATGAGTCCTGTGTCCCATGAAGTCTACTCTCTAAGCACGAAATCCGTAGTTTCGAACGAAGTTATGGTCGTTCCCTACTCCGTATCACTTACAGCCATAAGATTCGTTAGGAGCCCGAACTAAAAATGAGTGCTAACACGATTGGTCATCTGTGCTTACTCCCAATGTGTTTTTAAAACTCATGAATTTGAAAATATTAGGGAGTAGGGTTCATTTCAAAGTATAACCTACTTTCGGACAGGCCCCGTATCTTCGTTGACGGACTTAGAGAGTAGACCCCCAGTAGTGGGCACTTCATGGACGGATTAAAGTAGGTACGTAATCAAACTTCTTCAAAATAATATGAGTACAACCATCTGTCAGTATTTTTATAGAATTCTCAGGAATCTTAGGGGATGATTTTTGAAAACACGTTGGTAAAACTAACTATTTTCTAACTTAACTTTTATATTTAACATAATAAGATTAATGATATTATTTTTTATATTCGTATTAGATATTCTGCTTTTAGGTTTAATTATTTATTTTAAAACTAGCTGATGCCCGCGGCTTCGCCCGCCCGCAAATTATATACTAAAACCTTCCTCTTGAATCACTCTATCTATTAAAAAAACCCGCATCAAAATCCGTTGCGTAGTTTAAAGATTTAAGCATACATAGGGATATAGGGACAGAGAAAGCGACTTTGTTTTATACTATGTAGTGATGATGATAAAACGATTAAAAATTTTCATTAAAAATATATAATTTTATTTTATTTTTTTCCAGAAATCTAAGTACCAAATGCCACGTTTCATCATCATCATTTCAGTCGAAAGACGTCCACTGCTGGACATAGGTACCCCCAAGTGACGCCACATTGACCGGTCCCGTGCGACTCACATCTAGCTGATCCCCGCAACATTCACCAGGTCATCGGTCCAGCTAGTGGGAGGCCTTCCAACGCAACGTCTTCCGGTTAAACTTCCATTCTTAATTCAATTTCCTTATGGGTGATAAGTCTTCATTAAATATTAGGGTTAAGGAAGTGCGTTATCTGTAAGTGAATGAATTTCAGATTTCTAAGTATTAGATAAGTACCCTAGCGAGACCTACTACTGATCTTCTAAAGATAATAAGACAGTGCAAAGTACTCATAACTTCATAAGAAGTAATCGTATTGTTCTCAAAGCACAGTTAAGTTCCCTCAGTTAACTTTATGCAATTAACGCGTTCAGATAAATAGCGGATACATTAAAGGCTGAACTTTGCTTCCCGATTTAACGATCGGTTAATTAGATACGTTTAGTGGCTGTTGAAATAATTGTAATACATTTTGGCCTGTAATTATTTCACTGCAGGGAAATGAATTTCTCAGATAAGTGCATTGCAGTTCACCAGTTTGCATTTCAGGCTTATGCACAGGTCAGGTGGCGATCCTTAGGGCTTATACTCGTAGAACGCTGGCTGGCCGAGCCGGAGCAGACTTGCCAGCGCTTATCGGCACCGGTCCGCGCGGGTAGTCGACGCAGGCAGACGTCTCTCTCTATATACTTTGTGCCGACCCAGCGCCGATAAGCGCCGACAATTTCTGACGGCGTAAGCAGGTCGGAACTTGTCGGCGACGTTCGGCGCTTATCGGCGCTGGTAGCCAGCGTTCTACGTTTATACGCACTTACGCTGTTTTAGTGGTGTAAAAAAGAACATGGAAAATTCCATTATCATCCGTATTTTGTTGATGAAAAACGATGTATACCTAGTCCGCGCGCGAGCTCTGACTTATCAGTGGCTTGTTTAAATCATCAGTGGTTTTATTTCGAGTGCATAATGCCCTCATAGAATGGTTTCATAATTTAGTACTCCGCGCGAACTAAATTATGAAATCATTCTGTGAGGGTGTTATGTGCTTGAGGTGGAACCACCGATGTTTTAAACAAGCCCCCGATTCCTTCGAGCTCGCGCGCGGACTATAGGGACTTATGAGGCCTCAAAGTACGAGCGTGCCCAGAACATGCCTGTTCACTTCTGTTTTAAAAGCTTAGATATCTAAAAGATAGTCGGAACAGAGACATACCTCTAGCAGTACACTGACGTTAAAACGATTACCTACCACGTAATCAGCACAAAATAAACAGTCGCTAAACAACGATTACCTACCACGTAATCAGCACAAAATAAACAGTCGCTAAACAACGATTACCTACTAAGTAATCAGTACAAAGCAAACGGTAGCCTAAGTTATTCCATAAAACTCCAATCAGACAGACAGACCGACGGATAGACAGACAAAAATAATACAAAATATTTTAAAGTACCCGTCTATCTATGCTTTCCAAAAAAAACCTGTCGAAACTTGAAATGTATGGAAGGTGTATGGATAATTTGGCTCGATAACCGTCCCACAATTTAAGTGCCTATAAAACCTCATTGGATAAATCCATAGCATTTAACCAGCAAAGCAACAAACAAGGCTACAAGGCTGTAAACACAGGTCTGTTGGCATGGGAGCCGTAACTGATACAGATGGGAAACTGCGGTGCGGCTGTCTATCGAGCAGCCGAGCTATCGCGTTACCGGCCGTGTGTCACGGCTTTAATTTTAAGTGGGTAGGCAGAATAAGTAGAGGGCCTTGCCTAGGAAAATGGCAAATCTTTTCAAACATTTCGTGCTCAGATTGACATTTGATTAAGTTTATTGGTAGCATATGTTAATCCCACGTCAGTCTCACATATTTTTTACTTTTCTATAATCGCTATCGCAACTATTATCATTCTCTTGCCCTTATCCCAATTCATTTGCGCATCATGTCTTCTTCTTCCATACTTCTCTACTACTCGTCATCTCATCAGACACCTCCTTTCTTGCCATATCATCCTTTACACAGTCCATCCATCGTTTCTCTACTCTTAATTATACCCATCCACATTCATACTCAAAACGTTCTCACTCACACACACACTCACGACATTTGCCCCACTCCTCCGCATCACATGTACATACCACGACAACCGATTACCAGACAACTTTTCAGTCACCGGCGCCACTTTCAGCTTCCTCTAATGACAGTTATACCTGCAGTGTGAGTTGTATTGACAAACGGTCAATAGTCTAAAAGTGAACACTCTACATAACTCTCAATACACGACCTCCTTTACCGTCACCTCCTTCTGCGGAGTAGTCATGCTAGCGAAGGAAGTGGCGGAACGTGAGAGGGAGAGAACCTCACGTCCCAGCCGCCGCGGGAGACGCACGGGGCGTCGGGGGCCACCTGGTGGCCCCCGGCCACCGTAGGCGCGGGCCTGTGGACGGTGAGCTATGGGCTAGCTCGCCGTCCGTCCGTCTCATGACGACAGGCCGTGTCGACGGCGCGTTCGTGTTCCACGCGCGCCTCAAAGAGAGACAGCAAATAGCAAGGGCCGATGCCTGCCGGGGTTGCGGGACTGTTCGAAAGAGATACCGTGGCTCCGGAACACAAAGGGCGAAGAAGGAACATGGATGAGTTTTAGTCAGTAAAAGTCTGACATTAATTCCCTTCCGCTCCACCCAGAGCGGGAGGAGTCATATGAGGATTACCCATCCGAAAAAAAAAGGTACCTACAATAATTCGCAACCACCTGAAAGCTGGTAGGATTGTTCAAAACAAAACAAAACATAAATTAAATTTAAAAAGTCCTCATCGATCTGATACCTGGAATAAAAAATCGGAGTCAAAGGTCACAAAAACGGGTTTTTCGCGATTTTCAGCAAAACGGTAAGTTTTATTATAAAATTACTAGGTAATATTAAGTTCATGAAATGCACTATCATCGTGTTTTTAATCAGATTTTTCAAGCCAGCAGTTTAGCTTTTAGAGGGGGGGGACGCCCTACTGGAACAAAAATTTGCACTTTAAAGTTTAATGTTTCGTAGGTAAATGGAGCATTAAATCGAAAATTAGTATTAGCAACCTCTAATCAGCGGTCGGCAACACGCGGCCCGGACGTCTTACTTGCGGCCCGTGAATGTTTTGTGAATAAGTTATAATTTATAAGTATCAAAATAAATGCATGAACGAACCGCAATCGACCGTATAGAGTGGATCCAGCTTTAAGGTAACACTAGTCGACATTTTTTTCATAGAAATTTCGGAAGGGAATTACTCCACTGTTTGACATTGTACCTACATCGGTTTAAAGAATTTATTCTCATAAGAACAATACATAGGTTCACTTACAATGAGATACAAAGTAATTTCTTATATCTAAATAAATACATTTTGCCTCCGGTGCGTGTTGGTGAAGTTATACAAAACAAATATATAGGAAGTATGTAATTGCTAACATCCAAACAACAACAACAACAACATCCAAAGTTAAACATGATATCGTTTTGTCTCATTATTAATTTTGTCTGTGCGGAAACAGAATAGTAAAATAAAAACCCATTAAAAATTTACGAGCAACCAAAGATTCGTTCTTATTATTGCAAATTTTAACGCAATTTTGGGCGTAAATTAGTATAGTAGTATAAAAGAATTGTCAAATTTTCAAAACAAAGTCGGAACCGACAAAGCACAACTATAGAATAATTCAATAAATTTTACATGTAATTGATTTATGTAGTGTTTTTTTTTCATAAAACTCGATTTTCCAAAGGCATTTTCATATTTTTTTACGCGCGTTTTTCACTATGAATTATCGTGCATCTCACTGAACTCACTCTGTCGGTCACGATGCCAGGTGAACAACCTTAAGAACGCGCTTTTCAGTTTTTCTATGGGATATGACCAATTATACGTATTATATATTATATATTATATTGGGTTTCTAAGGTTAATATTACAAGCGCGGCCCGCTTTTAGTTTATTTTGCCACCTTAAGGCCCTTGCCTGCCAAAAGGTTGCCGACCGCTGCTCTAAGTCATTTTAAACGATTATTCAACGATACCCCATACATTGGGGTTGAGGACGAAACAAAAATTCATCATCACTTCAAATAGTTCAAATGCCTACCCTAAAAAAAATTTGGGACATTTATCTTTTATCAAACATTTCACTAGGCCACACAACTATTAGACGAATGACGTTTTGTCAGTGTAACAGTTCCCTTTTCATACATTGATAATACAAGTTAATAAAATACACTACAGTACAGTAGTATACAATTCCTAAAATAGATAGGAAATGTATGATATATTTTAAAATATGCATTTTCCCTAGGATTTATATTTATATACATTTCCTAAAGAGCGATCGAAGATATGTTACATTCTTGATGTTCTTATGCAGGAATATAACGCACACAATTAAAAATAATGGTTTACATTTTAAAATGATTAGCTTTAATTATTTTATTAATACCGACTTGGGGCACCCCGTCAATTTTTTTTTAACTATTCCGAAAAACTAAGTAAAAAAAATTTTATTGAACGAAACCCTATTAGATTTGGTGAACAATAAACAACTAAATGAATATTAAGTACTTACGCAAACTAAAACATCCTGCCACTTGAAAGTTGGCATTTTAAAAAGTGTCATTATCCCATGATCTGTCCACGAAGTAGACACAATAGTTAAACAATGGCGTCTCGACCAAATTGGTCATTCGTCAGATCATGATTTAAGAAAAGCAGACTATACAGTTGGTAACTGTGAGGTTAGGAAATAAAACAAACATATATGATAAAGTTGGCAAATGATTATTCGGCGAAATAAAATTCTGCGAAACGTTAGTTGGCAAGTGAAAATCTGGCAAATAATTTTCGGCGAAAGGGCAGAGAACCTGGGAAAAGGCAAGGCAGGTGATAGTGAGATCTGTTTTGGAAAAATGAAACGCGGCTACCGCTTGTCCAGGCCATCTGCAACTTCAATGCCGTCTACACTTTAAACTATTTTCTTTTCTCATACTTAACCAAAAGTAAATAAAACTTTGTTTCTTGTCAATCACATAACATCAACAAATCATCAATATGGACCAATAAATCATTAAACAATGTACACGGCCATTAACCAGGTTAATGAGTGAATGTGTGAATATGTATTAGTGTTAAATAACTATCTGAAGTCATGCGGTTACATACAAACTTGGTTTTAACGAATGTACCTACTAAGTTCTAATAGTTTCCACTCACGCGCATGTAAACTTTTCATTCATAAATTTTGTTGTAAAGCGAGAAAGAAACTTACGTAATGTGAAAAAGTGGTAGTTGAGACGAGTTAAGAGTGGGTTTTTTATGTTTTTTTTTTTTAATTATTAATCGGAGCGTTTATTGAATACTAGCTGTCGAACGCGACGTTCGTCTGCGAGAAATTATTATAAAATATTACTTCCCTATTTGAGTCGGATTTTGTTAATAACTTCAAGGGTTTTAATTTTTTTGCAGTTTGGTTGGTCAAAATCGATCCAGCCGTTTCGGGGATTGGCCGGAACAGACAAAAATTAAAATGTTTTTGTTTTATGTAAACTTTCGTATTCATCCAGTAAAAAGCTGTAAATTTGAAATCACAAACCCTACCAATTTTATTTAATTTGTATGGTCAGGAAAATTGATTTTTTAGCAAACTGACTACGAACTTAGATTTTCTGTATATTCAAATCGCAAACGCCATTCAACGTGTGTCAATTTTTTTTCGATTGTATTTTTTAGGTTAAATTGTTATGTTACCTAAAACATATTATCTGTGCTAAAACGTTCTTTTGACGCAATGTATAAGTACCTAAGTCTATGCAATATTGAGTTTCAAAATTGATAGAAAATTCAAGAAATTCCCCGATAAATGTTCAAGTTCAACTATGCGATTGCGATGCTATTGAGACGAACTGTAGCGGTAGTACATGGCAACATAGTATAAAGTACTACAGCGCCACCTATGTCACAAATGAAGAACTAACATCACACAGACACCAATCCCGTCTGGTCGGAAGAACTTCCCCTTTAGAGATTCTGGAGATGAAGAACTTTACACCCTCTTTTTCATCCCCCTGTACTGACTCAAACTGCTCAAAATTGTTCGCCTCAATATTTTGCGATGCCCATTACTCCGTTCTTGCCACCTCACCCCGAACTAGCCCTCGCGGTATGCGCCCAGTAGGCTTAGCCAAGTTGACAATCTACAATCGTTAACGCTATAGAAAACTAACCAAATGTATGGGAATGACATCTATCATCGTTAAGTCACGTGGTCAAAACAAACGAATGGAAATTTTAAAGTTTAGTCAAAACTGTAAGTTGCCTACGATTTATATGGGATGTAGCGATCACGATTGTAGAAACGAATACATTTCATTCTATCATCTTGATCGATGTAAATTTGTCTACGAAAGTTTATATTCGCTTGTTTTGACCACGTGACTTAACGTTTACGATTGTAGAAAGAGAATCGATACGAATCGTTTGTAACTTGGCTAGGCCTGCAGGTGTCTCAATGCTTCTTTTAGGAGCCGACTTGAGCTCGGCGGCGCCGCCGACCATCTTTTACAGCTGGGAACTATACAGGGTGGAATTTTTCAATGCCACCTGGAGGGAAAGTACTCTAAATACCGGAAATAGCAAATTTTACTCAAAGGAAACATTCCCTTATTTTTAAAAAGAAGCAAATCTGCAATCATAGATTTTCGAAAATTCGCTTGCCACATTCGGGCATCGAACCCGGGATGGATCGAAAAAATAACATTCTGTACCTTTTTGACATCAATCGATAGGGTCAATCATATGGATCAAATCTCTCTAACAAACCTGATAAATTAAATGAAAGGAAAACCATGAATAAAAGTGCTTTAACTTATTGAATTTATCACATTGAATTGATAACTTTTCTTTAGATTTAATGTTTTTCCCTTCATTTAATTTATCATGTTTCTACAAGAATCGTTTAACCAAGATATACATATCTTGGTTAAACGATTCTTGTCTAAACCTCTCATGTTTATGAAATTCTATGTTCAATAAATTCATAGATAACTCTTTCAGATTATTGTAAGATCGTTTTAAAAAACCATGTTCTCCTTGTAATAAAACAGCGTATGAAATTTATACCTACACTTAGATCTAACGATATATTCAACGCATGACTTGCGCTTTGGTCACGGTGGATCAGCAGTGGCCTAGGTTTTTATTAAAAAGTACGTCGTGATTGAAGAGTTGCTACAACTACAAGCTCTGGGAACTGTCAAATCATGAAGGCGCTTCTAAACTGGGAATATTTTTACATAGACTCCAGACACGGGCTCCCTCTGTGTGAGGAGATATGGGCCATTGCTGGTTTGTGAATGTCACATGTCTTCGTTTTTTTCGGTTCCGGGACATGGCGGTTTCCTCCCGATGTTGCTAAATAATTCAGTGGCCTTAGTCTACAGTTGACCTATGCGTATTACTGATATGATCCACTTATCTGATCTTGATCCCAAAAGCGCACAATCTCAGTTTTACTCTATCAATGATCATGTATAGCCCATACCAGGAAATGAGGTTAAAAACTCCATTACACTCCATTATAACACCGTTGAACGGATGCATGGCTTCATCGGTCAATACAGGTAAGTATATTTTTTGCAAAAGTAACAGTTTTTATCCGGTATAAGTACCGCGACTTCCTCTAAGTACCGATATTTGGTCTCCTTAAAAAACGGCGTCTATCTATGAACTGTTTTAGTGTTGACCTAAGCCTTTGGTGGTTTCTTCATGCACAGCTAGAAGCACAACATCGAGAGAAGTGGAAGGAATGGGAGTAAACTCTCCCACGCGTGAGTGAAGGACAGTTTAGACAGATAAACGAACTATGTTTTTTAAACTTACGATCAGCAGCAATAGCTTGCCCACTTTTATTCTGCTCTGCTCTCCGTGCAAAACAACGTTATGGTCATCTACCATTCGTAGCAGTGATAGCCCGGGGCTGCGGGACTGTTCGCAAGAGATACCGTGGCCCCGGAACACAAAGGGCGATGAAGTAACATGGATAGGTTTTAGTCAGTAAAAGTCTGACACTCCTTCCTGCTCCGCCCAGAGCGGGAGGAGTCATTTGATAATTTCCCATCCGAAAAAAAAAAAGCAGTGATAGCCTAGTGGTTGACCGTCGGACTCGTCGAGTCATAGGTCTCGAATTCGAATCTAAGACACACACCTCTGATTTTTCGGATACATGTGCGTATTGTATAATTATTACTTGCTTCGGTGAAGGAAAACATCGTGAGGAAACCAGCATGCCTGAGATTTCTCGACGGCATGTAAAGCCAAGTCTGACGCCCGCGAGCGGCATAAAAACTCTGACACCAGGCTAGGAACTAACCACGCGAAAAAGAAAGAATCATCCATTTTACAATGGTATTCTCAAATCATACAATATATTGAATCAATACAAACAAACTGTCGACACACCGTCAACATGGCGCCCCAGACATGCAAGATATCAAGTTAAGTAACATCGAATAACCGTTACTTGACAAGTAATTAGATCTTCCTCTGCAGGCCTTTGAAGGCATAAATATGTAGTCTAGCCTTACTTGTGGTAGGGCTGTCAAATGCGATGTTTAATTTGAAAGTTCTAGTACTTCTTTGTTTCGGACAAACTATGACCTGAATTAACCATATTTATTTATCCTTTGGGTTTACCTACATGGGAAATGTAAGTCTAGCGGTACATGTAGTACAGAGTCAGAGAGTGGGAGAGGAAGGCAAATGCAAATATGTTTAATAATACGCAGGTAAATCATGTTTCTTAGGGTCGCGAATCACATTTTAACAAACGTACTTACAATCTGAGACTGACCTGCAAATTGCAGAAAACGGAAGTAGCGTTAACGTAGTAACTTTCCTACACACTTAGCAACTTTGACAACCCTAATTAATCTACCCTCCAATCAAGTATACAAATACATGGAAATTGTAAAGAAGTCAGTTTAAAATAACTTCACGCTCATAGTTACATGAAAGAGCAAAAACCATGAAACTCGGATCTATGCGTATTCATGTGGTTGCGTTATTTTTTGTGGGGTGAGCAGTGTACCAGCTGTAGCGGTAATGCACCCCGTGAGGCCGAGATTTTAATGAGGATGATAGTCGGACTCATAACTCAAAGCATTTATTTCAATTAAGGTCTAATTGAAAAAAAAATGCTTTGAGTTTGAGTTTTCTTATACCACTAGCGGACGTCACGCGGTTTCACCCGCGTAGTTCCCGTTCCCGTGGGAGTACGGGGATAAAATATAGCCTATGTTACTCGCTGATAATGTAGCTATCCATAGCTGAAAGAATTTTTCAAATCGGTCCAGTAGTTTTTAATTTTATTCGTAATAATATTAGTATATTACTAAGTAGATATAGATTACGGCACTTTTGAATGTCAAAAAAACAAAAAAAAAAACGGCCAAGAGCGAGTCGGACTCGCGCACCGAGGGTTCCGTACAAGCTTTTTAAAGGACAAACTTAACTTTGCTGTTCGATCCCTAGAAACGGCTATTGCACCAACCCCAAATTATAAGTTTGTAATAGTAAAATCGCTTTTTTTGTGATTAAACTACATATTTACGGTTTTCAGATTTTTCCCTTTAAATGTGCTGTACCTAAGATCTTGCTTTTTGACAACTTTCGTGATTCTAGGTCAACGGGAACGACCATATAGGTTTTCGACCCAAAACCTATACAGTAGGTAAGTACTTCCGGTGGACCTAGAATTGTCAATTTTGGTTAAAAACAAGGTCTTACAACACAAGTAAAGGGAAAATTCCTAAAAATTAAAAATTTGGTAAATTTTGGTACTTACAAGTTTTCGGGAAAATCTAAATTTGCCCATATTTTTTTATCGTGTTGACTCAGGACCTTGATTTTTATTTTTGATTCTCATACACCTAATAGACCTCAGAATCTGGTACCTATAAATTTCAACTTGCTAGGTCCACCCGTTCCTGAGTCACACACACACACGACACGAAACACGACAACAAAGACAACACGACACGACACGGACAAGAAAGTGATCTTATAAAGGTTCCTTTTTTACCTTTTTTTGGTACAGAACCCTAAAAACGAAGCTACAGTCACAGTCACAAGGCATTATAACTTAATAAAGTACTGAAGTTGCTCATTCCAAAGCGTAGCTCTATGGAGAAGAATGGACAAGAATCTAAAAGGTATATTTGAAAGAAAAGAAAGAAAGAAAGAAAAAATATTTATTTGACGTCAGTTAATAAAGTACACACACAATAAAATAAAAAAAGATGCAAAATAAGGAGGAAAACATAGTATGTGCTGTGTGCCTCACGGCTGCGCCAAAAAGGTCCATTTCAGCATTCATGCCAGACAGGTGATGCGACGGATGGTTAGGTGGTGTGCTGGTGGTGATGTGTGTATTTGAGAGATGGTGACAAAACCGAAAGACCTTTTAGACAATAACTAGCTTTAAATGCCCTCAGCTTCGCCCACGTGGAGTTAGTTAATTGTCCCATGGGATCGTGATACCAGGATAAGAAGTATTATCCTATGTATTATTCCAGGTTATAAAGTATCCGTGTGCCAAATTACATCCAAATCCGAGCACTAGTTTTTACATGAAAGACTAACAAACATCCTTACATTCTCACAAACTTTCGCATTTATAATATCAGTAGGATAGGATATGACTAATTTGCTTATCAGTTTCTCCTCTCCAGAAAAATTCCTTATAACTTATCAAGCAGATAATTTTAAACAAGTATTCTGCCAATGTTTTATTTATTTGTGTGTGTGCAACTGTGCATAGCTTTTTGGTCACTTTGAAAACGTCTCCAAAACTGTTCCCCAAAGAACAGGTGGCCTACCATGACGTCTTAAAGCAGGATCGTTTTAATCGCGTTCCAGTGTGGGTAAGAGACGGAGCTATAGAGGACGTCTAGCGCCATCTCTTTCCGTCACTGGCACGCAATTAAAACGATCCTGCTTTAAGACGTCATGGTAGGCCCGCTGTGGCGAACTCCCAAACAAATTTTTGTTGACATTTTTCTTTGCGTCTGCCTATGAAAAATATTTAAAAGTATAAAGGTAGAGTTTAATTGGACTGAAAAAAATACAGCTCAGGTATTCCGGGACCTCAAAGGCGAATTGAGTAAAACTCACGTGCAAAAAATTCTTGAAGCAAAAAAACAAACTGGTTGTATAACAATTAAAGTCGGTGTTGCACGCACGACCGTGATCATCATGACGAATTGCTCTCATCCATCATTGCTATTAACTAAAACCGATTGAACAGACTTTAACGTGGGAAACAGGGCGTACTACATCCTCAATTATACTTACTTGAGTTGATGCAGAAACCCTCAGACGACTTAGTTTTATCAACCCCTCATTGACCTATCCAGGTGGCAACCATGATCATTTGTAGATATGGAGTGAGGACTAGCTAATATCCGCGGCTTGGCCTTCGTAATTTTACCACAGGGTAGTAATACCGCGATAAAATATCCTATGTTTCAATCCAGATTTTAAACTATGTGTGCCAAATTGAATTAAAATCTGTCCCGTAGTTTTTGCGTGAAAGAGCAACAAACATCCATCAATTCATCCTTCCTGACAAACTTTAGCATTTTGGTCACCAAGATTGTAACACAGCTCTTTAACAATCTCTCTCTCTCTCTTAAATCTCTGGGTACAATGGCTGCTGTATTGCAGGCTGTTTATATCTGCATGGCCTGCCATTACAAGTATTGCACTAATACTCATGGGTAAAAACCGCTTGGCATTTCGCTTTTCATCACATTATCATCATTTGCCTGGCCTATTTCCAACTACACTGGCCTGCAAAACTAAGATCACACTTTTAAAATTTCAGTAACTTTTTAAGTACACAAGATATACCTTCGAAACAAAAAGGACTCGAAAAAGAGTTTAATTTTGTCTATAGTTTCAAAGAAAGCTGATTAAAAATTGCTATATGCGTTTTTTTATTTTAAATCTCTAACTTTTTTATTTTCGAAAAAATTGAAATTTTAAAAGTGTAGTACTTAGTTTTGCAGGCCAGTGTATGTTGGGATCGGCTCCCAGTCTCAGCTAAATCCCAGTATTTTACATGGAGCGAGTACCTGTCTGACTTCCACTAAACAGTTACTACCGGAAAAATATGATATCCCATGGTAAGACTGGGGGTCGCTTTTGGTCATATTGACCGCTATAAATGTGTATGGTAATCCTCTCCGGGTAAAACTCCCCATTCATGAAGTGCTACTCTAATAAAATGTTTGGTAGATAAAACAATCCCAAATGCAAGGAGAATATTATTGAAGTTAGTGTAGACAGACGCCAGCACAATATCAAGCTACCCAAAACTACCAAATTTTCGCAATCAACCTTGAGCTTTAGTGATAAAGTTGCAAATCTATTAAAGAAATTTGACAGTTTGTAGTAGCTTGCAGCACTTTGTAGTCTAACGTAGACGTCAAGAATAACAATGTGTTTTCAACTTCATCTTGTAGCAGTTAAAGTTTGATTTCCGTAGTTAAAACTGTTAGCCGTCATATGGTTCACCGAACAAGAAAGAAGAAAAGTTAAAATCTACTCATACTTAGGCAATACTGATGTCAGAACAATCAAAGCAATTAATAATGTAATTAGTAATTAATGATGTTGTTGTCTAAGCAAATATTGATGTGATCAATATTATTAACCTAAGTATTGCTAACTGGTAGACGTACCTACTATCAGTAGATAATTGCAGCTTAAGTGGTGGGATGTGCTTTTCATCATTGGAAATTGTTTCCTCAAAGTAACTCAATGTTATTTTAAAAAATCAAGGTTTTTTATACTTTAGGAAAAAAAAAACAAGACAAAAACAAAAACAAGCTCCTTTGAAAAGTATTAGATTTATGAAAGAGACATTTGGGTTGATCTCTTGTCGGAAAATTCATAAAACAAAATAAATAGTCAACATTATGCATTCACGAAGTGAACTGATCAACAATATAATCCCTCTCAGCCCCGGCCGTACCGTTTTCGGAACGGACAATAAACTTCCCTCGGGCCCGGCCGTACCGTTTTCGGAACGGCAGGTACAGGCAATTTGAATCTTTTTTCAGAATAAAGATATGGCTCTAAATCGTTTGCAAAAAGTTTCACTCCATTGATAGTAATACTCCTTGTCGCGAGACAAAAGACTAGTAACTTTAAATGGCAACTCTAAGAAAAAAATATAAGATTGCGCTTCGTTGTCGTTGAAATGTCAGTTATGTCAGTTTAGGTAAACATTCGAGTGACTGTGAAGTGATTTATTGTGTTTTTGTGTAGATAAGTGCTTCAAAACTGTGTGAAGTGGATGTTTACGACATCATTATAGTGTAGTGATTGTGCGCGACAAAAAACAATAAACACGGGAGAGGCAAAAAATCTTTTGTGAGCCAACAAAAGTTTCGTCGGAAGAATTTCAACAATGAACACGGAACGAACAATTGAAAACGTAAGTTTTACTCTTTTATTATGAAATATAGTGTAGGAAATAGTGTTAGCTAGGTGAATATGAGCACGAAAACATGATTTTCGTGTTCTCGAAGCATAAATCATCATATTTATGTAGATTCAAGTATTTTCAAGTCAAGGTCACATTACGTGGTGGACATTACGCAATAAATATATTCTAATAGGTATTTTGAGTAAATTCTTATAAGATTATTGTATATCAGACTCTTATGAGAATTATTTATTAGGTTTCTTATATAATTATTACATTCGTTCTAAAGTTTCGTGTGAATTGAATCAGTAGGTAGACCAACAAAAAAGAAATGCGGCCACAGCTCTTAGCGCGGCAAGTTTTTTCATATACCTTCATCTCATAACATAACAATTATAATTCTCAAGTAGTTTTACAAGTGTTGTTTATATTCAAACAGATGCTAGCACGATTCCGTAACGTGAAACTGTTTACCTTTTGCGATAAGCGCCCGTATATGTCGAGTGGTAGGCCCTTGAGCGCGCGCGGTCCGATGACTCACGCGATGACGTAACCAGGTGGTGAGGGAAGGGGGTAACCGTTATTTATGTTGGGAATCGAGAGGTTAAACCAAAGATTCCAAAGTGTCAGGTCTCGCTCGAAAGCATTACAATAGAAACAACAGTAGAATCACAATGTTAAAGAAATAACCACCACGACACACATTAACACATCCCACGTTCAATATTTAACACTCTTCAACATGAAACATGTAAACGAGACGTACCTGTTTACTTTGAACAGAAGCCCGACAGGGGTCATTGCGTAAAAGGCACTTCACTTCAAATTTCCAAATCCGTCACAAAAAAAAACAATTCGAAAACCGAATTCGGAAAAGAAATAAAACAGTTTCAGAAGCACTTTTTTTTATTTAAAACGTTCGAATTACGCGTTCTATTTTTTTCAAAATTCGAGTGCACTTTTTTTTGTTTTTTTTTCGTTAACGTGTTATAGTTTTCTAATTCCGATATATTTCGCGTTTAGATCGATTCATTGATTCTACTCTGCTGTCAGAGCAGGTGATCGCACGCGTGCAGGTCCGTCGACGTTCGCGTGAGTTCTGGCCGAGTGACAAACAATGGATCGGTTTGAGGACTAATTATACAGGTTCTCTTTATTAGTAGAGACAACAGGTGGGAACCCTCGTTACAACGTCGCTGGGACGTTTAGTTGTTCTTAACTCAAGTTGAGTGTCGTTTCGGATAGATAACTTGAGTCTAGAACTATAGTATTGTTTCCTGAGTACTTTACTACGTTCCAATCCGTCGGGGTTTACAAAATGATTGTGCTCAAACTACAGAATGCTTTCAGTCTAAGTGAAGGATGACATCTGACAACGAATTTGTATTACCTAAAAAGTAGATTGAGTTTGAGAGGACTTGATAGACTCAGTAGAGTAAGTCCATCGTATAAGCCTCCATCTGAGCTGAATATGCTCGTTACAGCAGAAGGTGCACGTGGATATTTGCATAACGCATCAGGGTTGGCGGGTATCGAACTCACTGCCGATCGCTATCAGTCTTACTTTTAAGCTATATTGCCATCTACCTAACTTTCCCTCGTAGTCTGACCAAGATGCTTCAATCAGGTGGAGGTGATAACCGAAAACGGTATAATTATGAACAGAACATACTCAAGAATACGAAAATATGTTACTTATAAATACATTTGCGAAAAAGAGATAAATCAATGAAGGCAACTATGCTGTACCTAGTAGAACCTGTGAAGCCACAACAATAACGGTAAAAGAATAAACTAAAAATAATACAACCTCCTTTTCTGCAAATGACATAAGCGTAATAAGTTACAATAACTTGCATTCACTTAGCCCACGTAATGTATTTTGAGGCTATCGACTCCTATGTATAGTACGGCTTTATTACCGCCTGCCTACACCGCATCCGCGCACGCGCAAGCCACAGGATGTTCAACTTTACCACCTTTTGACACATCCGCTATAACCTTTATTTCTTCGTTGTTAAGATCGATACTTCATGTGATGTGTAGGACAGTTAAGTTGGCTTAGAACCCCTCATGATGTCATGGTCAAATGTTTCCTTGATAATAATATTATAAATATTTTTTTATTGTTAACTTTTGAGTTTAAGGCTATAAGCATAGGGTAAAAAGAGCTGCTAATGGCATCCTGCTGTGAAAAGAAATATAAATATTTTAGATTACAATCTTTGTCCAGGCTGGGACAAATCAGGGTTACAAAAAAAAAATTGCAAGTAGTTTTTTCAAGACAAAATTTCTTAAAGAATTACTCTTTGGAGTTTTCTATGGAAAAGAATAAACAAGATTACCCACAGCTAATCCTCTAATTTAAATTTATTAACAGTATTAAATCTCCAGGTCTGATGGGATGTTTCAGGGTAAGGGCAGATGGCGAATAGAAAGTGATAATGACAATGATCGAAGATTTCGTTGATCTTGTGGCTTCAACTGATCGACTATTTCATTGGTGAGCAACCCCGGCTGAACAGTGCTACTGGGGTTTCCCATCAGTTTCTCGGTAGCAGACAAAAATCTGGATTTACGGTTACGCCGGTAACCGGTACGCCAATTTTGGTGTATTTCTGCTTTACCATTTAGAGAGGAGTTACGTAATATTTTGTCGAATAGGTACTCCTTAAGTCATCATTCTCTTGCCCCTATCCCAATTCATTTGAGGGCGGCGCAGCATGTCTTCTTCTTCCATACTTCTCTATTACTAGTTATCTCATCCTTTACACAGTCCGCATCCATCGTTTCTCAGGCCTTCCTAAACCCATTCACATTAATACTCAAAACTTTCCTCACGACGATTTTACTCCATAAATAACCAATCATAAACGTTTGATTAAACCCAATGTCCAAGAACCAGGAAGCTCGTTTGTTATCGTTCAGCCACCAGGTCTGTTCCTGTTAACATTCCGAGCCACGCTCGTAAACCAACAACAATGGGTTGTTTCATACCAAACTTATTGACGACGGCTCGCGTTTACTGCTCATTTACATTCTTTCTGTTCTGCTGTTCTTGATTGAGATTCAGAATATTACCTATTTTGGGTTTCTTGAGATTTTTTTACGACGTTCAGGAGGTATGTCTTAGTACTTAGCTTTTTTTTTTCGGATGGGAAATCATCAAATGACTCCTCCCGCTCTTGGCGGAGCAGGAGGGAGTGTCAGACTTTTACTGACTAAAACCCATCCATGTTCCTTCATCGCCCTTTGTGTTCGGGGGCCGCGGTATCTCTTTCGAACAGTCCCGCAGCCCCGGCAGGCATAGGCCCTTGCGGACCCTTTCCTTTTTGCTGACTCTCTTTGAGAACACGAACGCGCCGTTAGTACTTAGCTTAAGGTGGTCAATGGCGATCTATCTGTGTGTTTGATAGAATGAGGCGGAGGCTTTAAAAAATCTACTACAGGGCTATGCGATGCTAGTAGTTTAGTGGTAATCATCCCTGAATGACGAAAGACTTTGAAAGTGACTGTTAGCTGTTGTCTCAAGTCTCAACCCTATTTAACGTTTGGGTCTTTGGAGGTTATCAGGTTAAACATCCATTCTCTGAAACATTATTGACTGATTATTACACAGAATACCACAGAATTACCCTATTATTATTAATGCTTATTGTTAATTTTAATTTGATGGAATTATTCATTGTTTGTTATTAATGATTTCTAATGTGATCTATCTGATGAAATTAGTTAGCGATTATTGTTATTGATAGTTTGATGGAATTAATTATTGATTTTGTTATTTTTGATAGTTATTGATTTGAATTATTTATTTGTCCTGATGATAATAAAATTGTTAACCAGTGGTTATGTTTATTTTTACTAACTGTTAATGTTACTTGCATGGAATTTATTAAAGCTTATTCATTAATTCATTACACAGAACTTTGACCTCAACTACCGTAAACATAAAACACCTAAACACCCACTGAATAGGCGAAGTATTCACAAACAATTCCTTGCGTCTAAATTACCATGAAAATGACTACGACTAAGTCTACAATGTTCAACTAGCATGGTAACCCGCATTCCTGAGAGCTGACAGTTCACTTACTTACATGACGATTGTGTTGCAGTTCTACAAGGTCATTCGTATGGAGCGACAACCTCTTGATGGTATGATTTGAACTTATGTTTGTGTAGGAAAAGCCTCTATTTAACTTAAAACTAGGTGCCATCTAACGTGGCAATGCTGCCATCCTTCTGGGCGCTTTTCCTATTGACAGAGCGATGTGGGCGTATTTTTTGACGCCCTGTAATTCTTTTTTGCTTTTGATAATTGTACATATTTTATTATTATTATAGATCTATAAATTGTAGTTTGTAAATAATGTACAATCGCCAGCACACACAAATCTCTGATGATTTTTAACAATTTATGATGATTTTAAATGATTTTAAACCATAAAATATTGTAGGTTAAGTTCAAAATTGAATGAGAAAGTTTTTCAGTTTGTAGTAGGTAACTTGATGCGCTCGCGGTGGCGACTGTTCATAATGGATTAACAAAAACTTTGTTCATAAAAAACTTTTTTTTTTTTTGGATGGGAAATCATCAAATGACTTCTCCCGCTCTGGGCGGAGCAGGAGGGAGTGTCAGACTTTTACCGACTAAAACCCATCCATGTTCCTTCCTCGCCCTTTGTGTTCCGGGGCCACGGTATCTCTTTCGAATAGTCCCGCAGCCCCGGCAGGCTTCGGTCCTTGCGGCGCGCGTGGAACACGAACGCGCCGTCGACACGGCCTGTCGTCATGAGACGTACGGACGGTGAGCTAGCCCATAGCTCCCCGTCCACAGGCCCGCGCCTACGGTGGCCGGAAGCCACCACGTGGCCCCCGACGCCCGGGGCGTCTCCCGCGGCGGCCGGGACGTGAGGATCTCTCCCTGTCCTGTTCCGCCACCTCCTTCGCTAGCATGACTGCTTCGCAGAAGGAGGTGACGGCGTTCCATTCCGTCTCGCTCCGGACCATGGATTGAACCAAGGCCGGGAGCGAGAGGTCGCCGCCGCCGATCGCCGTTACGAGGACACGGTGGTGCTCCGCCCAAGCGGGGCACACCTCCACCGTGTGCTCCACCGTGTCCTCCGGTCGATCCTCACAATGGTGACACCCGGGCGTCTCCTCCCGCCCGATTCGGTGCAGGAACTTACCGAAACAGCCGTGTCCGGTAAGAACCTGCGTCAGGCGGAAGGTGAGGACGCCGTGGCGTCTCTCCAGCCACTCCTCAAAGAGGGGACTTATCGCCACTATTGTGGCGTGCCCTGGTGGTTTGTCCCTTGAGAACCTTTTCCGTACTTCAATCTAACTGTGCCACTACTTTGTCACTATCTGACCATCTACTGTTTTTTACTACGGAGTTTAGCCACGAGCTCCTACTAAGTCAGTAAATCTTCACTAGAAAAACTAAAACAGAAGAAAAATACATTAATAAAACTAGAAGTTCATTAACTTCTGAACCCGCGAAGATGTTCAAGGGAACTGAATCAATGAACGAACTAGAAAACAATGCTCCCGTTTTTTTACCACCAGTTGGTTCATTGAATGTAATGCCAACTATACTTAGTTGACAATAGAAAAGTCCACTTTTCTTTAGTAAAAGTCAACTGCCGCGACAACCACATGACAAATAATCGTGATTCTTCGTCATCAAAAACGCAAAGTGGTGGAGTTGAAACTTACAACCACTATTAAGCTATTCAAACTCTGGTCCCTGACCTTAATCGGCTAGTAAACTCGGTTTTTCTCGGGTTTTATATGACACCTAAACCGGGTTCCGCATGCTCTAACCACGAGTTAAATCAGTATCATTCTGTTCGTACCTGAATATGCACTGACCTGCAAAAATAAGTACTACACTTTTAAAATTTATTTTTTTCCGAAACTATAGAAGTTAGAGATTTAAAATAAAAAAACGTTGTAAAGCAATTTTTATCCGCTTTCTTTGAAACTATAGACAATATTAAAATATTTTTCGAGTCCTTGTTTCGAAAGTATATCTTGAGTACTTAAAAAGTTGTTGCAATTTTAAAAGTGTGATACTTATTTTTGCAGGCCAGTGCATTTACGTACAAGTGTACGTCCCAACAAGATTGACCCACTACTTATTGCATTTTTCTGTATTTTCCCTATTCTAACCAAATCTTCTTGCACACCATCTACAGGGTGTAAACAACATCATCACGGAGCCGTCAACCAAGCATTCTGTACATCAAACTAAGTAATTTTACTCAAAAATTATTGCTGGGAAACGACTTTTTTTTTGGGGGGAAAAATCATGTATTGTGGTAGAACTCGATGTAACGCACTCAAAACATTATGCTGATGATGGATTGAATAGTTCGGAGGTCGTGGACGTGTTTAAAGTAAACATCTTATATTAAAAACGTGTATTTAAAAAAACACCAATCAAAAAGTTGGGAATTTTACCCCCAATATCTCCGTAACTAGAAGGTATGGTGTAGAACAAAAAAATATCGCAAAAACGGGGGGAACAAGTACCTTTCGGCTTCGTCAAGAGGTTTTTTACACCCTTTATACGACGTTTCCCTTGTTTGTCATTATATCATACACAGACTTATCCGTTTCAATTATCCCATAATCAAGCCGCGCAGTTCTAAAGAACACCGCTACTTCAGCAGTCAGCTAAGTATCAAATTAAAACAATGCCTAGTCTTAGGTTCCCATGTTGTATGACGTATTGTTATTTCTACCTGTGACAATCTTACAGTAATGTGATAACAAATGTAACGGAGTCTTTTGCCGCCGGGTATTATTGATGGAATAAAGACAAAGTAGTAAGTACAGTGTACAGCTCTTTGACATAACAGTTAGCAGTAACAGTTCATTATGTAAGGCTGCGTCTACGCAAGGCGAGCCGAACACGATTGGAGCACGAATTTGCTTAGCGTAGACCCACTTAGAAGCCTCGACCGAGCACTGCCGCCAAGGGAATTACTGCTCCGCTTGTGGTATTCTCGTGTTCGGCTCACCTAGCGTAGACGCAGCTTAACAGCAATGAGTTCGTCCATGAAAGTACAAGTACTAGTAGTATGCATACAGGGTGTAAACGGAACCTTCACGAAGCCGTCAACCAAGCATTCTGAACATCAAACTAAGTAGAAAAAACGGCCAAGTGCGTGTCGGGCCCTACGCAGTGTAGGGTTCCGTAGTAGCCCGTTTTATTTTAGATTTTGTTATTCAATGCAAGTCTTCACCCGTTATAAACAAGCAACTACTTCATCTTAGTCACTTTTTAGGATTTATTCTAAGGATTTTGTATTTGGTACAAAATTATCCAACACCCTAGTTCAAACCAATAAAGTTATCTTAACCGCTATAGTTTTCCTTTAAAGTTTATGAAATGCACTATCATCATGAATTTTTCCAGATTTTTCAAGCCAGCAGTTTAGCTTTTAGGGGGGGGGGGGGGGAACGTCCTACTGGAACAAAAATGTGCACTTTAAAGTTTAATATTTCGTACCCCTAAGTAATTTTAAAATACCTATTCAACGATACCCCACACGATGGGGTAGGCGACGAAAAAATAAATCATCCCCACCTCACATGTAGCGTCACACGGAGCTACCCTAAAAAAAATATTTTCCAAAATTTTATTTTACCACTTTGTCGGCGTTATTGATATACATACCTCTACAAAATAACAGCTTTTTAGTACTAACGGTCTCTTAGCAAAACCTCGGACAGACAGACAGACATAGCGAAACTGACAAACTGTAAGGGTCCCTTGTCAGGACTACGGAATGTCATCATCATCATAGTCCTGTCCTTGTCCCATGTTAGCCGGGGTCGGTGCAACATGATTTTTTCTTCCATTATCCCCTGTCAACCGTCACGCAATCATTTTTCCTTCATTTCGTTCCTCACACAATCCATCCACAGACAACATTGCACTGCCAGATATATTGAACAGTACAGGGGTAATGGTTGAAAATCTGTGCAAATAAACTGTGTGTAATACGAACGTTTCCAGGTATGGTCCAGAGCAAAATACCTATTACCTATCGCATTGGCGAGAAGAACAAGAGCTTTCGGCTTCGTTAAGGGTCTTTTACACCCTTTATGTCTGCCGCACAAGCAGTTTTGCTGAGTACCGATTGCCGGAATATCAGAAACTTTTATTTTATTTTATTGTCTTGCTTCTAGGTTAGCCATAATAAAGTCCATAGTTAGTTCACAAGTTGAATGGCTGAAATGAATTTTAATAATGGTAATCACTGTTGTATTTACGTATGTTTCTTATCGACTTAGAAATGAATGATTTTAATTATCTTTCATTGATGTGGCGCCAATGTATCCTGGGAAAGTTCAGTGGTTTGGTTCTATTGTGTTTATCTAGTTTGAAGTCAGAAACAGTTCTGTGTCTGACTGACTGCCATAGGTTTGCCTACAGTCTGAACAACTAAAAAAATAACAGAAATAGGATTACGTTTTAAATTCGTTTAGTTATGTTGTGTTTTTAATATAGAATATCATTAGTAAACATGAGATTAAAAAAAAAACTTTTTTTGTGTTCTAAATTCAAATATATTTGTATTTATCATTTTTCATCAGCTTCGTACCGTTGCTGCTCTTTAACCTTGCGAAAGCAAAAAGAACGGAAAAACAAAGGAAAAATCATAGTTTGCTGAAACTTTATGACAAAAATACTTTCCGCTCTATTATTTTATTTCTTCAAAAGTGTATTGTAAAACGTCGTTTGATACACGTGGGCATTTGTTACTGCAGTTTGCGGCTCCATAACAACCTCGCCTGCGGCTCGGAAGTGAATTCCACCTGCAATGCATTATGCAATAACAAAGTTTCCCCACTTTCAATTATCAAAAAGTATACTTAACTATTGTAGATACTTTACTTATGATCAAGTTTAACGTTACAAAAGGAAACGACACGCACACAACAGCAACCTCAATAATTATAAATAACACCGACAATTCTTTTTCGAAATTACAAGCAAAAAGTTTGCAACCAGATGAACACCTGCAAACGACAGCCATTTATAGTCAGTTGTTTGACTCCTAGGTATGCCTGTGACCTTGTCGGGATGATCTTCAATGTCGTTTAGTACCTATATTTGCTTGTTTTGTGTTCCAACCATCAATCAATACAGCAGCTGCCATTCTGGGTAATAGTATACTTGGATGGATGTGGTCCTGTTTGATAGTAGATGTAGGGCAGTTTTTGAAATAGATACTCGATAAGAATGCTAAGGAGAATGTGTGTTGTATCGCGAATGGATAAAATAAAGAATGAGTACGTAAGAGGACGTCTGAAAGTGGCGCTGGTGACTGAAAAGTTCTGTGGTAATCGGTTATCCATGTGATGAGGAAAAATTTGCAAAATGTTGAGTTTGATTGCAAAGAAAGAGTAGAGGCAGACCAACGAAATGATGGATGGACTGTGTGAAGATCGATATGGCTAGAAAGGAGGTGACTACTAAGATGACGAGTAATAGAGAAGTATGGAAGAAGGAGACATGCTGCACCGACCCCAAATAAATTGTGATATGGGTAGAAATGAATGAGGACCCGAAGCGAAGCTTTGGGTTTTTGTGTTTTTAAGCACCAATCTTATTGCACAGTATTAGTACATTAGTAGCCCTAGTCCTTAGGGGATTTTCCATCGGTAAAAAAGGTGTACCAAACATTCACCCCATACTCAATAGGCATATGCATACGAGGATGAATTTTCGGTGGGCTATGCGTTCTCTATCAGTAAATGAATGAATTAAGACATTTAATGAGCAGATCGTTAACTTTCTGAAAAGCATGACAGAATAACATCACACCTGTATGCCTAGAAAGATTGTGCAGAAGTGTAGGAAGGTATAATAAATCCACGACTAGCACCTACATTTCGTCTTGTAACAGCAGCGGGCTATTATAGTATACTTCAATAAAAATAAACTTTCTTACACCTCACTACATAGATTCTCAACAAAATTGCAAACAAAAGACTTGCCGATAGCAATCCCATGGATGTTAAATAAACAATACAACATACAGCACTATTGTTTACGGGAAAATACGCGACATCTACACTAGTAATTGTGACAGGTGACGTTAGTAGAGAAACCCGTGGGAATTGTCTAAGATCGGCGCTAGAAACCATGTGGTCAATGGCGATCTATCTGTGTGTTTGATAGAATGAGGCGGAGGCTTTAAAAAATCTACTACAGGGCTATGCGATGCTAGTAGTTTAGTGGTAATCATCCCTGAATGACGAAAGACTTTGAAAGTGACTGTTAGCTGTTGTCTCAAGTCTCAACCCTATTTAACGTTTGGGTCTTTGGAGGTTATCAGGTTAAACATCCATTCTCTGAAACATTATTGACTGATTATTACACAGAATACCACAGAATTACCCTATTATTATTAATGCTTATTGTTAATTTTAATTTGATGGAATTATTCATTGTTTGTTATTAATGATTTCTAATGTGATCTATCTGATGAAATTAGTTGGCGATTATTGTTATTGATAGTTTGATGGAATTAATTATTGATTTTGTTATTTTTGATAGTTATTGATTTGAATTATTTATTTGTTCTGATGATAATAAAATTGTTAACTAGTGGTTATGTTTATTTTTACTAACTGTTAATGTTACTTGTATGGAATTAATTAAAGCTTATTCATTCATTCATTACACAGAACTTTGACCTCAACTACCGTAAACATAAAACACCTAAACACCCACTGAATAGGCGAAGTATTCACAAACAATTCCTTGCGTCTAAATTACCATGAAAATGACTACGACTAAGTCTACAATGTTCAACTAGCATGGTAACCCGCATTCCTGAGAGCTGACAGTTCACTTACTTACATGACGATTGTGTTGCAGTTCTACAAGGTCATTCGTATGGAGCGACAACCTCTTGATGGTATGATTTGAACTTATGTTTGTGTAGGAAAAGCCTCTATTTAACTTAAAACTATAGGTGCCATCTAAAGTGGCAATGCTGCCATCCTTCTGGGCGCTTTTCCTATTGACAGAGCGATGTGGGCGTATTTTTTGACGCCCTGTAATTCTTTTCTGCTTTTGATAATTGTACATATTTTATTATTATTATAGATCTATAAATTGTAGTTTGTAAATAATGTACAATCGCCAGCACACACAAATCTCTGATGATTTTTAACGATTTATGATGATTTTAAATGATTTTAAACCATAAAATATTGTTGGTTAAGTTCAAAATTGAATGAGAAAGTTTTTCAGTTTGTAGTAGGTAACTTGATGCGCTCGCGGTGGCGACTGTTCATAATGGATTAAAAAAAACTTTGTTCATAAAAAAAATCGGGTGAAAAAAAAAAAAAAACCTTTTTTTTTTTTTTTGATGGGAAATCTTCAAATGACTTCTCCCGCTCATGGCGGAGCAGGAGGGAGTGTCAGACTTTTACTGACTAAAACCCATCCATGTTCCTTCCTCGCCCTTTGTGTTCCGGGGCCACGGTATCTCTTTCGAATAGTCCCGCAGCCCCGGCAGGCTTCGGTCCTTGCGGACCCCTTCCTTATTGCTGACTCTCTTTAAGGCGCGCGTGGAACACGAACGCGCCGTCGACACGGCCTGTCGTCATGAGACGTACGGACGGTGAGCTAGCCCATAGCTCCCCGTCCACAGGCCCGCGCCTACGGTGGCCGGAAGCCACCACGTGGCCCCCGACGCCCGGGGCGTCTCCCGCGGCGGCCGGGACGTGAGGATCTCTCCCTGTCCTGTCCCACCACCTCCTTCGCTAGCATATTATGACTGCTTCGCAGAAGGAGGTGACGGCGTCCCATTCCGTCTCGCTCCGGACCATGGATTGAACCAAGGCCGGGAGCGAGAGGTCGCCGCCGCCGATCGCCGTTACGAGGACACGGCGGTGCTCCGCCCAAGCGGGGCACACCTCCACCGTGTGCTCCACCGTGTCCTCCGGTCGATCCTCACAATGGTGACACCCGGGCGTCTCCTCCCGCCCGATTCGGTGCAGGAACTTACCGAAACAGCCGTGTCCGGTAAGAACCTGCGTCAGGCGGAAGGTGAGGACGCCGTGGCGTCTCGCCAGCTCAAAGAGGGGACTTATCGCCACTATTGTGGCGTGCCCTGGTGGTTTGTCCCTTGAGAACCTTTTCCGTACTTCAATCTAACTGTGCCACTACTTTGTCACTATCTGACCATCTACTGTTTTTTACTACGGAGTTTAGCCACGAGCTCCTACTAAGTCAGTAAATCTTCACTAGAAAAACTAAAACAGAAGAAAAATACATTAATAAAACTAGAAGTTCATTAACTTCTGAACCCGCGAAGATGTTCAAGGGAACTGAATCAATGAACGAACTAGAAAACAATGCTCCCGTTTTTTTACCACCAGTTGGTTCATTGAATGTAATGCCAACTATACTTAGTTGACAATAGAAAAGTCCACTTTTCTTTAGTAAAAGTCAACTACCGCGGCAACCATGACATGACAAATAATCGTGATTCTTCGTCATCAAAAACGCAAAGTGGTGGAGTTGAAACTTACAACCACTATTAAGCTCTTCAAACTCTGGTCCCTGACCTTAATCGATAGGCTAGTAAACTCGGTTTTTCTCGGGTTTTATATGACACCTAAACCGGGTTCCGCATGCTCTAACCACGAGTTAAATCAGTATCATTCTGTTCGTACCTGAATATGCACTGACCTGCAAAAATAAGTACTACACTTTTAAAATTTATTTTTTTCCGAAACTATAGAAGTTAGAGATTTAAAATAAAAAAACGTTGTAAAGCAATTTTTATCCGCTTTCTTTGAAACTATGGACAATATTAAAATATTTTTCGAGTCCTTGTTTCGAAAGTATATCTTGAGTACTTAAAAAGTTGTTGCAATTTTAAAAGTGTGATACTTATTTTTGCAGGCCAGTGTATTTACGTACAAGTGTACGTCCCAACAAGATTGACCCACTACTTATTGCATTTTTCTGTATTTTCCCTATTCTAACCAAATCTTCTTGCATACCATCTACAGGGTGTAAACAACATCATCACGAAGCCGTCAACCAAGCATTCTGTACATCAAACTAAGTAATTTTACTCAAAAATTATTGCTGGGAAACGACTTTTTTTTTGGGGGGAAAAATCATGTATTGTGGTAGAACTCGATGTAACGCACTCAAAACATTATGCTGATGATGGATTGAATAGTTCGGAGGTCGTGGACGTGTTTAAAGTAAACATCTTATATTAAAAACGTGTATTTAAAAAAACACCAATCAAAAAGTTGGGAATTTTACCCCCAATATCTCCGTAACTAGAAGGTATGGTGTAGAACAAAAAAATATCGCAAAAACGGGGGGAACAAGTACCTTTCGGCTTCGTCAAGAGGTTTTTTACACCCTTTATACGACGTTTCCCTTGTTTGTCATTATATCATACACAGACTTATCCGTTTCAATTATCCCATAATCAAGCCGCGCAGTTCTAAAGAACACCGCTACTTCAGCAGTCAGCTAAGTATCAAATTAAAACAATGCCTAGTCTTAGGTTCCCATGTTGTATGACGTATTGTTATTTCTACCTGTGACAATCTTACAGTAATGTGATAGCAAATGTAACGGAGTCTTTTGCCGCCGGGTATTATTGATGGAATAAAGACAAAGTAGTAAGTACAGTGTACAGCTCTTTGACATAACAGTTAGCAGTAACAGTTCATTATGTAAGGCTGCGTCTACGCAAGGCGAGCCGAACACGATTGGAGCACGAATTTGCTTAGCGTAGACCCACTTAGAAGCCTCGACCGAGCACTGCCGCCAAGGGAATTACTGCTCCGCTTGTGGTATTCTCGTGTTCGGCTCACCTAGCGTAGACGCAGCTTAACAGCAATGAGTTCGTCCATGAAAGTACAAGTACTAGTAGTATGCATACAGGGTGTAAACGGAACCTTCACGAAGCCGTCAACCAAGCATTCTGAACATCAAACTAAGTAGAAAAAACGGCCAAGTGCGTGTCGGGCCCTACGCAGTGTAGGGTTCCGTAGTAGCCCGTTTTATTTTAGATTTTGTTATTCAATGCAAGTCTTCACCCGTTATAAACAAGCAACTACTTCATCTTAGTCACTTTTTAGGATTTATTCTAAGGATTTTGTATTTGGTACAAAATTATCCAACACCCTAGTTCAAACCAATAAAGTTATCTTAACCGCTATAGTTTTCCTTTAAAGTTTATGAAATGCACTATCATCATGAATTTTTCCAGATTTTTCAAGCCAGCAGTTTAGCTTTTAGGGGGGGGGGGGGGGGGGACGTCCTACTGGAACAAAAATGTGCACTTTAAAGTTTAATATTTCGTACCCCTAAGTAATTTTAAAATACCTATTCAACGATACCCCACACGATGGGGTAGGCGACGAAAAAATAAATCATTCCCACCTCACATGTAGCGTCACACGGAGCTACCCTAAAAAAAATATTTTCCAAAATTTTATTTTACCACTTTGTCGGCGTTATTGATATACATACCTCTACAAAATAACAGCTTTTTAGTACTAACGGTCTCTTAGCAAAACCTCGGACAGACAGACAGACATAGCGAAACTGACAAACTGTAAGGGTCCCTTGTCAGGACTACGGAATGTCATCATCATCATAGTCCTGTCCTTGTCCCATGTTAGCCGGGGTCGGTGCAACATGATTTTTTCTTCCATTATCCCCTGTCAACCGTCACGCAATCATTTTTCCTTCATTTCGTTCCTCACACAATCCATCCACAGACAACATTGCACTGCCAGATATATTGAACAGTACAGGGGTAATGGTTGAAAATCTGTGCAAATAAACTGTGTGTAATACGAACGTTTCCAGGTATGGTCCAGAGCAAAATACCTATTACCTATCGCATTGGCGAGAAGAACAAGAGCTTTCGGCTTCGTTAAGGGTCTTTTACACCCTTTATGTCTGCCGCACAAGCAGTTTTGCTGAGTACCGATTGCCGGAATATCAGAAACTTTTATTTTATTTTATTGTATTGCTTCTAGGTTAGCCATAATAAAGTCCATAGGTAGTTCACAAGTTGAATGGCTGAAATGAATTTTAATAATGGTAATCACTGTTGTATTTACGTATGTTTCTTATCGACTTAGAAATTAATGATTTTAATTATCTTTCATTGATGTGGCGCCAATGTATCCTGGGAAAGTTCAGTGGTTTGGTTCTATTGTGTTTATCTAGTTTGAAGTCAGAAACAGTTCTGTGTCTGACTGACTGCCATAAGTTTGCCTACAGTCTGAACAACTAAAAAAATAACAGAAATAGGATTACGTTTTAAATTCGTTTAGTTATGTTGTGTTTTTAATATAGAATATCATTAGTAAACATGAGATTAAAAAAAAAACTTTTTTTGTGTTCTAAATTCAAATATATTTGTATTTATAATTATTCATCAGCTTCGTACCGTTGCTGCTCTTTAACCTTGCGAAAGCAAAAAGAACGGAAAAACAAAGGAAAAATCATAGTTTGCTGAAACTTTATGACAAAAATACTTTTCGCTCTATTATTTTATTTCTTCAAAAGTGTATTGTAAAACGTCGTTTGATACACGTGGGCATTTGTTCTCGGCTCCATAACAACCTCGCCTGCGGCTCGGAAGTGAATTCCACCTGCAATGCATTATGCAATAACAAAGTTTCCCCACTTACAATTATCAAAAAGTATACTTAACTATTGTAGATACTTTACTTATGAGCAAGTTTAACGTTACAAAAGGAAACAACACGCACAAAACAGCAACCTCAATAATTATAAATAACACCGACAATTCTTTTTCGAAATTACAAGCAAAAAGTTTGCAACCAGATGAACACCTGCAAACGACAGCCATTTATAGTCAGTTGTTTGACTCCTAGGTATGCCTGTGACCTTGTCGGGATGATCTTCAATGTCGTTTAGTACCTATATTTACTTGTTTTGTGTTCCAACCATCAATCAATACAGCAGCTGCCATTCTGGGTAATAGTATACTTGGATGGATGTGGTCCTGTTTGATAGTAGATGTAGGGCAGTTTTTGAAATAGATACTCGATAAGAATGCTAAGGAGAATGTGTGTTGTAAGGCGAATGGATAAAATAAAGAATGAGTACGTAAGAGGACGTCTGAAAGTGGCGCTGGTGACTGAAAAGTTCTGTGGTAATCGGTTATCCATGTGATGAGGAAAAATTTGCAAAATGTTGAGTTTGATTGCAAAGAAAGAGTAGAGGCAGACCAACGAAATGATGGATGGACTGTGTGAAGATTGATATGGCTAGAAAGGAGTTGACTACTAAGATGACGAGTAATAGAGAAGTATGGAAGAAGGAGACATGCTGCGCCGACCCCAAATAAATTGTGATATGGGTAGAAATGAATGAGGACCCGAAGCGAAGCTTTGTTTTTTTGTGTTTTTAAGCACCAATCTTATTGCACATTATTAGTACATTAGTAGCCCTAGTCCTTAGGGGATTTTCCATCGGTAAAAAAGGTGTACCAAACATTCACCCCATACGCAATAGGCATATGCATATGAGGATGAATTTTCGGTGGGCTATGCGTTCTCTATCAGTAAATGAATGAATTAAGACATTTAATGAGCAGATCGTTAACTTTCTGAAAAGCATGACAGAATAACATCACACCTGTATGCCTAGAAAGGTTGTGCAGAAGTGTAGGAAGGTATAATAAATCCACGACTAGCACCTACATTTCGTCTTGTAGCAGCAGCGGGCTATTATAGTATACTTCAATAAAAATAAACTTTCTTACACCTCACTACATAGATTCTCAACAAAATTGCAAACAAAAGACTTGCCGATAGCAATCCCATGGATGTTAATAAACAACACAACATACAGCACTATTGTTTACGGGAAAATACGCGACATCTACACTAGTAATTGTGACAGGTGACGTTAGTAGAGAAACCCGTGGGAATTGTCTAAGATCGGCACTAGAAACCATGTACATAAGACTACACCTACATACTCCGAAGTAAGCATAAATATAAGGTCATACTCCGAAGTACCTAAGTATAAATGTAAGGTCTTTTGTCATACTTAGGTCTTTTGTCGTCTGAGAGCAGCGGTGGCCCAGTGGTGGCGGCCCCGACTTCCGAGCAGTATTATCAGGCAGGTGCGTGACTTTGTGTAATTTATCATCGTGAAGAATCATGTCCTAGAACCAAAAAATCGAAGACGTGTGGTGTGACATGTACTACCAACCCGCACTGGGCCCGTTGTGGCTTATAGCCCATTAACCCTCTCATATAGAGGTGGCCTGTATCCTAGCAGTGGAGACATTAAAGGCTAATTATGCTATACTCTTATGCTTTTTTCATAAATCGGACATGAATCCATTCTCCAGTTTCCTCATCTTCTCCCTAGCCTTTTACCTACTAGGTATCTTGCTTCTAGTCTGACCGGATGCAGCTGAAAACCAGGATTTTACATGAAGCAACCCATAGCTTAGTTACTGGTACCCCTATGTTAGATTGCCCTTAATTCTGGGTCTACAACTCCGTAGAAATTCCAACTATTTAATATATTTAAACCACAAGCTCATTGAAAAGAACAGCTAAATGTTATCCATTTATTTAGTAAAAATTAAAACCGCACTCTTATTTGACGTTTGGACATTGAGCGTGTGAAACAAATTACTATGCAAAGAAATAGAAGTCACTATTTAGTAGAAAGGTAAATAAATAAAATAAATAAATAATAAATATCGCTGGACATTACACACAGCGCCATCTAGTGCCACACTAAGCAACGAGGCTTGTGTCGTGGACACCAGATAGTTGATATACTACATAGATACTTTTTGTTTGTAAATACATACTTATTATACAAATAAACATCCATGACTCGGAAACAAATGTCCATGCTCATCACACAAACATTCGCTCGTACCGGGATTCAGAAGGCACACTTATATCTACGTGTAGCTGGACACTCCGGGGCTAAGAAATCATCACGCCATGTCTGTATAAGTGATACTATTTCTATTTGCTTAAGGCGACTACAGGAGCTAAATTAGCAACTCTAATTGTTTGTTTGTTGTCTTCGTTTGAAATACTGTTGGAATAAAGTTCTAATCAGCTTGCACTACAAAGTGGTTGCTACGTCAGTCACTGCGGGCCGAATAGTGCGAAATGAGTGTTTATTTGCGATTTACAAAAAATCTATTGATTGGACTAAAAAAATAAAACACTATCATGCTAAATATGTTGATGTAGAATTATTTGCATAAAAATTAGAATGATCGCATGTATTTGAGTATGGTTTTACTCGTTAAAAGAAATTTTTAGAGGTAAGTTTGTGATTTTTTTTATCGAGTAAAATTAGTTGTATTATGTTTTCAAAACACTATCATACTAGCATATATCTGGTTTTGTTTATTGCAGTGAATCATATGCTTTTTTGCATTATAAAACTCGCGTTTAGCTCCTCCACTCAACCGCCCCTGGCTGCTTTAGCAGCCAGTAGCTGTTTTGCGAAATGTCCTGGCTGCTAAAGCAGCCAGTAGCGCCTTCGTCCAACAAATGCAATAAAAAATCTACTAAACTGCTATTTCTAGAGCTTATTCCTCTTGTAGCAAACTCTATACTATATTCATCAACGTTCGGACCAACAATAGCAACACTATTCCATCGACAAATGTCAAAATAAAAGTAAAAACTTTAGTGTAAACAAACTCCGCCATTTCTGACGTGTGGCGTCGTATTTCAATTGTTCTGTTATGTTTATTGTTATTTTCGGATAGTGTTATATATCAAATTAATCGTGAAAATCTTTGCTACTATATTATCATAAAGGAAATCTAGTTTTCGAATCTCAAAGTTGAGTATTTCGCCTCCGAAAAAGTGGTAGGTTTAAATACCCATAGTGATTGTGTTTATACAAGAAATAAGTGCTTTTGTGATTAAAACGTGTGTGTTAACGGAAAAACAGTGCATAATTAGTATTGTGAGCATATTATTAAATTGTATATACAAAAACAAGTGGCTTCGTAAAGTTATAGGTACGTAAATAACCGTGTTCAAGAACAGTCGTTGGCGCAGGCCGCGACAAAATAAACAGTGAGTATCCAAATTCTAATTTAATTCTAATTAGACTATCGTAAATAAACTAATAAGATTATGGTCTTATTAGAAAGGAAATATGATCTAGTTTATTTTAAAATTATGTTAATTGAAATTTAATATCTAGAAAAATTCAAATTAATATTTTAATAGCGAAATATCCGTTATCATCCCTGTTTTTCAAGTTCTACATTTTTTTTGAGTTTCAAAATAATATTAGTTTTTTTTTTTTTTTTAATATAGATTCCATAACTATTCAGCTATTCACTGTAAATTTTATTTAGCTATAACTCTTGTAGTTTGCGATTGTTTATCTAAAGTGTCAAATTACATGCGAACATTTCGCAATTTTTGCACGCTCGGCGGTTTGGTGCAAAAAAGTCGCGCGCGGGGCTAGTGAGAGGTTGTGGACATTTAGCTTACGGACGGTTAGAAACAAAAAGTCACAGAAAAGCTTTTTTTTATTTTCTATGAATCAAGTGACAGGTAGGTGACGATTTCAAGTTAACTTTGTTTATAGTCGTAGGCATATTAACTGACAGTTATACGTAAGTAAGTTATAGAAAACGGCCTTTTAGGATCATCCTACGCACGAATATGGAATGGCGTGGCTAGAAAACAAATGAACATCGTACTAAACTGGCGACTAACTAGCGACACATCAAGCTAAACATTTTCAGCATGTAATGGCCTCGCTTTGTTTACAGTTCCCTTACAATGAGAAATCCGCTTATACTGGTTTTGTATAGGTTGATTGGGCGTCGTGCAGACAAGCACTTCTAACTTTTTTTTAACGTTGTCCCCGCACTGGGAACCTTGCGAGTCTCTCTTTGCACATCGTTAGTAGTTGTGGACGATCAGCTTTACTCATTGTCATTCTCTTGTCCTTAACCATATTCATTTTGAGGTCGGCGTAGCATCTTCATCTTCTATCTCACTTCTTCCATACTTCTCTTTTACTCGTCATCTTATCAGACGGTCAGCTTTACTGTGACTTCTATTTTACTTTCAAACTCTAGTGAATTTTTTATGCTAATTGAGAATTCAATTATGTGCTGTTCATTCGATAGTAGGGAATTCGCATGGCTGTAACTTTGTACAAACGTTTTGTTTTGAGGACTGCCTTCGTGTTGTATAATGTGTCGTAGTAATAGTTGTTATTCTTTGTTATATGTGTCTTTGTGTCTTTGTTTTGTCCCTATACATGTTTCAACATTATGCTTGTATTCCTCGATGAGTAATACATAAGAGTATTCCCCTCATTTCACTTACGCCACATTTTGATACGAAACTCTAGTTTGTGTCACGTGAAGACGTAAATACGCCAAACTATGTATGAAACCGAATTTACGCGGCTCACATAATTACGCTCGTTTGGCCTCACCCTTAAAATGTATTTGTGTAAAATAGAACAGTTCGCATTACGTGTTCTGTATTCTCGGACTACAGTTAAACCACGTCGTTTCATAATAGCTAATACTTACTTAAAGCAGCAGATTTCCTACAATTTCCTCAGTCATCATTCCACCTGAGCGACTGAGCGGACGTTCCACATGTCCATTATATCGCTGGGTACTGACCGCGGGTTCCTAGGGAACTATGCAGTAATACGTAGGTTGACGTCATGGTCAAGTGCGCTCAACATTGTCTTTTGAGTGCGTTCAGCAAGTACGAATGTAGGGGAATGAATGGCAAGCAGAATAGCCTTCACAAGTAGCGGTGCTTAAATGTACGGTGGGTACACCCGCTAATAACGCCTTATTGACATCCTAGATGGTTACCACGGTGAATGATACAAAATATAACACCACTCCTGTATTTTCTCAAAGGGTTAGACCGAGGTGTATATTACCCACGCCCACATTGTAATCAAGTAGGGGGCGATTCTATTATAGCCAGCAACAAATGCAGACCCAGAAGTTTGAATTTGTGCCGGGTTCAGGCCCCAGTCGAGGGCTTAGGGTTGAACATTGAACCTCATCTAGCAGCACGGAATCGCACTTCGGAATCGATGCATTCCCGCTCTATTTCTCGCTCTAGCAAATGAGAAGTAGTATGGAATAAATTGCAAAGAATAAGGCCTGAATTCCTGACGCTGATGTCGGTCGCGTAAGTCAGCGAGAAATGCAGTAGTAACGTACGCGCCGCTGACGTCAGCGTCGAGGTATAGTGCTATATAGACTGTCCAGTTGATACGGAGGCAAAATAACCACATCCGAATTAATATTTTCGGAATTCGATGATATAAAATCCTTCCCACGGTCCCAAAATTTGCGCCTACGCATTGATTCAAACGCATTAGGATCTGCCCTTATTAGGCGTGCTGGATTGCTGCACTCATTAATCGTTTATCGGTATAACTTTTCCGTTCTGTATTCTTAATTCTTTTGTCTCTGAGCATGATAATAATTTATATCCTTTACACACGCTTGTTATATTGTGGGTGCGGTTGTTGTGCTAAAGGAGCTCGTGCCTGAGCTGGGGTTGGAGTGGGCATCTTTGGGTTAAGCCGCGGGACAGGCCTCTATCCAACACTGGACTGTCAAATGCCGAGTTGATTGTCCTAGATTTTTGTCTTTAGGATCAGTACTTTACATTGGACTGGCTCAGCGTAGTACGGAGTTTTATTACAATAAAAGTCCAGCTTAAAATAGATTGTTAGCGGCCTACGCTACAAGCAGTTCTTCTCTGATACATGGCGTCAAAAGCTGTCAATTTATACTTATCTACTGAACGCCTTACTCGCGCGGTCATCTTCAACTATAATTTCATGCCCTGCCAATTCTGAGGAACGCATACCTAATAAATCTAATAAACTATGGTGTGTGGTTCTGAAAATGTTAAAACATAGTGTTTAAGAGTAATGATACAGTATACCAATCTTACGGATGCTTGCATTTTGTAAATTTTTTGTACTAGCTAGCTTGTGTTATCTTTTTTCAGCTACTCGGCCACAGACAATTTTCACAGGCTTTTTTCCATGTTCCTATACTTTTCTGTCGGTCAGAATCGTCATTCCCTAGGCCTGAATTCCTCCTACGCTGACTTCGGTCGCGTCCAATTGCTAATCTGTCCAGCTGCGAAACTGTCCAGCTGAGAATCTGTCCAGTTGCTAAGGTCATACTAAACGGAATGAATAAAGGGCCTCCATCAAATGCATCACTCAGCACAATGTTTTGAGTGTGTTTACATTGAGTTTCACCGTAAAAAGTGATTTTTCACCCCAAAAAAAGTTATTTCCCAGCAAAAATTTTTGTGTAGAGTTACTTACTTTTATGTACAGAATGCGTGGTTGACTTCTTCCTCTCTTCGTGAAAGGTCCATTTAGACCCTGTATATTCCAAACTTTCCCTACGCAACTAAGACGCGTTAGTTGATCTCGGTATCCGCATTAAATAGCAAAGAAACAATACCGCTGTACTTTGTAATTAGCGGTGGAAATACGTCAATTATTGGACGTTTGCGGAATGCTGATTGTAACCTAGATGCTGCGACTGAGTGTTTCAGACAACACGCTATTCGCGACACGACATCTTGGCGAAAATGTGCTTCTTCTTGTTTTCGTATTGACAGTACCTACCTACTTTCTTATACAGACAATTTGCCTTGTAAAGGACACCGTAGACTTAACTGTATCACACAGAGGGCTGACAAACCAGTTTCAGCCGGAACTTGATAATGACAGCCCTAACCGGACGTGCGCCGGCGCACGGCGTATCTCTAGCTATTTCATGCTAAATATTTACCGTTCTGGATCATGGTTCATTAGTGTTGGTGCGTCTGACCATCCTCGCCTTTAACTTCTCGAACGAGATGTGAGTTATATTTTTTAGGACAGATTATCTAGCGTAAAAGTTGGTAATTATTAGACATTATCCCATGATCTGTCCACGAAGTAGACGACAATGGCGTCTCGACCAAATCAGTCATTAACAGGACTTCTATGGCCACTAGCATATCAATATATATATAATATATTATATCAATAGCATATAGCGTATCAACAGCATCATACCTGTTTATAACGTGTTAAGAACGGTCACCATAACCCTATATTTCTTGTATTCAAAAGAATGAAATTATGCCCAGTAGACCGTTCTGCCACCGTCGCGTGTCATGCATAGAGCGTAAACAATTATTGTCGGCAAGAATATTTTGCCGGGGCCGATACACTACGTGATAAAACACATGTGTTTGGTAGGTACTGTTCACACGTGAGCCGTCTTCCGCGTCAAAACTTAATTTGGCTATCACTGAATATTTTTTCTATATGGACAGGTACAAAACGTGGGTAGGTACTTTATGACAAATCGACCCGCGTTGGTAAATAAGGTAAAGGTGCTCTGATTACGGAGAATTATAGATTATTAACTTGCTTGACACCTGCAGCTGAATTGTTTTCCTTCTGTGACTAAATTCATCTTATCTACACTATATTATAAAGAGGAAAGATTTGATTGTTTTTTTGTTTGTTTGCATTGAATAGGCTCCGAAACTACTTGACCGATTTGAAAAATTATTTCACTGTTTGGAAGCTACACTATCTCCGGTGAACATAGGCTATATTTTATCCCCTTACTTCCACGGGAACGGGAACTATGCGTGTGAAACCGCTTGACGTCCGCTAGTTTGTATACAAAACTGTTATTTTGCGATTGTTATCGTTAAACATTTGTGTTTATTTCTTGTTTTTCGAGTTTTTGTTATATGTATTTTGTACGGAACATTTTGTAATTCTATGTACAGTATGACCACTTTAAGTGTGCAGTTCAAGGTGGCGCTGCTTGTTACAAAATAAATCATAAATACGTCAAACTTAGTACATTTATTTTAGTTCTGTATTTTCCCGCCTGCACAGATAAGTTGGCTGAATTGTAGACTATCTGACACCCAAACCCGGGTGACAGACGTTGACGTGACAGTTTCATTCTAAAGCTTGATTAATTATACATTTAAACGCCCAGAAAGGTTATCTACCGATAACGAAGCAATTTACCGCGTGTACAACTAATATGTGATGGCTATTAGTCAGCTCGAAGCCATGTGGAGTGCATATGCGACTACTGGCACGCGCGATACGCATTGACAGTGACAGACGTCACGGCGCACAAACGCAGAAGCTCGTGCGTCGAGCATTTAAGTGTCAATGCTAATAAAATGGACGGCTTCTTTTAATGATACGTTTACCTGTCCCATCTTTATTCTTTGGCCTTTTTATGAAAACACGTACAGAGGTAAGTTTAGTCCGAACACGTAAACAAATGAATGTTAACGCTCGCGCTGCTAACAAGTTGCTAGAAAGACTGCTCACTAGAGGGTGAGCATATTGCCATCAATCGAGCACTCTGGGGTTATAGCGGTTCTGTGAAAACTTAAAAAAACCCGGTTTTCAAACGTCAAACGACTTTGTGTCTTTTTAGGGTTCCGTACCTCAAAAGGAAAAGGCGGAACCCTTATAGGATCACTTTGTTGTCCGTCTGTCTGTCAAGACCCTTTATCTCGGGAACGCGTAGAGGTATTGAGTTGAAATTAAAACCATATACTCAGGTCTACAGACCCTTGAGGCTGTGAAAAAATCAAATTTATAAGTACAAAAAAAAATAATGTTGCCGTTTTATGCTGCAAAAAAGTATACTATATTTCGACACTCTCATAGGGTATGATTCTAGGTAGAATCATTTGTCGTTCAATCGTTGACCTAGACATTGCTTCTTGCCAAATACCATGATTCTAAGGGTATTTGGCAAGAAGCAATGTCTTACATTACAGCACATGTAAAGGAAAAAACCTGAAAACCTTAAATATGTGGTTTAATATTGGGTGTAAAAAACCTCTTAACGAAGCCGAAAGGCACTTGTTCTCCTCGTCATTGCGATCATTTTTTTGTTCTACACCTAACCTTCTAGTTACGGAGATATTGGGGGTCAAAGTTCCAACTTTTTGACAGTTTTTTTTTTCATATAATCATGTAATCTGTATTCGATTACTGATTAGACTGGAAGCTCACGACAAAGCTAGCTAAGGAGACACAATCATGTCAAAGCGTGTATGCAATTTGTATGTGGGAACTGCTAGCCAGTACGAAATAATAGGAAATGATAATAAGGTTGCTGTACTGTTTTGAATTGTCAATTGCAATAGGGCCGTCAAATATAAATGCTATTATGCATGAAAAACCATTGACTTTTGATACCCAACTCGAAGTCGACGGTCCCAGCAAGTTCTGCTTTCAGGATGAACTCCTCACGGTTGTACGTGAGAAGTTACTCCTGAAAGCAGAACTTCCTGTTTTAAAAAAATAGAATAATCAACCTGTACAATGAATGAAATCGCCATCATCGTGGTGATCAAACCTTGTTCGATCTGAACTCTCATAAAATAAATACATACCTACAATGGTGGTGTTGCCCCACAAACGATGGGACACTTCAATATCGTGTCTTGCCTGTCCTGTTACTTGCACATCACAGGAGCTAAAGGACGCTACTGAAAGTGCCAAACTCGTCGCCAAATTTTGGGCTGACTCAATTTGAATTGTCATCGACACGTTTAGAAGAAGAAATACAAATTATAGTCTAATTGGTAGTTAGTGATGATGAAATTGCGGTAAACTGACGAAACGTAACAGAGATGCTTTATATGTGTAATTTAAGTAAGTACATACTTTCTTCTGGATTCTATTCTATTTTTAAAATCTCAATATTTGTATGGCCGAAATGCCGAATATAGTGAAACCTTTAGACATTAAGAACTTATGTTAACAACCTATATTCTTGCAAATAAATGTATCATTCATTCATTCATTCATTCATTCATTCATTCATTTTAATACTTGTTAGCCCTAGGTTCGGGCACGTCTTGGTATTTACTTCCTAATACGGCACAGGAAGCGCGCTTTGGCAGCCGGATGCCACGGCCGGCAGCCGAAACTTTACGCATACAACTGGCTTTTTATTTACAAGTACTTACATAACTACTTATATCTATTACTTATCTACAAAAAAGGAGACCCAAAAAATATCAACAACTATAGCCCTATAAGCCACTGTCAAGCTTATACAAAACATTTACAGCAGTATTGATAGACAGAATATCAAAGCAAATAGAGTAACAAGCAGGAACTTCAGGAAGAATTATTCAACTATTGACAACACTACACTTATTCAAATAAGTATTGTAAAAATACACAGAATACGGAAAAAGAATATAATATTTAGCATTTATCGACTACAGTAAAGCCTTCGACTCTATAAAAAATGAATACCTCTGGACTGCTCTAGTCTAGCCGAATAAGGAATCAAAATATTATCATAAATATTTACTTTGCACACATGTGTATAGGTAATAGGATTACACAATCCTACCAAGTTTCACCTGATTTGATCGAGTAGATTCGGAGTAAATTGGCTGTGACCAGAAGGACGGACAGACAGACAGACACACGAGTGATCCTATACGGGTTCCTTTTTTTAATTTTTTGTACGGAACCGTAAAAACGACCGTCATCTGTATTTAAAAATTACTTCCTTTGCTCTGGGGTATTGTTCAATAAAATGGGCCATAAATTCAGTCCCTACCGTTAAAAACTCGTAAATAATTTGTGAAAATATCCTTTTCATAAGTTTTTAAACTGACAAGGGCACGACGAGCACTTTCTACTGTATAATAAATATCCGGCGTCTTTTGTGTACTTATGGGTTTAAGTATGTTAAATAGCCATTAACTTCCTTAGGAATTGGCTATCAAATACATTTCCGACTGAGATTATCGCGTTTAAAGAAACAAACTTAGAGGTGTAAATGAAGAACTTTTTGTTTTTGTTTTTTTTTTTGATGGGAAATCATCAAATGACTCCTCCCGCTCTGGGTGGAGCAGGAGGTCAGTGAGAGGAGTGTCAGACTTTTACTGACTAAAACCCATCCATGTTCCTTCATCGCCCTTTGTGTTCCGGGCCACGGTATCTCTTTCGAACAGTCCCGCAGCCCCGGGGCAGGCATCGGCCCTCGGACCCCTTCCCTTTTGTTGACTCTCTTTGAGGCGCGCGTGGAGCACGAACGCGCCGACGTCACGGCCTGTCGTCATGAGACGGACGGACGGCGAGCTAGCCCATAGCTCACCGTCCACAGGCCCGCGCCTACGGTGGCCTTAACTTATTTTACAAGTTTTATTACCTATACAAGGAGTAAACGGACCTAATTTGATGTACAGAATCCTTGGTTGACGGCTTCGTGGAGGGAAGCCGTCAACCAAGGATTATGTACATCAAATTAGGTAAATTCTATGCAAAAATTATTGCTGGGAAACGACTTTTTTTTCACTTTTATCACTTTTTACGGTAGGACTCAATGTAACAACGCATTCAAAACATTGTGCTGATGTATGGATTGCATAGTACTGGAGTCAAGGTATCACATTAAAAACTTGTTTTAAAAAAAAAAACTTGTGAATAATAAATAAATAAATGTCGCTGGACATTACACACAGGGCCATCTAGCGCCACACTAAGCAACAAGTGAAAAATATAGAACTTTGACCCACAATATCTCCGTAACTAGAAGGTTCCTGGGTATGGTCTAGAAAAATGATCGCAAAGACGGGGAGAACAAGTGCCTTTCGGTTTCGCTAAGAGTTTTTTCAAACCTATTAATTTATTAGTAAGTTCTATTTCATACGTAAGTTTAAACAAGAACGAATAAAAAAAAACAACTTTCAAAAAAGGTATTAATGTACTCACATAAGAAAAAAATGAAAAAATAGAATATATAAAGTAGGTAAGTACCAAGAATCAACGTTTACCTGCTAAGAGATACGAAAATCGGCAGCGTCGCCATTTTGTTAGATTAAGTACCTGAAATTAGATAATAATTAAGTTCTAAAAATAATTATGGAATAATAAGAAATGGGTATACTCGTAAAATAAAGATATCGCATAAAAATGTCGTGATGGCCCAGAAGTTATAGCCTCAATTCTGATGCACGATGTTGTGGGTTCAAATCCGGGCAAGTACCAATTTGACTTTTCAATTAATTATGTACTTTCTAAGTTTATCTTGGACAACACAGACATCGGTGAAGGAAAACATCGTGAGGTAACCTGGGCTAATATAATTTATAAATCGCCAATCTGTCTTGGGCAAGCCTGGTGATTAATCCTGACAGTAATAAGCTGGGAATTATGCACAAAAGTGTGATTGGTTATCTATATTTTGAAGGGTTTCGAAAAACAACAGTTTCCCGTTTCTGTCCGTATTGAGCACAAGACCAGACTGTACGTTACCGAATAATTTACACAACATCCAACAATATTTTAGATCGAACCCTGAACCAATATGACATGCTCGGCTGCTGCCCTTTACACTAGACCAACTAACATTGCCCAAAACAAACGACAAAAACTTAAAAAAAAGTGTGGTTTTATTTTGTACTCTATCCTTTAGAGTTTAGACTACCGGATGCGGTAGGTATCTATGGCAAGCATACACAATAGAGCAATTCGATAAGCACCTTATCTATGTTCCGATTCAGATAACACAATGGGTGGTTTTTTGTATGTCTTTGTTAACCTAACGAAGGAGTATTCCGAGTTGTTGACGCCTTTCGCTCGAAAAATATTCAAATTAACATTTTTTACTTGTTTACATGAAGTACACTCTTTTTGGGCTCCACCGCAATCGGGTAGAAAGAGATTCTCAATACTACGTTTAGTTTATCCTGAATTGACAAATATTTAAAAAAAATATATTAAAAACTTACTTTTGAGCGTTCCAACAAACATACACTGAAACGCACTCGCACTTCACCAAAAATTAAGTCATAATTAAGATGTTTGTCACAAAATAACATTACCCCATTCTAATGACACAATCTAGACATTAACTAATTGTCCTTGGCATAAAAGCTTAATAAATTTAAAAAAAGAAAATGTGACACGGGCGCGCGTCATAGAGGACTCGGTTCTACTCTATGGACTAAAAGCGCGGCAGTTTATTTTTATTGAAGTTCTTTGCATGGGGTTGCGGCCGCTATAATTTAGGGCAACAAGTGGATAGAATTATCGGATCCGCGCATGCGTGGTGGTCTCGGCGCGTAAGTACGCAAATAAGCGGGTATATTGTTAACTAGAAACAGCGATATCATGTGGGGGTTGCAAATTATATGGCGATGTCACCTCATAATAATTGCGCGTTCTCGATTCAAGAGTAGGTAAGTGAAAGCCCATGGTTACACTTTTTTTAATCTTTTTTATTTACATATTTTTAAACAACGACATAAATTATTAAAATGAGATGTGGGAAATTAGAAAAAAAAAATAAGTAAAAGTTCGATTTCTCAAAAACCACCCAGTTTGACCCCAAGTTATCGGGTCAAAATTGTTGTAAATAAGGTCTAGTATCACCCATGACAAGGGCTGCACCCAATTACCAATCACCCTGTATAGGCTGGTCTGGTCGTACCTACCTTGCTAAGATGAACCTGAGAGTTCTATTGCGGTACATTTTAAGTTTCTCTCTGACTGACTGACTCCGAAGCAACATGACTTGAGCTGAAGTTAGGGGCATACTCATTCTTAAAATTTTAATGTCAAAAACAATTGAATCGGCTTAGTTTTCGAGAAGAAAAAGGGGAATATGAAACTTCGATCTCGTCAAAATTTTTGTGATAATTATTTTTTCTGTCTGGGGACCTAAAATGGCTGCTTTATCAGAATCATAATATGAATCACGTTAATAATTTAAAATTCTTAAAATGGTCTTCTTGTTAAAAATTCTTAAAATGGTCTTTATGTTAATGACCGTAAAGACCATTTTAAGAGTTTTAAATTTTAACGTGATTCATATTATGATTCTGATAAAGCAGCCATTTTAGGCACCCTGAGCTGCTGCTGTCGCTATCGCACTCTACAGGGCATGCATGACGCGGCGCGGCGCCGGCGGCGCGCGGCGCGGCGGGACGGCAAGAGTTTCTTCAAATACCTATTATAGTATTCAAATTCCTCGCCTGCCCTGTTCCCTCTTAAGTGTAACAGAAATTAAACAAATGAACTATTTTTACCTACCTTCTTAAAAAATCAAAATCAAAAAAATCAAAGCATTTATTTCAATAAGCCAGTTACAGGCACTTTTGAATTGTCGAAACAAAGATGAAAATTAAATGTAGCTACAGTCCCAGTCACAAGACATAAAAACTGTGAAAATACTGTAGTTGCCCATTCCCTAGCGTAGATCTCTATGGAGAAGAACGGGCAAGAAACTCCATGGACACTCTTTTAAATCAGAATATTGTTACAAAATCTTGGTTACATCATTCATGTTGAGATGGTATATTATGTAAGAACAATGTAGCAAGATGTGCACGTTAAAAGTGTCCACAGTAAAACAAAACAGAAAAAAAAACAATTCAAAAACTAAAATAATTCATTAAAATAAGCCATGGCAACTGAGAGATGACCAGTCACAACTGACAGCGCCCGTTCACGGACATGACGCATAGATCAGCACCATTCAACTCAACCATTTTGAAGGGAACTAAATGATCCGACACATGCGCCACCATCAGCGAGACTTTTGAGTGAGCATGACATATTCTCAACCGCCAGGGCACATTCAAGTCAAGAAAAGACGTAGGTTTCCAGTGAATGATAGCTTTCTAGTACATAGTACTCACACAATATGGGCTATGAGATTATATAATACTAAAGAGATTGAATCTATACAATGCAAAGATAGTTGTACAATCTTCAGCAGCTCCAACAATACCATTTAATGCTATCAATTTAAGCGCCCCTGTCCTTGTGGAGCAGGACCAGCATTGAGCCAAGCATTTTTATCAGCGATATAATCGCTCAACTTGTAATATGCTTGCTTACATAGTGTGCGTTTAATACATGTTTTAAATTTCGTCTCATTCAGTTCAAGAATACTTTGTGGAATTTTATTATAGCATCTCAAACAGTACCCCATGAAAGATGAGTCTACTTTAGCGAGTCTGAAGCCTGGCTGAACTAGTTGGTCCCTATTTCTAGTACTGTAATTATGTCTGTCACCCCTTTTACCAAAAAGGTGCAGATTTTTTCTGACGTACATTATGTTTTCGTAGATGTATTGACAATGTACTGTCATGATGCCAATATCCTTAAACAGTTCCCTTAGAGAATCGCGCCTACGAAGATTATATATGGCTCTGATGGCTCTTTTCTGCAGAATAAATATAGACTCAATATCTGCAGCCCGTCCCCATAGCAAAATGCCATAAGACATTATACTATGAAAGTAACTAAAATAAACCAGTCTAGCGGTATCTACATCAGTATATTGACGGATTTTTCTAATGGCATATGCTGCTGAACTTAGCCGCCCCGCAAGAGATGTTAAATGAGAACCCCATTGTAGCCTTGAATCAAGCGTAATCCCCAGGAAAACCGTTTTATCTACGAATTCAAGTTTCTCTTTTTTCAGTACTATATCACAATCACTACTTTTAACATTCGGTAAAGCAAATCTTATGCATTTGGTTTTTTTTTCATTTAATACCAAATTGTTTGCTGTGAACCAATTTTGGACCTGAAGTAGGGCATTATTTACGTCATCTAGATTTTGGGCCCGCCTATTTATCTTAAAAATTAAGGAAGTGTCATCAGCAAATAACACCATATTTTGAGGTTGGTTTTTCAATAAATAGGGTAGATCATTTATATATACTAGAAATAGGAAAGGACCCAATATTGAGCCTTGTGGAACCCCCATTTTTACTTTTAAACCATGTGAATTAACACCATTTATTTGAACATGTGGTTCTCTATCATTCAAATAAGATTTTACCAAACTAAGTGCAAGTTTACCCAGTCCGTAATGCTCAAGTTTCAAAAGTAATGTGTCGTGATTTACACAATCAAACGCTTTGGAGAGGTCACAAAAAATTCCTATGTAGTCTTGAGACTCTTCCCACGCAGTAAATATGTGCTTTAATAAGGTTACACCGGCGTCAGTTGTTCAACGTCCCTTAGTGAAACCAAACTGTTGATCATGTAAGATTCTGTTGGTGTTAAAATGATAGAGCATTTGATTAAGCATTACCTTTTCAAAAACCTTGCTAAAAGCTGGTAAAACCGATACAGGTCTATAATTATTAGTGTCTTTACTGTCCCCGGATTTGAAAAGAGGTATGACTTTACTGTATTTCATTAAATCAGGGAAAACTCCTTGGTCTACACATAAATTAAAAATTAAAGCTAGGTAAGGGGCTATAGTCTCAAGTATGGATGTACAAACTTTGATAGACATTCCCCATAGATCTTCGGTCAGTTTGATTTTTATTTGCCGGAAAGCTTTGATAACTATCATAGGGTTAATGTGTTTAAATTTAAATTCAGCCAGGCAGCCAGACACATTCTCCTTTAATAAACCAATTGAGAGTTCAGGTGAGGAAATAAGAGCCTCTGTAGTTTTTAATGGTACATCGGTAAAGAAATTTACAAATTCTTGAGCTACTTCCTGATCAGAGTTTTTAGGACCACTTGCTGTATCTAATGTGTAGCTAGAGTTACGTATTTTCTTCCTGTTGGTCTCGTTATTTATGACTTTCCAAACTGTCTTTATTTTATTTTCTGCTGTTTTGATCTTGTTGCTAATGTGCAGGGCTTTAGCAACCTTGCATGTATTTCTAAAAATTTTTGAATACTTAGCAACATACTTGTTAAAAGTTTCAGTGTTTATAAAAGGCTTAAGGCCATAAAGCTCAAATAGTCTTGCCCTACTTTTTCGGATACCTCTAGTTGCCCAATCACTAAATATGAATTTAGGGCAAATACTTTTTGTCTTCTTTTCAAAAGTTTTATTGAATTCCGTGTGAACTATTGAAAAGAAACGATCATACAATTGATTTATATTAATATCGTCACAGATATCGTCAAGGCTCATAGCACTTAACTTGTTCTGTAGCGAAATATTATACCTATTTAATCTGCTAGAAGTTATAGGTCTAAATTTAATTTGAACTTTTTGCAATGGGGGTATATTACACCTAAAAGTTACAGTTTGTCCGCTATGGTCAGAAGGCAGACAATTTACTATGGCCTTATCTAAGTAATCACAATCGCAGAAAACATTATCTATGCAAGTAGCAGTAGGAGTGACTCTAGTAGGTTCTATAAAAGTGTTGGTCAAGTCAAATGACTTAAAAAGATTTAATAACCGACTGCTATTTGAACTTTCTTCTAAAATATTGATATTGAAATCACCACAAATAATTGTAGATTTATTACTGGCTGCAAGTTTTGCCAGGACATCTTCCATTATTGATTCAAATAAGGAAAAGTTTTGATAGTTTGGGGGTCTGTACACACACACAATTACATGCTTATCTAGCTCAACACAGGACAGTTCGACGCAATGTTCAACTGAGAGACCTACTATGTCATTACGTTGTTTATATTTAAAACAATTTTTTATTAATATTAGGGAACCTCCACGAAGCATAGTTTTACGGTTAAAGCAGCTACCCACCATATAGTTCTCATAATTGATAAGCATTTGGTAATCCTTTAGCCAATGTTCAGTAATACAAATAATGTCAAACTTACTATTTTCTAAAAACAATTCAATTTCTAATAATTTGGAAGAAATGCCTTGGATATTTTGGTGGAAAAAAAAAAAAAAAAATTAACAAAAATAAGTTTCCTGATAAACTGGCCACTAGAAATCTGCCAAAATCGCCTGTTATCGATTTGTTTATGTTTGGTACACATTCCGTGCCGTGTCTGATAGACTCATCCGGACGTCAATCGTCCCGTCCCTCGTAACATGTTTCCGGTAGTTGTTCGTCAACATAACTAGGTACCTACTTAAGTACTTCCATTAGCGCACAGACAAAACCTTCAGTTTCCCCAAAGAGGTCATCGAAACATAACCAGGATACGGACAGCAGCAGCTTCATCAGTCGGAATTTGTTGGGGCATCGAGTCATTTATTTTTACCCGACTGAGGAGGGTAATGTGTTTATTTAAGCCTGCAGTGGAGACTGCAACCTATCTTGGAATGTTCACATTGCCGAAATAAACAAGAGGGTGTTTTCGTTTTGATTACTAAAGAATCTTCAGAACTGCCTGCCATTTTAAACTTAAATCTCTATTTTTTCCTCTTCTAGACTATGGAGAGGTCTATTTTTATTTTGGTGTGCAATAAAGATTATACCTGAATACGTGTGAGTTATGTAACTCCTTCCTTCCCTTTGATTTCCTATTATCGAGGAAAAAGGTTTTAATTCAATATAAACAACAAACGACGAAAAGACGTCTCAGACACAAAAAAACATATCACGTCAATAATTTAGGCATTTATAAACAATTATAATTTTTTTATATACACCAAAGAAAGAATATTCACTGATTAATCGCCACGTTTATGATTGTAATTAACTCGTAACTCATAATTCGTGGTATTGGCAAAATTATGGTGTCTCTTCCGCTAAGGCGTTGATGAAGAGCCATGATATATACGAAACAGCAATGGTACTTGCCAGCCGAGGTGGCTATTCACAACCAAGCATCAGACTGCTGGGTGTCAGTCAACGGGGCCGTCTACGATTTGACAAACTGGCTCCAGGACCAGTTCAGGCTCTGTCGATGTTTAAAGAGTTGTTCCTGTCCCATCAAGAATTGGTACTGTAACGACTGCGTGGAATATTGCAATTGTTTTAAACAAGGATATTTCTTTTGCGATGCAAAAAGGGTTAGTAATGTTGTCTAATCATCTTCCTGCCCCATATTTTTTACTTTTTTCCCAGTTCCATTCTCTTGCATGATAGCGAGACAGTTGTCTCTAACCGTTAGAGGTTTGTCAATATTTGACCGCAGCTATAATGAGTGTGAAAAACCTCTTATCGAAGCCGAAAGGCACTGGTTCTCCCCGTCATTGCGATCATTTGTTCTACACCATACCTGAGAACCTTCTTGTTACGGAGGTATTGGGGGTCAAAGTTCCAACTTTTTACAAGTTTTTTTTTTAAATACAAGTTTCATTGTTAGTTTTTTACTTTAAATACCTCCACGACCCCCGTACTATTCAATTCATCCATCAGCACAATGTTTTGAGTGCGTTACATTGAGTTCTACCACAAAACATGATTTTTCACTCCAAAAAAAAAAGTCGTTTCCCAGCAATAATTTTTGCGTAAAGTTACTTACTCCCGGGGCTGCGGGACTATTCGAAAGAGATACCGTGGCCCCGGAACACAAAGGGCGATGAAGGAACATGGATGGGTTTTAGTCAGTAAAAGTCTGACACTCCCTCCTGCTCCGCCTAGAGCGGGAGGAGTCATTTGATGATTTACCTTCCGAAAAAAAAAGAAAATACAAGTTACTTATGTATAGAATGCTTGGTTGACGGCTTCGTGATGAGGTTGTTAACACCCTGTATGTACCTAATAGACGGTACGAGTGTATAGCTGCGCTCTCTGCTGTAGGCTGTAAGCATCTCCGTGAATAGGTACCGAATTGAAGTAGATAGGTACCTAATTATTAAAAAAGAACTTTAATTTGTAGCTAGCCATGACTGTGTTAGCGAACGCTGGAAAGGACTTGAGCTATTGGTTTAAAGATTGCGAATGGGTGCGTCAGACCCATCCTATCACCGGTTCGCGGGTCACATACAGGTCGCACGGCCACGCCTTCCGGCGCCCCATAGTCCCTTCTCCTCGGTGGCGACCCCTGGACGAACCATGGTGGGGTGACAAATATATGGTGGGCAAAGCTTCAGCTAAAACTAGGCCCATCAGAATCACTAATACTTTGACAGGCAAGTAAAGACGGTTTTTCTAAACTACCCTTAATGGCGTCCATGCCACAAAGCAGAGCGAACGTCGCGTCGCTCGGTGACGTAAAGCGCCGGTCACACCGACAGCTGGCGAGCAAGCGAGCCGAACGAGGCATCATTTCATCTCTTTTCATACTTTGGTTCACAACGCGAACTACCGAAAGAGTCGAACGAAGTATGAAAAGAACCTCACCCGCCTCGCTCGTCTGCCCGCCAGGCAGCTGGCGGTGTGGCCTGCGCTTCATACTTTGGTTCACACCCCGACACTACAGAGCTACGTCAGCGAAACAAAACGATGCGAATGAAATATCTGACGTTGCCAGCGATGCTACCTCATCTCGCCTGTTGCGCCCTCCCTCCACCTCGCTCGGTCATCCATCCGTATTTTTCGGTGTGAACCCACGCTTAAGTTTAGCTCGTCAAAGCTTCGCTTAGTTTATAATTATAGCCTAGCTTCGCCCGCCAGCTCGCTCGCTAGCTGGCGGTGTGGCTTGCGCTTAATGCCGCCGCTCACTCATTGCTTTTACACGCATACGAAAGCTATGGATTTATAAGCATTGTGTACGTGTAGTATTAGCTTTGTGTCACGAACCGATAGCCAGTTTAAAGGTGAGTTTTTTCGATTGGACGTGGATGGCTCAATCCAAAACTATGAGGAATGGCGAAAACTACTGAACGGAGGCTCGGGCCCGATTTTGATGAAAACTAAAACTGCATTATTGGATTTTAAGAAAATTTATATTCCTAGCCAGGAATCAGACCCGTTCATTTGAAAAAAAAACTGCACTAATATTACCCACACCATTCGATAGTGTCGGATGAGGATCAAATTCTAGAGAGTGGTGTCGATTCTGTTATGCACAAACTAAACTTAATTTAGGCTATTGCTATCTTTTACTGAAAGGCAGTGCGAGAAAAGGACGGCTATAGCTATGAACTAAGATATAGATGTCAAACTAGTTTATGCCTTGCGCTTCGCCGTGTTTTTAGTCGACATGTTTTTACGTGCACCCTTCATTTGTTTGGAAATATTAATTCCAACTAAATTTGACAGCTCTAAATTAAGTCCGTCTCTTTCTAGTTTTATTAGAGAGAAAAAGATAGCAATAGCCTAAACTAAGTTTAGTTTGTGCACAACAGAATCGACACCAAGTATCTATGTAAGGCAAACTAAACGAAAGAGCAAATTTTTCAAACTGCCTTTCTGGGTTTCTTGCGTTACATTGAACACATTAGTCATACAGGGGGTCTAAAATGGCCGCTTTAGCAGAATCATAATAAGAATCACGTTACAAATTTTAAATTCTTAAAATGGACTTTATGTTCACTTATTAAATATTGAGCGATTAGAAAACTGTCGTGTTGACGTCAAATTATTTCTGCCACGCTGCTTACGTACCTTTATTGCGATTTACTCCTACGATTTAACAGTAGGACCTACATACTTACTATATACATAACTTGTAACTAACGTGTAACTTGTCCATTTTAATTTTCTATAGGCTCCACAGTGACTTTGGAAGTATGTTCTGAAGAAACTATTTACGAGATCATGATGAGGTATCTACCCCATAACAGCCACTTTATGTCCTATACATGGCGTTACATGGGCAGGGGGCTTTGCCTCAGGAAAACTCTGGAAGAAAACGACATACCCGACGAACGCGACATATTCAGCGATGTGGGGTTAGCCGAAAACATTCACATACCCGCCATTTTGATTTACTACAACGATGACTTGACTCAAGGTAATATGTTTCTAAATTACATGATCATAAATATCTCGTCAACGCAGCATGTCGTAGTTTTGATTAGATTAATCTGCGTTGGAAGTTGCACATTAGTGACAACGCACACGGTTCAAAATCGCTTGACTGGAATCCCCCTCCCCCACCCCCCTTTTTCTATTGGGCGTCCGACCATTTTTGTTTGAGTCGTGGTCGTGGCGTCCCCTATAGACACTACTTAGTAACCCCAGTTGAGTCACATGTGTTTCATTCCTCCTAATCACTAAGGCTCGGCACAAACGGGCCACCGACCACAGCCACCGGCGGCTGTGGTTTGTGTGTCCACTGCTATAACGAGTGGCCGCCGCCGGCCACACGTGTGCGGCGAGTTTCAACAAAATGTATGAAAAAGCGTGTGAACTGCTTGTCGCTGGCTACCGGTGGCTGTGGTGGTGGCCCGTTTGCGCCGAGCCTAAGTCCATACCAAGTCAGACGACTCCCTTTCATCGTTTCGTAACGGGCGCCACTTTCAAACTTTCTCTTACCTGTTCGGCACTGTTTTCACACAGTGATCTTTGTTGTCGTTGAAATAAGGTAGTATTGAGTTGCTGCTGTCAGAGTTAAAATAACGATGCGAAAGGACTTTAGACGGCCTCACTGAGACATGACCATCAATCTTGCTTTGTTTTCAGATCCACCAAGATATGAAGCTGAATGTTACTGCGAAGACCCCGTTTGTGTAAAGAAAAGACCAGAGGGATGCTTTAAATTGACAAAATTGTAACAAATTATAATTATGAAGTAATCCTAATAAGAAATCAATGAAACTGCCGTTTGTGTTTTGTTTTGTAGAAGTCGTGGGCATTACCTACAGTTTGGCCGCTGAGAGCATGCGTTCCTGACAGGTCGCGAGTATTAGCATTATTGGTGATGATACTAAATAACTTATAGCTTACATAACTTACCTATTATTACCCTTTTTGCCCTATTAACAAATAATATGATTAAAAACGATATCACTGACAGACGTCAGGAACGCATTCTCTCAGCGGCCAAACTGTACCATCAACATACCATCTAGTCAAAAATGCAGCAACTTCCATACGAACTTTCATTTCGTATTTCCTGGACACGGCTCGTATTGTTAGGAGGTTCCCTAGTTAGGTTTTTTTTAGGAATATTTAATAACGTACTAGTTGTAAAGAAATAAATAAAGGAAGAATACTGTGTCTCACAACTGTGGCAAAGGCCTCCCATTTTCTCTGTTTTGTGCAATTACTGGCCATAATAGAAATTAAAACATTTAAATAAGACATAATATTAAATTTGTATAATAATGTAAATATATTACAATTAAATGTAACTATTACAATTTAAAAGAAATAATATTAACCACACACACTTTTGAGTTTAGCTATGAGATTTCCTAGAATTTTTGTTTTTACCATGTTTTTTAACTAAATAATGATACATAATATAACAGGGATATCTATGGCGGCTATGCAAACCGTAATAAATAAAAATACTAATCATTGAAGTTATAAATTGATCTGGGTTTTTTTCCTAATCACATTAAGAGCTTTCAAATGCAACAAAAAAAACTTAATCATGAAACTCGCTATTCATATAAATAACAGTTTTAGGAAACTTCCATTTCCTAAAAATACATAATAAAATCTTGGATATTCAGTAATTAGTTTACAGTTACATTCCACAGACCATGAAATCGCCACGTCAACAGCATCTAGACAGTAAAATACTAATAAAATAGCGTACAACTGCTTTAAAAGGAGTAAACGGACCCTCCACGAAGTGCTGTTGGCTTCATTGTCTAGTACAGGGGTCATGAACGTATTTAAAGTAAAGTTATAACATTACAAACATGTATTTTAAGAAGTTGGAACCTTAACCTCCAATATTTCCGTAAATAGGTTCCCAGGTATGGATAAATCGCAATGACGGGAACAATAAGTGCCTTTCGGCTTCGTTAAGGGTCTTTTTACACCTATTGTCAGTTGCGAGTAAAACTTGCCGCTTGGTGTGAGCGGAACGGTGTCATTGACACTGGGTTGGCCACCATAAGGGATTTTAATTTTGATAACACAAAAAAATTGTCGCTAATTAGTCGAAATTTGTCGCCAAATATGAGAATTTGTCGGTCACTGGTTCAAAAGATATAAGGGTTTATAGGTGGCCGATCTGGAGAGAGTACGGTATAGTATAGTCCAAGAGATAGATCGTAAGAATTTAGAGAGTTCATTCGACCTAGCTCTTGGACTATACCTTACTAATTAAACTCATTATATCATCTAAACTAAGACCCGATTAAATCTGTGACTTGGCGATAAATTGCGACTAATTGGCGACAAAATATGGAGGAAAACAGATCTTCGCTAGGTGCCCTAGTCTTTGAGATATAAATGTGGCCAAGCTGGGAAAACTCTCTCCAAATCGGACACCTATAAACCCTTATATCTTTTGAACCACTGACCGACAAATTCTGATATTTGGCGACAAATTTCGACAAATTTTTTGTGTTATCAAAATTAAAATCCCTGATGGTGGCCAAACCAGTGTCAGTCACACAGCGGAACGTGTTGACAATGCCGCCGCGGCTTGCGAGGCGTGCCCATGCTGTGTCACAACCCCTTTATCATATCAAGCACCGTTCAATGACAAATAACGCGGGAAAAGGCTATCCAGGAAGAGCAACCTGGTAAATATCAACCTTGCAGGAGTTGAAATAAGGTTAGAAATAATAAACTTCCATTAGTTCGAGAGCGCGGCGAAGCGAACAGCGCGCGTCTTTGGTTTTACTTTATTTTTAAGCGCAACATTCATATTTGTTAGCAGTGTCAAAAATAACTGAAAACCCGAATATTTGTCATTGAACTCTTCTACTTATGCTAAGAGGCCAATCCTGAAATCGTGCAAAAAATAGTCTGCATTCATACATTCATTTAATTTCAAACATTTCAATTACACCTTGTACAGTCCTTTCTCAGTTAGTTATTCTTGACAACAATCAACCAGAAACCATATAGCAACGAAATAAAATAACTGTGAGAAGGACTGTCGAGATCGGTATGAGGTGCTATACACATGTTCGGGTGGCATGACTTGGCACAAACGAGCGGTAGCATCGAATCAACATCTGCCTAGCCTCTTCCCAACTATGTTGGGGTCGGCTTCCAGTCTATACGTATGCAGCTGAATACCAGCACTTTACATGGAGCGACTGCCTGTCTGACCTCCACAACCTAGTTAGTACTGGGTTAGGTAGTAGACACCCCTTGTTAGACTGGTTGTCAGACTTTCGGGCCACTACCTGTACCGACTGTCAAAGATCTACATATATCCGCCGGTGCCAAAAGTTTAACGTGCCAACCGACCGACGCGAACGGGTCGATCTTAAATAAAAAGTTGAAATAAGAACCACTCGATTTTTGTCGAGTCTAACGTGATTCGAACCGATCGGCATGAGCCGAATGACAGCCAAATATGTGGTAGAGATTGAAATACAGTCAAATCGAATATGTCGTCCCGAAAAAGTGTGTAGCACCTTATCGCGATATTTATTGCCTGTATACAGGATACAGGACACATAGCTACTAGCTAGCGAAGGGTCATGAGGCGGGCTGGTGGGGTGCCTGAGATAAATGCTTGACGATGTCCACCCAGTCATACCCGCGGGGCTTCTCTCCAGCTCTCCCGATCTCTGCTTTGTCCCACACTCTTCTCTTCTGTGCTTTCGTTAACTGCTCCTTCTTCTCTAGTGGTTTTTTCGTTTCAGTCTGGAATTTGTTTAATAATGTATTAATTTTCATGATATTACGCCTGTCTGGTGAATAGTGAATCTAGTGTATAGGCCTTCAGGCAGTGGTGTTGTAGCCGTAGGTCATGAATTCGAACCCTAGCAGGCACATTACTTTGTGTAGATTATTTCATCACACCTGCTCTCAAAGTGGTGAAGGATAAACTGGCACATCCTAGAACCAAAATGGCATGTGACCTGCCAACCTGCACTGGACCTGTGTGGTGGAGTATGGCCCCTGCAGGGAATTTTTTGAATTACCTACCTATTTATCGCACTATGGGCCTTTTCAACAATCTCAGTCAAATTATGCCAAATCTAAACCTCAAATGTATTATATGGTAAAACTAAATCTCGTTATTTAACAAATAGATAGAGCATTTTATTAGTATACATTTCGACGGAGGAAAAGCTCTCCTCGCGTGAAAGAGACTACACAGCAGTTCTACTCTGCCTGTATACAAACTCACCTGGTCATCTAAAACCATCTTCTCCACTCTAGTAACCACTGCCTCTTCAGTCTGTTCCGTCAGTAGTTCCGCTACACTCTCCTTCAAGCACTCGAACAGTGTGTATGTCATAGCACAGCCAAGCCATTGCTCTGCTTCCGCATTCACAATACTCAGTATTTTTTCTTTTACGGGTAGTAATCTGCAAATGAAGGTGTTAGTTAATTACTTATTAGAACCTTTTTTTTACAGTGTTATTATTTAGTTTTTACTTGCAGGTTTTTCATCCCACTAGAAGCCACAACTCCTAATCTGCTAATGAATGAAATGGCCAGAATGGCTGATCAATTACCTTGTTTTTCTTCTAATTAAACACGTGATTATGATTTTCTCATGAGTGCCACTGGCACTGATCGGTCTTTGGTATAGTATATGTGGCATGGCATGATTTTTTGATACTTCACTTTTAAAAGAAAAGTTCGCAACCACTATCTAAGTCAGACGAAATAGCTCTCAAATAGAACAAATAGAAGTCTAGTCATAGTAATTATTATTAGTTTTCTCGTTATAAATATCTTACTTATTGCTGTCATACTTACAAAGACTGATTGTAGAAAATATCCAAATTAAAGCTTGGTTTGTCTGTTGGGTATGTAGGGCCCCATAATATCTCCAGAATAAATGATTTCTCTCCATCTATGTACTGAAATATAAAAAAAATTAACATACATTTTAACTAATTTAATTAAAGAGATGAATATTATTTACCATATTTTTTATTTATATCTCATCATAAATGCAAAAAGATAGTCGAGTAAGTCGCATCGCATCGTTGAAGTTCAAATACCACGAAAGCCAAAAATGGCAAGTTTACAGGAGAGCAGAAAAACCACAATAATTATACCTAGATAATTAAAATGGTACAATATGATTTTATAATTTGTGTTCACTTCAAATTAGATAGAGACATCAAAATCAAATCAAAAAATCAAATCATTTATTCTTTGCAAACATGGGTATTATGTACATGATGTTCTTTTATAATAAAGTTCTCCACATTTTGCCGTCACATGGGCATGCAAAAAAATTAGTTTACAATAAAATTATAAATTTAAAATTAAGTAGCTCATTGCTTGTTTCTAATTGCTGAAACAACCTTTTTCCGATTCTTCAGCAAAGAGCATCAAAATTCAAAATATCCAAAACTGCCAAAGTTTTACTTAAGGCGACTACAGGAGCTAAATTCATCATCATCATCATCATTTCAGCTGAAAGACGTCCACTGCTGGACATAGGTCTCCCCCAAGTGTCGCCACATTGACCGGTCCTGTGCGAATCCCATCCAGCAGATTCCCGCAACCTTCACCAGGTCATCGGTCCACAGAGCTAAATTAGAAACTCTATTTATGGTGGTTCAAACTTCGTTTGAAATACTGTTAGAATAAAGTTCTAATCAGCTTGCACTACAAAGTGGTTGTTACGTCAGTTACTGCAGGCGGAATAGTGCGAAATGAGTAGTTTTTTGCAATTTACGAAAACTCGGACTACAAAAATAAAATAATATCATGCTATGTTGCTTATAGAATTATTTGCCAAAAAATCAGAATGATCGCATGATTTAAGTATAGTTTTTACTTGTTAAAAGAAATTTTTAAAGATAAGTTCGTGATTTTATTTTTATCAAGTAAAATTAGTTGTATTATGTTTTCAAAACACTATCATACTAGCATATATCCTGAAGAGTATCATATATTTTTTCTGGTTTTGTTTATTGCAGTGAATCATTTGCCTTTTTGCACTATAAAACTAGCGTTTAGCTCCTCTAGTCCCCTTGGTCTCAACAATGACTTGCATGTCAACACATTATGTCAATAGAAAATTCAAAATTGCATACCTTGTATTGATAAGTTTTAGCATCAACTTGTTTGAAATTATCATCTCCTTCGTAAATTGACTTCAGGACCTCAATCTCCTCAGTCTGCTGTTCAGCATCATCAGACATTGTGATCTATATTTCTCTAAGATGGAAAAGAAAAAAAAAACAATGTATATACACTATATAATATATGCCTTACTTGTATTCTATAGAAATTGTACTAAATGAGGATAGTCGAGGCTTATTCTTCAAAAAATTATGGAGTGTTCACATAAATTCAGTTTGAAGAGAACGAAAAAATTACATAAGTTTGAAAGTACATAACGAGAAAGCACAGTTGCTTACAATTACCAATAAGAACACAATTTTACACGTTCCCAGACGAAGTAATGAAACTAATGGAAATTTTCAGTGTAAGTACATTATTCTAAACATAACCTATAAAAAATTTTGGTCATGGTTTCTGACTAACACGTTTACCTATAATAACTGGATCTTTATAATCTGCTCTCATAAATCTCACAACAATGTAAATAATAAATTAATTAACATTTATTCTTTAGCACTATGCGAATATTGCACTTTCTTTGCAGCCGTGACCTCAGCTCGAAAAAAAAAACTCTATGAAAAACTTGCAAAGGAATTAAATGACTGAATAAGACAAAAACTAAAAATATCTAACAGATTATTTAGTTCTCGAGATTTTCTCCTTGCATTTTGCAATTTTTCACGATATATGACAGCTGATTGCTAAATTTAATGCTGATGATATGATGACGACAGCGACACTGACAGCCGGTGCATAGACAACTGAAGTCTGAACTGTCACTTCTCGGCAAACCGAGGTATGTATTTGATTTCCTCGATCTCCCCCGGTTTACACTTGATGGCTTCGCATACCTTTACAAATGAGCGCATTGCAAGAGCAACCGAATGGCTAGGATTATTCACCAGCAACTTGCAATGAAAATTAAACTTGTGGATTCTGAGGTACCATGTTACGCTGTAGTCTGTACTGGGCTCGGTCTATCAGCGTCACTGACTGAACAATTGTAAGGCAATAAGCCTAATCAGGAGGTTAAAGTGGTGCTATACTGATCAGCGCTGCTTAAAAATAGTTAATGTTATCATCCCTTAAAACATAACGTATGAAAACTTTAAAGCATAATAATTATGCTTTTTTATGCTATAAGTAAAGCATACGAGTAAGTAACTGTTGACTGAACTCGAAAACCGTTATTTTATCATTCATACGTTCCCGTTATCCCATAATCACTCAGTAGACGTTTGCACTCAGCATGGACCTAAAAAAATATTTTTTAGGTCCATGTAGATGATGTAGAGCAGTCAATATTAGGGGTTTCACCTCGGGATTTGTATCAAAAGTCTTTTAGAATCTCGTGTCTGCGTCGTTATTTTTTCAAGCTCAAAGGTCACAAAACACACTTTTTCGCGATTATATCTCTGTTTCCATAGCTCCAATCAAAGATGTTAACATTTATTCCGCGCCGCTATTGTGCCGGCAGCAGCCAAAGGAGGTTATTTTAAATATTATTATCCCTTTATTGTAGGTATGTAGTTTCCATTTTTTTTTTCGAAATGGTTTTTCGTTTGATGAACATCATAGGAATGACTTTTTCAAGGTCAATGTCATTCCTAGACCTATAGGAACTTGAAGGGTGGTATTGATGATTATAATTTTGTAACTACATACGCCTTACAGCCGCGAATCACATTTCCATGCCCGTGCTTCCATCCTATTTCTTTATAAACCAACGTCTTTTTCAAGATGCTTGCTTCTCTGTTTCTTTGCGGAACGTCAAACGTGAACGTGGTAAGGTAACTGGTTCAGTGTTGAGTGGTAATAAATTGGTTTGAAGGTATGTGGTAACTGGCTCGTAGGTATGTGGTAATGGTTCGAAGGTATGGTAATTGTGTGACGGGTAATAGGTCACTACATCACTACATACAACCTGACACTGACGATGAGATTCAAATTAGAATTTCGCAGGGTACCCTGTCGCTTGCACCATATTATCTGTCCCAAATGTAAGTACTAATATTGGAGACCCTATTAGAAAGCGATGACATCCATTCTAAAAGTTCTCTTGCTCGGAACGGATTTGAGTTGCACGTCAACATTTCAGTTAGTATAAAAAGTTCGTTGGTCCTCCTCTAATATTATACTCTATTACTCTTTGGTTGAGTCTTTCTTGTCTTTGAACGAATGTCTCTCTGTCTGCCTGTCATTGACAGTTGGCTGAATGATAGAAAAATACGTTATTCAAAATCGAAACTTTGAATTGAATTCACAGAAAAGTCGGAATTTTATTTTGATTTATCGGAGATACCAAAGATTGTGAAGATGAACAATAATAAGTGTAGTTGTAAAGAAAACCGTCCGCCAACTGCTGGTCGGTCCGGTTGCGGTTGTAACAACGGTCAAAAAATGCCAATGGATAGTTTCAAAGTGCCAGCTGCCCCAGCCAGTCGACAACTTTGCGGCAAAGTCAATGAAAATAAAGAAAATGCTGCGGGTCAAAATATTATACCTGCAAGGAACGAAGAGAAGAAAAAGTCGTGGTCGCTTTCGGATTTTGACTTAGGCCGTCCGCTGGGAAAAGGTAAATTTGGCAATGTTTACTTGGCCCGTGAAAAGGAGTCGCACTACGTAGTCGCACTGAAAGTACTTTTCAAAAGTCAAATATTAGATTCAGAAATAGAACATCAGGTGCGGCGCGAAGTCGAAATCCAGTGCAGACTCCGTCACCCTAATATATTGCGTATGTACGGATACTTTCACGACGAGAAACGAATTTATTTAATTTTGGAATATGCTAAGCAAGGTTCTTTGTATAAACTGTTGAAAGAACGTGAACGTTTTGATGAGAAAACTGTAGCAATCTATATCAGAGACTTAACTAAAGCATTAGTGTACTGCCACACAAAGAAAGTCATTCACCGTGACATTAAACCTGAAAACTTGCTCATTGGCCACAACTGGGAGCTGAAGATAGCTGATTTTGGTTGGTCTGTACACTCACCGTCATCTAGGAGGATGACATTATGTGGTACACTTGATTATTTATCTCCGGAAATGATTGAAGGGAAGCCACACAGTTACGCTGTGGACGTATGGAGCCTTGGAGTCCTGTGCTATGAGTTATTAGTGGGATTACCACCTTTTGATGCAAAAGACTCCCACCAAACATACAGGAAGATCAGATATGTCATAATTAAGTATCCTGATTTCATTACGGATAAAGCGAAGGATTTGATGGGTAAACTGTTAGTGATCAACCCTGAACAAAGACTGCCGCTGACACAAGTATTGCAACATCCCTGGATCACAGAGAATGCCCCTGAAGGAGCAGTACCACCTGCCTTCAATCTTGAACAAAAATAACGAACTTTCAAATGTGTTTATAGAACATATTTAATTTTATAGATATCTAATTATGAAATAAAATTTTATAATAGCTTAATGATTCATGTGTTAGTTAAGCAGTTTACACATATATATTTTTCTCATTTTACTTAAATTCTAGCTCAATAATCATGGTTGAAATGTTAATCTTAAGGTACTAATAAATGTAAAAGACTAAACATGACTGAACAAAATATTTATTCCACTAAATGACAATCATGTTGTTGTATGTAAATAACTTTTAAATACATAGATTCAAATATTAATGTTTTTTATTTTTGTGTCTATAATACAAATGTAGGGCATATTTGTCAAAGTTTGGGTCCTTTTTAACTATGATGTGCCAGTGAATTAATTCTCCGATAAGGCAAATGGCACTGAGTGAGTATCCTATGGCCAATGCTATAAAAGCTCCATAGAGTTTTTTCAGGTTCATAAGTGCCTTGATCTCATCCTCATTTGTTTCTAAATTTCGAATATAGTACATTGCATCATTGAGCCATTTTTCCACGAGGCCAACTTCAACTACTCTCCTCATATAAATATCGGCTAATGTCTTGAGAGGAGAGTTCTTATGGAACCCTATTGATATTGGTATGTTCACCACACAATCCGACATGATATGCAAATTCCTTTGAGTTTCTTTTCTAGCCGTCACTTCAGTTGCGTTATTCGTGTTATTCTGCTTTGAATCTTTGAAGGCATTCTTCCTTGTGACACTGATGTACTTCAAGAAGTCCGAGTTATCATAATATGCATATACGCCTTGAGCCACTTTATCAGCAGCTTGCTGAGGATCGTCGATAGTTTCGAATTTGTCGCCGATTCTCTGGCTGTACTCGTCTAAAGATTCTTCAAAAAACTTTTTGGTTTGTGTTCCCCAGCCGCCGCAGGTTACCTTACTGTCTACGAGCTCTCGAAGTGTGTCGATGGTGACCCTTGGTGCTGGCTTTGCAAGGATCGCTGTCATACTGGCTCGGTAGGAGACTACGAGGAGGATGCAGTAAAGCCAGTACCACCCGGTGAGGAGCCGAATCGACCATCCCATGGGCAACCTGGGTAAAGACACGACGAGCAGCATTCCGTAAGTGTATAGGATGCTATTCACTATTTCTCCAAACAAGTAAAGGCCAGGCTTCTCATCTGCAAGAAAAGTAATGACGACTTTAGTCTAGGTTGGTCGCAATATAGGTAGGCAGACCGTATCTAAGTAATTTCCAGACTGCCTTTTGTAAAGTCAGGTGAAAATTATCTAGGTACACTAATATTATAAAGAGGAAAGATTTGTATTTTTGCGTGTGTGTATATTTGTAATGAATAAACTCAAAAACTACTGCGCCGATTTCAAAAATTCTTTCACCATTAGAAAGCCACGTCTTTACTGAGTAACATACCTAGGCTATATTTTATCCCCGTACTCCCACGGGAACAGGAACTACGCGGGTGAAACCGCGTGACGTCCGCTAGTATTAAATAAACAGCAACTAACCATTGTCATTAATCATTTTGCTGGATATTTGATTTTTCTTGTATTCCTGAATGTTCATGTGATACTTCGCCAGTCCATAGAAAATGGTCCCAGTAATCAGTAACACGAGGAGCACTGCAATCCACATGTATAATCTGGAAATAGTAACATGGGTAAGTTGTGAATATTTAAATTAATTTTATGGATTGCGATCTCAAAATTGCAACTGCTGGGACCGACGCCTCTGGGAGACAGAGTGGCCTGTTGTAATCCACCACACTGGCCTAGAACGCGTTATTGAATGTCACGAGTCTTAAAACTTTTGGTTAGTAGTTGTAAGTACCTATCGACGTCTCACGTCGCGGTGTCACCATTTTGCGAAATTCAGGGCAGTGGTGGGCTGAGAGTTTAACCCCACGACCTGAGCTTATACGAAGTCTTGAGCTTTTCTGGTGCACCACTGTTCAATTTAATCAAACTAATAGCCATGACGACTGTATCAAAAAATTGCAAATCTATTTAGTCCGTCAGTTTAAGAGTACTTATTAGAAATTAATGGACACGTATTTTTTGTTTTTGTAAATCAATGAATATTGACAAAAGATAAAACGCATCAAAACTCGGGAGTCTCCACTCCCGAGTTTTGATGCGTTTTATCTTTTGTAGTTAATAACGTAACGAAACACGTGCTTCGTAACAAAATTTTTAACTAGTTCTGACGTCACGAGCCGGGGGCTCGTGACGTCAGAACTAGCTAAAAATTATACCTAGGGTATTGAGAATTTTAAAAGCGTCATATTTTCGTTAATTTTGGTTTACGTAACAAAAGAAAAAAACGCGGGTCAAATATTTTTTGTTAATCTAACTGACGGACTAATTAGTTTTTTTTGTCGTCTCGCCTATTAAGTAGGTACTAGCTTAGAATAGGTTAAGCAGTTTACAATTTCATTTCTTCCGGTTAAGTGCTACGATCAGAAAGTAATTCTCTTACTTGAACGGTAAAATTAAAGTCTTCCAAGAGTTATCAGTAAGAGCTTCAGGAGTCAGGAAGGTCCAGCATTGCGATGTGTACGGTATACTCAAGTCCGTCAGTTCCAAGTGATACGGAGTGTACTGAAGGTTTCCTAAAGCAATGTCGGCCCCTCCATGGACCATCTCTCCTAAGAGTCCCGAAAATGAGCCGTTGGGCTGTTTCTGACCCCATTTGTGCGTGTCGGCGTTGGCAGCCTGGTAAGGTCTCGGTTTGAAGTTCATTTTCTCGGCTAGTGTGTGTAAGATCTGAAATATAATGGGTAGGTACTTACATATAATTAAATTGTGTGGTTTATTGACAAAACGTCCTTAGAGGTACGACCCGAATGGCGCAGCAGTAGTGAGGCTGCCTTACGTTCGGGTCCTGGGTTCGAATCACGGTAGGAGCAAATGTTTGTGTGATGAGCACGGACATTTGTTTCCGAGTCATGGATGTTTATAAATGTATGATAATTATGTATTTACAAACAAAAAGTATCCATGTAGTATATCAACTATCTGGTGCCCACGACACAAGCCTCGTTGCTTAGTGTGGCACTAGTTGGCGCTGTGTGTTATGTTCAGCGATATTTAGTATTTATTTATTAGGTCGGTACAGTAGACTTCGCCCGTTAGTAAGTAGTAAGCGGTAACAAAACCAGTACAGGACTTATTATTTTATTGAAACTCTGTATTTCGCTAGATAAGTTCAAAGATTAATCGACGTACAGTGGGCTGCATCAATTGGTTACCCCAGTACCCTGGGTTCGAAAGTAAGTGCTTTCAAAGGTAGGTACAGTCAGCTTCATCATGTGGGTACCACCCACATGATGAAGCTGACTGTACCTACCTTTGGGTCCTAAGTATGTTACCTACCTACACATTACCTATCAATGGTGTCGATTCTGTTGTGCACAAACTAAACTTAATTTAGGCTATTGCTATCTTTTACCAAAAGGCAAAGCGAGAAAAAACGGCTAAGTATAGCTATGAAGTAAGTTAGAGATGTCAAACTAATTTATGCCTTGCGCTTCACCGCGTTTGTAGTCGACATGTTTTTACGTGCACCCTTCATTTGTATGGAAATATTAGTTCCAATTAAATTTGACAGCTCTAAATTACGTCCGTCTCTTTCTCGTTTTATTAGAGATCAAAATATAGCAATAGCCTCAATTAAGTTTAGTTTGTGCACAACAGAATCGACACCAATATAAAATGATACTCACTTCAACTTCAACGCCACCTATTTTATTGCTAACATTATTCTTCGTTACCACCACTGACGGGACGTGGTCCAAATACACGACATTCAGCACTTCTCCATTCAAGTTACTTGTTTTATCCATAAACAGGGGCCTCTTGTAGTGAAAATTCTCATTTTTCCAAATATCCACCCTTCTTGGTACAAAAATGCTTTTGATAGGATTTGGAAACGGTACGGTGGACAGTTCGAACCAAGCCTTGTTTTTGGCGACCCCTATTATTTTTTTGTGATATTTTATGAAGATAATGTTGACTATTCTTCGCCATATGTAGTGCAATTCGCTTCGAAATAGACGGTAGTCGTGCAGCATTATGTATTTAGCCCTTGTGTCAAGAATGCGATGCCTGCAAGATAGGATAAAATCTGTTAGACGCCTGACGGTTTTATGACAAGTAATAAAACTTCTGTGCTATGTGTGCTGCTGCCGTCGGTAAGTACAGAAAAGTCTGTTACAATATAGTGTAATCAACTATAATAAAATAAAATAAGTGTGCCTATACGGCTATACCTCACCTGTCCCCAAATCTCAATAGTCGTGAAGCCTGCAGGCCGTTTGCCAGTAATATGACGTAGACATTGCATCCTTCTTTTCTAGCCGCTCTCAATGACTCCAGTGTGACGAAATTTGGTGATAGCAGGTCGTCGTAGTCTTCTACAACGGTCTTAAAAACAAAATATGTATAAAAATCTAACTTTTTTTTTCTGGCAGGTACAGGGTGAGGCCGGGAACTTCCTTAAGATCTTATAAGTAAATATATCGTAAAGTAAAGTTATTTAGGGTGTCGCTTTGCATCCTGGTCAATTTCGAGGAAGTATTATGCTAATGATTATAGACCCGAATCGATAATCAAATGAGTAGATTTTTTATTTACGGAAATCCTTAAGTGTAAACCAGTAACTGACCCTATAACCGCGCCTTCACACACACACAAATAAACGCACTCAGAGACATGTCGCGCGATGGTTGATTCTTCTATTACTTTTGTGTTATTCTAAAATACTGTCAAATTTAAACAATTTAAAATAGCAGTTTTATTAATTATTTGACCGGGTATCGTAATTTAAATTGATTATATATGTCTTTTGTGACAAGCTCCTGAAATTTGACTAGGATGCAAAACTACACCTGTATGAGTTTTTAAACTGACATGGTCACTAACATTATCTCTAACACTGAAACCGGGATATTTACCATGTTTACCTATAAGTTTCCAGTTCCCTACATTTCGGCGCTGTTGCAAGCACCATGCGTTGAGTTGGTTTATCCCTGATTATGGTGCTTGCAACAGCGCCGAAATAACCAGAACTCGAAACTCCCGTTTTCAGTGGTAATGATAAGTAATACAATACAATACATATAATAAAAAGTACTAGTTATGCTGGGGTTCCGTACCATTATTGTTATATGGGCCCCCCTTAAATATTTAATTTAATTATTTATTTTTATAATACAACTAAATATTCTGTGAATATTTCAAGCGTCTAGATATCAGGGTGCATAAGAAGCAGCCTGGTGACAGACGGACAGTGGAATCTTAGTAATAGGATTCCGTTTTTACCCTTTGGGTGCGGAACCCTAAAAAAGACAGGGTGCTAAATCAGGGTACAAAACCATGAAATTCAAAATCCGCAGACCAATCAAATTCCGGTCTGCTTCTGATATATCTTGACCGAAAACCCAAGATCTATTTTAGCCTGCGATTCGAACCTGGATCCCCACGATCGCCAGCCCGGAAGCTAACCACTAAAGATCAAATAGTACTTTCTTATACTGTACCATAACGTAAGGAACAGAGGCGGTTCTTTTAAACAGGGGTCCGGCAAACACATTGAGGTAAACTTCATCGCAGATGATTGCGACGCAGGTAACCTCGTGGTCTCTCGCCAGGATGTTCAAAAGGTCGATCAGGAGATAATCCAGCTCTTTGCTCGCGTGAAGGTCTTTTAAGATGGAAAATGATTGGGGTTTTACTCTGCAATCATAGCACACAGGCTAAATTAAAATAATTAAAGGGTGTACGTGGTACGGTCATCAACGAAAATTATTTAACACTTGAGTATTTTGTCATTAACTCATCATAACATTATTACATTTGGACCTTACCTTGGTAAGGTACACCAAAAACTGAAAAGCAAAGTATCGGACCAGTTTATTTTGCAAAAAGTTTAAACCGACTTTTGTTCCTGACCGTACAAATATTAATTAGGTGTCTGATATGAGTTATAACAAGTGTTTTCTAAGGGACTTCTAATAACATAAGTATACAATTACAAAAAATACTCACCCGCTAATCAGAGCCAACATCACCAATATTTTTAACATTTTAAAACAACGTACGCGTATGGTCTTTGCCCAACCAACTTAAGAATAAAACAGCTACTTGTGTCTAAAACCCAATTGGATTCAGTCACTTCGTGCAATCTGATTGACGTACTCATTATGTATGTAAAACCCAATTAAGGAACCCTATTTTGTTTCCTAATAACGAATTCAATTTATTTAACTGATCACGGAAGTTGGGTAGAGTTTCTAGGTTCATGTCTATGGTAGTAATGGCAACATTTCGACAGCGTCTTTATTTCGTCGCAGTAAGATTGGTTTTCGTAACTACCGATTTGCGGTTGATGCAGTTAATCTTACATAGTAAGTTTGACTTTGATATACGACCTTGTAGACTCCAAGTTACTGAGCCAAAGGGTAGAACAGCGAAAGTTGATTTTACCTCCATCACTCATCCAAATTTCTGTTCTTTTTTTCCAAATTTGAAGAAAAAAGTTTATTGTTTTCCATCGGAACGTAGGCTTTTATCACGGCGTAAGTCTCTGATTCACTCTTTGAGTGAGCTATAAATAAATTGTCACAACACGCGAACTCCTGTCGCTGCGATTATACGATTAAGCTGAAACTTTGTTCAAATTGTGTTGAAGTAATTAAATCAAGTGTGATTATACAGTCTGCCTTTCTGATTATTGCCCTTCTGTTTCAAAATACATACACTTTTATGTCGACCAACAAAGTATCGTAACAGGTAAGTACGTACATAAATCTCGGAATATTTATCAGTAAATGAACTATACCGCAATAGTTTAAGTACTGACAATCAAACCTCTGCGCGAATACCCTCAGGATGGCCGGAACCTGCGGACTAAGGCCGCGTTCCCACTTTGTCGTGACGACAGATAATCGTGTAGTTTTAAGTGTCGTGGCTTGTCTGTTTAAATGGAGGTGTTATATTTAGGACGACGCGATTACTGTCGTCCACTACTTTTGCCAACAAAAACCAACGATAAATTAATCGTCACGACATAGTGAGAACGCGGACTTAGTCCGCAGGTTCGGGCCATCCTGAGGGTGGAGGGTGGCCTAAGGCTGCTTCCAGAAACTCACAGAGAAACAAATGATTCGGGGTAGTAATTACATCCACCTCTTTTAAGGTTGATGCTCCAGGGTAGCCTGCGAAATTCAAATTTTCTTACGTTTTTTGCAATTTGTAGACCAGTGCTAGGTTGTATGTTGATTAAAATATTGTTTGCGACTGTAAGACGTATGTAGTTACAGAAAGGAATGATTTTGACCTTGAAAATGTTGTTCCTCGACTTTTATGAACTCGGAGGGTTGTATTGATGATTTTGATGATAATAATTCTGTAACTACATACGTCTTACAGTCGCGAACAATATTTTAATCAACTTACAACCTAGCACTGGTCTACAAATTGCAAAAAACGTAAGAAAATTTGAATTTCGCGGGCTAACCTGACGCTTTCACCTTAAGCAAATATTCTTCTTTATCGTGTGGTTAGTGCCTACCCTGATGTCAGAGAGTTTTTATGCCGCCCAAGGGCCTCTGACTTGGCTTTACATGCCATCGAGAAATATCTACCGGGCATGCTGGTTTTTTCACGATGTTTTCTTACACCGAAGCAAGTGATAATTATATAATACGCACATGAATCCTAAAAATCAGAGGTGCCTTGGGGTTGAACTTGAGACCTTTGACTTTGTTCACACCACTAAGCTATCACAAAAAAAATGCATTAGAACTAGAACTAATTAAAACGATTCAATAACTATGTATAAAATATTTATTTTACAAAAAACCCTGTATAAAAATATATCTCCACCATTAACAACGTATTGAACGTTTTATAAAATATAAAATCTTAATACTATTACTAAAGTGAAAAAATATATTAGTACTATCGTACTATCAATAGTATTATTTTGGAAATACATAGCCAAACATTGGCCTTATATTATTTGATCGGAATGTCAAGATTAGGGCGTTAAGAGCCTTTAAAAAACATTACATACTCTCTTTAGGCTACATCGCAGTCGGGTAAAACCGGCTTAAATATTCACATCGGTACATAAAAATTATAACTGAGTACTCTTAGAAATATACCTATTTGTGACTAAATTGTAAAGCACAGTTGATTTTCAGCCTTATTGCTTGTCCTTTAAGGAAGTTTACAGCTTGGAGGGTGCGTAGGACTGCCAGTACACGACATCGCGCCACCACTCGGGCCGGGTCATTGACCCCGGGTACGTCATCACGCTCGATTGGATGTGTTTGTAAGCCTGTAATAATAATTAATATGGGCTAGATACAAATTCCTAATAGAAAAACCCAATAACACTAAGTAACATCAGTGGCAAAGGTTCCATACAACTGGATTCCTACCGGATTCCCTTTGAAAAAAGGCACAGTCGGTATTCTATATAGACAATAGTACATTATGATACAAGTGGAGAAAGTTTGTTATTGCATTCGAGGCGGAATTAAGATAATTTTGAGCCGAGAACTGCAATAACAAATGTCCACGTGTATCAAACGACGTTTTTCAATACACTTTTGAAGAAATAAAATAAAATTACGAAAACTATTTTTGTCATGAAAGAAAATAAACTATGATTTTAATTTTCTTTTTTTTCCGCGCTTTGCTTTCGCCAGGTTGAAGGAGAGGCAACGGTATGAAGCCGTTAAACAGCCTAATATACAAAATAGATTTTTTTTTATATTTTTGAACATCAGAACACAATTAAATGTTAATTTGATTAAAAAAATAAATATTCGGTTTAAATAATCATGTTTATCTATGAAATCCTATTTATAAACACAATTTGAATAATCAAAAATATTTAGGCCGTAATGATGCATATTGTTTTGCCAAAATTAAAAAAATCTATAGGCATTGAACCGATTTGAACCTTGTTTAAGTATAGTTATCTGTGGATTTATTTTCCCGCATACGTGCGGGAAAATGTAAAAAAACGCACGCGTGTGAAATACATTGCATGTTGAACCTAATCGTAGTGCGATAAGAACCCGTTTTCGAGGAAGTGTATTGAAAATAATATGACCACATTAAAGATACTACCTACACCGGCTTACCTCTTACAAAAAATTACGCTTTGCTATTGCTAAGTAACTGATTCTAGAATCGCACCCAATTCTTTTTTAGAAATCCTATTTTAGAATCGCACCATTTTCTATGGTTTTCCATCATGAATTTCTCCTTATTAACCGATTCTGAAATCCACTTAATTTTCACTCTGCTTCTTCGGTCGACACTTGTAAAACTTTACGGACTATAGCGATTATAAAATCGAGTCAATTTCCACAAGAATGAAGTAGATATTAGCAGGTTAGAGTATACTCACTTCGCCGTCCGCCATGCCGAGCACGGAGTTGAGACAGAAGTCGGGCGGCGCCAGCGAGTCCACGAGCGCCACCGCGTCGGGCGCCACCCGCGCGCCCCCCCGCAGCGCCGCGTCGCGCAGCGCGCCGCCCGCCGCGCCGCACAGGTAGCCGCCCTGGGGTAGTGCCATCAGGGCTCAATCAATAGGGGCATACAAACTAAACTGATACATCCCACATTGCTACATTAAGAAGATGCATCCTGAAAGTTAGCAACGTCGGAAAAAGCTGTCAAATGTTTCGCTTAAATATTACGGACTGAAATTATTAGATATCGTTCTGTGTTGCAGTAATATTGACTAAGTATTGCATTATTAACACTACTTACGGTGAAAGATGTAAAAAAGCATTTGGAAGATTTCCAAGATTTTTTTGGACCTAAACGAATTATTTAGTTAACCTTTATTAGGGAAATTAATATAAAATATTACTTACTAATTTGAATCGAATTTTGTTAACAAATCAAGAGTTTAATTTTAAAATCACGGAACCTTAATTATTTTTCTAAAATAAAAGTACTCTAAATTATTCCTTAAAACATAAGCTTTCTACCGAAAAAAGCCCCGTCTAAATCGGTCCAGCCGCTTCGGAGATTAGCCGGAACAGACAGACAGACGAAAAAATCTTATGAAACAAAAGATTATAGAATATTACTTCCCTATTTTAAGAGGCCGTGCATAATATTCACTCGCTAGAGATTAGGCAAATTCGTTGCGATCTTATGTGTTATTATGCACACACGGGTGAAGTTCGAGCGTAGTGATCGCTTAAACAATGTTAATCCTGTAGAGTGTAGACGATATTATTTTATGATACATAATAATTATAAAGTCAGTACGGCTTAGAAATAAAAGTCTGGAATATGTGTGAACAGTACATTTATCACAATCAAAATATAAATTTTGTATTAGAAGAATTCAGACACATGAACATTTTACAAAACGATAAATAAAAAAAAGAAAATTTTCGGTTTTTTCTTTTGGATGTCGTTTTCGTGGTTTTTGGGGTCGCTGATAATGAAAATGAGGTAATAATGAAAATCCAACATGGCGCCGAGGAAAAATTTCAGTTTTTTCTTCATGTATGTCGTTTTCGTGGTTATTGGTGTCGCTGATAATGAAACTGAGGTCAAAATGAAAATCCAAGATGGCACCGACGAAAATTATCGGTTTTTTCTCATGGGTGTCGTTTTCGTGGTTTTTTGTGTCGCTGATAATGAAAATAAGGTCAAAATGAAAGTCCAAGATGGCGCTGACGAAAATTATCGGTTTTTTCGTCATGAGTGTCGTTTTCGTGGTTTTTGGTGTCGCTGATAATGAAAATGAGGTCAAAATGAAAATCCAAGCTGGCGCCGACAAAAATGTGCGGTATTTACCTCATGGGTGTCGTTTTCATGGTTTTTTGTGTCGCTGATAATGAAAATAAGGTCAAAATGAAAGTCCAAGATGGCGCTGACGAAAATTATCGGTTTTTTCTTCATGAGTGTCGTTTTCGTGGTTTTTGGTGTCGCTGATAATGAAAATGAGGTCATAATGAAAATCCAAGATGGCACCGACGAAAATTATCGGTTTTTTCTCATGGGTGTCGTTTTCGTGGTTTTAGGTGTCGCTGATAATGAAAATGAGGTCAAAATGAAAATCCAAGATGGCGCCGGCGAAAATTATCGGTTTTTTCCTCATGGGTGTCGTTTTCATGGTTTTTGTAGGCGCTGATAATGAAAATGAGGTCAAAATGAAAATCCAAGAATGCACCGATGAAAGTATTCGGTTTTTTCTTCATGGATGTCGTTTTCGTGGTTTTTGGTGTCGCTGATAATGAAAATGAGGTCAAAATGAAAATCGGCGCCATCTTGGATTTTCATTTTGATTTCATTTTCATTATCAGCGACACCATAAGCCCGGTCGTTACTGACGGGATCGGGTTTGGGCGGTCGATAATATAGTTTACTTTGCCATTAATTTACGAAATGAAGTTATTGTTTCTTTATAAATTAAAATTCAGATTCTATTAAAATTTTCTTTAAAGTGTTTCTAAGGTATAGAAAAAAATACATACTTGTCCCGACATTTTCCATGAATTACGTTTTTTCATCATTTTTTTTTCTGCTATATTTCGTATTGAAATGAATAATGTTTCCAGCTACTTTACGAGTAGACCATATAATGATGCTATTCATAATTTGTAATGTTCAGAATATTTTGTAGTTCTTTGTTCAGGGAACCCCAAACATCACTCGCTCGTTACTTTTGCGGAAAAGGGGTTTTGAATATGGGTGATTGCCATTAATATATACATTAATTTAAAAAATTGTTGCCGCATTCGACAAGAATAAGAACCTGACTCTTGTAATAAAAATAAAAAAGGTTCAAATTCTTCTTGCCTTTCCCACAAACAGTGATCAAAAATGTTGAAAATGAGTTAATTAGGTGCACAAATAAAGACTTGATTGATTGATTGATGGACCCTTAAGTAATATTTTGTAACAAGATCCCGGGTAACAACTACATAGTATCAATTACAATTTGGTAGTAAAGTTACTGAATCTAAAATGTTTATTAAAATGGATTGAAATACGGTGTTCCCTAAACTTTGCACCATATACCCCTCACAATAGAGTCTCTATCGCGATACTTACAATATAAAGTGTGGCCATATGTTTCTCTAGTAGGAAGGTGCCGTACAGAGACACCAGTTTGAGCAGCACGAGCCGACACGACACGTCCTCGTACTCTAACGCCGACTTGTAGAAATGATTCAGGACGTAGTTCTGCAACAGATTACTAAGTGCTTAAAAATAATAGCTTTTACGTAAAGCAATAGCTGACCTAGGTTACGCACGTGCTGTCAGTTCAGGGTAGCCCGCGAAATTCAAATTTTCTGACATTTTTTTGCAATTTGCAGGCCAGTACTAGGTTGTATGTTCATTAAAATATTACTCGCGACTGTAAGACGTATGTAGTTATAGAATTATAATTATTAAAATCATCAATACAACCTTCGAAACGCATAAAGAAATGCAGGAATGACTTTGACCTTGAAAAAATAATTCCTGCACCTTTATGAGCTTGGAGGGTTGTATTGATGATTTTGTATTGATTCGCGGGCTGGTTGGAGCATCCACCTTAAACACGATTCCGCGCGACCTAAGTGCGGTGAAGACACATCATGTAACGAGATACTTTAATCCACAACAATTCGGCAAACTTTTGATTTCGAACGTTTAAAGTTCAAAATTAATTTCGTGACCTTTGAAAACCGATTTTATTACTTTTGCATAAAGGCGATGGCGATTTTAAATAATGACCACAATGAGAGGTTTTCTTTTTGAGTATTTAAAAAAAATAGTTTCCAAGAACTCGGTAGATGGCGTTGAACTGGCTACGTTACTAGGTGCCCAAGACAAAACGTTTGAAAAAAAAAAACATTGCGTCACGTCACATACGCTCGTTGACTGACACTTTCGTTTGCTTATGCTTCCGAATGTAACCATTACATCCAAGTGAAATAATGTGACGTTCCGTTCCTTGCAGTAACTTACCAAGTTCAGCGCCATCTATCCAGCGATTAGGGAAGAGTTGAAAAAGATAAACCCAAATTGAACATACCTCTCCATAGACAACAGACAATGTGACAGCGTTGAACGACTGCGACTCGTTCTTCGCCGAAAAGTTGTCTTTGCCCTCGGCCTTGAGTTTGGCGACCTTTTCAGCCGTCGTCTTTAACATGAATGCCGTCAGCCATTTGTAGGTTAGGATGAGGTCTGGAAGAAGATAATACATACATTTTAGTAGCTGTACCTGTGGGTGTGTTTGTGTGTTGTGTGTGTGTGTGGTGGGTAATTTCTGGATGAGGTTGGCACAAGGAAAGAGATGCCTTTTAACCGGCAGTCTGAGAAGTCATGCAATATAAAAAAAATGAAGACGATAAAGTGCGCCGAAAACTCGTGTGACGTCACAAGCCCCCATTCATGATTTTTGACGCGCTTTATCTTCGTAAAGTTTTATTAGTTTGATAAAAAAAAACTCCAATAATTTTCGATAATCTAACTGACTACACAGTACTGAAACAGTGACCGTCGGACTGCCAAGTCATGGTCTCGAGTTCGAACCCAAGGCACGCACCTATGATTTTGCGGATTCATGTGCGTATTGTATAATTATCACTTGCTTCGGTGAAGGAAAACATCGTGAGGAAACCAGCATGCTTGCGAGAGATATTTCTCGACGGCATATTCAGCCAAGTCAGAGGCCCATGGGCGACATAATAATTCTGTCACCAGGTTAGCCACTAACCACACGAAAGAAAGAAAGAGTACTGCCTTGCCCTCTGGAGAAAACAGGCGGGTGGTTATTTGTCAAACTAAAATTATAAAGAGGAAAGATTTGATTTTTTGTTTGTGTGTTTGTTACGATTTAACTCAAGAACTGCTAAATCAATTTTCAAAATTCTTGCACCATTAGAAAGCTACATCTTTACCGAGTAACACAGGCTATATAATTATATTGATATCATGCAAATTAGCCGAGCTATCACAACTTTCGCGGACGAAGTCGCGTTCGAAGTGCTAGTTAGTTCATCAAAAGACTTACTGGCAGGCTCCATGAATTCCTCCACAGTATTCCAAGAGCACTTAGTCTTCAGTAACTGGTCAACATTTTCCAGGAACTGCAAGGATCCTAGCGGGGAGTCATTGGGTGTGATAGTAGACCTTCTCGCCCACACGTTGAGGAGCCAGTTGCTGGTCTGCTGAAGTAGAAGGCTGTTCTCTCCTTCGTACGTGCAGTTGGCGTCGTTGTCGTTGCGAAGATCGCCTATGGCTGCGGCTGTAGAAGTAATATGAGAATAAGGGGTAATTCACATTGAGAGAGGAAGAGATTCTTCAATAAGACACATCATTCATCATCATTTCAGCCGAAAGACGTGCACTGCTGGACATAGGCGTCTCCGCGCGTGTCGCCACATTGACCGGTTCCGTACGATTCGCATCCAGCGGATTTTCGCAACCTTCACCAGGTCATCGGTCCACCTAGTGGGAGGCCTTCCAACGCAACATCTTCCGGTTCGCGGTCGCGAGTCCTTTTCGATCCCATCGGCCATCCGTTCTGCGAGCAATGTGCCCTGCCCACTGCCACTTAAGTTTGGCAATTCTTCGGGCTACGTCGGTAACCTTGGTTCTCTTGCGGATTTCTTGATTTCTGATTCGATCACGCAAGGGAACTCCAAGCATAGCCCTCTCCATTGCCCTATGGGTGACTTTAAGCCTTCTGAGCGGAGACGCACCCTTATTCAGTGATCTTACCTAAAAGCACAGATATTGCCCATCTGGAACAATTTTTTTTTTGTTTTCAACTTTGCCGATTGTACGTTGGATAATCAAAATCAAAATAAAAGTGCAACTGTAATTTATTTTAATATCTCATATAAACGATATTTTGGCCGGGGGCCGTATTAAAAAGTATTAACGCCATTATTTTCACTTTTTCAGAGCGAAACAGAGAGACGGAGTTATACATGACCGATGGCATCATCCTTTATTCGCAATGCAAATTCTTCAAATACGGTCCAGTAACTTTCAAAGAGGTTAAAAGCGCGTAAAAGTTTACCTTTCAGATATCCATGTCCACCGCAAGATTCCCTGCAGTTCTGGATGCCGTCTCTTGCGGTCCAGCCGAACAGTGGCTTCACGGCAGATGATAGCGCGTGCAGCTCTATGCCTCGGGCGGCTGCGTTGTTGTCCTCTCCTGATATACCATACAAATTTAATAAAACAAAAAACACGAATCCAATATTTTTCGATAATCTAACTGACGGACTAAACAGAACCATATTTTTTTTCAGTCAGGAATCATCCCTATTTCTGCTGTTTGATACTTCTTCTCTTATCCAAAAAAATACAAGGACAGAATTGACTCACCCATAAAGTTGCTGATTGTCATGTTGATGTGTGTGTTGCTGAGCCACACAGAGAATATCTTCATTGCATACGTGGCCGCCAGGTAGGGCAGCAGGCGGATTTGCTGCAAATTGTCAAATGTTTTAATGTTAATAAGGGTCAATTTACATTGCGCCGGGAGAGACATGAAAGCAAATTAGTGAGTAATTACAATAGATTGTTTGTAGGTATATCAAATAAGACGTACACAGGGTATAAGGAACAGCCCTCTACAAACTGATAGGGTGAATACAGTATAATTAGGTATCATACTAAGATGACCGGTACAAGAACACGGCACGTAGCGAACGGCAAGCGCAACGACGAGTTCGAGTAAAATAAAACTCTCTAAGAATCTCTTAACGTCTTTGACTAGTTAAAGTAGCTAAATTTAAGCTACAATTGTCTTTCGCCGCAATGCAAACTGAAGCTTAATGCCCGGATCACATTATTCCAATCCAGAGAGTTTTTCCATACCAGTGTTAAACTGGATCATATCGTCTACATTATTCCAGTCATTATCTACAATTACGTTTTTCGTGCAAGAAAATAAGTCATCGATGGCTAGTCGTTTCCTCGTCGGTAGTGGGACAAATGCCTTAAGTAGGAAAGTAACTAGGTACTTGTCGGCATGCAAAATTGAGCCTTAATAAAAGGACGATGTGTAACCTGCTGCTGATACTCCAAGACAGGCGTCTCTTCTGCAGCATTCTCCGGTCCGAACTGCTTCCTCACTGCGGAGTATCTGATGGCGATGACGATGGCCTTCTGCAGATAGTACGTGGAGATGGCTGTGATGTGGACGCGGCCGCCTGAGAGGAAATAACATTTATATCAGTATAAGTACTCGTTTGTATTAACTCAAAAGTTTGTTCTTTGTTACATATTTATTAAATTTTAAATTAAAACACTAAGGCCAACAAAAACGGACTGCACACGGGCGCTCTCATTGGTCGATGCACATCTCCCTCACCCCGCCTACCGCTGTGGCCGCTATTGCAGACCAGAGAAACAGACCCCAGAACAGTGTGAAAAAAAATCCCGCGAAGACTCCACGCGTTACGGGAAAAAGCCCGCGCATTCCGTTCGGATTTTTCTCTTTTCTCACAACAACCACCTATCAGCTACAATGTGTATATGTATTTCACCTGATAAGATTCCCAAGGCTGCGCCAAACCTCTTGCTGGGGTCCCTGAAGGGTGTCCGATAGTCTCCGTTCTCATCTACACCTCCCAATTTGTCGAGTGCCGCCTCTTTCGGTAGGCGGTAGTTATTGAACATTACGAAACTACAAAAAACAAAGTACATTATATTTTTACAATAACCTATAGCTTCTGCAAAAAAGAAATTACATTTATTTTGCACATGCCACATGTGGACTGTTTGGGCTTCATCCATTTTTCACTCATCATACGATTTTGTACCGATCGCATCGCGTCATCGCCAGCCAATCAGCGTACAGTAAAATGACGCGATACTGCGTTCTGATTGGCCGCCATTGTTCCCATAACCCCTTTCCTCGATAGTGTGTTTTTATTGTGTTTTTTCTTCATTTAAAACCCCATCTTAATATACTTAGGCAAAGTAGCAGCCATAAACCAAATAACAAGTAGCTATATCACGCCGCTACAGGAAACAATATAAAACAAAACTAATTTATGAAAACAAAACTAGGATTTTAAGTTGTGGCGCGCGATCAATCCGGTAATATAGGCAGTGCTCTAAAGAATCTGATAATGTTTAGAGATATTAGTAATCAGTACCCCAAAATGATTACTTTGCCAAGATATTTAGAGGTTTTACAGTTTTTGTAAAGCGGTCTTTGCCCCCAATTATCTCCGTAGACCGACTCTCTACGGCACTATATTTAATTAAGATGCTAGTTATATTGTATGATGCAATTTTGAAGTGTGACTATACATCTTTGGTTGCACTTTATGCGTCTTAAGTGCATGCTTGGGTTCGAACCCAAGGTCAACAACTAGTAATAAGGGGGCTGTCGTGATCACAACTGCTCTCATACTTCTTTACCATCCATCAAATGTTTTTAATACTTTACAACTTACCCATTATCAACACCATTAAGGCCAATCTTCTCGCCAAGGTCTCCCACAATGACCCCAGGGTACGGTTTCAAGGTCTTGGGATCTCTGATCGGCACCACGAACGTATGGAGACCATGGTTCTTGCCTTTAGATATCAGCATCGCGTATACTATGGCGTGGGTAGCGCATTTGCCTGGAATTGGATATGAAGCCTATTATGGTCCTTCTGTTACGTAACGAAACTCAAACTCTTAATTGCATTCATGTGTACATTTAGTTGTTACATATAAAGTAAGTAAGTTTCAACGTGAAACCCGGTTAGGGCACGGCAACATAATAGAATGGACAAAAACAAGCATCCGTTGAGTAGGTTTATAATACTGGATTGCAAGTTTGATAAACAAATATATATTTTTTGTTATGTGTAAGTGTACATGTATGTGTGCTTTTTTGTGTAAGTACTAGGTATTTCAGTGGTTATAGGTAGTTATCTATCTATCATATTAACTAAATATTTTATTTAAAGTATTCTGCGACCGAGTAAAAGCATTTTTGTGTTAGGTATTCTTTTAATTTTCTGTTAAATGTATTGAAATTTGGTTCGTCTTTAATTGGAAAGCTCAGTTAAAAGGTGAGACGAGTGTCTCGATGTGGATGTTTAAAACTAGTGATGTGCGCGTGTGTGTGGTTTATGTGATTGGTCTATTCCTGCAGGTCTTCTCTCCGCCCCGCTCGTCACTGCTTTAGTGGCCACTGGGGACACTAGACAGTTTTCACTTATTTGATAAATATCGGAGAAAATATCGTAATGATTTCTTTCCTGCCGACTCTGTACCACTCCTGTGCAAACGCATCACTCTGGTCTCCACTCCTTCTAACTTCGGCGAAGCTTCGCCTCCTTCATAGTAGCCCTAATAACGCCCGTGTACAAGTGTGGGGACAGGTCAGACCCGTCAAATTATAGGCCAATTTCAGTCCTACCATCTATCTCGAAAATCCTAGAAAGACTCCTAAATTCACGCTTAATTAAATACCTTACTAAGCACGACATTCTGTCGCCGTATCAGATTGGGTTTCGGCAGGGACGGTCTACTGAGGATGCAGTCTTGGCACTAACAACTTCTATAGTTGACAAGGTGGATAAGGGTAGCAAATGTCTGGCAGTCTTCCTTGACCTCAAAAAAGCCTTCGACACAGTATCTGTCCCTGTACTACTGCACAGGCTCGAAATCATCAGCATTAGGGGGCCCCCTCTCGAGCTATTCAAATCCTACCTGTACAATCGCAAGTAAACAGTAAAAATAGGAGAGTTTACTAGCTTAGAGGAAATAATTTCGTACGGCGTCGGGCAGGGAAGTGTCCTTGGTCCGACATTGTTCCTTATTTATATCAATAATCTATGCAATATGAATATTGAAGGAGGTCGCATCTTCTCATACGCGGATGATACCGCCATAGTCTTTGCTAAAAAGACTTGGGCAAAAGTTAGAAGGTCAGCCGAATCTGGTCTGTCTAAGATTGCAGATTGGCTAAGTCGTAGCCTCCTCACACTAAATGCTTCCAAGTCTAACTACATATGCTTCACCAAGTATGCAAACACGCAACCACCACTCGACTTCCAAATTAAGATCCACTACTGCGCCAACCCCCCAAATCCTGACTGCTCATGTACAAAGATTGACAAGTTAGATTACACTAAATACCTGGGCATCATGATTGACCAGCGCCTTTCTTGGCACATGCACACTGAACTAATCATGAAAAGAGTCAGAAAACTAATATGGACCTTTAAAACATTGAGACACATTGCCTCTAAGAAACTTCTGCAGAAAGTCTACGTATCATTGGCCCAATCAATTCTTACGTACTGTTTGCCATGCTGGGGTGGGACAACAAAAATGAAATTTTTTTAACTTGAGAGGGCACAGCGATCTCTCCTTAAGGTTATGCTCTTTAAACCCTATAGATTACCAACCCAGACCCTTTACTTAATCACTGACCATCTGTCTGTTAGGAAACTTTACCTACTACATCTAATATTGAGAAAACACAAATCCCTTCCGTATGATCCCAAGAAGCCGAGTATGAGGAGTAAAAGAAGCTACTTAGTCGCTCCAACTATCCCAGTTAAATCTGTTTTTGCCAAGAGGCAATACGCAAGGCAATCTTCCCACTTATACAACCTGTTAAACAAAGAGCTGCTCATCTATTCTCTGAAACTCCGATACTGTAAATTGGCTGTGACTGACTGGCTCAAGAATAAAAGCTACGACGACATTGAGGCTACGATATCGTCTCTTCCATAATTGTCTAATAAATTATTATGACTGCGGTCATGAAATCGTTAGTGGAGGAAGCCGTGTCTGGCTTCTTCTGATCCCAAGACATTGTCGCAGGGCAAACCCTAAACCTAAACAGAAATCTTAACGTATATAACTCATATACTATGCTATGCACACTCACACACACACACACAAACACGCACATACACACATTAACCCACTTGCAAACATCTCACAAGTGCGCTCCTCTTTAACTTTATATTACTTTCATTTAATTTTTAACTTTAGTCTTTGAATTATATATAATTCTTTATTTTTATGTTGTGTTCAATTGCATTATAATGTTAATGTGGAAGAGCGGAGTCACCTAACACAAGCATCTCTTTGCTTAAAAGGTGATCTCCAAACCCTGTTCCTTTAAGCCTTATGTGATTGAAATAAACATATTTTTTCATAAAGTTTTAAGAAAACCCATGCAGTTCGTCCTGTCATCCTTAATTTATTATTACTTAAATGCAAGTATTTCAAATTGCAGAATTTACTGATGCTTAACAGATTTTTTAGTCGGTGGCATGACTGGCATGTTAGAGATCAAATCAAATATGTTTAGAGACAAGGCTACATACGAACAAACACGCAACGATAATAATAACTTGTATACTGCTGGAGTTCACAAAGGTTAGTTGGCGCATGGTGTCACAGAATTATGGTGTGCAATCGCCGTTTTGCATGTGACGCATTTTTCCTCCAAACTTCTTATGTTTTGTGTTCTTTATTTTTTTTGCGTCACGGTCAGTGCAAATACATGGTTTTCCTTTCGACAAAAAAAAAACATAAACTACTTAAAACTTACCCATCGATCCAACCCAGCATTTGGCCGCTTCAAAATCAGCACTATGCATAACAAACTGCTTTGTCTCCGGGACATACGTAGCCGTAGTCCTCATGCCCTTAGCATTAGAACCATGGGACACTTCCGTCAGGGCAAAACACCCTCCGATCTTGGCCTTCTCCACATCCTCAATGATGTGGAAGTGGTGATCTCTGCCATTCCCTTGGATGGCGTTGCTGAACATCCTGAAGGTTAGGGATACCTTAACGGCTAAGGAACTGTCAAACATGAACATGGCTTCGCTTTCTGCTTGGAATGATTTTGGGTCTTCGGCTATCTGAAAGTTAAATAGTAAAAAAGCTAGCTTTTGAGTTTTTCAATATGAGAGCACAGCACATTAGTTGAGTTACGACTGTTAAGAGTGTTGCTGAGCTGTTCCACCTCGCAAATGTCAACAAGAAATATACGTAGCTGATGGCCAACCTCCAGAAGAACCACAAATAGATAAAGATATCAGTGCAACTATCCAAGGTCGCCAGACAGGGTCGCCAGACAGGGTCGCCAGACATTACTACTTATTTTCTCAATAACAAAATGTGTGGCATCAAGTAGTGTTAGTATGTACTGTGAACGTATCTATCTTGTGCCGACGGCCAATTGTCAGCTATTTGGTGCTAAAGTTCCATAATAATAATAATACCAGCCTATAGTGTCCCACTGCTGGGCAAAGTCCTCTTCTCAACAGAGAAGGCACGAGCATTGATCACCACGCTTGCTCAAGACGGGTTGGCGATTTCAGACTTATATTAATTTTATTTTAAGTCCAGGTTTCCTCACGATGTTTTCCTTCACCGATGTCTGTGATGTCCAAGATAAACTTAGAAAAGTACATATGAATTGGAAAAAGTCACATTGGTACTTGCCCGGATTTGAACCCACAACCTCATACATGGGAGGCGAGGCCTTAACCTCTGGGCCATCACGACATATTCCATAAAAATATTTTTTTTTTCTTGAAGCCCAAGTGCTTATTTAGAACTAGGTTTAGACATGTGACATAGGTATAAGCCTAGTATTGCAAATGAGATAGTAATTCTGTCTGTTAGTCTGTCATGGTTTCACTCCACGGATTAATGTTTTTTGGGACAAGCCTAGACTAAGTCATAGTCTGCGTGTGTTGCAAATTTCATTAGAATATGCATGAAATAGAAAACTCTTTTTATTTATGAAAAATGCCATGTATTGGCGCATAAAAACATTGTGGTACACTTGTTTAAGTTTCTAATACATCAATTATTTTACAATTTACTGTTTTATGTAGCATGTTTTTGGTGAAACGGAACGCACTGTCAAAACACACCGTCCTCGATAACGCCGGTATTGATGTCAAAGTTCATTGTGTCAAAAAAACACTTTTATTTGAAAAGTGCAAGTTTCACTAAAACTTTATTATAATATTGTTATTGCAATTTTTACTTGAATAAAGCACATACAATTGGTAAAATTATTTTATTAAGGCCAAAAAAATTAGATGTAAACAAGGCAGATTGTGGATAATGACATCATGTCATGGCCGCGACAGCTACGGACGTTTGAAATGTCATAGAAAATTGCAGGAGTTTAATATTATTTTTGTACAAGCAGTAGTTGAACTTAACTTTTAATACTTTTCTTGGGTTGATAGTACTGTATTTTATTGATTTAAGTAAAAAAAGATTATGTGCATATTCCCTAAATTATTGGGTTTGTGCAAGGGATACTTTTTATATCATTTGTAAGTTTCATTTCTGACCTTGTCGCGGGTAAATGAATATTATAGCAGCATTACGTTTGTGTTACTTGGATCAAATAAAGGTTGAGGTCAAGAACATTATTAATATGTAAATTACACTGAGTTATACTTCCAGCTTTCAATTATTTCATTTAAACTAATGCTATTTGATTGTGACGATAATAGTATATGATAATAATTTGTAAATTGTTCTAATGAACATCAAAGATGTTATTTTATTACTTTCATCTGATTCTAATTTTTTTTAACTCTAAATATGTCATGTTAAAACTTAGTAGGTTCTGGTCATTTACTAAAATGCCATGGTTTGATGGTTGGTTGTATGCCATGCCATGTCTGAACATGTGTTTTGCCGCTGCATCACCTTATGGTAGATTAGTAGAAAATATAAAATAATAATAATAATAAAAAAATCTGAGAAGAAATAGATTGGGAGAAAATTGGATGGAAGATGGACTCGGGTGTTTGTTCCACCAATTCTTCTCCCCAGCTACACTAGGTAGTGGTGAGGAGTGGGGCGGGGTGCGGGACGGTCTTGTGCAATGTTGTTGTTTAAAAAATTCTGATTGTCAGTCTAATTTGAATAAATGACATTTGACTTTGATAACGTAATGCTGCAATTTTACCTTTTCAAATGGCAAGAACCGCTCATTGTAGATGGTGTACATCCTCTTTGTGGTTATATTCCTCTCATCATCCAGGACACGAGTGGCTTCCGTGTGTTTGAACAAGGGGTGGCTCTCCATGAAACTCCAGATGTCATGCTAAAATCAAAGAAATAGTTTTTAAATACAACTAATCGACTTGCCCTTGCCAATCTGTCTGTCAACCGTCATGCTATTTTTTTTTTCATGTTATCTTCTCTCCTTCTCCCTCTTTAACTATATCAAATAAACAAAATGCAGAAAATGAAATTCTCTTAAAAAAGAGATTTTGTCTAGTGGCTTTTTCTTATTCCTTAATATTTATTTATCATAGTTGAGCATGTTGCACCCTACAGTTTACATTCTGAACTATAAATTTATCTAACTATTTTCTCAGGTTCTAAATTAGTTAATGAGCACATCATTATCATCATTTCAGCTGTAAGACGTCCACTGCTGAACATGCTCATTAACTAATAATTTTAGAAGAAAAAAAAAACTACAGATTTCAGTACTTACATAAATTATAAGATATGTTGTAACAGAATGAAAGTTTGAAAAAAAAACAACTTTTTCTGAGACAAACAAATGGGTACAAACTTAAAATGTGCAAACTGGTGTATTATCTTATTTTACTTACTTTCAATTTTATCGTGTTCAATGTGTCGTAAACTAGTTTCATTCGGCGCCAATCAAAGGACGCTCTTTTCCTGTAACTTTCCAAGGGGCCTTTTGGCAAGTCCGGTAAATATTGCTTCAGTTGCTCGTCCGTTACTTGTTGCTTCTCCATTTTTACTATTATTTACTTAAACTTACTAAAAACTTCTAACACTTCACTTACTGTCGTCTGTCGTGACGTGAACCTTTGAACTGATTCGGTTTAATTTGGGTACAAAAGTCAACTGTGTTCACTAGCGGTATTATCTAAGATTCACGATAAAGTTAATTTATTTAGTATTAAAGGATTTACTTCTTTGATATAAGAGAGATATACCCATAAACCGTTTATTTATGTTATCTGATAACCGACTTCATAAATAAATTAATCAGCTGATAACTTCAAGACCCCAACAAACAACAAAACTAACTTGATCTACGACAGACGTCAATGAACTGACGCAGTGACGCGTGCGTGTGACGCGTGACGTTTATTGGTAGTAGTGTTGAGAAAGGCAAAATGATAACAACAACGAGTTCAGTCGACTATCATTCTGAATCGAGTGCAAGATAAATTAAGAATGAAATGAACAAGTGCAATGTGCGCTGAATCGAGTGTAAGGTAAATTAAGAATGAAATTAACATTAACATCTATTTATACTAAAATGTTTTGTTGTATGTAATGTACGAATGAATAGTCATTTAAAATGCATACTGGCAGAGAAAAATAAGAATTAAGTGACCTTTTGACCTCTTTAGTCATTTAATGTAGGTATGTATTTTGTTTTTAGGGTTCCGTACAGTAGGGAACCCTAAAAACTAAATTCACCTTTCCACCATTCCTTTTGGGTACGGACTGTACCTTTTTTTTTTTTTTTTTTTTTTCGGATGGGAAATCATCAAATGACTTCTCCCGCTCTGGGCTGAGCAGGAGGGAGTGTCAGACTTTTACTGACTAAAACCCATCCATGTTCCTTCATCGCCCTTTGTGTTCCGGGGCCACGGTATCTCTTTCGAATAGTCCCGCAGCCCCGGCAGGCTTCGGTCCTTGCGGACCCCTTCACTGTTGCTGACTCTCTTTGAGGCGCGCGTGGAACACGAACGCGCCGTCGACACGGCCTGTCGTCATGAGACGAACGGTCGGCGAGCTAGCCCATAGCTCCCCGTCCACAGGCCCGCGCCTACGGTGGCCGGAAGCCACCACGTGGCCCCCGACGCCCGGGGCGTCTCCCGCGGCGGCCGGGACGTGAGGATCTCTCCCTGTCCTGTTCCGCCACCTCCTTCGCTAGCATGACTGCTTCGCAGAAGGAGGTGACGGCGACCCATTCCGTCTCGCTCCGGACCATGGATTGAACCAAGGCCGGGAGCGAGAGGTCACCGCCGCCAATCGCCGTTACGAGGACACGGCGGTGCTCCGCCCAAGCGGGGCACACCTCCACCGTGTGCTCCACCGTGTCCTCCGGTCGATCCTCACAATGGTGACACCCGGGCGTCTCCTCCCGCCCGATTCGGTGCAGGAACTTACCGAAGCATCCGTGTCCGGTAAGAACCTGCGTCAGGCGGAAGGTGAGGACGCCGTGGCGTCTCTCCAGCCACTCCTCAAAGAGGGGACTTATAGCCACTATTGTGGCGTGCCCTGCACGGGGTTGCGATAGTCGCTCTCTCCATGTCGCCATGAGATCCCGCCGGAAGTCCGTCCGCTGAGCGACAATTTGCCGTGGCAGCGGAGTTTCCCCCCGGCGTAGCGCCTCCGCGCGCCACTCATGTAGGCGCGCGAGGACTATTGCCTCCAGATCCCATGGCGGCAATCCGGCAAGGAGGTTCGCCGCCTCGCGGGAGATCGTGCGGTAGCCCCGGACCAGCCTTACGGCTACCACCTTCTGGGGCACGTTCAAGTGGTGGGCGGCACGCCGCCTCAATGAACGTGCCCACACCGGGGCCCCGTAAAGGGCCATGGACCGCACGACTCCCGCGTAGAGCCTCCGGCAGGAGGCGTTCGGCCCCCCCAGGTTGGGCAGGAGCCGCCTGAAGGCAGCCCCTGTCCGCTCCAGTTTGGGGGCCAAACGTCGGAAGTGCTCCACGAAGTTCCACCAGCTGTCGAGGACAAGTCCCAGGTACTTCAGCGTCGACTCGACGCCGATGGAAACCCCTCCTGCCATCACTGCGGATCCCGGAGGTGGCGCGTTCCGAGGCCCATGAAAGCACATGGCCTCGGACTTGTGCAATGCCACCTCGAGACCCAGTTGCCGGATCCTCTCAACGACTATCGCAACCCCGCGTGTCATAGTGTCGGCCGCCGCCTCGTGCGACCTCCCCTGTGCCAGCACCAGCGTGTCGTCAGCGTAGCAAACTACGCTGACACCGCTAGGGAGGTCGGCGCGCAGCACCCAGTCGTACCCGATGTTCCACAAGGACGGCCCCAGAACCGATCCCTGTGGAACACCGCACGACGGACGGCGCGCGCGGCGCGGGCGGTACGGACTGTACCTCATAGGGGAAAAACGGAATGCTTAGAGGATCATTTCGTCCATCTTTCTGTCTGTCAAGATTTTGTTTTTCAAGAACGGTTCGTGGTATTGAGTTGAAATTAAATCAAATTTTAATACTAAGGCTTAGGGTCCCTTAGAGCTGTAAAAAATCAATCTTGATTATCAACAGGGTACTGCCCTTTGAGCTAGAATCATGAACTTTGGTAAGACTATAGGGTTGACTTACATTCTCATTCTATATATTAGTCTATGACTTACATCACAAGGTAAAGGAAATCATCCAAAAATCAAAGATACTTCTCATGAAAAGAATATTTAAGGAGTTTCAAATTTTTCATTAATTTGCAGTTAGAGAACTGAACGTAACGTATATCAATGTATGGGAGGGTTTTATTTTAACAGTAAGTTCTTCAAACTTCAGAAACTTGATTTCCTGATTTTGAAAAACCATTACTTAACATACAAGTTTGTACGGAACCCTCAGTGCCTGAGTCAGACTCGCACAATCATGACCGGTTTTTCTTGTTTCGCATAAAATTCAAGACAATTAAAATTCGTCTGCAACGTTGTAGGTACTTTACATTAACTCTTGCATGACAATGCTGCAAAGTCTACCTACTGCTAACTTTATTTTAATAATTCATGTTTTGCTCGAACACAAAAATAGCTAAGAATAGCCTAATGACTATTGTTACAACTGGGAATACTTTTACGTACGCTACAAGCGCGAATCAAGATTTGGGTGCTAATAAATTATTAATTATGATTTAAGTTCTTCATCATCATTCTACTGCCATTTCCCCAATTTATTTGGGGTCGGTGCAATTAAGTCTTCTTCCATACCTTTGTAATACTCTTTTAATCTAATTTAAAATCAGCATTCTGTATTAAAAAATGGTTCAGATTGTGGGTCAGTTAGTGGGTGGTATGTGATAGCTGAATATACCAACGCTGTCTCGACGCCTTAGCGTCGGACCACACCCAGGATATATAATTATTATAATGAACAGTAGACCTTTGCCTTTTTTGGGTTCCGTTCCCAAAGGGTAAAAACGGGACCCTATTACTAAGACTCCACTGTCTGTCTGTCTGTCTGTCACCAGGCTGTATCTCATGAACCGTGGTAGCTAGACAGTTGAAATTTCACAGATGATGTATTTCTGTTGCCGTTATAAAAACTAATACTAAAAACGGAATAAAATTAATATTTAAGTAGGGTTTCCATACAACAAATGTCATTTTTTTTGCCGTTTTTGGCTCGATATTAATAACGGCAACAGGTAGACGCTTGAAATATTCACAGAATATTTATTTATTTATTAATCACTTTAAAATAAATTAAAATAAAATAAATATTTAAAGGGGGCTCCCCTAAAAAAACTGTGACTTTGTCTAATGTTTTATGGTACGGAACCCTTCGTGAGCGAGTCTGACTTACACTTGGCCGGTTTTTTTGATCGATAAATACTTAAAAACAGAGACATACAAAATAATGTCTCTGCGAGTAAATATCTGCATTTGAACGGAAATATAAAAATTGCTTATCAATTAATAGGTAGAATCAATAGTCGATAGGAAATCCTTAAAGCAACTCACTACACCACTAGTTGTATATGACGGTGACAGAACCTGTTGACAATTGACAATGACATTATCGGTTACCGGGCCCTTTCCATTTCAAATAGTGTTACAGTTTTGCATATTTTATCTGCTTTCTCTTTTTGACCTGCCTGAAATCAGGATTTGGAACGGAAACGAAATTGAATTGGAATGTCCGGAAAGTTGCAAGAACAACTATAATTTCAAAACAAAGTGTGAAACCAGTAAAAAGCTATTGAAACTTTGGGTTATCTACCACAATGGACTTGGGTATGTATTCAATAACACCAGTGAAATATTTACCCTATTAGTAGCATAAGAATAGGAATGTGGAAATAATTAAATTCAAAATAGTTTTCAATGTTCAACTCGGTTATTTTGTTGTTGTTCATCACTGAAATTAATGCATAGTTTAAATAAATAGTTTTCGATGTTTAACCGGTACCTACTGCGTTGTTCTGACGTGGGAAGTTACAATATTAAAAGTTGTTCCAAACTTTTTATAACCTCATTATTGGATCTGTTCTCGAGAGAAGTATTGTAGCATATTTTTATTTACCGTCCGAGTTTCAGATTTAGTACAGCCAATATCCGACAGTTATGGTATATATTAAAAGGTAGACTGGTAGAGAATGCCTTGTGGCATTAAGTCCGCCCATGTACATGTACATGAAGTTTAAATAAATAAATGGAAAAAATCAATACCATATTGCTCGACCTGTGAACCAAAGCTAGGACCTCATGCTTAGCAAGTAATTTAAATAATCTCCTTCTTTTTTGAAGTTGGTTAATAAATAGGCAAAGAATGTGGGATAAACTGAGCAGGTTTGCGAGGCAAATTCGGCCAAAAACTGCACTAGATAGAGAGGAAGCAGACAAGGGAGACCTATGCCCGGCTCTAGCATCACCATCATTATTATCATCATTCCTGCCTTTATCCCAATATAACATACTACTCTAGCTAAAAAACAGAAAGAATTATTAGTATGTTACCTATAATTCTTTTGAGGCAATCAGGTAGAAAAAATCTGAATTATATCATACTAGCGACCTGCCCCGGCTTTGCACGGGTGCAATGTAGATATAAACCTTCCTCTTGAATCACTCTATCTATTGCTGAAAACTACGTTAAAATCCGTTGCATAGTTTAAAAGATCTAAGCATACAGACAGCAGGAGCGACTTTGTTTTATACTTATTAAAGATATTGGTAGCTATGTTATATAAACTGATATTGAAAGATATCAGATCCTATTTGTGAACAAGGTATTGTTCTCACATACCTACTGCTATTAATTTAAGTGATAAAGTCTGAACTATTCTCTTGATGAATAAAATTTCTTAAGGGGATGCATACAGGCTGCTCCCAGCCATTTCCCCGCTAGATGGCGTTGAAGTCAACATTTTTTAGTTAATTTGGGTTTTTGTGTAATTGGAAAATTATTAGGTCGTAGGAGTAGCGCTAGCGATTAGAGGACATTGCGCTTTATCGAACTGGGTCATATCATTGCCACAAAATCCACCCAATTCGACACAATTTCGGATTTTAACATTTGCTATTGAACATAGTGTTGTTTACACACACAGACGTGGGTGAGTATGTAAGCCCTACGTTTACAAGGATTGACACTAGATGGCGTGAATGAAAAAAAAACAAGTTTTTCATTTTTCTATATTGAGATTGATGATTTCTACAGAACGCCACCTGCTTAACCTGCTACGGTATATATGTACGGTCGACCAAGCTATTTGGTTTATATTTTACAATGTAATTTGTGGGTTAAACTTTTAACCAAATAGCTTGTTCGACCGTAAGATAGGTATAAAAATAAAAGTTTGTATTTGTTGGCGTATACTATTTATTTATAATTTTGGGAAATAAATTATGTCAACAATAATTACAATAAAACGCAGTTTTATTTTATTACATTACACTTTTGAATTTTTTATCAAAACAAGTATTTGAAGTAAATTATGCTGATTTGTAATAGTACCAATTATTACAATAATTAGACATTTCATAACACAGAAACTATAATTCTTATACAAAAGATAACATCAAATCTAAAACTAAGAAATATACCATGATAATGTCGATTCTAAACAAACTACTACCAAAATACAATTTGAACTAGAATCAGTTGATTTTACCCTGTCTGCTTTGAAAGTTCCTGTCTGGAAACCACTGCTACACTGCTGCTGCAAAGAAAACATAGGTAATTGGTAATATTTGTTACTTTTTGAGGAATATTATGTACCATTCACTTCAAAATATTATTTAGCTGATCTAAAATAAAACTTTACTTCTCTTCTTTGCTATTTTTACTAGAATAACCTAATATATTCTATTTAGTTTAGACATTGAAATTGATGCAATTTATGAAGTGAAAAATAGAGTAAAAGCATTGTGTACATACCATTCAAATCTATACATTTAGCTTTTTAACACATCTCAAAATGATTTCTGGCAGAATACAGTTTAAAAAATCTGATAATTTTGGTATTTTGCTGACAAATTCATTATCTCATCTCGACAAACTTCTATTAATTATAACATATGAAGTATCATTTATCCATTTTGCTGACACGCATTTGTCCTTGAACCTGGAATAAAATTTAATTATAGTAAGAGAAAACCAGATATTGAAATTTATTAAAATGAGGCCAAAAAAAAGGAAAAGCTTTGCGTACATACCATTCAAATCTATACATTTAGCATTTTTTTGAACATGTCTCAAAATTATTTCCGGCAGAACACAGTTTTTAAAAAAGTCTGATAATTTTGGTATCATATTGCTGATAAATTCATTATCTCGACAAACTTCTATTACAGTCAAAGGTTTCGTGACTGCAATAAAACATATGAAGTAGCACTTATCCATTTTGCTGACACGCATTTGGCCTTGAACCTGGAATAGAATTTAATTATAGTAAGAGAAAACCAGATATTGAAATTAATTAAAATGTGGACATGCAATAGAATTTTCAGTTTACTTGATAGTAATAATCGTGCTTTTTATTCATCACTAAAACATTATTGTCCAGTTTTAGAGCAAAGTTCTTCTTTTCTAGTGCAGCTGCCTCGAGGCTTATATTTGTCCTGGCCAATGATGGAAAGCACTTGATCTCAACAACAGCTCTCTCATTTTCAATTATACCTGTAACAAATTGCCATAAAATATAAAACACAGATGTAGCTTTTTATGAGATTTGATATAAGAAATTCAATCGTCTCTAGTGCTGGTTATTCTTTGTTTCTCGCAATTATAACTAGTGTTATGTTTAGTTAGCCACATTTGCCAAACACAAAGATAAAATTGAAGTTTGAAAAATAAATAACTTACCATCTGGACTGCCAGCTAAAAATCTAAATTCTTCATCAATAAAAAGGCCTGAAGGCCTGACAATTTTATTATATTGTTGCATGAACATACTTTTTGCTACACTCTCATATTGTTAAATTGGTAAACAATCGTTTGCGTGTCGAAGATTGCTGTCGTATTCTGCTTTGTTCTTTCCGTTTTAAGTATTTTTTAAAAGGTTTCCCTGGGCTCTGTGTGGTCTGCTTTTTCCATGCAGTTTCATGCCATTTGTATCCATTAGCAAGCGATAGTCCTGAAAACATATTTTTAAGTGTTATATCCCAGGAAAGACATGTTGCGGCGATATAAATTGGGTTATAAAAGGAAAGACTTTATATTTACCTGCTACATGAACACGTCGCTGGTAAGAACCCCCTTTTCCTAAACTAATTCGTTTTCCACGGTTAAATTTGTTTGTTACGCTCATAAAGTTTTCTGCCACATTTGTTGTCTCGTTTGACAAACGACCTGCCTTCAAAGCAATTTTTTCATTGGCTGCATAAATCAGAGCCCACACCTCTGGAGCAGTATTTTTCAGCCTTTCTACGAGATCTTCTTCCTTCTTTTCAGTTCCATCTGTCAATGTTTTATTGACATTGCAGTAATAATCCTTGCAGTTTTCATGTACTCCGAATACATGAAGCGGGCCATTTCTCTCTGATTCCATTGCTGTAGATGATCCAGTAAAATTTTTTCAGCAGTTTTTTTTTTCATAATTTTCATATCGATGTTTCTCCTCTCATAATATTGACATGTCTAACAATATTTCTTTCTAGCAGCAAGAAATAGACATTTAGTAGTTTCTTTACCAATAATGCAGGCCTGGAAATGAAAAGCAACACTTGTAAATATTGCACGTATTAGAAATGTGTTACAGAACCAAATTCGTGTTTTGTAAAATATTAACTTACCTGACCTTTGAACCAAGCTCCATCTACAATCTACTTATACAGTAACAAATGGAATGCCGCGCCGTCTGAAGACACATCATAACCTTTTTGAATAGCAATTTGATCTTTCATAATAAAATAAAGCTGACATTGTTGGAATATCCATAAGACTTGTTGTGAGCTGCTTGTGTCCAGTATTTATTTAATCACTGCTCTCCGAACAATTTTATGACACATATTGCACTTGAAAATTAATTCACTTCGAAATCCATCAATTTCACTAACAAATTCAATTTGTTAGATTCACACATATTTCGATTACATTTACATCCTTCAAGTCCACAATGCGATGCCCAGATATCCCAGATAATCATTTAGATATTTGAACCAGCTTCCACAATCAATAAAATTGAAAATAATGTAATAGTATCGTAAATTCGTATTTCACAACCATGATGCAAATTGCAATATTCCAAATCATAGATAATAAAATAGGGTTGCGTTCGAAACCAAAGATCTAGAAAAATATTAAGTTATACAGTAGTACATTTTATTTATCTTTATATTTCAATGTTATCTTTATATTCCTGGTAGAATTGGTCGACAAATAAGAAAACAAAATCAGATTAGATAAGTTACTTATTTAAAATAAAGCACAAAATAGATTGTAAGTAACTGATTTCTATTTGTTTCTGAACGCACCATAACAATTTGACGTGAACTAGCGAGAGCTTGGTAAGTTAGGTACCTACTACAAAATAAAACCAACTAATATTAATGTATGTCTGACTGTCTGTCTGAAACTGTTTGCAAAATGCGTAAAAGGTGTCCCGCCCGGCAAAGCTATATTTTGCACATGTTTGCAAGTTTAATTTTGTGACTACTTTGGTAGTTAACCGATTAATAATTATATCTATTGTTGACCAAAAATATATTCAAACACATTCAAATATTAAGAAACACTGACTTTGTACTCATTACTGCTACGTATGACGTAGGTAATTAGTATTATGACGAGATTTCATAAAAATCACGGGTCAACTTGCTGTTTCAAATACCACCGAAAAAAATAGAATTGCGTTTTTAGAATAAATAATTACTATACCTACGATAAATTACATTATAGCCTACTAAATAATATGAACTAAATATATACTAGAGAAATAATGCAATTTGAATCAATGAAAATGTATAGCATACAAAATTTAATACGCAAGAAATTCCGCGCGCAAATCATAGCGCGTCACAACCGAAATAAGAATGTATTTTATAACAGTCTATACAAGTGAACGAAGTTTGGCAACGCTTTGTTTCGTCAACAATGCATGTAGGTCAAGGTTAGGAAGAACGGCATCGTTGCTTAAAACCTATACGACTATTGGTATTTATGTTGCCATACAACAATAATAAGTAAGAAAAGTTTAAAAAAAAACAAAACATTGATGTTTATGTCATCAGTTTTATGTTATTTTATATTGTTTTTTTTTTGAACGGTTGGAAAGGGAATTAACCAATTATTGAACTTTAAGATATTGATTTATCAGAATTATAAGATCGTCTGCACGCCATCTAGCGTGTCAATGTCTAAACAACGCTTTTGGTTTGCTTGTCAAAAGTCACGCACACTACTAAAGAAGTGTCAAATTTTGCCGGGATTTCATTATTGTTTTTCTCAGTAAATAATGTAAGTTATTGCCCAAAAAGGTCCGTTGCGTACACATTTCACTGTAGAGAAGTGATAAAACGATTAGTTTGAAAGAAAGAGTGTCTGTGTTTAGTGTATTTTACGAGACAAAAATGTATGGACTGTCGGTCAGAGCTTCAACCTTAACACTTTTTTACTGAACCCATATGAAAAAACTTTTTAAAGGACAATCTTAACTTTGCTGTTCGATCCCTAGAAACGGCTATTGCACCAGCCGCAAATAATAAGTTTGTAATAGTAAAATCGCTTTTTTTGGTTATTAAACTACATATTTACGGTTTTCAGAATTTTCACTTTACATGTGCTGTAAGACCTTGCTTTGCTAATCTTCGAAACGGCTGCAAAAAAAGCTAACTTGTCTGGAGTGGAGAGCTTAAATATTGTTTGTAGACTTTTTAAATAACTCTTCAAAATTAGTAACTTCTACTTCAGACTTTTTAAATAACTCTTCAAAATTAGTAACTTCTACTTCTTTAAAAACAAGTACCGAAAATCTAAGCAATCCCAGGTGACTAACATTTTTGAAGTAAGTACCTCTAACTAGCTATTGCATTTAAGATTCTTTGAAGAACTTCACCTGCATCTGTAAATAGTAAACTTAACGCATAGACATATGTTTTTACTCGCACCCATAAGAAGATCATCATGGATTTCCGTAAAGTAATGCCTAATTCCATTTATTAACAAAAGTTCATAATTTTTTTTATGAATTTTCCATACGATAGGTAAAATCAAACAAAAATTGCCCCCTCCTAAAGGACACCTGTATCCGCGCCTGATAAAGGGTGTAAATAAACCCTTAACGAAGCCGAAAGGCGCTTGTTCTCCCCGTCTTTGCGATCTTTTTTTTGTGATATTGGGGGTCAAAGTTCCAATATTTCAAAAGTTCAAGTAAGTAGGTACATGTTTTTAATGGATGAACTTGACTTTAAACACCTCCACCTCCCCCGTCCATCGGTACGAAGTTGATGTTGAGTGCGTTATGAGTCCTACCGTAAAACTTTTACATGTAAAACGTGTATTTTTCTCCCCAAAAAAAAAAAGTCGTTCCCCGGCATTTTTTTTTCGTTTTACTACTATTGGTCCGCACACTTCGTGTCGATGATTCGTTAAGGGTGGTAAACAGGTGTGGACATCGTGTGCACGGGATTTTATTTTAAATTTGAGCAGATTTCGTTCGAGCCCTTGGTACCTATTCTATTTATCTAAGTACCATAATATGTTTGATTTTGACAGCACCTTTGTTTCGAAGCAGTAGAGGGTTTTTATTTTTCATGCAGTTAATGTTAACACAAGCTCGCCACAAGGCTTGTTTATTTTGAACCCATTCATGAATAAGAATTGGTAAAAATAACTCTATACTGGTATTGACCATAAAATTGCCTATTGACTATTTAATTTGATAAATGGGTGATAATTCAATAGCTGATCAATAATGCATTGTTTTTTTAAACAATTGCAGTAGGTATGGTTTTCAAGCTCTGTGCAAAATGATAACAGGTCTAATCCTAAATACTTAACACCATTAACATGATACTTAAAGTACTTACGGGATGATATCCGTGATTTCACGAGAAAAAGAAAAAAAAAAGAAGAAAATAAAATCACGGATATCATCCCGTAAGTACTTTAAGTGTAGTGAAAAACCGTGAAAGTCTAAAACAGTGCAAACATGATAGTTAAAAAAAACCTATAGTCCGCGCGCGAGCTCCGAGGGATCGGTGGTTTTATTTCAAGTACATAATACCCTCATAGAATGATTTCATAATTTCGTTCTCGCTGAGTACTAAATTATGAAATCATTCTATGAGGGTATTATTTACTTGAATTATAATCATCCGAAGCCACCGATTCCTCGGAGCTCGCGCGCGGACTGTAGTTATGGATGTAAGTACAGTTGAACAAGGATCGGAGTTGATCATTCTCATAAGAATGCCATAAACAAATGCGCTGTCGGGCAATTTCAGCCTTCGACACAAGAAATATTATAGGACACAAGTGTGTGCTCAAACACAGGTGCACAGGTGCTCTCTCTGTTCTCTCACTTTCATATTCCAATGGATCGGCAAACACGACCAGATAGAGATCAGGCGCAGGACCAATGCACCAAGGTTATGTAAACGCAGTACGCACACGTTATTATTGGTAGTATAGAGGAAATATATTTTTGCTTGTAAACCAAACAGTTTTTTCAACTGTACCTACAGTACAGAGGACTGGGACACTTAAAAAGCCAATCACGAAATGGACCGATGCAATATGCACGTAAGCTATTATACTCGGGCGCAGTGATAAGAGTCTGCGCGAACCTCGGTCCTGTTTGCAATAAACCTTCTGTTTTGAAACGTTTTCTGGTTCATTTACAGCGTATTTGGGCCCGGTTGATGGTAAAATGCTTGCCCTATAATAGTTACACTGAGTTTTAATTCTATTTTAATTTTATTTTGTTAATCATTTTAACTGTGATTTTAATTTTAATTTTAATTGTGTTGCTGATTTTATATTTTTCTTTTTTAATTTTGTTAATTGTACCTATGATCCAAAGTTGATTGATGTAAATAAATAAAATAAATAATAGATAGGACTAAAAGGAGATTTTTCTGACAAGTGGTTGCATGGTGCTCTGACCAGTCTTTCCCACTTCTCCTTTTGGAAATAAATAAATAAAATAAACTTTATTTCAGACTACAGTCGATAGTTTTGTTAGTATTTTAGTATTAGTAATAAAGCAAAGAGGTTTTGTTGGGTAGTTAGACAGAGCTGCTTGGAAAACCTCTTTGCTTCCTGCGGGGAAAGCGAACATGATGCTAAGTGTTTTATTAATTTAAAAGTGATTTGAACATACGATTACGAACTATTCGAGTTCGTGTTATAGTGGCACTCAATTTCTCTGTCTTTAGCTTTACATAGCGGAACACTCGTTGCCAGTTACATGATGGCATTCGAGTTGACAACTAAGTATTAAAAGTCGAATTGAGAATGTTTCGGTAAAATTATTCATTGGTTTGCATCTGAATGGAAATGCGCGTCGCTGTGGTTTCCACCGCACAATCGGCCAATCACAGTTATATGACAATAATTTTATGACAGGCCGCAAGCGGTTAAAAAAACGAACAATTTTAGCCAGTTTTCAGTATTATAAATAAAAGTTCGGTACGCAAAAAACTTTAGTAATAATAACCAACATTACATCATCACACCGAAGGAAACTAAAGTAGATACGCCCACATTTCGCCGTTTAAGTCTTTAAGTCCTATGTATGACACTGACGAGACTGTTGCCATCAACAGGGGCACACATCCAGACTTCGGGTTGCTACTGAGAAATTCCTGATAGAAAACCCAATAAAACTCTGCCCAACCTGGGAATCGATCCTCATGCTAAACCAAATAGACAGCCAAAGTACATTTGTTCTCCCCGTCATTGCAATCAATTTTTTGTTCTGGGCCCTACCTGGGAACCTTCTAGTTACGGAGATATATTGTAAGTCAAAGTTCCAACATTATCACAAGTTTTTTTTAAATACTTACAACTTTTTTTTTTTTGTTAGCCTGTTGAATGACCCACTGCTGGGCAAAGGCCTCCCCTTTCTCCTTCCACAGGACAGAGAGGTTTGGAAGGAGAAATACAACTAGCATTTAAAAAACCATTAACCGTGTATTATTCGTATTCAATACATCCATCAGCACATTGTTTTGAGTGTATATTATTCAGTTTTAACGTAAAACGTGATTATTCCAAAAAAAAGTGGTTTCAGAGCAACTCAATAATTTATGCGTAGGGTTACTTAGTTTGATGTACAGAATGCTTGGTTGACGGCTTCGCGAAAGGTTCGTTTACACCTTGTATAATAAAAGACCAAAAAAGTTCTTTAACACTTTTAGTCAGACTGCCCGTTTCTTTGTTAAATTATAGCATTTTCACGTGAGACGTGAGAGGTTACTCTCCTTCCTCTCGAGGTCCGTGCAATCGTGCTGATGGACCCGTCAACGGTTATGTCGTCGTAGGCCTCCTGGGTGATGTGAAGACAGGATAAGGAACAGATAATATGTGTTTCTGGAGAGTTAGTTCTGCCGTTTTTCTCCCCAGCTAAACCTAAGGAATTGTTGAAGTAATTTGTATGTATTTTGGACGTTTAAAAAGTGTTGATCTATTCTAGTCTGGTTTATTTTGAATAAATGTCGTTTATTTTCTTGTAATTAGTACATTTAGTTCGTCTTCTATGACGTCACTCCGGTCATTGTTGAGAAATCATGTGACTGTAGTTTTGTTACAATGGGTAAATGTCTATCTAACAATGCAACAGTTTAAACATACCTTGGGAAAATGCTAGGCTTGTTTGCATAAACATCTGACGATCTGTATACTTAATTAACATTGTTGGATAAATTGCATTGTCTCTAAAATAGAATATTATGGCAGACGTACAACTTAACTTCTTCAATAGCAAGTTCCTAAAGGGTGAAGCAAGAATAAAATAAATAACCATCATCTTCTGCCTAGCCTTTTCCCAACTATGTTGGGGTCGGCTTACAGTCTAACCGGATGCAGCTGAATACCAGTAAGTATTTTACATGGAGCGACTGCCTATCTGATCTCCACAACCCAGTTAGTACTAGGTAATACGATACCCCTTGGTAGGTAAGACTGGGTGTGTTTTTTGGGCCACTGACTACCTGTAACGACTGTCAAAGATCTACAAATGACTGCCGGGACCAACTGCTTAACGTGCTTTCCGAGGCACGGAGGAAACTCGGTATGTAATGGGTGGTCACCCATCCACAGACCAACCTAGGCAAGCACGGCTTAACCGAAAGATCGACCCGAGCGGCTGTTATTATTTTTAGTCACGAGCTCCAATAAAATAAATAACCATTTGTGTCCTATCCTGATTTATAACATCCAAGCACACGCAAGAGCGGTCTCAAAACTTAAAACCTCGGGCCAGTTATGAGCCATCTCATAAAATAAAATATAACGTTTTCTAAACTAACTTTATTTTACTGCGCAGACGTGTATCTTGAAACGTTTCAACCGAGATTCTCTCCGGGAGGTACTTGTATCGCAAAGCATTTGGTTTGGTTCATATTATTTTATTGCAAAATGTTTTCGTGCTGGACAGTGCACTAAAATATGAATAAGTTATGTTCTTACTGTGTCTTCTATTTTGCTGATATGAGGAGCTCTTGGCTAAACAATAACTGCCGCTCGGGGTCGATCTTCAAGTTAGACCGCGTTTGCCTAGGTTGGTCTGCCATTACATACCGAGTTTCCTCCGTGTCTCGGTCCATGGCTGTCAATTGTAGATCTTTGACAGTCGTTAAGTAGTCAGTGGCCCGAACGTCTGACAACAGGTCTTACCAAGGGGTATCGTAAACGCGCGTACACCCGTTTATTCCAGTGGTTTCGTTGATTAAAATGACAGCTGTCAGCAAAAGTGACGACTATAACAAGCGACTCGCACTTTTACGTCGAGCTTATTGTACGCGCGTCAACCCTCGTACGAAGTGGCTAAAGAGTTACGTGCCAAAAATGCGCATTTGAAACCGCCTTTAGTTCAATAATACAATAGGCATGACGACAGTATCAAAAAATTTCAAATCTATTTAGACCTTCAGTTAGTATATTGGAAATTAATGGACACGTATTTTTTGTTTTTGTAAATCAATGAATATTGACAAAAGATGAAATTTTAGAAGCGTCTTATCTTCGTCAATTTTGGTTTGCGTAACAAAAGAAAAAACACGGGTCAAACATTTTTTGATAATCTAACTGACGGACTCTTTCGTTTTTTTTTGTCGTCTCGCCTATTGCACCTAGGCCGGTTTCATAAATTTTTCCAATACCACGAATATCCACTTGACTACCATCCCACAAATTACTCTACCAGCATCAGCAGAGTGGCTACCTCGGCGCACTGCAATTGTTTGTGTCTCGTTCAATGACGTTCGGAATGAAAAACTGCGGTTTGAATGGGAACAAGAGAGAAATTGTGAATAGGCCAATCACGGTGATTGATTTTGTACTTCGCGTTGAATAAATTGAAGTTTTTTGCTGCAGACATTATTGTTCATTTATTATTTTTATTTTGTGCCGTATTTGCTGCTTGTTTGAATGTTGATTTCGTTTTTATTTATCGTGTCTTCCCCGGTAATGTACTGTACTGTTTTAAATCTAAATTAGTTGTGTATTGAGTTGCAAAGATTTCCTCTACGGCCTAGTAACGGGCTTTGAATTATTTGGCTTGCCTAACTTCCGGCATTTTATTTTCAAAATAGCTGCCACGCATAAAACCTGTAGGCTTAGCCAAGTTGACAATCTACAATCGTTAACGCTAATAGAAAACTAACCAAATGTATGGGAATGACATCTATCAACGATAAGTCACGTGGTCTTTTGACCACGTGACTTATCGACGAATAAAAAAAACAAACGAATGGAAACTTTAAACTTTAGTCAAAACTGTAAGTTGGCTACGATTTATATGGGATGTAGGGATCACGATTGTAGAAACGAATACATTTCATTCTATCATCTTGATCGATGTAAACTTGTCTACGAAAGTTTATATTCGCTTGTTTTGACCACGTGACTTAACGTTTACGATTGTAGAAAGAGAATCGATACGAATCGTTTGTAACTTGGCTAGGCCTGATGTATTCATAAATTTATTCTTTCGAAGCGTTACATTTCCGTGGTATAACTATCAAAGTTGTGCTTATGGCGTAGATCGTAAGTTTGATGTCTTCAATCTCGGAAACGTGACGCTTCAGAAGGTTTTCCCTGATACAAAACTTGTTTGTATTGATGCCAGCTATTGATTAACGCGTGGCCGTTATTTTGAAAATGGAATTAAAATGGGGGAATTAAGGCAGGTCTAATAATTCAAAGCCCTTTTATAATGACGTGGTTTGTTTGACTATGCCTATACCACTTACCCAGCACCTTTGAACAGCATCCAAACTAAAGGCTGCTTGTGCAATTTTTTACCAGAGAAGATTAGTCACATTTTCCTTGTTACAAATTGAATCTGAAACCTCAAGCTTGCATCTAAACCGTGACAACAAAGGCAATGAGGTGGTTAAGACTTTAATTAGGTCTTTAATTGCTTTAACTCCTACGTAGGTTATACATAAATACTTAGAAAAAATATTTTTAGACGCTCGGATTTTGAAGTTATGCAGTGTCTACAAATATCTGTATTATCCGACTACGGCGAAGCCAAAAGGAAGGGTTATGATTTTAGCAGTCTATGTATGTTTTTTTGTTTTCACGTGTGTTCTGCAGTACCTAGCGCCTAAACTATTATTTTAATAAATAAGGTGTGAATTGTTATTATGGCCCGGGTAACATAGGCTACATTTTAACCGACTTCAACAATAGGAGGAGTCGATTTTACCTTGTAAATTATTAAGTTATTTTTTAAAGACGAGTTTTTAATGTAACATTTTTACTTACACACCTCCATGACCCCCGTACTATTCAATCCATCCATCAGCACAATGTTTTGAGTGCGTTACATTGAGTTCTACCACAAAACGTGATTTTTCACCCCAAAAAAAAAAGTCGTATCCCAGCAATAATTTTTGTGTAAAGTTATTTAGTATGTTGAACAGAATGCTTGGTTAACGGCTTCGTGATGAGGTTGTTTACACCCTGTATACTACACAAATTATTATTAGGTAGGTACAGACACCAATGAAAGTCCTGTTGCTGCTACTTTGCATTGCTGTGCCTGTTATTTCTGTTATTATTATTCGATGAAAGGTTTTTCAGTATGTGGCGCATCAGTTTCAATTTTTTATACTTTTATGATTTCAATAACCCAAGTGTTTATCTACACAATATCTTGACAATAATTCAAGTTATAAAACATATTATGGAAACGGGTATTTATCGCGAAGTCGCGTTAAATATCCGTTTCCATGTTATGTTTTTAAAAATCACAATAATTCAAGTTTAATATTCAATTAACGTAAAATAAATTCCATTTAGGCTTGATGAAGTGTTGGCTGTGTTCTTTATTATCCTCGTAAAAAAACTAAGTTCCGCGGTGCCGTCGTTTTGGGCTTCCGTGCGTCAGTACCGATTCGAGAAGCGGGGGTGGTGTACGCCCTTCGCTCCAAAGTTTCCCGCCAAAATGTTCGCGAGAGGTACGTTCGCGTTGTTTTAGGAATACTTAATGTTTTATTTTGAGAATTAACTGTTTAGAATGAATTTATTCAATCAATAGAACCGTGTAAAATATGGCTTATAATGATGAAGAATTAGGTTTTTTGTTGTTTTTTCCAGTTTTTCAACATAAAATAATATTCATTATTTTATTGTTTCAGTTGTAACGTTGGTGCTAATTCTCGCTTACATAGAATGTATTCAAAGTTTTGGTAAGTTTTTTCTTTTATTTAATCTACGACTTGTGCATGTCTGAATCATACTTATTCAACTGTGTTAACGCTGTTTGTTGCTTCATAATATTTTAACATGTTATTTAATAAAAATAACATGTTAAAATATTATGAAGCAACTATTATTCAAAATAATTAGGTATTAGATACTTGGATAAAAATGTTATCGGTCCATTTGTTATCAATTTTTATGATGTATTCGCCTAATCGCTAAATCCGGGATGTTACAAATTACAATTCAGTTAAAAAACAAAATTATTAAATTACTCATGAATGTGCCCGATTCATAGCCGCTGTTCATAATTCTTATATCTGAAACTAAAAAATAAATCTCGGCCTGCTGAGATAAAATTATAATTACATTGTTGTATTGATCAGTTGCTAATTTATTCAATTAGAACCATTGATTGTTAACTGTATTAGACTTTAATTTTTTAGTAGGTACTCATTTCAGTAAAAGTAACTGAAAACGCGTCAAAAGGAAAACGGCACACGCGAATAAAATATTTTACAAAAATACATAAAATTTAAGTGCAGTACTTAAATCACACACATACACCAGACGTTGAGTCAGGTCAAAAGACATGGCTCTTTACATCCGCCGGAGCCAACCAACCGACCTGACTTTATTTCCAAGCGATTAGTCGCAATCCGATTGATTTCGAAGCAGAGCTCGAATGAATCTCACTTTGAAATCGAATTTATTACGACATTCCAGATTTGTACGTCTCATTGAACATTTTCCACCTTTGATGGACTTAGTTCTCGTTATACATGATGTGTTACCTTCTATTAAAATCAAACCGGCCAAGTGCGAGTCGGAATCGCGCATGGAGGGTACCGTACCATCGTAGTGGGGGAGCCCCCTTTAATTTATTTTTATTATTAGTTAATAAAACAGAAATACACATTCTGTGAAAATTTCAACTGTCTACTTGTTACGGATCATGAGATACAGCCCGCTGACAGACAAACGGACGGATGGACAGCGGAGGCTTAATAATAGGGTCCCGTTGGTTACCTTTCGGGTAAGGAACCCTAAAAAGTTGTGCCACAAACCAAAAATGTTACGATGACTTGGAGGTAACATTTCGCGAAATGAAAAAAATTATATTGCAATAACAGTGCCAGCCACTCAGACAGTAGACATAGTTTATGTGGGATAAAACTAGGATCTGGTCTCCTCCCATCTCTGACATCCATCAAGGACCCACCAAGCAGACCCACCTGTGGGTCTCCGAATACTGATGTGTCTCCCAAGACGTACTAGTAGGTCCTCTGAGATTTTTTTGTCTTCGAAGACTCGGACTAGTAGTTTTTGAGAAAAATGGCAACATGTATTTGCACACACAAACAAAAAAACATCCTCTCACCCCAAACGCATATACCGTCTCCGTTCCGTCGTGGGTAAAAATAGAAAACGTAGCGTCAAAGTTCAGGGTTCGTAAACCCGCGCTCGCTTCGCTCGCATATTAAATAACACGCTTTGACTTCTGTCCCCGAAGTGACTGGCCTCCGCCGGCCTCCTTCGTCGGCCTACGGCCCGGTGCCCATGCCGCCCGTAAAGGATTATTTGTATTTGTTCTCTTTCGTACATTTAAGTTCCTGGTGGGTCTCAGGGGATATAAAACTAAATAGTCACATAGGTCCTACCAGTCAGTAGGTCTTGGGAGACACATCAGTATTCGGAGACCCACCGGTGGATCTGCTTGGTGGGTCCTTGAAGACGAAGCTACATCCGTATCTATAAATAAGGTCAAAATGATGATTACTTGAGTACGATACAATTTTTTTATTCTGTAGTTTAGTAATTTTTTGAAGTTAAAACTGTCAAATGTTAGAATTCTTCGACGATTAACGATTCAATCTCAACGATTTCTTTGACGGATCTTACTTCGTTTAAATTCTTGCATAAATAATAACTTAAACTCAAGTAATTACTTTAACTTGACTATAGATAGATACGGGTGATAGTTTCTATGGAAAACAAGGATCTAACTATAGCGCCTCCTATCTCTAAGAAAGTTGTGTCGGGCGAGCCTAATTCTAAACACCCTGCATAGAGAAAGGTTCTCGATCAAAGACTTATTAGTTAAAACGGTTTTGAATTTAAGTGAAAGTAATTGGCTGGGCCAATTAACTGGAATTTAGTTATAGTTCGATTTGTAATTGAAGTTGTTGTACTTAATTGATTATTTTCTTAGTTGCTTAATTTCTTTTACTTTTTAATTTCTTGATAGTCAAAAAAAGTTTTTGAGCGGTTGCTTTTCAGGATGGCGGATGCCTATTAAATGCGTCCATCTACACAATGTTTGAGTGCGTTACATTGAGTTTTCACCCCAAAAAATAAGTCGTTTCCCAGCAATCATTTTTGCGAAAATACGCGAAGTTGCGGACGGCTTAGTGAAGTGTCCGTTTTCACCCTGCTTATGGCTCAAAACTACCTATCGATGCTTATACTACCTAAAATTGTGTACATGCCAAATCAAAATAATCCAACACTGAATACATAATCATATCCTTCAATAATTGAATTGTAGTTAGAACCCCTTGTCAGTCGCGACGTGTATCGACACACGGGTAGAATATTAACAAGTTTCGGACTATATGGGACTGTGTCATTAGTGTGTAATTGTTTATTAAAGATCTATGTGTGTTTGATAGTTTTCAAGGCTTTGTGATTGGTGTTTGTAAGTTTCTTAATAGGACTCGTTAAATAGACTCTGTGAGGCTATGTAATAAGGTTTCCTCAATTGCGTTTTTAGTTCAAGATTTTGTTGATGGGTTGACTTCCTTCTCTTCTATATTTCAACTCCATTTAATTTTCCATGTTGTTAGTTTGTCCATTTGTGTTGCAATTTGAAAAATCTGGTTGGGTGGCTTGCTGACAAAAATTGGTACAGAGTTCTTCTTTTGGTGCTTCTGTAATGACTTCTTTCTTTCTCGTGTGGTTGGCTGCTAATCTGGTGTCAGAGTTTTTATGCCGCCCATGGGCCTCTGACTTGGTTTACATGCCGTCGAGAAATATCTCTCAGGCATGCTGGTTTCCTCACGATGTTTTCCGTTCACCAAAGCAAGTGATAATTATACAATACGCACATGAATCCGAAAAATCAGAGATGCGTGTAATTACTGAAGTTTGGTTTGGTCAATAAATCTGCGTTCAAATATGATAGTGGCTAGTATGATTTATTGACAAGGTTACGAAAACAACAATAATTCTCATTCTTTTAAAAAAAAATAAAAAAACTTTTTATTTCAGTCCATTATAATGTGTGTGGTTAGTAAAACGACTTAAAAAAAATGTTACATTGAAATACTAAAAAAATATTAAACAATTACTTACATTAAAAAATACATTTAAATTAAAAATAAAAGATTACATTTATGAATTAAAAATTACAACAAAAAGAATAAAAATTACATTAACAAAAAAAACAATTAAAAAACATTGATTTAAACATTTGATTACACTGAATTATTAAAAATTAATTAATTTAAGTATTTGCCACCCACTGGGACCCCGGGCACACGCACTTGTGCTTGAACCCTGTGCCCCAGAAGGGGGCTGTCCAGCTTGTTGCTAAGCACATTCAGGATGGTGTTGGCGCTCCCACGCGTACGGAGCATCAACGAAGCGATGCAGTACAGTGTGAAAGCCCTCAGTGTGCGCGTGCGCAAACATCGCAGACGCACTACAGCAGCGGGGGAACCCCACCAGCACCCTGAATGCGTTATTATTCGGAGAGCGTTGATGGCCCGCTGCGTGTAGTTGACCCACAGATTGTAGGTGTAGAGAGTTTGGCAGAATGCTTTAAACAGAGTGATCTTTACCTCTAAGACCCACAGATTGTAGGTGTAGAGAGTTTGGCAGAATGCTTTAAACAGAGTGATCTTTACCTCTAAACTACACCTCGCAAATCTGCGTGCCAACATTTTACAGTGGACCGCCCCATCGCCCTCCTCTCCCTTTGAATATCCCCATCATCTTTTAAATGCTCGGTGACCACATGGCAGAGATATTTAAACTCCCTCACTCTTCGAAGAGCGACAGCGTTAAGCAGCACAGGTGCCATATCCTCCAGTTTACGATCCCAGGCTTGAAATATATATTTTTCCCCGTGCCAGACTGTTGTAAACAAGCCCTCCACACACCTCCACATCGGGTTCGGCTGGTTTACAACAGTCTGGCACACGCTTTAAACAGAAGATTTGAGGAAGTCTTCCATCACTGTACACACAAATGTTGTCAGCTAAGTTACTGCTAGCAAGCTTTAAGCCACAAATTTTCTATTACAAAAGCTGATAAACAACTCCGGACACTCCGGTACTCAGCTCCAAACTTGTTTCCAAGAAAAAGGATCAGGAAAAGTCCCCAGCACACTATGTAAAGTAGTACCTTATCATAAAGCTTGATGTCCAAGACTTATGTCTACTTACAAGTCTCCATTCCCACGACGCGAGGACAGTGACAAAGTTTTAAGCCGAAGTGAGGGTATCTTGAATAATTTAGCGGTTGTGTACTTAGACACAGTTCTAACTTATAGTAACTTATGTTAGTGGCTACGGCGGCAACTCTTTATCGGGCGTTGTGCTTCCAAATGGCGTTACTTTGTGGGATTAATTGTCCATTTTCACTAGCTCTAGTTCTGGTATATAAACGATATAAGTTTTTAAACTGACATGGTCATTAACATTATCGCTAACACTGAAAACGGGATAATTATATTTTATTTTCGAACTTTAGTCGATATATCCCGGGTTCGATACCCGAATGTGTCAAGCGAATTTTCGTAAATCTGTGAATGCAAATTTGTTTCTTTTTAAAAATAAAGGAGGAAATACTGGAGATAGCAAATTTTACTCAAAGGAAATATTTTGAGTAAAATTGGCTATCTCCAGAATTTCGAGTACTTTCCCTCCAGGTGGCATTGAAAAATTCCACCCTGTATATCCCGAGTTGCTAGTTATAAATATATTTATTCGGACACTGGGAACTGTGTCTACGTCTCCCACTTCTGGGTAAAGCATGTCTTCAGGTCCCTAATATGACAAAAAAACTTGCGTCAACTGAGACTTCTTATGTCCTGTGTTAAAGTTAGTATCTCATAACACCACTTAAAATACCGGCTTTCCTACCGAGATTGAAGTAAAGTTCTCAAAGTAAAGAGTTTGTACAGCCACGGTATTGTGACGATAGACTCCATGTTATTAAATCTGCGAGGAGGTTTTAATCGCTGTTCAGAAGATTTTGTAGATCGTCGCTGGTTTATTTTAGTGCTGAAGAAGATCATGAAAATAGACTGATTTTACAAGTTTTGACGAATTGTTTTTTTTAGTAACAAACATAATATAAAAGGTGTAAAACACCTCTTAACGAAGCCGAAAGGCACCTACCTGTTCTCCTCGTCATTGCGATCATTATTTTGTTTTACACCATACCTTCTAGTTACGGAGATATTGGGGGTCAAAGTTCCAACTTCTTGACAGGTTTTTTATTTTAAATACAAGTTTTTAATGTAAGATTTTAACTTTAAACACCTCCACGACCCCCAGACTATTCAATCCATCCATTAGCACAATGTTTTGAGTGCGTTACATTGAGTTCTACCACAAAACATGATTTTCATCCCAAAAAAAAAGTCGTCCAAAAAAAAGTCCCAGCAATAATTTTTGCGTAAAGTTACTTAGTTTGATGTACAGAATGCTTGGTTGACGACTTCGTTATGAGGTGGTTTACACCCTGTATTAATTTCGAAGTTAGGAATCACACGTAAATTTTGATATCTCTTCCATATCATATGCGCCTTTGTACACAATGCTACGCAAATCTTCGATACTTATGTTGTATACTTACGTCACGAACAACTGGTAACTTTTGACGCGTGGGTAAAATCGGGCCTAAAGACGCCATCTCGACCTTTCAATACATTGAAAAAAATAAAACATAAATGTTTTGTTTGCCATTAAAGTCACAGTAACACATATACACAATAACATACATAAACTCACGCCTTTTTCCAATGGCGGTAGGTAGAAACTACAGAACGCTATCTGCTACGATCCTTATGTAGTCCTTTTGCTTCGTCCACGTTCATACATCTGTTGGCTAATTCACGTAACTAAAGAAGTGCTGTTGCAGTGCAGTTGCAGTTAAGTTTCGATCAAAACAACGCTTTTCTTATTCTCTACCGCTGTCAGACACGCTCGCGTCAAGTTCGCGTCACGCGCGCAAAAACGGCATTCTACTGTTGCGCAACTTTGGTGCGTGCTTCGGAACGCAACATGATTGGTATACTACTAAGTAAGAAAAAGCACTAAAATCTGTGCTGGGGTGTTATTTTAATATTTTAATAACGTCATATTCATTGAAATGAAATCAATTCTATTCGATTATTTAGTGAGTAATATTTTTCCTCTCTTATGGTCACACCATAAGTAAGTTTGGTAGAGTTTGGTTGTCGTACAGTTGGCGTGCAGTTCACGCGCAGCTTACGCTCAGTTCAAAGATTACAAGAATACCGTTTATCACTCGAACTCGAACTTAAGTGCCACTGCACTACAACTTCATCGGCGCGTCATAAAATTACGTGAATAAGCCCTCTGGTCATAAACGCACGCCGGTTGCGAGTACTACGCACCTGTCCTTTCTGAGGAACCTCATCAATAAGGTCAGTGTATGTCCTAAGACGTCCCCTCCCGGCGTTGCCACTCACATCTGCCTTGTAAATACCTTTAGTTAGGCGCCTTTCACTTACCTTCTTTACATGACCAAACTGACAACTGACACATCACTACATCTTCTTTGAAACGCAGCGCACACGCACGCACAGTAACATAATGTATCTAATAATATAGAGAAAGACATTTCGTATAAATATAAAATAGGTACTTACTTTATTATCAAGTAACATTTAATTAAAAGAATCAAAAAACCCGATTGTAAATTGTATAATGTTTATATATTTTAGTAATTTCCTTTATTTTGATACCCTTATCAATAGGTTTGGTTGAAAAGAAAATATTACCGACTTACAATTTAACGCCAAAAATCCGCCATTTTTTTTTAGACAAATCTAATACTACCCACAAGGACATACAAGAAAGACAAGGTAATAAAGAAATTTACAAACATACAAGATACGCTCGAAAAACATAACCCTTCCTTGGCAGTCTTGTAAAAACATAGCACATAAAAACACGTTGATTGCTACAAAAGGTCGACCGCTAGACTTCTCTAGTTTATGTATTTTTAACTTATCATAATAGCTCAAGGAAAACTTTGAACAAAGGGTTGAAAATTGCCGGGTGTTTTCTATAACGACCCCAAATTGTTCACTGTTGACTACAAACTAATAATTTGAACCTCTTTAGGTAGTTAGCCATACTTATACTTAAGTGTTTGGTAGTCGGCGATAAATATTGTTTTGAATCCAAGCATTTTCATTGAATTATGTATGGCACCCCAACTCGTCCGGGTTAGGTTCGAAGGGGATGGCGGGGTCAAGACCCCGTCATCCACTTCGTGTTAGGTTACTTGTGAAAATCCGCATTTGGCTCAAAGTTGGACCACAATCTGGGTTAGGATATAAGATACTTTTCACCCACGTAATACACACATAACACGTTTCCATGGGATATATTCCGATCGCCACGCAGGCGAAGCTGCGATCATAGGCTAGTGAGGCGAGTGTCGATCATGATGATGAATTCATGTAAGAGAATAATGGTGATATGGCTATAAAGGGATGAATACTGAGATTAAATATTACATCTCCTAGAAAAATTCTGGTTACATTCGAAAAATCCTACAAGAAGACGATGTTTCGCGTCATCCATAAATACATCGAGATCATAACAAAGCAGAATGATATCGATGAAACACTGAATCTAGAAGCATACAATTTTTCTATCGATAGGTCATCATCAGTCTCTTGCCCTTTTCCCAATTCATTTGGGGTCGGCGCTGCATGTCTTCTTCTTCCATACCTCTCTATTACCTACCCGTCATCTCAGCAGTCACCTCCTTTCTAGCCATCTCATCCTTCACACAGTCCATCCATCGTTTCTTTGCCTTGGTCTTCCTCTCCCCTTATAGCCTACATTCATACTCAACATTCTCCTCGACGATAGGTCACTGCCTCATCATTATCATCACGATAAGTCACTGCCTTTTTTTTTTTTTTTTTTAGGATGGGAAATCATCAAATGACTTCTCCCGCTCTGGGCGGAGCAGGAGGGAGTGTCAGACTTTTACTGACTAAAACCCATCCATGTTCCTTCCTCGCCCTTTGTGTTCCGGGGCCACGGTATCTCTTTCGAATAGTCCCGCAGCCCCGGCAGGCTTCGGTCCTTGCGGACCCCTTCCTTATTGCTGACTCTCTTTGAGACGCGCGTGGAACACGAACGCGCCGTCGACACGGCCTGTCGTCATGAGACGTACGGACGGCGAGCTAGCCCATAGCTCCCCCGTCCACAGGCCCGCGATAAGTCACTGCCTAAAGGGGATAAATATTTGATGAAATTTTGTTTGGATATTCGTCATTTTTCCGATGAGAATTCTCAAACACAGGATGTGTATATGTCAACAACCTGTGTGTGTCTATAATAATTTCAATCACACATAACACAATAGCTCGCAAATTACATACAACCACAATGCATTTACATGCAATTCGCCCCCTACAGACTAACGTTCATAATTCCTATACATCACGATGAATAGACAATCTGGCAATGCAGTTGCTGACAATTCAATCAATTATCTACATTTGCCGGATAGGCCGCCATTCAAAACCATTTGATTTCGACCAATCACTAGCGTTCTTAATTGGATAACAACCAATGAGCTGGAAGCTAATTGTAACCGTAACGTGTTCCATTTGATTACAGTAATGGATTATTGTTGTTATCCTGGTATTAATTAAATTGGTTTATGAAATTCGGGGGGTTGCGGATCTTGTTATACTGAAGTGTAAAACTTTTCAGTCTCTTGCTTTACTGCATAAATTGAAATCATCATCAGCCTATAATGTTCCCACTGCTGGGACACGGCCTCCTCTCGATGAGAGGGATAATGAGAGGAATAAATTGAAATATAGTCGCATAATGATTGTAAAAATCTTTGGCCCGAGGTATGTGGTTTTAAACAGGATAAAAAACGTCAATAACTTACCCACCTCTCATATAGTTTCACAGTTAGATCACATCCAGTTTCTGGATGTCACCAAAACCTTACATAAAGTAGATCTTTTGGTGATAAATGACTGATCATCAATTTTACTCTGAACCTTGTGCGCTTGGTTTACTAGCTACCTATCCATTATAGATTCAACTTATATTGTCCTTCACAAAGAACATCGTCCAGTTGCAGGTACCTATATAGATAAGTTTGCAAATCTCAAAGAACATCTGCTTCCTCAGATCGAATCTCACGCGAGCTGAAACGAACTTAAATCTGATAAAAAGACCTTTTGAACTTTGAGTTAGTTTTCCAAAGATTTCACATCTAAACTACTTTGTTTATCAAAGGGGTTTACTCTTTTCGCGATATCTCAGCATAAGTAGGGGGATCCGTCAAGTTTGCACGCGAAACTCGAAATGTCTTACGTTTTTAGTTTATAGGTTGGTCGAATTACAGAGTGTAAACAGACCCTTTACGAAACCGTCAACCAAGCATTCTGTACATGAAACTAAGTAACTCACGCAAAAAGATTGCTGGGAAACGACTTTTTTTTGGGGAAAATACACGTTTTTCGGTAGACTTAATGTTACGCACTCAACACATTGCTTTGTTGGATGAATTGAATAGTACAAGGGTCGCAGAGGTATTAAAAGTAAAGTTATAACGTTAAAACTTTACTTTTTTAAGAAAAGTTGGAACTTTGACCTACAATATCTCCGTAACTACATAGAAAGTTCCCAGGCATGGTCTAGACTCTATTACAAAAAAATGATCGCAATGATGGGGAGAACAAGTGCCTTTCCGCTTCGCTAAGGGTACTTTTACACCCATTACGATTCGCTACCGTTACTAATATCATTAAAATCATGAAGCTAAAAAAATAAAAGTAATCTGTGTGTTTTAGTCAATAATTACTACATAGTATAAAACAAAGTCGCTTTTTCTGTCCCTATATCTCTATGTATGCTTAAATCTTTAAAACTACGCAACGGATTTTGATGCGGGTTTTTTTAATAGATAGAGTGATTTAAGAGGAAGGTTTTATTTAGTATATAATTTGCGGGCGGGCGAAGCCGCGGGCATCAGCTAGTTTTATTATAAAATTTGTTGGTTTTTCCGTGACTCATATTATCATATACTTAATGTCATACCATAAAAACTTGTAGAACATTTTTATGTCGCATGCGACATATTTTATGTTACGATAGGATTAAGTTTCTGGACTGAATATGATGTATATGTATTAAATGTAGATGTAATAAAAACATCTTCTTTTATATTTTTAATAAATAAACGCAGTGCGACACGAGAAAAATCATAAACTTCTATATTTTAAGATGGACTAAAGTAAAGTTCTACTAAAACCTACGTTAGGAGTTTTGCAAACAAGTAACATTGTTAATTCAAACTTAATTTTTCTAACAGAAATTATTACACGTAACGCAAAGGTTGAGCATCTACTAACTAACCTATTGTAAAGGATCGTCTTTAACCAACACACCATATAAAGACGTAAACAACACGTCTCTTGCGACAAATAAGAAAGATAAATGACGTCCCTACCACGCAAGGAGATTAACCTGGCCATACGTAGTCTATAACAAATTGAGCGGTAAAATTGAAACCAGGCCTTAGGCGTAAACCGTTGGCCACGGGCTACAACGAGAGAGAGCCGTGAGAGCGGAGAAAAGAAATGGAAGCTGCCGCGGTTGATGTCATCACATCAATGCTGGATGTCGCTGAATACCAGCGCTGTGCTATCGTCTTGCATGTTGCATGGTGTCACAGCATTATACCGAGTTAGCTTTGATGTGACGTATGTTTTCTCCCTATTTATTCGTTGCTTATAAAGATATAGCCCTCTCCTTTGCCCTTTGGGTAACTTTAAGCCTTCTGATGAGAAACATTGTGCGCGACCACGTTTCGGTCCCGTATGTAAGTTCAGCATAACTATTCACAACGCTTCAATTCGATTTTTGATTCGGAAAGTTGTATGTCTATCTTGTTTTGACATTACGAAATCGAGCGAGATAGATATACGACTTTCCGAATCGAAAATCGAATCAAAGCGTTGTGAATAGCTATGCTGGAGTGGCAACCGGAAGACGATGCGTTGGAAGACCTCCAACTAGGTGAACCGATGACCTGGTGAAGGTTGCGGGGATCCGCTGAATGTGAGCCGCACGGGACCGGTCAATGTGGCGACACTTGGGGGAGGCCTATGTCCAGCAGTAGACGTATTTCGGCTGAAATAATGATAATAATATAAAGATATCTGTTCTCTTTCTACATAACATCTCGACTGTAAGGCACAGGTGTGCCTAATGGTATACTCACACTTCGGCATTTATGTTTAAGTCCCGTTTAATAGAGGACGATAGTTTTTAATTTACTGACGTGTCGTGTTGCCGGACGCAGATCGCATCGCTCGTTACCGTGGCCGAGCTCTTAGAAATTCGAGTTCGGCCTCAATCCCCTGGATGGTGAAATCCGTGCGATGTGATGCCGAATTATTGATGCGCCTCTCGCAACACCCTGTTTAGTATAGGAGAAGTACTGGAGGGTTTTTGTCTGTGTTTCATATCGGTATCTGATAACATATTATAAAGGGTTGTGATGCTCAAAGGTAGTTACTTTGAAGGTGATTTAATTGGACCGGTTGTATGTGTGGTTGGTGGAATGTAATAAAACTGAAGCTCAGTGTGTGTGTGCTCATGGATCATCATCTGCCTAGCCTTTTCCCAACTATGTGTTGGTGTTGGCTTCCAGTATAACCGGATGCAGCTGAATACCAGTATTTTACATGGAGCGACTGCCTATCTGACCTCCACAACACAACCCAGTTAGTACTGGGAAATACGATACCCCTTGGTAAGACTGCAGTTGTCAGACTTTTTGGGCCACTGACCACCTGTAACGACTGTCAAAGATCAACAAATGACAGCCGAAACCAACGGCTTTACATGCTTTTCGAGACACGTAGGGAACTCGCTATGTAAGGGTGGTCACCCATCCACAGACCAACCTAGGCAAGCACAGCTTAACCTAAAGATCGACCCGAGCGGCTGTTATTATTTAGCCTGAGCTCTTCGAACGAGTGTGATACACGGATTTAAGTGAAAAAGAGAAAATTTAAGAGAAAATAATGAAAAATATCACTTTAAATGAAAAACACAAACTGAACCTTTTGACAGATATACATAGTGCCTCTCAGCCTCTTGCAACATCTTGTCTTGTGTAGGGCGAATACTGGAGGGTCTGTCTTTATATCGGTATCTGAGAACATAGGGTTGAATTGATTAAAGGTACTGTTAGGGTTAACTAAGATATAGTATGGCGATTACCGCGAATGATAATGACGAAACGTGTGGATAATGGGTGATTTCAATATGTTATTTGTACTTTATATTATTTACACGTTATACTAAATTCTTCTAAGGTGTACGTCAGAATAAAGCATCGACTAAAGGACTACCTCGTTGATCTAGTGATCGCAATCGTGACTGCTGAGTATAAATAAGGATCTGGGTTCGATAACCGGGTCGGGCAAATTGTTGTTGGGAATTTCTTCAGTAGCAGCCATGGAGTCTGGATCTGTGCCCGATTGATGGCAATAGGATTACCGCTATTACATGATTGACGACTCGATTCGACGAACCGAATTGCGCAGCGGTTGTGAGGCTGCCTTACGTTCTTAGGGTCTCGGGTTCGAATCCCGGTAGGAATAAATGTTTGTGTGCTGAGCATGGACATTGGTTTCCGAGTCATGGATATTTATATGTATAATAAGTATGTATTTACAAACAAAAAGTATCTATGTAGTATATAAACTATCTGGTGTCCACGATGCAAGCCTCGTTGCCTAGTGTGGCACTAGATAGCGCTGTGTGCAATGTCCAGCGATATTATTATATTAACTGGCGAAATGTGGGTGTATTATTAAAGACACCTCTGCCTAACCCTTCAGGTAATACAGAAGTGATATTATGTTATGATAAGAAGCACCAAGTAAATAATGAAAAATAATAAAATAAAAATAAAAACGTTTATTTCTATTACAATAGGCATTTCGATACATATTATTGGAGATCACCTTTTAAGCAAGGAATTGCTTGTATTAGGAGACTCCGCACTTCCACTTGTTATTTTTATGCAATTGAAATTTAGACAGTGTAAACATGAAAGACTAAACAAAAATTAAAATAAAGTAAGTAAATAATAAATGTCAGGAGAAACGATATTTTCCCAAGAATTAAATACAAAATAAAGTTTGTAAAAGCGAAAATCTTGGAATTGTCCTGGCTAGGAATTATTAGACAACGAGTAACCGAAGATGAATGGAAACATTTATTTAAAAAGGTTGTTCCAATTAACTTTGGAAGGACCTTTCCTTGCAAAATAATCAGGTGTTTTCAGAAAACAGTGAAATCCATTATTTTCCGTCCATAAATCATTAAAAAAATAATTCGGAACAAATCCGGAATGTTCGTTGTCCAATTTAGAGAAATTAATCATTTTATGATAAGACAGTGGTGTCGATTCTGTTGTGCACAAATTAAACTTAATTTAGGCTATTGCTATCTTTTTCTCTGTAATAAAACGAGAAAGAAACGGACGTAATTTAGAGCTGTCAAATTTAATTGGAACTAATATTTCCATACAAATGAGGGTGCACGTATAAACATGTCGACTAAAAACACGGTGAAGCGCAAGGCATAAACTAGTTTGACATCTCTAACTTACTTCATAGCTATAGGCCTCCTTTTCTCGCACTACCTTTTAGTAAAAGATAGCAATAGCCTTAATTAAGTTTAGTTTGTGCACAACAGAATCGACACCAATATGGAATATTTTGAAAACGTGTAAAAACTGTGTAGGTACCTACACATAGTACATAAATCGACTAGCAGTTATCCGAAATCCCACGGGAACCTACAATCGGAGTAATAAAGTCATCATCGTCATCATCGGCCTATTATTGTTCCCACTGCTGGGACACAGGCCTCCTCTCTATGAGTGGGAATGGGCTATAATCCACCACGCGGGCCCAGTGCGGATTGGTAGATGTCACATGTCTTCGAATTTTTGGTTCTAGGACATGCCGGTTTCCTCACGATGTTTTCCTTCACCGTTTTAGAGAGCAGTGGTGATGAAATCAATTACACAAAGTAATGTGCCTGCCTGGGTTCGAACCCATTACTAATAAAGTATTAATAGTAGTATTCTTACCTAACCAGGTCATAGTCTAAACTGTGTTCCAAATTGCATCGAACTCCGTTCAGCTGTTTAAGCGTCAAGGCGAGACTAACAACGTTATAACTCAATTTCATATAATATTTGTTAAGGTTAGTATGGATGGATACCCTGGTTGAGCTTTTTAGGACCTATACGTTCAAATATTCAGATACGTAGCACCAGCCATAATAGAAAATGTACATTTATATTGAGGTGTGAATACACACAGCTAGAAACTAGAGTCGGTGTCGAAATCCCTGTAGGCTTCGATGGAAGCCCGTCCATTCGCTGTGACGGTGCGCGAATTATTGATAGACCAGTCTATTTGCACCTCGGCTGCAAAAAAGTACTGAATAGACCAGAGGTTCCCAAACTATTTTTTCTGATAGACCACTTTCAAAATTTTCTGGTTTGCGGAATTTTTTTCAAGCCCGTGGACCAAAACAGAAAAGCAAGAAATTTGCAATGTTATTTTATCGCGCTATCTAGCTGTTAGGATTGTATGAGGACCGTTATAGCTCTTATGATTTTTTTGGCAAAAATCTGAAAATTAGAATTTTATAGCTTCGAAATGTTTTTTTTAAAGTCTCAACCATTTTCACCAAAATACAACCTGTCATTTATCATTTTCATCAACCGGAACTTTTGTTTTGTATTTTTACTTTTTCGAGTAGCTTATTATCTGCCTACATTAATAGATAAAGGCCAAGCCAACATTTTTGTCCTTTAGTATCGAAACCAGATAAACTTACAACTTGTGAACCCCCATTTTATTTTCACGCCAACGTAGAACCCCGACGGGTGTCCCGTGAACCCCTGGGGGCCTGGGGGTCCACCTGGACCACTTTGGGAATCACTGGAATAAACTAATAGGCAGGCAGATATGGCGAACAAAGATTAAGTGTTTCACAATAAACGTTACTTTGCATGCGCTTTGGTGTGTTTCCGTCTGAATGTTGCAATTAAAGAATTGAGTGACAGTGAACGTAATAGGCTTCAGGGCAAAATCCAAAGACGTCACTAACACTTGTAAATATAGTCAAGTGAAAATAATTACATACGCAACCATTTTTAGAACGAAGTAAGAACCGTCAAAGAAAACAGCTAAGAATTATTCTAACTGTGGACAGTCTAAACTGCAGAAGAAAAATCGTATCTCAAATAATTACTTTTACTCAAGTAATAAACTTGACTTGTTTATAAAGGGTGTAAATAGACCCTCAACGAAACCTAAATAAATTCGTTCTCCGCGTCATTGCGATATTTTTTTTTGTTCTACACCATACCTGGGAACCTTCTAGTTACGGAGATATTGGGGGTCAAAGTTAAAACTTTTTTACAAGTTTTTTTAACACATTTGCTCGTAAAGGGTCTCTTATTTCACCAATTTCAATATCGTAATGTATCTCATTACGTACTTGTGCTGTAAAGTAAAATGCACGGTTTATACTTTTTTAATCTTAGCAAAGAGTTTTTATGTCGGAAAAGTGGTCAACATTTTATGAATAAAATTAACTTTGGGAGATGAAATATAATAAATAAATATTTAATTCTTTAATTTAATTAATTTTGACAATAAATTACAACCATTTATCTGCAAAAAAAAACACAAAAATATTAATTTACTTTATTAGTAATACTGGCTGTTTTTTGTGTCTTTGCCTTAAAAAAAAGCGCTGATGCGCGCGCCATGTAAAAATTATTCCGCGCGCTTTTTCTTTTCGCTGTATTGTTTTTATTTGTTTTATTTATTTCCTCGCAAATATATTATAAAACGTCGTATGACATACGTGCGCTTTGATAATTACAGCCTCTGCTTTTTTATCGCCCTCGCCTACGGCTCGGGCAAGCAATATCGCCTCGGCTGTAATTTTCAACTTACCGCACTGTCAAAATGTACTATTTTCAAATACTAGTTTTTAAGGCCATAACTTTACTTTAAATACCTCCATAACCCGTTTACTATTCAAAACGTCTCCAGCACAACGTTTTGAGTGAAAAGAAACGTGATTTTTCACCCCAAAAAAAAAGTCGTTTCCCAGCAATAGTTTTTGCGTGGTTACTTAGTTTGATGTCTGTACATCTTGCTTAGTAGATGGCTTCGTGAAGAGTCCGTTTACACCCTGTCCTGTAGATACGAGTGTTAGACTTTGCCAAGTAAGGTAAGCACTACAATTAACATTTTAATGACCGCTTGCTCACATTCCAATTCGCAGTTCACATTTTTATAAGATTCAAATTTGTATGAAGCAGTTACTTTACTTACAAAGGAAAAGTCATCGAATTTCGCCCTTAGCCAAAGATACGTCTTTTGCCGAATGTCGGCCTAAATGATTATTTTACCAAACGTAATAAGTTTGGAAGTCCAGTTAAAGCTTTTTACGATAGATAGTCAGTCATGCAATTAAAACTTGCCCTTAACTTATACTAAAAGAGACAAGTTTTGAAAAACTAAGCTTGAAAGCACAGGACGGTTGTTTCTCTGTGAACAATTTAATGACCGATTTTTAAAAAGTCTAATTGCGTTTTAGGAATCCGTTTTACAAAATGGCTCCGAGATTCAATAAAATTAGATGGCGTAACTTCATAGACGCTTGATCATGTACTATCGAGTTTCACATTTTTCAACCTTTTTTACTTAGGGCATGGAACAACATCTAGTACTTAACAAATAATCTAATGAAGTTTATTTGTTACTAGATGTTGCCCGCCAGCTTCGTTCGCGTGAAATTATTATAAAAAAAAACCCTTGTTGAATTCAATTTTGTTAACAATTTCAAGGGTTTTATTTATTTTTTGCACATAACCTTAAATTATTTTTCTATAATAAAAATAAATGCTTAAGTTAGATCATATAACATCAGCTATCGGCCAGTAAAAGTCCCGTCAAAATCGGTCCAGCCGTATCGGAGAGTACTTGGAACATAAACACAGGCGTAAAAAAAAAAATGTTATAAGTGCCGTATAAATTTTCATATGCATTCAGTAAAAAGCTGTTATTTTATGTTACAAACGGACTCTTTTTTGCTTTGATATGCACATCTCGGAAAAGGTATCGTATTACCTAGTACTAACTGCGTTGTGGAATGAAGGTGAGATAGTCAGTCGCGCCATGAAATATGTATTCAGCTGCATCAGTCATCACCTATTAGCCAACCACAACAAAGTTCAGATAAGGCTAGGCAGTTGACGATACATACATCTTAGAAGTAACGTCAGCATATTTAATTCTAACCAGTATCACTACATATTATAAAAAAAGTCCCCCGCCGCGTCAGTCTGTCCCTATGTATGCTTAGAATAGATGTAGAGTGATTCAAGTGGAAGGTTTTAGTATATAATTTGTCAAGCGGGGGAAGCAGCGGGCATCAACTAGTACAATATAAAGCATTCGTATACAAACCTAAACAGCATAACAGCGTCTGTTGAGAGTCCAATTTGGGAACAGACTAATTGAGAATTAGTTAGGTACTTTTGTTAGCAATTCGACGGGTGACTGAAGGGACCAGGGTCTCAAGGGGGCTCAGCGGAAAGCTCTGGAACTGAGCCGACGAGCCACACTGATTTAGAGGACTTGACATCGATTGTTGGGAATTCTAATTAGGTCTAAAGAAGACTGGACAAAAGTGGACAAGATTTTTGAGAACAGTACGTTGTGCTCGTTCTAAAGCAATAAGAACTTGCTTGGGGGGGTGGATATGGCAGCACCCCCCCAAGCAGTAATAGAGTAAGTTATAATGGACTAACACAACGAAAGATACACTCACAATGGTAAGGTTGGCGAACAAAAGCAACATATATTTTTAAATATGTATGTATATACCGATATATTATAAGTTTTCTCACTCGGGAGGTAAGCGAAGAGACCTGTTCTTGCTTGATCAGTCCAAGGTATTTTAATGACAACGCTTTAAAAAGTTCATGGCATGAGCACTTCCCCGTTATATTACATGTATGAGCACATGTGAACAATCGCACAACCATTGACATGAAGAAAACCACTATACCGCGCGTGCAGCTTCAAAACTATCGTCAACTGTCTCAAGGACAGTTTCATCAAGTATTAAAATTAATTTACTCTTTGAATTTCAGCACCAATTAATTATATCCATTTTCTTCACCACTACAGTTCTAAATAATATCTGCACTTCCTTTTAAGCAGTGCAGCAGGTAGTATTTGTCGCTGCCCCACTTCAGAAGCACAAATTATTCATACCCCATCAACGCTCAACCATCGCCACGAAATACGGGCTAGAGAGGTTTCTTTAAACAAGCAACTGCTCCCTTTTAAAGTCTTGAAATATAGTGCGGTGTAAAAGAAGAATTTGTAAAGGAAAATCTTTTAGAATCGTTCAAACTTGTGTGCAGTTCATTCGTACTTCAACTTGCATTCGATGTAGCCCGGGGTTTATTTATAATCCTTCCGGATCTGCTCTGGAGAAACTTAAAATTAAGTACCTATTTTTATTTTTTACTAGCTGTCAGCTCTTGTTAAACCTAGAGTTGTATGATGGTTATGATAATAATATGTCATGATTACAAAACATAAAAAAACAAGTAAGTTTTTCTGGAGTTGAGAGTTCGGAGTACAAGTTGGTGAGACTTGTTTTCGACAAGACTTTGTCTTTTTTAAACTTTCACGATCAAAACACATATTTTATGATGTCGACAAGACATTTATAGACTTCAAAAAAAATATTTCGTTTGAGAAACATGTATTGACGTTGGTTTAGACATGTCTTACTATATTTTTACAAGGTTTGTAAGCATTTAGTCCTTACAACTTATTTTATTGTACATGTTTAACCTAACTAACTAACTTTGTGAGTGTCTGGGTCACCAAAATACTTTCTATGCCTGTTTTGGGACCCGCTGTAGTGGTAAAACCTGTCAACATTCTGTAACTTCAAATTTAACAACATGTAAATGAACATACAAAGAACGATGTGTAAGCTAATTAATGAATTTGATTTTAGGTGTAAACGATAAACGACAGTCATTCAACATTACATTCAGAGAGTTTTTATTTAAGGATGGTAAGGTTGTTCAGTTCATTTTCCAATGCATCCATCCCTAGAAAAATACTCAACGATTTACGTTTTCCGTTTACCTGTTCCAAATCGTTAACCCCGCACATTTTAAGCGTATTTTTCCTAACCCTAACGTTATCGGTATCAGCGGTAATACGTCTTGCGCTCGCCTGGGGACGTCATAAAGCCAGAATGCGATTTTAATGTGTCGTACCTCAGGTGATCGCAGAATTTGCATTATTCATGACGCTTCCATCCATAATGATCGATTTTCACTCGATTTGACTAAGAACCTCGACTTTCTGAGGAAGTCTCCGCGAATTTTAAGACGAAATTAAATATTGAAGATCGCACTTTACGTTCGTGTGATTTGCTTGCGTTTGGGGATGGCATTTTAGTGTTAAGATGGTAAATGGGTTGGCGTATGTTATCAATTCAAAGAACTCTAGCATTTTTGAAAATGAATACAAATATTATAATCTTCTAAAATATAAAAATGATTAATTAAAACGCCTTTTATAAAAAATGCACTGAAATGAAGAAAAAAACCTTTTAGTAAATGAAATCTAAAACGAATAGTTTTCATAAGAGCTTGTCGCGTGAATGGTAAAGGCAAAAGAAAACTATACGCGACAAGCTTTTATGAAAACTATTCTAGCTAGTTAAAAAAACAGCGCAGTAATCAATATTTAGATATTCATTTAGATGTCACTTAATTACGCTCGTTTGGCGTGGCAAAACATAGTCATATCATGTTTTACCGCAAAATAGTAATAAACGATTCCCGTGTATAGGACAGGCTTATTTTATCGGGATTAAATAGACGTAGTCATTCGTCACTTCTATAGGCATGTGTGAGACGGCTTTGTCTATATCACCTTACACATATTAATCCATGTACAGACAAGGCATATATCTCTATCAGTTACCTGTAAATGAAACCTAATGCCTCGTCCATGATTGATGAGCGCGGACGGGTTGTTAGTCAATGCTTCGACGCCATTTGTCATAATTTGACGTCATTCGGCGGTAATGCCATCAGCCATGATGCGGTGGTTCGATGCGGGATGTAATTTGATGGGGTTGTAGAGGGAGGGGGATGTATTGGATGTACAGGGTGTTGGTTTATGTTTTTCTGATTATGGTATTAAAAGTGATTTGCATCGATGCGTTGTGATTGTGTTGTGATGTAGTGCCAAAAATGTAAGAACGCTGAGATGGTTTGGTCATGATGAGTAAAAGGCGACTTACAAAACAAATAAGTAAAATTGAAGACTTCAATACGGTAAAACAATAGTAGATTGTATCATAAGGGAGCAAAATTATATTTCTACGGCGAGGGCGCTTTTTTTAATCCAGAGCGAAGTGAGGGATTCTAGAGTAGAATCCCGAGCTTTGCGAGGGATTCTTTAGTAGAATCCTGAACGTAGCGAGCCAAAATATATTTGCGCCCGTGTGATACACTCTACTTTTCATCACCCACTATGAGAAAATAAATGGCGCCTCATATTTTATTCACTGTCACTTGAAGAACTAATTTTTCAAAACAAAACCATGAATTCTGGGTGGTTACCCGTGGTCCCATGGCATTAGGGATTGTTTCTTGTACTTCTGAAAATATCGATAGAAAATACAAAGCCATAGTAACAGCATATCATATCCCACAGGGACCACGGGAGTGATTGCATAATTTGACTACGGGTTTATTGGTTTTCTATTTTTTATTTATCTACCAACTACCAGGAGGGCAGAACCATAAAGGAGGTATTTTATATTTTTAATAGGAATCTCATAATCAATCCGTGTATATTTCGAGTATCACGCAGTATGCAATGTAGAAAATACTTCTTCATGATTCTGGCGTCCTGGTAGTTTGTGAGAAATTACTACCCTTAAAATTAATTAATTTAATAATTAATTAATTAAATAATTTGCGTTCTTCTTTGGCGCTGAACAATAAGATGTTCCAAATTCAATAAGTGCGCGTAAATAGTAGATTATTGCATCGAGCACAAAGTAATTTATTATTGCACCGAGTGCCTGATTTAGAGCCCGAGCGTTAGCGAGGGCTCTAATCTAACAGGCACGAGGGCAATATAAATTACTTAAGGCGAGGTGCATAATCTGCTTTTCTTTCAACTATTACCTATAGGTATAGTAGATAAAAGAAACTCATATCAAACAGTTAAAATAGAAGTTTAATTATTGAAATTAAAAGTTATACTTGAGCAATTATTAAACGTAAGGTTAAGAGTTTTATCGTTTCCAAAAATATTGTCAAGCAAAATTAACAAAGTTCCCGCCAAATCACTTTTTTAAATTTCTTTCATTTTTAAATCAGAGTTAGCAGCAATCATTTTTTTAAATTTGGAACAAGTAGGATAGAAACGAATAATACGTACGTAAAAAAAAAGTATTGATATCGGCTGGCTGAATAGAGTTAATCCATTGAGATGGGCACCTTTTGGTGCGATTAAAAAGAAACTGTGCAATAATTAAATTTCATACATTTTTATTGCTACTAAAGCATTAAAGACTCGCTTTGTACTGAGTTTTTAGTGTGATTGTGATGAAATTAAAGCATAGTTGGAAGAAAAGATTATTGCGGCACACTTATAAGTAGGATTAAAAACTCATTACTGCCTGCTAAAAGTTTCTTATAGAAAACACCACCTTTGGGTGCACTTAAAGGCGAACCAAGTCGTCCTTTTCGAATAGATGGGATGAAAAAGGTTTTTGTTTATTTTTCGGCACATCCTATCTAAACAAATAAATAAATCGAAGTGTCTGTTTGCAACATCACAGCTTTTTACTGAATGCACACGAAAGTAGGTATAATACTGTACTTAAAACAAACAGACATTTTTTTTACAGGCCGATAGCTGATGTTATAAGGAGTAAATTGGGCTTAGTACTTTTATTTAAAAAAAAGATTAGGGTTCCGTGCAAAATAATTAAAATCCTTGAAATTGATAAAATCCGATTCAAATAGGGAAGTCATATTTTCATAATAATTTCACGCAGACGAGGGTACAGTTAGTAAGTAATACAGATTGTAGTAAATGGCGTTCTGTATTTTTGTCTACTGGTAAGTCTTAACGCTTCATCCTCATCATCATTTCAGCCGCAAGACGTTCATTGTTGGACATAGGCCTCCCCCAAGTGTCCCCACATTGACCGGTCCCGTGCGACTCGCATCCAGAGGATTCCCGCAACCTTCACCAGATTATATTCATAGTCTTAAGGCTTTTTGCTATTTTAAAGAGTTAACTTTAAGATATATTGTTGCAGATTCAAGAAATATAGTATTTACAATAGTGAGCCAGCCGGAGCCATATCATGCCAGCGTGGCCAAGCGACTTAAACAGGACATCGAGAAGCAAGTCCTGGGTTTAGAAAATGTAAGCTTACCTGTATCATAATATCGTATTGAAGTTCTACCATTGCAAGACAACGGTGGCCCGCCACAATCTGTCATATTTCTATGTAAAATAGATTTTCAAGTTTATTAGTAAAGCTTTAGGTTCAAGGTTGATTAGGCAAATGTGACAGGTTCGGGTAACTTGATGATCTGCTGGCGTCTGTACATGAAAGTATTTATTTCTTTAATACTGTCTGGTTTGATAAAGTTCAGAAATATACGCCAATGCCTAGTTTCATGTTCCACAAACGATGGGGCATTTAAGGGAACTACAGGAGCTAAACGCGAGTTTTATAATGCAAAAAAGCATATGATTCACTGCAATAAACAAAACCAGAAAAATATATGATATTCTTAAGGATATATGCTAGTACGACAGTGTTTTGAAAACACAATACAACTAATTTTACTCGATAAAAAAAATACGAATTTATCTCTAAAAATATATTTAACGAGTAGAAACCATACTAAAAATACATGCGATCATTCTGTTTTTTTTGGCAAATAATTCTACAAGCAACATATTAGCATGATAGTGTTTTATTTTTTAGTCCAATCAATAGATTTTTTGTAAAAAGCAAAAAACCACTCATTTCGCACGATTCGGCCCGCAGTGACAGACGTAACAACCACTTTGTAGTGCAGGCTGATTAGAACTTTATTCTAACAGTATTTCAAACAAAGTTTGAACCACCACAAATAGAGTTGCAAATTTAGCTCCTGTAGTCGCCTTAATACCGTGTCCTGCGTGTGCTGTTGTATGTTCACTGCAGGAACTGATGGACGCTACCGAAAGCGCCAAACTAGCAGCTTCAGTTCTTGGCCGACACAATTTAGATTGCCATTAACGCTAAGAAGAAGTTTCATGTATTTACAAAACACTAACTTCAGTCTACATTCCATACAGCGCCACCCAAAAACGCATATAACACATGAGGACTTCCCCGTGCCTGGTGCGTGGACAATTCTGCCGCTGCTGGGACCTCTGACGTCACGATACAAGCGAAGTGACGTCAGATGGGTCCTGTTCGTGGAGACGCACACCGCTGTCAGGTGTGACAAGCTGATAGAAGCGCTCGCGGCCGCTGATAGACAGAAGGTAAGGAAGGCGTCTGGCCACGACGGCGCGGTACGATGTGGTAGGTAGTGCATTCACAAGTCTTTCAAAATGCAAAGTTCCGTTGAGTACTTCGGTGCTCTTGAGGAATTTGCAGAATAATGTCAAATAACTTGGTTATTAAGCTGGATTTTGGCATCGCAGTTACTCTAGTTCAGATACTATACCATAATGTTACATATCGCTTGCATCAGCAGCAGTCTTGATGAATTTGGGTGGCCATGTATTTCTAGTCTTTATACTGAATTCCTTGAGCAACCGAATCAGGATACAATGTCATTTCATAAGACTGGTACGTATTAAAACACAGAGAAAACAACATTTCCTAATCGTTGTAAAAACCTTAGTTTCTTGAACAATTTTCACTGGCCACCGAATATGTGATCCTTTGTTGGCCTGTGTAAATTGTTATTACACAGGTTGTTATTATAGGACTACAGTAACATGTCCCCCAACAGGACGTGATGTGGATAGGCTACCCGCTCAGCGATGAGGAACCCACCATCATCCATCACTTCACTTTCTACGAGGACTTGGAGGAGGAAGGCGGGTTCATGTACCCCAACTTTGCGAGCGGGTTCGCCATGAGGATAGATCTCATTGAAACGTAAGTGGAAAAGACTTATTGAATGGTTTAATTTAGTTTTGCACATGAAGATAGATTCCTTAAAACTAAGGCTACGTTCACTTTAACGCGTATAGTCTGCTGCCGGTTATGCATGAGTATACAGTACAAAATGTACAGTCCGTGCCACGAAAGATGAGACCTGTCACACCACTTGAAACGAGTGAAACTTTGTGAAATCTTGATTATGCCTCGAGGTAAAACATTAATAAGACAAAGTAGGAAGATGGTTTACGACGTGTACACCTACATGTCAAAAGAAGTATTTTTTTTACAAAATTTTCTCGTATACAAGTGGTGTGACAGGTCTCATCTTTCGTGGCACGAGTTGTACGAAAGATTTACTTCAGCCGCCGACTGATTCGCTTTTGGTTATCAAGCATTTGCGAAGTCAGCAGCCGACTATTCGTTTGGTGTGAACACGGCCTAAGTCTAGACCGCTTCTCCTAATGCTATGTCGGAATTGATATTCAGGTTATGTGTGGTGCTTGTTGATGACATAACATTAAATGCACCCAGGATCATCTACGCACGACAAGAAGGTGTATTCCCGTTGACCCGACCGCCCCTGGCCCCACTGGTGAGGTCAGCGGGAATAGGGTAGATGACAAAAAAAATCTAATTAGTCCGTCAGATAGATTTCCAAAAAATATTGGACACATATTTTTTCTTTTTTCACGTAAGCAAAAAATGAAGACGATACAGTGCTTTGAAAACTCGTGTGACGTCACATTGGAGTACATTTTTTTTACTCATGATCTTTGACACGTTTCATCTTCGTCAATTTTTATTAATTTGATAAAACATAAAACACGTATCCAATATTTTTTTCGATAATCTAACTGACTCTTGATGGACTAAACAGAATCATATTTTTTTTAGTCAGTCATCATCCTTATTGATTAAAATAATTAACAGTGGTGGTATCTTACTGATTTGCGAATTTTTCTACAAGAGAGATTTTTTTCTTGACTCACAAATGACTAGATAAATATAACTTGATAGAAAAATGACGTGTTTAATTTTAGAATGCATCGCAAGACACATTGTGCTGCAGTTTGAAAAAAGAAGAAAAATTATTACCTATTTATTTATTTATCAGACTACAAAGAGGTCCACTGTGTTAGTAACAATTATAACTTAGCCTATGTTAGTACTTAATAACTAGAACAGATGGGGTGCGATTAGTTAGCGCCCACACTAGCGGGCTGTCTGCCTATTGATTGCTGGCGGCTATCGATTTCAGGATAGTGTTGGGACTGCCACGCAGCCTGCGGAGTAGCGAGCAGATTTCTTACGCCACAAAACCGCCATTAGGCATAACGATGCTGAACTTTCCTTGCGTAAGCCACAGGTGTGTAGCTACGCTTCTATTCATCTTTGGAACTCTTTTTAGACTCCTAAAACACATCGAGAGCGGTCAACGCCGCCTGGAGGCAGACTTCTCAATAGATCCTGCGTTTGAACTGGCACAGCTGGTGTACGGGGACAGCTCTGACCCTGGGCCGCTGCTTACGCCTGATTTGAGCTTCTGCATAGTCTCCGGTGATAACTGCGCGACGTATCCGCGGCAGTTTGGTATATGTGTGAGTATAGCACAGATTTGAACTTAAAATAAGGATTTTATCGAAAGTAAAATTAGGCTTACAGAATATGTAGGTATGCAGCTAAAACATTTTTGGTGTTTTTAAAGAAAATTAATACTTACTAAGTAGAACAATTTCCAAAAGATTTTGCTTTTTTATTGTAGCATATTTTTAATGGCTGTTCCTTTCTGGTTACTTAAGTACCCAGCGGGTAACGTGTGACTCAGTAACTGGGTAGTAATATCACAATACAGCTGCAAAGCAAGATTGCCTAAGGGCAAAAATAAAACATTGTAAATTTCCTTGTAATAAATCTAAACTAATATTCGGGATGGAATATAGTCGCTCATGCGTGTTTATGGTATTGTCTGTAGCAGTTAAAACATTGCCATGTAGACCTGATGACCAGCTAAACTTCAGCTGGTCATCACACTGTTACAAGAAGTTCAAAATCTAGCAGATAGTCGATGATTTTAATGATGAAAAATATCGTGATTCAAACCAACATTCAGGCCACAGCAGTTTTTCTCAAATGCCACGTTATCGGCAGGGCAGTGCCATAGCTGAGGACTCGATATTCTTCGCCGTAAAGACCTGGAGCGGCTTCCACAGCTCCCGAGCCAGGGTGGTCAAGAAGACCTGGGGTCGGCACGTCACCAACCTGCAGTTCTATAGCGACAGGGATGGTAAGTCAAACATTGGCATCACTAATTAGGGGCCATCCATAAATTACGTCACACGAATTTAATGATTTTTTGACCCCCCCCGTCCTTGTCACAGCTGGTCAGATTTGTGAGATCCCCCGCCCTAGTGTGACGTCACCTATTTTGCCATTTTACATCTACAAATTGTCGCTTTATTTTTCGTTATTTTTATTTGCAATTCTTTGATTTTAGATTCCACTTCACCTTCAAAATAGTTACTACTTTTCAAACTTTTCCACAACTTGTTAATTTCTTCTACATTTTGTTTTTTTTTTATTTAAGCAGCACTGTGCTTCGTATAGTTTACGGTAAAGATTACTTAATCAATATTTTTGTTCAAAAATCACAAAATAGCTGAACTAAGAAAACGACGTCGTTTATCCGCGAAAGTCAATTGTCAAATGAATAATATATAGAAACACTGAAATCATGATATTGATATTTATCGAAGGGCACTTAGGCGGTCGGCGCGTAACACTAGTAGAGTGAGTGGCCGACAAAACAATTTGAACCTTATGTCTAAAAATATGTTTGAGTTGAATGGCGCCGATACATGCGTCATGTTCGTGAACGGGCGCTGTTAGTTGCGACTGGTCATCTCTTAGCTGCCACGGTTCGTTCATTTTAATAACTTTATTTTTAAAATTTTTGATTTATTATTTTACTCTGGACGCTCTTAATGTGCACGTCTTTCTACATCATTCTCACATATATGTATAATCTCAACATGAATGATGTAACCAAGATTTTGTAAAAATATTTTGATTTAAAAGAGTGTCCTTGGAGTTTCTTGCCCGTTCTTCTCCATAGAGATCTACGTTAGGGAATGGGCAACTACAGTACTTTCTCAAGTTATTATGCCTTGTGACTGTGACTGTAGCTTTGCTTTTTTTGTATTTTCGACATTCAAAAGTGCCGTAATGGTCTAATTGAAATAAATGATTTGAGTTTGAGTTTAAACATATAGATTTTTACGTTTTTCGTTAATAGTTGAAAGTTCGTGTTTTACACTTGGATTAAAAGATTTTTAAATGTGACGTCACGAAATTTAGGACCCCTCCCACCCCCTTGTCACACAATGTCACTTCGTTGACCCCCTCCCTCCCCCTTAACGTGTGACGTAATTTATGGATGGCCCCTTAGTTAGAAGAAGTGCTATTTAATAAGAAAAGCATTACATTTTGGAGCAGTTGTGATAAATATCGTATACGCATGATAATTTTGCATATACAGTGTGTGCTGTATAAACAGAAGTTATTATTAAAAAAAGTTTCGTTGCTGTTGCTGACCTCCCAAGCTATGAATGTCCCACGCAAACTAATTATGTCTGATGATATGAGAAAAACAATCTCGAATCATCTACTACTGGTATTGTAATCACATGACGGCAGCGCCGTGGCTGAGCGATTGGCTGCGGCGCTGCGTGTCGCGGGTTCGATTCCCACACGGAACAAATATTTGTATGGTCTACAGGAAGTTTTACTGGATCTGACTGTTTGTGTATGTAAGTTTAAATGTTTGTAGACGCACCCACTATAAAAAAAAAGATTCTGACTGATGAACCGGGAAAGCCAGTTTAAAGATTCAAACTGCTTTCTCGGTTTGGTTTCCAATTTATGTGAAACATACGGATAAATGCATATTCATTCTTTCCTCTTTAACATTTTTTTTGTCAATTTCTATAGCGCCTTCTTGTGATTCTTAAATTAACCATTCTTAAAGAAACAAGGATTTAAATAGACTTTATTTCTTGTAAGAAAAAATAATATTACCACCCAACATTTAAGGGCTAAGCACGTGGCGTATTTTAAACGCGCAAACGACGCGCGTATACGCGCTTCAAACGAGGTTTGAACGCAACCTTGTAACCTAAGCACACGGGGCGATCGTGAAACGCCTACTGCGCGTATACGCGCAGAAACAGCGATACAGATGCGCTGTAGTTGCTCGTAGCTTCCGCGTTTTGGTCAAACACTCCTCGTCAGTTGTATCGCGTTTAAAATACGCCGTGTGCTTGGGCTCTAACATTCGCCATGTTTTTAGACCCGGCCCTCCCAGCTATAAGTACGGGGATACCAAACAGCAAGACAGGTCACTGCGCCAAGACCATCGCCATATTGAGAATGGCGTTGAAGAGGGTGAACCATATGCCTCGGATTAAATGGATATTTTTAGCTGATGATGATACAATATTGGGGTAAGTTTACCATTTAAAATTCCGTCAAGTATAGTTAAATTAATTATGCTCAATTACTCGACTAGAAAACAATAAGCTCAATAGGCATGACAACAGTATCAAAAAGTTGCAAATCTATTTAGTCCGTCAGTTAAGAGTATTAGAAATTAATGGACACGTATTTTCTATTTTTGTAAATCAATGAATATTGACAAAAGATAAAACGCATCAAAACTCGGGAGTGGGGGCTCGTGACGTCAGAACTAGCTAAAAATTATACCAAGGCGTGACGTATTGAGATTTTAAAAGCGTCATATCTTCGTCAATTTTGATTTACGTACTTAACAAAAGAAAAAACACGGGTCAAATATTTTTTGATAATCTAACTGACAGACTAATTAGATTTTTTTGTCGTCTCGCCTATTACTAAGGAAGTTTGAAAGTTGCGCCAGTTACAGAAAAGTTGAAAGGGAATCGACTCTCGTGGTATGGACATGTGATGAGGAGGGTCATGAATCGCATGTGATTAAAAGAGTGATGAATATAAATATGGATGGATGGAGAGAGAGAAAGGAAGACCAACGAAACGATGGATGGACTGTGTGAGGGAGGAATGATATGAAGGAAAAAACACACTGTATATTACTAAAAATAACTTTATTGAAACTTTATGATATACGTGTATAAACAATAAAAATTAAAAAACTGCACGAAAAATTCAGTAAGAAATTAAAAAAAAATCTATTTAGTTACAAAAAAATCAGCTGCTTCTTAAATATTTTTTTCCCGATTTCAGGTTTGGTCCCATAGTAAAAGTTGTTTGTTATACTGAGTACAATCACGTGTTTAAGTATCGTACACTAATTACCAGTCACCCTATATAAAAATGATATAAAAATATTTGCCGTAAATAATGTTTAATTAGTTGCAACTAGGGCATCGAAAAACTGGCATTTTTCGGAACCTGTTTAATTCGGTTTTGGGTTTTATTCAAAACCGGGTTTCGGGTACCCGGGTTATTCGGGCTTTTTCGTTCTTTTTTTAAATTTCGAATACATAAGTCCAAACTTTCGGAGGTGGCTTGGCGGAACGACGTAAAAATCCACCCATCACTTTATTCATTTTTATTCGCCTCTATTTGAGATATTAGATTCTTTCGGAAGTCGAAAGCTTTTACGGCCAGTTGTACACATCGCATGCATCTCGACCTGATCCCGAAAATGAGGATTCCAGAGCCACCGTAACCTGCCATTTCAAAGAAGACCTGCCAGAAGTCAGCCAAGATAAAATCGAAGCGGTTTTCAAGACTGAAAAAGCCTCTGGCGAGGATGGGATAACGACTGAGCTTCTTAAAGCGGTATGAAATCCTCTATTAAGAGAGATTTGAGAGGTTTCAACGCGGTCCTGTTCTCTGGGAGAACTCCAGAAGCGTGGAGAAAGAGCGTGGATGTTATTTTCTTTAAAAAGGTGAACAAGACCCTATTAAAGAATTATAGACCGATATTGCTCCTTAAAGTTTAACCTGTTTGCAAGAGTCGTAACGAATCGTCTAGCACGAAGTCCAGCCACCGGAACAAGCCGGGTTTTGAAGAAGAGGATACATGATACAGCACCGTAGACCACATCCACACAGTGCGGCAAATTATACAGAAGTCCGAAGAGCATAATCGGCCTCTGTGTCTTGCTTTTGTGGACTATGAGATGGCTTTTGACTCTACCGAGACCGGGTCAGTTCTGGAGTCTCTGCAGCGATGCAAAGTAGACTAGTGATACATCCAAGTGCTGAAAAGTCTCTATAGAAACGCTACAATGACTGTGCAAACTCAGAACCAGCGAACAGATCATAATTATCCCATTAATAATAATAAAATAAATAGTAATAAAATTTTATTAAAAAAAATATAAGGTAAAAGTTTACAGGTTTTCTTAAATCTATGTCAAGTTCACCCATGCTTTGAGCCTGAACTAGGTTATCTTTGAGGTAACATTAATTGATTAAATAGTCATACGTCATATTAATAATATTTTACTGTTTCTCTATAAGTGAACTGTAATTTGAGATTGATTTGAGAACCTGAGTTGTTGACATAGCTCACAGAATGAGTAAGCTCAAGTGGCAATTGGCCGGCCTGATATTAGTCGTAGAACCAATGACCGTTGGGGTAGACGTGTTCTTGAGTGGAGACCGCGAATCGGCCCTTAGGCTCGGTGGAGCGACGATCTTTGCAGGGTGGCTGGTAGCACCTGGCTGACACTTCCCGAGAATCGAGTTAAGTAGCGTGCGATTGAAGAGGCCTATGTTCAGATAAGTAGGTCCAGCCTGTGCATTTTAAATGACCGACGACGTGTTGTGTGTCTGATCTGCGAAGTTCTTAGATCAAAAATAATCGATTTAAAGAAATAAACAAAAACACCGAAAACCTGGAATAACCGGGGGTTTTATTCGATAGAACCGGTTTTTTTTACAAAGCTCACTGGGTTTTCCCGGGTTGTTCAGAACCGGGAAAATCCGGTTCGTATGTAGGTACGCAGTCTTCAGCTGAACACACATCTTCAAACCGTGAAATATTGGGATCCTTCTCGCAGACAAACCTCTTCTTCGGTGTACAGGGACTGTCGTCCAAAAATCCTCGAGTCCAAACAGTGACACAAGGGTAAGTTTTGGTAACACCCTCAGCCCATTTGTGGAATACATTATCTATTTCTTCTCCTGCAATAAAATGTCGACTATTAATTAAGGTGCAAGTTGGCAGTGTCGCTGCGACACGTCGTCTGCGGCGGCTTCGTGTCGCTCGCTGCCAACTTGCGCCTTCATGTGGTTATATTTAAATTGATAAAATTATATAATTAGTCTATCCGAGTTTTTTTTGGGTTAAGTTCGAAAAGCCTCATACTGTCCATCCTGCACATTCCAACTATTCCAAGCTATAAACGAAGCCAACGATAAAGCTGTAGGTACATACTGGTTGGACAAAATAAAATGTGTGTCTTTTGCCAAAATAGAAGAAGTTTGAAAAGCAACTACAGTCCACTTATAGCGCTCGCCAATGAAATTTGTCCGTGTGTCTAATCATAACTAAGTAGTTATCGTTTTAGACGTACCGTGAATGGTAAGGTACGTTTGGTCCCCATCCCAATCTCGTAGTCCAATGTACACGTGTTCCCCCCAGTTGCCAGGGCTGGTTGGTTTCTCCATGTAATCCGTTACGATGTCAACCTCTTCTTGGTTGTTCAGTATGACCAGGTGGCCCCCCTCGGCTGCGCATATCTTGTGCGCCTTGAACCACGACCGCGGCTTCTTGTGATACTTGTAACAGCTGCCCGTGGCACGGTAAAAGTGATAGTCTGTAAAATTGACAGTGGTAATACAGGGTGTAAACAATCTCAACACAAAGCCGTCAACCAAGCATTCTGTACATCAAACTAAGTAACTTTACGCAAATTTATTGCTGGGAAACAATTTTTTTTTTTGGGGTTAAAAATCATGTTTTGTGGTAGAACTCAACTCACTCAAAACAGTACGGGGGCCGTGGAGGTGTTTAAAGATCTTACATTAAAAATAATATCTCCGTAACTAGAAGGTTCCCAGGTATGGTGTAGAACAAAAAAAATGATCGCAATGACGGGGAGAACGAATGCCTTTCGGCTTCTTTAAGAGGTTTTTTAAACCCATGTACTGGGTCCCCTCTAGCTGCTCAGGCCAGCGTCGATGATTGCGTTTGCAATGTAACAGCGTTTGATGTTCTAGAGACCATTAAATTGAACAACTTTATCAACTGTCAACACGCACAACTACGTGACTACACCATTCTGCTTGACTTGACGATCTTCAGTTTAATATATTAATAATAAACTTAAAATCTTCCCACTGCTGGGTCACACGTTTCCTCTCTTCTCAGGGAGTTTGCCATAATCCCCTATGTGGGTCCAATGCGGGTTGGTAGATTTCACTTCGTTTTTTAAAGTCACGTTATTTTAGATAAAAAAATAAAACACGAATACTCACCGTCGTCAAAGCTGGCGCATTGATTAAGGACTGTGGTATTATCGTGTTTCTTGTAACATATGTACGGAAACGATAGTGTGCATGTGGTGATGTAAGTTTTTTCATTGTTAGACAAATACAGACATTCTCCTTTTGGTGCTTTGTCATTGGTGTAAGTGCCCCATGTAATTGATAAGTCGGCTAGTGGAACTCCTGAAATATAAACAGTTCAGTCAATTATTAAGTAAGAAGTTTAGAGAGCACAGGACTGCTGAGTACTTAGTTTAATTAATAATGTTAAGTGTTCATGTTTCGGCATAGTTCAAAGAGCAATGACACAATTTAATCAAATATGGAGAGACAGAAATATCATAAAATTGTCAACGAAATGTGATGCGAAGGAATGAGGAAAATGTCGTGAGGAACGTTTTGAGTATGATTGTGGATCTCTACAAGAGTAAAGAAAGACCAAATAAACGATAGACCAACTGTATGAAGGAAGGAAAGTTGTGAAAAATTGACAGAAAAGTAGTGTCAAATAATTGACGTCTTTGAAATGTGGTACTGGCGCCGCCTGTTGAGTATACCATGGCATCGCCTAACAACTTTGATTAGAGAAAGCACAACCACTGTTTCAAACTTTCAACATGCCTGCAACGTGTCGTGAGATATTTCTATTACATTGCCCAAGATATACCAACAACATGGAACGTCTGATGGCAGGTCAGATCTGGTTACAGGAAAACTAGAGGGCAAAAAATCTAGAGGCTGAAATACAAAACCACATACCTATCAGCACCGCACTCCACCGGACGACTGATCGTAACAGGTGGACAAAACTGTTTACAAGTTGAAACGAGTGGCTCCCAATCCGACTTCGTAGGAACTCTCGGATATTGTGTCTGCTATTTAACATCCTTCACAACCCTAAAACACCATCCTATCTGCCGGAACGCTTTTCCTACTTTCGTCCCTCTGAAGCACCTTGCAGGACGCATGAGGAACCTCCTCAAATCCCCTCCCCACTCTACCGACTTCCACTCCTACTCCTTCACTGTCCACGCCGTACGGTTGTGGAATTCACTTCCGACTGACATTAGGGACTGCCAAACTGTTGCAGTTTTTTTCAAGAGAAGAGTGAAAGAACATTACCTATCCATTTCGTCATAATTGCATAAGTATTTATTAGTAGTTATTGTATTGTATTTATAGTATTGTTATATGTTTTTCTTTGTATTTATGAGTAGGTATGTATGTATTGTATATTATATTTAAAATAATTTTTAGTTTTTTTTTATGTATTCCATTTTCTTATTTCCTTTTTACACACTATGTCTACATCTCTTTTTTTAGTATCTCCTTTCGCAAGTATACTGAAAGAGAATTCTTTAGAAATAAGCATCACCTTTGTACTATTTTATTTTTACATTTAGTGTGTACTTAAATTGTGAAATAAATAAAACGTAGTCGCGATTTTCAGCAGTAACAGAGCGATCAAGAAGAATAATAGACTCACCTTCAATAGAAATAAAGTCTCCGCGAGATAAAGCAGTGACTCCTAAGAAAATAGGGCTATCTATTTGCTTTTCGTGCATGATGTCTCGCAGAGCAGTCGCGATTTGCGCGTTAATAGGAGACGCCAACACAGCGCCTGCAAGTTGAAAAAAATGATTAAACACTCATACACAGAGCGTTTATCTCGACTAAACTATTGTGTAATCAGAAAAAATCGGGCTGACCCGTTATTTAAAGTTAAAGAGCTACCCCTCGTTGGTCGAGTAGTTGCAAGCGTGACTGCTAAGCACGAGGTTCCGAGTTAGATTTTCGGGGCGAATTTCTTATTATCAGCCATGGAATATGGATGGGTGCCCGATTAAGGCCAATTGGCTCGCCATGTATTAAATGGAATCTAAACATAACAACTGATGAAATGTGTGTATTTGGTACAACTCTGCCTATCCTTACGGGGATAACAGGCGTGATGTTATGTATGATATTGTTAAGGTGGATGCTCCAGGGTAGCCCGCGAAATCCAAATTTTCTCACGTTTTTTGCAATTTGCAGACCAGCGCTAGGTTGTATGTGGATTAAAATATTGTTCGCGACTGTAAGACGTACGACGTACGACGACCCTCCAAGTTCATATAAGTCGAGGAACGACTTTTTCAAAGTCAAAATCATTCCTCGACCTTTATGAACTCGGAGGGTTGTATTGATGATTTTGATGATTATAATTCTGTAACTACAAACGTCCTACAGTCGCAAACAATATTTTAATCAACATACAACCTTGCACTGGACTACAAATTGCAAAAAACGTAAGAAAATTTGAATTTCGCGGTCTATCCTGACGCTTTCACCTTAACGAGTCGATCAGTAAGTCAGAAAGTTGAAGCTCGCTGTCTGTTTTCAAGAATAGCAATTTTCTGAGAGATGGCATCTTCGGGGTTACCTTCATAGTGGCAGTTGAGGAAGGCTTCCTGCCACGTGGCAGGGACGGGGTGCAGTTTGAGCCAACCGTTCACATCTTCATTGAAGATATAGTCAGGTTTACACACCACAACATCTACAAACAAAAATCCATAATCACAATTTGCATAATCTTACTTACTCATTTATATAAACAATATTGTATGTAACCTACTAAAATCAGTAAATCAAAACATTTAAGTAAGATAAGAGTTATAAACTCAACGCAAAACTGACGATGTTTTTAATCGAAAATACAGCTATCCATTTTATTGAAAGGATGTTAGCAAATGTTTTGCTATAAACTAAGATATTCAAAAATTAAAAACCCGGCTGCGGGTAAATAATGTAAAAAGTGCGGGTAAAATATTAAAAATTAAATAAAAGTCGGAAGCAGGCGGTACTCATTCCATTTTTATAATTTTACTAGGTCATGCACGCGACTTCGTCCGCGTAAAAAAAAACCAAACCATTTATTTCAAGTAGGCCAGTTACAGGCACTTTTGAATTGTCGAAACAAAGATGAAAATTAAATCTAGCACAGTCCCAGTACAAGACATAAAAACTGTGAAAGTACTGTAGTTGCCCATTCCCTAGCGTAGATCTCTATGGAGAAGAACTCCATGAACACTCTTTTAAATCGGAATATTTTTACAAAACCTTGGTTACATCATTCATGTTGAGATGGTACATTATGTGAGAACAATGTAGCCAGATGTGCACATTAAAAGTGCCCATAGTAAAAACAAAACAAACAATTCAAAAAAAAAATATTTAAGAAAGTTCGGTTACTGTCCCGCGGGATCATTCTACCGGGATAAAAAGTATGCAAATCCAGGTTATAAACTATCTATGTGCCAAATTTCATTCAAATCCGTTCAGTATCTTTCGCGTGAAAGAGTAACAAACATCCATCAATCCATCCATCCCCACAAACGTTCGCAATTATTATATTAGAAAGAAGTAAGATAATTCAAATGGGTCCCGCTAATGCACCTTTTTTTAAATTTAATTCACAAAACTGATGTATAATCACAAAAGCAATAAAAAAGTTACAATACAATATTTCTGATTGACATCGATTTGTCAATCAGAAATATTGTATTTGATTGACAGATGTGAATCTAGCATGCATATTATATGTAAGACAATTAGGTAACTTAAACTTACAAATTGTGAAAGGTAGTCCTACCTAACTGAAGCTACAGAACCAGCAGACATCTATTTCACTACGAATGGAGTTCGCTTATAGAGAAAGCATGCGGTAAATGGGTGAAAAAATACATAAAGGGTGTAAAAAACCTCTTCTCGAAGCCGAAAGGCACTTGTGCTCCCAGTCATTGCGATCATTTTTTTGTTCTACACCATAAAGTGACCTAGTTACGAAGATATTGGGGGTCAAAGTTCCAACTTTATGACAAGTTTTTACTAAATACAAGTTTTTAATGTAATATTTTCACTTTAAACACCGTCACGACCCCCGCGTTATTCAATCCATCCATCAGCACAATGTTTTGAGTGCGTTACATTGAGTTACCACAAAGATGATTTTTCACCCCAAAAAAAAAAGTCGTTGCCCAGCGATAATTTTTGCGTAAAGTTACTTCGTTTGATGTACAGAATGCTTGGTTGACGGCTTCGTGATGAGGTTGTTTACATCCTGTATATTAGTTCGACTACGGGGCAGGACGAAAGTCGTTCGGTAAATTAAGCGGCTACTACTACGTGGTATACTTAATGTCACTCTTTATAAAAGCTCAGGAGAATCAATTATGCCATTTATTAGTTTAAACAGAAACATCAAATCTAGAGATTTTCTTCATGCGCTCAAAGGTTTCATTTTATAACTACTCAGCCTAGAGTTATACGAGTTCAGACTACGACATTATTGTTATCCGGGAAACTTAAGTACCTTTTTTGAATATGTTCAATCCGATCAGAGTGCACCTGATAAAACGGATTCCACACCGTACTACAATACTCCAGAATAGACTCCAGAACAAACTTACCAGTAACAAGCAGTAGTGTTGTACAAACTAGAAACTTCCACATATTCCGACACTAAATGCTCCGCGGCACAATATGAACTGATTGTACGGTTCAACAATTTTTTATATGTAAATGATAGATATCATATCAATGTTTTGAATAGGTATGGTCTGTTCCAAAAGTGTTTTGATTTAAGTATTTAGAGTTTGAGAGACGCCTATGTCCAGCAGTGGACGTCTTTCGGCTGAAATGATGATGAATTATGAGTGGCAAGTGGCTCATTAATTAAAGTCCTTGACTGCACCTTGCACCAGGAATCTGAGTGATATATTTTGACCAAAAACATTTTTATAGAGTCCAGAGGCTGTGCGAGGTGCTCAGTTGTTACCGCGGTGGTGCTGATATCACGGTACTTGGAGAAAAGTATGGCTACGGGTACGGGAAGAGGGAAACGGCTGCCAAAGGTTAGTTCAACATTGTTAAGGATTGATGGAGCATGCAACGCTTGCATGTGCCTTTCTTATCACGCCTCAATCACTGTAGAGTAAAAGCAAAACTTGTTAAAACTATGTCACTAGCACTTCACTTGTTCTTGTTCAGTTATGTTTAAGTCCCATGTAATAGGGGGCTTGCCTATTGCCATCAACTGGGCGCAATCCTAGACTTCGTGGCTGCTACTTGCACAAACACTTGTGTCTCCTGAGTTGAAAGGTAGGTACCGTTGAGGCTGAGGTGGCCTGCCGTGACCGAAATTCGGTCAGGAAAACATTTACGAAGCGTTTCCTTTTGCGCGGTCTCAAATGAGCATCATTTATAAATAATGATCATGGATTTTGTGGCTGATATCCTGTCCCCCAACAGGTTACGACTACATCACAGGTGGAGGCGGTACAGTCCTCAGCATAGGCGCAGCTCGCGCGCTGTCCTCCTGCTCGTGCGGCTCGGCGGCTCCGGACGACATGACGCTCGGCGCCTGCGCACACCATCGCCTCAACGTGTCCCTGACCCACTCGCCCTTGTTCCATCAGGTACAGTACCGCACTGTCCACTGTCCACATGTGCCTGTGGCTCCGATGATGAGCCACAGATGCAACTCCTCACACGTAATGGGGTATTAATATCAAAACATAATAAAAGAAAATGATTTAATGAAACATTTTTGTGGAGCACGACCTCAAGTTTTGAAATATCAGTCATCATCATGACTGGGAGAGTTTCTTTAGCTAATTTAACTTAACCTGTAGGAATAATTACAGAAAACGAATACCACTTTTTGAACGTCAAAAAACGTACAAAGGAGCCCCAAAACACCGCTACATCCTAGTGTTTATCAGGGAAGAGTGTACCGCAACAAAGTCACCAGCAACTCGTCGTCTGTTAAGAGAACTCTTATTCAGCAATAGATTACCTAAACTAACTTTATCTCCCTTAGGCTCGTCCCCAAGACTATGCCCGCGAGGTCCTAACCCGCGACCGCCCCGTGTCCTTCCACCGTCACTCCTCACCGGAACCGCTCAGGGTGTACGGCACCTGGTTCCAGCATGATGACCTGGCCCTCAAGAAGACTAGGAGAAGAGATGAGCTTTAAATCAATGATGACTACCGGCTTAAATGTTTTGGGGGAAACTAAATTGTGCTTGAAATCAGACGCTTTTATTTTTGTTCATTTTTGGTCTTGCAACATAACCTGTTATAAAACATGGTTATTGAAACATTATTCAATCGAGAGATTAGCAATGTTATACTAGTGTAGACAAGAACAGATAATATACCGAGCTTCCACGTTAAGCCTCGTGGGTTGAAGATCTTTGACAGTAGTCACAGGTCACAGGAGTTTCGTATAATCCAGTGCTGACTGGGTTGTGGAGGTCAGATAGTCAGTCACTCCATGTAAAATTCTGATCTAAGTGAAAAATCTCATGGAACATCCAGTTAAGTGAAGTGTATGACATGTTTTTTTTTTTAATATTTTTGAGTAGGTTTGTTTCAAAACATCTTTTGAAGACATTTTCGTAATTCAGCAATGAATGAGGGAAATAACCGCTGACAAGACTAACAAGACTTTTTTATGTAAATGTAGTTTTTTCATGGGAAAGTTTGAAGTTTTTCTTTTTACAATTGGTGAGTTTTATTGTTATATAACGAACGTATTAACATTTTATAATTTGTTTAATAAAAAATAAGTATTTAATGCGATTACTGATTAGAATCTCAGCCTTGCTAAAACGATATAATTTAAAAAATCATGTAAAAAGTACGCTTTAGCTTTATTTACGCTTTCAACTTATGTGCCATATTGAACTTCTTATATTTAGTAAATTAAATATTGTTGAAATCCTTATTGGTAAGATATTGTAACCATTTTACCTTGTTTTTAAGACATTTTCAGCGTAAAAAGACAATTATTTTATTTAAATGACGTCCGCTTATAATTTAAATAATAATTAAGTATTTTGCGATAGTTACCGATCGAGTTAGTCTCGATCGATTTGGAATACTTTTTACGATTGCCACATTCCACTTTATTTATAGAATCTCAAACACCACTACAAAATGACACTTAATTAGACCTGAAAATAAATGTTCGTAAATTATAGTAGGTATTATAGATCAAGATTAAACGCGATATTAAACTTTACTCCAGCTTTTGATAAAAGTCTAAACAAAAATAAATTGGCAGTAAAATAATGAAAATATCTAAAAAACGCTGTCCTGTAGCCATTTAATATTTTTCGAGTTATATCATTATTGTCGCAAAAAAAACGATACGACATCACAAAACAATTATTTATAGTTTTTAGTTTAATAATAATATTAAGTTTCACGCAGATCACTATTTTTTACATTTTTAAATGTTTTTTAAAGTAGGTTTATTTAAGAAATATTTAAAAATGTAAATAAATAAGATGTTAAAATGAATAAAGAAAATATTAAGTTTTAATTAATTCTATCACAATTTTAAACGCTTGGTTCACATACCTCGGATTGTTAACACGTGGCATTTATTATTATTAATGAGTTAATTGATTGTTTATTAATATTAATATATTTTTATGTTAAGTAATTTTGTTATCTAACTAGTTTTTTTGTTAAGAAAAATGTTTTGTTGCTCTCTCGTTACACGAATTTTTAATAGATTTGATTGCAAATGTAGACAAGGAAATTAAATACGATTCAGTAAATTAACATAAGTGTTACCATTTGCCGCGTTATTGCTATATCATACAACTTTCAAAGAATGATAGATTTGATTTTTTGTATAATTTATGTTGATACTCAAATTACCTAGCAGTCAATTTCCCTGACTTAACATAATCTCATATTCGAATATCACAACCTTCTCGCACTTGTCAGATCTGTAACTTTACATACACAAAATGACGCAGTAAGTTCAGCGCAGACCAAGGCGCAGACAATTGTTTCGTTGATTACTTCCGAGGGAGATCTTAAAACCAAGATGTCTATGAAAATACAAAATGTTTTATTTAAGAAAAAAAATTAATCCTATATTCAGTCAAAATCAAAGATTTTATTTTAAATAAACAATTACTAGCACTTTTGAATGTGAAAAAAAGCGAAGCTACAGTCCAATCCAAAAGAAGTAACAAGGCATAATAATTTGTGAAAGTACTGTAGTTGCCCATTCCAAAGCGCAGATCTCTATGGAGAAGAGTAGGCAAGAAACTCCATAGACACTTTTAAATCAAAATATTGTTAAGTACACAAAATCTTGGTTACAGCATTCATGCTGAGATTATACATACATGTGATAACGATGTAGAAAGACGTGCAAGTTAAGAGCGTCTAGAATAATAGTATATTTTATATCGAGGGACTAAACGAAGCCATAATATACCAGAGGTGGTTTGACTCCCGAGCGTGCGAGGGAGTCAATGAAACCGAGGGTATATTAAGTTGGCGTTTAGTCTCGAGGTGCAAACTGTACTTTTCACTTTGAGTGCGAAAAAGATAGTCAATTTAGTACAAAAACATTTATTATTCCTCCATTCCATAGAACTTTCGTAAGTTTTTAGGTAAATCTACCCTGTTTTTGGCCGCAAAAGATTATCTATTATGTCTTTTGCTCTTTGCTCCACGTCAAACTCTTCACTGTCACTGGAAATTCTTAATAAATTTATTTAAAACCGAACAAATTTACACTCTACAAAAATTCAGAAATTTTCGCGGCCAGTTTTTTCTTCTAAACCAGTCACAGATTAACAATTTAAAACGCATGGCGCCACCTTCCTTGCGGAAAAACCATGGAACTAAAACTCTCAACATTTTTGCAATGAAGATGGTCCACACTACACAGATAATAGTAGTATATTAACTGGTTGTTTGAGTTTGTCTATGTCACATGAAGGAAAATAAAAAACTAATTACTTTTTACTCCCTAGGGACTAAAGTGGTCACTTTACTCCCGCTTCGTAGGCCTATATTAGCGTACTTTTAGAGCATGAGAAGTGAAAAAAGATATAATGAACCATGAAGAAGGGATCTTTCGATGTAGAAGTTTTTCGCTCTATTCTACTTGCTTTTTTCTATGCAAATTACGATAATTTAGGAACAGTCAATGCGTACCTATTTGTTTTTTTGATTCCCAAGTCCCCTTGCTACTAGTTGAAAATAAAATGCTGAGAGCTGCTTGATATTATTCTTTGTGCGTGATCTTTATTCACCCAAACGAATAAATGCCGTCAGTTTCATTGGGTTCCAATTTCAAAACAAAAGGCATTGTTTTTTTATCGTAAATATAGTATATGTAACGTAGTTACTAGTGTGTATATTGTATACTAATTGTTTTCAGTATTGTTATGTACTAAGATATAAAATTAACATATCAGTTGTGTAATTTGAATAAAGTTTAATATTTTTCTAAACGTTTGTGTTTTATTTCTCTTAATCTACTAAACATGTTATTTAGTCAGAATAAGGAACTTGACATTATAAAATATCATGAAAATAAATGTACGAAAAAGTAGTTATTTATCTTTCTATTAAATTTTCTAAAGTATAGAGAGTACACGGAAACAGTTACACAGCCCTGTGCCGGAGTCTTGTGTCATGCTCTGCCGCGGAGCCGATAACGATTATACGTACATGATGTACGTTTGACGTACATCATTTTAAGATAGAATTGATCGATTTCTAAGATAGTGGCTCCGCGGCAGAGCACGACACGGAGTCTCGACATAGATAGTGACAAAATCGCTAACGTTCAATCACTAATCACTCACAAAAAAAATCGGTTGCAATAACGATGCTTGCGGGAAATGAAAGTCTCTACATCCAAGATGCGATTCTCGCAAGCATCATTATTGCAACCCAATTTATTCTAAAATAATCTGCGATCGAAAGTTAGCGATTTTGTCGTTATCTCTGTCGAGACTGCCGGTCCTGTAACAAAATCGTATATCTGCAGCTATATCTTCTTACTTCGCTATTAACGGCGGCTCCGCGATCTTCTAGAAAACCTTTTGATGGACTAACCGAAATTAAAATAAACAAAAATGGGGCTAGTCAGTGGTTAGTAAACTGTAAAAGTATAAAATGACTTAAAAATAGGATGTAATATCATCACAAGATTCGACATCAGAACTTAAGAAAACTTACAAGTCAAATCATTTACACAACCCTATCAATCAACCCTTCACCCCGTCCCCCTCCCCCAACCAGCACCCCCTTCAAGATGTTTTCCCAATAAGATGCGCCGTTAATTAGAGCAGCCCTTGTTCCGGCTAATGGACGCATTGAGCGCCGTGAGTTGCGACTTGCCAAATAACAGCAAGTCACCTCACTTAATAGACAGGGACTTGCAATACTTGACGATCGCGCAGTCATCTTAGGGATGGGCGGCTAGATTTTTAACATTACTCCTACTTGGAATAAGTCTAGACAAAACGGGTTATCGCAGGAAGTGGACAAGTAGTGATAGCCTAGTGGTGTGACCGTCCGACTGCCAAGCCATAGGTCTCAAGTTCGAACCCAAGACACTCTGATTTCTGGAATTCATGCGGGTATTGTATTCACACTTGCTTCTCTGAAGGAAAACATCGTGAGGAAACCACCATGCCTGAAAGATATTTCTCGACGGCATGTAAAGCCAAGTCAGAGGTCCATGGGCGGCATAAAGCTCTAAGACCATACCTGGTGCAAACCACACGATTAAGAAAAAAGCAGTAATTTAGGATCTCCATTCAGTCTATATGCTCTACGAAGCGAGCTCTAAAGTCCAACTGTGACTGCACAGTTCGACTTAGAGCTCGCTTCGTAGAGCTGGAAATATTCCTGCCGGAACCCATGATCCTGATGTTGGGGCCAAAAAAGGTTCCCTATAAAAGTTCTTGAGTTAAGCTGCGTTGACACGATCAGACGCTCGGACCGAGTGGATTCGGATACCTATTTGGACGCAACTCGAGTAGGTATCCCAGGCCACTCGGTCCGAGCACACTCTGATCGTGTCAACGCGGCTTTATCCTGACTTTTAGAGACGTCAAATAAAGTCTTAAGTATAATTACGTTTTTTAAGGGATCTTTACCTGTATCAGGCTACTATACCTACATAAGATACTGGGTTGAAAAGTAATTAATCAACAGAGATCATGCAAAATTTACCACGCATACCGAAATCCTAATCCTCCCGTAATCCGTAGATATTCATTTAGAATTAATGGTACTAAATACTAAAATCAAAATCAAAATCAAAGCATTTATTTCAAGTAAGCCAGTTACAGGCACTTTTGAATTGTCGAAATAAAGATGAAAATTAAATGTAGCTACAGTCCCAGTCACAAGACATAAAAACTGTGAAAGTACTGTAGTTGCCCATTCCCTAGCGTAGATCTCTATGGAGAAGAACGGGCAAGAAACTCCATGGACACTCTTTTAAATCAGAATATTGTTACAAAATCTTGGTTACATCATTCATGTTGAGATGGTATATTATGTGAGAACAATGTAGCAAGATGTGCACGTTAAAAGTGTCCACAGTAAAACAAAACAGAAAAAAAAAAACAATTCAAAAACTAAAATAATTCATTAAAATAAGCCATGGCAACTGAGAGATGACCAGTCACAACCGACAGCGCCCGTTCACGGACATGACGCATAGATCAGCACCATTCAACTCAACCATTTTGAAGGGAACTAAATGATCCGACACATGCGCCACCATCAGCGAGACTTTTGAGTGAGCATGACATATTCTCAACCGCCAGGGCACATTCAAGTCAAGAAAAGACGTAGGTTTCCAGTGAATGATAGCTTTCTAGTACATAGTACTCACACAATATGGGCTATGCGATTATATAATACTAAAGAGATTGAATCTATACAATGCAAAGATAGTTGTACAATCTTCAGCAGCTCCAACAATACCATTTAATGCTATCAATTTAAGCGCCCCTGTCCTTGTGGAGCAGGACCAGCATTGAGCCAAGCATTTTTATCAGCGATATAATCGCTCAACTTGTAATATGCTTGCTTACATAGTGTGCGTTTAATACATGTTTTAAATTTCGTCTCATTCAGTTCAAGAATACTTTGTGGAATTTTATTATAGCATCTCAAACAGTACCCCATGAAAGATGAGTCTACTTTAGCGAGTCTGAAGCCTGGCTGAACTAGTTGGTCCCTATTTCTAGTACTGTAATTATGTCTGTCACCCCTTTTACCAAAAAGGTGCAGATTTTTTCTGACGTACATTATGTTTTCGTAGATGTATTGACAATGTACTGTCATGATGCCAATATCCTTAAACAGTTCCCTTAGAGAATCGCGCCTACGAAGATTATATATGGCTCTGATGGCTCTTTTCTGCAGAATAAATATAGACTCAATATCTGCAGCCCGTCCCCATAGCAAAATGCCATAAGACATTATACTATGAAAGTAACTAAAATAAACCAGTCTAGCGGTATCTACATCAGTATACTGACGGATTTTTCTAATGGCATATGCTGCTGAACTTAGCCGCCCCGCAAGAGATGTTAAATGAGAACCCCATTGTAGCCTTGAATCAAGCGTAATCCCCAGGAAAACCGTTTTATCTACGAATTCAAGTTTCTCTTTATTCAGTACTATATCACAATCACTACTTTTAACATTCAGAGTTGCGTGTAATTACGCGAACAATCTCCGAAAAGATTAACATTCTATTCGAACTTTCATAATATCCAAAGATTCCGGAGCACTTATATTTACGAATACTTCAGATTATAACTTGTGAACAAAATAATATTTATTCTTGGCAAAGTTTGCGGGTACTTAGGGGAAGTTGGGTAAGGATGGATCAGAGGGGGTCATAGCGGGCAATTTGTCATTCGACACGCGATACCCACCGTAAGTACCGACTACACTCCAACTTTACCAACTTACATTTTTCATTACCTACAACTTTTGAGTGCGGCCCTGGGAACAAAAAATCAACAAGCAAAACTAAACCTTATTTCCCTCCCCTAAGGCTGTAAGTTCGGGCGCTTTAGCAAGGCTGTGTTGAAAGATTTTTCTTGCTCTCAGAATGTGTTGGTCCTTATGCATTAATCAAAAAATATCAAAGCCTTCGTGAGCTGTTGGAAGTTCGAAAGAGTTGCCCCTGAGAGGGTTGTGTTTAAGTTTATACTGAAAAGATATATTATGCTTTTTATTTTATAAACAGCTACGTGTTCCAACGCTTGTGTTAAAAATAAAAAGAAAGAATCTGATTTCTTATGAATTCTGTTTATTTGCAATTGATTTTGTAAATAACTAAGCAGTGAAAACAAAAAAAGTTTTTAAATTAATTAATTCAGCTGGTAACATAATTAGTAGATTTGTTTTTTAGGGTTCCGTAGTCCTGACAAGGAACCCTCATAGTTTCGCCATTTCCGTCTGTCTGTCCGTCTGTCCGAGGTTTTGCTAAGAGACCGTTAGTACTAGAAAGCTGTAATTTTGTAGAGGTGTGTATATCAATAACGCCGACAAAGTGGTAAAATAAAATTTTGGAAAATATTTTTTCTTAGGGTAGCTCCCCTACATGCGAAGTGAGAAGACACGCACTAGCCCGTTTTTTTTATACGCTGTTACAATAAATTATTGAATTTGACCATTCCATTTATGTGTAACTCCTATTGTTCGATTCTTATTATCGAATTGAGGGTAGTTGGTAAATCATCACTGAACTTGTTCTCAACTTACGTCGCAGCCACATATAAATCTGTGACGAGCAGTACGATATTACGCCCTGAGCTGGATGAACGTTTGGTCCTCGCTTTTTTGATAGTGTCGCCAAGCTAGACGTTCTAGCATGAAAGCTTGACCTATTAATAAATAGACAGGGCAACATTTTTAATGTTTTTTTTTTTTTAAATGTGACCTATATTAAAAAGTGGTACAATTGATTCTGCTCGTTATTCTGATCAAACTATTTTCAGGTTTTGCGCATTTAATGTTACACGTTGTACCTATACTATTTGTGGACTCACTACCGTGTGGTGTACAATCTTCAAGAACTAGAATACATCTAGACGTGTCGTACACGCTGCAGATCTTCTGCAGACCTGGGAGTTGAGACAAGATAGGTGGTGTTCAATTCCCTTCTTGGGGATGGTAGGAACGAACATTTCCACCCACAAATACTCTACTTACCAATACCAATTCTTAGGTTCACAAGTTGCCGCCCCAAATGTTATTCTGATTCATTGAAAAATTAAACTGTTTACTAAATGGTGTTGATATTTTTATTGTTGATGTTTCGGTTTTTGAAGTTGAGTATCCCACCCATTCTGGGAGGGTGTTCACAAGCCGCCAGCAAATATTTAATTAAAAAAGGTTGGTCAAAAACCGATCACCTATGTAATAGGGGGCGAGCCTATTGCCATAAACTGGCACACATCCAGACGCTGCACCACCGGATTGTTACTGACGAAATACGAACGGAAAAATACAATAACACTTGATTTGAACTGGGAATCGGACCTAAGACTCAACAGTCGCAAGTGCGACCACTACATCAAGGAGGCAGTTACAGTCATGGGTCATCATCATCATTATCCCAATTTATTTGGGGTTGGCGCATGTCTTCTTCTTCAATATTACTCGTCATCTCAGCAGTCACCTCCTTTCTAGCCATTTCATCCTTCACCAACTCGATACTTAGGTACCTAATAATATTCAAAATCAAACTCAACGAAACTAGATGCAAACCGAGTCTGCACCCCGAAGTAATCAACCAATGTTCAATTAAACAACACCTTATAACCGTGTTATATAGTTCCACTGATTTACAGCAGTCCCCAAATTCGGCAGATAGATGACCCAAATTGTACTATTTTGTAAGGACAACATTGATTGCTTTGGATTAACTAATTTATTGTCTCCGCGTTAATCAAGACTGGTTGATATCGGCTGTTTGTTAATAAGAAAGAGCTGAATCTGGGAAGCTCGTAAGGGCACTAGTATAGTTAACAAGAGAGTTAGGTATGCAGGCTGGTAATCTTCTTACTCCTAATAGAAATGCGAAAGTTTGTGAGGATCAAAGTTTTAATCAGGACTGCAAGTTGAACCGCGCATAAATACAGACTCCGTGTATGCTACTGAAAAATTCCGGGTAGAAAAACCTATTACACATTTAACTCGAGCTGAAAATCGAACCTAGGACCTCGTGCTACCCTAGCAATAAAGATACAGTTGTGTTATTAGATCGTTGTGTTACCAAGTGTTACCAAAGACTTGCAAGAGCAACGCTTTATTAAAAATCCTGCGACAGAGCACCAGAATCATGTTCCTACTGAATACTCGGTAAACGTTTATTTCTCCAAACGTTGTCCCTTACCGTGTATAGATGACAAAAATGTGTGTTCTAAACTACCACTAAAAAAACCCACCTACTGAAAAATCATGCTCAAATTAAATTCGGGGTTTACAAGGTAAAATCGACTCCTCCTATTGTTGAAATCAGTTAAAATGTAGCCTATCTTATCCGAGCTATAATAACGAATCGATTGACCTTATTCATCAAAATCGGTTGAATAGTTTAGGCACCACGGAGGAACATACGTAATTATACAAACATACATACATAAATAGACTGCTAAAATCATAACCCTTCATTTTGGCTTCGCCGTAGTCGGGCAAAAACGATCTTCTTCTCGCAATAACTTCCCCAATTTAGGTAAAATAGTTGCACATAGAATAAAAGCAAGTACGTACCTACACGTAAATGAACTTGTTGAATAAGCCGCGTGTCCGTGGAACGTAATGAAGCAACTAATAACGTTCATAAAACACGCTGTGGTGTGCCGGGGTGTGCGGCGAGTAATAAAGGGAACTAATTAACATGTATCATAATGATAATGAGTGGAGCTTCAAGGAAAAATAGCAAGACTTGTCTGGCCTTGTTTTCATCGTTGGTAGAAAACGAACCTCCTTATACTTTTAACAGATTCTTTGTAGATAATTTTGTAAGATAAACTGTCTAATTTCTTGGAGATATCTCTTCGTACGGGTGCATGGCAATTAGTATTTAGCTAAGAACTTAAAATATCTGTGTGTGTTTAAATATGTGTGTATGAATAAAAATATTTAATTAATAAGTGTACAATTTAAAAATAATTGATTCTGTTATAATAATTGTATTGAATAAATTGGTATATAATGTAAATTGGTATATAACGTTTAAAAATAAAATTCATTAATTAAATAATAATAATTGTACCGAAAATATTTGCACGCCATGAGAAATGGCAGACACGTCGTGAGCCACTCTTATTTAAGATCTTGCATGCATGTATTATTTTAATTTTGTATGTAAACACATGTTTGAGCTAATAAAATTTCTTATTCTTATTAGATTGCGTTTATGTCTCATGATCTCTATCCAGCCAGTCGGCTGACACTGCAAGATGACCATGATTGGTTTCGTAACTTATTGCCTCGCCAGTCTAACCACCGTGGCCTTAAATCTGCCTTCAGGATCTGCCATTTATGAATATGCTTGATTTCCCCGAAATCTGACAACCAGTAGCCAAGTTCGGTGATTGATTCCTCAATGATAGTAGCTCCAATCTTGGTCATCATCTGCCTAGCCTTTTCCCAATTATGATAGTGTCGGCTTCCAGTCTTACCGGATGCAGCTGAATACCAGTATTTTACATGGAGCGACTGCCTATCTGACCTCCACAACCCAGTCAGTACCGGGTAATACGATACCCCTTGGTAAGCCTGGTTGTCAGACTTTTTGGGCCACTGACTACCTAACGAATGTCGTGCTTTCCAAGGCACGGAGGAAACTCGGTCTGTAATGGGTGGTCACCCATCCACAGACCAACCTAGGCAAGCACTGCTTAACCTTAAGATCGACCCGAGCGGCTGTTATTATTTAGCCTCGAGCTCCTAGAATCTTAAGGTAGGGCTAATATTCATAGGCGGCGAACCTCCTTGCCGGATTGCCGCCATGGGATCTGGAGGCAATAGTCCTCGCGCGCCTACATGAGTGGCGCGCGGAGGCGCTACGCCGGGGGGAAACTCCGCTGCCGCGGCAAATTGTCGCTCAGCGGACGGACTTCCGGCGGGATCTCATGGCGACATGGAGAGAGCGACTATCGCAACCCCGTGCAGGGCACGCCACAATAGTGGCGATAAGTCCCCTCTTTGAGGAGTGGCTGGAGAGACGCCACGGCGTCCTCACCTTCCGCCTGACGCAGGTTCTTACCGGACACGGATGTTTCGGTAAGTTCCTGCATCGAATCGGGCGGGAGGAAACGCCCGGGTGCTATCACTGTGAGGATTGGCCGGAGGACACGGTGGAGCACACTGTGGAGGTGTGCCCCGCTTGGGTGGAGCACCGCCGTGTCCTCGAGGTGGCGATCGTCGGCGGCGACCTCTCGCTCCCGGCCCTGGTTCGTGCCATGGTCCGGAGCGAGACGGAATGGGACGCCGTCACCTCCTTCTGCGAAGCCGTCATGCTAGCGAAGGAGGTGGCGGAACAGGACAGGGAGAGATCCTCACGTCCCGGCCGCCGCGGGAGACGCCCCGGGCGTCGGGGGCCACGTGGTGGCTTCCGGCCACCGTAGGCGCGGGCCTGTGGACGGGGAGCTATGGGCTAGCTCGCCGTCCGTCCGTCTCATGACGACAGGCCGTGTCGACGGCGCGTTCGTGTTCCACGCGCGCCTCAAAGAGAGTCAGCAACAGTGAAGGGGTCCGCAAGGGCCGAAGCCTGCCGGGGCTGCGGGACTATTCGAAAGAGATACCGTGGCCCCGGAACACAAAGGGCGATGAAGGAACATGGATGGGTTTTAGTCAGTAAAAGTCTGACACTCCCTCCTGCTCAGCCCAGAGCGGGAGAAGTCATTTGATGATTTCCCATCCGAAAAAAAAAAAAAAGGGCTAATATTCATTTCGAATCTACAATCAAAAACATATAAAAGACGTGCTGCATAAAATTTCTTATGAACTTTCTTGAGCCGGCAATCGTAAGGAACTAGTTTTGCGAATATTCAGGAAATGGATTTATAATAGCGTAACCGCGCTTTCATCGATGTTCTTGAAGAGCAGCGGGGAAGTATTAAAGACGTGCTCACACTTTACATCAAATCTTCCTCATAATTATGTAGGTAGCTATTGAGCTTGCCGCATCAAAGAATTCAATGAAATTCCTTATGAAGTGTAAAAGAAAAATCGAGTTATGCGAACAGTAATGTATGGAGTAGTTGTGTTATTTTCTGCGATTATGAGAATATGGAATCATGAAGTTTTCAAGCGTTCATTTTAAGTAAGTACTATACTTACTACTTTTAAACTTTTTTTGTATGTCCCACGTTTAATGTAACACCCTTTATGTAGGTATATCGATAGGATCCAGACCTGATTTTGAGCTTTTTTTCTTCGGTTCCCGGACCATTGTTATTGGGTTTTCCACTAGTCAACTGTCAGGATCTGCCCACAGTCTGTAGTTGTTATAGATAGACTCACTATTTCCTCCCAATCCTTCGTTGCCACTTATTACCATTGTCAGTTCTATGATGGAACTACTGCTGTATTGGGACATTATAGTCACGATTAGATTAACTGACAAACATGATGAATATCAAGACATGATTCGGTTCACTCTTCAGCGTACTATTTGATTGGAATCAGACGTATTGTTATTTTATGAATAAATGAATATCATAAAATAATAATAATTCATTATTCTGAACACACCCTTACTTACATGTGGTTTGAAGAACACTCGTTCGAAGCGCGCCTCTTTGAGTCAAATGCAAATAAAACGATGGAAAAATCTGAATCAGAAGTATTCCGGTTAAGAGCTTCGAGTACATACGTCTTTTATATTGTAAGTTGTTTACTGGCAAATTGGGATCGATTGGAGGTTCTCAATGACCTGGTTGTTTTTTCCCATAAAACCATTAGTAATAAATCTAACGAAAGCTTCACAAGTCAGTGTTCTGAGGGTTCTGAGGCTTTTCGTTAGCTTATGTCAATTTAGTTTATTTTTGGCTTTTCCATTATCGATAACGTCGAGGCCCTCCTTCATCATCCACTGATTTCTTCTGAGAAAAAATCTTGTAGATACCTACTTATAAGTTCTTAGGCGTGCGTGAAAGTTAAATCCTGCCCAATAGGTAGGTACACCCAAACTTGAGCGTCCAAACTCACCAACAGGATTTTTATAAGTTTTACAAAATTGTCGATGAGAAAAGAAAAACTTTGTTTCAAAATGTCCTAATTAATGAGTTTACATTTTTCGACACGATTCCAGAACCGTCAGAAAGAAGTTTAAACCTGGAAACAAATCTAGCTGAAATGAAATACCTACAAAGCATTTCAGAATTATTACGTTACCTTAAAACAAAAGAATAGAAAAAAAATCGTAGCACAAACAACATCGAGGGTGCACAGGGGCAAATTCGACAAGTGCGCTGCGCGCACAGACTATCAAAAACATATAAATAAATTCGTCGCGTCGCGAGCGAAGTCGATTGGTTTTGCTTTGTGCACCAATTACAACGAAAATAAAAGTCCCTCTTTGAGCCTTAACTAGGTGCAAGTGTGTGTTTTTTTGCGAAATGGCGTGAGTGGAAAAATATGGGAGGATGAAAAATATTCGCCCGTTTGTAATTCTGTTGAAAGTCTACTTGATTTTTTTTTTACTGTGATGATAGAATAAAATAATACTTTCGTTGAAAGAAAATGAGATTTTCTGTTTATCTAAAGGAGGAGAAGTTTTAATAGAGTGTATTGAGTTAGGTTATGAACAAAAAGTATTTTCAAGCTCACAATGGTCGAGTAAATGCTAAAAGAAAATCAAACATTATTTCTAAAACAAAATAACAAATGCATAGACTCAAAACACTTTTTCACCGTTTCTACATTTCTTATCCGTATCAAAGGGCGCTAATTTAGCTTTTTATCAAGAAGATAAGATGGCCGCCGCTGGGAGGGGAGGTCGGGGCTAAATAGCAAGTGAACATAACACTATAATACGGACGGTCGGAGTCAACGTTGCTGCGTCCAATTTATTTTATTGTTCTTATATCGCACTGTTTCGCTTCGCCCGCGTCCACCCATAAAGATGTGATCTCATTTCTGATACTTATAAAGAAAGATACGTATTCTGATGGCTGAAGATATTGAGATGTCTAGGAGAATTGAGAGCTTTGTGCATAGGAGGAAATTAAATAAAATAAATTAATATCGCTGGACATTAACACACAACGCCATCTAATGTCACACTAAGCAACGAGGCTTGTGTCGTGGACACCAGATAGTTGATATACTACAAATATACTTTTTGTTTGTAAATACATACTTATTATACATATAAACATCCATGACTCGGAAACAAAATGTCCATGCTCATCACACAAACATTTGCTCCAACCGGGATTCGAACCCGGGACCCTAAGAACGTAAGGCAGCCTAACTACCGCTGCGCCATTCGGGTCGTCGAAGAAAAAATTAAGTCTTTTTAGAAAAATACTATAGATATAGATATCTCTGAAACTCAAGGCAGCCTAAAAGAGATTTATATTTGGTCAATCCGTAACAGCATAGCTACAGTCCGAATCGGTACTAAAATAATGGTATCTTAACATTTTTAATTTATTTAATTTGAATTATCACAATGGCTAAATTGTGGACCTGTATCGCACAAAACTCACACAAGATAAGTACTTATCATAGAATACTTAGGTACCTACATCTACATATCATAAACACAAAAACGGGATATTTACCATGATTACTATCCGTAATTGCAACAGCACCGAAATATCGGGAACTCAAAATAAATAGTAAACATGGTAAATATCCCGTTTTAGTGTATATGTTAGTGTTAGTGACCATTTCAGTTTAAAAACTTATATATCTATCTACGTCTTCAGAATGGTTATTAATTAAATAAGTACCTACAAATCTTTTTCGAAGTAGATTTCAACGGGTAATAACGTATGACGCTTTGAAATCCAGTCCTATGCTTCATAGTCATAACGCTCATAACTCCTTCCATATTCTCCTGATCCAACAACATGAATTAAATATCAAACCAAGATAACTCCATATCACGTAATCCCGCGAGAGAATACCTACCTACTAAGCTACCACTCGGAAAAAGATCAAAAATGCAAAACATTATTTCAGTCCAATATTCTTGTATTCCCATTTTCTGAAGCCCCTTGCCGCCGTTGTGTCAATAATTTGGGATATCTCGTAAAATAAATATTTTTATAGGGAATCTGCGACAATCCTCTGTAAATACATCAGGATATAAAAGGATGAACCCTTACTGTTCTTATTATTGGTATGAATTGGGGTCGAAACGTGACCGCTAGACCACAATTTAGGCATGAATCGTGTTTATTTGGACTATTCAAATAAGCTTTTTCACAAATAACTTGACTTTAGTACTTTAGCATGAGGTTCGATTTCCGGGACGGGAATAGTACATTTTGATACAAGTGGAGAAAGTTTGTTATTGCATTCGAGGCGGAATTAACTCCCGAGCCGTAGGCGAGGGTGTTTTTGAGCTGAGAACTGCAATAACAAATGTCCACGTGCATCAAACGAAGTTTTTCAATACACTTCTGAAGAAATAAAATAAAATAACGAATAATATTTTTGACATAAATTAATAAGAAACTATGATTTTAATTTTCTTTTTTTCCGCGCTTTGCTTTCGCCAGGTTGAAGGAGAAGCAAAGGTATGAAGCCGCTAAACAGCCTAATATAAAAATAGTTTTTTTTTTATATATTTTTGAATTTAGAACACAAATAAATGTTAATTTGTTTATAAAAATAAATATTTGTTTTAAATAATCATGTTTATCTATGATATTCTATTTATAAACACAATTTGAATATTTTAAAAATATTTAAGCGGTAAAGACGCATTATTGCTTTGCCAAAATAAAAAAAAAACATTCACCTCCGACTTAATGCATTGAACCAATTTGAACTATGTATAGGCAGTATAGGTATAGTTATCTGTGGCAATTTTCATGCCCGCTCACGTGTTGGAAAATGCAAAAAATCGCACGCGTGTGAAATACATTGACTGTTGAACCTAATCATAGTGCGTTATGAACCAGTTTTCGAGGAAGTGTATTGAAAAATTGTTATTGGATTTTCCTGTCACGAATTTCTCAGTAGCAGCCACGGAATCTAGATTTGTGCCAGGTTGATGGCAAAAGGCTCGCCCCCTATTACATTGGACTTGAACATAACTGGCAATATGTGGGTGTTCTATTAGGTACACCTCTGTCTAACCCTCAAGGATAACAGATGATGTTTTTATGTGTCTGTGTATATCTCTACTACTTTAGTCTGAAAAACAGTTGAGAAAAGATTCTTCTGAAATAAATAAAATTATGTACCTGATTAAATGTACGTCGTGAATTAATTTTATTTTATTTAATGTAATTTACTTAATATTGACATACCTAATGGTAATTTCATGGAATAATTTAATTTAATTTAATTAATTTTGACATACCTAATGGCCTTATTCTTTCAATGTTTCTCCGATTATTATTCAAATTGTATGTACCTACTAGATTTTGTTAAAATAATCTAATCTAATATTTTTTTAATAAATGTACTATGCCGACTATTGTTTTAACTGTAAACCATAATTTCATTTTATTTTAATATTCATTAGATAGTAATTAATGTTTGCATGCCTAATATATTATAAGGTAGATTGTACAAGGCTCTCCCATTTTACTGTAACAACTAATTTTACCTGCAATCTATGCAAATAAATTTGACTTTGACTTTGTGAATGAAATAGGTACCTACCTCTTACCCATTTAAAAATTTGGTATCTTTAATAGATAGGGTAATTGGCTTCGGTTTTATACAGGGTGAAATGGACACAACGCAAAAACGAACACGTAGGTATTCAGAACATCATTCTAAGCCCCCCAAATTTGAATTTTCCATCGGTTATTAGATAAAAACAGCTGTTTCATACATTTTTACGGTGTAGGTATTGCACTTTTGTAGGAAAGATCTGTTTCTAGGGTTCCGTAGTCCTGCCAAGCAAGGAACTTTTATCAAATCAAATCAAATCTAATCAAATCGTTTATTTGTGAAACATGGGTTACATGCAGGTGTTCATTACATAATTACATACTAATAATGTCCATTCCATGATCAGCCACTTGGGCATACAAATGATTAAATAACATAGTGAAAATAATAGTAAAAAATTCTAGTTCTAGTTTCTAATTCTATTACTATTTCTATTTATTTTTCTATTTTATTTTTTCTATTTTTATTCTATTCTATTCTTTCTTCTTTTCTATTCTTTTTTTGTTTTCTTCTTTTATAGTTTCGCCGTGTCCGTCTGTCTGTCTGTATATCGGGTGAAGACTTGCATTAAAAACAAAATCTTAAATATAACGGGCTACTACGGAACCCTACACTGCGCGTGGCCCGACACGCACTTGGCCGGGTTTTTTTATCAAGCTACACGAAACTGTAAAATTTTCCCACCGAACTTGACTTGAACCTAATGCTTTAGCGATAAAGTTGAAAATCTATTCAAGAAAGTTGACAGATTGTTGTAGCTTGATGCCGTCTGTACATAATTTAAATCAAAAGAACGTCACTGTTTTTTAAACTATAATAAACTAGGTTCTCCTTGGTATCTATCTAAAAAAACCTTATCACCAACATCAGGCCGTTCTCAAACGCCAGGAACAACTATATTGTGCGTGTTACTATGCAATAACTATATTATGAAGCAGGGTTAAAACGTTCGTTTAAAAAAACCACAGGAAAATGTACGGAACTTGTTAAACACGGGAAATTGCTTCCGGTCAGCTGTGTTGTTGTTTCACTTACAGTTCATTGTAGGGTTGCGTGGATGAAAACCCTTTTAAAAGATTTTATAACAACATAAGCTCGTCCCAGTAAGAGGTGTAGAGATCCCATGCAACAGGGGCAAGCCTTTGGACTTTACCCAAGCACAAATCCAGTCTTGGCTTCTTTTGAAATAAATTTCAAAAGAAGCCAAGAATTTTTTTTTGTGAACATTTTCAAGTAAATTTTCATTCATGAATGAAAATTTACTTGAAAATGTTCACTTGAAAAAATTGATTTGAAAACACTTGGCTCGACCTTCCGAGAGTATTTTGCCGGGGCTGCGGGATTGTTCGAAAGAGATACCGTGGCCCCGGAACACAAAAGAACATGCATGGGTTTTAGTCAGTAAAAGTCTGACACTCCCTCCTGCTCCGCCCAGAGCGGGAGGAGTCATTTGATGATTTCCCATCGGAAAAAAAAGTTGAGTATTTTAGCCTAGCAATATATGATTTTTCAATACACTTCCTCGAAAACTGGTTCATAACGCACTATGATTAGGTTCAACATGCAATGTATTTCACACGCGTGCGATTTTTTGCATTTTCCAACACGTGTGCGGGCATGAAAATTGCCACAGATAACTATACCTATACTGCCTATACTTAGTTCAAATTGGTTCAATGCATTAAGTCGGAGGTGAATGTTTTTTTTTTATTTTGGCAAAGCAATAATGCGTCTTTACCGCCTAAATATTTTTAAAATATTCAAATTGTGTTTATAAATAGAATATCATTGATAAACATGATTATTTGAAACAAATATTTACTTTTATAAACAAATTACAATTATTTGTGTTCTAAATTCAAAAATATATATAAAAAAACTGTTTTTTATATTAGGCTGTTTAGCGGCTTCATACCTTTGCTTCTCCTTCAACCTGGCGAAAGCAAAGCGCGGAAAAAAAGAAAATTAAAACCATAGTTTCTTATTAATTTATGACAAAAATATTTTTCGTTATTTTATTTTATTTCTTCAGAAGTGTATTGAAAAACGTCGTCGTCGTCGTCGTCGTCGTGTCGTTTGATACACGTGGACATTTGTTATTGCAGTTCTCAGCTCAAAAACACCCTCGCCTACGGCTCGGGAGTTAATTCCGCCTCGAGTGCAATAACAAACTTTCTCCACTTGTATCAAAATGTACTATTCTAGAGAAGTATTGAAGAGGAAGACATGCTGCGCTGACCCCAAATGAATTGGGATAAGGGCAAGAGAATGATGATGATATGTTTTTCTAACCGCTTGAAATATCAATATCAACTTGAATTAATTCCGTGTCTACGGAACCTCAGCACTTAAACGATTATTTCCTTGGCCACAACAGTTTTAATTTATTTTCAGCTCTCGGCTATTCACAACATCAGTGTTGCCGACGTTTAGCGTGTTTTTTATTTCAAGTTGAAACAAATTGCTGATAGCTAGTTTTATTCTAGGTCTTAAATTATAGCCTTGTGAATAGGCTATAGAGATTGAAATATGGGATAGGTGTTTTTGTTGTTTGAATTTGAATTGAGTGTGGTTTGTCTAATCTGCCTACTTGTGGGAATATTGGATAGAAAATAAAACTAGTGAAACTTCAGAGACGAGCCGAAAAAATGACACGAAAGACGATAAAAAAAAACATTTTTCTTTTTTTAATTTATAATTTTAAGTTACCACACTATTAGCACTCACCAGCAGGGCTATTACGTATCTTTCTGATATCCAGTGACTATCAAGCTTCGGTTGTACACCGAACTTTGATGACAACCGTAAATGTCATAATATTGGTATTACGTATCACACTGAGTCACCGTAAAGTGATATCCACTCATATCACTTTACGGTGACTAATAAGGGTCATACATAATACTAACCTAACCTTTTGACAGTTAATTGATGGACACTGAGCCCAGTTACTATCATTTCGAGCTGTCAACAGAGATAAATAATTGCCCTACAGTTAGCCACTCATGCACATCACCCGTTGTTTCAAGTATATCTAAAAATTTTATGACTAGAAAGTTTTATCGTCATTTTTAGATTAAGGTTAATAAATTCTGTGTTAAAATGTTAATATAATATAGCGGACATTGATAAAACCTAGCATTTCTCAAACTCTAATGCCCATAAAATCGTCTGTGCTTAACAAAATATACCAGTATAAAACCTAAGATTTACCAATATACGGGCTTTTGCAGTAACTTAAACATAGATACATAGGTAAATCTGTCTCCCCATTGTTAATAACCTCATCATCTAAGCCAACACATACTATCCCACCTATAGTGAAGTTTGCAAGCTATAATTAAACTTGGTCTAAGTTCGTCCGATGCCTCATATTGCCACTCGCAGCTTGGTTGCTAAGTTGGCAACTATGGCGGCTCACGGGTGACACGTCATACGTCTTGCAGTATTCCTGCATGTGCATGCTGGGAGTTAATTTGTAGGTAGCTGCTTTGTTATTAGACCTGCAGATAATTTTTGAAAACGATAAAATTCATAGTAGGATGAAACCCATTGGAAAAGAAAGAGAATTATATAACAAAAATGAAAGAAAAAAATAATTTATGGGCGATCTGAGGTCGGGAAGTGGAAAGTTACCTTTTTATGTCCCAAACAAGCAGATTTTTTTTAGTTTTTTTACCACTTTCAGAGGTATCTGCACTGGATGATATGATATGGTGATATGTGTATGTGATATTGTAGAATTTAATTGGTAATTGCAGTGATAATCTAGTGATGGGACCGTCGGACTGCCAAGTCATAGGTCTCTAACTTGACCCAAGACATTCATGCGCGTATTGTATAATTATCACTAGCTTAGGTAATGGAAAACATCGTGAGGAGACCAGCATGCCTGAGAGTTATTTCACGACGGCTCTCGGCCTTTGGAGTTTGCAGGCGTGATGTTTTGTTATGTTGGAAGGGAGGCCTTTGCCCTGCAGTGAAACAATATAGGCTTATAATAATAATAAATAATGTACCTACATACATTAGAGCATATTCCATATAGGATAACGTCGTAGCGTTACATCGTTAATTAACTATTTCTATATCAACAGTCCTTTCCATCCCTCTATTTAATTAAAACACCCACTCACTACATATTTAACAAAACAACCCAGAATAACTAATAAAAATTCGCTCCGGAAAATTCCTATAACTATTTTCACGCAAGAAACTCGTTTTCACGTCGTTATGATAACATAACACATTCGGAAATTCAATTCGGACTCTAACTGCCCCTGAAGAGTTCATTAGCCACTCTAAAACAACCCTTATACTGGGGTCGGTAGGGTTGAAAGTGCGTTTTGTGGTTAGTAAATCTGAAATAAAGTAAGCAACACACTGAGTGAACTCAGATGCGATATCATGGAGGTGTTATTAAGAGCTCGTTTGGGATTCCTCTTGTGTTTACGTGTTTTGGATTGGTTTCCATTCCTTATCTTATTAGTTTAATGATTTCTTTTTTGTTTGGGAAAAGCGAGGGGCTCAAATACGAGTTAATGCATTTGTGGTGCTATGAAGGGTGCTATAGTACTCCATTTGACATGGCATATTAGGCTCTATTTAGCAGCTATAGGTCTATGGGTACCTACTGCCTTTTTATTTGCTCGTTAATGCTGTAGAAAAACCGCATTCCCCCATCTAAGAGGGTAGGTAGTTAGAAGTATCACATTTCCTGTTATAGCACATTTACTCTGGGATGTGATCTACAGTGGCCTGTATGGAAAACACTTACCCGATTGCGCACCTAAGTAGGCCGCTGTGAACACAATTTGGAAAAATCGGGTATAAAAATCCTTCCGACACAAAGTGTGTATGCGGTGCTCCCGACCAGACGATGTCCACTTGCTGGAAGAGTGTCCACAGTGTCCCAACACCTGCACTATACAGAACCTAAGAAACGCCACAGACTTTTTACGTAGGCACATACTGGGCCCAAGATATTTTAAGTAATAAGTCGTGCTATCGACACGCAAGAAGGAGTTATAGAACCTTTTTCTTCATTATATTTGTAACTATTCATTCTTATAACTCAGCTTTGGAGCAAAGGATTCAATTAAGTTTTTTTTTTTTAAGGAAATTGCCTTATCTGAACCTAATCACCACTGCTGGATTTGGACTTTTCCTATTTTTTATACGTGAAGTTTTACGTCGTGATGGTCGGTGGTAGACTAGTTTAATAATGTAAAACAAAATGTATCAAAAATAATTAACAATCGAAATATAAAGAAACACTGTACAAAATATACCAAAAAGTATAAAACTGTAAAAAAGGTGCGTCGCGCACAATCGTGATAGATAGCATTTCATTCAATTGTCAAAGCAAACACATCTATGTGACTTGATCATACTACATAAGATTGTAGTCAATTTATTTTGCTTTGACCACCTATTTAACACGGGATTCAGAAAAATCAATTTAAGACAGGTACGAGATATTCTCGTGACGCGTGAGTCAATGGACACTTGGCCGACCCTCTCGCGGCATGTAATATTCAGGTCTCGCACATCCCGGTGCGACTGGATCACTCGCACTTATTGTGTCAATAGTGTAGTTTATTTTGCCATATGTGCCGCGCACCCCACCGGACCAGCTGCTGAGGAACCGACCGATCAGTGGGGTGTCTTTGAAATAATTTAAGTTAGGATTCGTTTGGTGATTTAATGAGAAAACTATACGAATCAGCTTGTGTTGACATAAATGATAAATGATGTTTATTTTACCACCAAAGGGAAAAACAAACAAACAAAAATGACGCACGTGGTCCTCACATTCACAATACTTAATCAAAACTAATATAAACAATGCTTTACAAAATAAATGTCAATAAAAATCATTAAATGTCACAATTCACAATAATAAAATAAAGTATAAAAAAAAATCAAATAGAAAAATAAGGTTAGGACTTCATCATCATTTGGGTTTCAGACCTGAATCACCCACTGTTATACCCTGCTTAGCCTAGTCCTAGCCTCCCTTTTCACATATTATGTTTTCCGGGATTTTGATGACATCGTGAACCCAACGCGCTTTTGGACGACCCTGGTTTCTTAGGCCCAACCTTATCCACCATTCGGTCAAAACCTTTCTTCATCAGCCATGTCCGCGTCTAGCCAGGTGTCCAACTCAAGGCGTACCCCCTGTTTTACTCCCTCCTGTTCAAAAGGTCTAAGTAGCTAAATATCCAACAGTGCAAAACGTCTAATGAGCAGTAAGTCTTATTAGCAAAAAGTTTGTGTAAATATCAGCAATCCTTTACGAACCATTCCCTCTCAAATAGAGGAGACATGTGCCCCAACAATAGGAACGTTATTATAGGTTTATTAAATTATTACGCCACCCATAATCTACGCCAAGATAAAACAACAGTATATTGTCTTGTCTTCCTCCACCAATCTGCCTAATATTCGTGTCTCGTACGAAACGGATCAGTGAGTCTGTGCCAATATTGTACCGTGTGCACACATCGGCCGCCTGCCCGTGGTTATTAGTTATTAATTAAGAAAAGTGGCCACACGTTGTTGTTGTCTTTGATTGAGTTGATAGAATATCTACGAATAGATTTATTGAATGACTAGAGCCTGTTCAGTAAGAAAGTTATTAATTTATCTGATACGGAGTCATGTCATCATCATCATCATCATTTCAGCCGAAAGACGTCCACCTATGGACATAGGCCTCCCTCAAGTGTCGCCACATTGACCGGTTCCGTGCGAATCGCATCCAGCGGATCCCCGCAACCTTCACCAGGTCATCGGTCCACCTAGTGGGAGGCCTTCCAACGCAACGTCGCAACTCCAGAATTTTTCGACCCCATCGGCCATCCGTTCTGCGAGCAATGTGACCTGCCCACTGCCACTTAAGTTCCAGGAATCGGGTCATTGAATGTTATTCTCATTGTTAATGCATGGACGGAAAGCTCTAACCAGCCCAAGCCTATTCCTGATAACTTTGACCACTACTTCTTCGGAGCTGTCCTTCTAGTAAACGACTACTAGCAAAGGTGTAGGTATAAGTAGTTGTCGCAATGAAATTGAACTCTAATCTCACGTCTATTTAATTCAAAATCCTGTAAACAAAATATCAACCTTAACGCTCTAAACATATGGTCTCTCGAGCCGGATTTGGGTTATCGATAATCTCTGCTAACTAAATACTACTGTTTTTAAAAGCAAATTTCTAGCACAAACTAGTATTTCGACATACCTGCATTTTACCCATACACTTCACTAAAAATTCCTGCCAAACTTTGTTCACAAAAGTACTCCGCACTCCAGTAACATTAGTGTGACATCACAGTCTACATTGCATTGAGCCAAACTTTCGCACGTCGGTCTCAAGTTGGGAGCATGCACATAAACCACTGCCTGAGCTCAGTGGCAACCGATCAGTCAGTGTAGACACGTATTAAACTTCGCTCAAGTGTAAGGAGTGTCGCGGTCTTACAAACTGAGGATGCATAGAGCTTACTTGGTACTACTACTTGCCCGACAGTTGTTGTCGAGTTTTTCCTGTAATAGAGTGTAAAGTCGCGAATTCAGAATTTTCATGTTGGTTCTTCCTTTGTGGCCCCTTGGTAAGATTTCGTGAAATCATTTAGATGAATTCTAAATATTAATAGGAAACCATACATCAGTGACTGGTCAAGCTCTAAAGCAGTGCTTAACTTGTAAGAACTGACAACTGCTGCAGCAAAATTTTCGTACGTGGTCATACTGCTGATGAGCGAGCTACTAAACTGTAAGCTTGTGCTTTTAACTTTGTAAAGTGGTTCAGAAAAAGATACTCTAGCAGAAACCTAAAAACAAAAGTTGAGTAAAACTAAAAAAAAAACATAGAAGAATAGAAGAGAAAAAAAGAAAGTGAATATTAAAACGTTTTATGGTAGAAAACCTTTTAGCAAGAGGGGTTTCTTGCTAATAGGTTGTCTTCAGGAATCAGTCCAGTTTTTTTCTTTTAAACTTTGTATGTATTCTGTGTAAAGGATGATTTGGCAAGAAAGGAGGTGTCTGGGCAGATGGTGATGTTCAAGCAGCGTACGGTGATTCTCAGAGACAGCCATGGAACTTAAAAAAAGGCAGTACATGTGGGTGTGCTGCACTATGGCACACTTCGGCCCAAACCTTCGAGGATAATATGTTCTTCTACTGCAGGCTGGTTTTATCCAAGTACATCTACTTAATTATGTTTGAGTCATCGGAAGAGCTTTTGCGAATACCCTTATAATAAGAAAGTGTAGTGAACCCAGGGGAGTCGGCCCAGCCACGTAACTTGCTGGCTATAGTTCAACGTTTCACCAGGATATAAGCTACCTACTTATCTACCTATCAATACAGAATTATAACATAGTATACGATAATGTATTGGCTAAATAATATTCATTCCAAAACGTATACAAAAGTTGAAGTAGTTTCAGAAATACATACATTGTCAGCTACATAATTTGTTCAACTTTTTGTCATTTTTTATTCAAATAAAAATTATTTTTGTTCAGTTAAACCAATCTTTTTCTTATCTTTGCCAAGTGGTAGTGAAGGTCATCAAAATAATTATGTATTATTTTAAACATTTTTCTGTCTTTGTTATACTCACACGGTTGACAATAAACGATTACTCTAACCACGTTTAGAACTAAACACGTTGAGTGATTAGTGTCCGAAGTCTTGACAGCGTGTTTAGGGTGTACAAACATTAAATGAAGTAGAAGACACAGACATGTAGAACACATTTATCATACCTTGATGTAAACGCGGAGTTACGGTACCCAACTAAACCGCGGTTTTCACAAAAGAACTTCAAATCAATACACAACAAAAAAATTCCATATAAGTAACACATGCGAATACAATTCCACATTCATGCTGAATACCAATACGAATATGATTTATACGATCTTCGTGTTTAAACTGGCGCCGATCGCGACAACTTTATGTTGGCGCTGTTGCCTTTTGTTTTGCTGTCGGTACCACCCGGGGATGTCCCGGCGGGAAGTGAGTTATATTGCCTATTTAGGAATAGGCCTTTGGATTGTGTGGAGGGATTTCGGACGATTCTTTATGTAGTGTTACTTAGGTGGTTCATTGAGATTTTTTTTATATTGCAAAATGGGCCTGTTCTTGACCTCGATCACGCATGATGGAAAGAGATGGATGAGGACTATGATGATACGAGCGTGCTCAGAAGATGCCTATTCATTCTTGCTTTGAAGGCAGAGAGTTCCACTCTTTGGCTGTGCGCATAATAAACTTGGGGGAGAAGTGCTGACGTAGCGGTTTATTGCAATAATAAGATTACACGAAAAAAACACAAACACACCGATACAATACATTTACTTAAGATGTTAGTATTTAGCCACAAGCTCCTGAAAACCAACCATCAGATGTTTATTCCAATTAAATGTAAAAGGTATGGCAATATTGGAAGATATTCTTAATTCTATTATTTTAAGGAAGAATGTCAGTTAGTTTAGTTACGCAAATCAAATCACCAAACTCAACTACGATCATATCCAAAGGCCTTAAATAATGAGTGGTGAGGTCCCTACGACCCGCGCTATTCATTGCAGGGTTAATTAACACTGTTTGCGGGTAGCGCGATGTAATCGGGGGTCCCTCAGACCTCGCCACTTTATGTGTTTGGGGTCCGTTTTATTCTTTATGCTGAATACGGTACGAGAAGTTAATCTTCTAGATTACTTTGGGTTAAGTTTACTAGCGAGTAGTGTTAGTACTTTATTTTGTTGCTGTTTTATTTGGAGAAGGAATATTGTCTAGAAGTTTATCGTGTGGTAAACATAATGGAATTCGTTATTGTGTGAGTTTACGATGTCTTTTGTCAAGTCTATTAAATTTATTAGAACATTTTGCATATTCTCTTTATTTAACATCTTGAGTCGTAACGTCCTGTGTCAAGAATCGTGAAATAACAAACAATTAGTTGTTACATATTGGTTTAATCATAATACTTACTAAACTCAATCAATGTCATCATTTCTTCTATTATTAACAAGACAAAACATAATTGATTTAATTATTAAAAATTATTCATAAATTAACAGCTCCTGCTCGACTTTCTTTTAGGCAATTTAAGTAATTCCTTTAGTCCTTTACTTGTTGCCCATACAACATTTATCTACTGTCTATATTACTACGGCATTATTATTTTATGTGCTGTAGTGACCCTGAGCATTTATTTCCTAATTTTCAATAAGTATTGTCAATATAAGGATTATCTACATCGGTTCTAATTTTAAATCTACCAGCATTAGTAGCCATTTGATTGTATTGACTCTGTATATTTCCTCTTTGGTTTTCGAGATTATCATTGACAGCATGACCTGCATCAGTTTTAAATATATCAGCATTAGTAGCCATTTGATTGTATTGACTCTGTATATTTCTTCTTTGGTGTTCCAAATTATCATTGATAGAACTACCTGCATCAGTTCTTATTCTGTCAGCAGTAGTAGCCATTTGATTGTATTGATTTTGTACATTTCTTCTTTGATTTGCAATGTTGTCATTTATAGCACTACCTAAATCACTTCTAAATGTATCATCATTTTTAGCCATTTGAGTGTATTGATTCTGTACATTTCTTCTTTGGGTTTCGAGATTATCATTGATAGAACTTCCTACATCACTTCTGAACCTGTTAACATTTTCTCCTAACTGATTATAATGATTCTGTACATTTCTTCTTTGATTTTCAATAAAGTCATTGGTGTTTTGTTGAGCTCTGTTGAAAGAATATTGTCCTGTTTGTCGCCCTTCATCCAATGCGTCATTAACTTTATCATTTGCAGCATCTACTCCATGTTCGAAGTCATTTTGTCCATCTAGACTGTTTACTGAAATTCGAATGTCAATCATCCCAGAGCCGTCGTTCTCATTATTTGCATTTTCTGCCTCTTGTCTTTTCTTAGTGATATTGAGCCGAGCCCTAGTAATCGCTTCTTGTAAACTGATGAGCGTTTGTCTGATACCAGAAGCTGCTGCTGCATCATTATTCAAGAAGTATTGGCTTAATTTATGTCTGAGAGGTGTTGTATCATTGTTTAGTTTCTTAATTGGGGCGTATGGTATATGATCGTCGGTTGTATGCCCAATGTGCTCAAGGTTACCGAAAAGGAAACTTTTCACTTTGAAAACACGACATTTCACTCTGTCAAAAAATCTTCCAATGACCCCTTTTTCATGGACTTGATCGCCATCAAACACGTGTATGACAGCTCGTACCTCTTCTCTGACTGCTTCTGAGACGCCATGTATTTTGAGGGATATTGTTCCAACTATGCCTGGTTTGTTAACGACTTGTCCTGCTGCATTCTGTTCTTGTCCTCCAAAGACCATGGTTTTGCCATGGTGTAGCACACCACCAACTTTATGTGTTATTGAGCTCGCGGTATCTGTTACCGTACCGAGTACATTGTCTAGAAAACCACAATGCGAATTTGCTATCAGTGCCAATAACACTACTATCACCAGACACTGCTTCATAATGATTTAATTCACTTCGTCGTCTATGTAATTTATTTGTTCACTCAATATATTAATGTACATTCAAATGGGAATGAATATCGGTTTAAACGAATGTTAACTTGTCGTGTTTGTTTATTACTCTAATGAATTGCATCGTGCTCAGACTATTTAATCAGCGTATTATCTGTTGGCTTGACCTCAAGTGGGACTATGATACTTTATCACATTTCTGTGATTTCCAGTGTTTTGATTCCCTTGTCTAAATGTTGTTATATAGGTCGAAATTATATTTACCCCGATTAATAATTTAAGAGCGCGTTTAACCGTTGACCTCAGTCCCGTCTGACAGTTTTTATTAGATGCCCGCAACCCAGACTGTGGATCCCTCGCAACCTTGGACCATAAAATGTATAATTGGGTTGTGAAGCTCCCTTTAAAGCATGTAGCTGATGTTCAGGTGAGATGGTGGAAGTTGACGGGGTTGAAACCACGTTTAGATTTTAATAAAATGAGAAGCTGGTGAATGAAAAATAGATAGGGATATGACTTTTGTTGCAAAATACCCTTTTTTGGTTGATGTGGACGGACATACAGACAGATAATACGCTTGGGTCATTTTATGTTATTGAACTTTAAACTTACCACGATTAAAGTGATTAGCCAGAAGAGAAACAGGATTCAGTGTGCTAAGGCTATAATGGGAGTGATATGAAATTTCGAATGACGTTATTTCGACGCACGCTAGTAGTCAGTGATGAAAACAATAAGTTGACTCATACAAGGTGCAGACAACAATACGATAATAAATGAACAATTAAAAACATCAGAATTTAAAAAAATAAATATTTTCAAACTGACTAAATAGCATAAACCAGGGCCTCAAGTCTGCTATTACAATAGTGTCACAATGGTCTATCATTGATTTCATAATTGTTGATTTTGACAAGTTTGGTAATCTACGAATATGATGGCGTCATTATGACTTTCCAATGGTCAACCACTGACACTCCATTGAAAGAAATGGTACAGATGGTAATCTCGTACATAATGACAAAGCAATGCCTATTGCCTATTATGCCTATTTGCCTGGTGCTATTTACGTACTTCTTACTACTTCAGATTGCATAAAACACTAATAAATAATATGTAAAAAAATATATATATGAAATCTGGAGGGTTTTATAATAATGGCAATCCAATAATGTCATTAAAACACAATTCTATTACGAGACCATTGACCGACCAATAATCGACCATTATGAATTTAGCAGATAACGAACTTTTAGCAAAATGACAATGGGATGAGAATGGGATCGTGTTGGAATGACGAATTCCATCATTTATAAATATTGGCTCACTAACTTGAATCGCCCGTGTACGTACAATAATTAAATGATTGCTGATTGGTATGGCATGTGATAAGCTCTTGTAAGAGTGAGAGCATTGTTCAAGTTCGAATCACACATTCACCACCTCTATAGCAGGCTTCTAATATTTTCTTTATAAATTAGGTACCTACATTCTCCATTATACTAAAGGTGTTTAGGTGTTGAGCACGGCACTCCTTTGTTATTTGCCTAGTCTTTTCCCAACCAGGTTGGGGTCGGCTTCCAGTCTCACCGGATACAGCTGAATAGCTCCTATTTTGGTAAGACTGGTTGGCAGATTTTCGGGCCACTGACTGTACTTGTGCTTCTTTGTAATTAAAAAACACTAAAATAACAATCTGTCTTCCTTAACCTACTTATATTTATTTCAAAAAGGACTCAATATATTTAAACCAGCCAATCTTGAATCTAGATTCAAACCGTTCTATCTCCATCTAGAACCTAGATGAGATCGGTACACAAATGTAGTGTTTGAACGAGTATCTTTATTTCATTTCCGTTTCCTAGTCGCGCCCGACCGATCAGACAGGCAGGCGTTTGAGAAACACTCGCGGGCTAAGATTTACGGGCCACAATGCTTTGTAGGGTCCACATAAAATTAATGCAAGTAAGTAATCTAAAACAGTTTTAGTGCAGGACATATTAAATTATACAAATAACATAACATCACGCCAGTAATCCTCGAAGGGTTAGGTAGAGGTGTACCTAAAAGTACACCTACATTTCGCAAGTACTGTTCAAGTCCCATGTCATAGGGGGCGAGCCTATTGCCATCAACCGGGCACAAATCCAGACTCCGTGCCTCAGTGGCAGCTGCTGAGAAATTCCTGATGGAAAAACCCAATAACAATTTGCCCAACCTGGGAATTAAATCCAGGACTTTATGCTCAGTAGTTGTGATTGCAACCACGAGAACAAAGGAGGCAGTCAGTATTATACAAGTTGTGTGCAAATTATTTAAATTAAATAAATAATAAATAAATAAATAGCTCTGGACACACAGCGCTACCTAGTGCCACACTAAGCAACGAGGCTTGTGTCGTGAACACCAGATAGTTGATATACTACATAGATACTTTTTTTGTTTGTAAATACATACTTAATATACATATAAACATCCATGACTCGGAAACAAATGTCCATGCTCATCTCACAAACATTTGCTCCAACCGGGATTCGAACCCGGGACCCTAAGAACGTAAGGCAGCCTCACTACCGCTGCGCCATTCGGGTGGTCAAAATTAAAACATAGCTTTTAATTATTAATGATTGATGACATTAGGGAATGAGTAAGCGCCCCCAGGCTAAGTAGAGCTACGATCTCCGCAGGGTTGCAGAAGCTGGATGAGAGTTGCCGAGAATCGAGCTGAGTGACGTGCAACTGAAGCTATGTTCAGCGGTGGACTGCTCTAGGCGGATGATGATGCTTATAAGGGATATATTGTTTGTACATACTTGACGTATAACGTTCCCACTGCTGGGATACACGCCTCGTGTCTGTATGCGGGAGTAGGCCGTAACCTACGATGCAGGTACAAAGCAGGTCGGTAGGGTAGATGACACGTGTCACCGAAACCGTCAAATAGCAGCTTTTAGGAGTTGTGGTAAGTGTACCGACGTCTACACCGCGAGGGGGGACAAGTGGTTGTCGGGCACAATAGTCAATCAGAGTGGACCGGTCTCGTACAAGGTAGACGTTGGACATGGAGTCGGTTGGCGTAGACATGTCGATTAAATAATGCCTATACATAACCAGAACCGTCATTCGTTATATCGAACGAGCATAATTTCCGAAAGTAAAGATTTATCCCCAGAGAGGGAGATTCCCTCGGTCCGTGAGGAGGTTGAGGGTACATTTGAAGACGCGTCTGGTGGCATTGGTGAGAAGTCACAGATCACTTGTTCTGAAACGTCATCTGTGCCGGACGCACCACCACCACCGTCTGGTGCGTCTGCCCGTGCTCTGCGAGCTTATAACCGGGCTCGATCTGGAGTAACGAAATAATAATAAGTGATAAGTTTAAGTAGTATGGTATAAGTAATTGCTGTTGTTAACTGCTTACATGTTGATTGTTTTACACATTTCAGTTTATACATTTTAGTTAAAGGGGGAGAAATGTACCGATGATTAAAGGATTACTGGTATGATATTTGTACGGTGGCGGGTAGGTGCCTTAAGTTATGGTATAACCCAGTATATGGCTAACTTCCGCCTTTCATTGACGCTGCAGTAAGGTCACAGATATAATTATCTTACTAAACTCGCTAATTTGATAGATTTATTTTACTCAAGAACTTAATTTGTGACATTTAAAGAACAATAAAGTAGTATATTTCATATTGTAACTTGTTTGTATATTGTATAGTAACTAAATAGTGCTTATGACGTCATATACCGTCCTAGCAGGCAGTCAAAAATGCACGCTTGGTTTTTATACAGATTGAGATACTTGCAAAGTGACGATATCTAGGTATATCTTTAACTGATAGCTGCTCTTTAGTTTTGGTACGATGCAAAAAAAGTGTATTTAGGTACATCTAGATTATTAAGAAAATGTTTGACTTTAGACTCAACAACATTTAAGTATTTAATAAATCTGCAGCTTGCTTTGCTGTCTGTACTAGTTAATTTAATCTGCGAGCGCGGGCTTCGTGGGTTTATTTCGTTGCTGCGCCAGAGGGCGCTTATGTCCGATACCGAATACAATCTACACTAATATTATAAATAAAGAGGAAAGATTTGTATTTTTGTGTGTTTGGAACGAATAAACTCAAAAACTAGTGGACCGATTCCAAAAATTCATTTACCATTAAAATGCTACATTGTTCCCGAGTAAAATAGGCTATATTGATAAGATAATAAAACATTAAAAATAAAAGAATAAAAGATTTTAAAAAATGTCCACCCGTCCGAAGCCGGGACGGGCCTCTAGTCAGTTATAATTATTTGTGTTCTTTGCTCAGAGCTTTATACAAGTAGAATCATAGACACTAAGATAAATATAAAATAAGTAGAATGAAGTACTAACAAACAATCTGTCGTTATTTTTTCTCTGTGAAAATCACTTTATTATGTGGGTACTAAACTTTTGTTGCTTAGTGGGTCTTTCCATCAGGAGTTTTCAGTAACACTGGAATGGTGCCCGTTTGATGGCAATAGACTCGTTTCTTATTACACGTGATTTTAAGTTTATATTTAAAACTTCCACCTGGAGCTCCTGGCTACACAACAGCCGCTCGGATCGATCCTCATGTTAAGCTGCGCTTACCTTGGATGGGTGACCATCCATTACATACTGAGTTTCCTCCAGGCCTCGGAAAGCACCGTTGGTACCGGCTGTCATTAGAAGATTTTCGCAATTCTGGCAATCAGTCTTGGTACTATTAGTACTTAAGGTGGAAGCTCCACGGTAGCCCGCGAAATTTAAATTTTCTTACGTTTTTTGCAATTTGCAGGTCAGTGTCAGGTTGTATGTTGTATTGATGACGCTACCCTGGAGTATCCACCTTAAGGGGTATCGTAATCTCCAGTACTAGCTGGGTTGTTGAAGCAGTCGCTTCTTGTAAAATACTGGTATTCAGCTCCAATTGGTTAGAATGGAAGCCGACCCCAACATAGTTGGGTAAAGGCAGATGATGATTTAATACTTACACTAACTTTTCAGTAAAGAGTATGTAAACAGTCAAGGGCGAAAATATGTGGAGGCGCACAGGCAAATCGTTCTTTTTACACCATTTTAGTTTCCTTTCAAGTAAAGGTTCAAAATAAAACAATTTGTGTTAAAATTAAAAACATAAAATTTATTACGAGTTCATTTTTTGGTAAATGCAAAGAAATTATTACCGAGAGATAAAACAACCAAAATAATATAAACTATTACACATTTGTATGGCATCTAAACGATAAGTAGAAGCTGTATACTTAATAGTTAAAATGTAAAAATAAATAATTAAAAATAATTACAAAAAGTAACAATGCTTATGCGTTATTAGTGGACTTGGCATTTTTTCACAGAAGTGAAGTAAAAATATATTGACATCGAGTGATTTCATTTCTTTTAATACTTTTTAATTATTTTTTTTCGTTACTCATAACTTTTTTTTTTGCAAAACAGAAGAATTACACATCTAAGTTAAAACAACCGTTATGATATTATTTTATTACTTTTTCTTACATTTATTAAGTACAAATTCAGATCAAATACACATTTTGCCAAAAATACCTACTACACACTCTCATACAATAATGTTCTGTGAAAAAATGTCTCTTTGTAAAATTAATATATTCTAAAATATTTACATTAATATATTTAATTAGTAACTGGCAGTTTCAGAAGGCACATAATACATTTCTTTAGGAATTTATTTACTTTTAAATATGTAGGTATATGATAAAGCATAATTTAAGCTACGACGATATGTATCGCTAAGGCACACTATGTGAATACTACGTTACTCAACTATTCAAAAATATGTACCCATTTATTTTTTCTTAATTTTGGCTGCGAAGCGACCACAATTTATTTTGTGTATTTTTTTTGGTGCTTCAATTACAACAATCTTTTTATTGCTTATATTTAGAATTTACAAGTTTTTTGATACTCAGTTTAGCACTTAGAGAGATTTATCTCGTCTGAGTAACAAGAATCTTTATTGAAAGTTTTATTGAGATGATGCCTCCCAAAATTATTATAAATCGTATTTATGTAAAGCGATCTTATTAGTAACATTATAGACCATTAATTCTGGATTCGAAATAAAAATCGAAGGTGTATCGAACAAAGGATTCAATCTTTTATTTTTCTAATTAAAAAATAAATCATTCCACACGTGACTACAGCTTTTCTACCACAATTTAGTTACTTATATTATAATTGATTCAATTACTCGATACACCTCCAACTAATTATGTTATCTACCGCATCTAGTAAATACCTAATTATTAACTTAGATCACATTTTCAACAACTTTCATACTACACACATTTTTACATTTATCACACGACAAGATTTAATCTTTCATTCATTTTACACTTTAAGACAATTCATTTTGGATAAATTATAATAATTATATTTAATTATCCGTTTTTATTATAATTTATCTAAAATGAGTCACTTAAAACCTCGATTCACATTTTTTTCTCTTTTATTAAATTTATAATATGGCGTCCGAAAATTAATTATTTATTCGTGACTAGTTTTATTACAATAGAATAGATGTAGATATTTAAAAAAGAATGTCAAACCTTTCATCTTCTTTGTAAAAAAGACGTGAAAAGTTGGGGAAAAAATTCGTTATGTATGTCATGAGGTAAAACTATTGCATCGTAAATATGGCTTCTATTTTTTTCTACAATCAAATCGGAGCTACTTTTTACTAAGCTGTAATTTTTATATTTATAATCTATCTAAATAAAAAACTTACAGCCTAACAAAATATGTTCATTAATTTTACAAATAAATTAATAAAACATCGCACTAATTCCTAACATTTACTAAAACGGCAGGAATCAATGCGACATGATACAGTAGAAAGAAAGAAAATCTTTCTTTGAAAGAAATTCTTTCTTTTCTGTCTCTAAAAGAACTTCTTTCTTTCATAACTGTCTATGAAAGAAGTTCTTTCTTTCTTTTCGTGATACAATGACGTCATTTAAAACTTATTAACGATGACTTTGTGATGTCAGTACCTGTCGAAACTAGTGGAGTCGCGACTGGTGACGTCGCTGGCGGCGTCTGTGGACGAGCTACCGTCCGAGTCGGATGTCCGGCCCGTATCGGACGTCCGGCCGTGGTTCGACGTGCCGCCCGTGTCGGACGTCGCGCCTATCTCGGTGGTCGGATATCAAAGATGCTCGTCGCGACCGTTCAGAGGTTGTCGCTCAGCGTGGTCCGAGGGGCGGTTGCGTTTGAAGAAGCCGCACTGGAAATTAAATGATCGATTATAAAATCTGGATGAAGGGTTCTGGCGTTGTTAAGTAAGGAAATTCTCAATAGCAGCAATGAATCTTGATTTGTGTGCGTCCCAGTAACGGCTCACTTTTTTGCTGGAACTGAAATTGAACTGGCGAAATGTGGATACATCGCTTCCACTCTGTCCGTTCATCATTGTGAAGAAGCCAGTACCGATGATGACTTTCAACTACATCTCTTTCTAACTCACTTTGTAGAGCGCGAAGATCAGCAGCAGCAGCAACAGCGCGCCGATGACGGCCGCCAGCACCACGACCCACAGCGGGATGCCGCCACTGTCGCGCGCCTCCAGCTGCGGGGTCACCGCCGTGTGCGCCTCTGCGGTGTGCCACGCCGGGTCCGACGGGCGACCCACCATGGGCAGGCGGGACACGCGCGCCGCGCCCAGGGTGGACAGGATCACTGCGCGGTCTTTGGAGATCTGTTGGTGAGGAATAGTTCAATTTTAACTTTCTGTTGGTTTATATAATTATGAAATAGGGTGGTAGTTATTACGGTGAAGGCGGATTTCACTTAACTATAAACTCCTGTTTGATTTTTTACAAAAGTTTTTTTTACAATTAGGTTTTTTCCCTCATGGGCATATCAACGACCCCGAAAATCACGAAAACGACACCCATGACGGCTAAACAAAAAAAAAACACCTTTAAGTAATAACAGGCATGATGTGATGATTACTCTACAGAGTAAACCTCAGTAGCCATTAAATCGCGCAAAAGTCCAGTCGTGCAAGTTTCCATTCAGGCAAAACTCTAATTTCGCAAAAGTCCATGCGCGTATAAGTCTTTTCGCGCAAGTAACCTTCGCGCAAATGTCTTCCGCGCAAGTGCTCTGATACCAATGACATCCTGTATGGTGCGGTGTTGATGGTAAATGAAACCAGCAAAAGCTCGAATAATACTGAGATATAAAGGGAACACCGTTATCCTTGAAACCAGTGGTTTGGTTTCATTAATAGAACTTAAAACCAATGAAAAAAGCAACTTTTTTTTTTGAAGAAAATCCACTATTTATCTCAAGATTTCATTCTCCCTAATGCGCGCGGCAACAGCTGGCGGCCGGCCGGCAGGCACTCGCGGTCATACCTACTCGACCGCGCCACCCGCGGCCGCGCAACGAAAGAGCGAGCCGAGCCATGAGTCATGACCTCAGTCAGTCGGCTCCACAGAGTACATTTGGTCGGCTCTCGCGCTAGCGAACGCACGCCGTGAGCCGTTTGTTTCTCGCATGTAAAAAGTGCTATGTCTTACACAAATGAACTGTGGACCGAAATGGTACGGCTTAACGCCATCGTGGGTGAACGAGTCTCGTAGGATGTTTGCAGAGGTCAGATTCTCGAGTGCTAAATAACCTAGGTATGAAAACATGCGGGTTTTGTGTGATAAAGATAATTTTATTTGTTAAAACATGCGTCATCATCATCTGCCTAGCCTTTTCCCAACTATGTTGGGGTCAGCTTCTAGTCTAACCGGATACAGCTGAATACCAGTATTTTACATGGAGCGACTGCCTATCTGACCTCCACAACCTAATTAGTACTGGGTAATACGATACCCCTTGGTAAGACTGGTTATCAGACTTTTTGGGCCATTGACTACCTGTTACGACTGTCGAAGATCTACAAATGACAGCCGAGTATTTTGTACGTACATGTTTCACCCGTAAGGCGTACTAATTTATAAAATTTACAAAATAAATAAATTACAAAATAAAAAACTTAATTACTAAAGGCACTAAAGGCGTGTGGCCTTAAATGGATCCCATTTTGAACAGTTACGAAATGTAACTGTTATACACAGTTTATACACTTCACGCTTTATAGTTTTTACATTTTTATCGTACATAAACTATGTTTCTATTCAACTTATTTTTTAATAGGTTACTTCTAGCCTCTTTTTGCGAGGAAGAGAACATTTCTTACCAAAAACTAACTCGTATAGAGTGAATCCTGTTTCTGTATGTACGCCCGTGTTATATGCAAAACACCAAAAAGGAATCCACTTACTCCACATCTCTGGATGATTCTCTGTTTGAATACGTAAAAACGCATTTAAATGTTTATGAGTGACTTCCAATGCCCCACTTTCAATGTGATGAATGCTGCAGACTTCCAATGTGATGGTATGCTGTAGAATTAAATTGTTTTATGTTTAGTAATTTACATACCTGTTGAAATATTTCTGAGAGAAACTCCTTTCCACGGTCTGTCGCTATTACTTTCGGCACACCGTATCTGAGAATGAAGTTGTTGACAAAACTTCTCGCCACTTCTTCTGATTTTTTAGAAATTAAGGGATAACCTTCTACATATTTTGTGAGTTCACATTTCAGGCCCATAAGCACACGGCGTATTTTAAACGCGCAGAAAACGCGCGTTTCAGGAACACGCGACTTCTGCGCCGTAGATGCCGATTTTTGCGTTTTTATAGATTCAAACGCGCCTAAAACGCGATACAAACGCGCGTGTGAATCTTATCTCTCATCATTCATTCATTTGTCTACATAAAGACAACAAAAACTTTATAAAAGTTATTAACGTCAATAGAAAATAATGAAAGTAGGTCCGGACCGCGCATATATGCATTTTAAGTGACGTAAAAAGGATAGAGATCATTGACGCCACGCTCTTTATGTATCCCTTGATTTCTTCTATTAGAATAATTAAAGTTACCTTTTTGCCATCTGTGACGTCTAGTTCCTCCTCGAGCCGGCTGCCCCCGAGAAGTAGGGCGGTATCGTTGATGCTGTCCTCGCGCTTGGCCTCTGTATGCATACAAGTTTCTACCTCCACCACTTTGGCCTCTATAATTATTTGAACGGCTTCTGTTATTATACAAATTATTGTCAGGCCTTTTATACATACCTATAATTTCACCACGTGGAGTTGTAGTTGAGACCTCCTCGTCCTGTGCTGCTTGGACTGCGTCTTTCAATGAGCTGTAATTTCTTGCTGAAATAGTTGTACTTAATCTTCGATTTCGCAAACCATCGGCAAATTGTTTGATTGGTATCTTTTCATTAATTGGTTTTAGTATACTAAAGTTCTGTTCATTCCACAAATAATTCCGTGTTTTCTTTCCCGTAATCAGCAATCGACAACTCATTTTGATTTATTTTCATTATTTATTTTGTATTGCCGTTGCAGCTTTCTTAGACAATAACACGTTTTTCATGTCATCAGTTAAGTTTTTTACAGTCTCATACTTTGCATTTAACTTATCTTGGCCTCTTGTGTAGGTCTACTTTTTAACACAAACTGAATTTTAAAATAGCATCCATACCTTATTAACACCATAACGTAGAGGAGAATATGTTCTTACAATACATTATTAAACATTAGTATAAGTATTATGACTAAACACTGCACGCAATTAATCCAAGGTCCAAAGTTCAATCAGCATTTGGTAAGAGATGATTTTGTTGTGATTATATTTATGCACTTGATTGATGATTGATATGATTTTTTAAACACTTGTTTTACACTATATCTTTCACGTAGTTTTTTGAAGATGGCTCTGTGGCCCCCATCCGCATGCGTCGACGGAAAAGAGATCTCCTCAATAATAGTCGCCCTATTTATCTCATTGGTGATCCATTTTTTATGCCACCTTTTGTACAGCCGTTACACGAAGCCCAATACGCCGAGTAGTAGTTAAAGCAGGATACAGGACAGAATAATGTTGGATGTGGACATATGAAAGCGAAGTTCGTCTGCTGTAGCTTTGTTACTGCCAGCTGCCGCGTTTTGATCGATCGGGTTTCTTCTTTAGACTGCTGCTTGCCCATTTTCGTGGATGATTCGCACAGTCTTGATCAGATGATTCTTAATGTGCACGTCTTTCTACATCGTTCTCACATATATGTATAATCTCAACATGAATGATGTAACCAAGATTTTGTAACAAAATTTTGATTTAAAAGAGTGTCCATGGAGTTTCTTGCCCGTTCTTCTCCATACAGATCTACGTTAGGGAATGGGCAACTACAGTACTTTCTCAAGTTATTATGCCTTGTGACTGTGACTGTAGCTTTGCTTTTTTTGTATTTTCGACATTCAAAAGTGCCGTAATGGTCTAATTGAAATAAATGATTTGAGTTTGAGTTTGAGTTGAGTTTGAGTCCCACTGACGTCTAGTCCGTTGGTCCAAAAAATCAGTGCCCGTCCCATTTTCACAAATATTTTTCGTTACTCATCGAATGGTCTATGAAATCACACTCAACGTCTCAAGTTCGAGCAGCTTGTTTAGATTCCTCTGGCAGGGTCGCCATGTAAGGTGCGGTGTTGATGGTAAATGAAACCAGCGAATGCTCGAATAATATTAAGATATATTTCATAGGATAGTACATTTAAATGATTACAAAGGTGCATAGATTATAGTAAGACAGATCTTAATGTAGGTAAATTAACTCGTTCACTGCGTTAGTCAAATTTGATGACTTTCAGTTGGGGCGGCATGGGGTCTATTATATCCGAAGCCCGATTAGTTCTCAGTGCGTTTCTGGATCGAAAAGACCCGTTTGACTTCCATAAGAATAATGATGAGAGCATATTCCTATAAAGCAATATGTTTACAAATAAACACTCAATAAAAGGCTGTAATCGTAGGTAGATGCACTGAATGGTTTATTTGTAAATAAAGGGATTGCCTGTCGGATCTTTACGACCCGTTATCCGCTCTGGTTAGTAAAAGTATCGTATTTTTTTTTAATGGATAATTTTGTGTTCCAATATTTGTATTCCTTCACTATGATCTGTACTGGTTGATGGTGTGGGGTGAGTCTGGTGGCTGGGGATTGATGGCTGCAGTTTGTAGGATTTGTTATATGTGACCAGTTGACGGGCTAGTTTTTATTTTTTTTATTTATTTGGGAAAACAAACGGTTACACATTACAGTATTACCTACACATAATTATATTTATGATGTGAGTAAATGTATAACCAACGACATTTTCCACATATTATAAAGTTTATACATTATCAGATATATTCCGCTTACCCAATATTATTTGTCTTGGAGAAACTTCGCTTACTTTGTTTTTCGTTGGGTTTTCACACTCACATGACTTAAGGTTGCACTAGTCAACATTTTTTCCATACAAATTTCGGGGGGGTATTACTCCACTGTTTGACACTGTACATCCAAAGTTAAACATGATACCGTTTTGTCTCATTATTAATTTTGTCTGTGCGGAAATAGAATAGTAAATTATAAAGCCATTCAAAAGTTACGAGCTACCAAAGATTCGTTTTTATTGTCAATTTTAACGCAACTTTGGGCGTAAATAAGTAATAAAAGAAGTATCAACTTTCCAAAACAAAGTCGGTACCGACAAAGCACAACTATCGAAAAAGTCAATAAATTTTACTTGTAATTGATTTATGCATTGGTTTTTTCATAAAACTCGATTTTCCAAAGGCCTTTTAGTATTTTTTTACGCGCGCTTTTTACTTTGAATTATCGTGCATCTCACTGAACTCACTCTGTCGGCCACGATGCCAGGTGAGACAGCATGCTTTTTGGCCACGCCCACCAATAAGTTCGAGCCCGTGACTAGTGTCACCTTAAACCACATTTTCCTGGATAGCTTCACGTTCCATTCACGTTCTCTTCTCATTTGCTTACAAACTAATCCGAACACACGAACCTCACTAGATCAACTAAAATGTACTTTAGTGCGGCTATCGGGTCAGCGAGCATCGAGAACCCGATAGGATTTTTTTGTACCTATATTATCTATTTAACGAGCCAATTCCAAAACACTAACTGTCTCATTCATATTCGTGAGACCAAATATATCTGTCCCGTACCAGCGGTTGGCAAGGTAATTTTTACCCCGCACCGGAGGAAAGATGAGCATCGGATATAATCAACCCGATACCGCACCGAACGTGTTACAAACCTTTACAATCCTAAATATAACGATCATGGAAATATCAAATATTTTTATCATCTTGAGAGTCGTTGTAGGAATTTGACTCGCTTTGAAAGTGAGTGAGTCTTTCAATTAAAGGTTGTTTATAACAATTGTTCCATTATAAATCCTTACCTCAGTGAGCACAGACGCGTTGATCCTGGATCTGAACGCGAACCAGGCCTCTTGCCCCTTCACCATGCGTCCAGTGGTACACCTCAGCACCTCGCACTTGTACTTCTCTTCACATTTCTCCAGAATCTTCTTCAGCTGTGGGTCCACCTGGATAGACAATACTTGGTTAACATATTTCTTTATTGTCATTAAAGCACTAAATGGAAAAGTACACAGCTTTTTAAAATTCCAACAGTACAATAACATTAGCCATTTCTTTTTGGGTGAAGCTACTTGCTTGTGTTAGAAGAGAGTTTTAATATATGCATTTTTGGATCAAAGACGTAAATGAAATATCTACATTTGTGTAAAAGCAGGTTGAAATAATTCAAAAACTTACTTCGTCCTGTCGCCGTCTCCTGGTCTGCTCGCGACGTTCAGTAGAAGAGCCGTAACCACTGCCTGAGTTAGCGCTGTAAGATGTGCGACCACCTGACAAGAAAACAACAAACGATAATAATAACATCGATTAAATGAAAAATTATCTCCCTCGAAAAATTATCAACGTAAAATAATAATTTACCTGATGATGAAGAGTAGGTTTGATAAGTTCTACCGCCAGATTGATAGGTTGCGCCACCAGTCTGGTAGCCACTACCTCCAACTTGCCGACTTCCGCTTCCAGCCGAGTATGTCCCACTATGTGCTGCACCACTAGCCCCAGAGCTTCCTTGACCTCCACCAGAACTGTCACTAACATCAGCAATACCATATCTGAACTCATTATTAGGATTATACGCGCCAAATGCTCCCACTCCTCCAATTTTGTCTTCTTCTTCATCACCAACAACAGTTACACTTGAGGAGCCCCTGAAAGTCGAAGAACCAGCTTTCGAGATGTCAGGGTTGACAGTTTCTGTGGTTGCCCATGAGCCGTGAACAAAGCCGCCTTGGCCTGAATCTTGCCCATAACCTCTTGATCCTTGACCATATGCAGATCCTTGGTTGTAGGTCGCTGAGCCTTGGTTAAAGGATCCTGATCCCTGATTATAGGTTCCTGAGCCCCGGTTGTAGGTTCCAGTTCCTTGATTATACACGCCTGAACCTTGATTGTAACCGCCAGCACCTTGGGAATATGTGCCCTGAGAACCACCTTGCCATGAGCCCTGGGAATGACCTTGTGAAGATGCTAAGTTGACACCGCCTTGGTTAGCATATCTGCAAAGACAAGAAAACATTATCAAACAGCAAATAACACTGGCATTACCTTTTTTTGTAATATCAATCGCTAGTTTCATTTTGAGAATTAAATAATCTTGAACTTACACATTGAAAGAGCTTCCAGGCTCTCCTTCGTGTCCAAGGGTTCCATACTCAGTACTCGTCTCTACTTCCGATATAATATTATGATTCGCATCATACACAATGGTTTTGTTCCTCACTCTCACTACCTGAGCACCTTCTCCAAAAGCACCCTGAGCGATGCCTGTTAGTGCGCCCTGGTCGATTGTTCCTGAAGCAAGAGCAGCAGCAAGTTTCTTCTTGATTTCTTCCTTTTCTGCAGCAGTCAAGTCTTCGCCATTGGCATTAGTCCAGGTTGTGTTGAAAAAGTATGTGGTGCCAAACTGACTCTGGTTTTGACCTCCAACGTGTCCTTGGTTTCCACTGAAGGTACCTTGGCTGCCACTGAATTGGCCACTGGAACCTTGGCTGCCACTAACAAATTGCCCATTCCCACTCTGGCTGGTAACAAACTGTCCATTGCCACCTTGGTTGCTAACAAACTGTCCATTGCCACCCTGGCTGCTAACAAATTGTCCACCGCTACCCTGGCTGCCGCTTACGTGTCCACTGCCACTCTGGCTGCTGATAGAACTGGAGCTACTATTGAAATGGCTCGAGCTGCCATTATAGTGACTGCTGGTACTATGTCCGGTACCGTAACCGGAGCCGCTGGTTTGTGCAGTACCGTAGCCGGAGCCGCTGGTTTGTCCAGTACCGTAACCGGAACCGCTGGTTTGTCCGGTTCCATAGCCTGAACCTCCTTGGTTGATCACACCACCAGCGTTACCGCCAGCCTGGGAGTTGACTTGGCCGCTGCTGGACGATTCCTCCCAGTAAACTGTAATAAGTAACATTATGGTTTTTTACTGGTTACGTCAGAACTGAGTTTCTATTCGCGATTCTTACTATTAAAATTAATATAAATTACCTTGACCATAATATCCACCGGCACCGGACGTTTGTGATGAACTGTAGAACTCGCTGCTCATCATTGCTAAAAACAAAATGAACATTTCGTTAAAGGTTTTTCAAACAAGTAATGTTACTGTTACCGCCCAAAATAAATTCAAATCAAAGTTATACTACTCGATAGTTCTTTAAAGAAATCAAAAAAGAAATTGAACATTCAGTATCTAAAAGATATTTCAAGTTCAATAACTAAGGTTCGCAATTTATGAAGATTATTTTCAGACTATATATCAGCATAATTAAAATAAACAAACCTTCTCTCTCTTTTCCTAGTAGGTAAGCGTAAGGGTTCTGGACGAACAGGTTCTCAATGTTGACGTGTCTCGCCACGTCACACTTGACGTTGCCCAGCCATTGTGGTTGCACCAGCATGTACATTAGGTTCTCGCCTACAATGTTAAACAGAATTGTATTACTTATAGAAAATCTTAGAAGAAAAGCAACTTTTAGGTTATTACTACTTATTATACCAGGACGAACTGTGTTAGAACAGCTACTCATGCCGTATTGCCCGTATTAAACATACTTTTGTAGCTGCGACGAATGTGCCTTTTTTGTTTGGTAATGCTCGATTTTCTTGACATTTCCTCCAAAATGCGCCACTTTTGCTTTCTGTGGCAGTTTATTGGTGCTAACATACCGTATGGTTGTTGGTTTAGTAGCTATAGTTGTTATCTCACCTTCAAGAGTCTGGTAGGGCCACATGAAGTATATCTCTGTTTCTTCAACAGTGAAGGGTCCCTCGTTCTTGATGTTGTACTTGTGGATCACTTGCGGTCCGAGTTTAGTATCATCCTTTATGTTTTCTGTGTCGTATAGCGACGCGTTGTAATGAAGCTCTGGCGGGTCTGATGTTCTGTAATTGATACGATTCTAATGAGTATTTTTTAACTTTGCTTTATTAAAAGAGATACTTAACATGAAAATATGTGCCACCATTAAAACGAAATTTTCAACGACTATAATTTTATCGTCCGTTTCGACTAATTTACTAATTCTCAGGCAATTCTATTAAAAGTCACTTAAAAAGACATATTTACAATTCATAAGACTTAGTAAATACGATAACCCCTCTAATTTCAGTAAATCAATTACCAATTATGCAAAAAATGGTATCACTTGAACTTGATAGAACCCTCAGTCCGTATCCACTGTTACAAACTTACCCAATGATAGACAGCTGAGCTCTGACGACGACGCTGATTTTCATGTGCATGTTGTTGTCATACATAGTGCCTTGTGGTTCCACGTTCGTGGAGTTGGCTTCCATGTCGAAGCTCAGGGATGTGACGCGGGAGTCCACTTCCAAGATTAGGCGGAAGTTTACCTAGAAGGTAACATTATATTGCTATAGCAGTCTTATGACCAATGATTCCGAAAATATATGAATGATAGATGATTAATAGATGACAGTTCAAAAACTTGAAATACGATCAAATAAAAAACAGAAAAAATGTCTCACCTTTTGTCCACTAGCCATAGGATTTCCCAGATCACATTTCAGGGTGGTATTACCATCAGTAAACCTATTGATAATAGAGCAATATATCAGAGTATCTGCGGTGTCTTTATCCAAACGTTCCATCTTAGCGTAGGTGACACCTGAAGGAATGACCAGGTAGTAAGCAGCTTCGAAGGCATCTTCTCCAAAGTTCTCCACTTTGACGTCAATTTTGACGTTTTCACCAGATCCTAACACGTAGTTGACCGTAGGGCTGTTGAGAAAAAGACAGGTCTGCGAATGGTTTTTTTCGGTTGTTTTAATTTAGTGTTAATATTAATTTATATTAGAAAAATGTTATTTACATAGACATCCACCACCTCACGTTAGAAGGATTAAGATAACACAGGACACACAACTAGCACACAAGAACACATTAAACACACAAAAGCGCACACTGATCACAGTTTTGGTTAGTACAAAGTACATAGTACACTACACTATTTTAAGTTGGACAGATAATCATGGCTTTATCATACACAAGATATAGTAAGTCGTAGTAAGAATGAAATAAATAATAACATCATACGAATTCATAAACTAATATAATTTATTTTAAAAAGATTAGGACTACAGTCCTACATGTACGTTAGTTAGTAATATTCGTAAATTGTTAAGTGTTAAGCAAGTCACAAGCAAATAATAAAGAAAATAGAATTAAATAGAAAAGATGTATACTATACAGAATTACAGAGTGAAAACGGACCCTTCACGAAGCCGTCAACCAACCATTCTGTACATCAAACTAAGTAACTTTACGCAAAAATTATTGCTGGGAAATGACTTTTTTTTGGGGGTTTAAAAATCACGTTTTACGGTAGAACTCAATGTAACGCCCTCAAAACTTTGCGCTAATGGATGGATTGAGTACGGGGGTCGTGGAGGTGTTTAAGTAAAATCTTATTAAACTCATGTATTTAAAAAAAACTTGTGAAAAAGTTGGAACTTTGACCCCCAATATCTCCGTAACTAGAAGGTTCACAGGTATGGTCTAGAACAAAAAAATGATTGCAATAACGGGGAGAGCAAGTGATTTTCGGCATCGATATATGTCTATTTACACCCTAAAGCCAAAGGTTTTTCAATCTTAGTGAAAAACAATTTTTGATATTACTTTTCTTTAATACTCTCTGTATTTAGATACAGTTAACTGTTAATTACTCGATTTTATTGGAATAAACTGGTATTTAGTGTGTTATAAAGAAATTAGGTGTTAATTAGAAAAACAAACGGAAAGTAAATTATTTAATTATTCCTGTCTTACGTCTTTTACGACGAAATCGCGAGTGTTGTAAAATATCAAGTTTAAAACCTGACGTGGTGAGTTAAAACAGAATTTGATAAAAGCAAAATAAAATATTTAAGAAAAACAACATTTTAACAGCAAACAACTCAATTCACAGACCTGTGATTTAGGTATTGATATTTAGTCAGATCAGTGCAAATATTATAACGATTTTATTATAGCTTTTGAGTACTCAGAATAATTAAGATTGAGTAGAAGATAATAATTCAATACTTAATAATAGATATAAAATTATTAGATTAAACAGGTTAATGCATTATACAGAAAGAAAGAAAAATAAGCAGAAAACAGACAAATATTTACACAATATGCATTATTCTAATAAGGTAAAGACACACAAGGAGACTAGGAGGTTCCACTGGCAAATAAATATCAATCTTGCACTATTTGTATAAAGTAGAAAATAGGTAAACTTTTCATAGTCCGAAAGAGATTCAATGCGGACAGAGCAATTAAGGTAATTTCCGACTTTATTTTAAGAGACGCAATGTTGATATTGGTTTGACAAAGATTTATATCGTTAGATTAACCCTCCCACGTCATTAAATGTTCACGTTTTTATTTCGTTAACAATGACTTTTGAATAGTATTGCATCGCTTACTCATATTGAAAATTATATCATGCGAGGAAGAGGGCACTTCTAACGATTGTTGTTTGGCAAAGCTGTATTCATCTAGACACCTTCACCAGCTCATTTAAATAGCAAAATACAACTCACGTCGTAGCTGACATCCTTAGGTCTGGTATACAGATGTTATCAGGTCCACAGTTCTTCTGGATGTTCAGCGAGTCTGCGTGGACGATGCTCCTGGTCTGGTCCAGCACGGGCGGCACCAGGTGACCTGACGGCTGCGTCACCAGGTCGTACGACATCTTCACTTCGATGGGAGTCAGTTTGTCACGGATCTCATCCTGGAATTAATAGTTTGAAGAATTTTAATGATGGTCCAAGGAAACGATGTTTGAGCATCGCCTGAACTGAACCACGAGATAGCAACTAAAAAACATGCCGCGACTACCAAATAAATTGGGAGAAGGGCAGGAAAAATGATATAAAGGGTTTATAAAACCCTTAACGAAGCCGAAAGGCACTTGTTCTCCCCGTCATTGCGATCATTTATTTGTTCTGAAGAATACCTGGAAACCTTCTAGTTACGGAGATATTGGAGGTCAAAGTTCCAACTTGTTCACAACTTTTTTTTAAAATACTAGTTTTTAAGGTTATAACTTAACTTTAGTTACCTCCAGGACTCGTTTACTATTAAATGCGTCCATCAGCACAATGTTTTGAGTGCGTTACATTGAGTTTGACCGTAAAACGTGATTTTTCAGCCCAAACAAGAAGTCGTTTCCCAGCAAAAATTTTTGCGTAGGGTTACTTAGTTTGATGTACAGAATGCTTGGTTGACGGCTTCGTGAAGGGTCCGTTTACACCCTGCATCACATCACATCGCCAACTGCCAAACTCCTGACTGCTACTGAGAAGTTCCTAATGGGGAACCCGATAAAACTTTGTTCAACCTGGGAATCGAACCCAGACAGAAGATCGATCCAGAAGTTGTAAAGAAACCATAGCCTACTTTTTTTTTTTTTAATTTTTAAAACATTTGGTTTTAAAACATTCGGGTAAATGCTGAAATAGTTAACTCACATCCAAATAAACAACGATATCCTGGCATTCCTGCTGTCCTTGTGTGAGCTGTATCTGCGCCTTGTATATCGTTTCCCTTGTCTCCGCGAGGAACAGCCTCTTCGTGGTCTTCTGACGAGAATCCAGGTCCAAGGTCACCTCAAACTCTGAAGATTGGTGGAGAAATGATTAGAGATTTGACGCAATTCTGTGCCATTCTGAAGTGCGTGAGAAAGATGGAGCTATTCAGAACTCATAGCACCATCCCGTTTTCGCAACGAACAGTGATGGCTTGAATACGTCAAAATATGGAATGGTGTCGTATAAATTCATTAAGATTGAGAGCAGTCACATACACAACACAAATAACAATGACTCACTAACGACAAACGAATATTTACATTTCACAATTCTGCTATTAAACTCATTTTTATCTGGCACTAAGTCATAAGCCCGAACGTCTGACAACCAAGAGTTACCCAATAACTGGGAAATACGACAGGCTACGAGTAAGCTGAATAGCCAGAGTCTTCTTGAAGATATGCAGCTGCATATCGATAGACTGGAAACCGACCGCAGCATTTACTATTGTTGGAAAAGGCTATCAGATGACGAAAATGATGACTAAGTACCAGATAAATACGATTGACATTAATAGAGATATGATAGTGTTGATTGGGTGGTATTGGTTTTGTGTGGTACCAATTAGCGCTACTTCGACCACTCACCGAAATAGCAGATATATCCTTCCGCTTGGAAACAAATAACACATAATTTTGAATCTCAATTTCGTTCAAATTGTGGTGAATGATGAACTTAACAATAATTTTGATGAAAATGGAGATAGGGATGCTGATATAGTAGGCAAAATACCTAAAACTAGTCGTATATATTTGAATTTATCAATAAAGAATGTAAGAGAAACAATAGATTAAGTTTGAAACAATTAAGTCAGTAAAATCCTAGAATTAACGCAGCCAACCTAAAAGAAGATGATACCAATGATCATGAGATTAACAATAAAATAAAAACACTTACTAATCTGCTGATCCACATTAACGCCACCGTACGTCAAGCAGAACATGAGCTGCGCACACGCAACCGTGGTGCCGTTAGCTAGGTGACACTTTTTGTCAGTTAGCGAGATCAACTTGCTGTCTCCTAAGAACTTGACGTCGGCTGATACCTTTACTACGGGGCGAGATCTGGAAAGAAAAAGTTACATCTTAGTAAACCAGATTTTTTAAAGACAATTTACAATCATTCGATTACAAAATATCTGCGACAAGCCGTCGCTCACGATGCAATTTCCAATCCGCAAAAAATGACGAACACAGTACAAGTTTAATCCCGTACTAAACCTCTTTTAGGTTAATTAACAAAACTCCTACCAACATTTCTGACTTCTAGATGTAAATTTCAATTTTTTATTAATGAGATAGTTTCCGGCTCATTGTTCTATTGACCCTCTGGCTAAACCGCCAATTCGAGTAAGTGCTTTTCAGTTTTTCCATTAGAAAACTCAGCGGTAACCAGGAGTCTGATTTTGTACCTAAGAAACGGCTCATCTAGCTCACCCCTTACTATGTGGGGAGCGTCATAAGCAATGATACCAATTCTCTATTGCTTATTACTGGCAAAATGTTCTCTTTCTCTTTTTAAGAAATGAAATATACTTACAGCTTTTTATTTTAATCTAATTATTGTACATATTTAATAGTAACACTTAAAAGAGCTCGTGGCTATATAATATCAGCCGCTCGGGCTGATCTTTAGGTTAAGCTGTGCTTGCCTAAGTTCTGTGGATCGGTGACCCATTACATACCGAGTTTCCTCTGTGCCTCGGAAAACAGACCTTTGACAGACGTTACAGGTAGTCAGTTACCCAAAAAGTCTGACAACCAGTCTTACCAAGGGGTATCGTATTACCCAGTACCATTACTAACTGGGATGTGGAGGTCAGATAGGCAGTCGCTCCATGTAAAATACTGGTATTCAGCTGCATCCAGTTAGACTGGAAACCGACCTCAACATAGTTGGGAAAACGCTAGGCAGATGATGATGATGAAATATACTGCTTTTTATTTTAACCTAATTATTGGCCATATTTAATAGAAACACTTACTTCAAAAACACAACAGTATCCGACTTATAAGCACCAACAGCTAAATCCGTGTAGTTGTTACTATCCAGGTCCACTCCTCCAGAGAGAGAGAACCCGAAGGTGGAGAGAGTAGGTGAAATCTCTTCAGCGGTGATGGCTTGGGAGTACTTCTCGTGGATGCCTGACTCGCTGCCGTGGTAGATGTAGACCACGCCATGGCCATTTTCACCACCGTATGGAGCTCCGACGGCTATGTCTGGAAGGTGGAAAGACGGACTTTGATCAGTAAGAAGGACTGGCGGTGATTTCTAAGTTAAGTAAATAAAAATTGACCTTTCTTTTGAGTATGATTTTATTTAAATATTCTATCATGTAGTTACCTCCAAAACCATCGTAGTTGATGTCTCCGAGGGAGGTCACCGCCAAACCGAACCTGCCTCGAGAAATCTCACCGGTCCTAGCGTGGCTCCTTGTGAAAGACTGAAAAATATAAAGAAACATTCATAGTCGAAATCGAAGTGTAGTTTGACTGAAAGTTTAAGAAGAAGAGATACTCAATGATGCATAAACTACTATCTTTTTTATGAAGGTATTAGTTTAGATAAAGAGTATTATTGTTTCATTAAAACAAAAGCATTAATCCTTACCCTATCTTTATCTTGGTAGATAACGTAGATCCTTCCATGCTCAAATCCGTCACTCTTGGCCCTAGTGAACATCGGGGCGCCGACAATGACGTCATCAAAGCCATCGCCATCAATATCACCAGATGCGATACTGTAACCGAAGTAAGCACCGATCTGGGAGCCACTGATGTTCTTGATGTTCTGAAGCTCCCAAGTGTAGAGAACAACCTGGAAAAATAGGCAAAAATATTACTAATACAAAACAAAACATACACAGACGAAGACTTGGGATAATTAATTATGGAAAGCTGGAAGCATGTGATGTTCAGTGCACACGCAATATAACCAAAGACTGTAAGTAATAGATACAATTTGACATTTGAATTCTGTCGCGAAAAAAATACTTACCAATCCTTTTAGTCCAGCTCCTCTGGGCACTCCTACAGCAACGCTCTGTATACCTTGGCCAGCAAAGTCACCAACAGCGATGGAGTAACCCATGTAAGAGTCGTCGTACCTAGGACTAGCTTCAGGAGTAGCTATCAAGGCTGGGCGACTGCCCATAGATTGAGACATCAGCTGACCTAAAATGGAGATGGCCATTAAGTTAAGTTTACCTAAATGGGCTGTTTTCAGTTTCATTTGAACGATTTTTAAATGATAGCAGCATGAAAATGAAATTGACTCATTCTGTATTTTTTCCTTAAATCCCAATAAAAGCATCACCAGAAAATGTATTCCATAAGCTTTGAAAACAAGACAAGTTTGGAATAATGAGGATTGGAAAATCGTCCAAAGGAAACTCATGTTTAATACATTGAAACAGCACAAAACGTCAATCATTCGTGTACAATGTTCCATGATCTGTCATTAGATGATGTTCAAGCGGTCCAGCAGCCAGGAGAGGCAGTTTCATGTGATGATGGTTGTAACACCGTTCATATCGTGTCATATATTACAGGCGTCTGTATAACGCTTTTATTAGGTTATTATTAGCATACATATGACCAAAAGGTGTCATCACACCATATCAAGCGTGAGATTCAGGGATATTTTAATAAATGTTAAATTAAATATATCACCAAATCCTTGTTACAGCGACCGCAGTAAGGTATTTATTGGTAGAATTAATTTTGGAAACGGCTCTGGCGAAACACAAGCACTAAATACAAGAAACGACCCTTCTGTCAACGTAGAACAGCACTTCACAGAACGACGTAACGTTGTATTTACCTTGCAAACGTTAAAGTAAAACGTTCATTGAATCTAAACTAAATTAGCCGTGTTCAGTCAGAGCAAAAGCCAATGTCATTTTATAGTTTAGTTTTAAAGCATGGACACTTTTGCGGTTACAAAATCATTTGAGTATTATTAAACACCTATTAAACCCGCAGGATTTAGAAACTACTTTATGGGAATTATCGTTCCTATTTACCCCTTTTTATTTTACAATATTTTAACCATATTTTTCTGAATATTTCGCTAAGATGATAAACGTTTCAAAGAGAAAAACGATTATTTGATCATCCACGTGCTGTGGTTGTGATGATTAGGCTTTGGATGTGTTCAAAATGTCCTTCATTCTTTGGACATCGTGAGGTAATACACAAGTTGTTGCAAGTGATTGTGGACAATGATGTCATCCAAGTAGGCAAGTTGTTAGCACAAAGATATGACATGGATAACTAACTATGATCTAATCTCTCGTGCACAACATTCGTTATTTAACTACCGCTAAAATGTTTTATAGAAATTAAAGAAATTAATGGTTTCTAAAAGATTGGAGAATGTGGAAGGTATCTGGTAGAACCCATAGGGTAAACCTTAGAACACCATGACTTGAGGAAAGCTTATGATTTCTTCGCTATTTATGGCAAATATTATAATGAAAATTGATATTGATTTCGCCAATATCTGCCATCAATAGTTGCAAGCAGTTCTTATTTTAAATCCATTTTTTATGTTCAAGTATAAAACATGACTTAAGAATCCTAACACGACCGATTAAAAACGAAACGGTGAATATCTCAAAGGCATTTATGAACAAAAAAAAACAAATAAAAATCGACATTATCAGTTAGAAAACATGACTTAATTTTAAAAAGCAAGCAAAGTTAGCGTCTTATTTTAATGACATCAGATGTTATTGCGTTAAAAGCTAATAATTATAATACTCGAACACCAAAAATGTAATTTAAAACAACTGTCCATGTTCAAGGCGTTGATAAAGGATTATGCGATTCGAGGCCTCTCTATGTTATTGCTGTTAAGAGTTAAGATGTCAATCTGGCGATACGTCTGGATATGTTACCTTCTTCCGGTATTTTCGGCATATAGTAGAAGAACGATTCTGTCGGATCTATGGATAACGTTCGCCCTGTGGATAATTTTAGTGTCAGTTATCATTCGGAATGCTTCTCCAATTTTATGTTTGTTTGGAGAATATTGTGTTATGTCGTGAGTCAGTCTTGTTGGTTTGTTCTTGTTTGTTTTGTCTTTTATCAGTTCATTGACTACTTTCAGTTTATCATTTGTTTAATAGCCTCTTTCCCCAACTACTCCGATCTGAAGTTTCATATTTGGAAACATTTTTAGAATCATTAATATCAGATTCTTGTTCAGTTTTTACTGTCGTCTGCGTTATTTGAATTATCAGCTACATTCTATATTATTATAGTAGTCAATCTAAGGGTGATAGTTAGTTTCAAACCAATCTATGATGATTTCTTCCTCAGTGAAACTAATCAACACCCATGCGTAGCTCTCGACGCAGTTACTGTTCTATTTGGAGCTATCAAAACTGTATGCAGTTTATTTAGGGTTGTTAGTTATTATTTACTCATAAGTAACGTTACCTTGCCAAAAGAAACTGCCGGGGGCTCCCATGAATAGTCGTTGTCCATCCTGTAATAATAAAAACAAAACAAAAATTTAATATTTTTGAGAATATTATTACAAAACCCTAAGATTCCTTATTGAGTACTTGTTCAGTCATAATAAATACAGATCAGTTGTTTGCAGTAGACTGCGTCACTGTAAGAGCAATAATTGTTTGCTAAAAGTCGCATTCTTTCTTTGTCGTGTGGTTAGTGAATAGTGCCTAACCTGGTGTCAGAGTTTTTATGCTACCCATGGGCCTCTGACTTGGCTTTATATGCCGTCTAGAAATATCTATCTGGTATGCTGGTTTCCTTGCGGTATTTTCCTTCACCGAAGCAAGTCATAATTATACAATACGCACATGAATCAGATTTTTTAATATATAGTTCTTTTCTTCTGTCTCTCAAAAGTAATAAGACACCTACTCCAAAATCAATAAAATCATCTAACACAATGTAAAGACCAACTCTTGTATTAGAAGAAGCATCAAAGTGTTTTACGATTAGAACCTTTTTATGACCCCACTTATGGTAATGCACGGACCGATCCCTGCCCTGCCCTGCCTTGGACTGGTCTGGGCTGGCCTAATTGCAGCCAGGATAGATAAAGTGCATTGGTTTTAAGTGTGTGATGTCATTCGGTCCTTGTTTAACTTACGAATTGAGTGTTCGATGAGTAGGGTTAATTTATAAGGGGGCGCGGGAAACATTCAATACTTCTTTTATTTGATCTTGAGAATCTAATATTTTATATTTGTAGTAGTGAAATAAAATGAGTAGTTTAAGGATGACAGTTTAACAGTTTCGATTTAAGTAATTATCCAAGAAACAATACTATTATAACAACTCACACATTTTCAATACACTGAAAGGATTATGTTCATAAATAAATAGGAGAATCAGTGAAAATAACAAAAGTATTTTTAACTTCTGTTTCATAATTTGGTAAAGGATTTTCAAGTGGTGTTAAAGATTTGGATGCGAATGTAACACAAGCGTCAAGCGAATCTAGATTTTTTTTTTATTATTCTCAATTTTCTTTTTATCTTCCTACCGTATCATGTATTTCTTTCCTACTGTGTGGGTCGGAATGCTGGGCAGTGAAGGAGATGGATGAAAAAAGATTGCATGGAGCGGAAATTAGAATGTTGAGATGGATGTGAGGTGTGACAAGACTGGATAAAATAAGGAATAAATAAGAGTGGCGACCGCGAACCGGAAGACGTTGCGTTGGAAGGCCTGCCACTAGGTGGACCGATGACCTGGTGAAGGTTGCGGGAATCCGCTGGATGCGAGTCGCACGGGACCGGTCAATGTGGCGACACGCGCGGGGAGGCCTATAAATGTCCAGCAGTGGACGTCTTTCGGCTCAAATGATGATGATGATATAGGAACTTTGAAAGTTGCTAGAGTTACAGTAAACTTGAAAAGGGAATTGACTGTCTTGGTACGGACAAGTAAAAGAGTAATGAATATAAATTTTGATGGATGGAGAGAGAGAGGAAGACCAAGGAAACGATGGAAGGATTGTGTGAGGAATGATATGAAAGATAAAGGTGAAAATGATTGCGTGATGGTTGACAGAGGAGAATGGAAGAAACAAACGTGTTGCGCCGACCCCGAGTAACATGGGACAAGGGCAGGAAGATAACCGGGGCTGCAGGACTGTTCGAAAGAGATACCGTGGCCCCGGAACACAAAGGGCGATGAAGGAACATGGATGGGTTTTAGTCAGTAAAAGTCTGACACTCCCTCCTGCTCCGCCCAGAGCGGGAGGAGTCATTTGATGATATCGCATCCGAAAAAAAAAAAAAAAAAGGCCAGGAAGATAATGATGGTTTTCCTAATGTAACATCTCCAACATCTTTTTGTCCCTTAAACTTGTTCCAAAATCCCGCCACCGCTCATCCCTTCACCCTATCCGCTCAAAAGACAAAAAGCAGACACGACTAATCGGTGCGTGTGAACGTGTAAGATAAGGCCCGCGGACTCAAGTTACAAGCAACACACTTGAAGTTACAAGAAACTTCACAAAAAACGTGTAAACATGCGCATTTCAAGTTACGATCTAGTAGTAAACGCTGTCTTTTGCAAATTGTCGTTGAGATAACAGTTTTTTTTTTTATGATCACGACATGGGATGTTTTGTTGCAATGGCGAAGACAGAACAGGTGGAAAACCCATATTTAAGGATGGCCCAAAATGATAGATAAAGTTTATAAAGATCATCAGAGGAGCTCTTGGCTAAATAATAACAGCCGCTCGGGTCGATCTTTAGGTTAAGCCGTGCTTGCCTAGGTTGGTCTGTGGATGGGTGACCACCCATTACATACCGAATTTCCTCCGTCCCTCGGAAAGCACGTTAAGCAGTTGGTCCCGGCTGTCATTTGTAGATCTTTGACAGTCGGCTGTACGCAGGGATCAACTAGAACTATCCTTAACACTAAAACCGGAATATTTACCTTTATTTGTTTTGAGTTCCCGTTATATCGCCGTTGTTGCTTGCAACAACTAAACTGTTCATTCGTGATCATGGTAAATGATAGTGTTAGTGACCAGATCAGCTAGAAGTCTATAATATCAGTTCTTTATTCAATACTAAACAAAGTTTCCTAATAATACTCAAAGCCAAGATTAGGGTAAACTTACTTCAAGCTTTGAACTAGTAAAAGTACTTAGGTAGCAGTCTGCTAGGGTCAGATGGTTGAATCACTAAGGCGACCGTCGTGTGTTTACTAATGAGAACAAGACCACTAGCAATAGGCCGAGCAAACTGTTGGGCGGTAGGGCAAACTGTTGGATAATGCAGTTACAGAAATCTCAGGGAAGGGACGCCATATTATTAAATGTTCCGTAATTGTACCTTGGCTTCAAGCCTATAGTAACATCTTCACACATTATGGAATGCAAGTAAAGATAGGAATATGAATATTATATGAAAAATAGTAATAGAATCGAAGGTATGGTAATTATAGTCTTTAGGCGTATTGGAACAAGTGAGCTTAATTTAATACCACGTTTTGAGATACAGAAAATCTATTTCGTAATCTCGTTAAATAACTTGAGGCAAACGAAGTAGATTACTTGCTTGAGGTAAATCTGCACAACATGTCGCTCAGTATATCAGACACCTGCCGATATAAGATTTTGAAAGTCAACACTTTAAGGTCAAAAAATACATTTTGTCCTTATCCACATGGAAATCCAGAAAACCAATAGCGACTCAATTTACATCGCATTTAGAAAACTGAAACCACCGGTCATTGCGAAAACGAATATAAATATGTAAATACACATAAATAAAACATTAGCCATACGTAAACGTACACAAATCTGTCACGAGGATAAAAAAATAAAATAGTAAGTAATTTCATAAGCCGAAAATGGTTGCGGCAGCCCTAAAAACAACATAAAAGCCTAGTCGTTTTAGCATTGAATCAGCGTACGCGCAGGCCAATGAATAAATATGCGCGTACGCACCATATACAGCGCGGAGAAGCGCGCATGCGCGCCGAGTGTCACCGGAGGGCAGAATGTCAAAACGATCTTACGGCACTGACTTATTTTGTTGCCTTGTCTTTATTACTGCAGGACGAAAAGGGATTGGTTTATTTTTGATAGAACGGTCGATGTGTCAAGAGAATAACAGATTGATGCAGCTTTTGGCAATCCTTTTTAATATTTTTTAGGTCCTTTTTAGGGTTCCGTAGTCCAGACAAGGAACCCTTATAGTTTCGTCATGTTTGTCTGTCCGTCCGTCCGTCCGAGGTTTTGCTCAGAGACTGTTAATACAAGAAAGCTGTAATTTTGTAGAGGTGTGTTCTCACAGTAAATACGAATCTAACGACACCTCTCAAGCTAAAATCCATCGAGCCGTTCAAGGTGCAGAGCGTGCCAAACATTATTTTGAATTTGGCGCCAAAAATCCGCCATTTTTTTTTTTAATATTAAATTTTGGAAAATATTTTCTTATAGGTTACTCTCCTACATGTGAAGTGGGGATGAATTTTTTTTCGTCGTCTATCCCATCGCGTGGGGTATCGTTAAATAGGTCTTTTAAGATGACTTAGGGGTTGCTAAATGCCATTTTTCGATTTAATGCATGCTAAAACTTCATAATATTTGTTCCAGTAGGGCGTCCTGCCCTCTAAAAGCTAAACTGCTGGCTTGAAAAATCTGGAAAAATTCATGATGATAGTACATTTTATGAACTTTAAAGGAAAATTATAGCGGTTAAGATAACTTTATTAGTTTAGCAGTAATAGTCGTTGAACTTGGGATAATTTTGTACCAAATACAAAATCCTTAGAATAAATCCTCTAAAGTGACTAAGATGAAGTATTTGTTGTAGTTGCTAAACAGACAGATGTCAAATTTGATCTAGTATATCTAATATTTTTCATTTTTTTTTATTATTATTAATCATCTCCATCCATTAAATTAATTAAATATTAAAAATGAAGTAAAACGTTAACTTCCGATTTGACTGACAATAGGCGACTCCTATTCTATTTTGGGGTTTTGGTTTCGACGAGGCGATCCTTAAAGAAAAACGCGCTGTTTTTCATTTTCAATTTTCAGTGCTACTGCTAAGCCGAGTTATAGTCGATGCGTAATTTTTCTTATTTTAACTAGACATATAAAAGCTTTCAATATAATTTTAATTCAAAGAAACTATTCACCTTTCTTATCCGTGTGAAGTATCAAAGAAAATCATAAAAGGCTGCACTGTTGTGGGTAATTGAATATTCAATTAAACTGTGCATAAATATTAGAAGCGTTTAAAATCCCATGAATTTTGCATTTACAACCTGCCCGCGCGTCTGTAATACTGATTACAATTTATACAAAAACCAACTTTATAGTCTAGAAGATAAAGTTGGTTATTTCTTACGTTATTTAGATATACAGCTTCCATTGTTCGGAATCTATTGTAATAAATGTATTAAAGATGTAAATACAATATAAAGTCGGGTTATGAATTTTCAGTCGCGATCTTGGAAAGTGAAACTGATTTTTTTATGATGGCAACATTAATTGAAAATGAAAGGTTTAATGTTGCAGTTGATACCTTGTAATAAATAGTGACGTGACGGTTATTTTTTTTTTATCAGTGACCGCTTGTAATTTAAGGGCGTCTATTAATTACGTGAAGCTATTTTGGCGATTTCCCCCCCCCCCCTTAGTGAGATATCGTGAGATATTTCTTGACTTGATTTTTTTGCGTAGTTAAGTATAAATACATTAATCTGTGCTTGATTGTTTAATTATTTTCAGTGATCATTTTAATTGAATATTATTGTATACGATTTGGCCATATTTTAGTAGAGACATATTTAATTATTTAAACCCAGTTTTCTCTCAATTTAGCACTGTTTCTTGCAGGGAAAAAAATACGTGATATTTGCAGAGACGCCCTCTCTCTCCCTCGTGAGATTGGGTGACATTTGGCTCGACGCCCTCCCGACCTAAACGCCGCACGTAATTAATAGACGCCCCTTATTGGTAGGATTAGATACGTCAGTTTTTCTCTGTTTTATCGCCTCTAAATATAATCTATCACGTCAGTACAGTTTCGCAAATTAATTTAATTTGGCAGTGTGTACCTAGTCGATATCATTCAAACTATTTAATGATCCACGAATTTGTTCTGTTTCTGCTTTTAAAAAGAGGAAGTTCCAAATGTCGATCCAGAAAACTTATTCACAATATACACAAGATATTGGTAACCGGCGCGCGCGTAGTTCTGCGTCATTACATCCTACTGTTTGCTGTCACAGTTTGCTTAAAACCATTAAAAAACGAGCTTCAAAGTTTGTTTTTAATGTTTGTTTGGCAAATTCATATTTGAATGAGTAAGTGCTGGCAGACATATTAATTACTTTCTGAGTTACCTAATTTTGATATTCATACGAGTAGTACTCTTTCCGAGCAATTAAAATCTATACTAATAATATAAAGAGAAAAGTTGTATTTTCTATATTTTTGTAACAAATAAACTCAAAAACTACTTGACCGATTTCATAAATTGTTTCACCATAGAATGCTACATTATCCCTGAGTAACGTAGGCTATATGTCCAGTGCGAAGCCGGGACGGGCCGCTAGTACTTAATAAATAAATAATGTATGCATTGTCAATTTCGGTTTTCATACTGAAAACTAAAATATTGATTAGCTTTGGTATCTTCTGAAGTAGCGACAGGTTTGACAGCACCTTTTACAATGCAATTCTCATAGAAATAAAAGCCTATTTTGATAGCAAAAAATCTCTTACAAATCACAATTCCGCAAAAGTCCTGGCTGCATCGATTTCCCGCCCGTTTCGAACCACCATTGTCTGCAAATGGCCACCGCTTACGGACGCGTTCCAAAACCATGTTTGTAAACTACAGGAATGTTTGACGTAGTAATGTTGAGAAATTGTGCTAGCTTTGGTGAGGAAAAACGTCTTCAAAATGGTCGGTTAAAAGTTCTGATTTTTTTGTGTGAAAGGACAAATAGCAACTAAACTTTGAAAAGCGCTTAACTTGGGACACGAGCGAGAAGAGATTATAAGAAAAAATATATAAGAAGTACAACGGCAGGAATAATCTAGGAGAACCCAAAAGACAGGTAGCACCAGCTACTGAAATGTTTTTAACGTAGGGCCTAGCCATATTTTTTCCTAAAAAGGCAAACGAAATTACAGTTAAAGCCGAACACATTCACCCACCGATTTGCACAGCCTTTCTCAAAAGCTAAATAGCGTCTAGCAAGTGAATCATGGCTTACAAACACATGGGCCCATTAGGATGCAACACGGTGTACCGATGAATAGTAATGAATTGTGTTCGTTCGCACCTCGCAGCGAGGCGGGGACAAATTTATTGGGCTTTAGATGGACACTTCAATAAAATTGATGCTGTTGGAAAGCGTGATAGGGTTGCAAGACTTTTGTGGAGTTTTTTTTTCGGCTTATTAGTTTATTGGAGAAGACTGGACTGGGTAGTTTAACAATGAGAAACGATAAATATAGAATCCTGATAGACAACCTAAATATAGTACGGTAGAGCAGCAAGCGACGTTGGCACGTTTGGCTTGCTTGCTTGGAAAACATAGATTACTGAAGTTGCTAAAAATCCGCTTAGCAAAAGCAGCACCGGGCTGGCCACGTTTGCCCTATGCCTGATGAGCTGTAGGCCAAAATAACAACCGTTATGTGGCGCCCAGACCAGACACAACCAGATGGCGATGTGCCAGACCCCTTAGAAGCTGGGACAAGTTGGACAGAGGACCAGTGTTCTACATTACCCCTGGATCCAAACAACTGGAAGTCATGGGCCTTTGCCCAGCAGTGGGATGACGCAGAATAACATTAGCAGTGACCGGTTTGCTTTAGTAACTAGGACATTTCCTCTAAGATCGAAATCCAATACCAAAAATTCTTCTTCTACCTACGCCATGAAAAATAACTCCAAAATCGATAACTTCCCAGTAACAAACATCCATTCTTATTTCTTACAACAAACACTTGTGGTTTCTCTAACTAATCCTTATTATTGTTACTAGACTGTTTAGCAAAATCGTCACGTTTTGAGTCCACGTGAAGATTGCCAACATCCACGTTACCTAACGTCTTGGTATCGGGTTCCGTATTCTAAGAAAAGATACCATCTTTACGAGTTGGATGCAGATGTTAAAAGACTAGTAGAATGGCTATCTGAGTTTGCGTGACAGAAATGGTCTAGATTTTAGTGTGTTGTGCCATTTTAATGAGGTTTCAAGCCGTGTTTGTTTGTTTACAGATTTATGATAATCGTTGATGGTTTTCATCTTTTTACTCGGTACTAGCTAGCAAATCACAATAAAAGAATTGAAATGTCGAATAATAATCGTAAGTATTTTATTTTTCATTAACTTTAATGAACGATCGATAGATGCCATATGTAATATAACATGATTTATGTCAATGTAAAGATTGCTAGCTTCACACCTTTCCTCTTTTGTATAGATCAAGATTCTAAAACATACCCATGATGGCACGTGATACCCTTACCGAAACGGTTTTATTACACCTGGCTACACAGAAAAAAAATTGAACCGGTTCAGGTGACATTAATCACTTTTTTTCTAAAGTGTAAGGCAAGGTAGTCTTGCCGTGTCATCTTTATTGTTATTTCTTTAGATAATGGAAATTAATTGTGTGTATTTCTGACTCGAATTTAAATCGATTTTAATTCACGTTCCGACTACTGATAAAGATTGCTTACTTTTTGATTTACTGTGATATAAATTACATGGTTCTTTTAATAGAATTTGGAAAATTCGGCCTACCTATCTTATCTTTATTGAGTTACTGTGTGCCATAAAAAAACACAATTTTATAGAAACGGTGTTAATGTTTTTTTCGTGACATTCATTTCTGTTTGTAATTGATGTCCCAGGTCTTAATCTTAGATTTAGGAAAAATATGCTGAGCAACATGCTGTACGCTAGATTGCAGATGCGTATAACTGAATGCGAAATTGAAGTATGCTAAGCGTATTGTGCAGTGATTAAGGGGACTACAGGAGCTAAACGCGAGTTTTATAATGCAAAAAAGCATATGATTCACTGCAATAAACAAAACCAGAAAAATATATGATATTCTTCAGGATAATTATATCCTAGTATGACGTGACTGACGTAACAACCACTTTATAGTTAAAGTCAAAATCTCTTCGCAGCTTCTTTGTAAGGTCTGTGCGGTCCATGTTCAGCTCAGAACTTTTATGGGTAGCTGCGTATGGAAGTAGCATATTATACGATACTCGTGCAATTTTATAAGCACTACATCGGTACACTAACAAATAAAGTCCTGCTTTGTAACCGCTGCCATACTAGGACACCAAGGGATTGTCCTGTCAGAATTTAGCGGTAAATCTCAATTGTATCCCAAATACAGAGACATAATAAAACTGCAATAAAATTCGCTCACTATTCTCGAAATAGAAATCTTAAGGTTTCTTGTTATATTTTTTGCACTGGCAACAATAAAAGTTAAATAATTCATAAGAAGCCTGCGCGCATGCGCGTCACGTGTGCGCACTGCGCGCCGCGCGCTGGCCGCCGCGATCACGATGATAATTCCACTATGGGCAAAAATAATTCTATTCCCACGATCGTAAAATCACGATGTTTTACATGAAAGTAGGAGGAATTCTTTTTTTTGGGACAAAAAATGATCGTGTTTTGGTTTAAAAATGAAGAGTTATTTGAAGGTCTTCGTAATGTTTTTATTCGAGCGGAATTAAATAAAATTCAAAGAATAAATTATTTTTTGTCCTGTGTTTAAGCTCATAGTCTCTTTTCCTTTTAATTAAGTAGTCTTGCTATTTATTTAAATAAAAGTACCAGAAATTCAAAACTTCTTTAAAAACTTTATAGAGTTTAAAACTACATTCCTCATGATACAATAGGCATGACGACAGTTTCAAAAAAATGCAAATCTATTTAGTCCGTTAGTTAGAGTATTGGAAATTAATAGACATGTATAATTATTTTGTTTTTGTAAATCAATGAATATTGACAAAAGTTAAAACGCATCAAAACTCGGGAGTGGGGGCTCGTAGTCGTGACGTCAGAACTAGCTAAAAATTATACCTAGGCGTGACGTATTGAGAATTTTAAAAGCGTCATATCTTCGTCAGTTTTGGTTTACGTAACAAAAGAAAAAACACGGGTCAAATATTTATGATAACCTAATTCGTTTTTTTTTGTCGTCTCTCCTATTTTCAGAAATATTAGCAGGTCTGCTTTTCCCTTGAATCGACCAAGTTGAAGCCTCGAATTCACTTCTTGCCGGTTGCCGAAACCTATAACCTGGCTTTACCCTTTGCCTTCTCCGTAATCAAAGAAAATGACTACCCATTACCCAAAACACCGTGGCTAATTTGTCACAACTGACAAGATGACGGACGACCACAATAATTGCATTTTAATTCGACCACTTATGAAAATTAAATTAATAACCTTACTTTTTAATGTTGCCAAGAATCGGTACAGATAAAAAGCGGATTTCACTCGAAATAATTGGAAATGGGACGTAATTGGTGTGACAAAAAGATAATAAACTGTCATCATATTTTTGTGCGTTGCAACACGGAGACAATTGATAAATGGCAACACCGCTATTAAATGCCAGAAGGAAAACCCTGTCTTTAAAAAAAAATGTGTCAGATTCATAACTTGACTGGACTTGTAAGCTTGTAAACAAAACTATTTTGATTGATTTCGAAAATGAGTTTTCTATCTTTGCAAGAAGAAAATGATAGTTTGATTACATACGTGATGCGACTTTATTGTTTAAACTAATTTGTATTTATTCCAACCTTAGAATAAAATATCATTATAATATATAACGTGTTCTTAAATAAAAGCTTACCTTCGATATAGCTGCTGAAAAACCCGCCTGGCACATGCCTGTCTTGCGCTGTCCGTGGCTCGCTGCAAATTAAAATCAAATAGATTAACAATCAATTAGAATTCAAGATGAAATATACACTCATACGATGCATTAATATACAGTGTACGTACATACAGAGTGCTTGACTGAATTCAGTCTTTTTTTATTGAATATACAAATATTTGTTTTTATAAAAAAATCTAATGCAGTTTTATTAAGGCTTATTTATAAGATACATATCCTTTTATAACAAAATAGGACACATCATTATACAAACAATCTTGGATTCCTAAAACTCGTAAGGTTTAGTAAAAACATTAGATGCAATAATATTTTTTTGTCTTTTGTAAATTTGAGTAAATAAAAATATTATTTGACTATATTTGACTGACTGAAAAAGACCCTGCTACCCTCCTAATGAAAAAGTACTTATTTTTCGCAAAAACTTGTTTGAAAATCTTAATTTGAGAAGCTTCTTTTGAAAACCCTTCTTAATTCCTTTATTGTGTTGTTTCCTACATAGTAATGCTGTTGTGTTTTCACATAAAATATTAAGAACACGGTACGACACATAGGTACACAATACAATATAGATACATGCAAACATAGAGATAGGTAGGTAAATGTATATCGGTTATAAAAGTAGGTTTGTATTAAAATTTAATTATTTAAAACGGATTCATTCTAGTGTTTAGCTTTTATCGTGAAACATCAATGAGTTTTCAGTCTAACAATGCTTATTAATAGAAATTATTTTCTAATAACTTTGTGGCATTTTTATTAATCAAGCTTATTTTTCAATAGGGTTGCCAATGTCATTTCAAAATGAGTTTTAATATTCAATTTTTCTCTCGCCACACTGGGTAGGTAAAAGTGGCGATGGGTGTATTAAAGGGTATAGGGTAGACGACAAAAAAATCGAATTTGTCCATCAGATAGGTAGATTTCCAAAAATATTGGAAAAAATAATGAAAACGTTACAGTGCGTCGAAAACTCGTGTGACGTCGCAAGCCCCCACTCGTGATCTTTGATCCGATTTATATTCGTATTTTTTTATTAATTTGATAAAACGAAAAACACGTATCCAATATTTTTCGATAATATAACTGACGGACTAAACAGAATCATATTTTTTTTGTCAGTCGTCATCCCTATTTTAAAGACAGCTGAATGTATGAGATGGGTCAACATGTTCATACATTAATGATGAAGTGTATGAGTTTCTACTGGTCGACAAGTGCGTTACACATCGAACTTTACATCAGAAGACATACTCACCCTCGTCCACTGAACGGAACCCTAAAGAAAGCATAGATATTTATTTAGTTGTTTAAATAAGTACCTGTTATTTTAAAATAGATAATGTTGTTGTTTGTGTGGAGAATGTAGAGTGTGATAAAGTGTGACCTATGTTTCGAATAAAATACAAACAAATCTATACTAATATTATAAAGCTGAAGAGTTTGTTTGCTTGATTGAACGCGCTAATCTCAGGAACTACTGGTTGAAATTTAAAATTTTGTGTTGGATAGTCCATTTATCGAGGAAGGTTGTAAGTTATATTATGTGACGCAGACGAAGTTGCGCGGGTCAGCTAGTATAAATATAAAGTAGGTAAACTAGATCGACATGACGAAACTTATTGATGGAATATTTTAACAGTCAAATGTGTGGGTGATCGCAAACAAAAATTAAAGTTTCACATTTCAAAAACCATCAAATACAAATATATTTTTGTAATGTAACGTGACTCTTAAATTTATCGTTTTACTCGAAAATGTTATCGTAAATCATGTTTCAGCCTCAGGCTCGTCACGGTAATTCCCTTGCCGGCCTGCCACCATTACCGGCGGAAGTGAGTCGGTTTTCGCGCGCTTTCATGACCGCCATTGTTGCGGCCATGATGGCTATATTGGCGCCCTTTTACTGCGGACTGTGTTGCCATTTTATGAGGGTGTGTGGTGAACTTTTTTTTTAAAAATGTGGATGTAAGTTTGAGAATATTTTTTGTGTACATGTAGGTGGACTCTTTTACATAATATTGATTAACTCATGAAATCTCATGAATGCATGGTATTGTAATAAAACTGGTCTTAAAAGTGTACAGTATTTCGTGAAGGTATGAGTGTAATATGTCGCAAATAAGTACTTAATCCAATTCATCAGGATATCTCTAACCACATCAATAGCTCAACCCAAGAGTTTGCGCACGACATAGACAAAAGAGGTTCAACGTTGCCATGAGCTTGTCCATGCACGCATGCATACGAACATGCGTGTGCGTCAATATTGTCGAGATACCTACATGTGCGACACGGGGAGAACTCCTTGACGTCATTCAGGTCGGGAGAGTTGGCCACGAAGCACGTGCCCACTGGGTCCCTCTGGTTCAGCTTGTGGGAGACGTAGGAGACGTAGCGAGGGGCGCAGGCCTGTAGACGAAGGAAAGAAAAGTTAATCAAGAACAATTAAAATATCATTCAATTCGTTAGCTGTGGTGGTTCAGGCTGGTTTAAGTATGGGTTGAAATGGGACTGGGCGGGTCACATTTCCAGGATGTGTCAGGACAGATGGGCTAGAATCGTGGTTGCTTGAAGACGGTCATCGTAACCGAGGCAGGTCCAAGAAGCGCTGTCGTGACGATTTGGGCTCGTTCCTGATTGGCCAGAGAAGGGAAAACACCGAGAGAGTTGGAGAAACATGAGGGGGGGCTTTGCCCAACAGTGGAACAGTATGGGCCAATCAAAAAAAAAGTTTGGGTTCTGTTTCGGATTACATTTTTTTTTCTGTAGTACTCCAGGAGCAAGATTTTGCCTAGTTTTTGACAATAATTATACTCGCTGCCATAAGGTCATAAAGCAATTTGATCAGGTGCAATCAATCCCGTATCAGTGGTATTTTTTTTTTAATTATGTAAATAACACCTTAACAGCGATGCCAATGCGATGTTACTACCAAGATACGCATACCTACCTCTAACTCGCTTACAAAAAAAAACAATTTGTCAGAGACAGCGACTATATGCTGTAGTTGTAACGGCGGTTTTATAGTGCAAGTGTTCCCAGTGATGTGTAGGTGACTGTACCTATCATATTTAGGTTACAGGAACAGTCAATAATATTTCGGAGTTAATAATACTGTAAATAAAAAAAAAATGGTCCTGTCTTAATTTTTACCTTATCAAAACAAACAATAAATCATCCGCGTTTACATTTCAATATCAATGACCTTTTCACGGAACTAAACAAAACTAACGTTTAGTTAAAATACCAAAACACAACGTCTGAAAATAATCCTCGGGTACTGTGTGTTATGAACTTGAAAACTGTTCGGCAGTTAATTTTAACTGTAATACTGTAATAACACGCGTCTGTGCTGTAATCCTTTACAGGAGTACAGGGTTACTACTAGTTCGTTTCAAGATTTAAATTAATAACTAGCTGTGCCAGTTTCTCTCAAAACACAGTGTATTCTTTTCCATTGGTTTTATAATGCTAGGCTTTATATTGCATTCTTTATTGCTCGGATTGCATAGAGAGGAGGCCTGTACAAAAGAGGCCGGAACATTAATAGGCTGATGATGATGATTGCTTGAACAGAAAATAAAATAGGTATAGGTACATCAAATTCAATCCCAATCAATTTTAAAACAATAATTATCTATCCTATTAACTTCGACAACCCTACAGATCTTCAAAATGGAAAGAAAACAGTTGCATGCGCGCGCTGTTTGTTTTAATAAGAACAAACTAACATTATAGAAAACACACCGCCATCTGGCGGAAGCGCGAGGCGTGATATTAATTCACACCAAGTATTTTTACTGCAAAGCCGTAACGTAAATATGGTACTTTTTAGTGACACTGTCACTCATTGGGGACATTAGATCTACATAATGGTACCTATACTATACCTTCTACTGGAAGACATAAGTACCACGGTAATATTATAATATAAGTACATTATTTTCGGTCAGGGTCACTATTTGCTAAGCTCTCAGAAAGCAATTAATAACCAGTATGTAAGAAGTAAATAGATTTCCTGAAAATGTTTGTATATAATCCCAAGGACAAGGACAAGGACAACCCTTTGGTCCTAGAAAAGCTCTCACCTAAGCTTGAATTCATTACATGGTGTTTACCTCCTCATAGCATCAAAATGGATGATCATACTTATGTTTTTTTTTGTAATAAATGCATTATTTTGAAACCAGCCCGTTTGCCCCAAGGCCATGTCCACAATCATTGTCTTTGCTATGCGTGGTGCCACATCCCAAATAAAAACACCAAAGCATAAAAACATTTGCTACTTGCTTCAACGTCACGTACCCGTCAAAATTGGCTTTCAATGCACTCGTTTGACGTCAAAATAGGTCTCATTGGGGTCAGAGCAGCCCACTACACACACTTTTTATGGCCCATTGATCGCCATCATACGCCATCGTAAAGTTTCGACTAACATTTGGTATTTAATGGCGGGACTTACGTAAACTGATACAATGTACTGTTTAATTCACAGATTTATTTTATTTATTTATTTATTTAATGTCAAATCGGAGGCTTAAATACGAGACCAAGACTTACAGGGTAAATATGAACGAAAATTGATGATTGAATGAATATGCTAAGTATGAAAATACCAGGTTTACAGGTGATGTTCATGTTACGTAAATAATATTTCATTTAACACCTTCAGTAAAATTAATTATAGCAAATCGATAACATATTGTACTATTGTACATATTGTATACATAAATATCTGAGAAAGATCATAAAGTAAATAACGCGCCAAGTAGGTTATTATTTATTATTTCGCGGCACATTATTTATTACGCTATAACAAAATTCACATGAAAACTGATCTTCGTATCTTCCCGCCCGAAACATGACAGCTAATGTCATTTGAATTTGGCAGATCGTTATTGATGCGTTCCTTTATAATTTAATTACCGGCGATCATCTTCGTGATAAATGTTCCACGATAAAATCTTCGTGTATGACTCACTAACGAAGTGGTGACCAATGCGAGAAGCATCCCAAGATCGTAAAACCTTTGATAAAGTGTAGCCGCCGTGAGATATGCACACCAGAAATGGACATATGGTTAGATAGAAATCACCATTTGAAAAATAGTGTTTTTTAATAGAAATCTGATATTGAAAATGGAATTTATTGAACAGTCTAGCCGTTAGGTAGAAAGAAGTTTTAGTATGCTAATTTAAAGTAATTTAATAAAAATTGTAAGCATGAAATACCGAATTTACTGTCACCAACCTAAAGAAAAATTAAATACTGTAAAGTTAAAATTGATTTTTAATAAGTTACTCTTACTTTCTAATCCTATCGTAAAGGAAGTTGAATAATACATGAATATAAATATTAAATCAAATTACCATACCGTTTCAAATTAATCTTTATAAAATCGACTTATTGGGAATTGAATATCACAAAAGATTAGTCCGTAAGTTCTTTACTAACAAACTGTTAGTTTTATTAAATAAAGAAGGTGAACGGTTCATTGAGTCATACTAGTGAATCAGCTGTTTACTTAAGACACGAACAAAGAAAAAATTGTTAAGATCCGTGGTTTTAAGACAGCCGAGCTTAGTCACTACGGTTTCTGAATATTCATACGTTGCACACATTATTTGTCCGAGTATTTGAGCGTGTTGGCGTCATTTTAATAAACTCTCGTACTCAATAAAGAGGAAACGACTGTTTGTCAGTTTGCTCAACCTTTGAACAACCGAACAGGTTTCAAATTCTTATTGTTTTTGGAATCTGAAGAATGCTTTACGGGCCGTTTTTAATTACCAAACTCAGCATGGTGTATTAAAGTTGAAGGCCTAAAAAAGCTGCTAAATGAAAACGTAATTTGCATTTTATACAAAAATTATAGAATTTTTTATTAATCATATTATCATGTCAACCCATGGGCTACAAAACGTTATTCACAGAAAACCTCAAAAAGTTGCATTCTGTGCATAAACTCTTGTTGAAAGTCTCGTAAATCATATATTTCTGCAAGAGTCAGATATACATTAATAAGCCTGACACCAAACGTTTATCCAACCCAACTAAACAGAAAGCCTAGGCATATTCTAGTTAAACAGTCTCTACTTAATTTTCAACGAAGTACTAAGTGCACGGAGACATAACTTACACCTACTTTCCAGTTAATTCATCGCGACCTTTTGTCACCCTATTGGGCCGCAGCCCGTTCCTTCCAAAGGCCTGTTTGACCCACAATCCAGCAGTTACATGGTTATTCTTGTAACGTATCTAGGTTACGAGCCGCGCCAATTGCTGGAAAGCTTGGGCAATCATTTCTTTCGGTCAAACTTTATTGACGGGAACTCTTTTGATGTTCCGTAATATATATAGGTCGGTTTCGTTGTCGATCAGTGATTGAAATAGGTTTTTAATGGTGGTTTGGACGGTCGTGATTGATTTTTTGTTATTATATTTGGAATGGTGGAAGTCGGTTGTTGATTTCACTTAAAGCACTTGTAAGTATTTATTTATCAGTCTGCTCTCCAAAATTGTGATGCTCAAATTGGTGATAGAGTCTACCTATATAATATTTAAATCAAGATAAGAGTATCTTGATTTAAATACTTATAATAGGCATGACGACAGTATCAAAAAAATGTAAATCTATTTAGTCCGTCAGTTAGAGTATTGGAAATTAATGGACACGTATTTTTTGTTTTTGTAAATCAATGAATATTGACAAAGATAAAACGCATCAAAACTCGGGAGTGGGGGCGCGTGACGTCAGAACTAGCTAAAAATATACCATGGCGTGACGTATTGAGAATTTTAAAAGCGTCGTATCTTCGTCAATTTTGGTTTAAGTAACAAAAGAAAAAACACGGGTCAAATATTTTTTGATAATCTAAGTGACGGACTAATTAGATTTTTTTTTGTCGTCTCGCCTATGGTCGTTGTTCGATTCCCTGTCGGGTAAAGGGTTATTGCAATTTTCCTTCAGGAAATTCTCAGTAGTGACCACGGAGACTGGATTCATACTCACTTTGATGGCAATAAGCTCACCTCCTATGACATGGGACATAAACACAGTTGTGTATTAGGCCACGCCTCTGCTTAACACTTCGGAAATTACAGGCGTGACGTCACGTATGTCTTTTGCAAGTGTTATAGTTGGCATGTTTAAAAACATGAAGTGGAACGAAAACACAAAATAGGTAGGTACAGCTAAATGAGTGATAAAGAAAGTTTAATAGTTGATAATGCACTTATAATAGTCAGTTGCTTTATCGACACTTGAAACAACAGTGAAGAGCAATATTGACCCTCATGCTGGTAACGAACCAAGACACGGCTTTAAACAAACTTTGATACTGTCTCCGACTAAACTCATTATAGATACACATGGAATGCAATGCCGATAACTGTGTCGATATCTTACACACTACAGTCGATGTACAGTCGTGGTCTTTTGCGCCTGATCAGCTAAAATTTTTTTTCGCTTAAATCATGCGGAGGCGCCGAGCCACGCCCCCATAAAGTTCAGGCCTATTAGGAAAGCGTCAACTTTGGCGCGCAAAATAACAATAACTCTCGTTTGCCGTGTGTCGTTAGCTAGTGCGCTCGGCCGATCGGTATCTTTTCATTCATTATTTTTATACAAAGTCAATGGGGCGGGGCTAGAGAGCGTTTCTATGTTGTAAGTGCAAGCAAAAATTAGCTTAGTGGTGATCAGGTGGGCGTGTCCTCGATAGTACATTTTTATTGAATAAAAATACTCCTTTTCTATCCTCGTGTCATTTTCTTTCAGCCAATAATTTACGTTTGCTTTTTTTCTAAGCAAAATAATTTAGTCTATACAACATTGTTTTTGTAGTGTTATTTAGGACTAGAGCTTGCCACGTGCAGTACTTCTAAAATAACTTCTGATTATGTCATTTTGGTAGCAGCAGCAATTACTGACAATGTAGTACTCCCAGTTATTACTGTATTACACTCATAATTCCGAAGAAATATGTCCTTGCTGACGTTTATGGGCACTAAAAAGCCGCAAGTCTTGTCACTAAATACTTCCATTTGTTGCCTAGAAGCAAAGAAACTAGTACCGTGTATGTGGTTTATGTTTTTTAGTATTGTTGTCAACAGACAAAAATATGCAGACGTACTTAACAAAGTACGTGTGCATATTATACTCATGCTAGTTTTTACCGTATGATCCATGCAACATCCAAGTCTCGATTTATTTGGTGGAATGAAAGAGGTAAATTCAGACCAGTATAGTGACACAAAGGAGAAAAATATATGCGTGACGATTGACAGGGGAGAACGCAAGGAAAAATCGTTTTGCATCGACCCCAAGTACATGCGACAAGGACAGCGAGATGGGTTCTTGCAAAGAGTTATTGCGAGTTGTAGAGGGAAGCCATCATCAGAAGTATCACCGGGTTGACAGTAACAATAACTAAACCGTCTTGCTATATTAGGTGAGCCGTGAGGTGATTGATTCATTATCTTATTAGGAAACTTTATATTGTAATAGAATTCGCGAAGACTTACATATTTATTATTTAAACTTAATTGACAAGAGTGGTACATAGGCGAACTAAATGCCTCAAGATATTCTCTATCACTCAACCTTTGGGTCAAACAGGACAGCACTGCGATATATTTCCTTTGAAAAAAAGATAAAGATCTGTTTTGACATGCACATTTAGACCATATTAAACTAATAACAACAAACCATAACTTCTCAAATCCCCGTCCATCATAGACAAGTTTCATCATAATATAGAGGTACAGTGTAAACGTCAAACAACACTATTTAGTTTCGCGCCAAAGAACATGTCATTGTTATTTGATTTACAACGACAGACACCCATCCATTGTATGTATGTGGATATTACGGAACTGTGTCAACTAGGTTCGCGGCAACAATACTTGGTGCGAGTGTAAAATCTATTGAGAAAATGTGAAATTTTGTATGCAAAATGTCTTCTTCTTCCGGACTAGTTGTTAATGTTTGTGTGGGACTTAGAAAGTGTCCGTCTGCTTTTGCACTTGAATTGAGTTTTGCTTCCACATCTAGGGCATTGCTAGCTTTAATGTCCAATCTATCTTGTTTGTTATCTAGATCGTTATTGCTATGATCCTTTATCGTATCACCCTTTTGGATTTAAGACCATCATCTGCCAAGCCTTTTTCCGCACTATGTTGTTGTCGGCATCCAGTCTAACCGAATGCATCTGAATACCAGTATTTTACATGGAGCGACTGCCTATCTGACGTCCACAACCCAGTTACCACTGGGTAAACCACAACAAGCCCCCTTGGAAAGACTGGTTGTCGGACTTTCGGGCCACTGACTACCTGTAACGACTGTCAAAGATCTACAAATGACAGCCGGGACCAACGGTTTAACGAGCTTTCGAGGGACGAACGAAACTCAGTAGGTAATGGCTGGTCACCCATCTACGGATCAACCTAGGCAAGCGCGGCTTAACCTGAAGATTGATTAGATAAGTGACAGTGTTTATGCTTTTGAACGGTTTTCTGTTTCTCTACCAAGTTTTTCGGTAGCTTGTTTTTTAATATTTACATCATTGACTTTCCATCTTCGTTATCGCTGATAGAGCCTTCTTACTTTTATGTTACTAGCCCAGATCCCTGGCTTCGCCCGCTTGGATGTCGGTTATCGCGACCAAAAGTAAAGATCCCAGACGGCATATTTTTTTCCGACACCTCCAACAACTATCAATATATTTTAGCCAATTTATACAAAAACTTGAAAAATTATATACTAAAACCATCCTCGAGAACCACTCTATCCATTGGTGAAAACAGCATGGAAATCGGTGTAGCAGTTTGAGTTTATCGCAAACAGACAGACAGACAGACGCGGCGGAGGACTTTGTTTTATCATATGTAATGATTTATGTTATGCTAACTTAAGTGCGTTTTAGTTGAAGATCACAACTTTTCCTTTCTCTTGATGACGTTACAGTCCAAAATAATATTGTTTTACATACATAATAAGTATTTATAACACGACAGTTACATAATAATTCAAGCAGGTGTAACTAGACGAATATCTTCTAAGTATTGAATGAACCTTGCCGACAAAGATACAATAATAGATCCTGCATTTAAAACGTGTTGGTCTCAACATGTGCAACTAATACTTATTACTAATGTTATGATTATTGCAGCACCAGGTGTTTCTTCAAGGAAAACCGTATTATTGTAATGTGGAACGGGTGCGTGTTGAAGAGAGAGCATGACTCAGTAGTACTTATTCGCAGCTTGTTGATTTCTAACACAATAGCGGAAATGTAAATTGCTTTATCTTGAACTAGCTTTTGAAGTTAGTACTTAGTTCTAGGAATTGCGGATGAGAGGAAGCATCGTATGTCAATGTTGTTGGGAAATCATCGGCATTTCGTAGATCAATTTTATAGCATTGAAAGATTATTTTTTAAATTTTATTCTTGAAAGGTTCTGTCATTTGCAGATCTTTAACAGTCGTTACAGGTAGTCAGTGGTCCAAAAAGTCTGACAACCAGTCCTAACAAGGGGTATCGTAATACTCAGTACTTACGGGTTGTGGAGGTCAGATAAGCAGTCGCGCAGGTACAAAATGCAGGTATTCAGGTGCCCAGCTTGTTCTCAACTATGTTGGGGTCGGCTTCCAGTCTAACCGGGTGCAGCTGAATACTAGTATTTTACACGCAGTGACTGCCTGTATGACCTCCACAACCATTCAGTACTGGGTAATACGATACCCCTTCCTTGTAACAATGCAGGTTAAACTTTCGGACCACTGACTTCCCGTAACGATTCTCAAAGATATAAAAATTACCCTAGACGTAATATTAGCCTAGACCAACGGCTTAAGGTGCTTTTCAAGGCACGGAGGACCAACCAATCCACGGACCAACCTAGGTAAGCGCGGTTTAACCTAAAGATCGACCCGAGCGCCTGTTATTATTTAGCCACGAGCTCCTCTGAAGCTGGGTCAAGTCCCAAATAAAATACCAATAAATTCTAAAGACAAAGGGCTTCCGTTGCACATTCATTAACTTACAATTTACCGTCCATTCCTTCAATAAAAAGAGCATTTTTTTTATTATTTTCTCTTTTTAAAAAAAGCCGAATTCACACTTAAGGGCTTCCTTTGTTCGTAACTTAGCTTCAATGTAAACAACATAAATCGCGACATGCTTACGTGTGAACAGCGCATTCCACTTACACCTCATGTACACCCGGCCTTAGGTGGTAGGTCCGGCTGCGCGCGCGCACATAATCGGTTTTAAGTGTTTGCCGCTTTGGACAACGATTGTTTCGGCTTTATCTTGAGAATCGTAATGGATGGTAGTTATCTGAACTATCACGCTTACGTCAGACGCTGTGAGTAGAGTTGCTTATAGAGAAACGGGTTGTTGAAGCATATAGTTAGCAAGTACTTAAGGTGTAAATTGTGGATGAAGTTCAAGTTCTGTGTCTAAGTAGTTCTAGCTTTTAACCAGAGCAGACGTCATCGAAGGAGTCGCGAAGAAAAACGGTAAATTGCAAACGAGACATTATTGTTCACTAAATGTGCATTGCCTCAGATATAATACAAGGTGACGTAAACACAGCCTCTTACGAACAAAGATCCTTCCAAAAATGAGTTGCATTTATGTATTTATGTTAAAGAGGATTTCACATGTATAACCTGACATCACGCCTGAAATCTCCAAAGGGCAGCAAGGGCAGCAGTGTACCAATTTAGTAGGTACCAGTTATTATTGTGTAAGACCCACGAAATAGGGGACGGACCTATTGCCATCAACCGGCCAAAAATCCAGACTCCGGGCTTGTACTGGGAAAGAACTCCGTCCATTAAAATTGCTTAACCAGGTGCCCTAAGGGTAAAGTAACCAGCCTCAATCATCCCAAGCATCAAGAACACAAGGATCCGTCTTACCCCATATAAAGTGTCGCACCGTTGCGTCTGCGCACTTGTCATTGCAACTTTTTCTTGCACTCTCCCTAAACAGAGCGGCGCAAGATTCTCGAAAATTAACTGCATTCTAACGGTCTACGTTTTTAGATGATAGTAAGAAAATGCTGTTCACCTACTCTGAGTTGGCAAAGCTAAGGATAAGACTAGAAAAGCTGAATTCAATATTAATGGAGAAGGTAAGAATGTTCTTTAGATTATTGACATGCTCAATCATAGGATGTCAAAAATTTAAACAATCTGAAAACTCGCATAATATAATTAACGAGAGGCAAAATACAGATCGAGAATATGATGATGATGATTCTACATTTGATAGAGAAGCTAAAAATTAAAAGTGATGAAAAAATTATAAAAAGTTCTATCTATATATCTATATATATTATAAAAGTTCAAAGTGAAATCTTTTACTGACAATAAGACGAAGGCAAAAGAGACAGAATAGACACTATTGATTGTAACTTTGATAAAGAGGCTAAAAATAAATGAAGATGAGGAAGTAGAATTTAAAGGTTTTGAAACATTTGTCATAAGTATACCTATTGAGAAGATAGAAAGAAGGTCAGAAAACAAAGAGGCATGAAGATCTTACAACTGTGGCCACATTGAACATTGTACAATCGAAGAAACCAATCACACTTTAACATCTTAAAAGCTTAAAAGGGCACTATGCCAATGAGCCCATATACCATTTAAATATAACATTACAGTCGCAGTACTCATAAATACCGTTACAATATGTGACATATTCGTGCGCGCACGCATTTCGCAGCTATTCTTAATTTAAAAGGAGATGAATCATCATGTCGTCCATATTTAGTGGGTCGAGTGCATTATTTGGAATACGATTGAATGAGTGAACATATTTCAAGTTGATTTTGTAATGAACGGTAACCTATTTAAAAATGGTTGTAAATATGTTAATATGGCCTAGTTTTCTGCAAATGGTTTAGATTTCGAAGATACTTAAAGAAGCATTGGTATATTATTAAGCATGTTTAACGTGTATTTTTCTATATGCTTATCTTTAGCTTTCACAGTAAGCAATTTTATTTTTTATTGAAATTGGAATCTAAATTTTCTCTTCTTCCGTATCTTTTGATAACATTCTGTTTCATGAAAACAATCAATATTACCTACTAACAATAACACCTACTATCAAATTCTTTGCCACTTCTATTTCCAATTCTAGATCCTCAATCCAGTTAAATCCAGTACCTTCTATACTTAGCTCTTCAGCGTTTTTATTTCAAGCATTGGTCCCTCTAATTGTACACTTACTGATGGCAACACCGTTACTCAATGGACGATTGGACGAGTACTAAGAACGTCTATACATGGATCTGGCAACATTTTTTTGGATCTTAACTGTATGGAACAGGCCGTTAGAGCATCAGATGGGTTTTGCAGGTATGTGGGTCAGATTGTGTTGATGTATGGTTGGAGTGATGTTATTTGAATGGTGTATCTATTAGTTATTTTTTATATTGTACACGGTTCGTGTTGTTTGAGATCAATATCATCAATTGATCAATCTCAAAGTAAATTCAACTTAAGTTTTGATTACTTATTATATATATTTGGCTTAAATATACTGAACATCCAGAAATAATTAGGGAATCTGAAATATCTTCTCTGGATGATCTTGAAAAATGATACGTTATCCCGAAAAAAGTACTATTCCCGAGGAAAGAAAACAATAACGTAATAGATGGCGCCTCGTGTCTTTCGAATCATGATTGAAAATACACACAACAACATAACATATAACAAGCAGAGTACAACCCGAATTGATTGTCAAATTCTAAATTAACGCGAGAGAAGCCCTGGGCAAAAACTAGTATTTTGTATATTTCATAAATTATTAGGTAAAAGAACGGGAAGTGGGAAGAAACCAAGGCTTCTTCCCACTTCCCGTTCATAGATCGCATCGCATACGCTAACAGTTTCAGCATTGAAGCAGACAATACTAATATTACAAGTGACCTGACAATACTCTCTGAACATACTACACGTGCTCATATACCTACCATTTCCTTCCTTTACAACTTGAACTTAATCGTTTCTGCAAACGGCAGCGATAGCAAATAATAAATCAGCGCCACAATGAACAGTCTTATCTTCGCAGGAAGGAAATTAGACGCCAGAGGTCGCCACGAGCGCTATCGTAATGTAGAGTAGAGGTAGAAGAAAATATTCAATAAGTTGACTTACTAGGAGATGTTAGTCGTTTTGACAATGATTGATAGATTTGATTCAACGAATGGTAAAATACGCTGAAGATAATAAATCAAATTATTTTAAGGAGAATTGTTGACCGTAAATAGTATTGAAGTCAATTGGAACGATTGACATCAGTCGTTTTAAATAACGGTAGATACAGACAACATTTATTGACGCAATAAATACAACGTAAATTCATGAGACCGAAAATAAACATAACCTTCCATTACCACATTCAGGTAAAAGCAACTTTCTTTCAGTTAATGTTATGACGGTTCTCAAAAAGGCATTTAGCACAAGTCATTTCAACTATCACTTAACTCGTAAGTGTAAATAGATTAAAATAGCGACACAAATGTCCGACACCAGTGTCTAAGGTGTCGCAGACTAGCTGTAAGTTAAGACTAAACTCCATGTAGCAGCCGATAGCAATCTTCACGGCTTTGCTGATAATATCGGTAGTAAGTTATTACAGAGCCCCCTGTATCCAACCGGCCATCGAAATGGACACCCCGATCATAATGGAATTAACAGCATTCTTAGAATGTAACTGTGTTTTGTGGAGAAACGAAGGAAAGGCTATATTCATGTTGAGTGCTAGAGATAAATGGTGAAGACATGAATGGGGATCGCATTGACCAGGGCAGTATGGTGCAAAATGAGGCCTTTACTAAGCATGGAAAGGAAGAAGAGAAGAGAATTAATGAGAAATTATTGATTAATAAATATAATTAACAAGACCCACACGCATGGAATGAAGACTGTAAAATGACCAAAGAAACGATGGATGGATTGTGTGAGGAGTGATATTAAGGAAGAAGGTGTAAATGATAGCGTGACGGTTGACAGAGGAGAATGGAAGAAAAAAATGTGTTGCGCCGACCCCAAGTAACATCGAACACAAGGGATCGATCAGAAGGGCTGAAAAATGATGATGAATGATGTATGTAAAAACAATTGTTGGCAGGAGGATGATAATATTTATCAATCAACTATTTAATTGGTGAATCCTAAAGAAATGAGGGAAAAAGAATTTTGAATTCCTTTGTAAAATATGCACACCAAAACAATAGCTCAGCAGTAACAAACTATGTAACTAATTAAAATAGCTATGCTACCTGTAATCGAACCAATTAGAGATAGTAATAATGTGCAGAATTAACGCCCGAGCTTCTTTGTTGTACATCTTAATCAAGGAGAATAGTTAGCTGCATGCTTTTAACTATTTAATTTATACTATATAAACTATCTCTACTTAATATTCTAGAGAGGTGAAGTTTGTGAGGTTGTAGGGGGTAATCTCTGGATCAACTAAACCGATTTTGTAAATTCTTTTACCAATAGAAAGCCACGATATTTATAAGTGTCCTAGGCTATATTTATTACTAGAAAAAATAAGGGGGGGGGGGGATTACAGAAAATAAATATCCACCCGTGCGAAGCCGGGACGGGCCGTTAGTCTATTATCATCTAGATAATGGAGACGTGTCAGTTTTGTAACTAAATTAATAAATGTGAACGAATATTGGTTTCAAATATTCTAAGTTATCACTCACTATACTATGCTACAGTTTAAAGGAGGTGTTTGATGAGATGACGAGTGATAGAGAAGTATAGAAGAAGAATACATGCTGCGACGACCACACATGAATTGGGATGCAGGAGAATGATGACGATGACTATGCTACTGATTAGAACTTCTGGATATTTAAAATACGTAGTAGATAATTTCCTTACTCAAAAGTCTTCGAAATGAAAGAAGAAAGAGAGATTAATATTTTCTGATACTACTTATGTTTTAAACCTACTAATTGCTTCCACTTAGAAATTATTAATTGTAATTAAGTTGTTCAACAATCACCTAAATTACAACTTTCGCAGCTACAACACTCAACAGCTCTCCGCAGACCACGCCCCCTGAACTTTGCGCGCCACACCGTAACGGCGCGTGCGCGGGACACAATGCGCAGACGCAAGCGCTCTTATAGCTTTGTTTGCGTTTCCACGTGCTACAGACATTGTCGTTTAGTATAACATGAGATATGTTATCAAAATAAGAATAAGATTGATTTATTTCTCTGAACTAGATTTTCTACAGGTGGAGTTGTGTGTGTGCCACGGCTACAGACCCGTCCCAAAAAGCTAGAAGGGGCACAAGAAACCGTTCTAGCAGACTGTCTATATTTTTTTGTTTATAAACCGGAAAAATGCATTTTCTCGCGTTGAAACAATTTTGGACTGAGCTAAGTTTTGAGAGAAACTTTTCCCTTGTATAGTCGCCGAAAATACGTCCATTGCTGGATATTAGACATGGTTGTGCTTTCACAGTAATACTATAATTGCGATAATCTTGTACCATGCGCCAAGAATTTGTTTAAAATAAAGGTCAAATCCTCAAGGTCATGCACATTTGTTATACACTAGATTATAGCTTTAGCGCCAAACAATAAGGCTCAGCGGCCACGCCCCCTGAACTTGCGCGCCAAACCGTGACAACATGCGCGTGCGCCGCATACAATGCGCATCGGGGTTCAATGGGTAATAGACTGTGGTCTGTGAGGTATACGCTTTGCTTGATGTGTAAGTTATGGCAAGCATTTTTTCCAAATTCAGACTGAAATCAAGCAATTTTTCTTAGTGTACAGGGTACATCGGTAGTTATTTAATATACGGACCTTGTAGAAACTAGAACAAATTTTCAAACGTTTTTGCCGTAACTATTATTTGTATCAATTATGCACAACAGCTCACAACTCTAAGTAAAGGGTGTAAAAAACCGCGGGCCTGTGGACGGGGAGCTATGGGCTAGCTCGCCGTCCGTACGTCGCATGACGACAGGCCGTGTCGACGGCGCGTTCGTGTTCCACGCGCGCCTCAAAGAGAGTCAGCAACTGTGAAGGGGTCCGCAAGGGCCGAAGCCTGCCGGGGCTGCGGGACTATTCGAAAGAGATACCGTGGCCCCGGAACACAAAGGGCGAGGAAGGAACATGGATGGGTTTTAGTCAGTATAAGTCTGACAATCCCTCCTGCTCCGCCCAGAGCGGGAGAAGTCATTTGATGATTTCCCAAAAAGGGTGTAAAAAACCTCTTAACGAAGCTGAAAGGCATTTGTTCTCCCTATCATTGCGATCATTTTTTTGTTCTACACCATACCTGGGAACCTTCTAGTTACGGAGATATTGGGGGTCAAAGTTCCAACTTTTTGACAAGTTTTTTTTTTAATACAAGTTTTTTAATGTTTTTTTTTTTCCTTTAAACACCTCCACGACCCCCGTACTATTCAATCCATCCATCAGCACAATGTTTTGAGTGCATTACATTGAGTTCTACCACAAAACATGATTTTTCACCCCAAAAAAAACCAGCAATAATTTTTGCGTAAAGTTACATAATATGAAGTACAGAATGCTTGGTTGGCGGCTTCGTGAAGAGTCTGTTCGCACCCTGTATAAATTTACTTCATAGAATTGCAAACTTATAAACTTGTTCTAATAAAATATTTCGCCAATTATACTGAAATTTCTAATTGAAAATTCTATAATATAATTCCAAAGAAACTCTTACACTAACGCACAAGACACCCACACTCGATATTCCATCCACTTCCATTCAATGCCTACCATAATCAATTTGGCAATTGACATTAGCCATTACAGTCATAACTCCAGGTCTCAGATAGCCATTTGTATACCTATACCATGTCTAGACCTAAAAAACTTAGACAAAGGGCCATAAAGCGAAGTGGCGGCTGCCATAACAATTTGTTACACCCATTCGAACACGATAGTGCAGATATAGCACTAGACGAACATTCAGCAGTCGAATGGACAAATTGGCTGTCGTTATAGAAGACAATGGCTTTAGTGTTCATAGATAATGGAAAAGTAACATAATATCACTCTTTTAGTCCTCGAACTGTAAGGTGGATGGTGTGGATGTGCCTCGGTAGCTTAATGGAAAAGTGTTCCATGTTTTTAGTAGAGGAATATGTTTTTGATTCCCAACCAGTGTACGTAGTGTTACTGTTGCCTGTGTCATCCCACTGCTGGGTAAAGTGCTCTCCCCCATGACTTCCAAATTCTTCGCTCCAGGGCCAATGTGGACCACTGGTCGTTAGTTTTGTCCAGCTCGTCCCGCCATCTCCTGCGAGGTCTACCGCGTCGCCTTCTGGCTGTGTCAGGGCTCCACATCGTGGTCATTTGGCCCACAGCTCGTCGGGCATACGGCAGACATGGCCAGCCCAGTCCCACTTTAGCTTCGCGGCTTTTTGAGCAACGTCAGAGATTTGTGTTTTGGAGCGCAGTGTGGTGTTGCGTTCATGGTCGATAAGTTTAACGCCTAGGATGCTGCGTTCCATTGCACGTTGGCAAACCTTGAGCTTGGACTTTTGAATGTTTGTCAAAGACCATGTCTGGGATCCATATGTCGAAATGGGAAGAATGCACATGTCCATGAAAAATGAAGTATGGAGTTATATGCACGCACATACAATGAAGGGAGCACAATTGTAGCTTAGAAGCGATTTATACCTCACATAATAATACAGCATCAACTCTACCTTGATTCCTCATAAAACAATGAACCTTAGAGTAGAATCGATGCGCGTAATCCCGTCCATTGTATGGCCCCGAGGACAATAGAGTACCTACTCATTTATAGCGGATAGCACAGGATGCTGCGTGGTCTATCACCACTTCGTAACTCTCATAGTCTCATACTACTTACTTATAGCTTTGCCGAGGGCTTTGTTTGTTAGACGATATCATTTTAAATCTGTCTGTAGCGGTGCTATCTTAATTCAGGGGCCAAGTTTCAGTGAATATAAATACTAACAGAAAACCCTCCCATACTTTCCGTCTATGGAATGTTTGGTCAATCAAATCTCTGACTAGCTGTCGGATTTTAGTAAAACTATCGGAACGCAGATTTGTTCATTAATCAATTTGATTTTAGGGTTTTATAAACTGGCGGATGTCTAGTCTTAAATTGTGATATTAGAAAGCCTTTGAAAACCAAAGGATTTCAATCTGTGTATGAGCAAAACGGTGAAGGAAAACATCGTGAGGAAATGATCTAGAACCAAAAATTCGAAGACATGTGACATCTTACAATCTGCACTGGGACACGTGGTGGATTATAGCCCATTCCCTCTCATAGAGAAGAGGGCTGTGTCCCAGCAGTGGGAATATTATAGGCTGATTATGATTATGAGCAAAAGAATTTTCAAAAATGGAGTAAAGCAAAACATGCTTACTACTGTCGCATTCCCATAACCAGCAGTACCTACTGGCTCCAAACCATCAAACCATAAATCAAGGACTGTTTACCACATTGCTTACCCATTAACTAAGAACATAAGCACAGAACCAACTCATAAACCTTACAAAGACACAAGGCAGGACACAAGCCTAACTCAGTGAGGAACAGATCTTCAGGAAACCAGCGCCATATAAGAAGATAAGTGCCAGTAACAAATGCTGCTATAAAATATTTCAAAGTAAATCTTAGCATTCATGGGAGGGCGCAGGAAATACGCATCTTTGTATTTATAGCTAGAGGTGTGGATGGAATGATAAGTATCGATACTCTAGGATAAAAAAGGAAAGTGTAAATTTAAAAGCATCGAGTAAATGGAGATAATTTTATGATCTTTTAGATTGGAAAAAGTTCAACCAGTATTCTTTCAAATCCTTATGAAAATCCAATAGTATATAATGCATACCACTGTTGGGACACAGGCCTCCCATCTATGAGAGGGAATGGGTTATAAGTAATCCACCACGCGGGCCCAGTGCGGGTTGGTACAGTACCTAACTGTCTTCGAATTTTCGGTTCTAGGACATGCCGGTTTCCTCACGTCGTTTTCCTTCACCGTTTTGAGAGCAGTGGTGATGAAATAAATTACTCAAAGTAATGCGCCTGCCTGGGTTCGAACCCACGAACGCTCGTAAGTGAGGCCGCCACCCCTGGGCCACTGCTGCTCTCATTTTCTCTCAGATTCATTATTTTTCCCCAATTCATCGACTCGACAGGATATAGAACAAAGCTAAAATTATCGATACTATTTTGAAATCCCTATTTTATAACATGGATGCGCTTGCGCATAGGAAACAGATCGATCTGCACAATAAACGAACTTCGAGGAAACTACCAATAAGGAAGCTGAATAGATCACAAATTAACTATTATGGTCTTGAGGTGAATAAATTATATTTATTTATTATGTCTATGGTTATTAATTTATAGGCAACGGCAGTCCCGAGAAGATTTATGTCATTTTGACAAATAATAGTAGTAAAACATTATTTTATTACTTGTTCAATACTTCCTTTATCTTAAACGAAGTGTAGATGACTATTTTTATCACTTAATCCGTACATACATCTAATACCCAGTAAGGTACCGTGATGAATCTCTTCCTCACCCTTTCTAACTCATTTTCAACCTTACACCTTTCAAAACAGAGCCCCAATCACAACGGGTTTTGCTATCAAAATCATCTTCAAAAAACCACGACACTTCCAATAAAAATTCAACTCTATGTTTTGCACATAGGGTTGATTTTTCATTGTCAAGTGTTAATAGTAAAGATATGGCAATTAACTACGTAGTCGGCACGTTAGTGATCAGATAGCGATCGGTTGCTATCGGTTCATCTCAACATCAGTCCAGTCGCGGTTAATCCGCCGCGACCGGTTGCTTTATCTCCTAAGAGCTGGGATGCACTGAGGTAAAGGCGAGGGAAGACGCTACATTGGTGCTCTCAATATCCTCTAGGAAAAATAATAATAATTGGCCGAGGTCAAGACACAATTTACAATTTTATGTCATGGTACAAACATGTTTAAAAAGGCATATTTTCAAAATATTCAAAAGTAACTTTTGCCATTTTACTCGCACATAAGTGGGCCCAAAATGCTGAAAAAAAAATAGTATTACTGGAACGACCACCAAAAATAAAACAACAAGCTTAACACTTTTCTTCGATATCAGTCAATATAATTATGGCGTACGATATTGACGAATTAATCCAAATGGCGAAATATTTGACAGCAGTAAAATTAGCGACGTTACCATGGAATTAATAATAATAATAAGGCTGGAAATTACACACACCGCCATCTAGTGCCACACTAAGCAACGACTAAGTAGTCTTAAAAAAACTTAAAAGTAAGTAGTGCTTACATCCAGTGTGTCCCTTCATTAAATGGTTCTAACTGCATATATTTCAATCCGTTAATTAGTAAATTGAATCTCCCACTTTATCGGACTAGTTAGAATTACAACGTAACGGTAATCTTTGCAATAATATTTAAATAATCAGAAAAACAGAAATCTAAACGACTATAGCTAAGACGGGAGGTACTTTTTAGAAACTAACAAGTTTCGAGAAAGAATACCATACATAATATATAAACTCACGCCTTTTCCCGTGGGGGTAGACAGAAACATCAGAACGCCATCTCCTACGATCCATACATAGGTACTCCTTTCGCCTCGTCCACGTTCATCACTGATGATCACTAATGATCCAATTCTAAAAATCTATCACTGGCAGAAAGTTACATTAAACGTGGGTGCTATAGGCTATAAGATTTATTTATAATATACTAGCTGATGCCCGCGGCTTCGCCCGCCCGCAAATTATATACTAAAACCTTCCTTTTGAATCACTCTATCTATTAAAAAACCCCGCATCAAAATCCGTTGCGTAGTTTAAAAAAAAAAAAAAAATATTTCAGACCTATAACAGTCCATACGTTGTTAGTGGTTAGTAACAGATTGTGCTTATATGCTATGTTAGTGTACTATTATTAGTCCTTAATTCGATTTAACATAAACCTATACTTATTTTGACCCAGTGTCTTTGGATGGGGCAGTCCACTCTACCAACAATCATATCAGTTCATCATCAGTTTTAAAGATCTAATCATACTTATGGACAGACGCGGCGGGGGACTTTGTTTTATAATTTGTAGTGATCATGCATGTTAGCCGAGTTATCACAATTTAAAGGAAAACATCGTGAGGAAACCGGCATGTCCTATAGAACCAAAAAATTCGAAGGTGACATCTACCAATCCGCACTGGTCCCGCGTGGTAGATTATAGCCCATTCTCTCTCATAGAGAGGTCTGTGTCCCAGCAGTGGGAACATTGATAGGTTGATGATGATGGTCATAACGCGAACGAAGTCTCGAAAACTACCTACTCACCAGCGAAGACAAGCCATTATATTAGCGACAACCATCATACAAATGCCAAAATTTATTCGGTTGATAAAAGCTACTGAAAACCTGAAATTCTGTTGAATATCGTTGTCGAAAAGTATAAAACACTTTGGATGTGATTTTCATTTGTTTAGCCCCGAAAATATGTAACTAGCAATATTCGATACTAGCAACTCGCCCGCGACTTCGTCCGCAAAAAATGTGATAGCTCGGATAATATGCATGATATAAGTACATATAACTTATAGCCTATAGCACCCACGAATAATGTAGCTTTCTGCCAGTGAAAGAATTTTTAGAATTGGATCATTAGTTCCGGAGATTACCCCGTAAAGACAAACTTACAAACAAATGCTACTTCTTTGTAATATTAGTATAGATCTGCTGGTCCGTTAAAACACAAAATGGAAAATATTTCGATGTTTTTTGATTTACTAATTAACATCAGTATTTAAATAAAATACTAAAGCATTTATACCTTCTTCCTTTCAATCTCTCACAGCTCAAAACACAATACATCACATTTAACCGACCGCGGAGAATTAACAAAAAACACTACAATGTTGAAATAATAACGAATACAAGAGAATAGCTTTTAATGAAGTAGCGTCAAAAAAACTACGTGGTAATAGTTTTGTTGGGGTTCCGTAAGGAATTTGTTGTAATTAAAACTGATTTCAACTTAACATTCTATTCTGAATGTGATGATGACCTTCTAATAATTCCCGAAAAATATATCAAATAAACAAAAGAAAACTTTTTTTATTTTAGGTACTATGTATCTTGAAAATTCACGTTTACATAAAAATAATACTCAAATAGACCTTTTTACAGATCCAGTAGTTAAGTTTAATAAAAATATACTTGACTTATTAATCAACGTAAAGTAATTTACTAATAATTACCAAACCAAACTATAAACATTTCTAACATTTACACTCACGACTCACTCCATTACGGTAGTATGTAAATATTCCAAAGATAAAGAACTTCTTTATCAATAATCTCCAAAAATATTCTGTAAAGCGCTAAAGAAGCTTCAAGATTAAGCGTCACCCTATCGCTTCTGCCAATGCTAAATAATATTTAAACAAATTAAAATGCTTAAAGCCCAATACAACGTCGACGAAAATCCAAAAATAAATAGTCAAAAAACTGAACCATCATTGATTAAACGCTACTCACTCTTGACAACTTTGTAAAAAAAAAACTTGTTCTCGTGACCGATTCTGGGGTCTTAGTTAATGGGAACTTAAGTACCGTGATATTAATCAACCCGTGTTAGCTCCACACCATGCTAGTGGCTTGTGGGTAATTTAATTATCTTCTTTTGTATTGGTCGTTGTTCCTAATACTTTCCTCATATCACTATGAAAACCATGGAGAGAGACCTTTTTTATCTTCCGATTTTGGTACACTAAATAAACTTGAATTCTCTTATGGACAGATACGCAAATTGAATTCTCTAATCTCTGAACCTCAGAAAGACCTGGGTAGTTTGAATTTGTGAAATGATGTCGACCTGCGGATCATTCAGCAATATCAGATTTTAATTTAGCATGATAAGAACCTGTTCTTCGGGATTCCACATCAGCCAACTGCCCTTGAAATTCACTCAAAGCATTAAACTTAATCCTATTAACGACAACCAAAAAAGTGAAGATCAAAGAGACCCACTTTATTTCTGCACTGAACTTTATCCATAACCACTTTGATTTTATTATTAGTTTTAATAGTACCTATCAGTCATTTTAATCAAACCTAGTTTCATAGACCTATAGACCACCCGCGGTTTTAACTCTATCGAATATCAATAGGCAACATTAGCTGAATGCGGAACCGTCAATGGCTTAACTAAATCACTGTTGTTGATACAGGATACAATAGTCCCACCTGTATCTCTGTCGGTACCTTTTGTCTCTACAAGACTAAACATAGATGTCGTGAGGATATACGAAAAATGGTATTTGAACGAAACGGCTTATGTGTTTCCGCAAGGTGCTTATCTTGGTCCCATACGATTCCTTTTTTGGCAGAGGTCGATGTGGATTTGTGATCAGTGGACCAACGTTTGTTGAAGATCAACCGAAATCTTGTACAGGTCGTTTAGGTCTTGCTCAGCTAATTTGGATATTTTTGCAGTTATATGGTTCTTTTAAAAAACACGGGAAAGCATTTAAAAGAAATCGGACCAGAGAATTTTTAAATTGTTAATGAATTAATTTTGGTCACTGTGGGAAAATTACAAACTTCTTCGCGGTTCTTCAAAGAAAATATATGTAATTCTTGTCATTTACCGTATATGTCACAAGCACAGGTGGCCGAATGTAACAGCCCTCGTAACCAACATAATTTCCAACATTAAAGAGAAATCCGGCAGCGAAAAAATATCCATGAAAATAAAGAAAACATGCCGAAATTTCACATAAAAATACTCGGCAGATGGAGACAATAAAAGAAACGTTCTTTATATGGCGATGTGAGTCCAAATCGGACGGGTGTAGCTGTCAAGCGGCGGCCGCCATATTAGGTGCGCGCGCGCAAGAACCCAGGCATTCGACGCTGACAAATCACCGGACAATTTGTTAGCTCAAAAACTTCGCGTAGAGGGTGTTGCGAAATTGTGGAAATTAGAATCTTTAATATTAATAAAAATATAAGTAATCGTATTCTGGTCCGAAAATGATAAAATGCAAAAGATCTCGAAAAATAAAAGAAGTAAAATCGTCTTCTAACATTTTTTAAATGAAATATGTATGAGTATTAAAATCAGAATTGTCTATTTTTAACTGCTCAAGTTTTAACTAGAAAAAATTATGCCAAACATCATGTCAGGGTGTGCCCGAGCACTAATATAATTTGCTGTCGGGGTTAATCAATTATTACCGTGACGGTATAAACGTATAATAAAAATGTCGGGACATATTTAACAAGCCTGGTGACGACCAAAAAGAAAACAAAGAAAGAAAAAAGATTCGCGAATCCTCATTATATGCATGTATAAATGAAGGCATATACATATATTAAATCTTCGCATTATAACAGGTATATGCAAGAAGAGAAATTTTCATAAACAAGCAATCGGCATGGACAATGTCAGTAGGTAAGTACTTAGTGGCAGCAATAATGTCGCATCGATAAAGTTAAATGCCATAGAGACGCAGAGTATAGTCATAGACCAGATAACACAGATGCGATATTAGAAAGATTTTCAATGAATTTCTAATTAAGTACTCTTTACAAAAATTATAAGATTAAAACTGACATACTTACACAAAAATTGGTTGGTTTAAACGTTTAAACATAATTCTTTCAAGGAAAAAGAGTCTGAATCGATTGTTTTAAATATTATGGGCAAAGTTTTTGAGACAGAAAGCTTCAATTTTATCAGTTGAACATGAACAAGATCAGTTAAAAACGCTCCAATTCGAATTTCGATCCTAACAGGAAAATCAACGAATTGATTATTTTACCCACAATCCACATCAACAACGACATAATTAGGTACAATTGATAGTGTGTTAAACTATGTTTAACAGTTTAATGTACGGTTCAAGCGCATGTTAGTATTTTATTTAATAATATTTTTTATTTGTAAATAGTGGCTTTTTAAAACCATACTAAACAGAAAAGCACAAACGAAACCCCCCACTATGAATCGTCAAAGACAAAACATTATAAATTAAAAAATCAAGTAGCGTTCGCTTCATCGTGAGAAAAGCAATCGACGACAAAAACGAGCCAACTTAGTATTCAATTGATACTAATAAGAAAACAATTATGTCTCCAACAAACGACTCCTAAGTGAGCACTCGACGAGTTTTGTTTTAAAATAACAGCAAAAAAATTGTGCTGGGACATTACAATTATAAATCAATAATTAGTATTTTATTAATGTTTTTAAGATGTAGAAAGCAGTCGCTGAAAGAATTTTTAAATATAATATTTATTCTATTTATCTTCTTGCTTGCCTTTGTTTATATTAAAGTAGGCATGTTAATATACCTGATATAACATTTAAATGATAAAGAAGAAACCATATTTTAGTATGTAATCTTAATATTCAAGTTATTAAACTTCTAAAAGCCCATTTCTTGAAGCTATTATTGTCTCGGAAATGACATAATCATCGTAAAGTTTAAAGAATTTTGCCATTTCCGTTTTACATTAAAGTAAGGATGTTTAAACACTAGAAAATTTCAGTACCTATTCCAATGTTCGAGATATATTATTTTTTGTAGGTTCGGTCATTTTTACACTTGGTCACTTTTACAATCAATGATCAAGCATAATGAGTACCAAATTCAGGTTTTTTTTTATTACTACGAAGCCACCAAGTCCCAGCACTATCAATAATGACAAAGACACCTACACACACAGCCTATGCCGTCGAACAATTATAAATTCCCTTCGCGTTTCTGTCCCCAGTGCAAATGGAACAAAATGCCTAAACAAATTGCTGCTTCGCTGAGAGAGCCTGCTTTTTGCACTAATTCGGCATTCCGAAATAAAAATTCCAACTCCTTAAGTAGAGGACAAAAAGTATGTGGTCTCTGGTCTTCGTCGAAGGCGTCTGCTGACTGATTTCAAATATGGAATTGAAAAAAAAAATCTGAAACCGAGCCACGATGTTCGTGCAAAGTGCGTGAGTAATACAATTTATTTGCAACTGGCAACATGTGCGCGGTAAACGGTTGCAGTCCATTTGGATTAATATGGTGGACATATTATGTGATGCACGCTAAATTTTGAAGGATTGTTTAAAATGTTCGAGAACCCTATGTTTAGATCGAGATCGATAGATTTGCATGAGATGCTCTAAAATAATCGCTTTAGCCAAAAGTAGATGCAACTTCCCGATGTGCCCGAACTAATAACAAATAGATTCGTAACAGAACTAACCAAGATTAAAATACCATAAAAAGTAAATCCTTTCGAACGAGGTCAAGAAATCTCCCCTACCTATCCCAAATAACCCTGAAACTCAATTTCGCCACAGATAGCCACAATAAGTCCACAAACCATAAAGACGACCCTGCCGCCTAATGGCGTTCAACCCTATAGCCATGAGGCTTGGGGCCTTGGACTGACCCAATTGCCAAATGTCAACTATAGGGCGCTGAGATTAATGGAGTTGGCACCTATTGTTTTAATAGTATAAAAGGTTTTAGGAGCTATTCGAGATTAACTGGCTGTCTAGCTGTATAGGTTTGCAGATATTCTTTTATTTTTACTGTGATTTTTTCTAAAAAAAGTTGGATTTTAATGATCTGTCAAATAACAAATAATTTGATTGCACCGGTAAATTAATGTATTCATACTAATAATATTTTAATGCTAAAGTTACTCTGTCCGTTTTCGCGTTTGCGTCTGTACCTACGGATTTGGATGTTTGGAATACAGGGACACCATTATACAGGTAACATACATGAAATGCTTTTTGTCCCCGTAGTGCGTTACCAGGCAATTCCCGGCATCAAAGCCGTCGAAGCCACAAACAAAAGCCTAGTTAGTTTATATTTTTTATTTTTTTTGTTTTTATTTTTTGTATTTTTAACAAAGTTTATCTTGGACAACCAAGAAAGTAATAGCTGCATTGAAATTAATGTAAACCAAATCCAAAGCGGCGTACATGACCTCATCTTCTGATTACTTAAGTTACATAATCCGTTCTTACTTACAATCAGCAACAATGAATCACTGGCAACGATATCAGAACATTAAATCCAAACTCAATGACCAATAACGCAATCCCATCTAGGCCAGTGACGTCACATACAGGTATACCTACCCGACCATAGACTCGATAACAAAAGATAGAGCGATCAACATTAAGCCAGAACACCTTGAGGACAGGGCGGAGCAGGAAGGGTGCGCCTGTCAAGACATCCCATCAGGCCAGGCCATCAGTTTTGTAGGTCAGTCGTGTATGAGGTCATGGATGTTAACTTGGGAACATGGCGGTGTGGAGATTTGTAGGGAAACGGATTTTGCAAACTGTTGTTCTGGGGAGTCTGATTTGAGGTTTGTGGGTTCTTAAGAGTTGGTCATCGTCATACGATTAAGGTAAGAAAAAATGAGTTGACAAAAAAAAATGGCAGTAGATTTTGTGATGTAACGAAAACAATATTTTCTGGAGCTTCAAGTTCAAGGCTCTTTAGGGGAAAAATAGATGAATAGGATATATATTGTACACGAACCTTTTAACAAAGCTCGTTGACAAATCCATATCTTATATATTTTGATCATGGAGACACTAATTTAGCTTGATCTCTTGTTGCACAGATATTATAAGAAGTTCACGTTGCACATTAAGTGTAAATTACAGGAAAATCATCGTTTGCAACCGTTTAGGTAGAAACTATTCCAACCTTCCATCAATTGATCAAAAAGCTCGACTCACCATGATAGCACCATTTCTGCCCGTGCTAGTGAGGGTCGCTCCGAACCACTGGTTTGACTTCTGGTCGACGGCACGACCTTGACGGTCCTCGCTGTTACCTGTCGACAAATATTGTTTTTATTAATAAAAGGTAAATACAATGTTTTGACAACCAGTTTTGCAAGAAGGTGTCGTGTTACCCAAGCAAATAGGTTGTGTTGTGGAGGTCAGATTCGGTCTATGTAAAACGCTGGAATGAATGAATCATTCATAAATGAGCCTAAAAAGGCAAAATCTGAAACTCGTAGAGATAATAAGAATGACAACGCAAATTATGAGGTTATTCGTTCATGTGATTTAAGAAAAAAATTGTTAAATTCCCGTCAAGATCGATGAAAAAGTCAACCAAGCACATAATGATTTTACGATTACCAAAAAAGCTTTGCACAACGTGTTAAGTGCGAAATATGAATTGAATTTTAACATGGTATCACCCGAAGCAGAAAGAACAGATATTTTGTTAACTTGCAATTAAATAAGCATTCCTCATCTCACGTTTAATATTTAAAGACATAAATCATGGTTAAAGAAATCATGGACATCGGCCATCGCGCCTCTTTCTCGACCTTTTCATAATTTATTACAGAAATCTTTATAAGAACACGTAATACAGTATTAACATTTAATTTTAGCCATTTATTTGTGCATTATGAAATTTATTGCTTTCAAGAAATTATGGTGATGATTTTATAGAAATTGGTGTTTCCAAGAACGGTTAACCACGAGGATTAAGTTGTGATATTTCTGATATTGCGAAATAATTTTCAAGCAAATCTTACATGAACAAAATTACCCTACAGTATTGCGTAGCACCATTCTAAAGGAAACTGAATGATTTTGACGGAAATTCATTACAATAATATGTTCACCCGAAATATTATTTTGTCTGGTGGACATCTAATAACGTTGTTGAAATTGAACATTGAGAATGCGAGTGTTTCCCATAATTTATTGAAGAATTAAGTGAGAATAAAATTACAAAATGCATGAGAATATTACTTAATATTTACAAATCTGTGACGGAATTATTTTCCAAAAAATATTTACGAACACGACTTTCCCGCGTTTTTGATTCAACAGCCATTAACTGCCAAATATGGCGTCCATTGCAGCAGTGAATTCAATGCAACGGAATAAGAAATATCTGGTAATAACTTAATTCGTTTCGCAGGGCATCCATCTTTTATTCAATTTTGTAACAGCGAAAATGGTAAGTATGCCTGATTCATGGAATTTGAGGTGAAATATTTTTTCAATAGCTTACGAAAACAAGGGAAAAAATATTTATAGACGGTCCCTCGTAAAATAAAAAAAATAATAAAAAAAAATAAAAAACCCGACTGCTTAAAAATAACCAATAACGTTAAATAAAAACTGAAAAGAAAAAACAAGTTCAGGAAACAGGACAAATTGACTGCAACAGTCGGGACCCATTAAATAATCTAGACTAAAATCATTACATCCAATATGGGTCAGTCGGGTTTTTTAATTTTTGTGTTGCAGTCAATATGTCCTGTTTCCTGAACTTTTTTTTTCTTTTCAGTTTTTATTTAAAGTTATTAGTTATTTTAAAGCAATCAGGTTTTTTTTTTATTTTACTCTTTTAGTTACTTAGATATACCATTTTAAAATCCTCATGATGAGCCCTTTATCGAGCCATTCAGGCTGCAGAGCTTGCCAAACATTTGAATTTGGCGCCAAAAATCCGCCATTTTGTTTATTTTTTTTATTTTTATATACCCAGTGCCACTCTCACAGTAAATACAAATCTAACGACACCTCTCAAGCTAAAACCCAACGAGCCGTTCAAGCTGCAGCGCGTGCCAAACATTTGAATTTGCCGCCAAAAATCCGCCATTTTGTTTTTTTTACTTTGACATACCTAGTGTCACTCTCACAGTAAATACAAATCTAACGACACCTCTCAAGCTAAAATCCATCGAGCCGTTCAGGCCACAGAGCGTGCCAAACAATTGTACATACATACATACTCTCGAAAAACATAACCCTCCTTCTGGCGCAGTCGGGTAAAAATCTAGGGAGTAGGATAGGAATTATTTCGGATCTACGTTAGTTTTAGGCAAAGTTGCTTGGTAACAGTAAAAAGTGACCAATTCATAAAACGATTAATTTTGTCATTCTGTACGCAACTTCACATATTGTTGGTATCTGTTACTTACGGGGAGACAATCGTGGTACGGCCATCAACCCGCGATAATGGCGCTAGCAACAGCGTCAGTAAACATAATTGAAAATCTCGTAAGATATATCCCGAAGTGACAGTATTTAAAGTTTAATTATAAAACGTGTAGAAAGGTTTAGCTTAAAACAGTGTTGAATGATTTCTAGACTCTGGTGATGGTGTATTTGGTTGAACAGAATTTTTCTATTAAAAAGATCAATTTTAATTAACTAACATGAATCAAGCTGTGAATCAACAATATATTCCGCCTTAATTTTTTAAGAACTTATTTCATGGAAAACACTAAAAGGGCGTTCCCAATGCATCCCGTTGTAAACCCATCCAAAACTGTAACCGAAGTTAATTTTGACACCAGTAATTAATATTTAACTGAAGGCTATCATCATTTTTAATTACGGACGAAGGTGGTTTGAGTAACAAGAGGCTTGTGACCTCCTTCCTCTTTTATTGCGTGACGGCTGATATTTTACTGATAACAGACGATCTTTGGGAATGGGTGTGACGATTCAATTCTTACTTTGTTCAGTATAGTGAAATTGATATAAAAAGATATTAATTCAAATTAAGGGAAATTATGAGTAAGGGTTCTTACAGACGAGCGGCACGTTACCGTTAGCCGTCGCCACCTGTTGACGGCTACTGTCGGCGCGCCGGGCGGCAGCCGCCGAGCTTCGACGACTGCCGTCGACGGGTGGCGACGCTTGCAGTTGTGGCATACCGCGTAAATGGGTGTCGGCGACTGCAGTCGACGCGACAGCGGCTGCAGTCGACGCGGCAGCGGCTGCCGCCACGACTGCAAGCGTCGACGTTAGCCGTCGACAGGTGGCGACGGCTGCAGTTTATCAGAAGTTGGCAATGTGCCGCTCGTCTGTAAGAACCCTAAGATCTTAGGTAATGTGTGCTACACAAGAAAAAAAACTTGTACGTCAAATATGTTTTTAAGTTTTGCTAACTTTTTTTTGCTTTTTTTATGGGAAATCATCAAATGTCGGGATCCCGCTCTGGGCCGTACGGAAGGGAGTGCCAGACTTGTACAGACTGTGACTGTGACTCCATGTTCCTTCTTAGCCCTTTGTGTTCCAAGGCCGCAGTATCTCTTTCGAACAGTCCCGCAGCCAAGTTTTACTAATTTAAATTATATTGAAACTGTCAGATCAAGAAAAAATAAGCATCAAAGTATTTATTTTATTTTTACACAGTTATATAACTAGGGTGACCACGCAACTAAGAACATCAGGACATTAGCACAAAATCATCATTACTTGTCGCATAGCCGTGTAATGACGGCCACGGTTAATGAGTTAATGACCATCTCTCCCCCCTCCTGCCGCGCCTACACCGAGCCCCCCGGCGGCGCCTAATCACGCTGGGGTTAGGCTTTTAAACTGATTGCAGTGGTACAGTCGCGGTCAGTGAGATTTAAAAAATAAATGTAAAATTATACTCACGAAAAGATTAAGCCGAAATTTTGAACGATTAAGCTAATTGATAGAAGATTATACGTGTTTTGGGTTATAATGTTACGTTTGTGGAACGTGTAATTAAATAATTATGTTCGTGGTGGCCGTATAGTACTTTTTAATCGGCGCTTGAGGTCTTGTTCAAGTGAAACATTAAAATATGAGTTAACATGCATAATTACTAACTTTGTAAAAAAAAAAAGTTAATATTAGTATATTATTTTTAAATAAATAAAAACAAGGTGACTTCTTAAAATGATATTTCTATGACTGAAATACCTAAAGCGGAATATTTTTTTTAATCTCTATCAAAGGAGGAGGGGGGAGGAGGGTTTCAAAGGTTTCAACGGTCTTCCCAATAAATTCACGTTCTTATAACTACATCATTCAATTACGAAATCATTAATTCTCAGTTTAATTCAAATCTTAATGGCTAAACTCAGTCGTGGACAAGTGTACAACAATGACACGTCTATCTAGTTAGTAGCTACTGCATATCGAACCTTTTTTATATTTTATTAGTGTACTTACACACCGACCGGTCTAATGGGCTACATAATGACCCCAACACTTACTAATTCCATATGCATTTGTTTTAGAACACGTAATTTATCGGATGAGTCAGCGGTTAAGAATTTTTAATTTAAACCTGTCAGATTTATGTAATGCTGTGAGGAATATTTCCATTTTTAATCTATAATGATGCGTGATTAAACTCAGTTGGTTAGTTTTGTCAAATGGTTTATTGAAATTGAGTTTGTATAGTGCAGTTATTATTTTAATTGATAACGGTATTCAATAAATTGCAGTTAATTGAAATGGTTAACATCTCTAAATGATAAAAAAAGAAATGTAAAATATTTTATTTATATTTTTTACTTTAGCGAACTTCATTCGAATTAAAACGATTACAAGAAAAATGGCAAAGACCACCTACGTTCAGGAAAAAAGACACTTATCATTCGCCATAAAAATTAAGATATAAATAACGGTAAAAACACACAAGCCCGCTACCCCCGCCCCGTATTTGTTTTTACAACTTAAACACCACCCAAAGACTCCAATCTTGATTTTTATCGCTGCCGATGCTCTTAATGGCTTTCCATATATGTCATGATGATATCCCAAAGCCAAAATTAAGGCTTCTCGCAAAGAAATTATACGCAAGTTAAAAATGACAGAGAGCAAAGATTAATGACGTCATTTTTTGTTTGTATGAGGCATGGATGAAGACGTAAAACATTACAACGTCAATTTCTTAACTGTTATGGCAGTCGTAATTAACGTTATGACAGATATGGACTCTAATGTGATTGGTAGTTGGCCATACTTGAAAATTTTATCTGATTTCACGAAAGCGATGCTTAACGGAAGCTATGATGATTTTTTTTATCGATGGGAAATTTATCTTAAGTGATTGATGTCTTAATAATATTGTGGCCTTTTTTGTGGTTATTTTGAGGTCATTGCGGTTAGTGCCTGTCATGCCTTGTTTGTATAGTCAATTGATTTTGTGATGTGTAGCAATTAATCAAAAAACCTGATGCTATTTTGTAGTGAATGGTTTTAATTATTTTTTAAGAGAGTTTTTATTGTAATGTGCATACCAGAGTCTGGTGAAAACTAATAATAAAGACCGGGTTCTATGTTTGAGAAGTTGGGGAGTCTTGTTTATCAGGAAAGGTAATATAGCACTGCTAGCACTGCTATAAGGAATATAATGGACCCTTAACACGCTCTATTCACCCTAAACAATAAAGTCTTCCAGAAAACTTGTCATACGAAAACATAAATTATTCTTTCTCCATACCATTTCCAAAGTGAACATATTGTAAAAGCTGCGAACCCTCTTCGTGACCACGACCGTGAAAAGGGGAACTATTCTCCTGAATAAATTACAATGACACACGGGTGTATCAAAAAACATTTTTATAACCTTAAAATTACGTTGCAATAACAATAAAGGTAGTCCCCCAACTCATAATTTCACCGATGCATGAAATAGTAGGAAACAAAGCAACCCGGCAATGATTCGGTCCAATGAACAAATGTCCGAAGTGTAGGAACATCAATAATGGACACCCTACTTTAACAAATGAGTGCGTTTATTTTATTGAACGCACTTTTTCCATATCATCATCAATTTATAGATGAATCGTTGAAGACGTTGCGTTGGAAGGCCTCCCACTAGGTGGACCGATGACCTGGTGAAGGCTGCGGGAATCCGCTGGATGCGAGTCGCACGGGACCGGTCAATGTGGCGACACGCGCGGGGAGGCCTATGTCCAGCAGAGGACGTCTTTCCACTGAAATGATGATGTAATAGATGAATCATTATTATTAAAATAAGTACTCGTACAGTAGTAGTCTTAGCGAAGTAAAATGGTGCATTAATGCATGAAAATCAAAATAATTATGAATACAATATAAATGTATAGAAGGAATAATTTAAGCACTATGTATAATCAAAACCATTTTTCAATTGATTTCGCTCATTTTGCATAGTCAACAATTCAAAATCGAAAAATCAACCCACAAAAAATAAATGTTGGTAATAAAAAAAACCGGCCAAGTGCGTGTCGGGCCACGCGCAGTGTAGGGTTCCGTAATAGCCCGTTATATTTTAGATTTTGTTTTTCAATGCAAGTCTTCACCAGTTATAAACAAGCAACCACTTCATCTTAGTCACTTTATAGGATTTATTCTAAAGATTTTGTATTACTAGTTCAACGACTTTTACTGCTAAACTAATAAAGTTATCTTAACCGCTATAGTTTTCCTTTAAATTTCATGAAATGCACTATCATCATGAATTTTTCCAGATTTTTCAAGCCAGCAGTTTAGCTTTTAGAGGGGGGGGGGACGCCCTACTGGAACCAAAATTTGCACTTTAACAATTAATATTTCGTAAATGGATCATTATATCAGTAGTTTTAGCAACCCCTAAATCATTTTAAAATACCTTTTCAACGATATAAAAAATTCATCCCCACTTCACATGTAGGGAAGCTAGCCTAAAAAAAATATTTTACCAAAGTTGTATATCAATAATGCCGACAAAGTGGTCGGCGTTATTGATATACACACTCCTACAAAATTACAGCTTTCTAGTACTAACGGTCTCTTAGCAAAAACTCGGACAGACAGACGGACATAGCGAAACTATAAGGGTTCCTTGTCAGGACTACAGAACCCTAAAAATTGATTGCAACACGTAAATCAACAAACTTGAAATAAACCATGGTAATCAGACTACAATAAAACAACAGGCAGTAAAAATGCACTTTTATAAAAGCTTGCTTGTCGTGACTAGAGGTAGAGCACCTCCCGATAATGGTGGGTACCGATGTGTAATAAACGTCATTTGTATCGTTTTTATGTTTTGTATCTGTACCTAATAGAGCACCGCCGTGATTGAAGAAATCATAAAATTGAGAATTTTCGGTTTCGGTAGGCTGCTATCTCTGTTTGTTTGACATTTAGCTTACGGACCGATAGAAACAAAACGTCACAGAAAAGCTTTCTTTGATTTTTCTACGAATCAAGTGACAGATAGGTGTCGCGGATAGAATATTCTTTGTTTGTAGTAACACCGATAGCTACGGAAGTAGGCACTACAACTAACTTACGTTGGTTAATAAACCAATGGTTATACGTAAGTTAGTTATAGAAAACGGCCGTTAGTAAATTGTCTTCCGTCTTAAATCTCACCAAAATAATATTGCTTTCATATACGTTCTCATTCCCAAAATCGAATAAAATAAATCAAATACTATCCATGTCCATAATTAATTCACCTTCGAAGAGGGGTGAGCCCTTCTAATTACACATTGTAACGGCCGCCATTTAAAACAAGGAAAAGATATTAACCCACAGAACAGTCCTGATTAATATTCGATATTAATTACACGGTGGGATAACAACAGCTGCTTATTACAATAGGTGTAAATGTGTAAAGTAATTATTGTACGCATAATTATCTATTGGGTAATGGTAAGCCATGTTTTGGAATGATTTAAGTGCTATTAACTACTGTGTATGGTTTTGCCTTTCATACAATTTGTAATTATTTTTTTACTCAAAAACTACAAACAGATCTAAAAATATTAATATACGTACAAGAATCAAAATGGGAAAATAATCACAGGGCGTCAAAAACTTCGTACACATCGCTGTCAATAGAAAAATTGCCCAGAAGGCTGGTAGCATTAACACTTGATATTTCTTTCTTGACTGAAATTCTTGAACTCAACCTTCAATAAAAACAAAATTTTGTGAAGTGGACAAGCGGCTATCACCAAATTCCCATCGCAATGAGCTTACATAGATGACGTTTGAATAAGTAAGCTCACTGAAAAATTTACAAGCTCTACGCACATCTCTTAGCCACGGAGCTTCCTCACAATAATAGATGACATCACATCGAAATCACATTACCAGTAGTAATGGACGTTGTGCTAATAAGCCAATACCACACATACACCCAAGAAGGCGATGTCAAGAGGGTACAAACGCACGCTCAAGTAAATTCAGTGTGTTCCAATCATTTGACAAATATTTGTCCAGTAATCGAACGCAGGTGGGAATGGTAACTGGTCTTCAGTTGTAAGTCATCGAACTGTCAAGTGTGAATGGTACAAGTTTGGGTGGTTCCTATGCTAATCTTGGGATAAGTACTTTGATTGTTGTGCAAGTTCGTAAGAAACGAAGAAGTCGGTGAGAAACTTGTTTTTTTCTAATAAAAGTGTTTGCTGTGAGAGAGACATGAAACTGTTTTCTAAGTGTCGTTTAAGTATCTAACTGTACCTACTTAGAAAATTCCACTTTGATTACTTGGAGGATTTTTTGTTAGCAAAATTTTAAATTAAACGGATTTAGACCCTGGCAATAATGATATGAATGACATAAGAAATAAGACACAGTAAGAACAACGTCTAAAAATAAATTTACATCCTATACAAGTCGTATTAACTACCTATGTCATAAAATCGATATGCAGTAATCTCAAAACGCACTCAATCACACAAAACCATCCTAAAATATTATTTTGACATCCTCATCCGCTGCGCCCCTCGTAATAAATAAATCAATAGTAAACAAAACGTTACCGGCACGAGAACACTAAAAATACCAAAGTACCAATCTATCAACCAATAACCGAGAGCGTTTACATTGTTTAGGGTCCAATTAGTGGCAAGTGGACAGTGGTCCACCGCAATTCATCCAATTCGGACCGTCCTCAATTGGGTACAGATTGATGGTCACTCATTACGTACTTTAAAAAGCGATGGCTACTTTTGTTGATGCTGTTTTCACGCATACTAATTATTTATGAATGTGGAATCGATTGTCATTGCTTATTGCCAAGACAATTAAATATTTTTGTCAGGTACTCGCCAAGTTTTACAGAAAGCGTTTTTTGGTTCTACAATTTCTTTGCCATAGAAATATAAGAAATGAAAGACAAAACTACAGATTACAGAAAGATTTCTACGGCGCAGGGTCAGTAATGAAGAAAAGATTATGCCATATGGATTTAATCAAATTTTTTATATTCTTCATAGAATTGAGATGGAAGTGGATAAAAGAAAACTTGAGCAGAAAAGTAGAATTTGGCACAGGGGGGACAGTAATGTTAATTAAACCCAAAAAACAAATAATTGAAAAATGGGGGGGGAGGGATGTTCGACTGAATGAATATAGAACCCACTCACTAAGAACCACTTTACTTAATTAAATTAATGAAATAAAAATCCTCTGTTTATCATACAATACAGCCGCTTGTCATTGAGCGCAAATTGAACGGGTCAAGTGAGGGAAATGGATCATTGTTGCACATGCGGGCTGGGGATACCTGTCCATCACTATTTATAACATTGAACTTTATACCTAACGTTTATACGGAGGACGTCTGATGACTATTAATATCACAATATCACGCTACATTCTCTGAAAGGACAGTACAGAACTACTGATATCAACTAGAGATTTTGTGGGTATCTATCTATATACAGAAGTATAGATATCCACAAAATTATGGTGAACTCCCATGGGACATGGGCGAGCATTTTGGTTTAATCCGAGGCTGCTAAAAGTCAATACCACTTGACGCGACCTGGAAATCAAATGCTGGACCCCGACAATCCGATTTTAATATTCCCAAGAACAAAGAGAAAAAAAGAAAGATAAGAAACTAATTTACAACCGCAAACATAGGTATCACTTACAAAAACCGTTTAACAAATTAACCATAAAATAATAAGTAATGACACAGCTATACCATACCCGTGTTCGCGGTCGATGCACTGCCTTTGCACATGCGCATGCATTCGAAATAAATGGCGCTTCTGGAGGAGCATCAGACGACCCCGGTGCAGAGACGCGTAGAGTGACTGCCAAGTAGCGGGATATTAGGCGCTTTGTACGATCAACACGAACGATTTGCATTAAATGATGATCCGAGATGCTGGTAGGGAAGTGGAATTCAATTCAGAAACGATTATGGTGCGATTGAATTTAAATGAAATATGTATTTAATTCTGAGCGTGAAGTGATGATGAGTCAATAGTTTAAAGTTCAAACGTATTCTCCACGTGTTTTTTGCTGAATTGGACGCAAAGACCACTTGCGAAATTATATACAGTGTCAGGAAACTTTATAATTATTTTCAAACATATTTTTTATTTATATTCATTTTCCTTTGAATATTTTAGAACACCCTTCGTGGATCACAAACGTGGTGTCATTATGTTATGTGCATTAAAAAATGTCTTATTATCGTCAGTTTCCTTGTCACCCTGCACGACTGATTGATTTATACTTTATCAACGCGCAATGCGTTAAAGTTGGCCGATGTTCTAGATACTAATGCACTGACAATCGAATGCATCGAGTACTCGGCACAATGCCACTCGATTCGATGCCCTTTTGTTTGAGTACACCGTGCACCGAGTACAATCACGAGCACCAATATTTAATAATTTCTCCGAATTTATTGATTGCAATTTTATGTCGTAATGAACATGGAAACCCACACTAAGTACATATTATGAAAATGTACTTTACTGCACTAAAAATATATTTATTTATTTATGTCCCCACAAAGCATATTACAAAAAAAATAAACCTACAGACAAAAGAGCACAAAGGTATCGCTTATTTACTTGAACATAAATGAAACCTTACAGTTCTATAAGATCTGATGTTATTTTAACCCCGTCACGTTAACTTCTCTTCTATTCTTTTGTCATAAGAAAGTAACAATAGTTTAACACGAGAAAATCTCTTTTGATTTTTGCTAATCCTTTCATGCAAGTTCTCATGACTGTACAAGTGTACCTACACCAAGTACACGGAAGATGAATGTTGGGTGTTTACGATCGGCGCTCGGCAAACGTATCGATAATCGATATTTCTTAAATAGAAGAAGAACCGAAGAAGCGATGTTTTTGATGTCGTTGTTTAAAGAGAAATTAAAGTTGTTTAATTGTTTAGTGGGATTACAAAAGATAAACTGATTGCCTAGCAGTTAATCTTAGATTGTGAAGTTCCACGACTTCCTGTTATTAGTTTTGAAGGGGAAATTCTTTGTTTAATTAATTTATTGACATTTTAAACATGCGTTTATGACCATTTGAACATGTACGAAGCAAACCAGTATGTAAGGGTCGCATCAGGTACGGCGCGTTCGTGTTCCACGCGCGCCTCACAGAGTTGTCAGCAATAAGGAAGGGGTCCGCAAGGGCCGATGCCTGCCGGGGCTGCGGGACTGTTCGAAAGAGATACCATGGATATAGAAGGAACATGGATGGGTTTTATTCAGTAAAAGTCTGACACTCCCTTCCGCTCCGCCCAGAGCGAGAGGGGTCATTTGAAGATTTCCCAACCGAAAAAAAATAATCAGGTGACGTTCTCTAGTTTCTGCCTACCCCCAGGGGGAAAAGGCGAGAGTTTATGTGTATTACGGTTGCATGTATGAGTCAAAATTCTTAAATGAAACACAATTGTACTTACCTAGTTTTAGAAATATCCGAAATGAGCCCAAGAACTCGCGTGGGCTCAAACATGGTTCGGTTCAAACTCCGTGCTGCTTATCTATGATTGCTATAATCTAAATTGAAGTTGACCAATTTAAGAAATCAGCTTCTAGTTTTTATCCCAGAGCAACAACTGTGGTTATGATTCAGGGAATGATGATATGGTAATTTTATTTACAGTTTCAAAAGAAGAAGCTAAGAGAAAACTCTATGACAAAACCTCGATTACTTACCTGTTTTAGTCTAGTGTATTCAATCTAATAATTTATATCTGTATTTATTGTACCGGATAAAACTGACCTATAAAAAGCCAAAGAAACATTTACCTATCTATTTTCACAGAATCACAGCAAAACAAACAATGAATTTAACATTTAAGTCTTAGTAGAGCATGATCAATTTGATCTACAAAATATTTCATGCTCCAATTGTGGTTGGCAACTGAACACCACTGCACCCGCTGTGTGCACTGTGGTGAGCAGTGGTGTGGGCCATCAAAGTTAACGTCAACATGTCAAGAATTGGGGCACTATGGTTTACACATAGACGTTTTAGGGCACTTCGAAAATGAAAGTTAAGTAGCTGTCTTGACTGACATGGAAGAATAAATCTCACAGACTTGCAATTTATGCTTGTTTTTTAATATCCGCTATAAAATTAATCTAAATCGAGGCAAAATACTTAAGTATAAAAATAATAGAAGGTAATAATAGGACCATTTAGAGAGAAGATTTTGAATCGTTGGTAGGTGATGGATGACATAGGTAGGTACTATAGAATAAAAAAGTGTGGTCCATTATTTAAAATAAAATAAAAAGAGAAAAAAAAAAGAATGAAAAATATGAAATTCAATTGACACTTTGCATTCTTTTTCCTTGTGCACTTTACAAGGACAAAGAATGCTTTTATTTAAATTACTTTTCTTTCAGAATTCCAATGCAGCTCTAAGTAGCCTGCCTAATTTAAGGTTGGTTGTAAGTTATAAAACCCTAACAGTACATACATCATCACACTATGAAAACAACAGGTTTTGTTGCATGATCAGTTTTTGTCAGACCAATGAAAAACGTAAACTTAGTACCTACTCAGGGTACCTTACCTGCTTATATACATACCTAACCTACATAGAGACACAGATAAGATAGAGAGAATCAACAAAAACTCTACCCTTACTTTAAACTTCTTGGCGTTAAATGTCAAATATTTTCGATTGACATTCAAAATCACCTTCAATTCCCACGAGGACATAATGTATAAACATACATAGGTACAACATACGCTTAGTAACTGTAGATACATAACTAGTTTTGCCAAACGAGCCTTTATTTGTATAAACCGGTTTCTACTGATGTCATTCAAACACTTGAAGAATGAATATTTTGACATATTATTTCATTACATACGGCGTTTTTTTATCCCATTTGATTGTAGCAAAATAATTATGTTTTTGAGCTAGGTTATAGGTTTAGGTAATAAGAAAAGCCGCACGAGTCGATCTTCAAGGTTAAGCCGCGCTTGCCGAGGTCAGTCCGTGGATGGATGACCATCCATTACATACCGAGTTTACTCCATGCATCAAGCAAGCCGTTGGTCCTGGCTGTCATTTGTGGACCGTCGTTACAGTATATTCAGTGGCCCGAAAGTAATGACTCCAGTATAACCAAGAAGTATCGTAATACCCAGTACTAACTGGGTTGTGGAGGTCAGATACGTATTTGCTAAAATTGTTTTTCTAATCAGAAGAATGCTCCCCAGATTAGTTGATAGAAAACAGGCTGTTCAACGTGAAACGTCTCCTCCAGGCTTATCTATCACCGACTATCATCAAGAAAAATCTACGCACAGATTTTTATTTTCGTCTTGGCATCTCACAGGCAACCTTTGAGGCTGGCTTCTGCTTAACCGGACTACCCTGTAGGTGCCATGAGTGTAAGGCCTTCAACCAGGGCTGCACAATTTTTAACAAAACAAAAAAACCACAAGTGTTCCCTCCGAAACTTTCACACGCTAGTTAGATAAAGGAGACTAGGCATGAAATGACACATCTTCGGAATCCGCTCGCGGATATACGATCAAGCGGAAACAGTGTCGGATTGCGTCCGCGCAGGTCCGCGCTGACGGAAACACTCGCCCCTCCCCTTTGAAGTCCATTAAGTTCTTTCATCTCAGCCATTTCGATAATAGATTTAGGTATACGGAAATCAACATCGTTTGTCTTGTTGGAGTATTTGGGATACTTTGGATTAAATTAGGAAATGATTTACTAATTTTATGGTTTTAGATTTTTTTGCACAAATGCCTTTAGGATTTTTTGAACTCTATTAATCCTCTTTCTTTCTACAGCTTAGAGTATGGATTCCTGCCCAGTTAATAACATGGGTTCGCTTCCAATAATATGGGACTTAAACATAACTGGCAATATATGGATGTGCTATAGATACGGATTACATTATGTAACGTTATGTTATGTTAAGCTCCCCTTCTCCTTAAAGGAGATTGCCCGATTTGTTAAGAAAGTTCGGTCCCAGTGCAAAGTTGTTGTGCCCTGATAATAGTAAAAACATAGTATTTTCATAATCAGAAACCATTTCTCATTTATTCACCCTGGTTCAAGATATATATCACTGTTTTTCTGTTGTAAAAATCTAGCACTAAGAGTCAAATATCTCACAAAGAACAGCACTATTATGAGTCCAATATCACAAAAAGGACCCGCTCCGTGGCAATCTCCTTTAACAAAAATGTGAATCTTTTTTCATCCCCTAAATCTTTGGTTACCTCGTACTCATCAAAATTCATGATCAACTATTATCCATAGAACCAATCCACAGATACATTACAACGTGTTAAACATTTTATCTCGTTATCTCAGTAATAATCTAAACGGGTCGCGTGCCGCAGCTTCCCAATTGCACCAAATTCACACATCTCTGTCCAGATTCATACGCGTTAGAAAACATTGAGCTAGCTGTACCGGATGTGGCTCATTTACGCAATAAACCCACGCCTTTATTCGCTGCTAGACAAATATAAGAATACGGGTGGAGGTCCACTGGAAGCTATAGACAAGCGACAGAAGATAGCATCAAAATAGACATCAGACAATAAAATATTGATATAATCATCATTATTTCAGCCGAAAGACGTCCACTGCTGGACATAGGCCCAAGTGTCGCTACATTGACCAGTTCCATGCGACTCGCATCCAGCGGATCGCGAACCGGAAGACGTTAATGGACCGATAACCTGGTGAAGGTTGCGGGGAAATATTGATATAAGTACTATAATACTTTTCAAGGAATCAATTAAGTCTAGATAGGGCAAGTTTCCTGACTGCGAAAAGAAAACGTTATTGGGTGGAGAATTTGAGTTCGAAGGAAAGGTCAAAATCTGCAATTAGATATATTGTTGCTACGTCTCATGAAGTTATAACTCATTAATATGTAACTAATAAAGTAATATGACTAATGCAATCTGACACCAGCGTCATACCGGTGATTTATTAATTAAACTAGTGACCCGCCCTCGCTTTGCAGGGGTGCAATGTATATACTAATGTAGGTAATTTATACATATAAACCTTCCTCATAAATCACTCTATCTATTGCTGAAAACTGCATTAAAATCCGTTGCGTAGTTTAAAAGATGTAAGCGTACAGACAGTGTCGGTAGCGATTTTGTTTTATACTATGTAAAGAAGATATTGCAATTACCCGAGGGAAATAGGTGTTATATTGCGAAAACTGAAGCGAGTAATATGAGCTGATAGTGCAACACAATCTTTTCGTGTTAGCGTGGGCGGACAAACATAGCTTAGCACACAGGTTGTCCGAGCTAATTTGGAAATAGTCGCCGTATAGGAAGTGGCGGCTAATATCCGAGAGTTTATAATTCAAACGTTTATCTTTTATTCATTAGAGCTCGAAGTCGATTTATTACTTGTTTGGGTTTGTATTCATTATAAGATTGGCTTTGATACTGCACCACATTTCTATATCTTAGCTCTCTGCGATACGGGATACCCTACATTATTGTTTACTTATTGTTCATCAAAGTGGTCTGCAGCGATCCAGATTAACATAATATTATAGGTAAGTATTTAAGAAACTTGACAACATTTTTGCCACCCGTTGCTGGAGGTTGGACCTAGTACCTATTGGCTTTTGTTAATGCTCTGTATATGAAAGATTGATGTAATATATTTTTACACAGCTCTTTTGCAATCTTGCTAATTCTATGGGTACAAACGTGCTATTTTCTTACCAATGATCAAAACAGTTAACGATAAAACAAGCCTATTATATGTGTACCTATGAACATCAAGGAGTAAATTGCGCACTCAAATCAGCCGCTCGTATCTGTTTTAAGCTACAACCTTCCCATACCCTATTATTTTCATAACTTAGAGCATATACTCCATAATCCCATTACGAAATCGCCCATCACGACATAATAAACTCAGTGAAATTACGTTGAATCAATAAGTTGATTATTATTGACAAATCAACGCGTCGGTTGCCGGGTTGCCCACGCGCGACCGTGGTTTTCGCCCACACTAATCCCACGTGTGGGCTTAGCACATCGCTGACAGTCTACTATCACAACTCGACTTGTTTCGGGTGTTTAACAACCTATAAAGTGGTGCGTTTTATTTGAGCGTATTGAGTATGTTCTGTTACTGAGGGCGATCCAAGAGGTGCTTGTTTTTTGTATTGAAATTATAGATAACCTCTTATTCGACAACCTTTGTTATGGGCGTGTTGTGCTGAATGAACAACAAAGTTTAATGGTTGAATCTTTCGACCTAGATTTCTGAATCATATTTAAATTCGCGCATCACTTGGCTAAGACAGAGGGTAATTATGGACAAGTTAGAAGTGACGACGAGGAACAGCGTGTGGTTTTAGGGTTCTTACAGACGAGCGGCACGTTGCTAACTGCAGATAAACTGCAGCCGTCGCCACCTGTCGACGGCTGCAGTTATCTGCCGTTGGCAACGTGCAGCTCGTCTGTAAGAACCCTTAGGAGTCTGACAGACCCCTCCGCCGGCCCCACGGCCGAGGACATCCATCGAGGAAGCCCACAGGTAAAAGAGGTAGGCGTAAACTTACTTGAATCTAATCTCTATCTTTCTTACATCCATTGACACTTGACAGCCATACGTTGAAGAGTTTGCTAATTTTAACTAATCTAAAGTCTATACACCTCTGAGTTTCCTAATCTGCCGTCTAAAACATCCATTCAAGTCCAAAATCATCTGGTAGTTCGTATGCGCGTGCGCAAGTCTCGCTGTATTTGGCGCGCGACAGATGCCGATCTCGCACGAATGCTCGCCGTGATCTCGAGTCGTGTCGTAGAAGACATACGGATGGCTTGTACTGTTTACATGTGACTAAACGGTTGGAGGATTGTGTAGTACTTCCGTGTGATCAGGCTTCGGAGAATGTTAGATGCTACCAGTTATAGGAGCTGGGAGCAAAGATCTTTGAATTTGGTTGGATGATTTTTGTGAAGGGGGTCCCGATATATCCGAACCAAATAGTCAAAATTACTTGAACATGAGAGAACAAACGTCCAAAAAGCGCGTTGATTTTTCATGTCGTCGAGGCCGTGGAAACCACCTGGATGAGGGACGCATGGAATCGGAAACTATAACAGATGAAAGGGGAGGCCTATTCCCAACAGTTGGTGTTAATTGATGATGAGAAAATGAAGAATGATTTTTAGGCAGTCAAGGAGACCAGAAATAGCTAAGTAAATGAAAATAGCTGCCCCTGCACCTCATAGCTACTCTATTACTGTATCGTAGGAGTGATAAGTGATTGCAGTATACATTATCAGTCTAGACTGGGCTCTAAGGTCAATGCTGCCCACCCACATTAGAATAAAGGTGGTCTTAGCTCTAATATTACTAGTCAAGTGTCAGGTAGTGGCCTATACCAAGTAGATATCAGAAGCAGGATAGTATAATATGATCACTTATTTAGGCGATTCATCCACGCGGACGAGCGGCGCTCACCGCTTCTCCGCGCGCCGCAGTGCCCATACATTTGCCTCATCGCCTGCGCCCGACCGCGCGGACAAACAGTGTCGTTTGAGATGTCAGAATCGCCTAATATACGAAACTTAAAAACATATAAATAATCCATCAACCAACAATCTTGCAATAGGTTGTGATAAAGGAACAATTGATAACAAGAAAAAGTAGCTGATAAGGATAAAAGTGCCGACAATTGTTTACAGAAGTCACCGTCGCGTCGCTTACAAAGGTGCTTGTGAAATACAACACTGTTTGTGATTAGATATGGGCTAGGGATGTGTCGTGCGTTATCGATAAAAAAACTTAGTTTATGTGTTATAAGTACATTAAATGTATACTTAGTTGGCGATCTTTTTTTTAAATCTAGTATTTTTTTGTAAATAGTTGTATTGTAATGGGTGTAAAAGTAGTTTACCTTATAACTGCAGCCGAAAGGCGCTTGTTCACCAATCGCATAAAATGCCCTGCTCAATATTATTTTAATAAAAGCCACGAAATTATTCTTTTGTACAAAAATTACAACTTACAACTGGTTTCTGAATGGCAATTGAAACTGAAATTAAGGCCACAGCTCGTTAAATTGAACACAACATGTCGATTTTAAATGTAAACATTATCAGAAGTTTGTTTTTATTCATTCATTCTAGGTCGTATTTTTTTATTCTTAGTCTATTAATAGACACTTATATAGTCCAGCATCAGACTAAAATTTGAAATTTAATATCATTCCTATACATTTCTGCAGCCATAATAACAGATAATCGTTTGTTGGTTAACTTATTTTTATTTCCCATCGCATCGTAAACTAGCTATAACAATCAAGAGCTTTTGGACATTTATTTTATTTACATCGCAGCTTAATGTACTATAATCAATTCAACACATGATAATGTAATTCTAGAAGATTTTAACTGCATAATGAGAATCGTGAGAAAATTCTTTAAATAATAAATCGTTTTGTATTAACTTCTACTTTTAAAGTCCAATAGGTCCAAGCGTGAAATTTAATAAAGTCATCATTTTTCTTATTTAATTAATGAAAATTACTCAATCAAGTCTTGAAGTTTAATTGTATAAAAGTTTAACAAGCTTTTAATTAGCTTGCGACAGAAGTAACGGTAACCGATAAACTGTTTGTAATTAGCTTGCGACAGAAGTAACGGTAACCGATAAACTGTTTGTAATTAGCTTGCGACAGAAGTAACGGTAACCGATAAACTGTTTGTAATTAGCTTGCGACAGAAGTAACGGTAACCGATAAACTGTTTGTAATTAGCTTGCGACAGAAGTAACGGTAACCGATAAACTGTTTGTAATTAGCTTGCGACAGAAGTAACGGTAACCGATAAACTGTTTGTAATTAGCTTGCGACAGAAGTAACGGTAACCGATAAACTGTTTGTAATTAGCTTGCGATAGAAGTAACGGTAACCGATAAACTGTTTGTAATTAGCTTGCGACAGAAGTAACGGTAACCGATAAACTGTTTGTAATTAGCTTGCGACAGAAGTAACGGTAACCGATAAACTGTTTGTAATTAGCTTGCGACAGAAGTAACGGTAACCGATAAACTGTTTGTAATTAGCTTGCGACAGAAGTAACGGTAACCGATAAACTGTTTGTAATTGAACTTAATGATTGTTTATATTGACGGTTTTCTTATAAGTTAAAAAGGTGGTAAGTAAAATCTTTGTATTTACAATTATTTTAAGTCTGAGTTGTATTGATAATCTGCGTTACAAATTAAAAAAAAATAAGTACCCACTTACATTTTTCCTGTTTATTTATTAATTTATATCACTTATTAAGAATACATTTAGGTCCTTTTTTCTACCACGTACTGATGTTTAAGTACGGCGTAACTTAGGACGCAAAGGAGGAGTCATGCCTTCACAGGGTATTGGTTTTGATACAAAATTCACAGAAGGGTCGACTCGATATTATGCTTAATTTTCTTTGAAAATCCTCGTGTATCAGTCATGCAGAAGTAGCAATCGTTAAAGTGATTACTAGGTTCACGCCAGTGCCTTTTGCAGTACCGACTGCAAAAGGCATAGATGATTTGTTTCCATTCAACCTCGACAGAAGAGTGGCATAACATGATGCGCACCTGGCTATTAAGTCTTGACTACGCTTCCACAGAAAATTTACTTAAACCTGTGTCTTAACACTCACACATAAACACTAAACATCTACACTCTCACATTCGCACACACACATTTACACACACATTTACTCACGCATTGCATAATCAATGCACTCTCATCACTCCATTTCCACTTTCATCCTTTTAATTTTAAATTTTGCTTTCGTGTATTATTATGTACTTATGAACATCCTAACCCACTTTTTTGTACAATCCATATTTTTTTTTTTTATTATGCCTGCAAGCAAATTTTTTGTTTGTTTTATGTTTGGTCTGTACCTAGTACTACTTTTGAACCAAAATGTTCTACAGGTTAATTTTTTATATGTCAATTGCATATTTTATTTCACCTATGTTTAATTGTCAAATTTCAAATAATTAATTTTAAGTACCCACTTCCAATTTTAACTCTAGATTCTTGACTTAATTTTTTTTGCTAAAATTAAAATGTTATATTATTTAAGCCGGAGAGGTGATCTGTACCTCAGGATTTTCCTATTTCAGACACCTTTCTCTATTTAAGATTGTGCATATACCAGCGCCTGTAATTTCTGATGTCGAGATAAATAAAGATTTATGATTATGATTATGATTATGATGATGACGTCCAAAATATAGAAAATACGCAGTACATACTTTTTCAGATATTTTTTCCTTAAGACTGATTGTAAGTACTGTCCACACACGTAACAACACTTGTTTGGTGATTTTTTTCTGCGACTACTTTTTTCACTATTCATTTTGAAAACTGTATTAATACACTCACAAACAGGTAATCTCAACGATATTAACGGGAAATAAACCCATTTTCTCAATACATTATCTACCTACAATTTGGGGGTCGTTTAAGAAAAGGTTATCGGTGTCCACCTTAAAAACAAGACGCAATAGAAACAAAAGACATCCACTGCTAACTATAACTAATTGAAAACTATAATATCAATCAGTTTTTCGGTTACCGAAATCGTGTCACACAGTGTACCTAATGGATTGGTGGCAAGTCGTTTATAACTAAGTTATACTGAACTAGCTTTTGTAAGTCAATTAAAATTCTTTCTTAACGTTCCATGCCGCTGATGAATCCACATTAGGAACCGATATCAGTACCTATCGACACAATATTGATAAATTATCGATATATTATCGACATAACTGCGTCCCTGGTATTCGCGGGGTATGCGTCGGTTATCAGCTGTGAACTCGGTCTTATCTCTGTGAAATTGTACGCAGCTTCCGGGTACCCGAGATCTTGGCTTATTGAGTAATAAATTCTTGAAAAAACAAGACGGTTGAGTTTGGTAATGAAGACGCTGTTTGTGTTTGTTAGAATTACAAGTTACAACGATTACTAATTAGTGCCTGTAGATTTCTTTTTACAGGTTTTGCCCAAAAGTGGGACAGTAATAGGCTTGTATAAATAGTACAAATCTCTCGATAGTTTTTTTTTACACCTCTTCGTTTGCGCTTTTATATGACAACGATTTTCAACCTTTTTATCGAACTAACTGCAAATCGAACCCAGGCCATTTATTCTCTACCACAAAGGTTTATTAAAGAGACACTAACAACAAATCACCATAACCAAATTAAGGACAAATTCCGCCATCAAAATTCGAGTTTAGCACCGCCTACAAGCGTCTACGCCTACGTCACGACTTACCAATCGATCGTTAAATACACAGCTAAACTAAACTGGGCCCTGGTAAACATGCTCCAGTAACAGAAGGGTTAAGTCGAAAGGTTACTACAGAATTAGCGTAGCGAAAGTTCAGTCAAGAGTGAATGATTCATTCAGAATGAATGTTTTGAATGCATGATTCACTGGCGATTTCTTTATGGGGCAATCAAATTGGATAACATGAGTGTTAGCGCTTGAGGCGTGCAGTTATGTTTGTGGTTTGTTACTTTGCCTCGGGGTTTGTTTGACCTTTAGATGATCCATTTCGCTTTCTGAGTAATTCATGTGGAGTTTGTGGTGTTTTGTGTTTTTTTTTCTATTTGAATACAAACTTGTATCAACTTATTATAATTAATATGAGTAACAGAAGACGGATGAGACGACTGTATTCTGCTGAAAACAGTTGAAATTTTTTTTTCAAAAAAATTAAAACATCTACGATCCCCGAAAGTTTTGGCAACGTTTTTACTACACATGTAGTATGTGTAAGCTACTTATGTTAACGTCACAAGTAGTAGGGGGCGTGCCTATTACCCTAACTAAACAGAAAAAGTACAATTTGCTAAAATTTAGAAATCGAACCCAAGAAACGACGACCAACGAGGCAGTGAAAGGATAAAATTAAACTCAACTATTACTGGAATGGATTTCGAGTTCATAACGTGAATTTATAAACACTCTCTCAAACAACCAAACAGGATACAGGAAATCAAATTCAGTCACAAACTCAAGTTCTTCCCAAACCCGGATCAGGAACACTCATTCTAAATCTTTAATCGTTCTAAATATACTACTACCCACATAGCATTACGGCGAAATCCATCCATTTTCTCATAGACATTAAAAACATCGATGTGGGTTAAGAATCGAATCACGCGCACGCGTTACTGCGCGCGCGCATCCTGTGCGTCGTAAAGTTAAGCCCATTGTGATAATCAGGATACTTGCCGATTTATTTACTCTGAGATTTGTATTGTGATTCGCTTATTTATTTAATGCTTATTTAAGAGGTTATGCACCTTTATATACAATAGATTCAAAAATAATTTGGATTTTAATATGACATTTGCGCATTCACAAAGCAGATTAATCATTCCCAAAGGGAGCCTTTTCAATGAAATAAAAACGCTTTGTAAATATTTCTGAAGTTAATTTCACTTAACGTCAAGTCCTTTTAAGTTATATTTGACAGTTAAGTGATTTATTTTACCCAGCTCCTTGGCTTACGTATTTTATATTCACAAATATTAAAGCTTAATAGTCTAGATCAGCAAAAGGCAAAACATATTTAAAAACGACTAGTATAACTGTAAATCAAAATATATTTCTTTTTCTATAAAAAAAATCCCAATGCTAATCAAAAATACTGATTGAACAGCAAAATAGTTACCTCAAAATGAAATAAATAAATTGATTGGTGATAAGGTTTTTGATGTGCATTTAAAAATAAATCTTTAAAACCCCCCCTTTTTAATATAAGAGCAACCCTCATCAATACTGGGCAATATTTGTGAGATGGAATCACTAAAGTACTGGACGCTGTGGCAGTACCAGTACGGCAGAATAAAACCTCTTTAGCACAGTTTAAACTGGCCATCTAACAAAGCATTTATGTCTAATATGAAGTAAGGGCATTACTTGTCCTGACAAGACACATTACGTCCATCTAGCGAACGAACATAGCGCAGTGGCTGTGCAAGAGTCGCTGGAGACTCGAATGGAATGATAACAGAATGTTAACTTGGACCAAAAACCCATTGAAAGCTTTTCATGATGCAGGTGAAGCCCTTAACCAAAGGTTTGAAGTCCGAGACTGCATTGTTTTGGGAATATCTTTGGTATTTTATAAAGCAATCTTTTATGAATTCTACAAAACATTTTCTGGGAAGTCTGATTGGTTTCTGTGAGTCTGATCAAGGGTTTTATCAACAAGGACCTAGTATTGAAATTAGCTGTTATAATTAAATGGCTGACAAAATAATAATAATAAATATCGCTGGACATTACACACAGCGCCATCTAGTGCCACACTAAGCAACGAGGCTTGTGTCGTGGACACCAGATAGTTGATATACTACATAGTTTAAAACATCAGCTTATAATAAACCTGACATAAGATTTACAAGAACGATTCCAAAATGGTATTTGCAAATCTCCTAATCCCACATAAGTTAGCGGTTAGAGAACCCTTTTTTGGGTTATGCTCGGCTTTTTAAAAGAACAGAAGCTGTCCTACAAAGTGTATACTTAAAACATTGTTTTGTAAAAATATGGTCATTGGGCCTTCTGCCCCTTTGCGTGGACCTGCGCAAGAGTTCGTATAGCCATATAAATCAGGCGCGCGTGCGCGGTAGCTGTCACGCGCATGCGCACCGCGACACACGTCATAGGGACATGCACCCTCATCTGCTCGTGATTTTCGTTGGAGACGTTAAAGTGAATGGCTGGTGGTTTTAACAAGACAAACTTAAAAAGTATTTTATGCTTAAGCTTCATTTGGTGCTATGGAATACGGTTAATAGTTCATAAGCATAATGTCACCCAGCGCAGAATCGTGCCATTACCCAGCAGTGGAATAATTCGGGCTATAAAATAAGAGTATTTTCTTCTGTAATATGATATGTAACGCTGTGTTTTGTCCCTGGAGCAATTTTACCACTAACCTTACCGAAAGTTTCAACTCTAGCTAGAATTTGAAATAAAACTCCATCTCAACATCAACGCAAAAGTATTCAATAAACTTTATCGGCCAATCATACGGCAAATATTTACGTACAGACCTCCATTGAATAGTACTATAAATTACGTTATTAATAAAGCCCGATAAGAACTGCATGAATAATGTCATAAAGGTAGCAGAAACAGGCACAGTCTTATTGATTTCGTTACTTGATGCATTGCCATGATCTCATGTCATGAGGCTTAATATTGCACATTGTTCTGTCCGGGATGAAAGATGGATGAATTGTGTGGAAGATTATGTGGATAGGAATGAGGTGACAGCTGATAGAGATATTTGGGAGTATCGAAAGTGTAAACCTTTCACGAAGCCGAAAAACCAAGCATTCTGTACATCAAAGAATTTACTCTTCGCAAACTGTGAAACGACTTTTTTTTGAGTGAAAAATCACGTTTTACTGTAGAGCTCAATTTAAAACACTCATACCGTTGTGCTGATGGATGCATTGAATAGTTGAGGTTCATGGAGGTATTTAAAGTAAAGTAATAACACTAAAAACTTGAATTAAAAAAAAACTTGTGAGAAATTTAGAACTATGATCCGATATGTCCGAGTTATGATCTAGTACCAAAAAATGATCGCAATGACGGGAAGAGTAAGCCATTCAGCTTCGTTAGAAAGCAGAGAAAATAGCTGTAGTGCAACTTGGGAAAAGCCTAAGTCCACCTGTGGACTGCACTAGCCAAAATGTAATGTTTGAAGATGATCATGATTGTCCAGTTTCGGTTCTGTACCGTTTGGGTAAAGATGGACGATATTGTTATTGTAAAGTTCTGGAGTAATTTATGGCAATACGGGTGACTTGGTATAGGAATTCATTTTGTGAGATTAGATCTGTGGACAACATGGGGGCTAATGTGGGTCATGTTAAACTTCTGCGTTGAATTTGGACATTCAATTCAGTAGTTTAATGACACTAACTTTATTCCTCTAAAGTTAGTTCTTGTTAGATAATGACAAGTTCGCGCCTTTAGATTGAAAGTTCACAGCCCAAGAGGTCAACTTACAAGTGCATTCCGAGAGTTGATAAAATAAAGTGCATATTTGCAAATAGTAGATAGAGTAGTATTATTGACTTGGATAGACTAGCGACTATTGGTATGACTGAATTTGTCTAGAACAGTATTTTTTTCGGACTTAATGTTACGTAGCTAAATATTGCTATTGACTGTTTGCTACAACAACAAAAACACAGAATCACACAGGATAGTAAACTTGGTCCAGTTGTATGTATTTGCTTTCAATATCTACGACGAAATACATTTAATATACAATTTAATAGGGGTGCACTCGGGACTTGAGTAGTCCCAATTAAAATCTATCGGAGAACACGCAAACATTGCTAAAGAATTATACTTTCTAGAGGTGTACAGTCGTGGTCTTTTCCGCCTGATCAGTTAAATATTTTTTCGCTTAAATCATGCGGAGGCGCCGAGCCACTCCCCCTTAAAGTTTAGGCCCATTAGGAAAGCGCCAACTTTGGCGCGCAAAATAACAATAACTCTCGTTTGGCGTGCGTTGAAGTGCGCTCGGCCGATCGGTATCTTTTCATTCATTATTTCTATGCAAAGTTAACGGGGCGGGGCTAGAGAGCGTTTCTATGTTGTAAGTGCAAGCAAAAATTAGCTTAGTGGTGATCAGGCGGGAGTGTTCTCGATAGTACCTAGATAGACAGTAAACACACAGTACAATAAAATAGGTACTCACGTGGATTCTTATCGAACTGCATAGGACTGCACCTTTCCAAGGTGCGCTCGCTCCCTTCATTAGCATAGTTCCTGAACCCTGGCTGGCAGCGGTAGACCACGCCAGGTTTCGACACGTTGTACTCGTAGGGAGGCCACAGCTCGGCTTCGGGAGCACCCACCAAGATCCTAAAGAAGAAGAGGAGGTGGAATTAGATGTGATTGATGATATTCTCACCAACATTCTCTTAAAGAGCAGGCCATACGGCGGTCGCTCGTCTTAGAAATCTTAACAAAAGACATTTATTAAAATTAACCTGAAAATAAGCGCTTTTTGACTGCAAACTAACATTAGACTAGACAGGCTTCTTCTCCACTTCCTAATGTTTTAGCAGGAAGGAAGAAGCTACAGCACAGTACAGAACTCTCCAGGCAGCAGCACGACTATTCGTGAGACTTTCTCTTTAACTTCGACTTTGGGAAATAACATTTTACACTTTGGTAAAAAGCCATTAAAACTCAGGACGTTCCAATAATCAGGCTAACAATTAAGAAGCTTAAAATTCTAGAACACGTTATCCCAAAAAGATCTACACTTACACCATACTAAGCAACACAATACCTCATAGTACACCCATAAGCATCCACCGTATCCTAACGATCAGGACAAAGCAATCACACCATCATAGCTCAGGAAACGGGTCAAACAATCAGACGACTCCTGGCACTGAGCCAGCACGCAAATAGACCGGGGTTCAATCCCGGTCGGGTACCTCGCCAAATTGTATTTCTATACGGTGAATCATGTGTGACGTGTGGTGTGTGTTTGTTCATGTGTTACTGTGATGTCATGGTGGTTAGAGTCAGTTGTTATTTTGTAACGTTTCATTTTGGAGATAGTGGTGATTGTGAACCATGTAAATCATCTTTACATTCAAACGCTTCGCCAGAAACGATAGTCGGACTGTGAGAAAGATGAAATGGGCCATTATTATTAAATGGGATCACTAGATGAGTCATCATCATCATCAGCCTATTAATGTTCCCACTGCTGGGACACCGGCCCTCACTCTATGAGAGGGAATGGGCTAAAATCCACCACGCGGGCCCGGTGCGGATTGGTAGATGTCACATGTCTTCGAATTTTTTGGTTCTAGGACATGCCGGTTTCCTCACGATGTTTTCCTTCACCGTTTTGAGAGCAGCGGTGTTGAAATAAATTATACAAAGTAATGCGCCTGCCTGGGTTCGAACCCACGACTTACTGTGACCGCCACCACTGGGCCACCTGCTCAGCTACTAGATGAGTACTAAAAGAGAAGTATGGAAGAAGAAGACATGCTGTGCTGACCCCAAATAAGTGATGACGGGATAACGTCAGGGGAATGATGAATGTGTACTTTGGGCAATCAGCCCTGGTACCACCTCAGGGTCTAGCTTACTAACATTGTTTACTATACGGCATGCTATAATACAGTAGAACATTCAAAACACTTCTATATCTTTTTTGTGCAAGTTTAACCATTTCTAATTATTTGAGTAATCTAAGAATCTAATCCAGGAGTCCTGTGATAGATGTTCTGTTGCCCAGAGTACAAAATAACTTAGGTAGTCATACTTACGAGAGACTTCATGCAATACTGACGACGATTAAGTTTGTTTATGTTCAAGAATAACTTACCTAAGATAAAATGAGTTGCAAAGATAATGCAATATCCGTGAATAGCAATGACTAAGATATCTTCTATCTAAATATATAAAAGAAGAATCTGACTGACTGACTGACTCATCTATCAACGCACAGCCCAAACTGCTGGGTCTACAGCTTCCAAATTTGGCAAGTAGGTTCCTTATGTGGTGTAGGGGTGCAATAAGAACGGATTTTTCAAAACTCACCCCTTAAGGGGGTTAAACAGGGCTCCAAAGTTTGTATGGCGAAACAAGATTAGTTAGACTATTTTAATCGAAACTTCACAGGAGTGTTCCTATTGATAAATGAGTAGAAACGGGTTTCAGGTTTTTTCAGAATTCAACCCCTAAGAGGGGAAAATGGGGTGACAAAGTATAAAAATCAATGCACAGCCTAAACCGCTGGGTCTACAGATTCCAAATTTGGCAAGTAGGTTCCGTATGTGGTCTAGGGGTGCACTAAGAAAAGATTTTTCAAATTTTATCCCCTAAGGGGGATAAACGGGGTTCTAAAAATTGTATGGGGAAACAAGATTAGTTAGACTATTTTATTCGAAACTTCGCAGGAGTGCTCCTATTGGTAAATAAGTATAAAAAGGGGGTTCGGGTTTTTTCATAATTTAACCCCTAAGAGGGGGAAATGGGGTGACAAAGTCTGAAAATCAACATTGGTATAGTTTGTATGGTGTATTACAAAAACAACGATTTAAAGACTGAAAATGGTGGACCTGAAATACCATCATCCCCTATTGGGGTGCAATGGGGTTGAAATGTCTAAAAATCAACATGGGTGTTGAAACCGACATTATCAAGGGTGCTGATTACGAATATGGCATTTATTTTGAGATCCATAAGATGGTGGATTTGACTTCTATACAGGGTTATTTTAGATATATTGTGTACAGTGATTGTGACAGTGATTGTGACAGTGATTGTGACAGTGATTGATTAACATGTAGAATACTATTTATCCCTTTATTTTGATCCAGTGGGACAGTAACCGACCATCACGCGGGCGAAGCCGCGGGCAACAGCTAGTGACTGAATAAGATTAAAATAATAAATGATCAGACTAGTAAAATTAACTTTATGATTAAATTCATGCTTCAAATGAACGTCCAAAGAGATTCGGGCTATAAAACAGCATTCAGTAATATTGTGCAAATTCAGTATTATTGTGCAAATGTGCATTCACTCGTCTATAGATTTAATTTAAAGTGTCTTATTACAACCTAATAAAACTGAATGTATTTGCAATAAATGTAAATACATAGAATAGACTGAGCAATAAAATTATACTTAGAAATGAATTTTGAAAGACTTTAGTACTGGCAATGCATAGAGGACTCTTAATGCTGACTGTTCTACGGTTTAAAAATAAACTAGCTAGCGAAACGCTAAAATATTAAAATGACAAAAAGTGTTTTTTAATACTAGCTGTTGCCTACGACGTCGTTCGCGTGGAAATTTTGATGTGTATGTGTGACACTAAAAAACATCCTACGACATATTCTCAGACCTACCAAATACACACAAAACAATCATAAAAAACGGTCAGAAAGCCGTTTCGGAGGAGTTCGAGATTTCTACTACAAAAGTATGTATAATATCTTAATAATATTATACATACTTTTTCAGTCGTTGTCTTTTTTAAACTTTCACGATCAGAACACATTATATATATGGAAAAAAAAACACGCTAAATACCCGTTTCCAAATGTAATTTTGTAGTCAATTTAATTTGACTTTGTGTAAAAGTTATTCATAGCTACGTAACCAGTACATGGTAAATCATCGTCAATTGATAAAAATATGAATGATTCTACCTATCAACAGAATAACCTCCTGTATGCCTAACGAGTTTTGGTCTCTGTTGAATAGTGTTTTATATCTTTATCACCAGGTGACGGCAGTTCAGTTTCAGTACAAATTCAAAGCGCTAGCCCCTCGGGGCTCTATTTTTGTAACCAACTATACCTTCCCCCCATAGATTATCACATTAAAACTCCATCTTCACAAATCGATTACCCCGAGACACTGTGACACATCAAAGTTGATATTTTTACGTCTCCTGCCCTAGGTAGGTGCTGAGGTGTGGTGTGGAAATAGTCCACTGGAAATAGTCCCCTTTCCGGCGCCGAGAATAGACGAGTCACTAGCGCTTATCAAGTGTGGGGGAAATGAGGACGTATGAGAGGTGAGATTATAGGTGTGTGGATTATCTTAAAGCTAGTAACATAGCATCATCCCTGTAATCGCTACAAGGTTATGCAGAGGTGTAGCTAATAGTACACGCACATTTCAACAGTTATGTTGAAGTCCCTTGTAATAGGGGACGATTGCCAACACAGCAACGATCCAGATTCCACGGCTGCTACTGAAAAAATCCTGATCGAAAAACCCAGTAGCCCTTTGTCAGAACCGGGAATCGAACTCAGGACCTCCTTCTGAGTAGTCTCGCTTTCGACCACTAGGCCGACGAGGCAGTCCTTCCAGGAAAGTGTAATAACGAAACGAAGATCATGGAGACATTACCTACTTGAAGATCAATGAAAATCACTATTGTCATATTTAGGACATCATTCTGTCTGTGTCATATTGAAACAATTGACCGAGATGTGGAGCAAGCCTTAGGAATTATTTATTCTGAGAAATATGTAATACCTAAGAATCCGGTAAATAAGAATCGTCGAGATTAAAAAATACTACTACGCTGTTAAGTCGAGAGAAATTTTCGGAATTAAGTAAGTATTTTATTCTTAGTCATAAATATCCTTTTATCCATTACAACATATTATATGACTAGTTTTCTTTGCTGAAAGAACAGACGACTTCATTCACTTGGTTCTGAGTAACGTCAATGACTCAAACAAAGCAACGTCAAGTATAACTCAATCAAACGTGACTCTGTAGAAGGGTTATAAGTCCGTACAACATCTGACAATGTATAACATAGCTAATATAACTCAAAAACAGTAAAAAAGGAATCACCGTTGTGGGCAGGTGGCTGGCGCCGCGCCACCGTGACTCACCTGCCAGCCCTAATTCTGTCGCCGCCGTAATGACCCGCGTGGTCTGTACTTAGCCACTTTTGCTACACGCTACATATGTGCGAATGTGCCTACGCCCTACACACCTGCGGCACTTCCCGGATCGACTGATGACCGCGTGTATTTGAGTAAAAGAAATACAACAACAAGAGTTTATGCAGGGTTTTTGTCGATTTTCACTCCACAAAGACAAATCTAAGAACGATAGATGGCAATGAATCTCACTAAGACGGCAACTACGACACTAACGCGGATAGTTTCCCTGTGGATTATGAAAACCTGCTCAGGTGGAGATTCATTATTGACTCTGTCCTGGAGTGTAAATGTGGTGCTGTTCGACAAACGATGGGGCACTTAATATCGTGTCCTGCGTGTCCTGTTGTTTGTTCACTGCAGGAACTGATGGACGCTACCGAAAGCGCCAAACTAGTGGCTCAGTTCTGGGCCGACACAATTTAGATTGCCAACGACACGCTAAGAAGAAGGAAATTAATCACTGGCGCATTATTTCATGTCTCAAGCCCGTAAGACGCAAAATAGAAAAGAACATACACACAACGGGCGTATTTTATTATGAAAGGGCGATTAAACACTGACGAGTAAGCTGGTCAGCACAACACCACAAAAATCTAAATTTACTTAAAAACAAACAGTGCTTTCTACATTGGCAACCCTAACCCCGCGGACGGATTTAACCCTGCAAGTGCAAGTGTGTGCAAATGTCGGCACCTGCGCAGGCGCAGCTCGTACAGATTATACAACCGATACCGACGAACGGAAACAGAACGGCGATAAAGTTTGACAGTTACTGCGCTGACTACAGTGTAAACTTAACGTAAGATGTGCTTACTGCTAACACTGTTAGGATCGACTAGGATTCTAGCATGGATCTAGATACTTTGCTGAACTGAAAGCAACTCATAAAATAAATCTTCTTATTCACGAGATCGCTCCATAAAAACAGATCGCAATCTGATCTCATTCAATTTGATTAAACTTTGGTAAACAGGTCCTCGTAACTTTGTTGCCACAATGGACAACAAAAACTGATGTATTATCAGTCAACCAATTCTTGAAAGACTTCATCCAAAGCATCATCTCATCTCATCATCAGCCTATAATGTTCCCACTACTGGGAAACGGCCTCCTCTCAATGAGAGAGAATGGGCTATAAGCCGGACTGTTGTTACCAAACCCTCCACACACGTCCACATCGATCTCCACCGGCGGTTTACAACAGTGCGTGCTGTTGTAAACCGCCGTTGGAGACCGATGTGGACACACCTCTACTGGTTTGTTTAGTACAGTCTGGCACACGCTTCACCGTTTTGAAAGCAGTGGTGATGGAATAAATATATATACACAAGGTAATGCACCTGTCTGGGTTCGAACCCACGACTTACTGTTCGCAAGTCGGGGCCACTACCACTGGGAAGCAAGAATACGCCTAACTAATTTCTAACGTACCTATATAATCATCCATTAGCTACCCCAGTAGTCCATGACATTTCACAGAGTCGTCATTTACTTCGACAAATGTCAAATAAACGTCAAAAACAAAAGCATTTTCATTTGTACAAAGATATTCTGGTTTCTGTTGGCAACACTGTATTTTCTTGGTATGCAGGTATAGGGCGAAGGGCTATGCCTCGGTGAAATGGTTCAACGGTCAACTGTAAAACCGTTTCCGACAGAAAGGCGTGCCGCGACTAATCTGCCAATGTAGCGAACATGACTAGCTGAACTTAGGCTGAGTTGTGAGTAACTGTATTTCAGAAAAAAAGAAAAACATGTTTACCCTTTAGTTTTTTAGTTGTCGTAGGAATACTACAACTAAAAAACGATATCAAATTAATTCATATTGTAACTAGACCCTAATTATGGAACCATTATGTCATCAACATAGGCCAAGAAGAAAAATACCTATTAAAAGAGCTAACAGATAAACTACTGGCAAAGTTAGTAAAAAAATTTGGGACCCCCGTCCGGGCTTCCTCTACCAAATCAAAAAAACACGTAAATCGGCCCACTAATCACGGAGTAATCGTTGTACATATTGAAGAAATAAAGATGTGGGTGGAATACCTAACCTCCTTTTTTAAATTTGGTTAAAAATACGGGAAAATGCTACAAATGCAAAGACTAACACAAATAACAGACACATCGGACAACTACAGACTATACAAACTGGAAGACATTTTCGACTTTTAATCTAAGCTAAACAGCACGGCTCCAAATTATCCTAAAAAAGCTCCAGAATTGGCAGGGCTGTGTCCCACTTCCCTGTAACATATTAGGTGTGAAATTAAACATTGTTAGACGCCAAGGTTTAATTGAGCCAAATTAATGTGATGACACTGTTTCTTAATAACCATCGCAGACTTGCTATTTGCCCAAATGCCGCTGCTGTCTACAGAATGTGTTAGGGACGTCGACTAGCTAGTTACTTACTATGAAAAACGGTAACATTACAAGATTACATATTTTTAATCTGATCTGTTCAACAAATTCAAATCTTGAGTCAGATGAAAATCCCATTTTCACTCCACGACGCTATTCAAAATCATATCAGATCCCACCAACATTGGTTCACAATTAATCACCAACGTTGCGTCAAACGTTGGCTAATGACGTATCTCATCAGGCGTCATTGTGCAGGCTTCAATAGACACAATGGATGCTACATCAATTATGAACAATACGGACGCACGCATTTAATATTAGATAATGTACGACGGAGAAATGATCTTTGAGATTAATAACTGTTACTTGTAAAGACGGCTTTGCGATGGGTGTGGTTGGAATCTTTGGATTAAGACGATGAGTATTATCTATCCATACACTAATACTAGGAACCAAATGTCCAGTTGTTTGTTAATTACAGGAACTGATGGACGCTACTGAAGGCGCCAAACTAGTGGCTCAGTTCTGGGCCAACACAATTTAAATTGCTATCCACACGCTAAGAAGAAAATTGCTAGAAAGAAGTTTTTTGCAAGTTTGGATGTAGTACTGATAATTTGAAGTAAAGTTAATTCATCCTAATTTATAAGCGATTCATTATTTTGCACAGTTACGATTTACTCGTAAAAACACCCACACAATTCATTCAACCTTCTGTGTGACGTAAATATTATTGTTATATATACTAAGAATTATTTATCCCGCATAAGGAAAATTATAGTTAACTCAATCAAAATTAGCAATCGAAAACCGCAACACAAACAAATACTTAAAATAATACAAACTCATTCATAATTTTCCTCATACAATCATCAAAGCAATTACAAATGAAAAAAAAATGAGTAACTATTCCATATAACGAAACGTCACGAAGCCATGACGTGTCCGTCTGTCTGTCCTAGGTTAACTCATGACAATTAGCGAAGCAAATCGTCCGTCGCGCCAAATACTTCAATTTAGATGAGGACAGTCGTGAAGATTTGAAATGGAGCTCATCAAAAAGCTATTGGAAGATTTGAAGACCAAGAAGAAACGGCAAGTCTCTCACAGAACAATAACAATGAAGATGAAGACTTTATTACAAATGTTTAAGACTTAAAAGAAATTGATTATATGGCATCCGGTAAGAAGAATGGCCACAGAAATCCGACGAATGCGAGAAGAACAGGGCACGGGATCGGAAGAGGTGGAGAGTCTTAACGGAGGCCCATCTCCAGCAGTGGATGTCCTCGGCTAATATGGTGATCCAATGTTAAGACATAAACCCTCAACAAATTCAAAAGAACATTCCCATTAAAAGGCATGCTAAGATCAATATAATAAACGTAAGAAAAGCAAAATGAGAGCTAGAGTGGAAACGTATCATTATTGCATCCGTGTCCGACTGTTCTCAGTTAATGCATCTATATTGAGTCATATCACTTAGAGATCCATAAACTTATCTTACCATATATGTCATATTTATTCTTAGATATACCTCGTCATACGCATACCTTGTCTAATAGGACGTCGTTTTTTACCTAATCAGACAGAGGTATTTATACAAAATGGCCATATACTGAAGAATGTGAGATTAGAGACAAACATGCGCGGTATCAGCTACTTATCATTTTACACACATTGCAGAAGTTAAATTGAAGGAAACATGTAGTTACAAACACGTCAAGTTATATAGCTATGTTGTCCATCATTACCTCATCGTATCCTTACAAAAGACATGAAGTGAAAGAGATGATTTGTATGACACTGACATACTTATTGAATGAGGGCTATCGTTTTTGAGCTCACCAGATGGCGCCACTGTCGAGTAAGGTCCTGTCAATAATTCTATTTTATAATTTAAAGTACCAATAACTTCGTAAAAAGTTTATTTTATTACGTAAAACAACATAGTGTAAACTTTAGATACATATTTACAATATTCTCCCTAAAATTAGCAAGCATGCAACATTTAAAAATCGTTCTACCTCCAAATACTAACAAATAAGATCTTTTAAGTTGCTACTTAAAATCTTCAAGTCATAATAAATCAGAAATGGCTTAATCTAAACCACAATCGTGAGTATTAGTAAAAATACGTGATAAAAAAGCACGCAAAGCGCGAACACTGTGTGACATCTGACATTTCGGAAGACCCTACTCTACACGAACGCTTCTAGCGGCGAATTCATGCGCGGTAGCCCCCATTGTCTTTTTATTAATGTCCTAACAAGAGTTTTTAAGCTACAATCTTTGAAATTCTTGTGATAAATCGGTATCACCACTTTACCAACAGCTAATGTTACTTTTCTCTTATTTGTGTGACTCAGTATGTAATCATCTGTTCCAACACACAAACCCACTTAACTAAGAACAAGGAAACATCTCTTTTGCTCACATGTGCTAGAAACAGCCTGTTATCAGATTGTCACTTGTTTGCAATTAGATACAAGTTGCATCAGTAGTGTTGTAATGAGAGCGTTTTGATAACAGCTGTGTTTCGCAATCTAGATAATGATGTTTGGCAAAAATTAGCATCCTTCCGTGGCTCTTATCAAAGTGAAGAGAGCAACATAACATAATATCACACCTGTAATACCCGAAGGATTAGGCAGAGCGGGAAGAGTCAGTTGATGATTGCCCATCCCAAAAAACAAAAAAAGGGGTGTAACTAATACATTCTATCTACACCATGTTTAATAGCAAATGTTCAAAGGAGAACGGGCAGAATGGTCCAAATGCAATGACAACATTTAGTCATTCACGAATGGAGGATATTTATTAAGAGGGCTATCATATTTTTTCTTGTATTTGAGCGTTTTAAGAGTCTAACACTCAAATAAAAGAAAAAAAATGATTTTTATTTAAAGCGCTCCCTAGAGAAATAATCAAACTTTCTCGTGCATATTTTTTTTAAATTTTTGGCCATATCTAAACCACAATCACACATCTAAACTGAGATTTTTGATTACACTAATTTTTTCTTGTATTTGAGTGCTAGACTCTTAAAACACTCAAAAACAAGAAAAACTGTAATAGCCCTCTTAAGTATGGGGACCATAAAATTGGCCCACGGAGGAAAAAGTACAGTATAACAATTAACATAATGAATAATAGTTTTTATCTTAAATCATATCGTAAAGTTCTGATTAAATAATACATAATTAATATGCATGTACTTCTCAGCATGTTTTGAACCATATTTAACAGAATAAATACGTATTATTCGCCCAAGTTTCTTTTACTTTTTTTAAACTGAATCTATATAATTAATATTTATAAATAATGTATATTTAAGTCTTACTCTTAACTGATTAACTCTTAAATTAAAATGCCACCTGCTGGATTCAAACCTGCCCTAAGGTGTGTTACAACACCTATCAGATTTCTAAATACAGACATACCTACTCATAAAAATATTGATACAAAACTTACACACGAACACCTCTTAACTTAATTATCTTAACAATATATTCGTCTTCATTGTCTGTATTGTTTTGGAGAAATTACTTAATTTTACTAAAGTTGACATGATGATATGTTTTTAAAGTCTACTTTTGTAACATTCAATAAAATGATTACCAAAACCATACTAATACCCCACAAATGCGACCAATTTGAATACTATCCACCCAAGCAAATTGAATAAAACAGACATGCAAACTACACAGTACAATGTCGTTTGCACAGCGATCGCAACTCGTTCGTATAATCCTCGACTTTATGCTAAGTCTCGCTTTGAACTCCGCGACAGGTGCCTTGAATAGCCGTACAACGTCCATGTGCCCTGCATGTTAAAGCAGCTGCTAGCTGCTATGCTTTAGATGAAATCGACATTTCTGATACAGATATAGAGTCCTATAAGTATCACCATTCGGTTATTATTATATCGTGTCATGCGGGAATGTAGCTAAATGTCGTCAGAAAAGATTTGAGTGTTTATGTAGATAGATAGCTATAGGAGTAGAAGACCAAAGAAGCGATGGATGGACAGTGTGTGTACTGAGATGACGAAATAAAGAAGAATGTAAGATGTGATAAAAACAAGATAATGATGAATCGAGTCCAGCGACAGTTTTCTGTATAATATGACAATTGCAAGCAATTCAGCTGTCTAGTCTAAATACCGTAAGGTACTACACCTATACCTTAGTTACTACGGAACACAAGACAAAAAACGAATGTTTAATACCACAATTAATAAATGAAATGAATACCTGTAAAGCTAGTAATATGATATGAATAGCAGGTTGATTAAAAAGTTAAGTATAAAAAATCTGGCGCCGTACAAAGTTCCAATCATTTAGAACCCTCTCATTCATACGGCTTCGCCATATTGAATGATTTGTACGTCTTCAATCATTCAGCTGTGAATGATTGAATGAAATACAATTCTTTGGTTGTTTTTGGATTAGACATGAGTGTTGTTGTACACCTCTAGTTCATGATTGCAAAAAGCAATACAATTGGTCACTAAAATAAACGGATTGCGAAAATGATAGTCTCGATCCCGGAATACGTAATTTTTAACCAGTTTGGACTAATGTCATGCAAATTTTAGATTGTTCTACAGAAAAAAATACCAAATAAACAAAAGATCATGTTTTTTACAATGTAAATAAAGTGCAATATTTATCAGCACTTATAACATCCATACATTTTATAACTCGCGTGCGGCTCGCCATTGTGGTAACCGCGGCGGATCACTTGCAATTTTCTCATTTAGACAATCAGCAAGATACGGGAGTGAGGGTGCGCCCAAGTGCGGGATAGTGCAAAATTATGTACCTACCTACTTGTGTACGCAAGAGCTACTGACAATGAAGAAAGATTAGTGACGAACTAAGAAGTAATGAAAACACAAAAAGAACAATTTGGGGGATAACAAGCAACTTATCACAACCAGATTTTATATAACCTCCTTGTAGTGGTAGTAGGTAAGGTACACAAAGGCACGAACAAATGATCCATGAATGCGAAACGACCATCGTTTAATAAAAACAGTTTTAAAACTGAAAGTCAAACCAAACTGTTAGAGCTGAGACATCTCATCGAAAGTTCTAATTGAATTAATCAAGCTTATTAAAGACTGGAGTGCAAATTGACGTCATCTTACTAAATTGAACTGATTGTAAAACGACACTGCGTGCGTAAACTGCGGTAGAGTTTCTGGATACTTTTACACACACTTACGAAAAGTTTACTTCCTTAGATAGATACAAATATGCGAATCCAGGATTTCTGTGGGCACAACGTGACATTCTATCAGCGAAAAAGTCAATAAATAAAACAAGCGTTTATTAAAATGAAAAGAAGAAAATTTGGTTTATCTATCAAAATTGGACGCGTATACCAAGTTTCGGGACCGTGCTATTATTAACCATTGAGATCTCTCTTGAGGACTTGAGGAGGCGATCCTTGCTACGGAATTAAGTCATATCTATCATAAAAATGTATTTTCACCACCAGAACCAAAGGTGTACGCAAAATTTCAGCTCAATCGGTTGTGGGGAACTGATTTGTAATAATTTAACAAATACAGCTACCATTCCACGAACTCTGAAACCAAAATTTAATCCAGACCACACAAAAAGAGACCCATATTGAGCACCAATTCAAGTTGTCACCAAACCAAATAATACAGTCAAACTAAAGAAAAAGAACACAAACTTAACTGAAGAAACATACATTACATCTTAACAAACAATTGATTCAGAACAAAACAATACATGCATACATAACACATGTATAGTATCAAATAACATACGACTAAACAAACTTGCGTAAGGCTGTACCCAAAATGCAAATGGCGGAGAAAGTCAAGCGCTTGGCGTAGGACGCATTTTTATTAGGACCGCACTAGACGATGGGAGTTTTGCGCAGGCGTGAAATGGAGGCATTTTATTGGCTACTGTGGTGTTGTCAATCAGAGGTCAAAGTCATCGATGGCATAACAGTTCCTGTAACATGTTATAGAGGTCTGTGCTTTGGAGATATGACATGAATATCTTTAGAGGCATTTTTATGGTCGTAATTATCGTAAATTATTTTGAGTGTTAAAATATTCTCTAATTGGGCTCCATAGTGGAATAACTTTTACAGTAATCCAGACCGAAATAATTTCAATGATAACAGAAATATTAGTATAGCTAGCAATAGTAAAATATGGCGAAAATTAAATTAGATTGGCAGAATTTGCAAGAGTCAAGGCTCCATGTGAAAAATTGGTATTCAGCCCAATTAGGTTGAGGTTTGGCAAGGAGCCAAACCTCAACACAATTGAGAAAAGACTAGGTAGATGATGAGATGAGCAGAATTTGCAAGAACTAGCACTGACGGCTAACCATTCTGCACTAGGCTTCATTCATCAAGATGCGGTTAAAATTAATAAGACCAGGGATTAAAACTGTACCCGAATGTCCCAACAGTTATTCATTACCACTTAATAACCCACAAGATATCTCATATCCCAATAAAGCCGGCATTAGTACAAAATAATGTGTAGGAGCACATTAATGAGGCTGCGATAGAAATATCAGTCGCAGTTGCGACAAGTCGTGGGTGTGTGGACGACCTTCTGTCGATGAAAGGGCCCAAGTTGCCCAATAGGATTTTAGTAGGGACCTTTAGCATAATTGATTCGTTTTAACAATAGTTAGTTGTTGTGACAAAGATTTACATAAGCAATCAAGATTTCTGCAATAATAAATGGAATAACCTTAGGACTAAAACCTTAGAGTACGAATGAATGGACCTAGAAAATTTAGGTGCGTTCGTTCCTCTACCTCATTTATCACATGCATTTCATTTCATCATCAGCCTGTAATGTTCCCACAGCTGGGACACGGCCTCCTCTCAATAAGAAGGAATGGGCCAATGAATGAATCCACCATGGACCAAGTGCGGATTGGTCGATGTCACATGTATTCGAATTTTTGGTTCTAGGACATGCCGGTTTCCTCAGGATGTTTTCACAGGAAATAAATTACACAAAGTAATGCACGACTTACTTCACATGCCAAGCAGGCAAGATTGAGGAGGTCTAGAACCGCACCTTTTTTTCTGGATTTTGTTCAAATTCATTAGTTGTTTTGTAAAGTCATAAGTTGCCAAATTATCAATTTAATTTCAAAGGCTTGTATTTATTTTGTAGTCATGCTTGATTGATTGATAACTTGACTGATGAATCGTCAATAGAATATTAATAGACCCTTGTACCTTCATCTACAAGGTTTACCTGTATTAATGTTTTCATCATCTGTCAACATTTCTTCAACTATAAAGGGTGTAAATAGTCCCTTAACGAAGCCGAGAGGCACGTGTTCTCCCCGTCATTGCATTTTTTTTTTGTTCTAGCTAGACCATACCTGGGAACCTTCTGGTTACGGAATTATTGGGGGTCAAAGTTCCCCAACATTTCACAAGTTTTTTTTTTTAAATACAATTTTTTAATGTTATATTCAATGCATCCACCAGCACAATGTTTTGAGAGCGTTAAATTGAGTTTTTTTTAACGTGATTTTTCACCCAAAAAAAAAAGTCGTTTCCCAGCAATATTTTTGCTTCGGGTTACTTAGTTTGATGTACAGAATGCTTGGTTGACGACTTCGTGAAGGGTCCGTTTACACCCTTTATTGGGGTCAATTTCCAGTGTAGTTGGGTGCAACTGAACCGCTGCCATGAAACCATATAATGCCAAATAATTAAGAAGTTTGCGTTGTAGCAGCAAAAATGTTGTAGAGGAGATTTAATCATGGCAAAAAAGAAAAAAACAAGTGAGATTGAGATGATAATGATTATTTGAGTAAGAGTACTAACTCGGCCTAACTCTTCAGGATATACAGGCGTGATGTTATGTTACATGATCTAAAGATCCCATGTCCACGAGTGTAAGATGAAGCAGGTCCTCATAAATCACCGCCAACTTATCTCACGACTTATAAGATGAACCTAAGTGATAAAATATTATTATATTATATTAACACGACGGACCGCGCAGGGCTCTCATTACTAGCTTATCTTAATTTACCATCAACACAGATTCTAGGCTCCCACAAAATAATTAGTGGATGTATCCCACTTTTTGGGTGGTGGTGGAAATTATAAGCGGGAAGCGGTTTCAGAGGAAGCTTTATGAAATTATTTTATTGATGTGATGATGAATAACGAACGCTACGCTTGACAAAAAAAATCTTCATGAGATTTTAGACTTGACAGCGAAATGAGGGGATTTAGTATGTATATTGTAGAGATGTCCCTCTACGTATGGCTTTTGGAAGTACCTAGCTGTACCTATATTGTTCCCATTGCTGGGACACAGGTCTCCTCTCTGTGAGTGGAGTGGGTCACGTATGCACGTCAGCACTGCTCATGGCCGTTCTTTAACCTGCTATAAGCTAGGTACATCACCGCAGGAGAAATAACTTCATGAAATCGGTCACCGCTTACAACTTTCCCCACAGCTATTATAATGTGTTCACGATAGCTAACTACGGTAATATATGTTGCGCACGCACATGGCTTGTTTATTACGTAGTAATAATGCGTCAACTGCTAGACCACCCGTGTGTGGACGGCCTAACATCTGATCTTGTGATTGTAATCGCGGCGTTCACTTACGCTGATAGCAGACGCTTCACTTGAGTGAATGGTTCACTGGCGGGATAAGTGTTCATTTTTGTTCACACGATACGGAAATATTGCATATTTTGTAGGTAATTACTTTTAGTCTTAATTTTTATTATAACTTTCAATGTGTCAAATTTATTTAAGTAATATACTTTATATAGCTAATTTATGAAATAATTGTAAAGGTTAGTGTACAATGAATATCCTCTGACACCTAAATGTGTACCATATTTCAAGCAAGTAAAGATTAAACAAATTAAATTTTAATTAATAATCAGTAATTTTATTTCTTCTAATACGATTGGCAGTTCCAGAGATTAGCTCGTTCAAACAAACAAACTTTCAGCATTATTGTATTACCATAGATACTAAATTCCGTGAAGTTGAATGCAGAAAACCAGAAACGTTAGATCGGTTCACTAATCTGAAGCGTCTGATATCGGTTTCAGACAACATAATATTCTCTTAGGGTGTTTGTATACGAACAGGCGAAACTGTAAATATAAAATATCCAGCTGTGAATGAATTATTTCTCTATTTGTAAATTAGCTTTCTATTTATGAGTATTGTTCAGTGTTTATGTGGGTTTTTATTGTTGTTTCGTAATTGTATTTGTATTGCTGTCTTGCATTAAAATCAGTATGTTATTACATATGAATGTCAGCTGAGAGAGAGCCAATAGTTATTCATTTACTGGATATGACATACAGCTTATTAATAGTAAATCCTACTTATATTATAAATGCGAAAGTTTGTGAGTATGGATGTATGGTTGTTTGTTACTCTTTCACGTAAAAACTACTGAACGGATTTGCATGAAATTTAGCACACAGATAGTTTATAACCTGGATTAACACATGGGATACTTTTTATCCCGGTAGTAAGATCCTATGGGACAATTATCAAACAGCACGCGGGCGAAGCCGCTGGCAGAAGCTAGTAATTAATTAATTAATAAATTGCGAAATAAATTCCTGAGAACAGCAAAGTAATAGTACACACGGCGACACAACAACCAGTATAATCTGACCTCGCTTTGTATGAGTTGTTACTAAAAACCCTATTTATTTTACTTTAACTTAAAACAGCTTTTCGCCTAGTATTTATTTACGATGCATTCAACTTTTAATTAATTGTAACATCAACTAACTTTAACGGAACTCAGTTAATTTAAATGGATTAACCGCTTACCTTTCACCTCGTCGTATTTAACGACGGCAACACATTTATATAGTTAACGTTCTGCATAAACAAGCAATAAATCTTTATTAAGAATCTTATTACTTAAGTTATGTGGGAAACTGTGATTATGCAAATAATTGCTGGTAATTATTAAGGTATGGATTACCTTCTGAGGTTTATTTTGTTATTATGTCGCAACTTGCGTCGGTAGGCAAAACAATTACTGTAGAATAAACATAATACCACAGATTATATTATAATACTTCGTATAATACTAGTAGGTTCTGTACCTACGAGTTATTGTACTTCGTATAATAACTCGTAGGTTACTGAATGAATTCAGTGGGATTAACATAATGGGTGTCACGTGTGTGGTGTTCACGAAGCCGAAAGGCACTTATTCTCCTCGTCATGCGCCATTGCGAACATTTTTTTTTTAATTCACCCCCTCGAAAGTGTGTAAGGTACCTACCTAGGTACTTAGTTGGCGATTTATACTGATGAGTAATCTTATATCTACAATATTCATAATAGAATAATAACAAGGAAAATAGTAAAGAAAAAAAAAATAACAAAGTACAATACCTTTACAGTTACAATACCAATACTTCTATTAGGTACCTATTGCCCGGTAGGTAATATAGGTAGGTAAGTACTATTTTAAGGAAAAACTCGAACGAACGCGAATTAACTCATATATATAGCTCCCAATAATATTACTGTACTTAACAAAATCATGATAATTGTTTCGAAACTCCGCATTCCGCAGTTTCCCCTTTATTTTCTACCGTATAATTAATCTATATTTATCGGAGGTAAGCAGGAAGGGTGCCAGTTAATTACACTCGCAGTTAACTGACTCGTCGGCGGTGTATTTCTGTTAAGTTTTAATTAAATCACTCAACACCTGTGCCCCCCCACACTCCCCTTCTTCCCCTCACGGTTCGGCGCGTGCGATGCGTGTGCGCACGTGCCGAGTATTCTTCGTTTTAGATCCTTTTTTATGGTAGTGCACCGAATAAATAGTTAAGTGAGCTTTTGTTTCCGGGATCGTAAAGTTTTGGAGGTAAGTCAGAACAATCAGAAACGGGAAATATACAGGGTTATTTGTAAAACACCGACAACCTCTCAGGACTGTGTTACTAACATCATAATCAACAACTTTTGTTCTATGACTTTTAAAAATTCATCATATTTTAGTTCATCAAATTTTCGTACAAAAATAAAAATATTTAAATTGAACGCTCTAAATGTTAAGAAATCTATGCGAATCAAAAGAAAGCGATAGTACAATAGTGAGGGGAGCGGGGTCAGAGCGGCGAAGGCCCGTAAAAGCGTTCAATTTTTTTTTATTTTTTTTAATGAAAATTTGATTAACTAAAATATGATGAATTTTTAAAAGTCATAGAACAAAAGTTGTTGATTATGATGTTAGTAACACAGTCCTGAGAGGTTGTCGGTGTTTTACAAATAACCCTGTATAAAAAGATGCATGAACATCACCGTAATTTTTTTAAGAGATCATACAATGCAAGACGCGCGTTGTGACTAGGGAAGCATAGCGCAAAAGGGAGCAGGCCTGTACTCAGCAATGGGTAGCACAAGGCTTCCTATGATGATGATGACGATATCTCGAGCAAAATATGTAAAACTATAAACAAGTAAATTCTACTTTCCACGTACGATTATTAGATCCGATCATAGCTCTAACTTTCTTCACACCGCTTCTAATAAAAACGAAAGTGCCAAACACTACAAAGCACCATAAAAAAAGAAAGTGCACCAATCATGAGAAGTTGAAAACAAACAGTCATATTCATAACAGAGCCATATAAGACAAAGAGCTCTGTTTACCACCGCAACGCTAACCGGCGCAGGCGCATCGGGAACTAGCGTTAATGCAGAGAAAGGTGCCAATGTTAGTGCAAAAGACAGGTTGGAAAAACTAGTCGAATGAGCGAAATCTGAAGAAAATGAAGATAAATGTGAGATTGAAAGAAATGTTGTTATAAAGGAAGAGAATCTTAAGAATAATTGCCAATTAGATGAAGTGACGGATATGGTAGGGACTGATTTTATAAATGAGTAGTAGCAATAGTAGATAGAATAAACTACACTGTATTGCCGAAATTAACAAATCATGGAGGTATGAAGAGCAGTATTTTAAACATGGCTTCCATGAACAATTAACAAACTATTATTATATTATTACAGTATTGAAAAGCACAGTTAGGTCTGCCTCTCCATTAAATTACTACGATAACTTATGAACTAGAGGTGTTTGACTATATTCTAAAACAGAAACTCATAATATGATTCAAACGCACTAAATAAATCTCTTCAGTAGGTTCACAAACTAAAGCACAGTTAGGTCTGCCTCTCCATTAAATTACTACGATAACTTATGAACTAGAGGTGTTTGACTATATTCTAAAACAGAAACTCATAATATGATTCAAACGCACTAAATAAATCTCTTCAGTAGGTTCACAAACTTGCATTTTAAATTGTGCTTATCAACAACCACGGAAAAGAGCGCAAGGATAACAGATGAGGAAAATCCTTTGCCCAAAATATTAATTAATCATTTGTCACACTACCCATAGTAACTACTGACGGTCAATCTTAATACTACTAGTTAACAAGTTGCAACTAAAGAACTGCTTGAACTGTTATTACATGGCTATACATACATCTGTACACCAAGTCTAGGAACACCCTAACATAGCTATAATAGGTGGTCCTGCCTCTCATCAGAGTTCCAATATAAAATTTTAGTTTCAATTCAGTCAACGTTTCAAATTCTCATAATATTCTATCTCCTTCAGATCTGCATAAAATATTCAAAAAAATGCAGGCAAACGAACTATTTTTAACACAGACTATAGTTCTACAAATAAGAGATAGATCACAATTAGCGTTCACGGCCACTTGCGCTTGCGCAATGCTAGTGTACTAGCTATAACGTAACCAACTGAAATACACTTTGATTCGGACCGAGGTGAAACTGATGAGTTCATGTATTTTTATTGCTCTACTAGTGGGTAACTATGGCTGTAATGATAGAGACTATCAAAGTCAGACTAAGCTGTAGTCAATCTGAATAGATTCATTTCTAATCATCATCACCATATCAGCCCGGAATCACCCACTGCTGGGTATGCCACCTCTTTTTTCTGCCGCACTTCCTGGTTCTGCGCGTCCCTTATCCAGATGATTCCCGCGACTTTGACGATATCGTCGACCCATCGAGCCTAACTTTGGCCACCACTCGGTCAAGGCCTTGCTCCATCGCCATCTCCGCGTCTAGCCAGATGTCCTGCCCAAGTCCACTTGAGGCGCACCACCCGGCTGCGGGACTATTCGAAAGAGATACCGTGGCCCCGGAACACAAAGGGCGAGGAAGGAACATGGATGGGTTTTAGTCAGTAAAAGTCTGACACTCCCTCCTGCTCCGCCCAGAGCGGGAGGAGTCATTTGATGATTTCCCATCCTAAAAAAAACACCATACACCATACCACCACACCGCCCTGTCCCCGACGTCGGAATCATCATAATTTTAGCCAAAAGCTGCTGACGGCTGGAACAGCTGACCCCCCCCCCCTCCCCAAATATCTACATAAACCGGCGGGTTCCCCCTTCTGTCTTCATTTGGGCCCACATAAATCTCTTTGATTTTATGCTTTCTTTGGATGCGGTACTCTGCCCAATGAACATCTTTATTTTCCTTTTGACCTCCTCTTCTGTCTGTGTCCACGGAGTCTCTTGCCGTAATGGTTTGCCTTTGTGTTTGTCTTGACCTTCTATCTATTCGCGATATAAGTTTTTAAACTGACATGGTCAATAAAACCATCATTAACACTTAAATCGGCATACATATACATATTTGCCATGTTCTATTTATGTTTGATATCGGCAAAGATAATAAAAATATCGAAAACTCAAATTAAAAAGGAAACTTTAGCTTTTTAATTGTACCCTGATCTCGGTGCCGATCTTCTCAAGAATTTATAAATAACTATTAATTTGTGACAAACCACCACGTTGTTTTATAATTATTATTGAGAATGTCAATGATCTGTTATCTGTTTGTAGCGGGATGTGTGGTGATTGTTCAGGATTACTGAACTCAAAAATATTGATAGGCCTGAAACTCTGTTTATTAATAAAGTATTAAAAAAAAAAAAAAAATTGTTCGGAGTATTAGGTCTTGGGCTCTTAGGAATTGTTATCACTATACTGTCACTTGTTATCATCATATGCTCAGCTCTTTACTGAATGCATATTAAATTATGTATAGTATATACGGTGCTTATAACTCATTTTTTTTATATTTGGCAGTCTGTCTTTTTGTTCCAGTTAATCTCCAAAACGGCTGGACCGATTTTGAACAGACCTTTACTGGCAGATAGCTAATGTTATAAGGAGTTACAAGAAATAAATTACATACTTTTGTTTGAGAAAAAAGATAGGGTTCCTAATTATGATATTGTCAACGAAGACCGATTCAAATAGGGAAGTCATAATATTTTTATAATAATTTCAATAGTCAAATAGTCTATTGACCTTAAAATGTCAACAATCCATTCCCAAATAAACACATAAGTACCTAACACACCTTCACGCTTCTAAAACTAAAATAAATAACCCCAATAAATAATAGGTGATAAACCAAAAGATTAGCTACAATTAAACCATCTAACATGGTCTAACATCACACAACGGTACTGGGGTCAATTCGGTCGTAAATCTCGACGGTATAGAGTTGCCTGCGCCTGCGCCGATCTGGTTTCACTACAACATCTCATGGACCACCGGAAGCGTGAGAAGTGGAGTACGCACTGTTTTTTAAGCACCTTGGTATGTGCTGGAAAAGTCGTACAGACTAATATTATATCGAGAAACTATTCCATCCTATTCAGCCTAAGGAGTACATGATAGCGTGATGGTTGACAGAGGAGAATTAAAGAAAAAAAAACGTGTTGCGCCAAGTAACATTTAAAAGTTGACGCTAAAACTCTGACTCAGAAAACCAAAAGACTTACATCAAATGATTTTCAAAATGTTGTCATATTATTAAGCAAGAACTAAGCGAGGTTTCAAAACTACCCATAATAGCTAAGTAACCAAATAGGCACTATACTTCAATTACAAAAAAAAAACCCAAAGCAGATCTAATACTTGTTGTGTGAAATACTGACCGCGAATTAATAAGACGATGGTTGGTTAATAATTTAGCGTTATTAGTTGGATGTCCCTATCTAAGCTTTTGTTTCGTTTAAAAGCTTCGCTATTGATTACCACAACACATAATGACTTGCCATGAAATTACGAAGATTGATCACTGTGTCACTACGTTGCCAATTCATCTTATGTCGTCGATAGATTTCAATACATACACTCCTGCGCACGATAATTGATCAATTGCTGTGGGGTGATGCAAATTGCGTTCGTGTGCCTTGCGGGGTCACCCTGTGTACTGCTTATGTTATCTGCGCCTTGTCGCAAAAGATTGCATTGTTTTATAAACATATTGGAGTTATCAGTGAGTAGATAGCTTAAAATAAAAACATGAGAAGGCTAACTGTTCAGTGTATTACCTAGTTGGATACAGTTGGGTAACTAAACTGCTTTATCATCATCATCTGCCTAGCCTTTTCCCAACTATGTTGGGGTCGGCTTCCAGTCTAACCGGATGCAGCTGAATACCAGTATTTTACATGAAGCGACTGCCTATCTGTCCACAACCCAGTTAGAACTGGGTAATACGATACCCCTTGGTAAATGGTTGTCAGACTTTCGGGCCACTGACTACCTACAACGGCTGTCAAAGATAACTAACTGCTTTAATCACAATTAATTTATCAGATTTTTTGGATCTGGCTATTAACACAGAATAAACGACGATCAAAGACTTCAAGGTTTTATTCAAAACGTGTTTGGCTATCCTAAGAATTTTATATTATTAGTGATATCACTGCACACAGTTAAGGTACCTATGACCCTGTCATTATGTGATTGTATTCAGAACGGCTATTGCCATTAGCCTATCATTATTTAGGTACATAGAACCAAAACCACCCATAACCGGCAAATTGCGGCGAACAAGCTAACCTAACTTTCGAAGGAATATCACATGTTGTTTCACCCCTTTCACAATGCCTTCTAGTCCATCCTTTATAATATTAGGCACTTTGAACCGTGACTTCCCAAGATGGATGGACGCTCTTTACACTTTGTTACTTAAAAGGCAGAAAGGTATATGAACGGTAGGGTGATAATCTCTCACTCACAATTGTTTACTTGGGCTTGAAGCATTATAAGATTTATAAGTCAATCTTTATGCTGTGTGAAACTGCCTTAGTAGTACTATCGAGGACACTCCCGCCTGATCACCACTAAGATAATTTTTGCTTCACTCGCAACATAGAAACGATGTCTAGCCCCGCTCCGTTGACTTTGTATAGAAATAATGCATGTAAGACAATACCGATCTGCCGAGCGCACTGACGACGCATGCCAAACGAGAGTTATTGTTATTTTGTGCGCCAAATTGACGCACAAAATAACAATCGCTTTCCTAATTGACCTAAACTTTGAGGGGGCGTGCGTGGCTCAGCGCTTCCGCATGATTTAAGCGAAAAAAAATTTAGCTGATCAGGCGCAAAGGACCACGACTGTACCTACCGACTGATAAGCCTGGTTTCTAAAATCGCTCCCAATATTTATGTAGGTTCGATTCCATCAGGAATTTTCTAGAATTAATCCTGTGTAGATTTACGGCAGACCCCTTGTACTAACCCCTTTTACAATAACTGGCGAAATGTGGATGCACTATAACTATGTTGAACTATACCTATCGCATTACAAGCGTAAGGCGTGATGTTATGTTGTTGTATATCAGCCTCAAGCCATTGACAAAACATGAATAAAGCATTGTTTACACTGACCGCCATATGTCATGCGTAGGCGCACCGAGTCACCGTCGACATTCTAGGAACACCTCCGTAGGTGAAACATGACTTAAACGCAGGTTACAAGGTAGGGACAGTACCTGCACGGACATTGAGGAAAATAGTACTTGGCTCTTATCGTGATTGCGATCAACTGATTAGAAATTGTAACATTTATAGCGCAATGTGAGAATTAAGAATCTTCAGCCAAAGTGCAAGGAGGGATTCCAGTTCTTGGAGGCAAACTCAAAGACATGACGTCCATCCAACTCCTCTGGGCCCCCGTAGTTGATTATAGCCCACTCAATAGAGAGGTGGCTTGTGTCCAGGCACCTGAGAGACTGATTTTGCTGTGGATCTTTTCAAATATGTTGGAATGGTTAATGAAAATCAGGGGCAACAGGATATTGAACGATATAACCGTAACGATCTAGCAAGGTGGTCATAAGCATTGAAGACGGTAGTCGAAGGCATGGGCCATGACACCACCATAGCAATTAGGTAAGAAAGACACAAGACACCACAGAAATCAGCAGATTGAAATTCCGCCATATATTTGCAATGGCCACGATCTCCAATCAACAGTAAGGGGACGACAAAAAAGAAGTGTTTCAGTACTGACAGTGTACTTTGAAAAGTGTACAAAGACTCGCACACAACAATTAGCTATTGGCGTACCGCAAGGCGAATCAAACCACCGAATTAAACATCTGAGCACTATTTTTGCACGTACATAGTGATTCATAATGATACGAACTATACATAGTGATTTTGTGATTCAGTCACTTTGGTCACGCTTCTACAGTAACGGCACGTTTTCTTGTTTTCATTGTAAACTTGAGATGTGTCAGAATAACCTTTAGTTTAACCACGGAGGTTAGATAGAGGACAGGTCATGTCATAATGTAGAAACAAAAGATAGTAAAGCAGAAGGCAGGCTAAACATAAAAAATAGAGACGCTATAATCATCACGAACGATATTCGTGTCCGAAATTGGCGCAAGCTATCCGTCACACATACTGGACATTGTAAGAACTGGCAAGAAACAAGCTGTTCCCATAAGTCCCTTCCTATTTGAATGAAATCAATCTTGGCATAGCACACCTTTGTACATGTGGAAACAAAATTTTTTTTGCTTATTCATTGATAAAAAAGCTGCCCCTACGTTCAAAGCAAAAAATTAAACGGCTGTACCTCCTGTTACAAGAATTCACGTAAAAAATAATTAGAACTTGAAATGACGAATACTAAATCGCAATCTTATAAAATAATTCACCATTTATACTTCATAAACGTATAGATGATGATCTAAATACGCCCAATAAACTGTCATCATCATCGTCATCAAACAGCTAGTTTGCCGAACCGCACCAAATAAAGCGTGCACCGTAGTGTCCGTAGTTGGCGGTGAATGGGTGATGACGTCACGATGTGATGCCCACGCGCAGCCCGCCATATGGTCGCTGCCTTAATTGTAGCTGCTGTTCGATTGTAAAGTTTGGGTACAAGAGTTGTAAAAACGTAGCATTGTACTAAAAAATGTGTAGAAGAAGGGGCAGACGCCTCGTCTCTTGCGCTTACACAAGACCTATTAGTATTAGCATAACGGTAAAATGGGGTGTATAGAAACGCAGGGGTGAATCGAGACAAAACTTTGAAAGGGATTTTAACGTTGAATTGATATGACATGTTACCAAAAAGTGCTCTATTTTATTTGCTTAATTTTACTTGAGATTTCGCAATCGTTGGCAGCATACCATAATTACTATTTCCACGTTATAATCCTTCTCAAAGTTTTGTCTCGATTCACCCCTGCGTTTCTATACAACCCATTTTAAGGTAATCAGCCTGTCCATTTTCCTACAAGCCTCTTCTCCGTAGGAGGGTCACGTTTATTTTTTATTACAAAATGGGTTTGCTCTTGACCTCGATCACACCTGATGGAAAGCGATGGATGAGGTGTATGATGGAACGAGCGTGCTCAGAAGATGCCTGTTCACTCTTGCTTTGAAGGCAGACGTGTTAGATGTGGGAGGGAACACGGGTGCAGGCAGAGAGTTCCACACTTTTTTTTCGTGGCCCAGTGTTGGCTTGGTTATCGTCAACCGTCTTCGAATTATTTGCTAGAACGTGACGGGTTCCTCACGATGTTTCCTTTCAGCTAGTATACCATATTAACTAGCTTGTGTCTACAACTTAGCAGCTTGCCTGCGTGAATATCGGGTTTTAATAATCCCACAGATACATACTACTGGGATGAAAAGTATCCTATGTCCTAACACACAGCGCCGGATTTAGGACAGGGCAACAGGGGCACTTGCCCCGGGCCTCCACAAGGAAGGGCCCTCCAAAACTTGTTTTTTTTTTTTATATATAAGAAAAAATACATTCTCTAAGAGAGGTTGTACGGTTAAGTCTATGTTACACCTTGTATACATATTTTTTTCGTCTGTTCCAAAAAACGTCCACTTTTTGATTGTCCCAGGGCTCCCACACCTTTAAATCCGGCCCTGATAACACAGGCTAGTCATGGTCTGCCTGTATGATGTGTGCCATTTCATCGAAATCTATTCAGCTCTTCCTGTTAACTTGTGAAAAGGTAACACAGACTGACCGAATTAATTTCGCATTTATAATAATTACAGATGTTTGTTGCCTGCGACTGCACTAGCACATCAAAATTTCCACACGATTGTGTGGAAATTTTGATGTGCTAGTACGAGAAAAAAAGGTCTATGTGCTATTCCAGACTAAAATCTATCTCTGTGCCAAACATCCAGATCCGTTCATCCGCGGGCGTGATTAAGTTACGAACATCCATCCGTCCATCCAAATTTTCGCATTTACAATAATATGTACCTATAATATAATTTATTTAGAATAGATTACATAAATTGGATGAAGTAGGTTAACAATGACGTGGTAACAAACCATTTTGTCCTAATCTATCAGGAAAATATACTAATTCCATTTAAATCCATGATTTTTGTGGTTATGTCCATTAAGTCCCGAAAACCGCATATTTTAAAAATCACATAACCTAACATGAATTTTATTATTTCAAGTTAATTAAAATAGTATAATAAAACAGGTTTATTCCTTATTTAATCATTTTCCCTCAACGAAAAGGAAAAACATCAACATACAAGTGTTAAATTCCAATTAAAAACGCTATAATAATCATCATATAGGAAAGTGCCTAACGGAACATTTCCCGCCATATTGTTTGACTCGTCACTGTAAAACCCAAAGCGCTTGCGTGTCAGGGGACAGTTTTCGAAGTGACTACTGTACACTAGGTAGTTCATTTGTCGTAGTTACCTAGGGTATTAGTCATAAATAGGAATAAATACTTTGCTACCCAAAACATTAAACACATATTGGCAAAAATAAATAAAGAAAATCTTGAAAATTCAACGACCTCCAGCTTAGTTTTAATTTTCTCTGTTTACTTAGATATTTTACGATATTAAAAAGGACTTTTGCACGGACCACACCACTTGCACCGCATTGCAAAAATCCAATTTAATAACTTCCATACATTTTGTATGGACCATCGCACCCTACCTTTTTGTATTGAAATGCGCTATCTTTCGTGTGAATGTCCGCTGAGTTTTCGACTTGCGCTATCCCGCTATCTCAACCTGATACAAAACGACGATACGTTCCCTTATCGCACTACATCAGTGCCAGATCGATCTCTCATTCACGAACATCTCCGATAGCTGATCTCCCGCAGTGCCTTGCCCCGGATACCGCTAGTCGAATACATTTCCGAACGGGACGATACACCCCGGACCGATATAATCACGACCGGTACCTCTGACCATCAATCATCATCCTAGCTTCATCCCAAGCCTATTGATGGGGTCAGCTTCCAGTCTACAGAGATGCAGTTGACCATTAATCTTTTTTTATGGACTGACAAACTGCAAACTAACCATTGTTTCTAAGGCTAGGTGCCTTCCAGTTGACAAGAGATTACGATTCTTACGATTGTCACTCGTAAATATGTCTTTGTGAACACTGGTGTCATTCCAGCTACATAAATATCAGCAAAGAAAAGCTTTGTTTGCATCATATTAGTGTTCCGTACCTCAAAAGGTAAAAAAAGGAACCCTTATAAGATCACTTTCTTGTCCGTCTGTCTGTCTGACCGTCTGTCACCACCGATTTTCTCAGGAACGAGTGTTACCTAGCAAGTTGATTGATGATTTATACCAGGTCTATAGTCCCTAGTCAATGTCAATGTCTAACAGCACATGTAAAGGGAAAAATCTGAAAACCGTAAATATGTAGTTTAATAACAAAAAAAAAACGATTTTACTATTACAAACTTATTATTTGCGGTTGGTACAATAGCCGTTTCATGGGATCGAACAGTAAAGATAAGATTGTCCTTTAAAAAGTTTGTACGGAACCCTCGGTGCGCGAGTCCGACTCGCTCTTGGCCGATTTATTTATTTAATTAATTATTGTTCAGGATTGAAAACTAAGATCAGACAACCCACGTTAATACCTACGTTTGCCTGCCGAAAAGTAGATAATTCGATCGCAATGTCAGTGATTTGCCCTGAGTGAGTGATACGAGTACTCATATTCGTAGCACTAATCCCTATTCCAGCAACATTACGATCTTGATACTTGTTAAAAACTGACAAAATACTACTTTCCTTTATGGTTGAAAATAATGTACTGAATACGCGGTAATAGTTTGTGCGTCGATTCACCCTTCATCTTTATTAATGTCAGATTCTAAAGATTTTCCCTTTACGTAATCATTATAATTTACCCAAATACAAACAAACTACTAACAATAACCTTTACATCCATTATTAAACATAAACTGTACATAAAACTACACTGTTTACTAATACTTCTCGATAACGCTTATGTTTAGAGATAGATTAGTAATTAACATTCAAGACCCGTCGACCCAATTCAATTAAAAGTTCAATGTGTGGATAACGTTATCTATTTGACTTCACTTGTCCTACTTTAGTGCATACTAATTACTTCACCTGTCGTTGTCTGAATAATCCCTTTGGTTCTGGGTATAATTGATGATTAAAATGTTGTTTTATGTCGTATTGTAGATGGTATATTCGAAACAATGTAATTTTTTAACCACATATTCTAGGAGTTTTTGTATTATTTTTACTTATAAAATATAACCCGAGAGTTATGGGATTAAAAAAAAACACGTTGTATTATCATCTCGTTTATTGATTTTCCTTTACTAAAACTGAAGTAGGTACTTTAACACACAATTACTGTTTGTCGCTACCAAAGACGCAAACAAAACTGATATAACCCAAAAAGGAATGCACATCCCGTACTATTAAAAAGTTCTGCTAATTAATTTAATTACTCATTTAATTCAGCAAACAATAGATTTGCCTAAACACCCCTTTCGCATAATAATCGCATTCACAAGCATTAAAGCCTACTGATTGCATTTAAATAACAATTACGTTTTAATGTGACGTCGTTTCCGGCTAATGGCGCGGCATCCGGCGTGGATGGCGCGGGTGCGCACGCGCATACAAAGCCTGCACTCGGTGCGCGGGCGCCACATCTGGACAGTCCTGGGTACGCGGTGACGGTGACCATTGTTTCCGGTCCCTTGTTTTAAGGCAAGGATGTCGAATGGTCAGGGTCGGAAGTCATTATTGTTTGTAAGACGAATTATGATGAGTAGGTCCTTTCAGTTGTTTTATGAATAAGTAACTGTGAGGTTCGAAAATGATTTGACCTATTTGGATTAAATTACCTTACTTAATTCTATCTTATTATCTTACTTCTTACTTACATACTTCCTAATGCTACTAATATTATAAATGTAGTAGTTTGTGAGGATGGATGGATGTTTGTTACTCTTTCACGCAAAAACTTCTGGCCGGATTGAAATGATATTTGGCACACAGATAGTTTTAAACCTGGATTAACACAAAGGATACTTTTTATCCCGGTGGTACGATTCCGTGGGACATTAACGAACTCCACGTCACTCCTATAATTGTTTATGCATTCTGGCATATCACCAGGGTTCAATTGGAATTCCAGTTATGTATTCTTATTAACAGTAGTCTAAATTGTGCTTGGGATAGAAACAGCTCAAGGTGGAGCAAGAGAAGAGTTTTTTTTTTGGGATGCCTTTGCCCAGCAGCGGGACATTCACTGCTAATTTATGAAAATTATTCTTAGCAGCGTTATCAAATCCTAAAGTTTTATCTAATATCACGCCTGTCATGTTTAGGTCCCATATAATAGGGAGCGAGCCTAATGACATCAACCAGGCACGAAACCAGACTCCGTAGCTGCTACTGAGAAATTCCCGATGGAAAAACCTAATAGCACTTTGCCCCGACCGGGGAATCGAACCCAGGACCTCATGCTTAGTAGTCGCGCTTGCGACTACTCGACCAACGAGGCAATCAATATCACCATCGTTATTAATCTCTTGCGTTGGACTGCAGTCATGTCTGTCAAAATGACAGTGATCCTTATTTTCATGAAATTAAGGTTGCTAATTGTCTGAAGCACAATAACTGTGATGGGTCTGTCTCAATATTGTTGTATAGCTAGTGACAGCCCTGTCAATGTCGCACGTTCATTGAACGTCAGTTTACGATACTTCCACACAAATGTGAGTAAACTTTCCTTTAGTAGTAAATTATGTTTTATTGCTGCTCCGTGTTCATTTGTGTTGTTTGATTACGACTTGTTATGAAACACGTATTAAAGTGAATGTTCGAAGCTCTTCTACTATACCGTGTAGAATAAGAGCTTTGAACTTTGAAGATTAGATAAAAACGATATTAGGTGCAATGGGTCTTAGACAGTCTTCTTCCACATGAGACACAGTCATGCAAGTGATAAGAATAGGCGAGACGAAAAAAAAATCTAATTAGTCCGTCACTTAGATTATCAAAAAATATTTGACCCGTTTTTTCTTTTGTTACGTAAAACACAATTGACGAAGACACGACGCTTTTAAAATTCGCAATACGTCACGCCATGGTATAATTTTTAGCTAGTTCTGACGTCACGAGCCCCCACTCCCGAGTTTTAATACGTTTTATCTTTGTCAATATTCATTGATTTACAAAAACAAAAAATACGTGTCCATTAATTTCAAATACTCTAACTGACGGACTAAATAGATTTGCAATTTATTGATACTGTCGTCATGCCTATTGATTTTTAGCATAACCAGTTTGTTGTGTGTCATGCTTAGCCTGGGCATAATGGCTTAGTAGTTACCTAACTATTAAGCCATTACACTAACTAAACTATGATGTCATCAAACGGATGATGACGCAGAAAAATGAAACCGAAATCTATATCTGGCGTTGCTCCAATCTTAAATGCATCGATTAACTCACTAACAGACAACGTACCTACCGCCACTGACTACTAGATTTTTATAAGAATGAAATTTCGCCCAAGAGCGTTTTTAATATAAAAAAAATAAAGTAAGCACTAGAACAAAAAAAGAATCGTGTCGAATTGAGAACGTCCTCCTTCTTTTTCATCGGTTAAAAATTCATCCCCAGAAGACGAAGAAAATTTGTAAGGAATTTTGTTTTTTTTGCCAATGGGCAATTCCATCGGGAACATACTAGACTTGTTATAAACAAATGAGCAAGCAACAATAACAACTGACGATCAGAACCTCCCAAGTCCCATTCATCATTGTATCAAAACCTATAGGTTTTTTTACCGTAAATAGTAAAACGTGCTCTCGCCGCCTTCCTTGTGTACACTCATACCCATTCATACAATCATAGGTATAAACGTGACGCTGTGACGTCCACCTTGACTCATGACACGATGACATAACTTCACCTTGTCGTAAAATATCGCTGCCCGTTGCTAATCTTTATTTAAAGAAACTGATTTAATGTGATTTTGAAGAGGTGGAAATTTATACAGTGAGTGCCAAGGAGGCCAATCAAGTAACCAGAAATTACAATAGGTATAGGTGGCATAGGGCATTAGGTAGCTCTTTGAAGAAGCTCATGGACCGACCTGAAAGGCAACAAAATATAGAGAACGATTTATAGAGAACGTTTTATCTAATTTTTCATTTTCGCGAGTAAGTACAACACCGTCAAAGTATGTCTTTCGTTTATATGAAATCAGTACTAAATAATAAACGTTTCAGCACCATTAATGAGAAATTCCCAACTTACCCCCGCGTGTCCCAACTGGGCGCCAATGCAGCAAAATAACCAACCAACCTCAAAATAAAATATCAGTTAGCCATAACAAAGGTGTTATCCGCTTTCGCAATCTTTAACATCAATAGGTGTTCCGCCATTGCACCATATAGGTGTCTGAATGCAAGTGTATGAGTTATTCATAAGTATGAATAAGTAATTTGATGGCCCTTTTATATGACTAATGGAACACTATGCGTAATTCTTGCGCTTACGCAGAACTTCTTGCCTGGTGTGACAGTCATTCGAAGCCGTTTGCAATAAGTAGATAAGCAAATAATGTTTACTAGAACTAGAAAATAGACAGGAAACGGAAATGTAGGTAATTCACACTTTGATTACGAGTAGAGTGGAATACTCGTAACTGGTATTGTCAGCCAAACACTGAATAGCATGCTTGTGTTACTTTGAATAACTATTATGATTATTATCGAGTTTCTTTGTTTTTGAACTTGTTTTTTTTGGGAACCATATCATTATTGCCAAAGAGGTGATTTGCACTAAATCAGCAAGATCCAGTTCTTTCACGGATTTCCAATATGTTAGGGAGAATATTAACCTCTGAAACTGTTTTTAAATAAATAGGTACTTAGAACTTTCAGTAATTCCTATGTAAGTAATTTTGTACTTATGAAAGTTTGAACTCGCCACATAATCATTTAACAAAGGGCGCAAGCAACCACAAGAGGTGAAAGTAAAAAAAAATCAGAGCACTATTTCGCCATATTTAATCAGCTTATTGATTATATTCATACCATAACGGTAGTGAGAGGCGGCAGAACTACTGACATTTAGTACAAACTGATAAAAGTAATTAATAATTACAAGCCATGCTCTTATTTGAGACAAGGCGATTATTAACAAGATATTCGCGCATTATCGCACGAATAAAAACGTCGGTTTTGTGGAGGGTAGTAATTATTTTGTCCGGTGAGCTTTTTAAAAAGATAAATTGGCGGTGACATGATTGCGGCGGTGGCGAGAAAAATACTCTCTATAAAATTAACTTTAAATTAAGTACCTACTGAACGCTATATTTTAAAAGGTTGGTACCCGAATAAACAGTTACCTATATTGTAGAAGATATTGTGAGAAAAAGGGTCGGTTTTTTTTTTGTTTGAATCAGAATCGCTCTTGCTTTTGGTAAGATTTTAGTTAAACATAATATTCCATGAGTGTGATTTAACTATCTACCTACACCTGATAAAGATCCAGAGATTAACCAAAAAACCTGCTATTAAATTAAATCAACCGTTCCCACACAGCCGATCACCTTGTATCGAAAGCGGTAACTCGCGGTGCGCCCGCGCAGTTCTGTGTCAAGGAGAGCGATACATTTACTTGGAATTCAGTCATCAGGAGCTCATGTTTAAGGGAAAAACATTGTTTTGATTGCGACATTGACCTCTTTATTTGACGTCATTTAGGTAGACTTGCCCAACTGGGGTATTCTTTCAAGAATTTATTGACATAAGCAAGAAAAAGCAAGGCCATGTATTAAATTGAATATTGTAGTTACAAAAACAGCTTATTATTTAAAAATATTTTAGTCACTGCTAGCTAACTAATACATTTTTTAAACACGTTTAAATATTCTAAAACTGTAAAATAAAACCTACGATCTATTTTAGAATTCATACTTACTCGATAAGCAAAATGCCAAATATAGCTTTATCTTCCAACGGACTACACCAAAAACGAATCGTAAACTGTTGTACAACTTCCTCTTACTACTAGATATGGATGACAACATTGTTCACAAGTTCACGCTCATGATCATCAAGTTCAAAGCCGGACCAATTAATTTAGTAGCTGGCAATTAGTTTTTAAGTGATAATTTGCACTCGCACCAATGGGACGACTACCTATTAACATTTGTTAATTACATATTATAAAAGGCTAACTGGTCTGGTCCCAGTGATCCAAATTTGCCCTGTATCAAAGAATTTGGAAGTCATAGGGAGAGGCCTCTGCCCAGCTGTGGGATGGCACAGAAATCCAGACCAACGTACAGACACGGGAAAGTAGCTGGTGTCTGTCGGTTACCTTTTAAAGCCTAATCTACTAAATTGACCGCTATAAAATTGTACATCTGTTTAGAAAACGACGCAAATACAGAATACATGCGGACGAAGTCGTGGGCAATAACTAGTTCTAATAAAAAAGACATGCTGAAAGGACATCGCACTATAAACCTAAATGCTAAAACAAATAGAAAACAAAATTCTCTAGTCTATCTGAGCCTTGAGACATAAATAAATATGTACACAAGATTCATTCTGAAATGATAAACACCTCAAAATAAGCATTCTATTTCGGCACAGTTGGCAAGCGAGAACACGTAATTTCTACGTCATCAGAAAAAAACAAGTGGCAGAAAAAAGTATGACAGGAAATGTTCTCTTTTTCTATGGCAGCATTTAAGATGTAAATAATAGTTGTGTTTATTTATCTTAACGCCGCCGCCGACTCCCTTATGGTGAAGGCAAAAATATCAGATGTCATTTTTCAGGGAGTCGGTAGATTGTTTTGGCGCGAAGTGTAAATATTAATGTTGTTTCCGAAGTTTTGGATTTATAGGGTACCTATATAAAAGATATTGGTATAATAATAAAATGGACATACATACTGTACCTACAAAAGGTAATAAATAAGACATGAACAAACATTCTCACAAAATAAGTAAACAAATTCTGACATTTCGAAACGATATAATTATGTAGTTACAAAAGCGAGCATGTTCGAATAGTTAGAACATAACAGGCGGCACAAAGTAAACTCAGACGCAGTGAGGTCGTCTGCGGGCGCCATATTTATAATGAGGTCACGGAAACTGCGCCGGCGCACCGATGACAGACGATGAGCGTTCATCTTCTTTTGAGAAGTGAATCGGCTGCAGTCTGTTTAGATTTATTTTTTTCAAGACGGAATATTTTTAGATTCGTGATACTGATGAGTGTAGATGTTTAAAAGCACAAAAGGCTTTTAGTTTTGGCTGCCTAGGTAAATGATAAATGATGTTTTTTTTGCAAATATGTTTTTACAAACACTTTTACACGTAATTTTTTTATTTCACTAGATGGAGCCGGTGTTTCGTACCTGACTACTCTAAGAAGAAACAGCCGAAACAAACTCAGAGGTCATAGTCTCTTTTAAAGTCCAGACTTAATCTTGCTCAACTCACATGAGAACTATGCAGATTAGTGTCTGAGATGGTCTTTTGAAGAAAGAACCACACAGATTTTAGTGGACCTATCCAGTCAGTGCAAGCATTTGTCAGTTATCGTGTAGCTCGCTTGACTTACTACTCAAGGTGCTCAACGACTGGCTTGTGAGGCGCCACGGCGTCCTCACCTTCCGCCTGACGCAGGTCCTCACCGGACACGGTTGTTTCGGGAGGTTCCTGCATAGAATCGGGCGGGAGGAAACGCCCGGGTGTCACCACTGCGAGGATCGACTAGAGGACACGGTGGAGCACACATTAGAGGTTTGCCCCGCGAGGACGGAGCACCGCTGTGTCCTCGTAGCGACGATCGGCGGCGGCGACCTCTCGCGTCTGTCCCTGGTTCAATCTATGGTCCGGAGCGAGTCGGAATGGGAAGCCGTCACCTCCTTCTGCGAAGCAGTCATGCTAGCGAAGGAGGTGGCGGAACGTGAGAGGGAGAGAACCTCACGTCTCAGCCGCCACGGGAGACGCACCTGGCGTCGCAGGCCACCGTAGGCGCGGGCCTGTGGACGGTGAGCTATGGGCTAGCTCACTGCCCGTCGCTTGGAGTACTCAAACTGCCTAACTGGTAAAGTAGAGACCAAATAATGCACGGTCAATCGTACATCAGCAGCCATACAGACTATACGAAAAGAGCCCTAGCTTACTGCTACGAAATACGCTGTTAATGTCAAATTCATAAATTGTTACCTCTAAGATAAACAAGTCTATTATGCATCTCCATTTGATGGAATATTTTCGTGAATGGGTTTCTAATAAATAAATGGAGCATTTGAGTTCAATAACTCACAAACAATTCTATATGTATTGAAGAGTTATTGAACTTACAATTTGCATTTTCATTCTTCACTAGAATAATTATTTACCTAGAAACACTTAAGGTGGATGCTCCAACCAGACCGCGAAATTCAATGTTTCTTACGTTTTTTGCAATTTCCAGGCCAGTGCTAGGTTGTATGTTGATAAAAATATTCCTCACAACTGTAAGGCGTATGTAGTTACAGAATTATAATCATCAAAATCATCAATACAACCCTCCAAGCGCATAAAGGTGCAGGAATGACTTCGACCTTGAAAAAGTCATTCTTGCACCTGTAAAATACGTTTTACAGTCGCGAGGAATATATTAATCAACATACAACCTAGCACCGGCCTGCAAATTGCAAAAAACGTAAGAACATTTTAATTTCGCGGGCTACCCTGACGCTTTCACCTTAACCTGACTGACACTTGCACTGAATAAGCCATTTTGTCATCAAATAGACAACCAATTCCACATTTTTCTGGTTTCCAGTTAACTTGTTATTGTAAAAAAATACCTGTAGCAGACGTGATGTAGGTATATATGATAAATAATAATGAGAACCGCATGACGAATACTAGATGACCTTACTTTTAACTTGCGTAAGCGTCTGTTGTCATTCGTTGTAAAAAAACCTAGACACACTAGAAACATAGTAATTGTCACTTGTCGTATCATCAACATCACGCGCCTGTGATCCCAGAAGGGTCAGGCAGAGAGCTGCATCTTATTGCACAACCTAGTAATCACACATTTCCACATTACCATATAATAGAATGAGCGTTGCCATTAACCATCGATACACAAATGTTGCTACTAATAATTAAATTCCTTATTTGAAATCTAATCAGCCTAACCTGGAAATCAAACCCAGGATTAGCAGTTGCGCTTGCGACTAACGAAGACCTCGGTCAGTTGTACTTGTCATCAGTGGGAAAATGAGACAACCTACGCTGTTATTAAGGAAAAAATATCTGCCTGTTAGTGCACAATTGTACCTTTTATAACGATTCTTTATTGCTAAATTCATCTCATGATGGTTACTGCATCTAATAGCTCTTCTTATAAAGTATTCTAGTCTTGAAGCATCTTAGACAATGCTACGTCCTCAAGTAATGTTTTGAATTAACAAACGTAACTTGCATTGAACAATTGAAATAGATTCATAATGTTAGAGTTCACTATTCATAACACCAAATTACCGTGCAGTTTTGTGCGAAAGACAGGCGCGGAGCGGAGAGGAGAATTGCAAGCTTCAACCAATCACAGGATAGACGAAAGACCTGATGTAGATTTCAACTACATGTGATTGGTGGGTTTCGCACATCTCTCTCTCCGCTCCGCTTTGGTGGAAACCGGGCCTATCTCTACAAATGACAATACCGTATACGGCATAGGTCTACCTTTATATTAGTTGTCATCTGTGGTAGATGAAAACTAGAGAAGTATGGAAAAAGAAGATATGCTGCGCTCAAATCAATTGGGATAAGGATAGCAAAATGATGATGACGATGGAGTTACTATTAATGCAAGTCAATCCCTGATGACTATCTGTCACAAGGTTATTGCAAGACCCACGGCTCACAATGGACCAAAGAAAAACCTCACATGTTCACTCATTCATTCTTCTTCTTCTTGAACGAATGAATACCAATAAATCTCACAACACATTATTTTCACTGGCAATGCATCTAAAAATAACAGTTTTAAGAGATGAGTCGCCTGGTACTCAGATAAGGGAGCATCCAGGGGTCCAGAGGTCCAGAGGTTATCGCACACAAACGAACATGCACAAGCACCGATTCACTGGAAACTATCGCTGTCAGCAGATAAAGGTGACGCTTTTTAAAAATATTTCTCTGATAAAAATTCTCTTGTGTTGCCTCCGTATTTGGATTCTTTATGTAGCAGTACACAAGTAAAAATTCTATAGCTTTTCAATGACTAAGATACAATCTTTTTTCGTCTCTATGATCTGTTTATGGTGAATAGTGATGGCAGAGCTTAATGATGAGCGAATGACGTCAAAATAGAGAGTGGTAGGTACATTTGGAGAATATTCATGGAGTCATCCTAGCAATATTTTCGTGAATTTCTCCGGAGCTACTGGATGAACTAAAAATCAGTAAAAACAGAATCTTGATAGGAGACTACATTTAGCTGGAATGGGTCACAACGTTTTCGCAAACACAAAGTTAATGACGAATGAAAGATTTTTTTTTTATACTTAGTTATTATTAGTTAGTTGTTTGTTAGTTATTCCAATAACATAAGTGTAAAAGTAAACTACTTGATAGTGTTATAGAATGTAGCGACTAGCGGACTACCCATAAACTAATGGATAAGGCGTTGAATGACGCCCGGAAAGGTTAGGAGTTCAAATCTTAGTTGAGCTAACTTTATGAGAAGATTACATCCACGGTATCCATAGTTGCAAGTGTCAAAAACTGTTTAAAAAAAACAGTAGAGTGACTCGGAACATATCTCAAGCATAGATTACGCCAGATTTATACTGCTCATCTCGATCAACACCCCAAATTAACAAAAAAACCCTATTTTTTACATTAGCCACATTTCAAAGTTATAAAACGTTGATAAATGACAAAACCGCATCCCAAACGCGTGAGCCGACGACAGAAACACCATTAAACATCGATCAGTGATCAATAAAAGAGTTCTGAGCACAGCTGCGCGGGCGCATCCAACTCATTACTTATCTTTAACCATTAGTCGGATAAAGAACTGTTGTGACTCTGCCGGAGTTAATGACATGTACGCACTAAAATGTGTGTAAGAGGCTTCGGAAGAGGGTTCCGTGCTTTGTTTGTTAGTTAGGATCTAGCGAATGAATCACTGGTTCAAAGAACGCAGAACGGTAGCTCATAGTAAAACGAGGTGTTATCGTTACCAAGAACGTATTTCACAAATTAAACTGAACGCTATCAAGACATCTAAACGGCGCGCGAAGTTCGAAACCTGTTAGTGTCACTATGCCAGAGCAATTATACTTGCAGCTCTTTAACGCGGTTCAGATGTACAATAAATCACGCTCAGTTTCATTGTTGAACTTTGCCCCTAGTACATATATATATATATATACGTACATATAATTATATAGGACGTTTTGAAGTCCACAAAAATATAAAACAGTCAAAACATCCGCCAAATGCGAAAAAAGAATGCCAAGAAAGATCACAATCTGCAACATGTCGCTCTCACATGTTGCTACCACTTGTTCATGCACTTGCTTGCAAAATAACCTTAACAATTCAGAAGTTTTTTTTTTCCAAAACTCCAGAGACAAATTGAACTCCAGGATTTTTTGTCCACAAAACCGTAGCAGCATTATTTGTAAACGCATGTAACTATAAATCAAACGGAAAGCATCGCCCTCGACAAACAAAAATAGCTTTCACGACTAAATTAAGCTTGAAAAAAAGTTAAAAAGGACGCGCGTTGCGCTTGCGCATGTGCTGCACATGTGACGTATTTCCGGTTAGAATTTGCGTTACATTGTCTATGGGGTGGTGATGAATGAAATGATTCAATGTCACTTATAAGGTGATGGTCACTTGAAATTATTTGATGGATTGATGAAACGTTGCTAAAAGAATTTAGCGGTTAATTAGGTGGCAAATGATGTTGTATTATTAGGTACTGTGACGAACCAACGTGAACCAAGATAACAACGAGGTACAAAAGTATTTTTAGATGTTACATAAGCCGACGGTGCCCTCAGGAGCTTGAATTAAAACAAAATGTACTTTTTGCTCACTTTCGTTAAGTAATCAATGCAAAATTTCAGCCGTTTACGCAATATTTGATGCGTTTTCTGTTAGTGAATTTAAGTTTTTCATAAATTGCCAAGCATTACCTATAATAAAGGGGTTAATTAAATGAATGTCTAAATGACTTTATCAGCAGCCCAATTCGTGCATGTGTTTTAACGTTGAAATCAAGTCACTTGCACCGAACAGCACTAATAACCTACTCGCCTAATTGACCAGTAATTTAGTTTTTACACACGTAATGAGAAATTGGCGAAGTATTAAATAATTACTTATCTTACATAAATAATTAAGCAATTAGTTGCATCATTTCTCCGAGGAAGTCATTAATAAAATTACTTAAAATTAATTCGGTAATACCATAACCAAAAATATGGCGTCTTAAATATTTATTTACTTGAAATAAAAGATGACTTGGTTTTGTCCGAATTTCAGGGCAATCATTTGCACTGTTTTTATTCTACATTATGTAGTTACAAAATGTGGGAAGGTAGTTTGAAAATTTTACAGCTTCCGCACGTACTATGTTCATAATTAAAATGTCCTTGGCAGAACTGAGTGGTGTATCAATATACGATTGTACGCCCGAAAAGTCCAAACACCAGATAGATTTTGGCAAGTCGCAAACGAATCGTTGTAGAAATTAATGATGTTTCCAAAACGATTCATTTTTTGATTGCACCCACCGGTCTCTTTTATAATTTTTATTGATATTTTTTAATCTACGCGTAAGGCGACCACTATTTCTCTTTTTCTTTTCCAACTACCCAATAAAGACCAGAAGTTTATTCATCTCAACACACATTAGACTCAAAGTCCGCAGAACCTCCCACAAGTTATAGGTACTTTCAATTGCTCTCCTCCTAACCCGATCGTAATAACTTGTCAACTTTGCACTTGGCAACGCCAACGCTCCACAATCATGGGCCATGGGCGGCCAATAAGCGCAATCGGTCGCTAAAATTCGCGCCCGTCAGCTGCCTGGCCAGTGATGTCATCGCGCAATATATGCGTTGAGCTGCTTACCTTGTGTTGTGGCGGTTTATGAACTAGGTTTTGAAATATGTTTAATGTGAAGGTAAAAATTATTGTGAATATCAGCTGGCTTTTAGCCTAAGTTTAGTGCCCAAATTGCTTGATGTTTCCAGCATAGCTATTCACAACGCTCGAAGTCGATCAAAGTCGTATGTCTATCTCGCTCGAGTTCGTAGTGTCAAAAAAAGATAGACATATGACTTTCGGAACAGCCTGAAACTCCTGGGAGTTTCAGGCTGTTCCTTCGGGACAACCAATCGACTAACGCACGGAGGAAAGCTCAAGGGGAAGACAAAAGAAGAAAAACTCTCGGCGATTTTTGCCAAAAACAGTCCTTGGTACCAAAAACATGATGATAGCTGGGGATAGCTGCAGATAGATTGTCAGAAAATGGCTTTGGAGTCTTCAAAACCCAAAGCAAGATTTATTATTTATACCAAAGCTGTATCATACACAAAAATGACGGAAGTCACGACCGAATATTTATGTCTCCATGAACACGACAAAGTCGTCTTCAAAGGAATTAATAACAACATTGTTCTGAGCGCACGACTTTATCGCCGTTTTAGCCTAGATTCCCGAGAAGCAGAAATTCGCAGTACAGCGGATCCCGAGACTTACATGTAGTCCATATAGATTGGACATCGGTACATGCTCCTCGTGACCACGACGTCGAAAACTTAAATAAACGACAAGTAATCCATGATATTACTCTATAAATCTCACATAAATGACCTTCCGAAATCTTTGTTTATTATCTAATTCGATATTCGAACAAATTCAAGGAAATATGGAAACTGGTTTCACCGGATAGCGTTTCGGAAGAATGATTATGTCTTTAAAAATAGACTCCTTCATCTTTCGATATTCGTTAATGAAATTGTCTTTTGAATACATTTTACGCTCCTTTGTAAGGATATGGCCTGCTTGGGATAAGTAAGAAGAAAAATGAATTAAAATAAGAAGAAAGTCCTGAGCAACCAAACTCACCGCGAAAAAGAAAATTTGCGAAAATAAGGCAAATCATTCAAGTACAATAATAAGACCACAAATATTTCAGCTATATTTCAGCTAGCTTCAGGACCAGATAATAAATTACGACTGCCTAGAATCGTAATTTATAATTTGGCAAACACTTGTCTAAACAAATGTTTCATTCATATGGTTACAAGATCTCAGTCGACGCGCGTATATGTAAAATATGCCAAGTTTTATGTAAACACTAAGGCTGAAACCAACGCTTGCATTAGCGCCAGCTATAAAAATATTTAACTTCATCATCTCTATAAAAACCTTTTATTTTTATCTTTATCACCGACAAGATGGAGCGAACAATTGCGCGCGAAAACCATAATCTTCATGGTATATTTGCTACTACAAATTATTCCAAGAAAAAAAATATAAAAGTACTTACATTTTCTTATCGCCATCAACGTGCGCCTGCACCGAAAATCCAAACATGGAGTTCGGATTACCCTTATAAACTACCCTCGAAGGTATGTCCACATTGAACCCGTACACATAGGCGCACGCGCTCAAAATTACACAAAACGCTAACGCCATTATAAAGTACACAATTTTTCACTAACACAGGGAGATTTAAAAAGAATAAAAATAGCACTATTTGTATGAATTTACATAATTCGTCCTCATGTCGTTCGAATAACTTTTTACGATGTTCGTGTTGTCACGGGGAGACGCGGTACGTGCACCTCACGCGACGGTCGGTTGGATACTGCCGTCGCGCGCGGTGGCCAGGCAAGGCCGGTGAGGTAATACCGTGGAAATAAGTCTGGAGATGAGTTTTCGCGAGTTTTCCCAGTAATATGAGTGTTACGTTCGACTACGTGGTCGTAAGGAGTATTTTTGTTTGCGCGTAAATGTTTAATTCGGTCAGGGACTGTTTGGAATAGAAGGAATAATGATTGATAGTGTTATAAGGAAACCTTGGTTGTAAATTGTTGAGCACCAAGTTTTCCTTAATTTTGTAAAGTAAGACTACGTATAATTTTCCAGTCCAAAAAAATAATTTAAAATAGATGCATATGGTCAAAAAAAAACCAAACTTCTTTACTTACAATAACAATTAGCAGTTTGCTCAGCGATTTTTAATTGCATTAAACAAAAATAAGATTCTAAGAAATCCACAAAACAAATAAAACTCTCCAATACATATGTACAACATTTATTAACAAAAACAAATACATACATTTGATACGGACCTCGTATACTATACACTGGTGATTACAAAACTATTAGGAGTACATATAAAATTTTAGCTTACATCTATAAATTACATATTTATTATACAAATACTGAATGCAGTACTTCCCAGAGATTTGTGCTTACTTACAATAATTATCTGATTTAATAACAAAAACACCAACGTAACGATTCTAACAGTATATGACGTCATTTGACAGGTGACTCAAATGTCATTAAGAAGTCATTTGCGCTTCGTATTTGCTTTAACAAGGCAGTTATCAATATTAAGTGGAATATAACCAATTAATGATCACCTACTCGTCACCTAGTCGTTACGAGAAGTCAGAAGAAGTCTGACAACCAGTCTTACCAAGGGGTATCGTATTACCCAGTACTAACTGGGTTGTGGAGTTCAGATAGGCAGTCGCTCCATGTAAAATACTGGTATTCAGCTGCATCCGGTTAGACTGGAAGCCGACTCCAACATAATTGGGAAGAGGCTAGGCTAGATAAATGCATCACCTACTAAAACAATTAGAGCCTCGAATGAGAAAAATGAGCCCTAAGCTAAATATATAGAATTAAATTTTCCAATGTAATAATACTTACTAATATCTTTTACGTTTCCTTTAATGTCTTTTGTTTTTAAATTGATTTAACAATTTCTTATACATAAATTGCATTTTTTCGTGAAATTAAATAACTAAATCTTACACCAAATAATAACTAAGCCAACCAATAATAACCAATTCCAAGGCGATGACGGATTACGTCACTCACACTTACTTGTAAATGTTCGTTTAAAAATGTTTGCGCATAAAATTATAGCGATCTCAACATTAAATCAATCCATTTACATAATGTATTTACATAACGTATATGTCTTTTTATGCTCATTTTTACTTCAAACTGCCTTCCTGATATTGGTAAATTGTTTTATTCTTACATACATTCACGACTTTTTCTAAGGAGCAGGCAGAAACCACAGAAAACCATGTGCCACGATTCGTACATAGGTACTCCATTTGGTTCCACCACGTTTACACATCTTAATGTACGAGAACTATTTTTGAATTAATTGAAAATAGCCCGATATCACCAAAAAGTTCGTTACTTTTTGGTGACATCGGGCGTTGACAGATTGTTAATCGACGTTTTCATTAGTAGATCAATCACATAAATCAATCGAAGGTTTCATAGTATGGTGAGTACAGTAATGAGCATTCTATTTATTTATCTATGTATGTCCAAACATGTGAGGTAAACGTTTTGAGGTAATCGAATATTAAAATGTTTAAACCTTTTGGACTAATCAAGTCTTCTAATTGTTTGTATTCAACATTAATAACACAGACATCACCTAAAACCGAAGTTCTAATGAGGGAATGAATCATTAATTTGATTATAATTAGCTGATAACCCATTTAATTGGACATCTTTGGGGAAACAACTTATGCAAATTATAGCGGTTGAGTAGCTCCACACACATTCCGGTTATAAATTATCTAGTTTAAGAATGAAATATAGGTGGCATTGGAGGTTTAGAGTTGTCAAGTTAGAAACAAGTGTGGAGACGAATTTTGAAAACCAGAAATAGTATAGTTTCGGCACCAAAAGCCCACATTTTTAGATTGCTCCGTTCGTTACAAGGAAAAGACAAAGAACTAGTCCATTTTTTTGTTAGTTGCTGTTGCTAATTGCAACACTACTTAATACGCCATCTATTTTCTCATCTGTGTACTCTCACACTTGTCACCTACGATTTGACGTTTTTTTATGTTATCTGTATTTCGGTTTCTGTTAAATATTAATTATAAGATTAATGCTCAGTTTGCGTTTTTTTTGTTAGTTGCCCATCTGATATAATCTAGAAATAATAACAGTAGTAACATAGCATCACGCCTGTAATCATCGAACGGAGCAGAGGCTTACCTAATAGCCACATTTCTCCAGTTACATTATATTCCCATGTAATAGGGGGCTATCCTTTTGCAATCAACGGGGCACAAATTCAGACTCCATGCTTACTACAGTACAGTAGCCTTACTACAAATAGTTACCTGTTTACTGCAAGCACGTAGCCAACTCTGTACTGCAATTAGACATAGACCTGTTATTTAATGTGCAGAACACGTGACACGTGACGTAGGACTTAAGGCAATCCATCAAAGCGGAGATAAGACGAGAGATGTGTTGTAAACCACCAATAGAACTTCGTTATTTACACTTTTCGTGTCCACTTAGCTTTCGTGGGGACGGTTGAGGAAAGAGATGTCTCATTATTGTATAAAAAAGACTGCAAAAAACTAAATGGACGCCTGACTTCCAAACTTGGTGAAAAACCTGTATTTTGGAAATCAGTACACTTCTATGGACAAAATTTAATAGAGAAGTTTTGTTATTATAAAGAATTAATAGATGACAATTCTAACATTAGTAGACTATAAAATTTAGATAGAAGGTCTATCTAAATTTTATAGTCTACCAATGTTGGAATTAAATTAAATAAACGACTAATTAGTAGACACAATAGTTAAACAATTGACATAAATCTCCTGGAGATTTACTAACGGACGGGAGGTAAGCATTATACAACAACTGACTAAGAAATAAAGAAAATTAAAAATCATGAAATAATTAAACAAGGAATTTAGGTGTGGTAGTATATTTTGTTTGGTGTGGGGTGAGATAGTGAGGTTTAGGCCAACAGAGACGTAAGCGGCGTGCTGTGAGCAGCGTGCCGCTTACAGCTTCGGTGGATACACCCTAGCTTTAACGCATATCCTCTCGGCTTTGCACATCTCCGCTCGACTCCTCATTAGTGAAGTACTGGCCTAAAAGATTTATTGCTATTGGTTGGGCACCCCTGAACTAAAACATACGTGTAAAAAGACGGTGCCCGCATGTGTACCTCCATTTATTCTTATCTACTTATAATCTCTCTCATAATAAAAGTTCATACATTTCGCACACCATTCATAGTTGTAGCATTAAGCAACAAAACAAATTAAAAGCGGTACTTAGTACGAATTCTATGTGTAACTTTGTTCGATTGACGGAATGAGGGATTTTCTTTTTAAACTCTTCCCTAGTCGCTGGATAGATGGCGCTGAACTTGGTAAGTTACTGCAAGGAACGGAACGTCACATCATTTCACTTGGATGTAATGGTTATATTCGGAAGCATAAGCAAACGAAAGTGTCAGTCAACGAGCGTATGTGACGTGACGCAATGTTTTTTTTCCAAGCGTTTTGGCTTTGGCATCTAGTAACGTAGTCAGTTCAACGCCACCTACAGAATTCTTGGAAACTACGTTTTTTTTTAAATTCAAAAAGAAAACCTCTCATTGCATTCTTATTGCTGATTTTTTATAGTTTTAAATACATTAGCAAATCATAAATATTATAAAGATCTCAACAGTCTTACTTTTGGCAATGTTTTCTTTCTCACTCGCACCTACGTGTGTCTCTTTCTAGGATGAAGTTAATGAGTGCTTTACTCGAAATTGACCAATTAATTAATTTTATTTACCTCTAGAGGGAGTATGTGCGTTACACCGGGAACTAGTGTATCACATTACGCATTTTGGCTTTCAAAAATATTAAAAACTACAGTGTGTAAACAGATCCTTTACGAAGTCGTCAACCAAGCATTCTGTATCAAACTAAGTACTACGCAAAAATTATTGCTGGGAAACGACTTTTTTTTGGGGAAAGGAAAAATCATGTTATACGCACTAAAAACATTGTGCTTATTTATGGGCGCATTTAATAGTAAACTTATTATTATTATTTAAAGTAAAGTTATTATGACCTTAAAAACTAGTATTTGAAAAAAAAAACTTGTGAAAAAGTTGTAACTCTGACCTCCAATATCTCCGTAACTAGTAGATTCCCAGGTAAGGTCCAGAACAAAAAAAACACATCGCAATGACGGGGAGAACAAGTGCCTTTCGGCTTCGTTAAGGGTTTATTTACACCGTTTATTAAGACAGTGTAAAGAGTAACTATGTATATGATTTGTTCAAATTACACCAATTTAGTGTTGCATACATTTCTATACATTTCGTCTGTCAAACATACATTCAAAAAGCCTTAATATAGCGTATACATAAATAACAATACTAGCCTCTTAAATTATACTATGTCTTAAATCGTTGATACAGTCTAACTCTGGCTTCACTTGGCGTTTTTGTAAAAATAAGCCCTATCTTTTTTATATTGAGATAAAGTTGCAATTGCATCATCAACATCGTGCAACTTCGCTAAGTGTATATAGGGCTTCACTTTGGTAATACAAAATACACCGTATTTGAATTGAAATAAAGTCCGTATTGTAGTAACAAGCCGCCAAGTGTGCTGCCAGTCTAAGGTTTGGTTCGCACTTAAATGCTGAGCTATAAATATAATTTATAGCTTCTATTGCTTACGCTATGATTTGGAGAACTTGAATACACTCGGCGTGCTTTTCTTTTGAGGCTTGTTCTCGGCAACCTAGAAGGAAGGATTTTTGTGAATTGCAGGTACGTTTCTAGTAAACATTATTACCTACATGGTAATTTGGATAAGGCAACTTCTTCTATAGTTGTTGCCAGTTAAGATCGCAATAGCGGTCATTGCCCTTTCCCTAATATCACCAAAACAAATGAACCATGTATCGTTTTTCATTAGAAAAATGTTGAAGATCACGATAGATGACGATTCAAGACTTGAACAGGCTTATTTTTGGTTTTCAAAGTTAAGAACTTTAATAAATGTAGGTGGGTCAATGACCGCTATTGCGATCTTAACTGGCACCAACTATACAAAGTATCTTGATTGGTGAACTCAGACGTTACCAAAAAGTTGGAGGCAAACAACAGTTCTCATCGACTTCTACTCTTAACACAACTATTATTGATGCATTTGTAGTTAAAAAGCCAAAAAAGGAGGAGGTTAAAGGAGTGCTCTGTAGTCAGGAAATCACAAAGAACTAAGGGAAAGAATATCCACCAAGTTGCCATAGCTGTAGAAACAGCTTTGCTTCGATCCATTGAAGTTGCCATATGAGACCACTACGAAACCCTGTAAGGTTACTTGTTGTAGATAGCTATAGTACAATACGGCAGCGGCCAGCAACAGAGGCATTGATGGACGAACGTGTAAATGTGGGCAGAGGCGAAGCCGAGGCACACATACGTAAGTCCATCAATGCCTAGTTCTGGCCAAGGCTTGTATAGTACTTTTCTCAAATAATGCATGGAAATTAATACAATAACTTTTCAAAATCAATGATGCCACAACAACACAAACAACAATATTTTTTCTTGCGTTGAAGAGTTCATTTGTTTTTTTTTCAATAAACCGCTTTCTATTTGCAAGCCAATTCGAAATTTAAATAAAACCTTTGATAAGTTACCTCCTTGGTTGCCATGTTTCAGAGTAAAAGATCGTTCCAGTCTTAAATAACACGACAGATATGAGTTTACTATGTAATTTATTTGGCCGTTAAACACGACAGATATGGATTTTCATACAACTTTTGCCGGCCGCTGGTCGCATGTATGTGGCCAGTACAGCAATTTAGATATATCTCGAAGAAGGTTGTCAAAATAATGCTCCAATTTCCAAGCATGTTTGAGAAAAAGTGATTAACTTACAGTTCTTTCTCCGAGCAGCAGCCTGGCCTTGTCCTCCTCGTGCGGCTCGGGCGCGGCGGCCGCGCGTCTGTGCAGCTGCAGCTTCTGGCGGATGGCTTGCGATAATATCACCCTGTGCCAGAAAATAAAATAGTTCCTAATATACCTTTAACTGATAACAAAGAGACACAATAGTTAAACAATTGACATAAATCTCCTGGAGATTTAGTAACGGACGGGAGGGCTACAAAACTAATATAGTCAATCAGACGAATCTATCAATACAGATAACCGGCCAGTAATGGAAAACCGTAATCCATTCCATTTTTATTTATATATTTATATAGTACAGGATTTAAAACCATTAACACTAAATTAAATACCTAATCCTTTACTCGGTCTTCTCGCAGAACCACAAACATTCCAACATTATCGTCTTCCATTCACCAGCAAACAAGTCCAATCCGGGGTTGGTCCCCACTCGCGCGCTGATCTTCATAAGCTAACGCGGTATAGAACTGGATCGAGCTACAGTGCGACTAAATGGGACATATGTTCTTTTTAAAATATTTCTGCGCTCCTTCTTCATATAAATTAACTTCAATTACAGCCCTCGTGCACACAATGTGCTTTGAAAGGAGTTATAAAGATTTTTCTTCATATGTAGACCACTGACATGAATGGTTATGCCGTTCCCAAATATTATTATCGAACCTGCGTAACTTTTTTGTACATCATACAGACTTTTAAGGCAACCGTCACGGATAGTCTGTAACTTAGCAACTTGTATCACTTAGATAAACGGTATTATATATACGGTATAGAATAGAATAGAATAGAATAGAATATAACACCGTTGCTCAGCTCAGCCGAATCATTTTAAATTACGAAGGTGTATCAATCGATCACCAGCAACATCGTGAGATGAATCACATACAGAATCCGTCTTATATGCTGTAAACAGTCAGAGATTTAATTAGCGATGTTGACATACAAGTGGCAAGACTTTCGGTACCTCGCGTAAATTAGTGTGAATCATTTTGAAGACAAGACGTCAATTTAAACTAGTAAATTTTAAGAATATTGTACATGAAAACTTTTTGATTCATAATAATATTAAAATACAGCGAAATTAACTCAATGTAGTCTTTACGTAATCTTTATTATTTTTGAATTGTAACAACAAAATCGTTCTTGCGATAAAGACTGAACAAAAACATTCAAAAGTCGTGGAAATTACCAGATTCGAAGTATTAAATTACGAGTTTATATAATACTAATAAAATGTAAATAACGACATTCGCTTTGGACAGTTCAGAGATTATCTTTTTAAATAAAACTATTTCTAGAAAAACGTGATAAAAGTCTGGATGCCTACTTAATGTAAGCTGTTCTTATTAAAAGACCAATTCCACAAAATATGACATAAACATAACATTAAAATAAGCATCACCTTTGTACTATTTTATATTCCTTTCTTTTCTATATTTAGTGTGTACATAAATAGGCGAGACGACAAAAAAATCTAATTAGTCCGTGAGTTAGATTATCAAAAAATATTTGACCCGTGTTTTTTCTTTTGTTACGTAAACCAAAATTGGCGAAGATATGACGCTTTTAAAATTCTCAATACGTCACGCCTTGGTATAATTTTTAGCTAGTTCTGACGTCACGAGCCCCCGCTCCCGAGTTTTGATGCGTTTTATCTTTTGTCAATATTCATTGATATACAAAAGCCAAAAATACGTGTCAATTAATTTCCAATACTCTAACTGACGGACTAAATAGATTTGCAATTTTTTTAAACTGTCGTCATGCCTATTGTTAAATAAATAAATAAAATATGTGAGAATCCTTGACCCTTGAGGTCACAGGCCAGCCGGAATACAATGTAGAGTAAATTTTATATCTGCAACATTTTATTTAATTCTGGTAGTCGAATTTCGCAATTAGTGCAGAGAGTAGACGCCCGCACAAATGATAATCAGCTCAGCCTAAAGCAGTTCACTGCTGGACATAGGCCTCTCCCAAGCACCGTTATATCACTCGGTAATTCGCCTTCCGCATCCACTCTGGGGGGGCCGCGGTCTCCGCTCCAGCGCATTCACAACGCTTCGATTCGATTTTCGATTCGGAACGTCGTATGTCTATCTCGCTCGATTTCGTAATGTCAAAAAAAGATAGAAATACGACTTTCCGAGTCGAAAATCGAATCGAAGCGTTGTGAATAAGGGGCCGGGAGTCGTTTGCCCTATCGATCATCAGTCCTGCGACTGTCACGGCCCGTAGCCTGTACTGTAACTTCAACTTGCTTACTCTGCAAGCCTCATCAGCAACGCTAGTTCTTTTCTGTAATATTTAACAACGAATCTTACCCCTAAAGTAACTCCGACCACAGCTCTGTCCATGGCACGCAGAGCGACTTTGAATTTATGGACCTACCCAGCTGTAAGTATAGATACTACTCTTTGCAACTCACCGCCTCGTATCACTCTTTGTAGCCAGCAGCAAGTCGAGCCAGGTCCACGTCACGTTGTGGTACTCCAGCGTAGGCAGTACCAGCGGCAGGTCGCGCACATCTTCTAGATTCTTCTCCTTGCTGCCTTTATAGGACACTCGGACCGGAACCTCGGGGATCTTGATGTAGATGAATAGTTTGTTCTTTTCGGCTCGCTCCTATTGCAAGGATAGTTAGATAGAGTTTACTATGTACACCGATATTTTTACACAGTTCGTTTACAATATGTTCCTTGGTTTGAACTGAATGAATGGAGGTGGAGAATTAATAATAAAAATCGAAAGTCTATTTGCCCGACTGCAAAGGAGCTTAAAAGAAGGTTTTTTTTGTGGCGTGAAAATCGTTTATGGAGATTGGCAGGAAGGTAAAGCAAGGTAAAGTACAGGAGAGTGGAGTTATGGACGAAATATTTACTCAGCTGCGGGACACTACGGGTTTACTTTCATTTTTTTTTATTGCCCCATGATGATACAGTGAATATTGGGAAGAAAACTTCTGGAAAATGGAAGACTAAAATAACAGGTTCAATCTAAAACTGCTTTGCAAAAGTCGTCATTCATATTTTAAGAGCTATATTCACCAAAATCTCATGGCTCATTTGTTTACACGCACCAAACAAAAGTGCATCACTCGACCGCAAACAAACATCGATTCATCAGTTGCTTCATGTTTAAGTTTAACCTCTACAACATAACACAAGAATTTAATAAAAATGATTTATAATTGAAACTTTGGAAGTGTCTTTGGTTTTTATTATTTTCTGTATCGCTTATACCTATGCTTTCAGGGTTCCGTAGCCAAATGCCAAAAACAGAAACATTATAATTTCCTCATATCCACCGGTTCGTATGTCATACAGCCATTTTACTCGGAGACTATAAATTTGCACTATATCGACGAAAATTGGAAAACATACATGCATGGGTGCATGCGTAAATATCATCCCGACTACGGAACCCTTCACTGCGCATGCGCCGATATTCATTTGGTCAGTTTTTATTTTTTTAAATCGGTATAAAAAAGAGATCATATAAACCAGCACAAACCTTCATCTTCTCCACATCATCCTTGTCCTTCTTGTCCCTCTTCACATAGAAGTTCGAGTTGGAGTCCTTGCTCTTCTTCTTGATCTTCTTGGAGCCAGTAGACACGAGGCTGGAGGAAGAGGCTCCAGATTTTAGAGTGCCTTCTGTTTCCTCTTCACCGTCTTCTATAGAGTCAGGGTCGCGTTCCGGGAAGCAGAACTTTAGCATCGTGTTGAAGAACTTCTTTGTTAGACCTGGTGGGGAGGATTTGGAGTAAGAATTGAATATCTCTATTCATCTTCTTCTTTATCGTGTGGTTAGTGCCTAACCTGGTGTCACAGTTTTTATGCCACCCATGGGCCTCTAACTTGGCTTTACATGCCGGTAAGAAATATCTCTCAGGTATGCTGGTTTCCTCACGATGTTTTAGTTCGCCGAAGCAAGTGAAAATTATACATTACGCACATGAATCCTAAAAATCAGAGGTGCGTACCTTCGATTTACCACTAGACTATCACTGCTTTAAGCCCTACCACCAACTTTATACCTTTAATGATTAGTAAATAGGATATACTTTATGGTACACCAAAATCGATACCTATCTTTTCCAACCGATAATAAAATTCAAAACGCTAATTCTCATTATTTGGCAATATGATCCAGCAGAGGGAGTACCCCCGTAATTTTAATGATCAGATTATAATCTCAATCACCTCTAATTTACCTACATTATTGACAAGTTTTTTTAAATGCCTTCTACTCAATAGATCACCATGTTATAATCAGTGTGTTTCATAACAGTGATGAGGAAGAGGAACAGGATACGTTCTCCAAATCGTCGGCCCAGATGCATAAATATAATCAAGAAACCTTGCCAGCACCACATAAAAACGCAAGTATAAAACCCCTGTACTGTAGAGTAATTTCAACTAAATATTATTATTACATACAATTAATTCACAACTTTCACTGTTTCGTAACTAAGCAGTAGGAAATACAAATGTTCAAGTCACAACAAGTGTTTTAATTAGACTGGAGACCCGTTGTTTAATTCATTTACAGGTCAAGCTTGTTTCTTGTCGCTACCATATTTGTACAAGTGATCATTCAGTAGAGCCAACCTAACACATACAACGAACCAAACTTTCGAAATATTGAGCTATATTATGTTTTTATCTTGAATGTCTGAAAGGTTTATGACGTGACATGTTTTCCATACAGCACGTAAATTCAATATTTCTTGTACTTACCAAGTAAAAGATCGATATTACTCTTTGAACTCTATTGTATATAAAAATCTTTTTTTAACACAATAGGCTTGTCAACTGAAAAAATCGACATAGTCCGTCAATTAGATTTTATCAAAAAATATTTTACCCGTATTTTTTTTTACGTAAAACAAAATTGATTAAGATAATTATGATGCTTTTAAAATTCTCAATACGTCACGCCGTGGTATAGTTTTTAGTGCGTTTTATCTTTGTCAATATTCATTGATTTACAAAAACAAAAAATACGTGTCCATTATTTTCCAATACTCTAACTGACGGACTAAATAGATTTGCAATTTATTGATGGTGGAAACTAGCCTATTGTGACTACCAGTACATACTACACCAAGTACTGCCGCGCTCACTGACGGTTGAACCAGTTTTCAACCTTATTACTCGGGGCATAAGAGTGACAAGTGGTCGAACGACTGTGAACTCAGTAGTACATACTAGAGCCACGAGCAATGAAATGTGTACACATAGGAAAATTCAAAAGCGGTCTTCAAGCCAAATAATGGTTTTTACTTTGAGATAAGACCTATTTCGTAAAAGTATGGCTACTAAAATACATAATTTATGTTCGTGAAAACGTTAATCAAAACGGTAGGAAAAAATCACTATAAAAACTTACTGCGTGTATGTATACATTTCATAGCTCCCAACTATACATATAAGTCGTAATTATTACATAATAAAGGGTATAAATAGACCCTTAACGAAGCGAAAGGCACTTGTTCTCCCCGTCATTGCGATCTCTTTTTTGTTCTGGATCATACCTGGGAATTTACTATGTAGTTACGGAGATATTGGAGGTTTTTCACAAGTTTTTACTTTTAATAGGTACTTAAAATACCTCCATGGCCCGTTTACTGTTAAATGCGTCCATCAGCACAATGTTTTGAGTGCGTTACATAAGTTACATTGTGATTTTTCACCCGATAAAAAATAGTCGTTTCCGAGCAATAACTTTTGCGTAGAGTTACTTAGTTAGATGTACAGAATGTTTGGTTGACGGCTTCGTGATGGGTCTGTTTCCACCCTGTATAATAAGTCAGTCACCTATCCTTATGGGCACAATGTTGACTTCGAAATGTTCCTTGACAGCGATGCCCCCGACGGGCGGGCGGTCGCGACAGAACACGCGCAGCGCCGCGCGCCGGGCTAGCGGCGCGCGCCCCGACGGCTCCTGGGGTACCAGCACCTGTGCCACACAACATTACATCACGGTTCTATTCCCTTTTCAACCTTATTACTTACGTTACGTTACATTAGCCTCAAAATGCATTATCAATTAATAGTACATTGTTACCCTAGGGGTGAAAGTAACTCATTTAGTCCCGAGACGGAGTTTGGTGCCCGAGCGCAGCGAGGGCGCTAATAGTCCGAGGGACTAAATAAGTCTTTAACCCGAGGTAAACACTGTGCTTTTCATTACGAATACAAGGAAAGTAAAAATAAAAAAATGAATCAACTCGAAAAAACAAATGAAGATCGGATTGCCGCTTTCCCGCCTATTTTGTTTTTTTTTTCTGTGGCCGGCCAGCTATTCAGCCTTACCTATTTTTCATTTTCATCATCGAAAAAATTGTAAATATTTTGTCCAAATCTATGTTATTTTAAAGAAATAGTTGAAACTTAATTAAAATATAGTTATTTAACAAAATAAATATTCTTTAATTAATACTTAACTTTATGTTATTTCAATTTTACATCGTGGCTGTATAGAAAGTTGGAATAGTGTTCAATAAAAAAATTTACTATTTTTTTTTATAATTTGACAGTTGTCAGTTGAAAACGATTCTCCCTAGGGCTGAAAAGTATTACTTTCAACCCGCTTCTCAGGCAACTTCAGACCTACGTTCAGAGTATGAGTAATGAAAAAAATAAAAATGTATTTAAGTTACGTAACGGAGCTTGGTCGTATCGAAATCTGAACCTATGACATTCTCGCGACTTTTATCAAACTACCAATTAAAATGAGTTTTTATCGCGGTATGCAATAAAATTAAAACACTAAGTTTGAACGCGTAGGTATAACCTTGAACACAAGAATAGTAATTTTTGAATTTCATTCTTTATTTCGACCAAATCGACAAGGTTAAACTGACTTTAAAATCGAGTCGAAGCTAAAAATTTTGGAGGCTTTAGATTGAACTATAGTGAGGGAGTGTGTTACCACATTCATCGACGCAGAATCGGGTTGAGCCGATCAGAAGAAGCTTTATACCAATGCCAAAAAACTGAATATTTATAAAACACTCGATCATCATCAGACGGCTGAACAGATCTCTTGAAACATAGCTATGAACGCTCTCGACGAAGTAACCTTTCAAACTAAAAGAAACGAAATCAAAATCGGTTCATCCGTTTGGGAGCTATGATGCCACAGACAGATACACACTTATAACACTCTTATCCTTTGGTCGGAGATTAAAAAAGCGAATAGTAAGTCACCACGTCCTCCGAATCAAAATAAGGCAAATTAGGTATTTTTCGTTTTTATTGCCTAGTACATAAAGTTCACCGGATTGTGATCTTAGTAAATGTTAATGATCTTACTTCTGGGAAGGGTTCGTTGGGCAGCAGATTCTTGACGCGCACGTAGCCGACCTCCAGCTGATGTTCCACTGAATCGTCTGAGCGAGATGTTTTGGTATACCTGGGCAGGAATTCGAAAATAGAAACAACAAAGGATACTCATAACGCAACATAAGGTAATCGTATGCATTGGTTGCAATACCTTGGTTTGTATTAGAAAACAAGTTTATAATAAAAAACATTTATAAATACAAGCTTGTTTGTGCAAAGTGTGACGTAACTTTTCTCCGTATTTTTCTCTGCAAACCCTCTCAATTGATACCCATATCATGGGGATGCTTATAGAATAATTAGTCCGCCATTTTTGGGAGTTCGCCATTTTTATTTAGATTAACGTCCTTTATCTAATCATGCGTTGGTGTCGATTCTTTTGTGCGAAAAACTAAACTTAATTTAGGCTATTACTATCTTTTACTAAAACACAGTGCGTGAAAAAGACGCCTATAGCTATGAACTAAGTTAGAGATGTCAAACTAGTTTATGCCTTGCGCTTCGCCGTGTTTTTACGTGCACCCTTCATTTGTATAGGAATATTAGTTCCAACTAAATTTGACAGCTCTAAATTACGTCCGTCTCTTTCTCGTTTTATTAGAGAGAAAAAGATAGCAATAGCCTAAATTAAGATTAGTTTGTGCATAACAGAATCGACACCATTGTCATCCAAACTAAACTTGTATGCAAAATTTCAGCTCAATCGGTTGAAATAACTGTGTGCAAGATTTATAAATACACCTATATAAACATTGCAAGTTAAATAAAAACTTGTAAAATGAACTAATTTTTCAGATCACCAAGAGCCAAATAGAAGAAATACGTCTAGCGATGACTTCGGGTCAGCTTTGTTATTCAACAAATATTGCCAATTCAAATTTGGAATACAGAACGAGTGTGCAGCATGTGCGGCCCCCATTTTGCTGTGCTACTATTTTACTAAGGCTCGGCGCAAACGGGCCACCAACCACAGCAGCCGGTGGCTGTGGTTTGTTTGTCGACTGCTGTAACGAGTGGCCGCCACCGGCCACGTGTGCGGCGAGTTTCAACAAAATGTATGAAAAAGCGTGCGAACTGCTTGTCGCTGGCTACCGGTGGCTGTGGTTGGTGGCCCGTTTGCGCCGAGCCTAAGTTGGTTGATCTTTGACAGTCTTTACGTGTATTTAGAAGCCCGAAAGTCTGACAACCAGTCTTGCTAAGAGGTAAAGTGAAAGTAAAAGTAAGAACAGTTCGGGAGTAGTATTTAAAGTCAGACTAAATTGCTCACAAGCTATCTGTATATATGTGTTTAGTATTTATACATAAATATTTACGTATTATCAATTTATGTTAACAAAATGGTATTTTTCTTATAATTTTTTTTGCACTCTATTACAATGCTCCCTTAAAAGACCCAAAGGTTGACTGGTAGAGAATGCCTTGTGGCATTAAGTCCGCGTATGTACGGTTGACCATGCTATTTGGTTTACATTTTAACATGCAAATTACATTGTAAAATGTAAACCAAATAGCTTAGTCGACCGTACTAATCTTGTACATGAAGTTTAAGGGGATGCATTCAGGCTGCTCCCAGCCATTTCCCCGCTAGATGGCGTTGAAGTCAACATTTTTTAGTTAATTTGGGTTTTTGTGTAATTGGAAAATTATTAGGTCGTAGGAGTAGCGCTAGCGATTAGAGGACATTGCGCTTTATCGAACTGGGTCATATCATTGCCACAAAATCCACCCAATTCGACACAATTTCGGATTTTAACATTTGCTATTGAACATAGTGTTGTTTACACACACAGACGTGGGTGAGTATGTAAGCCCTACGTTTACAAGGATTGACACTAGATGGCGTGAATGAAAAAAAAAACAAGTTTTTCATTTTTCAATATTGAGATTGATGATTTCTACAGAACGCCACCTGCTTAACCTGCTACGGTATATATGTACGGTCGACCAAGCTATTTGGTTTATATTTTACAATGTAATTTGTGGGTTAAACTTTTAACCAAATAGCTTGTTCGACCGTAAGATAGGTATAAAAATAAAAGTTTGTATTTGTTGGCGTATACTATTTATTTATAATTTTGGGAAATAAATTATGTCAACATTAATTACAATAAAACGCAGTTTTATTTTATTACATTACACTTTTGAATTTTTTATCAAAACAAGTATTTGAAGTAAATTATGCTGATTTGTAATAGTACCAATTATTACAATAATTAGACATTTCATAACACAGAAACTATAATTCTTATACAAAAGATAACATCAAATCTAAAACTAAGAAATATACCATGATAATGTCGATTCTAAACAAACTACTACCAAAATACAATTTGAACTAGAATCAGTTGATTTTACCCTGTCTGCTTTGAAAGTTCCTGTCTGGAAACCACTGCTACACTGCTGCTGCAAAGAAAACATAGGTAATTGGTAATATTTGTTACTTTTTGAGGAATATTATGTACCATTCACTTCAAAATATTATTTAGCTGATCTAAAATAAAACTTTACTTCTCTTCTTTGCTATTTTTACTAGAATAACCTAATATATTCTATTTAGTTTAGACATTGAAATTGATGCAATTTATGAAGTGAAAAATAGAGTAAAAGCATTGTACCATTCAAATCTATACATTTAGCTTTTTTTTAACACATCTCAAAATTATTTCTGGCAGAATACAGTTTAAAAAATCTGATAATTTTGGTATTTTGCTGACAAATTCATTATCTCATCTCGACAAACTTCTATTAATTATAACATATGAAGTATCATTTATCCATTTTGCTGACACGCATTTGTCCTTGAACCTGGAATAAAATTTAATTATAGTAAGAGAAAACCAGATATTGAAATTTATTAAAATGAGGACAAAAAAAAGGAAAAGCTTTGCGTACATACCATTCAAATCTATACATTTAACATTTTTTTGAACATGTCTCAAAATTATTTCCGGCAGAACACAGTTTTTAAAAAAGTCTGATAATTTTGGTATCATATTGCTGATAAATTCATTATCTCGACAAACTTCTATTACAGTCAAAGGTTTCGTGACTGCAATAAAACATATGAAGTAGCACTTATCCATTTTGCTGACACGCATTTGGCCTTGAACCTGGAATAGAATTTAATTATAGTAAGAGAAAACCAGATATTGAAATTAATTAAAATGTGGACATGCAATAGAATTTTCAGTTTACTTGATAGTAATAATCATGCTTTTTATTCATCACTAAAACATTATTGTCCAGTTTTAGAGCAAAGTTCTTCTTTTCTAGTGCAGCTGCCTCGAGGCTTATATTTGTCCTGGCCAATGATGGAAAGCACTTGATCTCAACAACAGCTCTCTCATTTTCAATTATACCTGTAACAAATTGCCATAAAATATAAAACACAGATGTAGCTTTTTATGAGATTTGATATAAGAAATTCAATCGTCTCTAGTGCTGGTTATTCTTTGTTTCTCGCAATTATAACTAGTGTTATGTTTAGTTAGCCACATTTGCCAAACACAAAGATAAAATTGAAGTTTGAAAAATAAATAACTTACCATCTGGACTGCCAGCTAAAAATCTAAATTCTTCATCAATAAAAAGGCCTGAAGGCCTGACAATTTTATTATATTGTTGCATGAACATACTTTTTGCTACACTCTCATATTGTTAAATTGGTAAACAATCGTTTGCGTGTCGAAGATTGCTGTCGTATTCTGCTTTGTTCTTTCCGTTTTAAGTATTTTTTAAAAGGTTTCCCTGGGCTCTGTGTGGTCTGCTTTTTCCATGCAGTTTCATGCCATTTGTGTCCATTAGCAAGCGATAGTCCTGAAAACATATTTTTAAGTGTTATATCCCAGGAAAGACATGTTGCGGCGATATAAATTGGGTTATAAAAGGAAAGACTTTATATTTACCTGCCACATGAACACGTCGCTGGTAAGAACCCCCTTTTCCTAAACTAATTCGTTTTCCACAGTTAAATTTGTTTATTACGCTCATAAAGTTTTCTGCCACATTTGTTGTCTCGTTTGACAAACGACCTGCCTTCAAAGCAATTTTTTCATTGGCTGCATAAATCAGAGCCCACACCTCTGGAGCAGTATTTTTCAGCCTTTCTACGAGATCTTCTTCCTTCTTTTCAGTTCCAGCTGTCAATGTTTTATTGACATTGCAGTAATAATCCTTGCAGTTTTCATGTACTCCGAATACATGAAGCGGGCCATTTCTCTCTGATTCCATTGCTGTAGATGATCCAGTAAAATTTTTTCAGCAGTTTTTTTTTTCATAATTTTCATATCGATGTTTCTCCTCTCATAATATTGACATGTCTAACAATATTTCTTTCTAGCAGCAAGAAATAGACATTTAGTAGTTTCTTTACCAATAATGCAGGCCTGGAAATGAAAAGCAACACTTGTAAATATTGCACGTATTAGAAATGTCTTACAGAACCAAATTCGTGTTTTGTAAAATATTAACTTACCTGACCTTTGAACCAAGCTCCATCTACAATCTACTTATACAGTAACAAATGGAATGCCGCGCCGTCTGAAGACACATCATAACCTTTTTGAATAGCAATTTGATCTTTCATAATAAAATAAAGCTGACATTGTTGGAATATCCATAAGACTTGTTGTGAGCTGCTTGTGTCCAGTATTTATTTAATCACTGCTCTCCGAACAATTTTATGACACATATTGCACTTGAAAATTAATTCACTTCGAAATCCATCAATTTCACTAACAAATTCAATTTGTTAGATTCACACATATTTCGATTACATTTACATCCTTCAAGTCCACAATGCGATGCCCAGATATCCCAGATAATCATTTAGATATTTGAACCAGCTTCCACAATCAATAAAATTGAAAATAATGTAATAGTATCGTAAATTCGTATTTCACAACCATGATGCAAATTGCAATATTCCAAATCATAGATAATAAAATACGGTTGCGTTCGAAACCAAAGATCTAGAAAAATATTAAGTTATACAGTAGTACATTTTATTTATCTTTATATTTCAATGTTATCTTTATATTCCTGGTAGAATTGGTCGACAAATAAGAAAACAAAATCAGATTAGATAAGTTACTTATTTAAAATAAAGCACAAAATAGATTGTAAGTAACTGATTTCTATTTGTTTCTGAACGCACCATAACAATTTGACGTGAACTAGCGAGAGCTTGGTAAGTTAGGTACCTACTACAAAATAAAACCAACTAATATTAATGTATGTCTGACTGTCTGTCTGAAACTGTTTGCAAAATGCGTAAAAGGTGTCCCGCCCGGCAAAGCTATATTTTGCACATGTTTGCAAGTTTAATTTTGTGACTACTTTGGTAGTTAACCGATTAATAATTATATCTATTGTTGACTAAAAATATATTCAAACACATTCAAATATTAAGAAACACTGACTTTGTACTCATCACTGCTACGTATGACGTAGGTAATTAGTATTATGACGAGATTTCATAAAAATCACGGGTCAACTTGCTGTTTCAAATACCACCGAAAAAAATAGAATTGCGTTTTTAGAATAAATAATTACTATACCTACGATAAATTACATTATAGCCTACTAAATAATATGAACTAAATATATACTAGAGAAATAATGCAATTTGAATCAATGAAAATGTATAGCATACAAAATTTAATACGCAAGAAATTCCGCGCGCAAATCATAGCGCGTCACAACCGAAATAAGAATGTATTTTATAACAGTCTATACAAGTGAACGAAGTTTGGCAACGCTTTGTTTCGTCAACAATGCATGTAGGTCAAGGTTAGGAAGAACGGCATCGTTGCTTATAACCTATACGACTATTGGTATTTATGTTGCCATACAACAATAATAAGTAAGAAAAGTTTAAAAAAAAACAAAACATTGATGTTTATGTCATCAGTTTTATGTTATTTTATATTGTTTTTTTTTTGAACGGTTGGAAAGGGAATTAACCAATTATTGAACTTTAAGATATTGATTTATCAGAATTATAAGATCGTCTGCACGCCATCTAGCGTGTCAATGTCTAAACAACGCTTTTGGTTTGCTTGTCAAAAGTCACGCACACTACTAAAGAAGTGTCAAATTTTGCCGGGATTTCATTATTGTTTTTCTCAGTAAATAATGTAAGTTATTGCCCAAAAAGGTCCGTTGCGTACACATTTCACTGTAGAGAAGTGATAAAACGATTAGTTTGAAAGAAAGAGTGTCTGTGTTTAGTGTATTTTACGAGACAAAAATGTATGGACTGTCGGTCAGAGCTTCAACCTTAAGTAAATAAAGTGTTACCTATAGTTGGTGCCAGTTAATATGATAATAGCGGTCATTGATCCACCTACATTTATACAACTTTTTAACTTTGAAAACCAAAAATAAGCTTGTTCATTAGTTCAAGTCTTGAATCGTCATCTATGTTCAATATTAGAATATAATAGAATAGAATACTCTTTATTATGTACACCATAAAATTACAGATACAAATGTAAAACATTTTACAAAGGGTGACATAATGGGCGGTCTTATCGCTAAAAGCGATCTTTTAAAGACAACCTTTGGATGGATTTAAGGGGGAAGGAGAGACAATACTGCAGGTAGCCTGTGGTGTACCATTTACATATATAAAATAAATATATGCATACATAAATATATACAACACGTATATAAATATATACAATATTATCTTTCTTTTCTTCAATATTTTTTCTAATGAAAAACGATATATGGTTTATTTGTTTTGGTTCGTACGAAGAGATATTAAGGAAAGGGCAATGACCGCTATTCTCATCTTAACTGGCACCAACTATAGCAAATGGTTTGTGGAGGACAGAAAGTCAGTCGGTCCATGTAAAATACTGGAAGCCAACCCCAACAGTTAGGAAAAGGTTAGGCAGATGCAGACGTACAAGAAGTTAGTGAGCAGTAGATCAGCTATCCCAAGCTGGCCGTCAGCGTCCGTGAGCCTCCAGCGCGCGCTCTTGAAGCAGATCTCGTTGTAGCGGTGCGGCGGCGCGTGCGCAGAGCGGACGGCCGGCAGCGCCGACGCGCGCCCGATCTCCCGCCACGCGCGCACCATCGCGTCCAGCTCCTCGCCGAGGGACCAAACTGATTCTTTGCACTCGTTTACCTACGTCCAAAAGAATACGTTGTATAATTATTTTCTGATTGAAGTAAAGCCTGCTGATATCAACGTTTAGTAGACAATAAAACATACCAAATCCTCAAATGAAACCGAGACTAGCTATACAGGGTGTAAACAGACCTTTCACGAAGCCGTCAACCAAGCATTCTGTACATCAAACTAAGTAACTTTACGCAAAAATTATCGCTGGGAAACGACATTTTTTTTTTTGGGTGAAAAATCACGTTTTACTTTAAGACTCGATGTTAAGCCCTCAAACATTTTTGTTCATGGATGCATTAAATAGTACGAGGGTCGTGGAGGTGTTTCAAGTACTTAAACTTATAACATTAAAAACTTAAATAAAAAAATGGTATGGTTTAGAACAAAAAAATGATCACAATGACAAAGACGAGAAGTGCCTTTCCGTGCCGGCTCTGATAAGGGTACTTTTAGACCCATTATAGTTTGTATAGTATTCATGTACAAGTATAGTATAAATTATCATTATCAACTACTATAGCAAAGTTTTTTGACAGTTCAGACTCAAAATTTATAGCATAACTAGCTGTTGCCCGCGACTAACTATATATACTACTAAATATATGTATACTAAATATACACAAAAATGTCATAAAAATCGAACAAGCCGTTTCGGAGGATTTCGATTACAAACACTATGACACGAGAATTTTATAAATTAGAAGAAACTCGCCTGGTCATCTAAATTCTTCAGCTCGTCAATGGCGACGGGATCGTTGCCTGTCATCGACCTGTTCTTCAGGTAGTATTCCTTCTCCAGCCTTCGGAGCCTTGCCAAGGACTCTCTGACCTGTCAAACACACAAAGTTCAAGATGTGATGGACAATGTAATAAGTTATATGAATATCCAGATTTCATAGAACTTTGTGAAAATGATAATGATATTGGATTCATACTATTCTATTGCTCTGAAAGTATTGTTGAATAAGGCCATATGGATATTCAAGCCCGTTGTGTGAAATTCCTTGAACAAGTACAATTTTTATAGTAAAAAAAATCGTATTTATTTAATAAAAAAGAAACGGGCCAAGAGCGAGTCGGACTCGCGCACCGAGGGTTCCCTACAAACTTTTTAAAGGACAAACTTAACTTCGCTGTTCGATTTTAGGGCAACGGGAACTGCCATATAGGTTTTCGACCCAAAACCTATATAGGGTATTTCCTGTTGACCTAGAATTGACAATTTTGGTTAAAACCAAGGTCTTACAGCACAAGTAAAGGGAAACGTCCGAAAAATAAAAAAAGGTAAAAATTAAGGTACATTTTGGTACATACAAGTTTTCGCGAAAAACTAAATTTGCCCATATCTTTTTATCGTGTTGATTCAGGACCTTGATTTTACATATGATGATACACCTAATAGGGACTATAGACCTCTGTATCTGGTATAAATTTCAACTTGCTAGGTCCACCCGTTCCTGAGAAAATTGGTGGTGACAGACGGACAAGAAAGTGATCTTATAAGGGTTCCATTTTTTCCTTTTGAGGTACGGAACCCTAAAGATTATCCTATTATTTCTTATAAATCATGATCTGTCAAATGACCAATTTGGTCGAGACGCCATTGTTTAACTATTGTGTCTACTTCGTGGACTGATCATGGATTAAGTATACTTATTTAATTTATCAGCATCTTCTGGCGCTTGTCCCATCCTACTCGGGGTCGGCGCAACACGATTTCTTCTTCCATTCTCCCCTGTCAGACGTCACGGCATCATTTACTCCTTTCTCTTTCATATCATTCCTCACACAATCCATCCAACTTTTCTTTGGCCTCCCTCTTTCTCGCCATCCATCTACATTTATATTCCTATACTTAATTGATTCATGCAAAAGTATGACTCATTGACATAATACTCAAATTAATACCGTTGCATATTAAGTAATTGGTCATGCGTAAAATTTATATAATACTATTTCTTGAATTCTGAAGGTGTTCAAATAAAAATAACTTGCGTTGCTCTGTAAACAAAGGTTTTTATTGTTTAATAACGAAACTAAACTATACACATACATTATATTATAAACCAATTAGATACCAAAACAAGCCTGTAAACAAAGAAACGACATTTAAAGTCTATTATTCTGTCCTTCACAATTCTTTATCTCTTAATGATATTAATTCATTTTTGAAAACACATTTTTACCTATCATAAAAGTCAAATGTCAAAAAATAAAATGAATTATTTGAGCATGTAATTTAGAAATATTCGCTATTTACTTAGTTACGTATTTATAATATTGAAATGAGTACACGTAAAATCGAGGGGTTTGTCGATCACAAGGATGATTAGGTAGGTAAATTGAGAGGAAAGATCACTTAGCTGCATTGGCCGGGCTGCTGCACGACGACTTCGGTAGTGGCCGCATAAATCTATGTCTTGACCGTACACCAGACTTAGGCTGCAATGGCTGAACCTCCAAATTCTCCAAACATCCGTTCTTGAAGTACTTTAAACTCGTAGCTTAGTTGGCCAATCAACTCAGACTTCGTATTTTTGATAATCTTCGTTTTCGACGAGTCCTGTCACGGTCGCCAATTTTTGTGTCTCGAATTGGACTTATATGAAACCCTCGGATACGTTTTATCTTGTATTTCAATATAAATTTTGTTTTTTTTTTTTATATATTTTTACGGAGCGACAGACGTTTGCAAAAATGAATATAATAAAAAATGATGTGGGGTACTTTAGAAAGCCAAAGAAAAAAAATAAAACTCCTACACGTTTGTGTCTTCTTACGAAAGTGCAACATTTGTTGCTATGCGTGTCACCGTAGGCGCCAACACTATTAAAGTCGACATTTAAAATCTATTATTCTGTCCTTCACAATTCTTTTTCTCTTATAGATATTAATTCATTTTTGAAAACACACTTTTACATAAATGTCAAATGTCTCCCTTTTTAATAACCATAAACTAAACATAAAAATTGCTTACAAACTCAAAATGAAAGCAATACAAAGTATTGTCTTTACATTTATCTATACTAATTCAGTACCAATAGAAATCTTAGTCATTCGCGACATCAGAACCGCTATTTCGACAAACACTTCATATCTTCGGTAGTATAGTGGTAAGTATCCCCGCCTGTCACGCGGGAGACCGGGGTTCGATTCCCCGCCGGAGAGAATCTTTTTGCATTTTTATTTTTGATATTTTCGACTTTTCACACACTTATGGGGCATAATCTTAAATATTTATGAAAATAAATGCATTTTATTTTTTTTGTGTCGTTTTTTTGTTATTGATGAATAATTTTGACATTCAATACAAATACACCAAAAGTTATCGCTAACATTAAAACGAACTCTGCATTGCTTCATGCTTCACTGCACCATGTTCTAGGAGAACAAATACTTCACGCCTGTATTTACAGAAGGGGAAGGCAGAACTAATAACTGCATATGACTACGACATATTTACCTCATAATTTAAGGGGCAAAAACTACCATGCCAACATACATGTGCGCCTTTTATAATCAATCGAAATCATTTGCAAAGATTTACCAAAAATAGAACAGTCACAATATTGCTTAAATTAAAATGAATGCCTTTCATCATTATTCTCTTGCCCTTATCCCAATTTATTTGTGTTCGGCGCAGCATTTCTTCGTCTTCCATACTTCTCTATTACTCGTCATCTCAGCAGTCGCCTCCTTGCTAACCATATCATCCTTCACACAGGAGATGAACGCCTTTATCAAAATGTAAACAATAATACCTGTGTCTGCAACTTATGTATCAGCTGTCTTGGATCCTGATCTTGGTGCAGCTGCAGTTGGAAGCGCATGCGAGCTCGTCTCTCTAGCGTACGTCTGCGCTCCGGTTCCACGTGCAGCACCACGTTGTTGACTACGTCTAGCAGCATCGCGTACTGGGGGCAAAAATAAAAAGTAAACTTAGTAATGAATCGTTACACATGTTTACAGATATTCGCGAGCTATTAACAAACGACTTATTAGATACAACATTTACGAAAAACGCTTTATCGATCAGGATTGTTAACTTGGTGCATTGGGTTATTGTATAGACCAATAAATGAGAAGTTTATGTATAATACCTGCAGCGAGTTGGTGCACACGTTGAGGTCGTGGTGCATGAGCGTGAAGGAGTCGTAGGGCTGCTGCTGCGCCCAGCCCGCGCCCTGCCCCGACACGGACTCCGCCTCCTCGTGAGACACGTAGTAGAACTCGCACGCGCAGCGGGACACTATGCGTTGGAGCTGGAAACAGAAGAACGGTAAATATACCTGCATAAAAGCGTCAAAGAACATAGTTATTTAGCAATTAGATTTTTGCAGCTACTTCTCCAAATAATTCAATAGCAAATTCTTGACGTTTCTGTTCATGGAGATACCACGACAATCACGTGATGATGAACTGAACTACAAACGAAACTACAACTTAAATAAACATATGTTAAAGAAAGAACAGCCAGGTTCAAGTCGGAGAGATACTAGAAAACGCACAAGATGATGAGGTTTGAAAGAGGAACGGGAAGGGAAGACACTGATCAAGGGGGTTGTTAGTACATAAGTACGTCCACTGTATCACCTGCGCCAGTCCCGTGTCAGCGCTGGGCCCGACGGTCCGGCCGATGACCCCGCCGGCCGAGTGCCCGCTGCCGACCAGCCGCGGGACATCTGGTAATGTGCTGATCTCCGTGCTCTGCCACCGCTCTTCTATCTCTTCCACTGATACCCATTGGATATTTTCTGGAGAAGATAATGTTTTAAGAATGAGTTCTTCAAGTTATTTCTGATGATGCTGATGCTGATCCCTATCGGCCGCACTGACAGTGGCGTAGTACTGCATGGCGGACAGCGCGCCGCTCCAGGCGGCCGCGGCCGGCTGCCTGCGCACGCGCTGCCGCACAGGATCACTCACCTAGCAGCTGATCCCTATCGGCCGCACTGACAGTGGCGTAGTACTGCATGGCGGACAGCGCGCCGCTCCAGGCGGCCGCGGCCGGCTGCCTGCGCACGCGCTGCCGCACAGGATCACTCACCTAGCAGCTGATCCCTATCGGCCGCACTGACAGTGGCGTAGTACTGCATGGCGGACAGCGCGCCGCTCCAGGCGGCCGCGGCCGGCTGCCTGCGCACGCGCTGCCGCACAGGATCACTCACCTAGCAGCTGATCCCTATCGGCCGCACTGACAGTGGCGTAGTACTGCATGGCGGACAGCGCGCCGCTCCAGGCGGCCGCGGCCGGCTGCCTGCGCACGCGCTGCCGCACAGGATCACTCACCTAGCAGCTGATCCCTATCGGCCGCACTGACAGTGGCGTAGTACTGCATGGCGGACAGCGCGCCGCTCCAGGCGGCCGCGGCCGGCTGCCTGCGCACGCGCTGCCGCACAGGATCACTCACCTAGCAGCTGATCCCTATCGGCCGCACTGACAGTGGCGTAGTACTGCATGGCGGACAGCGCGCCGCTCCAGGCGGCCGCGGCCGGCTGCCTGCGCACGCGCTGCCGCACAGGATCACTCACCTAGCAGCTGATCCCTATCGGCCGCACTGACAGTGGCGTAGTACTGCATGGCGGACAGCGCGCCGCTCCAGGCGGCCGCGGCCGGCTGCCTGCGCACGCGCTGCCGCACAGGATCACTCACCTAGCAGCTGATCCCTATCGGCCGCACTGACAGTGGCGTAGTACTGCATGGCGGACAGCGCGCCGCTCCAGGCGGCCGCGGCCGGCTGCCTGCGCACGCGCTGCCGCACAGGATCACTCACCTAGCAGCTGATCCCTATCGGCCGCACTGACAGTGGCGTAGTACTGCATGGCGGACAGCGCGCCGCTCCAGGCGGCCGCGGCCGGCTGCCTGCGCACGCGCTGCCGCACAGGATCACTCACCTAGCAGCTGATCCCTATCGGCCGCACTGACAGTGGCGTAGTACTGCATGGCGGACAGCGCGCCGCTCCAGGCGGCCGCGGCCGGCTGCCTGCGCACGCGCTGCCGCACAGGATCACTCACCTAGCAGCTGATCCCTATCGGCCGCACTGACAGTGGCGTAGTACTGCATGGCGGACAGCGCGCCGCTCCAGGCGGCCGCGGCCGGCTGCCTGCGCACGCGCTGCCGCACAGGATCACTCACCTAGCAGCTGATCCCTATCGGCCGCACTGACAGTGGCGTAGTACTGCATGGCGGACAGCGCGCCGCTCCAGGCGGCCGCGGCCGGCTGCCTGCGCACGCGCTGCCGCACAGGATCACTCACCTAGCAGCTGATCCCTATCGGCCGCACTGACAGTGGCGTAGTACTGCATGGCGGACAGCGCGCCGCTCCAGGCGGCCGCGGCCGGCTGCCTGCGCACGCGCTGCCGCACAGGATCACTCACCTAGCAGCTGATCCCTATCGGCCGCACTGACAGTGGCGTAGTACTGCATGGCGGACAGCGCGCCGCTCCAGGCGGCCGCGGCCGGCTGCCTGCGCACGCGCTGCCGCACAGGATCACTCACCTAGCAGCTGATCCCTATCGGCCGCACTGACAGTGGCGTAGTACTGCATGGCGGACAGCGCGCCGCTCCAGGCGGCCGCGGCCGGCTGCCTGCGCACGCGCTGCCGCACAGGATCACTCACCTAGCAGCTGATCCCTATCGGCCGCACTGACAGTGGCGTAGTACTGCATGGCGGACAGCGCGCCGCTCCAGGCGGCCGCGGCCGGCTGCCTGCGCACGCGCTGCCGCACAGGATCACTCACCTAGCAGCTGATCCCTATCGGCCGCACTGACAGTGGCGTAGTACTGCATGGCGGACAGCGCGCCGCTCCAGGCGGCCGCGGCCGGCTGCCTGCGCACGCGCTGCCGCACAGGATCACTCACCTAGCAGCTGATCCCTATCGGCCGCACTGACAGTGGCGTAGTACTGCATGGCGGACAGCGCGCCGCTCCAGGCGGCCGCGGCCGGCTGCCTGCGCACGCGCTGCCGCACAGGATCACTCACCTAGCAGCTGATCCCTATCGGCCGCACTGACAGTGGCGTAGTACTGCATGGCGGACAGCGCGCCGCTCCAGGCGGCCGCGGCCGGCTGCCTGCGCACGCGCTGCCGCACAGGATCACTCACCTAGCAGCTGATCCCTATCGGCCGCACTGACAGTGGCGTAGTACTGCATGGCGGACAGCGCGCCGCTCCAGGCGGCCGCGGCCGGCTGCCTGCGCACGCGCTGCCGCACAGGATCACTCACCTAGCAGCTGATCCCTATCGGCCGCACTGACAGTGGCGTAGTACTGCATGGCGGACAGCGCGCCGCTCCAGGCGGCCGCGGCCGGCTGCCTGCGCACGCGCTGCCGCACCTCGGCGCGCGCCGCGCACAGGATCACGTAGCCGCGCGTCTCGCAGCCCTTCAGGACTACCTGAGAGTTCACCAGCTCGACTGGGGAGGGAAAGTAATGTATGTAAGGATCATAGCCGGTGGCGTTTTGTAGTTTCAGACTCCACATGGGAAAAATGGCGTGAATTTATGTTTTGTTTGCACTTAGTATCTAGTAGACTCACTGAGGCAGGCGGTGTGCGCGTTGTCGTCATCCAGCACGTGCTTGGTGTGCGGCGTGAGCGGCGGGGGCTCCTCGGCGCCGCTGAGCTCGTCGCTGAACACGACGGGCGCGGAGCCCCCGGCCTCCGCCACCAGCGCCGCCAGCATGCCGCCGCCGCAGCCGGTGGAGCCGCCGCTCACCTACAACAGGATGCTGGTGATGCTCACAGGAACACTTATAGCTAACTGATTGATCGATCTCAACACAGCGTATGGCAGTCCACTGCTGGATATAGGCCTCTCCCGAGCTGCGCGAATTCACCCTGTCCTTCGCCTTCCGCATCCAGTCTGACCCAGTCTTAGGGCCATCGGCCTATCTGGCTAGACGTGTCGCACACTACGCTTGACACACTGTTTTCACCGCATAAATTTTCGTAGCAGACTATTCAGTCAAAAATGGTCACTTCACCGTCTTTTGACAGATCAGGCCGGCCCACTGCTACATCAATATTTTAGTATTTAATCCCGCAAGCTACGTCGGTGACTCCAGTCTTTTTCCGGAAATTCTCATTTCGGATCTTACCCTTCAAAAAACGCTAAGCATCAACACAAAATGGCCTATTATAATTATTTTGGTATAAATCAGAAGTTTTTTTTCAACGTCGCTAAAACTACGTATCTAAAATGCCGTCGGTCGTGTTAAGCAAAACTTTTACATTAGGATATCGAAAACCTCTACCACATTACGATAAGTAAATGCAAAAGTCTTACCTTAACTAAGCCTTGTGTGTAATTTTTCAGAATGTGATTTACGCCAGCAGGCAATCAAAACAGGAAGACCATTGAAAACTCACCTGCGTTGAGACCGGTGGCGGCGGCGATATGACGTCAGCGTCACGCTGATGTTTCGGAGACGTGTTTGGCTGCTCCTCTTCTTTTAGAGCCTTAGTTGATAGATTCTTCTTCAATTGCTGTCGATATAAAAATATCTCCAATTATATTCTGAACAAAATTATGGGCTTCTTTAGTTGAATTTTAATGCTAGCTCTGACTTAGCCATATAAAATAATCTTTTGGTTTAAAAAAAAATGTAGTTTACAGTTTTACGCCAGAATTGAAGTGAGTGGTGCCTCGTGATTGACTAACCTGAGTCTTCATATAAGTATCAATAAGCGCGAAGGCCAGGTCCCGGTTGAGCTTGGTCCAGGCGCCGCGCAGGTCGTGCACGGCCAGCCGGTGCGTGGGCGGCGCCACTGCGCTCACGCCGGCCTCGCGCCCGTACGACACGCGCCGCACGGACAGGCAGTAGCACTTCTCCATCACGCGCGGGTTCAGGGCCGAGTACTGGAAGAACATGGAAACTTATGAAGGTGTAGGTGCGGAATTAACGTGGATTGCATTATTTTGGCTATAGGTTACTACAATGTATAGTCAGTGCCTTGCGTTACCTGACCCCCCGCATGTAGAAGATAGTAAAATTGCAAGTTTCAGTCGACAGTGGGCTTTATTGTGTAGTGCTGCAGTTCTCATTATTCCAATACAAAAGAGGAACGAAATCATCCCTTTATACAAAAAAAATATTTCAGGAAAGTTATGGGAGTCCAATAAATTTGATTTGTTTTATTTCATCATACGCAATGTATCGTTACCGTGGCAAAACGCACGTAGCGAACGGCAAGCGCGACGACGAGTTCGATGAACTCTGTAGCTGGACAGGAATTGAACAGCTGATTTCACGCGTTGTTCGTTAGAGTTTAACAACATCCATTGTTGGTTTATTTTTTTTAACCGTATTATTTACATAAATGGAGTGCTGCGTACAGCGAATGTAATTTTACATTGAAATAAAGGAATAGTAACTGAAAAAACGTAAATTTTCCGGAGAAAAATTCCGGTGGAATATGATTCAGAATAAGGAGCTGAATGCACCCTGTCAGTTTGCGGAGGACTGTCCCTTACACGCTGTATATGTATAACTGTTAATAGTGCGACGTTAAATAGTTTTTTCCTTAAAGAAACTGATATCAAACGTCAACTTTTATACGAGAGCCAACATCAAATAACCAATATTGTAACCAATCGTTTGCCAAAAACTAACCTCTTCCCCATCCCTCTCATCAGCAGCCAGTGCCTTCAACCAGATCTCAGCGTCGTTGAGATCGCAGTTCATATACACCGTGGTCCAGTTGGCCCTGGGTCTTCGGACCAGGCCATCATTGGTGGCGACCAGGGACAGACGGTGCTTGGACCCGCAGGTGACTCGGACGCCTAGCATCTCGATGCCGCGTTGGAGAGATGATGACGACCAGTAGAATACCTTTGAGAAGAAGTTTACGGTTTGGAATGTCTTTGTTTTGTGGAGAAGATTCAAATGCCTGAAAATACTGTCGAAATTAGGAGGTGCAGATTATCACTTTGCAACAGAAGGGTTTGACGCAAAATGTGCACTTAGCAAAATGTGCACTTCGCAAATGTGCACTAATCAAAATAAGTGTGAATTTTATCACAATGAATCAAAATAAAAACCGTTTGAAATCGTGCAAATTTTGCATGATTTTTAGCACGATATCAGTAGTTTCTTTGTTAAAACATACTCATTTTGAGCACTTCTCAAAATGAGTACTATCATTTTGAGAAGTGCTCATTTTGTGAAGTGCACATTCTGCGTTAAACCCCAACAGAAGAGGATATGCATTCGGCGTGTTTTTTTTTCAGGGTGCTGTGCTTTACATGGACCCGTACCATCCCGTCCCAACCCGTTGTGCAGTCCTTTCATCGTTGGTGTACCTCCGATCTTCCAGAACTTTCAAAATAAGTCATCTTTATTTTGGTCCTGATATGGTTGTTTTTGGGTTGCAGCACTTACAGCCGCTGGCAAGTTTGCCCAAATCACAGTGATCTCTATTTCCATACGGTTTCTATTGTCTTACTGCTTTCAGAGGTAAAGTAAAATGTGTAAAAGGACTATGGCTTTGTAAGTGATCATGCCATGAATCAATATTAGATAGTCTGCGACAACGTTTACAAAAAAAAAATACAATCCTCTTCAAAGAGATAGAATTAAGAAATTACCTGTAAATTGTGTAAAGTGACAGACACGCTAACGTTTCTGTAGTGACGAGACAGTTGCGGCTTGCGCGGGCGCACGTTCTTGAAGATACGTCCACGACGAGTCGGTCGAGTTATACCTGATAGAATCAGTTTCAAGCTCTCGAACCACCTGTTGATAGGAAGAAAAACATACAATTACAAAGACGATTGCAAAATGATGTTCTCAAATCCGTATCCAATTGATTTTATTTCCACATAAACAAATATCAACTTTAAACACACATAAATTAAGTTTATTCTAGAATGACAAGTTCTAATACAAAAGTCTTAAAAATGGTTGTAATTTGGATAGGAATATCAGTCCAAAACAAAGTAATTTTCTGCAAAAAATATTTTTTTTCTTTACCTGAGTGTACTTCCATACAAGAGTAATACTGGACCGTTTCCTTCTTTATCGACAGGCTTCGTCTCCATACTGAGATGTAGATCCAACCCTTGCGACCGGAATGCTCTGTATGAGTCATGTTCCTGCAAGCATAAGCATACTTCAACTACGTTCAAAGCGTCTCATGACCTTTCAAAATATTGGAAAGATTAATAACAGGATCTAGAAAGTTTTGTAATTTTTACACAAACGCAAATAAATTTCAGAGCTGCACACAGGCATTGAACAAAAAAGTCGACCGAAGCAAATCCTACTCATATTCGGTATTCATTTGGCTCTTGCTGATGACAAGCAAGAGGATCTACCATCCCTGAATCATATTCGGCTCAAATCAGCACAATGTGAGCTGAGCCAGGGTGGCCTTTTCCGATTTTTTATGAACATTTTTCGATTTTTTCGCTTGACTATCTTGGCGCGACCCGAGCATTGTGCCAACCTATTTTAAGTGAAGTTAAAACTAAATAAATATCGCTGGACATACACACACACCGCCATCTAGTGCCACACTAAGCAACGAGACTTGTGTCGCGGACACCAGGTAGTTGATATTACTACATAGATACTTTTTTTTTTTGTAAATACATACTTATAAATATGTCGAACTAAGACTACAAATGAAGTCTACTACTCACCTGATTACTAGAATACTCAGGCAGCCTCGTGGGTGCACAAGGCGCCACAGAGTGATGGTCTCGCGGGTCAGCTACACATTGCCAACCCAACTTGACAGACAGACGTAACGCCGGCACTCGGAGGACGCGGCAATCGTCGTACTTACTCGCTGTCCGGACGTACACGTCCAACGTGCCTAAGAAGCCGAGTCTTCCTAAAAGAAAAAATGTAAACAGTGACGCTCCAAGTACCTATCCGACATAGCAGTGATGATTTTTGTGATGTAAAGGTTCCATTGACCAACCCAGACATAATTACGTGAACATGTGCTGAAGCTGTACGAGTACACTTCGGAGCGACTTAGCATCACCAAAATCATACCTCTGGACACTAAACAACTTTTTTTCATGGATCAAAAAATCTAATACTCGTTGCAAACTCCCATCACGGTTAAAAGATTTTCCTGAAAACGGTCCACAACAAAATGTCGAATGTGCCTTGTGTCCTACACAAAACTCTGTTTAGGACGACAAGAATAAAACATTGTATAGATGGCATCTTTCAACCGCTCACAGTCAAATTGAATTGTTATCCACCTAACAAAAAAATGTTCACGATAAAGTTACATTAAAACTTCGTAAGTCTTACCATTAGTCCAATCCAACACCAGATCAGTCCAGGTGACCTCCATCTCCTCCGTGGTGTTGTAAGGGTCGAGCGACACATGCAGCAGACACGTGAACTTGGCGCAGTTGACGGTCAAGCGGCCGTGCATGAGCAAGCGCACTTTGTCCCAAAACGAGAGCGGCGCTGACGGGTCTAACGATGGGCGGGAGACTTGGTCGAATGCTGGAATAAAATGATCCAATTTGTGGCCAAAAACTCAAGTTTAATGACAGCATAGCCGCTGAGTATAGAAGCATGAAATTTTGCACAAGAGTTTATTTTTGAACAGAAGTATTTCCAACGGAAAGAAATTTTTGAAAATTTATCCCCTAAACTGGCCTTTCGGTCTATTGTTAAGCACGAATAAGCGTAATGAGCGTGAACTCCTGTCCTTAGGTTTGGCTAAATGGTAGGCCATTTCATCAGTAATTTCTTAGTAGAGGCCGGGAGCCTGGATTTGCTTTATGGCAATAGGCTCGCCCCTTATTTAAACAACTTAAACAATGTGGATGTACCATAAATCTCTGCCCAACCCTTCAGAGAACACAGGCGTGAAGTCGTTTTATATTATGAGTCGTACGTTGGTCTAGCAGTCGCGTATACATTAGCTGAGTATTAGCGTGGGGTTCGGTCCCCGAGTCAGGTAAAGTGATTGTGAACTTTCATCCATATTGTATCTTGCAAAAAAGGTTAATGAAATACTCACACAAATTACAATGGGCAATAACTGGCTCCCAGCAAGGTCCAAAAGCGTAGCTGTACTCCGACATCTCGCAGCAGAGGTCGTAGTACCACTTGAGCGGCATCATGCTGCGCTCCAACTCCTGCGCACCCCACGGCGCGCCTTGGTCTATGGTTACTGTGCGGACGGCTAGGGAAGAAAAATAAATTAAAAAAACTGAAGATCGATTTCCAGTTCTGGAAAAATTAACCCAGGTTTTGAAGTAATAGTAAGTAAGTATCAGGGATTGCCGGGTGCTTCCACAGGCACCTGTCCGACTGTAGAGATTAGAGCCAGCAATAAAAACGAATCTCTTTTAATGTTACGGGACCTACAATATGTGTTCCTTTCTTGAGCGAGGAAATCGTAGACACCTATTTGCTTCTTCGTTGGTACTCGGTAATAAGGTTACAGGTAATAGGTAATACACACATTATTATTGGTCAACAGGACCTTATGAAATACACATTAAAATGGCTTGAATACCATGATTATTATCTTGCTTCTAAATACACAAAGTTTTACACACTACGCACATGTACTTGGTAGTGGGAAGGGAACGGCGCATATTCCCTTCCTTTGAGGCATCTACCAAGCAAAAATTTTAGCCGTGTGACCAATTTTGTCCAAGATAACAGACAAAATCGTCCGACAAGTCGTGGTTGTGGCCGCTAGGTGCAGGGGGTCCCTCATTCCTCGGTCTAGGAAAGTGTTACAGGGGTAATTTGTAAGCCATTCAAATTTTGACACTAGGTTTTAAGAAGTCTCTTCAAAACATTACCAGGATTTAAGATTTAAATCATAACACTCGCAGGAAGACATTATAGTCGTAACTATTAGGCTATTACGTATTACAGTATTACTATAATGTCTAGAAATCAACACCTAATAGACTCATACTGATTTCTATTAGCCCTGAAAACACTAATCACTACTCCACTTTTAAAAACAATACAATTTTTACGACGTTAAAAGTAATAACAATAATAAAACAATTACGTTTGCCCTTGACTTGTCGCACGTTGCTACGTTTAGTTCATAACTTACGAAATATTATCAATGCGTAACATATCGTGCATAATTTAACGCTCGATATAATTTCTAGAGAAATCAATACTACCTTGGCTGCATTTTTTTAAAACTGTATATAAGACTTGAGATTTCGGTGGCATGTATCAGTTTGTGAGTCGCAACAGTTCCAAACAACAACATTCCAAAATGTTCATTAAGGTATAAAACTTTATTTAATCCTGCAGCAACATATTTTTAATTCTGTGATATTTTTTTTGTATATCTGAATACCTATTGGTTATTCCGTTCCTACAGACGAACTCTGAAAACGGTTTTGTGGGTCATAGCTCAAGAATTTAATAAAACATTTAATAATAAATATAGTAAGTCTTATTACTACAATTTACCCCAAAAGACTCCATAGCTCTAGAAAGGTTTCATTACAGCGCACAGAACCGCAAGCACAATAATAAATAAAATCTGCTACTTTATAGTCCAAAATTGTGTCAGTAAATATGTACTTCAACTCCTTTTGTTTTTTTTTTTTCGGATGGGAAATCATCAAATGACTCCTCCCGCTCTGGGCGGAGCAGGAGGGAGTGTCAGACTTTTACTGACTAAAACCCATCCATGTTCCTTCATCGCCCTTTGTGTTCCGGGGCCACGGTATCTCTTTCGAATAGTCCCGCAGCCCCGGCAGGCTTCGGCCCTTGCATGAAACTCCTAATAATCCATTAATTCGCTGTTAAGGTGTTATTGACGTAATTTTAAATTAATTAATTAATCTTTTTTCTATGCCAAATATTTGGTCTCCCTAACAACTTCTGTATCATATCCTTAACTAATAAAAAATGTTTATCTTCCAGGTTGTGTGCGTGCTATCCGTTGCCGTAGCCGTGGTCTCCGGGTACGGCCACTCGTCCCAGTACATCCACCGTCACGACGGCCACCACGAGCCTGTTCATCATGGACACGGCCATCATGACTACTATGTAAGTTGGACATGGAATTACACGATTTTTAAATCTACCTGTACCTCTCTACCTATTGGTGACGTATGAAAGTTGAAATGGCCAATTTTCCACAAAAACTTCTTTTGAAGCCAATAGGGATAATTCCTGATTAAAAAAATATGATTCTGTTAGTCCGTCAGTTAGATTATCGAAAAATATTGGATGTGTTTTTTTTATCAAATTAATAAAAATTGACGCAGATAAAACGCGTCACAGATCATGAGTGGGAGCTTGTGACGTCAATTTCCGGTAAATAATGTACTCAAATGTGACGTCACACGAGTTTTCGACGCACTGTATCGTCTTCATTTTTTATTTACGTGAAAAAAGAAAAAATATGTGTCCAATATTTTTTAGAAATGAATCTGACAGACTAATTAGATTTTTTGTCATCTACCCTATTGACCCTGTATCTAATAAGGAGTTTTCGCTTTTTTATAGAGCAGGTGGAGGGGTCTGCCATGTTCTTAATGACTAAAAAAAACTCTTTCTTTCTTCTCTATTTCCAGACCTACCCTAAGTACGAGTTCGGATACGAAGTAAAGGACGCTCACACAGGCGACCACAAGTCGCAGCACGAGCACCGCGACGGCGACGTTGTGAAGGGGCACTACTCGCTGCAGGAGCCCGACGGCGGCTACAGGCACGTCGACTACCACGGCGACGACCACACCGGGTCAGTACAAACTAACACCTACCTTGCGTATTGGAGGGTTTAAGCACAGTAAAATTATACGCAGTAGGTTGACTTCAAAGAAACGACCGAAACGCTGACGTAATTAACCAAACGCCGCCCGCTCGTAAGGATACTTCAAGGTGCGAACAGACAGATAATCGCGCGCGCCGCGTCATTTTCTTAACGATAAACTACACAGTATACCCGATAGTAGCAACCCTAGCCCTCTGATCGACAGCAGGCATTGAATTCAAGGACACGTAGGAGTCACACTACTGCTTATCTTTTTACTGTAGTTTAAGGTACAATTCCAAACCGCAAATCGCATTCGAAGACCGAAGCGCCACTGGATTTTCTGGATCTGGATTTAGTATTAGAAGCCTGGTGTGTCCCACTGCAGAGCAAAGGCCCTATTTCCACTTGCCTCTTCATTCTGCTATTTGGGCCTAGCGCGGTGGGAGTCTAATTCGTCACGCCATCTCTTTCTATAGTTGGTGCCAGTTAAAATCGTAATAGCGGTCATTGCCCTTTCCCTAATATCTCTTCCTACGAAACAAAACAAATGAACCATGTATCGTTTTTCATTAGAAAAAATGTTGAAGATCACGATAGATGACGATTCAAGACTTGAACAGGCTTATTTTTGGATTTCAAAGTTAAGAACTTTAATAAATGTAGGTGGGTGAATGACCGCTTTTGCGATCTTAACTGGCACCAACTAGGCCTATAGTTGGTACCGCGTCGCTGAGTTCTGGTGGTCGGTACTCAATCTGCAGCTACTTCCGCCAAATTTTAATGCGTCGTGCGGCAGATATGGCTTGCCCAGTACCATTTTAATAAGGCGTCTGTAGTGCTTACGTCTGCAATATATGTTTTGGAACGAAGTATACCGTTCCTTATACTGTCAGTAATTTTGAATCCGAGCATACTTCGTTCCATTGTTCGCTGACAGACCCCGAGTGCGGACTTAAGTGAGGGTGGGAAAGACGCACATGTCCGTGAAACACTAAATCTTTAAAAAATGTAGTGCAGTAGTAATCATATACTTAAGTTTCTTCCTCAGCTTCCACGCCACGGTGAAGCACAGCACCCACCACATCGTGCCTCATCACCATGATTACCATCATTACTGAAGCTGTTCTACATAGTCTTCTTCTAACTGTCCAACTGTTTCTGTTATTTAAACTGTTATTCTTTTTCTATACAATGTGATACTATTTTTTACATCTTTAATAAATGCATATGAAATTAATTTTGATGTTTATATTTTGTTCCTGTGTATTTTAGGTGTTGTATTATGGTCTTGATCGAATTCTTTACAATCAAGTGTCATGTCAGTCTTTTTGTGCCTAATTCGAAGCAAACTCATACCTCTATTAGATTTACTATAATTATAACTATTGGCTGAAAAAAATATAATAGGGATGATTCCTGACTAAAAAAAATAAGATTCCATTTAGTCCATCAGTTAGATTATCGAAAAAATTGGATACGTGTCTTTGTTTTATCAAATTAAAAAAAAAATACGAAAATAAAACGCGTCAAAGATCAGGGTGTCGAGTCTGCTATTACAATAGTCTCACAATGATCTATCATTGATTTCATAAGTGTTGATCAATGACAATGGTCATTTTGCTAAAAATTCGTAATCTGCTAAATTCATAATGGTCGATCATTGTTCGGTCAATGGTCGATCATTGTTCGGTCAATGGTCTCGTAATAGAATTGTGATAAAATGACATTGTTGTATTGCCATTATTAAAAAACCTTAATAGAAATGATTTTCGAAATACTAGAATTAAATTTGAACATCTAATCATGCCAGATTTCATTTATATATATTTTTACATATTATTTATTAGTGTTCTATGCAATCTGAATTAGTCAGAAGTTCGTAAATAGCAAAAAACATTAAGTTATGTGTAACGCGGATTAATGTGCAACTATTCAATTCAATAATATTTATCTGTTTAGCTGTCAAAGTCAAATGTGACATTACTGCCTACTGACGTTTTATCTGTTTTTATTTCTAGCGATCGGTGTTTTGATTTATTTTCATTTAAGTGTTTTAAATTATCTTTAATATAGAAGCCTATATTTATAGCAATACAAAATGGTGCTAATTGAGCAAATTTCGGCTGGACCTGTCAAAATTTTAGCAGATTACCGCGTAAGTCAGTCATTCATTTGTCATTGTGTACGAGATTACCATTCCATGCCATTTCTTTCAATGGAGTGTCAGTGGTTGATCATTGGAAAGTCATTGGCAAGTCATAATGACGCCACTATATTAGTAGATTACGAAACTTGTCAAAATCAACTATTATGAAATCAATGATAGATCATTGTGACACCATTGTAATAACAGACTCGCCCCCCTGTACTAATAATGTACTTACTCAAATGTGACGTTACAAGAGTTTTCGACGCACTGTATCGTTTTCATTTTTTGTTTACGTGAAAACGGAAAAAATACGTGTCCAATAGTTTTTGGAAATCTATCTGACGGACCATTTAGTTTTTTTATTGTCTTCTACCTTATTAACTACCGCATAACCATCTTTGCTAAGTAGTAAATGCAAAGAAAAGGTGACGCAAGTATCTCAGGTTTAAGTCGATATTTTACCAAAGTCAAACCCTACCTCGTGGCGGAGCCTGTTCCTCTGCAGCCAGCAGGGTCCCCCACATCTTCAGCTCGCTCATGCTGAGCAGCGGCTGCGGGAAGTCCCTTAACAACAGCTGCCATTGAGCACAGCTCATGTTGATGCTTCGACACCAGAGAGTTGTGAACTCGATGCCGTCTTCTGGCCATGGACTGTCGGAAAATAACTATGTTACTAAAAATTATGATTGAAGAATGTTTTGTATCTGCCACTTATTAGGTAAATAAGCCAGTAGTTTTATAATAGTTTTAATAACTGGAAGAAGGCTACTGCTTTAGAAGGGCCTATCCCAAAGCTTTACATAAATACAAGATACGCGCGAAAAACATAACCCTTCCCTGGCAGTCGGGTAAAATAGGTCCTAGGCCGCATAAAATGGGTAACCGCGGCCGTTATGACTCAGGAGCTTAAGAGTTATCAGCCCTTTACATTCTGATCACTTTTTTACATAAGAAATGCCACCTGTACGAAGTAAAAAGACATAACCCTTCATACAGGGAGTAAACGGATCGTTCACGAAGCCGTCCACCAACCAAGCAAGTTTTCTGTACATCAAACTAAGTAACTCATACACTTTTTTACACAAATTATTGCTGGGAAACGACATTTTTTTTGGGGTGAAAAATTACGTTTTACGGTAAAACTCAATGTACCGCACTCAAAACATTGTGCTGATGGATGGATTGAATAGTACGGGGTCGTGGAGGTGTTTAAAGTAAAAAACTTACATTCTAAGCTCGTATTTTAAAAAAAACTTGTGGAAAAATTGGAACTTTGACCCACAATATCTCCATAACTAGAAGGTTCCCAGGTATGGTCAAATAAAAAGAAAAACAAAAAAAAAATCGCAGTGACGGGGAAAACAAGTGCCTTTCGGCTTCGCGAAGAGTCTATTTACACCCTTTAATATCAAAATTTTGTTTGCTCTAGTTCCATTTACTCACCTATCATAATCTATATCCCTTAGCTTCGCTGTCGCATTCTGTGTTCCATGTATGGTCGTATCAGCGAGCGCTATCAACGAGAACCTGGTGAGACAGCACGCGGTGAGGCGCGTGCGCGGCGGCGGGGCGGCACGACAGCGCTGCACGTAGATCTGAGCGTCCTTCTGCCGTAGCGCTGCGTACAGTTCCTCCACCTTACCCGCCGGTAGGAACAGGTGGGGCTTGCAGAGTTCTTGGACCTGTGTCACAAATGTTTTTGGTAGAAGGTGGAGCCTCATATAGCAGCAGTCCAGTAAAGACCATAGACCATAGATATTGCCATCATCCGGGCATGTATCCAGACTCTGTGGCTGCTACTGAGAAATTCGCGATGGTAAAACCCAATAACAATAGGGTAGATGACAAAAAAAAATCCAATTAGTCCGTCAGATAGATTTCCAAAAAATATTGAACATATATTTTTTCTTTTTTCACGTAAACCAAAAATGAAGACGAAACAGTGCCTCGAAAACTCGTGTGACGTCACATTTGAGTACATTTTTTACTCAAATGTGACGTCACAACTCATGATCTTTGACAAGTTTTATCTTCGTATTTTTTTATTAATTTGATAAAACAAAAAACACGTATCCAATATTTTTTGATAATCTAACTGACGGACTAAACAGAATCATATTTTTTTAGTCAGTCATCATCCCTATTTTGACAGACTGGTCAGTGATAGCAGCCTATCAACAACCTTATAGCTACGAGCATAATGATCAATATCATTTTGACAGCAGTGCAGGGGCGGTAAATATAAATCATTATAGTGTATATGGCTGGGGTAACTGAGCATAAGTATACTTCTTCGTAAACTCTATGGTGACTTCCGAGAATTTTTATAAGCTTGCCCTATTTCATGTTATATTTAGGCTACAGGATGACCGGGAAAACTAACGGATAGGTAACATAACAGGACATGACGAATGTAATCAAGGCAGAGGTGTACCTATTAGTGCAACCACATTGCGCTAGTTATGTTTAAGTCCCATGTAATAGGGAGCGAGCCTATTGCCATCAGCCGGGCACGAATCCAGACTCCGTGTCTGCTACTGAGAAATTTGTGATGAAAAAACCTAATAACAATTTACCAGACCCGGGAATCGAATCCAGGACCTCATGCTTAGCAGTCACGCTTGCAACTATTGACGACCCGAATGGCGCAGCGGTAGTGAGGCTGCCTTACGTTCTTAGGGCCCCGGGTTCGAATCCCGGTAGGAGCAAATGTTTGTGTGATGAGCATCGACATTTTTTTACGAGTCATGGATGTTTACATGTATAATAAGTATGTATTTACAAACAAAAAGTATCTATATGTAGTATATCAACTATCTGGTGTCCACGACACAAGCCTCGTTGCTTAGTGTGGCACTAGATGGCGCTGTGTGTAAACTACTCGACCCACGATGCAGTCAGTAACTATCGGATAGTGGTAAATAAAGCCAAGACAAAAATAATACCATTTACGTTTAGGGTTGCGTTTGGCCGCAACTCGTCTGATGTGAAACGACGATGCGGCCTTTTATGGATATCATCATCTGCCTAGCCTTTTCCCAACTATGTTGGAGTCGGCTTCCAGTCTAACCGGATGCAGCTGAATACCAGTATTTTACGTGGAGCGACTGCCTATCTGACCTCCACAACCCAGTTAGTACCGGGTAATACGATACCCCTTGGTAAGACTGGTTGTCAGACTTTTTGGGCTACTGACTGCCTAACGACTGTCTACAAATTACAGCCGGGACCAACGGCTTAACGTGCTTTCCGAGGCACGGAGGAAACTCGGTATGAATTGGGTGGTCACCCATCCACAGACCAACTTAAGCAAGCACGGCTTAACCTAAAGATCAACCCGAGTGGCTGTTGTCTCCTCGGCCTAGTATGGATATACCAGGTGAATATGTGGTAACCGTTTTAGCGTCGATGATTCCACCCTCAAATCTCAAATTCCACCTTGTATGGTGTTGAGCCAATTTTACATAGCTTACCGCCTTAAACATTTTGTTCACTCAGCCACCTGCGGCCCTGCCATCTGATCTATAATATTATTGACTGTTTTCAAATTCAAATCACAGTATCACAGTTTTTTCATCTTCATACACTTGTCACATTTTTTTTTCCGACACTCAATATTTTTAACAAAACACACCACAAATGAAAGTGACACTAAACCAATCATCATCATCTTTTCAGCCGAAAGACGCTGCTGGACGCCGGCCTCCCCTACGTGTCGCCACATGTCCCGGTCCCGTGCGACTCGCATCCAGCGGATCCCCGCAACCTTCACCAGGTCATCCCTCCACCCAGTGGGAGGCCTTCCAACGCAACGTCTGCCGGTTACTAATCCAATATCATTATGTTATCAGAACATCAGTGCAGGGAAATAAAACTTGATTGTCACATTTTCAACTTTTAATAGCCCGTGTATTTGATAGTGAACATTGACTTCACTCATACAAGAAACATGTGAAAAGAGAGAGAAAAAATCAAATACTGAACCACCAAAAACAGCACGCCAGATATTTCTCGACGGCATGTAAAGCCAAGTCAGATGCATTGTCGGCATAAAAACTCTGACACCAGGTTAGGCACTAACGAAACAAAAAATAAACAGATAACCCTAATAGGCAGGACTGAAAAAATCTAATTAGTCCGTCAGTTAGATTATCAAAAAATATTTGACCCGTATTTTTTTTTTGTTACGTAAACCAAAATTGACGAAGATACGATGCATTTAAAATTCTCAATACGTCACGCCGTGGTATAATTTTAGTGCGTTCTAATGTCACGAGCCCCCACTCCCGAGATTCATTGATTTACAAAAACAAAAAATACGTGTCCATTATTTTCCAATACTCTAACTGACGGACTGAATAGATTTGCAATTTATTGATGGTGGAAACTAGCCTATTCTTATGTCTATTGACAATGTTTAAGGTTCCATTCTGAGATAGAGCAGGGTTATTGTTGTTTTTCACTAGTGGAACCGCAGTAGGCATAGCGTATTACGTCTCCCTCTAACAGAGAGGCCTATTTCTCAGCAGAAGAACATTCATCATTTACCTAGCATTTTCCTAACTATCGGTAGGCTTCCAGTCTCACCAGATGCAGCAGGATTTTGGTGTAGGATTTAGACTTTAAATTCTGGTAGAACGTTCCCTTGGGATAATTTAAAACATCAACGCAGGCGAAGCTGCGGACAAAAGTTGGTACAACTACAAAGTATATCACCAAACATATCCGCAAGAGAACCAAGGTTACCGACGAAGCCCGAAGAATTGCCAAACTTAAGTGGCAGTGGGCAGGGCACATTGCTCGCAGAACGGATGGCCGATGGAGCCGAAAAGGACTCGCGACCGCGAACCGGAAGATGTTGCGTTGGAAGGCCTCCCACTAGGTGGACCGATGACCTGGTGAAGGTTGCGAAAATCCGCTGGATGCGAGTCGCACGGGACCGGGACACGTGGCGACACGCGCGGGGAGGCCTACGTTCAGCAGTGGACGCCTTTCGGCTAAAATGAATGAATGAATGAATATCACCACATACCTTTGCATCGAGCATGGTCCGTCGTTTCTGACTCTCCTTGTATTCGTCTTCTAGGAGCTCGTAGTTATCTCGGAGCTTCACCTCGAACGGATCGTCGCTCATTTCAATTAGGAGTTCTTCAATCTAAAAAAAAACCATAGTAACTGAAGATTGCATCTTTAGTTGGTGCTACGGAAATACTTGCGTATTTCCGTAGCACCAACTAAATGTACAATCTTGTTCCTACAAACATTAAAAATAAATAATAACCATAAAATTCGCACACTCGCAGCGTGACGACACGCGGCGAATGTCATGTCCGATTGCGGGTGATACGGAGTCTTTACGTTTATAAAATTTGATTTGTAAAGTGGTTTACACTTATTATTTGGACTCGCAGCGCGCAGCGTGACGTCACATCAGTAGTCTGATTTTGCCGCGGAGGCCGTTCTTTAAAGTTTAATATCTGTCATTTTTGAAGATAGGAAAAAAAACCGAATCTTTTTTTTCGAGTTACTTTTGAGACATGCTTATAACAAAAATCATTGGTATGACTTATTGTCACTGGTACACGGTAATAAACTAAATTACCTTTATATGCAGATCACTAGGTAGGGGACTCTCAGCAGTGAAAGGTTTCTTCTTGATGCCGTGCACCAGTTTGATCCACTTGAACAGCGACACGAAGTCACCCTGTACCGCCTCTGCGAACCGATGCTTGTAGGGGAACACCATGCGGATTGAGTCCACTCGAACTGACCTTGGAACGAAAAAATTACATTGAAACATAATTTTGCTTAACGAGCTAAATTATGGTTTTTTTTTTTGAGAAAAGAAAGTAAGATTAAAATCTTTATTTATCGCAGGGACATGACGTGCATTCAAAATTTGAAAACAGAAATAACAAACATAAAAACATTCAGAATATTACAAAACGGAACAACAAAAAATACCTACATTATAAAAATTAAAATTAAAATTGACCGCTTGCACGTCGTGAGTTGTGAGTCGTAAGCATTTCCGCGTGTCCCCCTGCCAGGAAATTCCCGATACTTTCACGATGTCAGCAGCCCAATGTACTGGGTTTCCTTAACTGATCTTGAGCACCATTTGCCCAGAGACACACATAAATATCCGAGTGTCATGATGGTGACTTACCAAACCTTATTCCAAGTGAGCGCGAACCCTTCATTCGCCTTCCTCTCGACCCTGACGTCATGGTCATCAGCCGCGCGCTCCTGGCAGTACCCTTCCACCATGATGACCTCGTCTCCGTTCAGGATCATGTTCAGCTTGCTCCACAGTATCGACAGGCCTAGCTCGTGGTCGTAGGCTATCGTCATATCATCTAGAATAAGAGGAATGGATAAAAGAAGAAATCTCATACGTCAATAATTGTGTTTTTATCTTTGGATCGGCCAAACAGATGAATTAATTTCATTTTTAACCGACTTCAAAAAGGAGGTTCTCAATTCGTCGGAACCTTTTTTTTTAATTTTTTATGTATGTTCCCCGATTACTCGAAGATGGCTGGCCCGATATGATTTTTGTTTTGTTTGAAAGGGTTTACTTCCCAGGTGGTCCCATGATCATCAAGTCAGGATCTGATAATGGGATCCTAGAGAAATAGAGAAAACTCTTTAAATTTTATAGGCACACTTGAAGCGATTTGGGTAGTTTTTGGAAGAGTACTTTCTCGGAGTGGTCCCATTTCAATTAGGTGAAGATCTGATGAAGAACTTCGGAGATAGGCAACGGAACTCCTCAATAAATGATAGCAAATGGACTGGGATTCCTGAAATCTCATGCCTGTCTATTGTTTACACCAGTTCATAACAGACACGAGTCCATCACGCCGGTACGCTGTGGAAGGGTAAGCACATGACAACCACTAAAAAGTAAAAAATAAAAACTTTTTTGCAAAAAATAAAACCGACTTCAAAAAACACAAAAAAGTGAAAAATTACTTTAGCTACAGAAGTCGGTAAGAAAAAATCTGAATCCAACAAAGGTCACCAACTGACCAAAGTTTTTATATTTCATTGATTTTGATGTAAAACATATCGTAATTATCTTTGCGATTCAAAACACAGCATAGATAATGAATTATTTTCATTGATTTTGGTGAAAAGTAAAATAAATTAATAAAAGTAAAATAAAATTAATAAATTTCAACTGAAAACTTGAATCTTTTTATTTTCCTTATATGATAGGTCGTAAAAAATGTATGCAGTAACTTTTTAAACTGCATAGAATATTTTATAGTAGTAACTTTAATTCTACTTTCCACACTAAGCAACGAGGCTAGCAACAATATTTGAATTAAGATTTTAGTACCTTACACAAACGAATCAAAACCACAATAAAACAAAAGGTTTAAATTGAACTCACCCGTAGCAAACAGCATATTATTCTCCTTCGACAATATCAGCCCTAGATTCGTCTCTCCCTTGAAAGCGACCCTCCAATCCAGCGCACTCCCTTTCTTTTTAAAGACCACATTTCTCCTCGCCCTCATCTCTTGCTGAAACTCCTTCGCAGCTCTCACGAACGTCAGGACTTTGAGGTGGAGGTTGGCACTCCACTCCAGGTCTACATTCTCTATGAATTGGAAGTCTAGGAGAGCAGAGTACTTCTCTTTGGATAGGGTGTACTCTATTCTTAATAGTTTTACGTGGAAGAATGTGGTTGGGATCTCGTCTGAGCGCTGACAGTGGATGTTGCCTAGAATTAATTGGGTAATGTAGGATTTTAAAGTAAGCAAGCAGGAAGGGGAAAAAATAAATAAAAGTAAAGGTTTTTTCCTAGTGTCGTAGAATAGAGAATATGCATAAATTTTCTTTTTTTATTTCGATATGGAATGTCAAAATACCATAAAAATAATGACAAAAAGTGAAAAAAAAAAGACCAAAATCGGCAAAACAACACAAAAGTTATAACCAATAAAACTTTTGTTTCTATCTCTTTCTAGAATTCTAGATAAACGGAATTTAGTATGGATTTTGTACGTCGATAAGTAGAATGACGTCATGAAAGCAGTTTCAAATGCTTATAACTCAAAATAATTTCACTTTGCTATTTCCTACTGCTGAGATTCTAAGAGAGGAATGTCTTTAAAAACACATTATGTAAGTATTTTCTTTCATTCATAAGTTATTCAAATAAAAATGAGTACAACTCACCTTTATAAGGCACCATATCTACAACCTTCAATCCAGAGATCACTGCACCAGATTTACTGAGATTTTTCTCCAAGGTCACAGCATCTATCCTAGTCATCAGGCACATATCCTCGTTCACAATAAGGAACAGGTTGATATGAGATAAGGCCACGTTCACCGAGATGTTTGTTGGAAGGTCCTGTGCCTCTTCAATATGGTGGATGCGAGGAGTTGAAGATTTGTACTGGTTTATGCAGTCGGCAAGGGATATGATGGTTTGAGCGATGGTGGGGCTCCATTCTAGCCGGAGGCAGTCTACCATGGCTTCTACCTGTGAACCAACCAAACACTGACTCTGGCAGAAAGTTCCTTACTTTAGCGTCTTTGATAATCAGCTCATAAGCTATGTTTAAGTAAACTTTACAAGAATCTGACAAGAAAAATGAATAAATAAGGTGTGACTTAATTAATACCTTGGAATCATTAGGTCCATGCGAAGCCCACTTGACCAGTGCGACGGCCAGCAGCGCCTCTCCCCAGGCGTGGCTCCGGCGGGGCGGCGGCGCGCTCCGCCCCAGCCCCGCGCGCCCGCCCCCCGCCCAGCCGCCGTCCACCAGCAGCTCCGCCCCCCACTGCCGCCCCCCCACCGCTTGCCGGGCTACCGCGCAGCGGTACCATTCTTCTGGAAGTAGGAGTATACTTCAACTAGTGATCACACAAATCGCCATACAGGTGATTCCTTTAAGTTGGACAACAAGAGGAAATCCAAATCCATAAGAGATACCGAGTTCCTTAGAAAACATTAGCTTTAGATTTGTCCTCAATGGCATACCTCTGGTCTCCAACAGCTGATCCAGCTTGACTTTGATGCCGCTGCATCCAAAGCCGAGTGCGTGCTCACTCATCAAGCGTGCGTGTATAGTTACTGCACGTAACTCTGCGCAACCTTGCACTATGCAGGAGGCGAATATACGGGATAACCATAGTGGGGGTGATGGTGCTGTAAGAAATGGGTGTTTTAAGAGTCTTTTAGGGTAAAAGCGCCATCATTCTTATCTAAACTAGTCTAATCAGAGGTTAGGCGGATCTTAAAATGATGGACCCGCAATTTAAACAAGGGTGTGGGCGCAGATCATTATTACAGTAATAAATCCATAAAGTTGAAACTATCCGAGAATCGATTGTCTACGCTAAAATTCTGTTCTTTGAAGCTGTGTTGGAAAATAAGCCAACGTACAACAACAGCCGGTCCTCCTAGCGAGACCCACTCCTAGATCTGATGAGTTATATCTTGCTGACCATCTAAAGGAGTCAAACAAAAGCCGAAAAGACATACATTCTTAAGTAATACTTGAGGAGTGAGCTGGCCACGAGCGCGAATGCACCCGGAGAGGTGGACAAAGATCGTCACTCACTGGACGCTTGACGGAGGAAACCGCCGCTGAGGCAGATCATGGCGAAGGTGGTGTGACAATCTGATCTTGTTTGTAGGGCGCACATGGCCAGATATCGCACAAGATAGAGGTTTGGAAGGAGAAAGAGGAGGCCTTTGACCAGCAGAGGGACACATGACAGGCTAACAAAAAAAAAGTAATACTTACAAGGCGATTCAACTTCCATAATTTGCAAAGGCTTCGCTTTTCTTATTTTCTCTTTGACGGATGTGTACCATTTGAATGCTTCAGTATGACTATAACTTATGTTCAATGTACTTATAATTAAGTACAAGTTTAGTACTCCTTTTTCCAACTGTAACAAATTAAAAGAACATAACGATTATACTTTTTTGAATGAAATGGTCCAGATTTCAGCAATAAGTTGGTATCTACACTCGAGAGCAATGAATCCGGGTCACTTAAAGAATCCTAAAAATCTCGGAAACTAAAAATGCTAGGTTAATGCAATAAATTATATTTAATAGACAATGTAATACTCCTTAAATGAAGGTATTAAAACTTCTTAGTTATTGTATAGTTATATCATAAAAAAATCAAATTTGAAAAAGGGCCACTTTCGAAGATGGAACTACGAAATTACAGCATTTGGTTTTGCTTTTGTTTGTAATCTGTCATTTATGTGGGTACATAAACCATGTTGATAGTGCTCTATATTCATTATTCAAGCTGAAATTATGTCGCTTACGCCTGAAGAATGCACCAGAATACTTACAATGCTGGAAACCGGCCGGAGTCAGCGCGATACAGCCAGGACTGTCGGTGTGTCGCTGTCAACAGTACAAAGAGTTCTCCGACGTTACGAAGAAACTGGTTCTAACCTACGCAGACCAGGAACGGGCAGAACCAGGTGTACCACAGCACGAGAAGACCGATACTTGGTGAACACCATGCTTCGAAATCGCTTTCTCACAGAAACTGAACTCACAAATCAGTTTCGACGCCTCGGAGGAAGTAACCCAAGTGCATAGACAGTAAGACGTCGGCTTGCTGAATCTAACTTAAAACCCCTTAGACCTGCAAACGGCCCTAAACTGGAGCGTGGGCATCGTATTTCAAGACTAAGATATGCCCGGAGCCACGTAAATTGGAGTATTGAAGATTGGTCAAAAGTTATGTTCTCCGACGAATCAAAATTTATGCTCTACAAGCACGATGGAAGACACAGAGTGTATCGAAGACCAGGGGAAAGATTCAAGCAAGCATGCATCGAAGAAAAAGTAGCCTACGGTGGTGGGTCTGTACTTGTGTGGGCCGGAATTTCTTCTGAAAGTCGCACAGAGCTGGTGATCATAGAAAACGGCTCTTTAACTAGCGTAAGATATGTGGAAGAAATCCTCAATGATCACGTTGGTCCATTTATGGTCAATTTAGGTGAGGATGCTATATTTATGCATGACAATGCCCGACCTCATACAGGTAGGATTGTGAATGACTACCTTCAAGAGATGAACATTACTCGTATGGAGTGGCCAGCGCGCAGCCCGGATATCAACCCGATCGAGCATGCTTGGGACGAGCTAGGCAGATGCGTAAAACAACGAAACCCTCCCCCAATCACGCTTCGTGAGCTCAAAATTGCTCTCACAGAGGAATGGGAGAATATTCCCCAAAATCGTATAAGGAACTTGGTGTACAGCATGCCAAACCGCGTAAACGCAGTAATGGAAGCACGAGGAGGCAATACGAAGTATTAAAATTCAAGAAAATCGTAATAAAGTTCAAAAATTTCATGTTTCCTATTTTTGTTTTAAGGAGAGATCAGCAGTTTTTTTCTTTATGTAATTTTGTGTTAATAAAATGTATGGTGACTCATATTTTTTTTACTTTCATTTAAGGAGTATTACATTGTCTATTAAATACAATTTATTGCATTAACCTATCATTTTTAGTTTCCGAGATTTTTAACATTCTTTAAGTGACCCGGATTCATTGCTCTCGAGTGTATAATAATTTGTTTTTGTAATCGATGGTATTGAAACTGATGTCTTGTATCTACAACAAATTTTAAACGTATATCTTACCTATATTTCAATCGATCTATATAATCTCAATCTTGGAAAAAAAATAACTGGCCTTGCGAATTGCGGTTACGAGAATATTACGTTTCTGATATACATAAAGGGTGTAAAACACCTCTTAACGAAGCCGAAAGGCACTTGTTCTCCTCGTTATTGCGATCATTTTTTAGTTCTACACCATACCTACCTTCTAGTTACGGAGATACTGGGAGTCAAAGTTCCAACTTTTTGACAACTTTTTTTTTTTAAATACATGTTTTTAATGTAAGATTTTTACTTTAAACACCTCCACGACCCCCGTACTATTCAATCCATCCATCAGCACAATGTTTTGAGTGCGTTACATTGAGTTCTACAAAAAATCATGATTTTTCACCCCCAAAAAAAAAGTCGTTAAGTAAAGTTAACTTAGTTTGATGTACGGAATGCTTAGTTGACGGCTTCGTGATGAGGTGGTTTACACAGTGTACGTCATCAATGTTACAATCTTCGCCATCAGCACTTTGATCATATTTCAGAAACTCGACGCTTTACAAGATTTTATCTCATACAAAACTTGTTTGTATTGTTACCAGCTTTTGATTAATACAGGTTTTATGTATGGCCGCTATTTTGAAAATAAAATAAAATGGCGGAACATAAATGTTCTACGAGATTACATCATTCGATAGCGATATCTCAGCCAGTCGACGGTGGGAAGCAAAAGTGACTGCTTAACATACCTTAGCATCCAGCTTGAGCTTGTTGAGCATTGCCAGCTGCTGACTGTCTGCAATCAGCTGGAACTGCTCCATCTGGAAAGCGACGTACACCTGCGGTAGACCGCTCAGCTCTGAGCCAGTCTCATCGTACAGGATTGATGCTGCACTGAATCTGGAGTTTACCTGTTGGATGATACGTTAATTAATATACATGCCCTGTGGTATTAAGTCCGCCTCTGCGCATTTACGTGCTTAGTATTAAATTAATTAATTAATAGATCTGGAAAAAAAATTAAGTTTCATAATAGGAGCCATTTTCGTATTACCCAGTACTAAATGGGTTGTGGAGGTCAGATAGGCAGTGGCTCCATGTAAAATACTGGTGTTCAGCTGCATCCGGTTAGACTGGAAGCCGACCCCAACATAGGCTAGGCAGATGATGATGAATAAGTTCCATTTTCAGAATTAGTCTAGTTAAGTGTCCTAAACGACATAAAAACTCTGACACCAGGTGGGGCACTAACCACACAATAAAGAAGAACAAAATTAGTTTTGCTCTTTTATAGCTGCATTTAATAAATAAAAAAACGATGTAAACTCACTTGTAAACTCTGCAAAGACATTTCGAAGTTTGTATTTACAGGTTTGTCTTTACAACTTATTTTCGTTGTGTCTAACTTTAAGCTGAAAATCTGTAACATAAGATAGATACTATTAATATGCAATATAGAAATCCTTTTGATCATTTATAAAAACACATGATTCAAAGAATGCTTATTTTAGACACTTGTTGCTCTATAAATGAGCAACAAGTAAGTGTCAGAGAAGCGTGTCAATTAAACGTCAACATAAACACTACATAACATCACATGAAGGCGTAAGCCGAGGTGTCTATATAGTCCCTACAATGTACAATGTCGCTGGATGAAGGTAGCGAACCTTTTAATTAAGTGGGCACAAATTCAAACAGTGGACTGCTACCAAAAAGTTTCTATTCAAAAATCTTAATGACATTTTGCCGGACGGCTCAGCAATTACACGTTATTAGTGATCAATAGGACCGACCAAGGGGCCTAAAATGGCCGCTTTTGCAGAATCATAATCCTATCCTACTAATGTTATAAATGCGAAAGTTTGTGAGGATGTATGCACTCTTTCACGCAAAAACTACTGAAAGGATTTGGATGAAATTTAGCACACAGATAGTTACCGAACACCAATCGGGCGATGCCGCGCGCTTAAGCTAGTAGGATAATAATACGAATTACGTTACAATACCTTAAACGGTCACAAAGGGAGGACAATTCATAATTAAAAAATGTGTCTGTGACCATTTTACGAATTGTAACGTAATTCACATTATTTTATTGTTATGATTCTGCTAAAGCGGCCATTTATCTAGAAAGATTTGCAATTCAGATAATAGATGTAAATATACATAAAATACCTCTAGGCGCGATTTAGAATTTTAGACAAAAGTACAAAGAAAAATAAATAGTAGGTAGGTACTTTTTAAAAAAATTACAAGTCTCAAAAATACCACTTTTTTAATGAATGTTTAGTACTGAATACATGAAGTGGACTACCATTGTAAGACTACTAAAAAATGACGGTGTAGATTGGTACAGCCGTACGTAACCCTTTGGAGAATGGAGAATTGAGGTGTTTACCTTTGGTATAACAGGCGATAGTCTGGGAATGATGGAGGCGAGGTGATCTTCATCATTGGAACTCATCACTAGTGTGCGACGGCGCTTCTTGTGGCTCTTTAGAAACTGGTACAACTCGTCTTTGAACGTTACTGCCGTATTGCTGATTATTGCGTGGATTTTCTACAAATTATAAAACCATTATGTAACAACATTCCTACTCTCCTCTCACAAGTCTGCTGGAAGAGATTTCTTATGAAATAAGCAGTATCATTGTGCTCTTCTATCTTAACGTAATGTCCTGTTGAGTATTTTGTGTGTACATAATTTAAATCAATAAATAAACATTCTAGCAATGTTCTGGTAAAGACACGGCGTGATATTAATCGCCATTTGCAGCATTTCCAAGGCAATCAAATATGTGATCATAAACCGGGTCTTACTGTGTGTTCGTACTGGAAAGACATTCAAAAGAAATCATGTTGTGTGATAAGATAAAAGATTTAAACTAAGAAAAGAGAGACAATGAAACAAAGATTTCAACCTGGTTTGTGAAAGTTTGTGTTGCATTTTTCTCTATTTATTAATACCTTAAATTATGACAATTCCAAAATTGTTTAGAAAATGTGTTGGTTTTCCAAGTCTCACCTCTACATTCAGCGGCCCATCAGCCTTCACAGTCCCCTCAATCACCAAACAACAGGCTGCTTCTCCCAGACACTCCCCCTTCCCCCCGACCTTCACACTAGCGTCCACCAGCTTCGTGGAGAACACCAGAGCCCGCGCAGGCCCACCCGCAGCGCCATCTGCATGGACCTCGGCGGCTTTTGCGGTTAGGGTCCAAGGATTGTCCACTGTACCATTGTGGATGGTCACTGAGACGTTGAATATGTGTACTCCCATAAACTACAGGAGAAATAGTGGGTTGTTAATTGGGGTACAAGCAGGAAGTAGTCAATCATTTTTGTTTTCAATTTTAATTCTACAAGTTGGTTGGATGTTGGTGTGACAAGAATGGATAAGGTAAGGAACGAGTATAAAGGGTGTAAAACACCTCTTAACGAAGCCGAAAGGCACTTGTTCTCCTCGTCATTGCGATCATTTTTTTGTTCTACACCATACCTGGGAACCTTCTAGTTACGGAGATATTGGGGGTCAAAGTTCCAACTTTTTGACAACTTTTTTTTAAATACAAGTTTTCAATGTAAGATTTTTACTTTAAACACCTCCACGACCCCCGTACTATTCAATCCATCCATCAGCACAATGTTTTAAGTGCGTTACATTGAGTTCTACCACAATACATGTTTTTTTTTTTATTATTATTTTTAAGCCTTTATTGCCAACACAATATACATAATTTAAAATTTCATTTATCATGCAATTAAATAAAATTCAAAACATTAAATTGTAAATTTACATTAACATTAAATTAATTATAAGTAATTAATATATTAAATTAAATTGCAATTATTATTAAAATACATTTGATTTTAAAATTAGCATTAAATTCATTTTTATTACAATTGCAATTTTATTATTATCATTAAATGTTTTTGCTATCATTAATTTATATTATTATTAGATTGGGCGTCGGCGTGTCTTTGCGACACGAAGGCCTCCTCCAGCTCTTTCCATTTTGCTCTTGTTTGGGTTAACCTGTGCCATAAAGGACCCGCATGCCTTTTTATGTCATCCGACCAACGTTTCCTTTGCCTTCCTCGTTTCCTCTTTGTTTGGAATCTAGGGGTCCATTCTGTTATTGTTTTCGTCCATTTATTGCTCTCCTCTCTCATCATGTGGCCTACCCACCTACATTTGAGTTTTTGGGTTTTGACAACAACATCTTCCATTTTAGTTATTTTCCTTAGATCTACAGCTCTTTTTCTGTCTCTTTTTGTGTAACCCAGTATACTCCTCTCCATTGCTCTTTGGCATGTTATCAGTTTTTGGTTTTGTTTTTGTGTGTTTGCCCAGGTCTGGCACCCATAGGTAATAATTGGTAATATGCATGTATTGTATACTTTCCTCTTTATTGCAATATTATATTGATTACCTTTTAGCACTTCTTTGAGGGACCAAAATCTCTTCCAGGCATTGGCTACCCGTCTTTCTATTTCTGAGTCCATTTGGTTGTTGAAGGCAATCAGTTGGCCCAAGTATATGTAGGAATTAACATATTCTATTTCTTCCTCATCTACTGTGATGCTTATTTGGGAGCTGTTTGTTATTATTTTGGTCTTTGTTTTGTTTATTGTTAGTCCCACTTTTTTGCTTTCACATGACAAATCCTGTAGCATGTTTCGAAGGTTTTCCGGGTTATCTGTTACAAGTATTATGTCATCTGCGAATCTCAAATGATTTAAACGTGTTCCATTTATGTTAATCCCTATGTTGTCCCACTCCATCTTCCTGATGACTTCCTCTAGCACGGATGAAAAAAGTTTTGGTGAGAGTGGGTCTCCCTGCCTCACTCCCCTGTGTATTGGGAAAAATTCCCCTTCCGTTTCTAATTTTATTCGTGCCTTGCTGTTGGAATATACATTTTTTATTAACCTTATATACTTATTTTCTATTCCTTGATTTTTCAGGGCTTCCCAAATGTACTGATGTTCCAGGCAGTCAAATGCTTTATTATAGTCGACAAATGCCATGTATAGTGGGTAGTGATATTCTTGACATTTTTCAATGAGCTGTTTTACCACATGTATGTGATCTATTGTTGCGAATCCCGAACGGAATCCAGCCTGTTCTCTTGATTGTTGTTCGTCAAGTTTTTTGGTGATACGTTTCAGTATTATTTTTGAGAACACCTTGTATATGTTCGACATGAGACTTATTGGGCGATAGTTTGCTATTTCTGATCTATCTCCTTTCTTAAAGATGAGTATTATAGTGCTTATTGTCCACTGTGAAGGTATGGATTCCGTGTTTAGGATAAGATTAAACAGGGTAGTAAGTTTTTTTGTTGTTTCTGGCAATGTAGCTTTCATCATCTCATTGGTTATATGGTCAGGTCCAGGAGCTTTGTCATTTTTCTGTGTTTCTATCGCATGCTGGACCTCCCTTTCAAGAATCTGAGGGGTTTCTTCTGTCTCGTCTTCAAGGTTTATGTTGTGTTTTAACGTGTTTCCGGTAGAGTACAGTTTTCTATAATAGTCTGTTGCTATTTTTAAAATTGGCTGTCTCCTTGTTTCTTCTTTGTTGTTCTTGCTTTTTATTTTCGGGACCCATAGCGTCGCTTCTTTTAATTCTTTGAGTGCTTTATTAATACCTCCTGTTTTAGTAATGTGCTTTTGGATACATTTAATTCTTTCGTTTGACTTGTCTTGTTTTATGTTGCGGCTTATTTCCTTACTTACTTCAGTGATTTCATGGAGTGTTGTTTTATTTCTTCTATTTCTAAGCAGTTCTTTCCTTTTTTGAATCAGATCTATTGTTTTCAAAAAACATCCGAAGAAATAGACAAAACACAAGAAATTTACAACATAGAAACAAACGATATTTATAGGAAGGTGAACAAGGTAATAACGAACAAGAATACACTGAGCTCGAAAACAATACATGATGTTTCACCCCAAAAAAAAAGTTTTTACCCAGCAATATTTTTTGCGTAAAGTTACTTAGTTTGATGTACAGAATGCTTGGTTGAAGGCTTCGTGATGAGGTGGTTTACACCCTGTATTAGAGGAAGCTTAAAAGTTTGCGCTAGTTACAGAAAAGTTGAAAGGGAAGACTGTCGTGGTATGGACATGTGACGAGGAGGGATGAATCGCATGTGACTAAAGAGTGATGAATATAAATATTGATGGATGGAGAGGCAGAGGAAGACCAAGGAAACGATGGAAGGATTGTGTGAGGAATGATATGAAAGATAAAGGAGTAAATGATTGCGTGACGGTTGACAGAGGAGAATGGAAGAAGAAAACGTGTTGCCCCAACCCCAAGTAACATGGGCAGAAAGATGATGAAGTCGAAAGATGATGGTCCACAAGGGGTCCAAATATTGTGGAGACTGATGACGTGATCACAGCTCATTTTTAATTCCAGACTTATGGTTAAGATTTTTACACAGCAGACTAACAAAATACAGTGAAACCAGAAAAGAATTGCAAAGCCATAGCATAGTAAATATTGATCCGTGATTAGTATGACTGCCGAGACAATGCTAATAATATAACTCAATTAAATACTCGTAGTGGCAGGATAATGATAATTGAATTAGCTAGTTGTGTAATTTAGTCAGTAGCACATAACATTTACACAGTATTTATTAGAGTTAGATAAAAATATAATCAATAATTAAGATGAAACTTCATCATTAAGGCACATTTACCGCATTGGTTAGCTGTACGGGTAGATGTTTGATGATAAATAAATAAAAATCATCTGACATTGGTGACCCGAGTTTGCATAGTAGAGTTTTTGGCGAAATATATTTTAACTTTTTGTTCTAAAAATTACATGAAGATACACTTCTTCACTTGCAAATCTTTACTTCTGCACAAATATTTGACAGCTGTTAAGTTTTTAAGTTACTCTGATTAAAAAAATCACTATCCCGGAGTATTCTACTACTAGGCACTAGGCTATAGAGGGTGTAAAAAGACTCTTCACGAAGCCGTCAACCAAGCATTCTGTACATCAAACTGAGTAACTCTGAGCAAAAATTTTTGCCGGGAAACTACTTTTTTTTTGGGGTGAAAAATCACATTTTACGTTATAACTCAATGTAACGCATTCAACACATTGTGCTGATGGATGCATTGAGTAGTAAACGGGTCATGGAGGTATTTAACGTAAAATTATAACATTAAAAACTTGTATTTAAAAAAAAGTTGTGTAAATGTTGGAACTTTAACCCCCAATATCTCCGTAAATATAAGGCTCCAAGATATGGTCTAGAACAAAAAAAATATTGCAGTGATGAGGAGAACAAGACTTTTCGGGTTTGTTAAGTCTATTTACACCCTTTATTTAAAATATTCCAGTGGGATAAATTCCAATCATAACCCGAGCATATCCACAGGCAAAAACTGATTTTAAATAAAATTCAGTATTCAAATAAACTGACAAATTAGCCTGTTGCAATTAGGTCACAGTAGCTCAATGGTCAGATCAGGGCACTAATCCTTACTACACTCTACAATGATACTTACAAATTACAAAAGAAAAGTTTTCTGTAAAAAACAGAAATTAATACTTAAACATACCTGAGCAAACATAATCAAACTATGAGGCAGCTTCTTATCTCGGAAATCCAACAGCTCTTTACTTGCTATTCTGTTCAAACTGCTCTCAAGATTCTTAAAGTCCCCCGCATCATCATAACTTTCGCCTCTCGCAGTAGAGTTCTGTTTCGAAAGCAGTGGTTTGAGGATTGTCTCCACCACCACACTCCTCTTTTCTTCAACATTGTTGGTAACTTCGGCTCCTCGGATCACAACTGACACCAGTTTATTGATTTCCGAGTTGAAACAACTACTTTGAAATGATATTTCATCTATGTGCTGTAAATAAAATCAGTTTTATTATACTCCATCATTCATGGCAATTTTCTTTTAAGTATACAATAAATTTACTTTTTTATTTATTAATACTTCAGTTGTGCACATAGCTGATTTAATGTGACTACAAGGCATTCTTGGCATTCTTTATGTTGCTCACTTGCATTTGTGGATTTCAGAAATTCTATTTTAAGTTCACTAAAGTACTAATGAGTAGATTTTATTCAGGATTTGTTTTGTTGTTAATCTGAGAAAGTGAACCTATGACCTAAATAACATTTCAATAGAACCTAATATATTCCTGTACCAAGGACAGGTTGGGTGTATCAATGTACTGTTATAGTTTTACTATTTAAAGTAACAATGTAAAAAGTCATTACTTACAATAGAATACCTGTCTTTGGATAGGCTCACATCTTTGAGAATCAACTTAGGCACGGCAATTCTGCCTATTTTCAACTTTATATGGTATTTTCTCATGAACAGCCATGCCAGCAACGTTGGCAGCAGCCTAAAAATACCACAAATGTTACCAAAATAGTAAACAAAACCCAAAACAATAATAAAAATAGCGGTGTCATCGTACTTAAACCACTTACCATGACACACAGGAGTAAATAACCACAAATATAAAAAACAATATCAATAGGGCGTTCATTTTGGAACGGTTAAATCATTTCGCTTGAATCATTCGCTAATTAATTGAGTAAATAAGTTCCTATTAGATCGAGATTCACTTCGTTTATAACCTCAAAAAGATTTACCAACTTTCAGCTGTCAGTTTTGATCCGTTCAAAAACTTGTTAGAAAAGAGAAAGGCAAAAAACAGCAAAATCTTCGATGAAAAAATCGCTAAATTATTTAAAGAAGAAGGCTCACCGCGCTGACTCTAATTAAAAGATTGTTAATTTGTTACTCAATTTTGTTTGTTTTTTTACAACTTACAATATATCTACTTCAACTTCAAGATATTTAGTCGAGGATAAAGAAAAGCAGAAACCTCTTCAATTCAATACAATTCACTATCCAGCTCGAGGAACAAAAAAAATGACATAAATTTCTTCAAGTCAGGGCTGACTTGAGGAATAAAAATAACTTCCTTCATCCGAAGTGCAAAAGTTTTCGGGTTCTTTTTTAATTAGCTGAAGTGGCACCCTTCCTAAAAATAATCCTGCTGGCGATGGTGTTTAGGATCGCGATGATGAGTTCAATCTAGAGTTGGTGTCCAGCGCTTTTTTGGGGGATCCTAAGATAAGTCCCGTCACGCGTCGAGTAGCATTTATTCTAAAATGTTTGTTAATTACTTAGTTTTTGTATTAATCAAAAGTTGTCCATATCTTTCTTGTTTTATTGTTTAAAACCCGTGGTTGAAATGTGCATTTTTTTATTCAACATGCAGCGCTCAGATGCAGCGGTTTATATTTTTTCACTGCTCATGCTCTAAAAGTTCGTCCTACGTCGTGCGTAGGTGACATAAAGTCGCTTTTTACCCGACTGCGCCAGAAGGAGGCTTATGTTTTACCCGACTGCGCCAGAAGGAGGGTTATGTTTTTCGAGAGTATGTTTGTATGTATAATTGTTTGGCACGCTCTGTGGGCTGAACGGCTCGATGGATTTTAGCTTGAGAGGTGTCGTTAGATTCGTATTTGCTGTGAGAGTGACACTGGGTATATCAAAATAAAAATAAAAACAAAATGGCGGATTTTTGGCGACAAATTCAAATGTTTGGCAGGTCTGTGGCCTGAACGGCTCGATGGATTTTACCTTGAGAGGTGTCGTTAGATTTGTATTTACTGTGAGAGTGACACTGGGTACATCAAATAAAAAAAAAAACAAAATGGCGGATTTTGGGCGCCAAATTCAAATGTTCAGGACGCTCTGCAGCCTGAACGGCTCGATGGATTTTAGCTGGACAGGTGTCGTTAGATTCGTATTTACTGCGAGAGTGACACTGGGTATATCAAAATAAAAAAAGAAACAAAATGGCGGATTTTTGGCGCCAAATTCAAATGTTTGGCACGCTCTGCAGCTTGAACGGCTGGATGGATTTTAGCTTGAGAGGTGTCGTTAGATTCATATTTACTATGAGAGTGACACTGGGTATATCAAAATAAAAAAGAAATAAAATGACGGAGTTTTGGCGCCAAATGCAAATGTTTGGCTCGCTCTGCAGCCTTAACGGCTCTTTAAAGGGCTCATCATGAGGATTTTAAAATGGTATATCTAAGTAACTAAAAAGTGTAAAATAAAAATAAAATATTTAAAAAAATTAAAAAAACCCGACTGCATAAAAAATAACTAAGTAATAACTTTAAATAAAAACTGAAAAGATAAAAACAAGTTCAGGAAACAAGACAATTTGACTGCAACAGTCGGAACCCATTAAATAATCTAGACTAAAATCATTACATCCAATATGGGCCAATTTGGGCATCCAATTTTTTTTATCGTAGATGCTCTACAGTGTATAGCATACAGTAAAATCTTCGTCGAAGACCAAAAGCAATCGGTCCATCAGCCACACGAACAACTTTATCTTCATAGAATAACCTCCATACGTTTCGCAAGGCAAGAATACAAACAGCCCAAGTACACAATAAAACTTCATGAAATAAACTTATATTTTTTATTTCGTCCATTTATTATTTTACATGTTGCTGTTTCATATCTTCGCAATCGAAGTGAAAAGTAGAGTTTATGTACAACTCGTCCATAAAACCCATTTTACACTCTATAAAAACGTCTCGCGTAAAATGATGCGTTCTAAACACTTTATGTATAATCTACTATTTGTTAATTAATGGAAAAAAAAAGTGCTAGCTTGAACCTTTTTATTTACAAACTATACAACTTTTTAAATCTAAACAACTACAGAATTAGGGCCATGATCGCTTGGCAGAGTAGCCTTCGTACTTCTTCCTAGTCTTAATACCGGACACAATGGTTGAACTCTTTGGGAATGCTGAGACACCATTGAACATGGTGTCTTTATCTGAAACAGAATATTGCACTCATTAGTTAGGTACATTTCTAACAGAATATTGGAAGATCGGTCAAAGCTTATTGTAAATCGCGTGTCCATAATTGGGTCCTAATTTATCCAATGAGGGCAAGCTATTTTCAGGTCAACAGATTTTCGGAAAATGACGATGTTATGCATTAGCTATTAGTTTTACAGGTTGTTGCTAATGGGAATCATTTCAAAAATAGCGTGTATTACTAACCTGGGTGGAATCTGACATAGTCCGGTTGCACACACAAGTTCTTGGGCAGTTCCATTCTCTTCAGGGCATCAAATGGCGTTGCTGTGTCCACAGGAGTCTTGTAAAATTCTTTCAGATCAGCTGTAAAAAGTAATCAAATTGAAAAAAGAAGGAAAATTTCTTGGAGCAGGGACCACTTTGATGTCTTTATTGTTGGCAGCTAAAATTTCTAGGAATTTATAGCTATTGTGTAAACGATAATTTCAAATGAATAGAGACTTATTCAATACTGGCAATATCCTTTTGACAGTTTTTATTTTAAATTAAACGTACATATTTTCAGGTTTCTTTTTATTTGGCGCGCTTTGAAGATTGCAGCACGAAGCCGAGAAAGTGCACAAAAAAATAAAATTATCAAAAAGACAACCAGACAAAGACGGGCTGGGACTTTTTTACCAGGTTTTTATACAAAATATCAAAGATTTCTGTAGTGCGAATCGCTAAAAATACCTACTCTACGCAAAATCGTGAAACAAGTTCAGCTTACGACCTTTTTTCCCATTGCGAAGTAATTTTCAGTTATCCAAAGTTCCAAACTTTAAAAACTTCTAACACCATACCAATTTTATTTGTGAGACTAGAAAATTCGCGTAGGTATTTGAAATGATGTAGCTTTTAGTATGTAACTTATTAAATTTAAATTATTAGGAAACCATTCTAAGTTATAAACAGGCGACGCATAAAAAAATGTGCAACCTCTGATAAGTTGTTTGAATAAAGTTGTTGGGAATTATCACAACCAAGTGCTTGCCAGGAGCGTTACGAGTATTATATAGTTTGCCATTAAAAGTAATTATTATGTAAGTAACCAATTTATATCCAAACACGTAAACAAGATTTTTCAGGATGTTTATCTAGATTAAGACCCTATAGAAGGAAAGGGTTTAACTCTGGCCTTTGGCTATGTTATTAATTATTTCTGTGATATTTAATTATGATCTTTTATTAATCAATACACCTATTGCATGAGCATTTAACCATTTGGGTCCCAGGCAAGAGGTGGCAGGGAAAGCCTTTGTCTACATAGTAATTATTTGATAGATTGATCAGTTTCATCGCATTTAGATTCCTTTGAAGGTAAGTTAACGTTCAAAGGAAAATAAATGCTTTGCGTTAGCGCATTCTAAAAGCTTAAGGCTTCTTAATGGGATTTTTGCTTTAAACTAAGATATGCTAAAACTGCTGAGATTATTTACTTTTGCATGCATTAAGTTTTCATGACTTATAGCTAAGCTTACATGACGCTGTTGCAAGCTACATGCTGTCGAAATATCGGGAGCTCAGAGTAATTAAAATTCAAGGAAGATATCCTCTAAGTGACAGTGAAGTTTGCATGCATTGTATTTTATTATTGCATGTTTTTGTAAAACAGATATAATTATTTAATATCTAGCACATTTTAGGCTTTGAGCAAATGGCTAAACTGTATGTATTTCTGCATGCTTTCTGTTATTACATACCTCTGAAAAATGAGCTTGGAAAATCACAGGTCACACAAAATCTATACTTATAATATTTTAAAGAGGAAAGATTTGTATTTTTGTATGTAACTTATAAAATTAAAAACCAATGAACCGATTTGAAAAATTCTTTCAGCTATGGATAGCTACATTATCAGCTTGTAACATATGCTATATTTTATCCCCGTACTCCCACGGGAACGGAAACTACCAGGGTGAAACCGCGTGACGTCGGCTAGTGTTGTAGAAAAATAATAAGTAGTGGTTGCTGTTTTTCGCCCTGTGTAACATACCAACACTTCCAATGGTATGCAGCAGTGAATTAGGTACATCATATCCTGTCTCTTCAAAGCATGCCTTGAGAACAGCAAACTTAGTTTCCAATGCATCAAACTCAGCATCAGAGTTCAGGCCATTGGAGGTACATATTTTGGTGATAGTCTCTTCTATGTTTGCAGGTGGATCCCATGGTTTTGTGGGTCTAAGAAAACTGTAAGTAAAATGGTTTGATTACTAGAAAGGCAAAAAAAGAAATGAAAGGTCTTTGCAGAAATAATTTAATTTTTATTTCTACTATTGCACTAACGCATCCACTTCAAACATGATTTATAGTGACATGTGTGACATTTCCTATCCGATTATTCGGACAAGAAACCAATTCAGAGGCCTCTTTTAATTTTTGACATGCCTTTGTCAGATCATGTGAGATTTGCCACTAAATAGTTATCTAAAATGTAGAATTTCAAATGTAAAAATCTACAGTACTTTCTCAAGTTATTTTGCCTTGTGACTGGGACTGTAGCTTTGTTTTTTGTATTTTTGACATTCAAAAGTGCCTGGTCTAATTGAATTAGATGCTTTGAGTTGGAGTAGTTACAATCAATAATTGGAATACAAAAAAACAAATAATTTGTAAACTAGGTACCTATTATTAAAATACATTGGTGCATCAACGTTTTCTATCATCAAAATTGTTGGAATTATGTGTAAACAGTAATACAGTACCCTCTTGCAGCTAAGGATTCTGCGGCCGCTTGAAATTTTTTGTCTGCCTTAGGATATTTCATCTGCTTATATCTTACCGCAGTGACCTGTTAATTATTAAATTAATTAGAACTTTGTAAGTAATGTGTTTTACAAATTAGTAAGTATGGTGTGCAACTTAATAACCTGTAAACTTTTGCGCGGTATTGCAGACAGCACGTTCCGAAGCATTGTATTTAATTTACTTTGCTTCGTTAATCTTTAAATTTAATGAAATTTATATTTAATTAGAATTGCAAAAACTAAAAATATATTTTTAGTATTTTTTTTCCATTCATTCACATTTGACAACCGTATAAAAATGTTTTTCCATTCCACAGAAATTAATGTCGATTCGTATTAAATTAGATTAAGAATTATTTAAAGATAACCTCATAATGATTGAACATAGTTTTGATAATCAAAATCAAGAACTTTTTCTGTGTATTATATCAAACAAGAGAAAACGTTGGAAAAAATTTACATTCTTTGGCGTTTTTCTGCGACTGCAGTAATGTAAAACTGGCTATTATAGTAAAATATGCTTGTTTGTTTACACTCCTGTAATTATATACTTTCTTTCAAATAAAAATAAAGGAACTGCCATTTATTTAAACTAGATACTGAAGTCGGCCGTGAGTCATTAGTACAGTAGTGTAGAACGGAACGTGTCCACATTTCTAGACGAAACCAGTTTCTATCTTTGGCCGCCTACAGCAGCACTGTCGGCTTGGGTTGTTGTTTCCTATCCGCCATTTTCCAGTCGCCATTGAAAGGTGAAAACTTCACTAAATGTCGGTGATGATTTTAAGATTTTGAGTGGTTTCTTTAAGATTGTATCCGTTTTTAGTGTTGTGAAATGAAAATGAAGTGCCCCGGACTACCATGACGCATCAAAATCACCAAACAAACGGTGCAAGTCTCGAGGATTGCCACACAAACTTCTTCGCCTTGGTAAGTCACTTTTACATTGATGAAAGAACTCGTATGTACTTTTCTTTCGAAATCATTACGATTTACGTTATGTTAGTATTGTGCGCTATTGTTCATAGGTCTCCCGTTGCATGCTTAGGAATCCCTAAATAATGAGTCCACGACGTCTAAGTAGACGATGTGATTATCGTTAGTGGACGCTGATATACAAAATTCACCTTATTGCGCTACGAGTGCCGAATCGATCTATTGCGTTAAAGTTTTTGTATGGGACAATTTACGTTTAGGCAGCTAATGACGGCCGGCCGTTAGTCATCCTGGCATCGTTCTCGCCACAACTCGGAGTCATGTCATGTTGCTAACCCACAAAATGTCAACGCATTCGGCGAGCGAGGCCACAAGAAGCCACCGGCCCATAGAGGTCATTTTGAATTCACCTGGCCGTAACGCGGACCGTAATGCGTTCGCGAGACTAGTTTCGCCAGGTTGAGGAAATAACTTTCTTATTACATTTTTCGCTTCGTACCGTTCGATAATGCGACACGATAGCAAGATATGAGGAGTAATGTTTATATGCGTGTAAAAAAAACCGTCGGGTCATTCATTATCGCAGTGTTGTAGTGTTGAGTAGCTTTGCGTAATGTTCATAGCTGGCGCGAATTTTATCAGATTGTGTTCGGGTGAGGATTAGCGGGTGAGGGGCGGGCGCGCGGGGCGCCGGGGGCGGTCGGTCGTCCTCGGCGAGAAGCGAGCACAGCACGGGCGCCACTTCCACCTGACGCGTTGCCATATCTCGGCGGCGGCGCGCGCCTGCCTGCACCCGTCTCCCTCTGCGCTCCGCCTATCTCGGCGCGATACAAATTACCGATTTCTTGCCCTGCCTGCTTATTGTCTAATTATTTATGCGTCGTTTGCGGACATCGCTGCTTTTGTCGCGTGGAATTTTTTCTCGTCCACAACACAGGCGGTGACGCATCGGGGGCTACTAGGTGTCGCGTTAGGGTTCAATACACTTTACTAGGAGCATTGCGCAAAAAATTGCAATGCAATAATTTAATTGATGCTAGATAGATCGGAAATGTATCGCTGTTTGTCAAGCTGTGACTGTTCTCTGGCTTTACCTAGGCTCGGTTTATGTTGAGGTATGCGCGGCATCTGCGCGGCGACATCACAGATGTCGCGGGACTCGCGGGGTCGGTGCGCGCGCGCTCGCCGGCTGCGCAGGCGTCTTGCGCTCATTCAACCGTTTATGAATGGTCGTAATGATTGTAACTTTCCCATAAGCGGGCCTCCGCCCAGGCACCAGTTGCGTGCACTGTGATTATCTAGGTAGTTGATGTTCGTCTTTGTTCTTTTACCTGTTTACGCTTTGTCTTATAAATTCTAGTACCGTCATACGCAGTATGTCATAGCTGTGACTTTGTCTTGACCATTGTTTACCCTTGACGTATGAGAATGAACTGGCGATAATCATTCATTCATTCTGTAAAATTGTTTTTCTTGGGCAGTATTTGGAAGCGTGTTAATCAAATAAGCTTTCCGCTTGTTTTTCTCTGATATGCAATTAAAATTTTCTGTATTTTAGCTACATTATACTACAGCTATATTACGATTTTTGTAAGAATTCTGTAAGATATTCCATCTCAATTCGTCGCCACAACGACGCTGCCCATTGAGTGACGGAATACGCCGCTAACTTATTCATGGCATCTGAACACACGAGACTCCGCGACCTCTGCCCCTCGCCCCTTATCACCCTCTGTGCATACAGAGCACGACTTCAATTTTGTCCTGAATGTGCTCATTCCCTCACTGTCATATTTCATCCCGCTTCTAGGCCACTTCTTTACAAATTCAACTTAAGACCAGATTTGCTATCCTGACTAAAAAATCTTACCACTAATTGATACTGACCAGTGTTCATTAAACTATGTAATTATAAATTAAATGGTTAACAGTATTAAAATAAGTTGTTAACTACCGTTTTGGCGGCAATAAAACAACCTATTATTTTACGTTTGTCCAAAGTGGCGATTCTACTATAAAGTTCCTTAATGTAATCAACCTAATTACAACATTGTGTTATAATGAATCTCTATGCTTTGGTGCTTTTTACAAGCTATAAATTCTTGTATGATGCTTACGATGATCGTTAATTCTCACGTAGTTTGTTCTTTACCTTTTGGTATTACACACATTAAATTTTCACTTTCATCTTATTGGAAACGAGATGAAATTAGTCGTCGGTTGGAGTTGAATCTTTGTCTTGTAAATAAGTTACGACTCTCTGGTAACTAACAACAAGACGATGGTTTCTTGAACGACTCAAGGTCGTCGTAAAAAACATCTACCTGAATCAGTGGTTTATTGGTAGCTGCACTTACAAATGAATTTGAACTCTAAATGAATAAAATAGAGTTACGTATTTCTAAGATCTCATTGTTATAATGAAAATAAAGGTGACCTTATAGGTTATTAAACGCTTGCTTTGAGTCTGACGGGTCACTGAAGTATTTAAAAGCGGTCTGCGTATGCGCACATTGGAGCAAACTGTGGCCGACGTTGCTAAATCCGGTTTATTGTATCTTAATTATGTATTAACTACTTATGTTACAACGTTACGCACGCGTTAAGCATGTAAATGAGTTCAGACGTTTGGTTTGTCCTGATTTTATTTTGTCAGAGTACCTATTTTAAATAGCAAACATTAAAAAAAACACTGTTCTTAAAACAGTTAATAATATTTACATGTAGGATTAAAGAATAAAGATAATCCGATTGATTTTCAAATCTGCTGAGTATATTTAAGAACGGAAATTTAAATGTTGTTTAATTCAAAAACTAGAAGTTTTGTTATGTCGCGGGGGTCGTTATCTATCAGCTGATAACTTATCACACTCACACGGTATCAAGGTTCCAACGAGAGCGGTTGGTGCTTCGTGCCGCTATCAGCCACCACAATAGAGCACGATTAAAAGCTTTGGAAGTGAGGAATAGATGACAAGAAAGAAAGGATTTGTTTGAATAAATATCAATTTAATCTTATCGCTAATTCCAATTCAAATAGTATTATTGTCTGGAGATTAAATTGATAGTAAACACATTGCCAATACAGTTCCTGCACTGCCTTTCTTGACGCAATCGAATCAAAATGTCGCTGTCATAATCTCGACGATAAAGCACGTACTCGTGAAGGATGCTCAGGCGCAACACTAAAAAGAGCACGTGTATAAAATTAAAAAGAAAACATCAAATGTACAGGGTACTCGCAACATTTCGATATAATAATATTAATCACATCGTGCCCTCATCTGGTTGAATTCTCGCATGAAAACCACAAATCGAAAGCTGTTCTGTTTATTTTGTAACCAATCGCACAGTTGTTTACAGTGCGGCCGGCTACATAACGCCACATTATCACACATGATAAGCGAACAGTTGCGGCGGCGGTATCTCACGCTCCTTCAACACTTGAAATTAATATTACGATTGCTGTAATTATGTTCCCTAAACAATAACAGAACCCAGTGCAATGATTGACGAAGGTACGTTGACTTGAGAGTCACAAAACGAGTTGCGAACAGATGAGGAAAACATTTTGACGTCTGCTAGAGTAATAAATATGTCCATGTGACGAGTTTACCTACATCAGAATGACGCACTCTTTATCTCGAGTCTGTAGTGACTTCAGACTGGAAAATGCCAGATAATTGAAGTAACAAGACTGGAAGTGTGATATTGTATACCAAATGTGGAGTGGAAAGTATAGAATCGCATGTGATTAAAAGAGTGATGGATTTTGTGAGGAAATGAAATGAAGGAAAAAGAAGTTAGAGGAAGAGGCCGAGAATAGAGGAAATAAACGTGTTGCGCCGACCTCAATAGGCGAGACGACAAAAAAAAATCTAATTAGTCCGTCACTTACCCCCGAATACCGAAACGTCACTCAAAATTTAAGGGCTGTTTTCAATTTCGTATTACCAAACGTCACTTTTGAGTATCTGTTAAATATAAGTACTACTTAAATTTTGAGTGACGTTTCAGTATTCGGCGGTTAGATTATCAAAAAATATTTGACCCGTGTTTTTTCTTTTGTTACGTAAACCAAAATTGACGAAGATACGACGCTTTTAAAATTCTCAATACGTCACGCCATGGTATAATTTTTAGCTAGTTCTGACGTCACGAGCCCCCACCCCCGAGTTTTGATGCGTTTTATCTTTGTCAATATTCATTGATTTACAAAAACAAAAAATACGTGTCCATTAATTTCCAATACTCTAACTGACGGACTAAATAGATTTGCAATTTTTTGATACTATCGTCATGCCTATTAACATGGGACAAGGACAGGAAAATTACGTGGAGTGGAAAGTATGGGATAGTGACGCTTGTGGGAAAATGCTGGCATAACACGCATGGAAATGACTAACAAGTTTTGCTCACAATTTCCTGGGATCTGCTTCATACAAAATAATTGGTAGGTACCTATTACACCACATACCCCACCGTCATACACTTCAAGGTCACTCATAAAATATATGCATCTTGATTACGACGTATTATGAATTTTTGACCCAAATACTGATTCTAACACTACTTGGATGCAAAGATAAACAGCTGATACAATTTTAAGGTTGACAATGACGTGCCAAGAGGCTTTAAATTACTGCAAGATATTAAATAATCAGTATTGAGTATTGATTGCCTTATCTAAGTTATCATTTGAAGCATTTTTAATAACGTAACTAAAAACTAATGTATTTATATGGAGGTCGGTCCTTGAGCGAGCGGGGGGTACATCCTTCGCGCGCAATCCACATTGTCCTTAATCGATGCGGTTCCGTAACGAGTGCCTTTATTTAACCTACATTGAAGAGAAAGGTCTGTATCACCAAGCCTCGGCAATTAAAACTATTTTCAATTTAACGAGTAATCGAATTACTCCATTCTTGATGGCCTTGCTTAAATTGGAGTCGAAATAAAATAATTTCAATACACGAAAATATTTTAATGGCCACTGCGTTTTTTAATTGTACAAATTCCTAGAAATATTATGTTCAAGTTACTTTGACTTGTAAATTATCGTTTGCTTTGGAATTAATTCAATAAATACGATAATGGTGATGAATACATTTTCATCGATCGTGGATATTGTCTCACGCATATTTTCTCACTGTCTGCTATAAAAGGGTTTATAATCCAGACGTCGATCACGCTGACGAAAATAAAAAACGACTTCAAGGACACTCAAATATTTGAGTAAATAAAACCAGTCTTAAAAACTCCGACGATATGACATCACTTGATGCGATCCTGACAGCATCTTCGTAACGTCCTTTTCCTCTTGTTGTTACGAGCCACATTCTGGGTCAAGGTCCTGTTTTGATGATACCGTCACGAGGAAAACGTTCTCTCTTCCTCATTTGTGTACGATCTCGGTTTTTTCTTTAGTTCAGTGATATTGGAATCTTTCAATTCAATTCTGGAAATTTATTTCAGTGTATTTTGGACGTTATGGTGTTTGTTTTTGTAATGTTTCACTTGATTTTACTCTTTGACAAAGTTTTGTATTATCTTTTTGTTCAAGTTGTGCAAAATATTTTTTTACGAAGGAAGCTCTGCTGTTAATATTGTTAACATAAAAGTTCAATGTTTTTCATATATTTTCCATTTGTGTGGAACGTTGACCTTTCGAATTTCTCGACGTTTTCCATCAGAAGGCAATTAAGGTGTTCCGCTATAACAGCGGCAGTGGTCCGGCCGCGACCGCGGTCACGATATGTGGGTCAAGATAACAGAAGTGCTCTGTGCCTGCCCCACATTCGATGCATCGCCAGAGACCGCCACTCGACGCCAGCGTGGGTCCTGTGTCACCACAGATTTGCAATAATTAATTAGTTTATTGTTTTATGAAGAAGGAATTTATTAAATGCGCCAGTGTTAAATGGAGTTGTGTGATTAATTTTGAAATGAAACTCGATAATTTTACATTGATTTAATTTCATCCACTAAGATTTAAAATTTAAATGTTTATTAGTTACACGGTAATCAATTCACTATGATTTATCTGTATTTAAACATGCCCCATTAACTCTCAACTTAATTTAATCAATACTTAAAATTTGATTCAGTTGAATGCATCTCCGACGAACGTAAAGTTCATTAGTATGATTAAAAACACACCGTGTTCAGGTTTCTGCGTTATGTCGATCGATAAAAACAAGTCTTCACTAGCCTTGTGCTCCACTTTCGCTTTTATTGGCTAAAGGTTATTTCTACACGAGTAATTTTACTCTGTAATCCGGCTACACCCCGTCGTACGGGACGCAAGTGTCTGAAAGCGTGAAAGTAAAGAGTGACCTATATTTTTTATTGTGTAAACAAGACGATGTTGTGTGTTGACAACACTTGGCACCATCTGTATGTGCCTGTGGGGCAAGGCGCGCTTAAAACTGAAACTTGGTTTTATCATTGCATTAGTGTATTTGCGAGAGATGATGTGAGAAGTTTTGGAGATAGTTAGAGCATTACAAATGCTGAAAGCGTCTGTCGGCCCTTTCCTTTCCATGCGAGTTTTGGCCCTCGACTCAAGTAAAGCAAGTTTCACTATACGATTAACTGCGTCGTGTTGTTGTACATGCGTAACACATAACTTCACGTATTCCATCCTCTCGCCTATTAAGAGCTAACGTATGTAAAACTTGATGGTATTACTTCAACTTGGTGAAACTTTCTTGCTGCGATAAAACTAAAAGCGGTCGGGCTAATTTATTTGAGTGGAGTTCCGAACTTCATGGAATGCTAAAGATACATTGCAGTGATCAAAAGTTTTGGAAACAAATTGTCTGTGTTTTGGGTGAATCTTGAAATGACTTGTACTTAGCTGAACATTTGTTTCTGTTATATGTAGATTGAATCGTCTAATAAAACAATATGCAAAAGCAAAGTAATTGTTAAATGTCATTTTATATAATAACCTTCTGTAAAATTCTGCTTTATTTAAGCAATTCCAAGTTCAACATTTAGTTAGAAACACCAACAATTATTATGAACATTACATAACGCTACGCCGATGTATCGGCTTGCAAGTTGACCTCATTTGTAAATGACTAACAAAATTAACTGTCAACAGACAATGCGGATCGAAGCTATTGCATAGTGGCCGACGAAATTATTAGTTTAATTGACAAAATGGATTATTGTCAGCACACGATATCTTTATTATAACATCAGACTATAAAATAACATAGCCGAACGTCTGAGGGCTCTCTCGGATTAAATTCGAAACGCTTTCACTACATCCCCTCTTTTCTCTATCATGCCCCCCTCCCAAGTGCAGAAGACGTGGAGGTGTAAATTCGCCGACAAGAACGTCAATGATTATCATAATGATCTTCCTTTTCAAATTAGAATCGAATTTATTTCAGTGTTGTCAGAATCGTCTGGTTATGTGTTGTGAATTTTAAGTTTTAAATGACGCATGCTTCGAAGGACATTCACAAATTTTAGACCTGGGTATTGCCCGTCGTATCTAAGTGTTACAATCAGAAACAGGTTTTTTGATGTTCCAAGAGCTCAATATTCCGTTCAGCATCTAACATCTCCACTAATATTTATTGTAATGTAGCATTAATATGATACAGTACATCATGCAACCGGTTCTCGCTTCCCAAATCAACCGAACGTGTGCACATTATCATAATCTTTGAATTAAAGCAGAGTTGGTAAACGTGCAAGTGGCTTTCCAGTATTTGTCGCGGCCCACTTGTTAAATAGTGCACGTAGTATTTACGTGTCACCATAGAGGCTGAGGTTTAACGCGTGAGAAGGCATGTTTGAGAGAGAGCAAAAGAGACAGAATAATCAAGCGATCGAGATCAGTATGTAGGCGATGTTGTTTCTGTACCCACTAAGTTGCTCCGTAATTTTATATCTTCTGCAAGATTCTCGTTGCTAAGCTTTTCCTGCACATTATTCCGCCGTGTCTTCTCAGATTTCAATAACAGACGTTTCTACGAATGTACTTGCTACTCGCATCTAACTACCTGCCGCACCACAATATCCTAGCGACGTCTTTTGTATGCATAAGAGCTTTGCGGCCTGCGTCGGAATCTGCATTCTGTCGGCTCGTACGAACTATCGTCGAGTTCTCAATCTCGAGATTAAAATGTTTGCCAACATCTTGACATCAATATTTTTGCTATAGAAGTTACTACTTTATTTGTTTAACGTCTCAAGTATTTGCCGTGGAAACTAATACTTTTTGTAATGATTTTTTAAATTATTTGTTATAAAATGCAATATACTTTGTTGGTCGAAAATAAACTAGGGCAAACCTTCAAATTTCTAGACTAGACGTAAGGTCGTTGAGTTCGTTGACCGCGGGCGGCGCGCGGTTGTACCGTTAGCAGCGTAGCGCACCAGTACTGCCTACCTGCGTACCCTTTACCCTTCGGCGGTAAGGACGATTCGAGGCTTCGGATCTAGATCTAGAGTTTAATTGATCGTTTCGTGTGAATGGTTTTCAATCGCATTAATTAATTCAGACATCAATAATGATTTTACGTTGAATGTTTGTTTACTCTTCCCATAGTAAGATAACAGTGTATATATGTAGCGAAACTGGTCAAGTTGAAAAACTTTCCGATCAGATTCCATATTAGTGTCAAATTCTTCCGTTGCCAATAAATTCAGACCAGTATTCCATCCACCGTCAGTTTCCGTTACAAACATGAGTTTCCAAGACTATTTTAGACCGTCGACGATCTTGTAACCGTTTCGTGTGTCGACCTCTTCCTGAGGTTGTCCACTGCGACTATCTGTTTGTCGTCGGCCTCGAGGTACCTCGATACCAGCGTACCAGCAACGTTATCCTGACGTAATGCTTCTCGAATAGTCGACACCAAAACTAAATGGCAATTAAAAATACCACGACCGAATCGATAAACCGTCGTCTTCACATGATGACATGATGTCATATTATCCACTTTTGACATAATACTGAGAAAGTTTTATTTGACTCCGCATCAAAAGAATTTCTACCATTATCATTGTACTTCCTATGAAGTTACTAGTCTTCTTGTTCCTTTGTTAATTGTGTACCGGTTCGTATAATTGTTGATGTATCCAATTTACATCGGTGTTTGGTTGTGCTTGTGCGAATGTAGACATACATGCGCAAGCGCCGATGTGGCCTCTAAAACGATCCATGGCGCGTGCCTGTAGACGCGTTTGCCGCATAACAATTCCATTTTAATACCTTCGTGCATGCAATATCATACTTGTTAAGTCGGCGAAATTAACAATCGATACTTTAAAATATATCGTTCACTATAAATAAATTGCTACAAATATTTTGTAAGCCAGTTAATGGTCTATTAGTCAGTTTTATACAGTTCTGAACGACATTTGGTCTTGCTATACTTCTTATCTTTAGGAAAATATTCCTAGTGGTTTATTCACGTTCGCTGGCTAATAAATGCGGGATCTATTATCTTTGGTCACGTGGCACGTGTCCTCGCCCTTGGTGACATATAAGCTTACTTGTACAACGAGAATGTAAATCTCGCTTTTATAAACATGGCTATGTCTGTGTTTTCCTGCTCATTGGCCACTACCTTCCGTTGATCTCTGTGGCATTCATTTCCCCTTGTAGATTGTGTGAATGGCTGAATGAAATGTTAACTTGATTCGATTTCAGTTTACTTCGATGAGTTTTTTTATTGTGTGGTTTGTTGAAGATCTTAGACTAGGTATTGATTTGTTCTTCTTTAAATCCTCTTTCATAAAAGCCTACACTGGCCTTATTTGCTTTAAACCTTCGGCTTTAGATGAGCTCTGTTACTTTGTATTATAATGTTTACATTACCTTCAATCCACGACCTTTACTTCAAGGAATAATTTCCTCCTTCTATCAACCTGAGCAAAATGATTAAGGACCAAGCGTCAACTTAAAATTTGACGCGTATGTTACGAATCTTTTGGGTCAAAGGTAATCATTTTATCATGACAACATTGGTAAAAACTGTTCGGCTTATCATTCTATCTCTCTCGCTCTAGTTAAGTAGACAGAGTAAGAAATATCAAATGGTAAATGTTGCCGTTTGCCGCCGCCCACTCCAAGTAATGTGGCAGTATAATATTGTGGGCTTATTGTGCACATGTGTGTGTGTGTATACGTATATGTATGTATACATGTAGCAGGTAACTGTTGTCCACAGTAATATTGTCTCCATATAATGGTTTTATTGCGATGTTATGTTTATGTTTAACTTAGCTCTACCGCCATGTGAAGGATTCACATTTTTAAAGCTACTATTAATTTTGTACTTAGTAATGGTGTTTGACTGGGCCACCAAGTTCGGTTAGCCTTGTTTTATTCATGAGACTAGTTTGGCTCTCTCTCCTTTCAATTAGATTCTGTTTATTAACAGGAAATTCTTCTTTCCGTCATGGGACCTTCCACTTATGTTTTATCTTCCTTAGTTTATTATATTCCAGCATTTGAGATAGTTTCTCCCATAACTTTTTTTATGACTTTCAGCGCAATATCCTCCGTCCTTGACATTGCTAAACGATACTTCCTAGATATTTATACCCTGCGAAATCACTAAACAAAGAAAAAAGAAGGTAAGGCACATAGCAGCAGCCGTGTGACATAAGTTCAACACGCGCAATCCATAATAATGATGACGTTCGCGGAAGTGGACAGTGGCCACGCTGGGTACACCACGCACGCACCGCGGAGCTGCGATAACTATGCCATTACTGCCATTATGCGCCGAAATACTGATACTCGCGCCGCCGCAACACTCGACACCCATGAAATTTCGCAGACTGTTTACAAACACGCTTATTTTTAGGTGACTATTTCTAATACTGTTTATGCACTCGGAACTAGGGCGCAGCTTTTGAATAGTCTCTTGACTAGAACGTGCAGGTAAACGAAACAGACACCCCCTTCCCTAAACAGAAAACAAAACGCATCTAGTGACGTCACACGTCAAAAATGCAGTAGCGAAGTGCACGGCCGGGGGCGGTCGCACGCGCAGCGCACCGTCACATCATCCTCGATTGTTTACCCCGCTAGTAACGTAACCGCGCGGTGTTGCCGCTCCGCGTCTCGCCTCCTCTCACTTTCGCGATTGTCGACGTCTCGCTTACGTCTCATACGCCTGTCCCGCTCACTCGACTAGCGGTGCTCGACTTTTTTGGACATGCAGTTTTTTCCATTCTAGGTTATGATCGCTTTACGGGATCATTGTTTTACATTACAGGAAACTGATTATTAAATAGTTTTTATTTATTTATTTCTTACGATGTCTATCGGGTACACCGTATAACAGACATTTTTTTGATGGGCTTATTATCGTTTTAAGTAGGTTCTTTAAAAAATATCTGGTAAATTTACCTTCACATTGCATTTATGCGCCAATTAGTCATTGAGTGCGTATGTCCAAATATGTGCACCGACCGATGCAAAAGACTTCAACGTAAGGATACGCCAGCGCACCGATTTTATGCGTAGGCGACCGTGATAAAGGGACCGAATGGGAACACAGTACTGCTATTTGTGTATTAATTTTACCCAATATGTGTCTATCTGCTATTTCGAGACATTGAACATGAGAAAGTAGCAAAATATTTTAATTTTATGCAGAGGAAGAACTGCAAACTATTTAAGCCGTGCTCTCATTTGACTTTAAACTTTTCAAAGGCTTGCACGGAGTGACGTAACACCGATTCCAAATCAGTTACAGGCAGAATTTTCCGGAAAAGGCACAGCTTTCGACCGGCTTCATCCGGGTGTTATCGTCGGGCTAGGCGTCCCATCCGTCGCTCGTTTCGCATTTTAAATTAAAAAACCGCAGATTTTTCTCGACAAACTTGCTCTGTGTGTACTGTGCAATGTGCTCTTTGTCGAAGAATATTTTTGCGTAATATCCACCAGGCGATTTCGTCAAGATAATGCAGCTTTTGAATTTTCATTGTGATCCATTGACCTCAGTGTGGGTGTATTGGAAATACATTAGCGACTCGCTTACACGATGTTTTATTGATGAGTTCCTTCGCTCGCTTACTCGTGCATTCATTAGGAGTGTACTTACTCGATTGATTTCATTATTGATTGTAGGTACACTTAATAAACAAAGCGTAGCTGTCATCCGAAACAATGATTTTGTCTTCTCTCCTGTTTTATTCGATACCCTTAACGATGCCAGTGAGTATACAATATGAGCTTTATAGGTAATTAAATAAATTAGTATAAAATTAAGGCAAGTCGTCACGTCGTCGTACAATAGAAAGTGAAGCGGGCTGCGCGGGCGCATCGGGCGCGTTAGAAAGCGGCCGCCGGCCGGCCCCGGCGCCGCCCGAACGAACATTCACGACACCGAGCTTGACGCATTCCTCCATATGTACTCAAGAATGCTATCCAACTACTTATTGAATGTAGCCTTTCAATCAAGCTTCAGTAATGCCTGATCTTTGATCTTGAACTAATGCTCAATAAACAGCCGTTTAATAATACAATCACCTCCTACATAACATGATTTAATCTCTGGCAACGTTTATAGACTCGTATTATATTTCAATAAAAGCCTAATTACTATGACTAATAAAATAGTAATAAAACTTCCGCAGCACAGCGCACCATAAACGGCCGACTTGTATAATTTTATATCTAAACATCGTTTAACTGTCGCGTTTTAAGCGTCGACCAATAACCCCTCATTTGGAAGTTAACACTAAACTCGTTTGGAGTTACTTATTCCTCCCCTTATCGCGTTAGGTCGCGGCGACCCCACGCGTCACGTCTGCCAGGTGCGTTTAGCCCCTTTCCGCCGCAGATGCGCGTGTCGTGGAAAAATGTACAATGAACTTTGTGTGTTACCAAATTAATGGGTAACGAGTTTAGTGTGCCTTCTTGGTCTTGCAAGACTTCACACAAATGGACCTTCAAAATCGGATGATTTTAGAATCCAAAGTCCCAAGTCAAAATTAACCTATAATAGTAAAATCAGTGACGACATTTGTTAAGGTTTCTCAAAAACCACCAGAAGCTTAACAGCAGATATCTATCGCACTTGTACGGTTGTGTTTACTTCAATCGTAATAACTGATATTTAATTTACGCTCAACTTACTGTCGATTAAAACGGAACCAAGTTTACTTTGTATCGTTTTATGTTTATTTAAATGACCAGACACATGGGTCGAGTGCCGCCGACCGCTAGCGGTGAAGGGTTGAAAGCTTTCAGGAAGTTGTGTATAAATACAATAAACATATTATTTGTGTTTTGTATTATTTACGTTGATGTTTCTGCGTCTGTAAAACAATTTATTTTTGATTAATTATAAAGAATACTTTATCTGTAACCAATTTTGATTCCTTGTTTCAAAAAATCATGGAAAACCGCAAAAACAAATCACAAAATACGCACAAGTAGTAATTAGCAAACGAAAGTGAAAACTTTAAGAGACTATAGAAAAACATAGAAGTGTTACAGGCAGACAGTGTCCAGCGAGGGGCGATGGGTGTTTGACCCGATAAAATATTTGCATACCCAAGGTCGAAACTCCACCTGCCGCATGTACTCACACTTAGCCGTGCAATTGCCGCTCACTAATGGCGCTGTGAATGGGTAACTAATTGACTGCTCGCTTATTTTCGGGTTATGTATGAATGAAAAGTTTAACGGTCGATTTGTGGCTTTACGACACAATACTCCAAGAAGTAAGAATAAACTTGTAACGGAAGCTGTTGAAATCATGCAGAGGAATGAACTAGCTTTATTAGTGCTCAAATCGTGACTGGCTCCAAGTATCTCGACCACGCACGCCACATGTTATTCCCTTAAGTCTTTTCTGACAAGCTACACGGAAAACAGCACTGTTATTGGCATTCCATGTCAATATTTTCAATTCAGAGATCAAAACAAGAAAAGCGAAAGTACTCTGTAATTAGCCATCGCAATTGAACGTTTTTATGTTTGCCAAACGTACAGCGTGCATTTTGATGATGAGGGCTTTCAGCTGATCCAATAAATCAAGTTTAAATATTATGGAACGTTATCAACATGAATTGCCGCCCTGAGCGTAATATACAGTATTTATGAAAGCTTTTTACCCATAATAGCAGACACAGGTGCTCCGGATGTCGATGTCGCCATCATCTCTTTTAATATAATTGTCATGTTCGTAAAAATGTGTTAATAATGTTTACGCGGGCACTAGTTGTTCTCCATAAAATAAACGCCCAACTATAAACGTTGGGGTAACTGCTTAATCAACGGAACACGTGTCGAGGCTGCAAAAACAGTCTCGGTTAATCTCTTCGCGTTAGAGCATCGTGTCGCCTTATCACCGTTTTTATAACCTAACCGGGTGTTTCCAGAATATCGCGTATATTTTAAACAAGTCCCATACAAAAGCTTCTAGAGATATTGTTTGCTCACAACTATAATTCGTCGCTGCGGTGCACGGCAGCTTCCGTGTGCGACGCAGTATACCTCTGATCTTGCACCTCTGTCCCCCTGGACTCTTGCCAGAGACAATTTTAGAACAATTTCGAGGTCTCTGTGCAGTTTTCGTCCTGATTATGCGGACGATTAATTCTGTCCATGTTGGCAGGTTTGGCGTCGTTACGGGCTTCTTATTGTCTTCGCGAAGTTTCATTGTTTGTTTACAAACTCAGTTCTATGTTGTCACGTGGTAGTAGTCGTATTTAGATAATATGCGGCGTAATTTACTTGCTCTACTAAAATTCTATTGTTCTTGCAAACACATTGTTTTCATTTTTGATTCATCTACAAGTTTCTTGTCGGTCCTATTCTGTTATTTTTTAGGTTCTTGGTAGCATTGTCTCGTCTTACGTGAAGAAATGAAAAGCTTCTTTATAAACTATTGTGATATTCGAAAATACATGCGTGTTTGAGTCTAACTTACCAATGATTTATGAGATTTCAGTTCTAATTCTCACTTTTTTATTCCAGACGGAGCTCTATGGCATAAAATGGCGTAAGCTTGTATGGGGGGAGACGAGCGGCGGCGGCGACGGGGAGGAGGGCGGTGCGCCGCTGGCGGACCCGGTCATCAGCAGCTACGCGCGCTGCTTGGCCGGGGACATCCTGTGCGTGTGGCGGCGGGTGCCGGCGCCGCCGCCGCCAGACAACATCTATGAGTTGAGCTCGCCCGTCCCGCCGCCTCTCTCCCTCCGAGCCGCTAAAGAGCTATGGATATTCTGGTACGGCGAAGAGCCTGACCTGAATGGTCTCGTCGCACCAGAACTGATTACCAGCCGTGAGTATTTTTCTATTTTTTAGTGGCTAAGTTTTCTGTAAGAGTTTTCAAAGCTTGTTTCTGAACAAGTATTTTGAAGTTCAGCCTGACCATGCAGTCATTATTTTGATCCTTTGATGAAATACGTTAGGTATGCCAAGTACACTGCTCTAGCGCTGACCTTTATTAACAAAGTTAAAAAGCGGTACATATTGTTACTGTAATACTGAAAACCAGTTTATTGAAACAATCTTTGGAATTAGACACAACCTTGTCTAATAGATAACAGCTTCCTACTAAACCAATAGTTTTAACCACATTAGACGTACGCGCAGACATAGTTTCATAACAAAAAAATGCTAATAAAAAAATGTAAACTACACAGTGTGACATTACGCAATTTGAGTAGATTATCTTGCAAAGACGGGCGACACAATGGCTCAAGTTAACAGCTCGTTAACCAAACCGAGAGACGTTGTATCGCGACAATTAACAGAAAGATTAAGATCTCGCGACTCAGCGACGTCATGCCGACGACAATAGGGAATCCAGGAAGGAACCGGGCCCGGGAAGAACGGAGCAAGTAATCAACGTAATGAATGAGTCTTCCAACTATACCCCAGTGTTTTATACGATGGTCGGGACTACATTTGAATTTGAAAGTACTTTTCACTTCTCTTTGAAATTGTTTCTTGCGAGGCAAAAGGAAAGACGGAATTTTAGGGTGTTTTATTTGGGAATATAAACGAGAGATTCGCGGATTGTGTAACAGACTAGTGTTTTTCTTTCTCAAATACGTAAAAAGCAGCCATGCCTGAAGAAAAATATGTCTGGAACTAGAAAAGTTATTGAATTTAATCATGTGGTTTGTTTTAAGTCCATATTTATTTAGGATAGGTCTGTTCTCAATCGTCGTAGCGTTGATTCATTTTCTGAAACATTGATCCTAATGTTTGTCAAGCTACGGCCCTCAAATTGAATTTAAAATACCCGCAGTAGCCTTCTATAATCAGAAATGTCTAGAGTTTACGGCATTTCAAGTCCTCGGAATATTTTCATGATTACATTTTAAAGCGTTATTTTCTAAAGTTGCCAGGGCCAAAAATATGCTGTTTCGGCCGTTCCAGAGAAGCGCCAGCATAAAATTTCATTACTATGGCATTGGTAATCCTGGAGGAAATCTTCATTTATATTTGAGCGGTAGGTCTTGACTATAAGCACAAGCCGCGGCCGCCCGCCCAATTTGCGACGAGACATGACCTCGATTTCGTCAGCCTTTTTAGTGCGCGGTTCTATGGGACACTTGGCCCTTTCCTCTTAAGAAAATTCCTGGTTCGTTACTTTTCCTCGAGTATTGTCACTCTTTTAAATAAGAGTAATTTTCTTAGTCTTATTTCTTCCCCTACTTTAAAAGATTTTGGAATCAACAGCCATTTATGCTCTAAGCAATTTATTTAGAGGGTATTCACATTCACCTGTAGAATAAATATTATTTTTTCCCCTTTTATGATGCTCATAATTATATTTCAACATGGATTACTTTTAATTTTAAAAAGTAATTATGGATTGGTTTCCCCTCACAACTTTTCCTGTTAGGTATTATGTTGATTTATCACTTGATATTGTGTAAACAACCATTATTGCTCTTTGATGAGGCTTTATTTTCGCATTTTTTTTTTATATTCGCCTGCTATACAACAGTCACCACAGTAACGCCAAAAATCCTAAACCCTATAAAAATAGAATCTACCCGGTTTTGTCACGAGTTAACGCCCTTGATAGGTACAGTCATGGTCTTTTCCGCCTGATCAGTATAAGCCTATTAGGAAAGCGTCAACTTTGGCGCGCAAAATAACAATAACTCGTTTGGCGTGCGTCGTCAGTGCGCTCGGCCGATCGGTATCTTTTCATTCATTATTTCTATACAAAGAGTGCTAGCAAAAATTAGCTTAGTGGTGATCAGACGGGAGTGTCCTCGATAGTACAAAGAATAGATTAAAATGTACTGATACTATAGTAAAACCTAATTAGGTCATCAGGTCAGTATCAGGGTCCAGCAAACACAAATGGAGAATGATGCTCAGCTGAAAAATTAGATTTATTTTTTGCAAAATTTTACCCCTGCAATGGATTGAACATAAAGCTTTGCAAATTGAAGCTACAGTATTTATTTGCGATGGTTCGATTAGAAAGAAAAAATTGTTAATTAGTCTAGTGTTTCTGTTTTGTCAGAATATTTCGTTCTTGGCCTATGTTACTTGCTTAAACCAGTTTTGACTCTAAAGGCCAAAAAAAATTGTTAAAAGATTAAAAGGAGTTCTAAATTCTAACCATTTTTTTTTGTAAATTGATATCCTATTGATGCAAATAATCAAGCTGTTATCCCCCCTCATATTATTATAAGGAAATTTGAACATACAAAATAATGTTAGGACATCCTATTTTCCTATAAAATGGTTAAATAACACTGATACAACTTAATTTTGTTCAGTTTAACCAAACAAGTATCCGAGAAACAGGAAAATTGTTTATAAATCCTATCGGTTGTCATTGTTTATGTAATAATTACTTAGCTCTGAATGGCAGTTTATATTTAGATGCAAGTACCAAGTCCAATAAAAAAACCTATACCACTGGGATCTATAATACCCTTTAATTGTCAATAGCAGCTGACATACCTAAGCTGATCTCATCATCATGAAAACAGAATTCTAAATGCAATCTCAATCTGATATCCCAACAACCAAACGAGCTCTTAAAAGTCAACTCCAAAGAAAGCTTATAAAATAAAGCTTTTTATTTAACGTCTTTATCTAGCAAAGCTGTTGAGAGGCAAACACCTCAAGACATCTATCAAATGTTTTTCACAAAGCAATTTGATTCAACAGGTGGTTTTGTTTCTTGACCTCAGGGTTCGCTGCGGGTTACGAATGACTTATTGCAGTCTTGGAAGGGTAAATTGAACGATTCTTTCACGTCTTAGCTTCCTAACTCGTTTGATACGGTTCTCATCTGTTGCTCTTCTACGAAGTACCAGAATTTATGCAGATGGAATTGTGATTCGATTTATATTTCCCCGTACGAATATCTTGATATGTTTGTGTAACTCGTACGTAAGTCATGCATTTATTATTGCCATTACGTTGCCGTCTTCGTACCTCTAATGGAATACCATGAAATTCATGGCAGTGTCATCCAATTGAAAATAGTCATGAACTTACGTGCGCAATGACTAATCTTCCATCACCGTTCTTCGAACGTTGGAGTTTTTCTCTTGTACTCTTATTTAAATCGGCCGGCGCGTGCGCACCACACGGCGCGCCCTCTAGCGGGCAAGTTCACGCGCGATTGGTCGAATACTAAAATAGAACGTGACATAAATCTACATAAACGGTCTTTATTTTGGTCCCCGACCATTGTTTTGGTTTGCCGCTTATGATTATCCACACACGATGTCAACGTTTCTTTACCAATACTTGGTATAAAATTATTTACGTCCTTTAACTTGTACTACTTTGTAAACATATCAAATGTTTACAAAGAAGCGTGAAAGAAACTATTGTTCAACCCCTTTGTGTGAATTTTGGCCGATGCTTTGTTTTGTTTCAATGAAAATTATTTATTTAACGTTTTTACGAGTGACACTGTGAGCTTTGTTTCAGTGTTCTTTTGTATTAAGTTACCACTAACTTACGATAATGTTAAAACAAACAGAGGCAAGTAACTTAAAGTAAAATGAACTTTTATTTCTTCTACCTACCATATCAACAAATCTTGAATCATAATACGCCTCCCAACAATCCTAGAAAAAACTGACTCCCAAGTTATATTATGTTGCTTGAAGCTTTTGGCAATGGAGCTTCTTAAGTCTAAATGGCTTGCTTACATGAGCAGTCTTTAAAAAACGCTAGTACTCATAATAGTAACAGATTACTGTTGAATGAGATCAATATACACATGAGCACGGCGAAGGTCAATTGATGATTGTGTTTGTCGACATTGACATTGCGCTCCTAGCGAGTTTTTGAATAGTGGTATTAGCCTTTCCTTGTGTTTACTTTTAATTGAGGTAAACCTATCCCAATATTTAATGGATTGCTTAGAAATTATTGATTTGAGAACCGAAATAAAGGACGTAACCGCTGGTCCAATTTCATTGCTAAATAGTTATTTGATTAACAAAATTTTGTCGCACCTAATTTGGCTCTGATTCCCATCTTCGTCAGATCTAAGAATTTTAGGTCTTGAAATATGTTTTCGGCATCCCAGATTCACCAAGCATCTATTGTTGTACCTCTCCAACAATTTTGCTAACAAGCACTGTTGAAACATAGTATCCCCACAGAATGATCCTCATAATTCAAGAAATGGCAAATTCGATGGCCCTTGGGGCCTGCGTTCTGTCCGCAGTCCTATTACCAGCTTCTACGGGCACTAGCGGCTGTCGTCAGTTCAATTGTTTCAACCTTGCGATTCTATTAGTCAACATACCACTCGATAGGTTGATAGCCGCACGTTAGATAAACACAAGATTATTGCACTTCTGCTAATGTGTATGCGTGAATGCCAAGGATTTTTGGAAACTTGTTCAAAGGATGTTCATATCTTGAACCAACCAAACCTTCCTAATAATGATTCTCCTTCGCATACCATTGAGATGATGCATGCCCCCCCAGTAACGTAACCAAACAAGAGGTGAACTTCTTAAAAACTGCAGATCATTCACCTAAAACATAATAAAGCTACAACACAATACACTAGTTTCGATCGGATATGCCACAGAGGCGTTAGTCGACAGGAAAAGTTGTGTAATATCGCACCTATGTGCTAAGTAGCAGTAAACGTGTTATCCGCTCGGTTACGCTTACGACCTACCCGATACAGATGTTAAAAACTGAATGACGTTATTTGCGAGCGTGCCGCCACATCGGAACTCGTTACTTGTTACTACTTACCCTCCCCCAATCAATATCCAATTAAGTTTTCGAACGTCGTGGTAATTTTCTTGCTTACTGGGAACATTTTCTTCGGCGTGTAGTTGTTACTTATTTACGTTTATTGCTCGGTTGCTCCAAGGTTTTGAACGAGCCAAGACCCGGGGCCGGGGGCTTACCTGCTACAAAATTCCCGCTAACCAACTTTTCGTCTCGTTTTCCGTGTAAATAGTTTGTATCATTGCGATCTTTAACTCGACTACAATATAAGCAAAAAGAATATTGTCCGACGTAACATCACTGTAAAGAGTCATCTCTTTACTGTGGTAATATCGCGGTCCGTGTCTCACAATTGAAGCGAGTGTGGGAAGCCCGTATTATCTGCTACCATTTCTATAGGGCTTAACAACATGTTACACGCTAATATTCACTAGTAAATGCTCTCCTATCGTCGGTCAAAGTCCTCTCACTCATGTCCTTGACGTATTAAAGGAAGTGCTTTCAGATCGGCCTCACTGTCATGGCTACTGTACGAGAGTACATCAGCATGGCATGTAGATGTCGCTCGTTGAAACGCTGCCAACTTTGCTAAAGGGCTGGATCTTGGATGTGTTTATCGATAAATTCAAATAATGGTGTCAATATGCATACAAATAGATCGCTAATCCTGAGCGTATTACTTCTAAGAAGACTTATTGGCGCATCAATAAAATCATTCGTCGAAAAGTTTTTCTGTTACTGCAGCTGATAAAGGCTCGTTGAAGCACCATTAATCAATACGCGAACCATATTAACGTGCATTTTACGTCAGACCCAAATATTGGTTTTTCCAATGTATTTGCACATTGATATCAAGCTATTTTGGACTGGAAACGCTCAAGGATCGTGCTAAAAATAATTCCGTTATTGCTAAGATAAATCTCTCCCAGTCACCCAGTTTCCGCTTATATGGAAACGGGTACCGCAAGGACGCCCCGGCCACGTTAGAGTTTAATATTTATGTTTTATTGTACGTCTTTAAAATGCGATTATGATGTATACGAACCGCTGAATTGCTGGAAATGACATGTGTATATCATGATTAATTTGATTATTACTGGAGTTAATCATCATGATTAAAACATGTTGACTCTCATTAACTAATGAGCTTCCCAAACCACAACAGCGCTTCAGCGGATTTATTTTTAGCGTGCTCACAAACGTAAACTGGTTTTGCTCGTTTTAAAACAGGATCAGTTGCATATTTGACAATGTTGGAGCTTACCGGTGGGATCGTCTGTTCGCAATCTTTCTCGTTATTTTGCACCATTTTCGAGTATGCAACTGCACTCGAAGGTCGCAGCACGTACTGTCGTACGCGCGACTGCGGACGGACGGAAATAGCCGGACGTATGGCAATTTCCCGTTCGTACCGGCCAACGAAATACGTTTGACTTCATAATTGATTACTCTATCGAGTTGTGAACTTGGACATTCAAGTTAGTTATTGAGCACACTGTCTCGGGCTTTGTGTTTTCATTGTTTCCGAAGATGCAGCAATCCCGATCTCTTCAGCGACATATAAGCTTGCTTGTTAAATTGGCTTCGAACCAATCGAACAATTTATTTCTGAAATGTTCTGATATCTCCGATTGTACTTGGCTATTTTTAAAGTTACTCTTGTTTGTTTGGAGTTAAAGCCACCATTATTTTATATACCGCTGCTCCAAAATGAAGACATGTTGATATCCCTATTAACAATAAGTACACCGTAACGCGCGGCTTACCCTTATAAAAACAGAGATTAACACGTCTCGGTTGCATATCGGTCGGTGCGATCTCCCTTTAATATTTAACCGTCCGGCGGTGGTTATAATTTTAGCGGGTGCCACAGTTCCACGGTCGTACGTGAGCCTATTTGCGCGGAGATTAACGGCCTGACCCGCCGGCGGACGCGACAGCGGATAATCTGTTTAGGCCAACCCCGCGCCTCGTCGGTTCGACGCCGGGGGATGCAAGGGGGCCCGATTTGCGGACGCGGAACTCTGCAGGCAAAACGCGGGTTTTTTTTATTTATTTTTTCGTTCTTTATGTCGTATATTTTTATTTTTGCGGTTGCGAGGCTTGTCTGAAAACCGTGAACGCCACTGAAAATTATAATTTGAAACGGTTTTCTGAAGCCTGTTATGTTTAAAACATAGTTAAAGTGCATTGTTTTGTTGTTGCCCTTTGCTTTCTTCTAGAACTTATCCAAATCTCAAGCTTCCTAACCTAATCCCGCAAGATACTCTATGTTATACTATAGTAAACATCCCACGACTCACGAGGTCACGTTACCAAGGACCTGGATGTTTTACGAAAAATCTTACTCATTGTTTACTATGAATATTACTGAGTACCGAAGATGCCCGAAGACTACTGGTACATTGTTCGGGTGAGGCACGTGGGCCGAGGGGAAAGGGCGGCGCGCGGGCCACAGAAGTGCAAATGTCACGTTACCCACCCCGTGTGGGCGGGTGCTTGCGACTCAGATGGAACAGCTTTATCGCTGCGCTAATGAAATTAATAAAGGTCACGCTAGTCCTAGCCCTAGATTTACTAATTTATCCAGTTACCAAGCAATTGCAAGAATATTGACAAAATAGTAAAGCCGAGTAATCAGCTGAGGTTCAACTACTTGTCAGCGGTTCCACCCATATTGTGCGTAAAGTGACCGATTAAATTATTTTGTTCACGCTAATGGCAGCAATGACTAATAATAGTATGTCCATTGAGCAAAATATTCATCATTCAATGTTTCTGCCTAGTAAATCGTAAATATATACATTATGTTAACCTAATCCATTGAAATATATTTGCAATTCCGAGTGATTTATCACAGTCATTTCTATGAAATCAAATTGACCGTCCAATTACTGGTATATCTCAACACCTGGCGGACTGGCGCATGCAAATAGCGGGGAGGTGGGCGGCGGTCGGGTTCAAGGGGTGTCAAGGTGCACCCCCGTGAGGCCCGCCCTCGCCTTAATTATTAATACACCAGCGATATACTAGCCACTTTATCGCCCGCCCTGATCATACCGACACGCTTCTGTATCTCGAACATTTATTCGGACGAGAATATCGCCATTCACGATGATGCCTGTCCAAACTGCCGGTTTTTCGCCCCATTTCCCCGCCCAATAAAAATGTTTTCCGTAAATTATAGGAGTGTGCTCGCCTTTATTTGTTCGGAAACTTTGTCTTGAATTCAAACTATAGTAACTATTGTTGACCAGCAGGGACAAACATTTAGGATAATGAGTTTGAAATCACCTAAGACCTTTTCCCCCACATACACGTAACTGCATCCCGCTTGTTTACCGCGTCGTCGTAGCCTTGCGGAAACCCTTGAACAGTCCGAAGACAAGGGTTGCGAGGCGGGCGGTGTTTGGATCAATCACAGGGTGCGCGCGGCAGCGGGTGCGGATGCGAGCGCGGGCGCGGCCTTCTATCGATCTCATCCGCTGTCCGCCTATTGGTCGGTTCAACCCCGCGAACCGCACGCCCCCACGCACCCGATCTAATATACGTGACGACCACGTGTCCAGCGACCTTCACGGAACCGTGGCAACACAAATAGTTGTAACACGCACTTGTGTGAAAATAAGCCTCGTGTACCCGCTACGTGCCGCTGAATATTTTAATATTCGGAAACACTAGCACGGCTGACCTATAATGTCTTAACTATTGAGCGAGTGCTACTGCCCCTCCCTTTCACTCCAGTGTAGTTACCTAATTAAATTCTAATGGTATGGATAACTTTATCAGAATAAAAGGATATAAACACAAATGCTTATCTCATCTGTATTTCTAGAATAACACTTAGATGACTCATCAAACGGGGTTTTGTCCCGGTCTTGCTACATAAACTTGCTTTTACGAAAATGAAACTTTTTGCTAAGTTCACTAACCCTAGATACTACTACGCCTCTTCGTAACAACAGGCACTAAAATACTAGTCAGATAAGAATCTAATGCATATTCAATTATTTTTAATAAGATTCACGATAAAACAGCAAATTCAATTCACTCTCGATTACTGCTTGTTACTGAAGGAAACTCCGCAGCAGGGATCGCATAAACTGATACATCATCGCATAATAACACCAAAAATGTACATAAGCATGTGTCGGAGCATCATAACAGTGTATACAAACAGCGCTTCGATAGCGACACGCGATAAATTAGGTGTGAAGACGGCGATAAGTGCACGTCGCACGTACCGGCGCGCGCTTCCCGCCGGGCCCGCGCCGGCCGCACGCTGATCGATACCAGCCCCGCACACAACACACCGATTTGTGTACAACCCCGTGCCACACGGTTATTGATATTCATCTTTGGATTACGTCGGGCCTTGAGAAAAAACTATGCAATAATAGGGTCTTCCGGGAGTCTTCCCGATAAATTATGGGAGCTCCTTGGTTTTCACTTTTGGGATATTTTGAAAAACTCCAAAGTAGAAGAAACACAAGTCGAATCTCTTTGGGTGACCAATACACAAATAAGCGAATGTAGTCTTAAAAGTTCAGGAAAAATAAAAAGATCTCGTGTTGGATCCATATTTTGTAGTTACCGAAAATAGCAGAAGATCGACTTGGCCTCGACCCTGTACTCAATAAAAGCCCGAAAGCTTTCAAACAAACACGTTAAACTAACAGCCGGAGCTGCGGCACCGACTCGATCAAACGACGGAGACAGCCTTATAATAACCGATATATCAATGATTACATAGCCTTTATGGCAGGCTTGTGTCGCACAGGCGATCTTACGCGCCATCTGCCATCTGCCCCCGTAACCATCATGTTTTCTTGGCCTCAAGCCAACGTCTAGTAAAATTTCCCAAGTTCATTGAGTAGGCCAATACGAACTCCACATTTAGTGCTATTCTTTGAAACTTTCTACGGCACAGTCTTATTTTGTTTTTATGGGTAGAAATATTCGTTTTTGTTTCTGATGCATAGTCTGAATTCTGACTTCATGGAAAGAGCTTCCATTCTGCTGTTGTTAAATTCTGGCGATTGCAAAGTTCACGTTCCTCTTTTTGTTCTGAATTATTTATGTGTATTGTCTTACTTCGACAATTATTCTAAAAGCTCCATTAATCAAGCCCTCAAAGCTCTTCATGCGTCAAGTTGGCAACAAAGCCGGAATACGTCTAGACGCCGTAACACCAGAGTAGCGAGAGGCGGCTAATTAGCCGATTAATGCACGCTAGCCTGCCACGGCTTAGGGCCACCCCGGGCACGTGCTTTGTCTTAATCCAAAGTTAATTCACGCACCAGCTACAATGACTTTCCTCTTTGAACACCCCTAAGTAAGGACCACACCCACATGTAAATAAAAGATGATGTGCCAATCATAATGTTATACAATAACGCAACGTCAGCATTGATATAAATCGTATCTAGTTGACAGAATGTATCAGCGCTTGTTTCTCTTATTTAAACGCTAGTAATGCGAACGCAACAGGTTGTTTTGTAGGCTAATTGTGGACGCAATTAAATCGTTTCTTTTCGCCTTCGCCTCGGAGCACGCCTTGTTATCCGTAACGAGCCTCACTCTAGATCTTTTTGTTCATGCAACATTGTTCACTTTATTTCTAATCGTCTCATCGTTGCCGTCCTTCTCTTTTTCGATGCTCACCGTCGATTCCTCTGATCGCGATCTTTAAATCCCTCGTAATTGGCGTATGCTTTTTACGTACATTATTCGGTACCATTTGATGTATCGAAATATTTGAGTTTTTACTTTCTCGTATCGGCAGACGGGTGAGGCTCGCGGCCCGTAACCCGTCCGCCGGGTTTGCCCACGGTCAGTGCGGCGCGACACCTGATCCTTGCTGCACATGTCCTGTACGTGTAACGCGTTATGTAGACAGATGTTCAAGGACTGCTCGGGAGCTGGTTTGAGTGCACCGCTTCACGGCTTTTGTATGCTTAGATAATTTTGCATATCTTTTATACACATTGTTCTCGTTACAACCTGGACAGCTTTAAGCGAATACTTTTCGTTTTAGAGGCCCAATGTAATTGGCCGACGATAAATGTATCGTGCGCGTGCGCCGGCTCGTCGCCCGAATGCCTGACAATGGGCCTGTTGATGGCCGTTTACATGTTGTCCGCCTGTCACTGAACTCTACTGTTTTAAATTTCAACCGACGTGCTTAAACAGGTTTCGGTTACTTTTTATATTTTATTATTCACCTATTTGTAGACTGTACTACCGAGTAAATTTTTGTATGAAAAGTGTTCTCGAAGTTACAAGAGCTAAGAGTTCGATTATTTCAATCTCGATTCCAATATTGTTGATAGGTAGGTTTGTTCGATCAAGTTTGGCCCTTCCGCAGTGCCATTATCCGTGATCGATTTGTGTGGGAATGCATGTAATGTCGTCAGTGTGTGACGGTCACCATATCAGGCCGTGTTCCGATGGTGCCCCGCGCCGTGTCGAATGGACTAGATGAATTATTTCACCTCGGGCGGCGGTGGTCGGGGCGCAGTCGTTGACCCGCACTACGCCCGTGTGATGTCCATGGTATGCCCTCCACAAATAAGGGGTTCAGATCGGTGAATCTTGCACCAAACAGACTATTTTGTCTAGACTACTTTCCGTCTGCACTTTAGGCTTTTTATTCTGTCGAAAATTTGCAACTTTGAGGCATGCTTTTGACTTATTTTATTTCTTTTTAATATTTTATTACTAAGTGTAATATCTGTGATAAATTGTGTTATATATTCGACATCGTTATCTAAAACAAACATTATCTCATCGCGGATGATCTGTTTGTGATGAGGTAGTGGTAGATAAGGTTGGTTTCTTCCGTTCGTCGCGTCAGTGCGTATGTAATACAAGTATCACACTGTTGCATGTTGTAATCATTCCGAGTATTCGTCTGCACGTAACACTAAACAACAAGTAGGTACAAGGAAGCTTCGCTTTCGCCCTAAAATTACCATATCGTTCTGCTTGGTCAAATAAACCACGAGAGTGTAGAAACGGCCCGTTAGGTTTATTAATTAGTAGTTAGGGTTGCGTGGGTTGAATGCGCGCGCGCTGTCGATGCCGTCGCGGTTATTGTGGGAATCGACTCAAGTACTCAGTACTCGACTGAAACGCACGCACCGCACTTTCTAACACCACAACATGTTGATTGTACCTAGTTGCAAAATGTGTGCTTGAATCTAATACAGAAGAAAAGCAGTTCACATTATTATTTAATAGTGACAGCACAAATGTGAGTAATGCTCGCTCAATCCAGTAGAACACATTAAACAAGCAATCCGACCATCCGTTGTGCTTTACCGTTACTTACTATTTCATCATAACAACCACCGCTACCCATAATGCACCTCAACCATTGAGTGCTCGCATCGAATCAAATTTTGCCAACTCATAACAATGTCGTCGATGTACGTGCGTTTTGCAATCTGCGTGGGCTTGCTTCGAGGCCGTGGGAATCGCAGCTTCCTCACCGACTTGAAGACGCAACATTGTCATAGTTCATACATAACGGTGCTACTGTCACCAGACGGAAGGCTACATTCGTTTTGGGTGAACTTCTTCGACGTATATGCGCTTTCAACTTTAAGAGTGTGATTTTACCGCGACGTTGAACAATTGTGAATGTGGAGCAGGTCAGAGTGCGCGTAAGAAGCCGCCGGCGCGGGGTTGTTGAACGTTCGGACCGTCCGCGCGTGGTTCGGCGTTTTATTAATAAAATGCTCGTGACGTGTATCGATGGGCGCGCACCGGATCGGGCTATTTATTGATGCGCGTGCGCAACGCCCGCTAGCCGCGTATCGATCGGTGGCTCTCTCTATCGGTCGCATGATTATTTTCCGATTTCAAACACAAATACGGCCAATGTCTAAGTGTACCGCCTTCGCTCCGTACCGTTATTATCGATTCGTCTCACTTAAGTCATGTCTGACACCATAACAGTATTGCGCGTTGTCCATTATAGATTGCGACAAACGCCACTGATGTATTCGTGATTCTATACTATTGTATTTCAAAACATTCAATCGGTTTTTTATTCTTTTTATTGCAGCGCGCGGCTCATTATAAATGCGAAAGTCTGTCTGCATATTTGTTACTCGGATTTCATCTCACCTGGGCTGTGGGCAACACATGACGATGGAATCGCACCGAGAAGAATATCTTATTAACCGGTTATTACCATCAAGCAAGATTGTTGTCGAAAGCGAGCATAATCAGAATTTCAACTGGCATAGACTCTTTTTGGTCATTCTTTTTCGTATCTTACTGCCAATGTTTTGCTGTATTAATAACTTTGTTATCAAATGTATCCATCATGAATCAGTTAATAAATCTAGAACAATTTCTTACTGTAAATATTGTTTGAAACGATGCCCCCAATCCTCCCTACATCTGAGTCGCATCGTTACCCGTCCTGACATAACCATTAGCCATCAAGTGGTGTGTCGAGTAGAAACAAAAGCGCGAGGGTGGGCCGTGCGGCGTGCAGCTGCGAGCCTCGCCGGCTTCGCGCAGATGCCGAGATCCGCCCCGCTTGTACGACGGATCTACTGACAACCTTGACGATGTTAACTGCACCGAGCGCCTTTATCGGACTAGCAACTATCTATGTTCAATTTGTTACCCATTTCATCTATTTAAAGCATGAAAGGCGTGGTTCGTTCATCTTCACGTATTATTTGCAAACTATTCTTCCGTTTTACCACTTTATTTCTGTCATTATTATTCACAGAAGTGCTTTATCTAATCTCAGGTTAAATTAATATCAGAGTGATGAGTCTTATCAGAGTATCGCACGTCGTCTAAAGTCAACAAACCGATGCCCGCATCAATGATAGCTCGATACAATAGTTCGGTAGTGCGAATCTGCTCAGGCGAGGGTAGGGCTGATAGGGCTCCCGAGCCGGCGGGTAGCGGGCGGTTTGTGACGTCGACGGGGCGACGCGCTAGTGACGTCACGCGCGCACGTGGGTGTGCGCGACCGAGACAACAACACAAGCACCGCACGGGAGGGACCGAGCCCGACCCGCTGCCGCAGAGGGCGCGCGCGAATTGACAGATTTCCACGCGCTCGATACGATCTTGAATTACATTATCAGGCGGCGCCGAACCGGGTTAAATGCCCGTATCCGCCTATTCAATCCGCCGACCGCCCGCCCTTTTTAACAAGACTTTTGTAACCTTTCTCGATTGTTTCTTTTGTGAAACGCAGAGCTACCTAGATATCCTTTGATTAGATGGTGTAACAACCGGTTCGGCGATGTTAACCCGCACATATTGTCTAGATGTCGGCCGGCGGCGGTGCGTGGTTGTGGCAGCGCGGCTCCCATGCTCGGCGTATCGAGGCGAATGTTACCGCAGCGGTTAACCTCGCCCGCCGCTGGTTGTAAACAAAGCGCGCGGATTTGAACGCGACGTTGCCATGTCGCACCGCCCGCCTATGTGTGTAGCTGTCACTGATTGTTTACTATTTTACACCGCCTAGGTATCGCTGCAGTTTTTAAACTTTTTGTTTTACATTTTGGTTCTGTTTTCATTCACAATATTTATCTTGATAGAAGAACAAGTAAACTAGAGCTGTTGAAACATTCGGAGTTCTTCCATGTCAATAAAATTATTGTACAATCATAAAATATTCATGCAGCTAAGCTCCTTAACATCAATAAAATAGGTAAATCAAGAGAAGCATTATGTTACACCTGTCAGAGCTGAAGACGTAATAAATAGTCATGCAACGCACCTACTCCGTGTTTTACATGCACGAACACGAAGCTCATGTCTTACAAGCTAATGGCTGTTTTCACATTAGGCAATAACGACAACGACACGATATCGCGGGACTGTTAGTTTCATATATATTGTGGATGTAAGTTGCTGGCGGAACGCGACTAGGTCGTCGGTGGCATAAAACAAGCTGTTTGTTAATGTCGTACCGACAGAAACAAAAAAAAACCCCACGATATCGTGTCTTTATCGCCTAATGTGAAAACGGCCAATCCTACAAGCTGCCTAAGGATGTGATGTGCACTCGTGCACAGAGTTGTCAAGGTCTTAAACAGTTTCCATTGTTACTAGAACTACTTATTATAATATGAAAACCCTTATTGTTAATCTCAATACTTCAACTGAACAGATTGTAGTCCACTTAACTACAGATGCCAAAAGCTTCGTAAGGAACTAAGGACTAGATTATTGGGTGACTTTACGCAGTGGCGCAAAATTAAAGCAGTCCGTGATGTTGCGAAAGTATGCTCTTAGTAGAACACAGCGACGCGACACGGAGATTGTTCCAAACATTGCGGTGCGAGAGAGACGCAGCCAGTGCACCGCAGAGCGCACTCCGCACTCCGGCCGCGCGCCGCGGCCCACGGCCCACGTGCCGAACGATAATGTTGTTGCGCTGTCACCGACGCAGATAAATCTTCCCGCTCTACTGTCTACTAGCTACCAGCCGATCGTTAAATACCGTATTTATTGCCTGCGACACGCTCAATTTACCCAACTTACCCAGACCCACTATATAATAGCATCTCATGATAAACGTTTCGTAAGCACCTACGAATGACAAATGCTCCACATTTGCTTCGATAATCAGTTCGTATTCAATGTTAGTTTCGTCGTCTGTTATCAGCGTGTCATCGCCGACATTAACCGCAACGCGGCGGCAAACAAATAGTACTTAGGCAACAATAGTGATAATCGTATGGCGATTACTGCGCTCACATTGCTGTGGAGGCGGGTAGCGCGGCGGCGCGCGTCGTCTGCCCGCTATCGATCCCGGCGCAAGGTAGTGCCAACCACCGCCGTTACACCGCGACAAAATATGCGACCTTGAACCTTAAACTATCTTCGTTATTGCACTCAAACAAATGCACTCGCACAACAAATAAACAAGAACTAAGCAAGAACGCTCTGGTGAAACACAAATAAAAATATCTTAACGAGGCTAACTGTGCTACAAATTAGCACAGCACACAGTGAAAAAGTTGAACTATGTTATGTAACAATCTTTTAGAAGGTTTTGGTGTTTATTAAAGAGTAACTGCTTTCAGAAAACTATAAAAACCATTAAAATTAGAGCGGTGTCGAAATCGCTTGCTGCGGAATCGCGTAATTATATTTCGCCCAAGTTTCACTGTATGTCCAGTTATGGCATTAAGGGCGTTTTTGTTTGGAGAAAAATGAAACTTTGTTGCTCAAAACCCCATCGATCGATGCTGAAATCCTTGGTGGACCTCAATCGCGATGGTACCACGGTGCGGGCTGAGTCGTGACTCGCTCCGGTATTCGAGTATATCGGTATTCGTATACAGTAATCGTACCGTTTGTTGCGTTAACGGCCTTGGGAGATGGAGTCGATGGTGCCGAACAGACCGGCTCAATAATAATTGCAGTGCCTGAACGAGTAGCACCAACATACACACTAGCGGTACCTGGTTAATTACCACACTTATCACTGAATCTACGCCCTACCAATCCTGTACTAAGAAGTTCTTCGAATTAAATTATTCACGTTATTAAAACTAATGGATTTTGAAGCAAGTTCGCTTGCTTGAACGGACGGAAAATATTTATAAACGACTACTGCGAGGTAAACCTAAGAAGGCCTCGCCGGTCGTTACCGATCCCAATAAAGTCCATCGAATCAGTGATGACACCTTCATTTGTTACGGCCAGGTTACTGCCTAGCCGTGTCACTGGATGCCCTTGACTAGCCGCTTTAAATGCTAGACTAGTTTGCAGTCAGTCATTTAGCAAAATCTATTTCCAAATGTTGAGATATAGAGCGAAACTGGATTCCTATTCTTACTATTTGACATACTGACTCTAGTGGCAGCCAAATACATATTTGGAGTTAGACATATTGGATACTTGTTCCACATTGTTGTTAAAACCTAAATTCTTTAGGTACGACAAGCAGGTGCTAATAAGAAACAATAATTGATAGAACCATTAGTGGCCTACTTGTAGAAAAACTAGTTCAAATGAGACAGACACGATGATACGCGTACACCTGGAGCACGAATGTCAAGGCTGAACGCTTGGAAACGCTCCAGTAAGACTGCAACTAACGCCGAAAAACGTCCGTAAAACTTCTCAGTTGTTTAGTATTAATTTATCAAAGCATGCGGCACCAAGTTATTGAAGGGCGCTTGAACGATAACCCGCAGTAATAACTCATTAACTTTACAGTTTGTTCAGTGATTCAGTCTGCCGCAAATTTGAAAGTGTCTTTTAAAGAATGTAGATTTTAGTAGAATTCGGAAATTCCATTTGTATATCCTTCGTTACTATAATGTTTTGAATATAAAATTCAATGTCAATTAAATAGTTAGCGGGCGCTAAGCAACGCTCGCATGTGTGTCGTGTGCGGCGCGCGCTACAAACACAAGCACGTGCGCCGAGCGGCCGCTGACGTCACATGGGTCGCCCCCGCCCCGCCTCCTAGCTAGACAAGGACGGCGTTATGGCGTCGGAACGGCAACGTCGCGCGCGCCGTTTTGTTTTCGCATCTAACGTCGGTGATAGGCCGAGTTTATCTTCCGATTGCGAATGCAACAACAGCTATTTCTAGCTTTACTTACCACATTGCAACAACCCGATTTTTATCGCTTCTGAACTTCACGTTCCGCTATTGTGGACAATTTTCATTGTCATTTCGACCTTGAATTTTTATGCAGTTTTTATGAACATATTTATTCAAATGAAGGAATTCGATAATTAAGTAGGTAAACACAATGATCGTAATAAAAGAAGAGCCAGTAACTGGTACAATGGCAAGGTTGAACATCTTAGATAAGCGAGGTCAAGGTTAATGTGATGCTGGACTTAATCCTAGTGATCTATTTTTTTCTAGGATCTCCTTCATTCAAGAAACTTACGACCGTTTTCTTTTATTTCCAGAAGGTGACCAAGGATCTTGGGAGAGTGGACTCTCTTACGAATGTCGTTCGCTGCTGTTCAAGGCTCTTCATAACCTAATCGAAAGGTAAAATCATAAGACACCACATTAACGCATGCTCATCCACTAATCAAAACAACGAATAAAGTATCTAGTAAGATATGATTGGTCTTCAAATAGTAGGTGTGAAGCGATAGCCAATGTACTTCGTCCGTATTGATTTTACTGTTTTCCAATTGGCTGACTCGAACGTTACACGATTAGCATTCGCAACAAAAACGTGATTGAAAAACCCGTACGGTACTAACAATACTAACAAATAACTTGTTAATCATTGCCGATCGACTACACAATTTGAACTCGATGATGCGTGTCACACAGTGAGCGTCGCGCGCGCACTTAGTTCCAATGCGTCTCGCGAGCTAATTGCTCGTGATTTATTATAAAATCATTCCTATTGACCGCTCGGTGCATGCTTCTTACGTTCACAAAGACATTACGTATTCATAGTCGTGCATACGCTAGGTGTTCCGCAAGGAACAATACTCGGGCCCTTTATTATTAGCCACGCATTCCTTACTTTGGAAAATCAAATGAAAGTTGAATTTGAAATTGACTTGACTCGTTTGAAGTTTTAATGCCCTCAAAGTAATTTTGTGTATTTAATCCAAATTGTTAAGAGTGATATTTAGATAAGAAGTTTGATAAACTAAATTACCTATGCTCTCTGAATATCTAATGCTTGTTCTAGCAGTTTCATTATCTACTGTGATAAAACTATGCCAGCAGTCACAAGTTCGAGGTAGCGAAATTTATCTCTAAGTACTGTTTCATCTAACTGAGACTTTGTTGTGTTTTTGTAAATATTCTATCTACGGAAGATTTTCGGCCAGTATTTTATAAATTCACACGAAAACCATAATTTATGAACTGATTTGCGTTTCAGTTGCTTAATTGCTACTCGTCTCACCTCATTAGTTCTCTAACCAGAAACTCGTACTAATTAGTGCAATGCAAACACTTCTAAACTTGATAAATAACACTAGTAGACAACGGCAAATCTATTCCTGACACTTTGCAGTGATTAATAGTTTTCAGGGAAACAGATCTCAAGAATTAATCTGAATGTTACCTATATGTTGTAATCTACATGGCACTTAAAATAGCTATACAATCATTAAATACAATGAAATAAGACGGCTAATAATTGACCGTTTTCTCAGTTGCAATTTGCGCGCCTAATGTTGCACCTGGCGCGGGCGCATCAGAATCACTCGTAGAGCAGTCCGCACGAGACGAATGCTCACGAAGGTCGGGGTGTTCTAATATGTCGTTTTTGCCGCGTTTCCTTTGGACGTAGCTTAGGGACTAACTCGTTTGAATTCCCGCCGTAATTGATACTATTGTTTCTTAATACGAAATCGGGCGTGTTATGGTTTTAGTCTCATTTTGACTTCACTTTCAGTGTATTTTTTTCTCGTTATTAGAAGTTTTAAATAAATTAATTTTCATTAATATAAATAAATTTAAATTATTCTTTTGATTAATATAAATAAATAATAAATATCACTGTACATTACACACAGCGCCATCTAGTGCCACACTAAGCAACGAGACTTGTGTCGTGGACACCAGATAGTTCATGTTGATATACTGCATAGATACTTTTTGTTTGTAAATTCATACTTATTAAACATATAACATCCATGCCTCTGAAAAAAATGTCCTTGCTCATCACACAAACATTTGCTCCTACCGGGATTCGAACCCGGGACCCTAAGAACGTAAGGCAGCCTCACTACCGCTGCGCCATTCGGGTCGTCAAATTATCGATACAGTTTAAATTATCAGTTATTATTAGTTTTTATTATTATTTTCTTGATCTTTGACAAGGTAACTGGTCAAAACTAAAGATTAGATCTAAAATTATTTGGACGACTTCTTAATTGAGCAGGCAGATCCACTCGTCACAGAATTGCTTCCATTAATCACCATGTTTATATTTTAACTCATTTATGAGAACATACAATTTTGTATTTATTTTTGCTTTGCCATAGCCTTATGTGGTTTTAAAGGACAGGCACGATTTCGACAAAAAAAAAGTAATTTGTTGGATCTCAATATTAAAAACTTACGAACTTATTTGTGATGCTGCGTTCAAGATGACAGATTTACAGTACACCCAACCTTCAGTGAGTATTTCAAGAGATTATTGTTGCGGTCTCCTCCATTTTCGCCACATACCACCCAGCGCATTACAGTAAGCGCGTAGCAATAAAAACAGTTGAGTTACAATAGCTGTAACAAGCTTCCGACAGATTTGGTTCAAACTTAGCTCGTTTTATCGGCTCTTTCAAACGCATCGGTAACTATTGAAATACTCCATGGAGGACCACATGATGACGTAAGTGGCGCATGCATCGCCATCACGCGTCTCGGGAGCGGTGAGCGACGGAATCTCGGCGTATGAACGAAATCCAGACGAGTCGTTGACCCCCTCGGCGGCTGGCGGCGCGTCAAAGAAACAATGCGTCGGGGATGCGATCCCGACACTGCGACAAATATACACACGCGTTCGGCTTCACGGTTTTAAGGTTGTAACTTGTAAGGTAGCAACTGTGAATTGAGGGTCGATTAGAAGTCGTTACTTCGGTTGTTATACGATTAGACCCCAAATACGATACCGGGAGGTTTTATTGTACTTTTTGTATTCAAACGTCGCGACGGTTTAACTTTGAAAAGAAACACCTGTGAATGTTGTTAGGGGAATTTGCTAAATAATAAATAGGGAGGTTGACGTCGAGTCGAGTCAAGAGGTCTGTCTCGAGAGAAATACATGAGAGGAATAGGGAATATGCATGAAATACAAAACTCTTTTTATTTATGAAAAATGCCTTGTATTGGCGCATTAAAACATTATGGTACACTTGTTTAAGTTTCTAATACATCACTTATTTTACAATTTACTGTTTATGTAGCATGCTTTTGGTGAAACGGAACGCACTGTCAAAACATATCGTCCTCGATAACGCCGGTATTGTTACGTTAAAGTTCATTGTGTCAAAAAACACTTTTATTTGAAAAGTGCTAAAAGTTTCACTAAAATTTTACTATAATATTGTTATTGCAATTTTTACTTGATTAAAGCGCATGCAATTGGTAAAATTATTTTATTAAGGCTAATAAAAATAGATTTAAACAAGGCAGATTGTAGATAATGACGTCATATCATGGCCGCGACAGCTACAGACGTTTGAACTGTCGTAGAAAATTGCAGGAGTATTTTAGTGCGACAAGCAGTAGTTGAACTTAACTTTTAATACTTTTCTTGGCTTGGTAGTACTGTATTTTATTGATTTAAGTGAAGAAAAAATTACATTACGTGCATATTCCCTATTGTAAGATGCACAATTACACACAATGAAACACATGAAAAAACATAACTCATTACAATCTTACCTGTACTGTAAGTACTAAGTAGTTACTTAGTACGTAGTATGTAGTAAAATGAGCAATAAAAGCCACCAAGATTTTGCTAATTTTTTTATGCTTGCTATGATTTGATTAGGCTTGCAAGACAGTGCCGCGATTCAGTTAACGTTTTATGTCCGTTAAGAACCCTCACTATTGTTCGCAAGCACCTTCTCGTGTTTTAAATTAACTTTTATAGATTTAAAATTGCGCGTAATGAAATAATTTCAGTGTTTAGTATATTCCTGGTTTTACACGCATTTTGTTTAAATACTTTATGGATATCTAATTCGGAGACGGTTACCCTGTTTAAATCTTTATGATCTTAATGTCTCTCAAAAACCGTTTAAATGAATCGGTTCGATAAAGTCGATCTATTCAGGCGCATGCATTCGGAACTGATCCTGAATTCTTATATACGGTTTATGTGCCGTTTAAATACTCGCAAATAACGTTAACAGCATTTTTTGCGGCTTCCGCGGCGGCATCGGCATCTCGTTGGAACTGGTTCAAAGACCCCAGATATGCTAAATATTTGAATTACTTAATTCTACAAGCTTGTAATATTCCCGCCCAAACGTCCTGCAATGATATGATACTTTAATTCCGCAATAAAATGCAGTTTAAAACGAATTGCAAAAACTGAACAATAGATACTTATCTCATCTATTTTACTGCATCTTTCAAACCAGCAGGAGACATTTTAACGAGTCTAGTTATTTGAATACATATACATAAATTGTTTGATCAGACAGCACCAGTAGAAACAAATTTGCACCTATTTGATACATATTCAAAGCGTAGCAAACTGCAAACGCATTCCTTATGTGTGCTTGACGCTTGTGTGGCGACACCTGCGCGCGCGCACCTAAATCTCTCCCGTTACGGCGGCATTTCGCACTGCTGGCGCATGTCGGCGCTGAACGCCCTCGCTTCGCTTGAGTGAGCGGTCAACCTCTTTGATTCTCAACTGTGGAGATTATAATAGAATTTGCAATTTCTAGTGCAATCTTGTGTAGTTGTGAATCCGTTGAAACTGGAACGTTATAGATGTTCTTGTCAATTTTTTTACAAAAACTTATGAAATGTGTCTATTGATGCCAAAGAGGCGTGAACATGTATTTGTAATACAAAGGTACTAGTAAGTACCACCGCGAGTTTACATAATTGCTATTGCAATATAATATTCCTTACTCATACGCAGTTCTATTATTCCATATAATATTAACAAAATTCAAATGAATCACACATAGTTGAACATTGTGACTGGTCAATTTGTAATTGAATTCGTTTTGACGATTGAAATCCTTTACAAAATATGTACAAAGGAAAATGTAATCCGCCAAGTACGAGCGTCATACTATCATGCTAAATTCAATTGGAGGGCAAAAATCAAATGAAATCATTTATTTCTTTGCAAACATGGGTAGTAATTGGTACATAGATGTTTTCTTATATAATATAGTCCTCCATATTTTACCGTCGCACAGGCATGCAAATAATATTGAATTCTAAAGTCAAAGAATTGTATTGATTGATACCGAATAAAACACACTGGAACAGTTACCAGCCGTTATTGACACATTGCGGTTCGGACAAAGATTGGCACATAAGTATAAATAAGTAAATAACCCTTCCTTGACAGTCGGGTAATAAAAGAGACGACGCCCTTCGAACGCCGGACTTTTTTCTAAAACTTGATATACATAATACATACTTACAAGTAAAGTAAGCCATAAACGGTGCAAGCAAGTACGTGAACTCTATAGGACATGCATGCTGGCCGAATAATATTACCCTCTTCTTGAACCTTACCTGGATAAAATAATGGTTGTCGAGCCAGTCTTACCAAGGGCACATCTATAGACATCCGCTTCATGGAAAATACTGATATTCAGCTATATCTTGTTTGGCTGGAAACCGACCGGAGTGGGGAATAGGCCGGGCAGATGATACTGGAGATGATGACTTGCTCGCACGCCCATCATCGGTTTCCTACAACATTATCTTTGGTAATAGTATGACAGTATACAGGATAAAATTTAATTAACTAGCGATACTCAGACGTGATGTGATGGTAATACCGATATCTAAACACTATGAAACAAAAGAAAATAGTCCTGCAGTGTGAGTCATGAGAAAGAGTAATGTTTACAACTAAACTGTATTAGATACAGGAGTGCGTACGTTTAAAGATAGACAGGGCATCGCTCGAAATAAACTATCGACGAAATAGTACATTAATCTGTGCATCCATTTTTTATTCTCTACCTACTCATTGCATTTGGGAAATTAAAATTAGATTTCGAATTGAAAGGAAAATCTTGTTCAGAATCTCTTTGATATGTATTGTAGCTTGTTTTTATTTGTAGACACACGAGTGATCCTATTAGGGTTCCGTTTACGGAAACACAAAACAGTATGGTGGCTACTGCATCTCAAGTGCACCCAAATTGCAGAAGTCTAAAAAATCTAGAGAGCTCATATTTATTTACAGTTAATTGAAACAATTAGTAGCAAAGAAGCTATTTAACTAAATTAATAGCCCTCTTCACATGTACCAGAAATAGTTCTTTAGGTTAAACAAGCTCTTGAGACAGTCTCCCGAGTTGTACTAATTAATTACAATAAACCAAAGAATGCTATAAGTCCAACCACACAAAGTCAGAATTCGTTTGCCCTTAACTATTTACTTTGATTTGCGATCTATTTATTACCATATTACGCGGTTTTTGCAAGTGTCTGTTAATTAAAAACTGCATGATCTATGTGTCATTATAAGTTATCACTCAGTCCATGATTCACATTCCGAGTCAACAAATAGTGCTTGGTCGTCAGTTTGACGCGTTGAGTGCGCTGCGTTCGTTCGTCGGTGACACAATAATATTCGCTATGGTAATATAATCGATAGCGGACCGAGTTACGACACACCCGCGCCGCTACATCGTCTTGTAATACGTTTAGTTTGGAAACCATGCGATATTCTATGGAAATGCATTGCTTTGGCTACGCTGTGTTACAGTTTGCAGTTACCTACACTTCAATATGGTTTGTGGTGTTAGCAAAATCAGGCTGTATCGTGACCACTGCTAAAACGTTAGACTGCTCTCTGTGAGAGGCAGGCCGTATCCACCACGCGGATTCAAAGCGGGGTTGTCATGTATTCGAATGTCTGGTTCTGGGTCATGCTGGCTTCCTCATGATGTTTTCGTTCACCATTTTGAGAGCAGTGGTGATGAAATAAATTACAAAATTTTAAATCCTTGTCTGGATTCAAACCCACTCGTATTATTACTTCTGTATTGTAACAATATTTTGATTTAAAAGAGTGGCCATGGAGTTTCTTGCCCGTTCTTATCCATAGAGATCTACGCTAGGGAATGGGCAACTACAGTACTTTCACAGTTTTTATGTCTTGTACTGGGACTGTAGCTACATTTAATTTTCATCATTGTTTCGACATTCAAAAGTGCCTGTAACTGGCCTACTTGAAATAAATGCTTTGATTTTTTTATTTTACTGGGCCACAAGTACTCATAACGCGATAAGAAAATAAACAAGTAAACGTTTGTGAAAAACTTCAATGATTCATCGTCTCTTCGCTACCTACACCCAATCACTCCAAAATAAAGAGCATACCTAAATTTATTCTAAAACAGATCAATTTGCATCAAACGAGATTTCGTCTCCAACAAGACAGTCTTGCGCCTCTCGCTCATTTTATCGTCCAAACGGTATGACAATAAAATAAACGTGATACAGTCGTAAACCGGCAAACGTTACCAGATCTCATGCCCTAGGTTGCTGAGCTGTGAAATTGTATAGCTTATGTTGGCTCTAACTTCTCAATATTATCGTCCCTCGTTAACTGAATACGAGATTCCCTTTTTCATGGCTTTTTTTTAACAAGGTTCAATGTTACTCTTGCTGGTAAAACTTACTGAAAGTGTCATATACGTTTACTACCATAAAAACGTCTGAAATAACTGAATACCTCTAAAGAGGTCTTCTTCCCATCATTATGGACAGCTTTTACTGTGGAACCAACCCTAAAATTTCACGATGATATGCTCCATTTATATTTATGTTCGTACGATTTGACATTTTTATAGGGAACAGCCGATTTTTATTTCATTTTCATTTCAAAATAAGGGGATGTTAACTATTTTTTCTAATTGTATTTTTGTAAGTAAGTTAGAGGTATGTGTTTCTTGGTAGTAACATCGCATTGGCGTTATAGCTTAATTTAAAAAAAAAAATAAAAAAAATGTAAAAATAGTTATAGGTAAGTACTCAATGTTGACGACCCCTTGAAAGGATATCAGTTACTTCATTATTTGTTAATCTATCAAGTTTCCCATTGCTGAGCAAACGCCTCTCCTTTCTCTTATAGTTGGCGCCAGTTAAAATCGCAAAAGCGGTCATTGACCGACCTAGATTTATTAAAGTTATTAACTTTGAAATAAAAAAATAAGCCTGTTCAAGTCTTGAATCGTCATCTATCGTGATCTTCAACATTTTTTCTAATGAAAAACGATACATGGTTCATTTGTTTTGTTTCGTAGGAAGAGATATTAGGGAAAGGGCAATGACCGCTATTGCGATCTTAACTGGCACCAACTATAAACCTCTCTATCTTGTGTGATCTGATCTCTTCAGATACTTATTCCAACTAAATCATGTTGTATGACATTTTATGTATACTATTCAGATACACTGTTCTAATGTTAAGTCAATAGAAATTGCAGTAACAAAAAAATATCTCTTATTTAACCATTGTTGCAGAGACATAGTTCCCACATAAATAAAATGATTGACGCCTAACACTCGCACAATCGACACACACTAATAATTACTTTTTAATTTACAGATGTCTTCTATCGCGAGATTTCGTGAGGCTCGGCAAATGGTTCGTCCAGCCTTACGATGGCGACGAAGAAGAAGTCGGCAAAAGGTAAATCAAACCTTATTGTTAACGTGATAAGTTTTAATTGTAAGTATTGACTAGCCTGTGATAGTGAAAGTCGAAGTTACGATATGACACGCTTGTGTTTTGCGTGTGCGCGTTACATGTTAACTAATTACTTAGATGCTGATTGTATCTGCAAGACTTTAATTGTGCGCTGATTGGATTTTTTTGGTACAAAGTTACTGTTATGAAATGATTCTTGGGAATACCTCAGTCGCTTACCATTTATAATGTCGTTAAAGGGTAAGGGAAAACGCTAACCCAATACTTATGTCGCGTTATGACAGCCTCACGACTGCTTGAACAAAGTAACTCTATTACAATCAGTAAGATGACGAATGTACCATTATAAACCCGTTAGTATCACAGCAATACCCATCTAAATGGCTACACAAGTAAAAATCAATTTGCTAAAAACTTTCACCAGAGGCGCCACTGTGCCATTGACGTCACAAAATCACGCAAACAAGTCAAGACCTGTCATGTTGGAGGAAATTTCCTCTTCGTTGACGGAACGTCATTATAAATACCTTGTGTCCTTGTCCCTATGACGACATCACCATGCTAGACCAAGCTTAATACGTATGACTCCTAGACCGTCAGTTTGGTCTAGCCGTTGCAAGCGCGACTGCTGATCATGTGGTCCAGGGTTCGAACCCCAGCTACGCAAAGTATGGAAGTTGAATTTGAAGGCAATCTTTTCAATGGATTGTTTTCAAATGAGCCGTGGCAACGCAGGTCTCACTTCCTAGATTAATGAGAAGATCTCTGTGTTGTGCTCGACGAGACACTAGAGCGTGACTTCGTTCACCTTCTAACATTTTTCTTTTCAAATATTACTATTTTAAAGTCCTTGTTTCTTATTGAAACTCGGGCTATGCAAACTGTTACATCATTGAATATTAGTAACGAAATGTTCACCGAAAATGTCGGTATTTTCTATGATGTGTTTAAAAGTAAATAACTCTCTTGTTATGTATTGATAGACGTAATAGTTATGTTATAAGACAGACTTAACATTACGTTTCGTCTATTTTTCCCGAAGGTTTAGGCTGAAGTGTCGCTTATCTCTATAGTATACCAAATAATAAGACGTGACCACGTGAGGACTTGTAATTGGCTTTCTGGTGACTATGGTTTCCTTTTTTTTTCTGTTTTTATTAGCTGTAAGCCCTCCATGTACTAAATAAATAAATAAATAAGGGGCGAGCCTTGTCACCAACCGGGCCCAAATCTAGACTCAGGGCTGCAACTGAAAAAGTATCCCTTGATCTGTCCACGAAGTAGACACAATAGTTAATCAATTGTGTCTCGAGCAAATCGGTCCGTTGACAGATCATGATGTTAGACAGAAATATGGAATACTCTGTATTTATCACCATTTAAACCTATTTTTTTTTACTATAAACGTATCAAAGGCTTTACCGATGTTAAATCAGATTATAATCAACTAAGGTATGAAAAGTAGGGTAGCGACACAACTCCGCAGCAATATGTCAAAGTACAGCGATCGATTGCAATTTGATTTGAAGCTGCTGTTGCCGCGAGATACGGGCGGCATCGTTTCCATACTCTATATGTACTATCTTTATAGCTGCGCACCTTGCGGTACGCCGGGGCACCGCACTGCCTTGCACCGCGGACTTTGAAGCTTCTTGAAGCTTCGAGTTGTTTTCATTGTTTGATTAAGTATTGGGAAAACCTTTAAATTGATAGATTTACCATAAAGGTGAGGGACTATGGTCAAAAGAATACATACTTTGCTTCGTACTTAGTACTCAGTATTTTAAGTGCGTAATATCTGCATAAAAATAACTCCTATTTCTGTATGAACAGTCAATCTGAGGCAGGGTGCAAAAATTTCGAAAATCTTCCAAACGTTTATATTGGTATTTGTATCCCTGCGTTTGTAAAGAGTAGCAGTAGAGCAGTTATGAACACTCCTATTAAAATCTGTCCTTAAACATCATAACGTGTAGATCAAAATGCATCCCCCTAAAACTATTCCTTCCGGCGCCCATGATGCTTTTCCTTCAAATTTGAAAGGGGCATGGGATAACGAGATATTTAGGAATAGTGGGAGGTCTTTGACCAGTGTAGTCTGATAAAAATAACCACTAAAATAACATGCCTACTACATAATGGTGGGAGTAACTTCCGGCCGCTTAGCTGACCTAATTTTTACGCCTGTTTGTTTGTAGTGCAAACAAATGATAACAAACGTTTATGATCTTTGAAGAATCATCAGCGGTGCATTCATTTTCAAAACTTTTCGTTACTACAGTTTTTCTTCTTGGGATTAATGAAATGATGACTAATAGATGTTAGATCCAGAATACATAGTTATACTTTCAATATTTAAAGCAGTTTTTTTAATTAAGCAGTCATGCTACACTGATTCCTAATACTATACTAGGATAAGGTTAGGGGTACCTGAGAAGCTCGTGGCTAAGTAATAACAGCCGCTCGGGTCGATCTTTAGGTTAAGCCGTGCTTGCCTAGGTATGTCTGTGGATGGGTGACCACCCATTACATACCGAACTTCCTCCGTGCCTCTGAAAGCACGTTAACCCGTTGTTCCCGGCTGTCATTTGAAGATCTTTGACAGTCGTTAGGTAGTCAGTGGCCCTAAGTCTCATAACCAGTCTTACCAAGGGGTATCGTATTACCCGGTACTAACTGGGTTGTGGAGGTCAGATTGGCAGTCGCTCCATGTAAAATACTGGTATTCAGCTGCATCCGGGAAGACTAGAAGCCGACCCCAACATAGTTGGGAGCGCTAGGCAGATGGTGATAAGTTGAGGAGTAAGTACCTTATATTAATCGTGTGTTTTGTTAATTGTTTCCAGTCCCTGGCACCTGTCGTTCTCGTTCGCGTTCTTCCTGCACGGCGAGAGCACGGTGTGCGCGTCGGTGGACGTGCGGCAACACCCGCCCGTGCGCACGCTCACGGCCAAGCGGCTCGCCAAGATCAACTCGCCCGACAACCAGGCTGATGCCAAAGGTAAATAAAGCAATGGAGAATGGACTAATTATAGGTTTACATAATATTAATATTAACTCTTGAAATACCAATCCGGAACCGAACGAACGCAACCAGAAAGGGTACATTCTTGGCGATGGGGATACTGGCGCCAACGACCCCAGATGACATCAACCCCTAGTAACTTCTTTATTCCAAGTTAGTCATTGTTAATCATTTGAGTAATATTAATGTTATCATGTTATTGTTCCAGTGATCCTGGCACCGTTCGGTCTTGAGGGCACGCTGACGGGTCGCGAGTGGAGCGACGCGGACGCTGGCACCGCGCGTCTGCTGGACGCCTGGCGACAGCTGTACCCGCTCGAGCAGGGCTGCGGCGCTGTCGAGGTAGGATACTACCTTCATAGACTACCATCACTAGTGTATAGCCCTTTCATAAGGTTGACCGACAGCGAGAACTCTGTAAAAGGTGACGGTTGACAAAGAAGAATGAAAAAAGAAATCGCGTTGCGCCGACTAGTAGTAACATGAGACAAGGGTAGGACGACGATAATGATAGGGCAATGCTAACATGGAAGATGCTAGCTCTCCAAGAAGACCCTGGGTGTAAAATAGACGACGTACGACTTAGAATTACTGTGTAGTAACGGTTGAATGAAGCCCGCCTTCAGTAGATGTCATAATTTTTCGGTTATTTCTAAAACTTTATACTAACTGCACGTCTTCAACGTGACATCAATATATGCAGGTTGTAAGCTTAGGATGTTGTTGTTGCAGGTGCTATGCGGCGGCGCGCGCATGCGCTACCCGGTGCCGTACGTGCTGGTGACGCACATGGAGCCGGGCGCACCTCCTGCGCACGCGCCGCACATGGCGCACCGCGCGCTAGCTGCTCTCACCACGCCCGCGCCGCACCAGGTACACACATACACACCTACACAACGCATGCGCTACCCGGTGCCGTACGTGCTGGTGACGCACATGGAGCCGGGCGCACCTCCTGCGCACGCGCCGCACATGGCGCACCGCGCGCTAGCTGCTCTCACCACGCCCGCGCCGCACCAGGTACACACATACACACCTACACAACGCATGCGCTACCCGGTGCCGTACGTGCTGGTGACGCACATGGAGCCGGGCGCACCTCCTGCGCACGCGCCGCACATGGCGCACCGCGCGCTAGCTGCTCTCACCACGCCCGCGCCGCACCAGGTACACACATACACACCTACACAACGCATGCGCTACCCGGTGCCGTACGTGCTGGTGACGCACATGGAGCCGGGCGCACCTCCTGCGCACGCGCCGCACATGGCGCACCGCGCGCTAGCTGCTCTCACCACGCCCGCGCCGCACCAGGTACACACATACACACCTACACAACGCATGCGCTACCCGGTGCCGTACGTGCTGGTGACGCACATGGAGCCGGGCGCACCTCCTGCGCACGCGCCGCACATGGCGCACCGCGCGCTAGCTGCTCTCACCACGCCCGCGCCGCACCAGGTACACACATACACACCTACACAACGCATGCGCTACCCGGTGCCGTACGTGCTGGTGACGCACATGGAGCCGGGCGCACCTCCTGCGCACGCGCCGCACATGGCGCACCGCGCGCTAGCTGCTCTCACCACGCCCGCGCCGCACCAGGTACACACATACACACCTACACAACGCATGCGCTACCCGGTGCCGTACGTGCTGGTGACGCACATGGAGCCGGGCGCACCTCCTGCGCACGCGCCGCACATGGCGCACCGCGCGCTAGCTGCTCTCACCACGCCCGCGCCGCACCAGGTACACACATACACACCTACACAACGCATGCGCTACCCGGTGCCGTACGTGCTGGTGACGCACATGGAGCCGGGCGCACCTCCTGCGCACGCGCCGCACATGGCGCACCGCGCGCTAGCTGCTCTCACCACGCCCGCGCCGCACCAGGTACACACATACACACCTACACAACGCATGCGCTACCCGGTGCCGTACGTGCTGGTGACGCACATGGAGCCGGGCGCACCTCCTGCGCACGCGCCGCACATGGCGCACCGCGCGCTAGCTGCTCTCACCACGCCCGCGCCGCACCAGGTACACACATACACACCTACACAACGCATGCGCTACCCGGTGCCGTACGTGCTGGTGACGCACATGGAGCCGGGCGCACCTCCTGCGCACGCGCCGCACATGGCGCACCGCGCGCTAGCTGCTCTCACCACGCCCGCGCCGCACCAGGTACACACATACACACCTACACAACGCATGCGCTACCCGGTGCCGTACGTGCTGGTGACGCACATGGAGCCGGGCGCACCTCCTGCGCACGCGCCGCACCAGTTACACACATACAGCATGAAGCTGTTCCCTTATAGGAGTTAAATAGGAAATGTTTGTATAGAAGTCGTTTCATTTTTACCAATGGCAAATCACGGTGGGCACACGGCTTGTGAACTATTAATAACATGAGTACTCACTCTCATATTACTTAGCACCGCTAGGCAGAAGTGCGCCGGTAGGTGACGAGTGGCAACGTTAGTCACAAACTTGCCTCCATCTTTGTCATCTATATTAATAACTCTGTGATTATACTGCAATAACATGCAAACTTGAGATCATTAGATTTATCTAACTCAGCGGTGACAATGCTCTACATATACTATATAACATAATGCATACATCTGCTGAACTATCCTTGCGTACACTTGCATGACAAATCATCAAATTAGTTTAACGCTAAACAAATTTTCAACATCAACTTTTTAGTTTGAAAATGAATAAGTGAATGGCGTTTGGTGGAACATGCATTAAGTCATTTTTGGTACAAGTGGATCTAAAATCCTGATGGACTCCTGAAACGTAACTCAACTTGTAATATGGAAGTGGGAAACAGAACTGTCTTTTGAGTTTTTAGACTAGTTCCGAGATAAAGCTTCCTAAATTAACATAGAATTAAAAAATAATCTACCGAATTACCAAAAAAAAATATCATTCTTGAAATACGAGTGACATTTAAAATTTTTATTCTAACATTTAAAAACAAGCTTATGGCCGATTTCCCTGATATAGTCAGAAGACAGAACATTCCAAGCGCCACATATTTTAACGACCAACGCCAGTAGTTGTATGGCTTCGCATGTAGTACAGTGGCTTCAGTCCTTCAGAGGATCAATCATTGACTAACCGTTCTTTTGACAGCCAGCTACTAAGCAACTACACCAATAACGAACAGCTATGACATCACAGCATTGGAATATTTCACCAAAGAACGTAAAAGTAACATGTTATCACCGTTTCAGGCGGCCGAAATCTGCTACGGCGAGGCAGCAGGCGATAAGAGCGACGACTTCATTGATCCCACCCGAAAAACTCCTTGTACCTGTGCAAAGTGAGTACTTTACATTATATACTAGTAGTGCTACTATATCGCGCATATTATGTACTGTATTGTTATATTTTGCTGCGTATATGCAATGTGTAACTATTGAGAAAAGGAAAATCATAGCCAGAAAGTTTTACTATTAAAACCAGGTAAAGGCAATTATAGAAATAAAGTTTCGTATTTGTGTGAAACAAAGTTGCACAACATGTTTTTGTGGTGCGAGAAACATTTTGTATTGTACTAGGAGACGAGTGATTCGTTGCGAGATTTTTGTCTTCTAGTGAATACGAGGTTTAAACAAACATGTTGTAACACAAAATGATGTTGCTGGTACAACATTGGACAAACTTTTGTTTACCACAAATACTAAGTTTGTGAAATGATAATAATTTATTATGTTGCATGCCATGTTCTACAGTGCATATACTTAGCGAACGATATTATAATAATATATAAGTAGATAGGAGCAGTATATAGCAGTAGTTTTACGAAATTGTGTGTTATGCATCTATATTTTACGTATGACATGTATGAAAGAATTATATTATAACTATATTTTTCTGTATCTTTGCATTTGAATGAGAGTTTCAGGCTAGTCTTCCACTAAGCATTTTGATCCTTATATAGAAGACTTAGTAAGATTCAATTTGCCGGTGGATGACGATATGATGTGTAGTAATCTATTAGTGATTTAACAGGGTGTAGATTGATAGGTAGATGTTATGTATGTGAATGTTTTATTTTTATATAGCAATAATATAATTATTTGTAGTTATATAAGCAGTAGAGGGTACAGCTTCACCAATATACATAACGATATTATGTTTATTGGTACTTGTGGCGAAGGAATTTGATACTTAATGTTTAACAACCCTCCTTATATCCTAAAGCTATTAAATGATTGTCTTAAGGTCTATTTTCGTTTGAATTCCTTCGTCAGACACGCGGCGACTCTTGTCACACTTTGACATCTCTTGTTCAACGTGGTTTGCTTTAGTTTGAAACAGCGGTGTTTGAGAAAACGGTGTTCTGTGTAGTTTATTCAAGTCAATTAGTACTGAGTGGGCTAAAATTTGAATCGCGTTTGTAGTATCCGAATGGTATTTTCAGTGAAGCATTTTCCGGTTATTTTTATTGGCGTTCTAATGTTACGAACATTTATGTAACGTGATTAAGTTAAGCTCCTTGCTCTTGGCCCGGGCCGATATTATTCATCAATTTAATTATTAATTTTATTCGTAAAGAAATCGCGTAAAGTAGGAAGATAATAGCAGAAATAAAAAATAATCTTTCTTGAGAGAATTCGAATTTTACCTATCGAATGAAACTGCTAATTTGTTAGCCATCGATCATAGCTGCAGTGGTCGGTCTCGGTATCTAAAACGAACGCCACCGCCAGCTTGTTGGCAGTAGTCGGTCTGGGTATGGGTGGGGTACTGGACGTCGACAAAGAGATGTGTCTGGGTGGGTCGGAGCTGGGGGCGCGCGCTCAGGGCTCGCTTTGTGTGCAGGCTGCGGCGCCGGCGCAGCCCGCGCGCGCCGCCCTTCCACCGCCGCACGCGCCCTAAGCAACACAAGCCCGTCCCGCAGTGAGTACACACCACACACTACTACACGCCGTATGGTACGCGTGTTCACATCGAGTATTCCTAGAGTCACGGTTGGCTAATACGCCAAGTGAAGTGCCAGCATAACACGCACAACTACACCTGCTCCAAAGCCTCACTTTACAAAAGTCTATGAAACTGGGAAACAAAACTTCAAACATAAATCATTTACATATTTACAACATGTTTGTAACGCAACAGCATGTTATTGGAACATGTTTAAAGGTTATTTTCAATGTAATCAAAACAATTTCTCAACTTTTGTTTGCCATGAACACAAATGTTAAATATCCCTTTGAGACTTCAAAAAACAATTTTAAAATCAACGGCAAAAATATCCTTCGGGATAAAGCAAACAAATCTTTCTTAAAAAGTATGTTGTGTAACAAAAATAACTAGTCACTTTTGCGAAACTAGATCCAGTTAATGTCTAGCATATTGCTAATTTACTTACTTTAAATTTTACCAAATCTCAGAGCGAATACACTGAACACAATTTACACTTTACATAGTTACCAGGAAATCGAACCACAAATAATGGAATGCCGCTTCATACCGCATGTGTTGATGCCTCTAAATTATCATTTATTTTATATATCGTAGCCATCTTATAGTGCATGAACATATTTATTGAATGCTGATGATATTTGTCATACAAATTGCATGTTTTGTGTCTTACCATATATTTGTGTCTAATAAAACATGTTTGTGTTTCTCTTGACAACCTTATTATGTTCGAACTGCTACTATTTAATCAAGATTTAAGCGCTGGCGGCTGAAATTGTATAAGAACATGTCATCGAATCAATATAACTTTACCAGTGCCTGAAGTTCGATATAACTAACATCTTTAAATCTATTTTGCTATTAACGTTTACTGGTTATCCCTGAAGAAAACCCAGAAAAATCAGCAGTACTATCAACACGGTCGACGTCGTTCTCGGTGACATTCGGGCTTAAAGCCATCTGGGCTCAGTGTCATCCTTAATCGGTGATAGAAGAACATGTCCTCCCTCAGACAAACAAAAGCAAAGCAGCAAGCTTTTTAAACAGTAAATGATCAAGATAATAACGTTGTCATCATGGAAGGGCTTGTTATCTGTGCTAATGGGACAGATAAAACCCTCGCTGTCCTAAACTTCCTATATCATATTAAAGAGTGGTATCAGCGGTTTCTTCTGAGTACTGAGAACTCATTTCGTTCATCTTCACACACTTACTTGTATCTGCTACACTGTTGTTGCTTGTAATATGTCAATATACGAGGATAGATGGCAAAAATACCTGACTGATTACCTATATTATATCCATCGTACTTACTTAGCTAGCTTAAAAAGCTTATAAAATTTCAGCTGTAAGTAAGTTTGAGAGGATATCAGAACGTACAGTTGTAAAGACAGGCTCAAAACACTGTCTTTGTTGTCGCACAGTTGCTTTAAAAGAGGATTCTTAATTTGATTGTTTTGTACACTTTAATAATTCGAAAATAATATTGCTTTTGCCAGCTGTATGTTAAATTCAGTGCATTGATAAAGGTTGAGAAAAATCAATCAAGATTATATTACCTTACTTCTTGGGTAGTTGGATAGAAATGAAACCTAAATCATTGCACTGAACTTACCACTAACTAAACAGCTTTTGATACAATCTAAACTAAGCTTGACAGTTACAAGCGGTGACGTTGCAGCAACGTGTTGCGGTACACATGATAACATCTACCTTTCATTGGGGGTTTAATGCCATGTCTATTCTAGTTCATGGGTCTCTCGTTCATGGGTACCATTCATTATTGTGTTTGATGGCAGTGGGGTGAAAGTGAAGGAAAGAAATACGTATGTAGTTTGAATATTTGAAGTTGGACTATGAAATGGGAAATGTAACGATAACTATAGTTACATTTAAAAACTGGTGATTCATGGTTGAAATGTAATTTATCTTTGAGTTTTAAGAACAAAATTGGGACAGACACAACATTTTGACTTAAACTTTTATCAATTTTGTTTGGATTCACAAAAGGTAAAACTGCTGGCTAACCAAATGTCTAACAAGAAGCATTTGGTTAAACGCGCCTGAAGTTTTTATTTTTTTGAAGGGGTTAGATTGAAAGATATTTTTTATAAAATTTTATGTAATATCGAGCTATGACTGCTGAGACACAGGATTTCTCTACGGCATAGTTTGGCTCGATGGATGTCACTCAGATATTAATGACAAGTCACATAACTTATGTAATCAGTTTTTTCGTTCACTTTGGCCTCACCACATTAATTCGTGTGATCGTTGAGCCGTATTATAAGTGTGCACGTACCCGCAGAGCTGCGGGCGCGGGGCTGGCGGGCGGCGCGGCGTGCTCGCCCGGCTCGTGCGGCGCCAGCCCGCCCGCGCCGGGCTCGGCGCCGCCCTCGCCGCACCACCCGCACCACCCGCACCACCCGCACCACCCGCATCGCAACCCGCTGCCCAACCACCAGGTAACCGAACCAACCTTATCGATCTAGCCGACTTCCGAAGCACATCAACTCTAAATAAATGAACCTAAGTCACAAAGAAGAAGTAGTGGCTAGACTTAATCAACCTAAAATGTACTTACTACTGATATCCTTCTTCTGTATGAAATCATGATGTCACTTTAAGCCTCATTAGCTTTTAAGATTTTCGACTCAAATGGTGAGAGTGTCTTGTATAACTGATCCCTCCACCGTCATTTGATTGACGGAAGTTCAACAATATGTATGTATGACACAAAAACTATGTAACAATGAGTAATGTCATGAATGTGTTGTACAGTCAACGGGCACCGTCCCGACGACGTTACATACGCCGGCGCCGACGCCCGACCCGCACGCTCCGCCGACGCCCGCGCCACCATCGTTGCCACCGCCCAAGACTTACACTCAGGTAAATGAACAGTTATTATAATAATAACCGTTGTAGTTTGCAGTATTATAAGAATTGTATTCAGATAAAATAATAAAAATAAATAAATATAGCTGGACATTACTCACACCGCCATCTAGTGCCACACTAAGCAACGAGGCTTGTGCCACCAGATAGTTGATATACTACATAGATACTTTTATTTTGTAAATACATACTTATAGATATCAGATTAGACTGTGTTATGTAATGAAAGAACTGAGTAGTAAAGTAAATTGATATTTCAATAAGCAACTCAATGTCATTGGCGACTCTAAACAACTTTGTAGCAACAGGAAGCCATATTGATGGCCGTTCGAAAGCTCAGTTTAGCACTTTAATCAATAACGTAACAAAATAATTTGCAAGAATGTGAAGAAATCCATGATCTTATAATTATCCATGAGTGACGATACTTATGATCAAAACTGTATTAGAGCATTTTTTTTTATGTTCAAAAATAAACCAGTGATAGCACGTAAATATCACGACATGTATCGGCAACGAAAGTTTTTTTTAGAAACGGTTTTTGAACATTTTATTGTTACGTTTGGACTTTTATTGTTATAAAAGTCATGGTCCAGAGATAATGTAACCGGATTGTATAGTCGCTTCCTGACGACCATGACGACCCGAATGGCGCAGCGGTAGTGAGGCTGCCTTACGTTCTTAGGGTCCCGGCCTCGAATCCCGGTTGGAGCAAATGTTTGTGTGATGAGCATGGACATTCGTTTCTGAGTCATGGATATACGTGCAATAAGTATGTATTTACAAACAAAAAGTATCTATGTAGTATATCAACTATCTGGTGTCTCCAACTCTCCACGACACAAGCCTCGTTGCTTAGCGTGGCACGAGATGGTGCTGTGTGTTAATGTCCAGCGATATTTATTTATTATTTATTTATTCCTGGTTGATTTTGGCGAGTTGATTCTTAGTGCTGTGTTGTGTATGTTTCCGTAGAGTTCCCCGGGCGGCTGGGCGGCGAGTGCGCGGCCCGTGCTGCCGGGCGCGGCGCCGCGCCTGGACCCGCTGGAGGACGAGCACGAGCTGCACATGCTGTACGACTACACCACCGTGTACGCCTGGTCAGTACCACCACACAGACCTATACACGGTGAAAATAGACCATTAAAGAAGCCGAAAGGCACTTGTTCTCCCCGTCCATTGCGATCATTTTTTTGGTTCTGGACCATACCTAATAGTTACGGAGATATTGGAGGTCAAAGTTCAAACTTTTTACAACTTTCTTTTTCAAAACTACTAAATAATAGTGCGTCCATTAGCACAATGTTTTGAGTGCGTTACATTGAGTTTTACCATATAAAGTGATTTTTTACCCTTAAAAAAAACTCACCAGTTATCATTTTTGCGTAGGGTTACTTAATTTGATGTACAGAATGCTTGGTTGACGGCTTCGTGAAGGCTCCGTTTACACCTTGAATACAACAATAACGAAACAACTGCATATAGTTTTACTTGTAAAATCCGAACGTAGTCAAATCGGGTCAGTAACGGCCAGTCATATTTAATGATACATGATTACATATACCGAGTACTCTGTCATGGAACTGTCTCGCCACTGTACTCGACACGAGTAATCGAGGCAAAGTTGGGGCTAGTAAATCTGAGTGGTAAGGGTTGAGCCTCATCTTACAGCTTGGAATCACATTTTTCCATGCTCCTATCTTATTCCGGCACTTAGAATTGTCATTACCTATAGCAAGATACAGAGTTTGCTGCCGAGCGCATTGTCGATGCGGCCGCGTGAGGCTCAACCCTAAATATTACACTTATCGTTTATAGAAAAGAAATTTAATATGGCACGAACATTACAACTTTAGCTAGCAAAGTTTTGCCTCGTGTTTTCCCCCAGATTAGTCCTTGGCCTTAGTGTTCTAGTATTTAAGCGAGCTATACGCGGACACGTCTTGATAAAGGCTTTGCTTGACGTGAATCTAACACTCGCTACATTATACACCAGGAGGCGCATCAATATCATTCAAGCTTTTCTTATTGTGTTCAATGCTTGGTGACATTCTATTTTCTTGTATATAACCGATTTTTCCTTTTCCAACTTTCAGCAAATAATAAACTTCCTTAGCAAATTTTGCTGAACGTTTACTAACATTCACTGTCATTGCTAACCCCTTATCGTAAGCGTGTCTAATACACATCCAAAATGTAGGTTATCCCTTTGGTGGGACAGTGTGTCTGAACCAGATCTTGGATACTTTGTTTTTATACAATACTCAACTAACGAATCATCAATTTTCTAGGCTGGAGCACCCCGTAAAGCGCTTCAAGTCATCGCAGAGCAGTTTCCGCGAGGAGATGGCCCTGGGTGCGGGCGCGGCCGGCGACCTGTACGCGGGACACGACCACACCAAGATGGCCGCCATGCGCGACCACGCGCTGCTCGACATCAAGCAAGAGAAACATGACCATAACGTGAGTACACTGCACTGAAATAACAGCAGGACATAGGCCTCTTGGGACACAGGAAAGGCTCGAAGATTAGCAGCCATACAGCTAGTATAAGTGGTCAATATCAAAGACCACTACCCCGAGATTTATGATATTGACTAAGCAAAGTGAATTTTAGAAAGAGGCGTTGAGGCGATGCGGTACTAAGTCAAATCTATAATATGCTTAATTTGTACACCAACTTTTTATCAGAGCTCATTTACAAAGATAGTAAATAAAGTATCTTTCACATTGACAACACAAACTCACTATGTCATTTTCTGTTGTATACAGGAAGATACGAAAGAGTACAAGAACTTGTTCACGTCTGACGGCCTCTGCCCGGCGCTCAAAGACCTGGAGCAGATGTTCGACACGTCGGACGACGCCACCAGCGGCGATGAGACGGTAAGACTTGTGAGTGTACCACCCTTCTTTATATGTATAGTCCGATCTGTGTATGTGTGGAGCAAGAGCTTTGGCAACATTCATTCTGTGAGAGGAATGCCTTGGGAACTAAAAAAAATATTCAGTTGATTTTATAATCCATTTGAAAGGCAAAGGTATATCTATTTATTATATTTTTTTTTTTTCTATTTGCGATTTCATAATGAAATTAAAATAAGGAATAAGGTTCAGCCCGGTAATATCAGTATTTGATCTATCTCATTTATTGACGTTTAGCATTTTAAAAACGGGAATAGGGCTTTTAAAGTTCAGAATTGACATCTGATCGTGATCCTTAGTATTAATAAAACGATGCATGTTTGATTTGCGTGAAAAGATATTAGGGAAAGGGCAATGTCGCTACTGGCATGGTAATACGAAACAGTATTACGAAATAGTATTATTAGTACGTCGTACTGAGCGGGCGTCACATTCCAGCTGCAGGTGTCGACCCCGCCCGACTCCAACAACTCCAGCAAGTCGCTGGAGGAGCGCTGCGGCACGCGGGGCTGTCCGCGCGCAGAGGAGCTGTCCAAGATGTTCCCCACGCCGCCCAGCATGGAGGCGCACGCGCAGGCCTCGCCCGGCTTCTCGCTGCCCGACGACGCCACGCCGCGCCCGCCCGCGCCGCACGGCTCGCCGCCGCACGACAACGCCATTGAGGTGCGCACTACTTCCTTCTAATATTACACCACAGATCTCTACGAATGGAAACTGTCTAGAGCGGGAAGTGTGTCGCCATAACAAATGAGTTACTGCAAATTGATCATGTCTTTAGAGCGTTGTTGTATTATTATGAGACTACTAACAAACAATTGTTTTACCTACAGGACTGGTCATACGTGTTCAAACCACCAACCGTGTTCAAATACGTGGGCTCATCGAAGTACGCGCCGCTGTCCACGCTCCCCAGCCAGCTGATGCCGCCGGTGAGCCTGCCGCCGCACGCCGTGTACCGGCCGCGCTGTCACCACGAGCACGAGCCCGGCAAGCAGCGGGAGGAGCCCGAGCCCGACACCAACAGGACGGGTCAGTACTCAACGTTACAAGTAACAGCTGATGCCGCCCTCACCACGCGCTGTACATTGAAAATGTGGAAATACTAGATGCTATTAAGTAGGTTTTGTATTGTTATTGCAGCTGGTATAAAGCGCTCAGCCCCGCCGACGCCCGAGAGCCGCCAGCGCCCGCTGTCCGTGTCGCGGCCCGGCAGCGCGGCCCCCGGGCCCGGCAGCGCGGCCCCCGGGCCCGGCAGCGTGGCCCCCGGGCCCGGCAGCGCGGCCCCCGGCCCCGCGCCGCGCCCGCCCCGCGCGGAGCCGGGCCCGGCGCCGGCCCCGCACGCCGCCTGCCCGCTCATGCTCAACGTGCTGCTAGCCGACACCGTGCTCAACGTGTTCCGGGATCACAACTTCGACAGCTGCACGCTCTGCGTCTGTAATGCTGGACCTAAGGTATCACATGCATGTTTCACTCTAATATTTGATTACTCGAATTGCTATCGCCGCGCCTCGCTAGGTGTTCTTGCGCTATTCCATTCGGTTTTCATAACGCGCTTTCCGATGTCTTCGAATTTTGACGTATTATATATATATTAATTTATGATTGTTTTCCCAGGTGGTAGGTAACATCCGCGGTGCAGACGCGGCGACGTACCTGACGGGCTGCACGGGCATGGGCGGCGCGGGCGCAGACGGCTCGTCGCCCGAGCTGCCGGCGCCCGACGACGAGCCCTCGCACTGCACGTGCGGCTTCAGCGCCATCCTCAACAGGCGGCGTGCGCATCGAGCTGGACTCTTCTATGAGGTTAATTAACAAACTATACTCCTCATTACTGGTTTTCGATCGTGGCAGCCAATATCGGCTGAAACTAGTCATCGATGGTAGTCTTCGTAATCAGTCGAGCATCGGTCCAGTGTTCTACAAAAACAAGTTCAGCCTTCGACAAACGCTTAAACTGCGTAGTGACATAGCAACGTAACGTTATGATAGTCTAAATATTACAAAATCTTGGTTATTTATCCCTAAGCTTCGTTCACATTAGAAAGAAATTTGGTGGTAGAGAAACTCTACTTATGTAAAACGGTCAGCACAGTAAAAAATGTGTTTTTTACTTTGTCGACAGGACGAGATGGAAATCACCGGTCTGGCGGAAGAGCCCGGGCTGGCGGGCGTGCGCGGCGCGGGGCTGGGCGCGGGGCTGGGCGCGGGGCTGGGCGCGGGGCTGGGCGCGGGGCTGGGCTCGGTGGCGCGCGTGGTGCTGGCGCAGGCGGGCGCGGCCGCCGGGCCCGCGTGCGCGCTGCACCGCGCCGCCCAGCGCGCCGCCCGCCCCGCGCCGCGCGCCGAGCCCGCGCTCAACCTGCTCGAGTGAGTCACCACCACGTTACTTATCTATTCATGTTCTAGCTGTGTTTGTTTGTTTTTCATATAAACGTGCTAATGTATGAACTATTCGTAGACGTCGGGTTTACCTGTAAAACTCTACAAAATGATGAAGTTATAGTTGCACTGGCTGTAGGTATATCTACCTACAGCCAGTGCAAGTGTACTCGCGCTTTGTATTGACTTGCATTTGCTCCTGCGTACTTGTCTCTCGATAAGATTGAATAATAAAAATTCGGCCGCGAGGATATATCCTTCCCAGGTACTCTTGAGGAGGACCTAGGAGATTGCGAGCAACATCAAGGCGCTGCTGGCCTTTCTCGGGGAATAAGAGTAGATCGAATAAATTTCCCACCCGTACGCAAATTACGTGCTTTGATGTGGAGTTGCGGGCACTAGCCCACTATACAATACAATATCCTTTAAAATCCAGCATTAAAGTATGATATTTGTCTCCTCCAGGTACACTGACGGAGGCACGGCCGCAACCCGGGCGCTCCGCGCGGCAGTGAGCTCGGTGAGCTCGGTGAACTCGGTGAGCTCGGTGAGCTCAGGCCCCACAGCAGGCACGGTGCACCGCTGGCCCTTCATAGGTGCGCGCGCGCCGCGCTCCTCCCGCGACGTAGTCAGGTAAATACTCATAAAAATATGAGTTACTGTAAAATTGACTCAGAGCATAAATAATTTATTTCATAGGTTCTGCTTTTCAAAACTAAAACAAAGAACACAAATAAAAAAAGGTTTCAAGCCTTTCCATAATCTTATCTCTAAATGATCTCCGCACAAAGTAAGTGTATGATACAAACACTAGCAATAGCGGTCATTGCACCCTAATATCTCCGTAGGAATTGAAAGCGATAAACTGTCTGATAATATTACCAGAATCTGTAAGGTGTGACTGACCGAAACCTTTCGCCACTTTATTGGGCAAACATGACTGTACACGTTGTTGAGGATTCCTTGGTGACGTTACAGATTGATGCGGCGGCTGCGGCCACTGCTGCAGGACGCCATACAGAAGCGCTGCTGCGGCGCGCGCATGTGGGACGGCGTCACGGGCCCGCTGACCTGGCGCCAGTTCCACCGCCTGGCCGGGCGCGGCAACGAGGACCTGTGCGAGCCGCAGCCCGTGCCGCCGCTGCTCGTGGGCCACGACGCCGACTGGATCTCGCTCTCGCCCTACGCGCTGCGCCACTGGGAGAGACTGGCCCTGGAGCCTTACTCCTACTCGCGAGACGTCGTCTACGTCGTCGTAGCCGCGGACAACGACGCCCTCACGGAACCTCTGCGTGCCTTCTTCAGAGAACTCTCCACCGCCTACGAATCCTGCCGCCTCGGTAGACATCAACCCATAGGACGCATAGCGCGGGAAGGTCTCGTCCGATGTTCACCGACGGGTGAAAGAAGAGACGAGAGGGACGACTGGACCGGCTCCCTCCCTCCCGGTCGGTTAGGCGAACATTTACGAGCATATTCCGACACGTTACGAAGCACGTTATTGCCCCAGTTAGCCGCGCTGACCGTAGACCGGGCGTTGTTAGACGCAGACAGACCCGCCCAAGAAGCTATGCGTCCACCTTCAACGCCTGACCATCCGGCGACGCCAACTAGCGCTGCGGAACCTGACAATGACTCGACTGGAGGCGGTAACAGTTCTTCGGGTCCCGGTGTGCCAGGATCCTCGTCAACGGCAGGGTCCTGGGATGAAGAGGAGGGCGGAGCGCCCGCGCTGGTGGTGTACGTGGTGGAGCCCCCCGCGTCGCAGGCGCATCGACCGCTCGCGTTACATGCGTTACTAAAACTTGCGGCTAGAACTATGGACCATTTACATCACCACAACCCTCTCGTCAAGGTATAGTTAACATCTCTGTTATTACTTACTGCGGTTACTAAAAGACCCAGTATCAAGCTAAGTCACAAATTTTATGCATATATTATTTTTTTTTGTTTTACTCTGTAACAGACAATTTGGATGGGTTATGGACATATTCAAGACCCAGTCCTGTCTCATTTTATAAACTTATGATACTCACAGGCTTAATCTATCGAGTGGACAGCTAACAGCGGTTTTTAAAATAAAAAATAAATTTAAAAAAAAATAAAAAACCCGACCGTGTAAAAAATAATTAATTAATAACTTCAAATAAAAACTGAAAAGAAAAAAACAAGTTCAGGAAACAGGACATATTGACTGCAACAGTCGGGACCCATATTCGATGTAATGATTTTAGTCTAGATTATTTACCATTTTAAAATCCTCATGATGAGCCCTTTATCTAGCCGTTCAGGCTGCAGAGCGTGCCAAACATTTGAATTTGTTTCCAAAAATCCGCCATTTCGTTTTTTTAATTTTGATATACCAAGTGTCACTCTCACAGTAAATACGAATCCTCTCAAGCTAAAATCCATCGAGCCGTTCAGGCCACAGAGCGTGCCAAACAATTTATTATACATACATACTCTCCAAAAACATAACCCTCCTTCTGGCGCAATCGGGTAAAAACTTAGCTTGTTTTTTATCTTGCATGTCAATCGTGTTGTCTTGTATTGTGGTAGTGACAGCGATTATTCAGCACATTCACCATTCCACAGATAATCTCCCTGGAGAGCATCTGCTCGCGCTGGGGCCTGGGTACCAACAGCGCGGAGGGCGGGGAGGCGAGGGCGGAGGGCGGGGCGGTGGGGCCGGGCGGGGCCGTGGGGCCGGGCGGGGCGGCCGACGTGCGCGCGCTGGCCTTCAGTGTGTTCAGCGGCGCGCGCCGCCTGCTGCAGCACCACGCCAACGGGAAGTCGCTCACCGGCTTCGGGACCGCGGCCGACTCCAACCTGTTCCTGCAGAATAAGGACGTGAGTCAACATTTCAAAACACCCTCTCGTAATACGATTAACCTGCACCACCATTATTCGGGCAGGAGAACAGTATTAAAAAAAAATTAGACTCCACACGGCCCGAACTGCCAAACATACTCAAATGGAAACTGATTCTAAAATAGCATATTTTAGCAATTCTACTGAATACTGCATGAATGACAAAATCGTGTTTTGAAAACAAAAATCTTATACGAATTTCTAGTTTACTTCAACCTAAACTTGTTACTATGTTATTACTTCCTGTAAAGGGACTCTACTAATCTACAACTTTATTTTCCATTCCACAGGAGAAAAACCGCGAGCCCTACAAGCTATTCTCCCCCGCGTGGGTCCTGGCCGCACCGCGCGCCCTCAAGGAAGTCGCGGAGACGTGGGGCCAGGGCTCCGGCGAGCAGGGCGGAGTCCTGTTCCTCGCGTACTGCCTCAGTCACGACCAGCGGTGGCTTCTCGCGTCGGCGACCGATGCGAGAGGAGAGCTGCTTGACACGGCCGCCATCAATATCCATGTGCCGCACAGGTCTGTACTCAATCCCTAATTAGTATACTAAGTAGTTTAGTCTTCTTCGTTGGTTTGATTATTTGCTTTATTATAGTCGAATTGGCTTCGACCAAAACTCTGATGTACTGCATACATAGAAAACATCTAATGGAGTAGGAATGAAAACACAATCCGGCGAAGTGAAAGATTAAATACCCTTCTGACACTGTGTGTATCGTCGAGAGCACCCCGTCTCGACCAGATTATGCTTTTATGCTCCTGCATTTTAGAGGACACAAAAAACTCGACTGCCGCCGGGACTAACGTGGCCATCTACGAGGCCCAAGTACGACCGACGGTATGACGTACCATCTACATCTGATCCAGTATCTGAATGACTTAGTTATTCACTTACATTTTTGTACAAAGCATTCAGACATGGAAGTAAAAGCCAAAAAATTACGCATCAACCGTAACCAGCTCCTCAAACTTATCTCTAATTAAATATTCAGTTCGAACTCTTCCAGATCGCGTCGACGACGGAGCGGTCCAGCGCGGAGGCTGGGGCTGACCAAACTGATGGACTTTACTCTGGGAGTGATGAGCCAGGCAGCGCAACCTTGGAGACTGGTGGTCGGACGGGTGGGGAGGATCGGTCATGGGGAACTGAAGGGTAAGATAAATATTAATTAGACTGACTGAATTAGGTATAATTAAGTTTCTTCTGACGTGAGATGATGCGACGCATGCTAGCCCAGTAGTTCCCGGTTGATCAGTGGTTATCCTACCATTTGTGCAACTGAGTTTTGTGGTAGTGGATTCATTAACTTAGGGAAGCTCAGTGAATAGAAATCGCTCCCATAAGTACAGGAACTGACGGAAAAGTATGAATTATCATTCGATTCAGATGCTAATTGACTGAATTTCCCCGTAGGTTGGAGCTGGCTCCTCTCCCGCAAGCACCTCGTGCGCGCGTCCGCCATGCTGCGCGACATCTGCGCGTCGTGCGGCGTGCTGTACCCGGGCGGCGTGCCGTGCATCCTGTCGGCCTGCCTGGTGTCCACGGAGCCCGACTCCTGCCTGCGCCTCATGGCCGACCGCTTCACGCCCGACGAGCGCTTCTCGCAGGCCTCCATACAGTCGCACCTGCACACGCCTAGAGATGTCACCGCCACGCATATACTTGTGTTCCCCACCTCGGCTACTACACAGGTATGAATTTAATAATTAGAACAATCTGCTTCAAGAATAAATTGGATTTGGAACTCTTCTGCATGAGCCTATTATTTACCTGTTATTATTTTTGTCCCCAGTCAAACCAAATGCCATTCGAGCCACCAATGGCGAACGGCGACGAGAGCGACATGATGTTCTTGAACGTGGACATGGGCGATGAGGACATGGGCGAGGACAACATGACGGACCTGCTCATCGGAGACATGTTCAACAACATGTGGGCCGCCGGCAGTCCGAGGAGGACGGACGACGACCCCGCCGCCAGTCCGCAGGCGCATCACCATCACCAGGCTGCGTTCCATCATCAGGATGATAATGCTTCCGTTAGTTTTCCAACAGTTTCATTTTAAAAACGCTTGTAACAGTTCATTGACCTTATGACCTAGATTAACCAGTTTTCTAAGGTTTTTGACCTTTTAATTTGCTTGTTTCTTGACTTGGCTATCAGTGTCATCTTTTTATACACAAAACGAACTGCCAAGATGCGAAAGATAAAATTAGAAGATTACACGGGTGTCGGCGACGGGAGGCGGCGCGGATGCGGCTTCTAACAGAAGAACTGCGCGCGTCACGTATCAGTTTTTTTATGTTCTAAGAATAGACCACTATAATCCCGATGGTTCCACTAGTACCACAGATATTCCTTAAAAAAACTTAACCATTAGCTATTTTGTATGTCAGGAGGCAGTAGGAGCACTCCTGCAGCAGCCGCTGGCGCTGGGCTACATGGTGTCGACGGCGCCGCTGGGCTCCATGCCGGCGTGGTGGTGGGCGGGCTGCGCGCACCTGCGCGACGCCTGCCCCGCCTTCCTCAAGTCGGCGCTGCACCTGCACGCCGGCTCGCTGCAGGCGGCCGACGACTACACGTCGCTCACGCAGCGCCGCGACCACAACACGCACCCGCTCGACTCGCAGACCACCACCGATGTGCTCAGGTACGATAAACAGATCAACATCAACCTTATCATCATCATAGCCTACATAGGCCTCTCTAATCCCAAGCTATTCAACTTGATTCTCGGCAGCACTCATCCAACTGCTACCAGCCAGCCTGCGAAAGCCGTCGCTCCACCTGGCCTGGTGGGGTTATAAATATTACACCAATGAACCAATTTTTCACTTTACAACAACTACCCTACTACTAATAGAATAGGCTGCAGATGGCACACTTGAACAGTACTTGAGTTTACCAATCCATTAACCTCAGGAATCATAATCCATTCGAATGTACTTAATTCCATTAATAAAATAAACCATCTTATTCCAGGTATGTGCTAGAAGGCTACAACGCGCTGTCATGGCTGGCTCTCGACGGCAACACGCACGACCGCCTTTCCTGCCTACCCCTGCATGTGCAAGTGCTCATGCAACTGTACCATACGGCCGCAGCGCTGGGCTAGGCCTTCCACCAAGTACCTTCGAACCTATGGAATCGAACTACGAAATTAAGCCAGCTCTGGGCTAGGCCTTCCACAACGTAAGCAGTATCTGACTACTACGCACATGTGATCTTTCGACACTACAGTGTTTGGTGCAGTGATTGTGTTCCCAGCTTACGAGCAAAGTGTTTGTGTTGAGCCCTTGAATGGTCAGTGAAACAGTGAAGTGGAATGAAGAAGCGGATCTGAATTCTGGAATGGATAAAAACTGGATTTATTTATAATAATAATATAGTATTGTGCAGGGAGCCTTGAAAATTAAAGTTATGTCTCAATTACTTATTAATGTTTGGAATGAGATGGCACTGTGTGTGTCTTAATGGTGTAATATGACACCATGCCTGCCTGTTACTATTTATTACAGTAAATTATTAAAGTTGGTATTTGGAAGGCGGATGTACTGGTTTATGGGTAATATTAGTGTTATTTATGGTCAATATTTTAATTACCTCTATCAGTTCTAATTGCTACAAAAAAAAATACGATTCTGAATGATATATACGTCAATAAAGTTCTGTAAGGGCTAGCGCACACTCTAGACAAGGCTGTCTTTAGACCGACAATTACCCTATTAGTGCGGGCGAGAATACATAGTCTGTCTTGCTCGCACTAGTAGGGTAATTGTCTATAGATCATGATCTGTCAAAGGACCGATTTGTTCGAGACACTATTGTTTAACTATTGTGTCTACTTCGTGGACAGATCAAGGGTTATGGGCTACCTCATATAACTTCCCCATTCAATTATGCAACTGAATGGTCTTATTTGTTTATTTACAAAAACAGTAAAATACTTAATCAATCTGCAATTATTATTACAATCAATGTAAATCTAAATCATGTTCAACACAATTAGCCTAGTTGGATCTCCATACAACCATGCAAACAGCTAATTGACAATTCAGTCATAAATATTAATCACTGTATTACCCATATACTGCTACATAAGTAAAGTAAGGTAAATAACTAAAAGGCAGCGTAAACGTAGACTCGTAGATGATGACAGTACTTAGATAAATTAACTAGTAGGGAGTGTAAGGGCCTCGTTACGATATGTTGTTGTTGTCAAGTGTTGGATCGTCTCCTACGTGTTGTAGGGGATGCTGTTGGGGTGAGGTTCTTGTTCACTCTGTTAAGTAATGTCTGCTTAGTAACATGTTCTAGCAAGGATTTCACACATTGAGATTTTAGTTTTGATAAGATTGTCAGCTCTCGTCTGACAGTTTCTTTTAGAGTAAAATTGAGAATATATAGACATTGTTCTTCCAAAGCATTCACCATTTGCTAAAGCAAGTTACTCAAGCATGCCTTACTAAACAAAGTGTATGATTACCATGCACAAAGTTCTATATTGAAATATCAAAAATGTTATAAATTAATTACTAGGAAAATTTAAAAATGCAAGTTAATTAAGCCGGGGATTCTAGGATTTATAAGTTTGATCACGAAATAAGGTCCAATTCGGCATATGAACAGTTTTCTATGTTTTATATAATAATATGAATCATTCATGACATGTCAAAAGGCATTTTGTTTTCACTGCTGTTATTTTAATAATTCAATCAGCATAAAATCGAATAAAAAAAGGCAAACAAAACTTAAACAAAGCAGATTGAGCCAGATTTTTCTTCACAATTATATGTGGAACTTCATCACCATAATTATGTGGTTGATTTATTTGTACTTTAAAAGTTTTCTTGGCTAGCAGTACACATCATCTTACAGATTCAGTTGAGAAGAGTCAAGTGTTTTTAAAGGACTTTATTTGGCTTGTCTGACTTCTGACATTTTATTGTATATTCAAACCAGCGGCCACCCACAAAACCTGTATTAGTCAATGGCTGGCATCAGTACAAACAAGCGTTGTTTTAGAAAAGAATCTTCCAAAGCCACCTTGTTTCCCAGATATGGCTTATATCTCGGGAATGTTACGCTTTAGAAGATTTTGTCTCATACAATTTGTTTGCAATTTGTTTGTATCAATATGGGTTTTATGCCTGCCTACTGTAATCAAAGTTGTACTGATTGTGCCATCAGTGAACAGATTGAAATGTGAAGCTTTAGAAGATTATGTTTCATACACAGCTTGTTTGTACTGATATCAACTATTGATTAGTGCATGGCTGCTAGTTTGAAAATACAATAAAATGGCTGAAGTTAGGCAGGCCACACTTCATACAAAAATCTTCCAATCCCTTTTATTATTTTAAATTACAAACAGTTTTCCACATGAAAGGAAAAGTCTTCCACTCAGTCTTGTTGCTATACAAAATACTTCCTGATCTCTCATTCCAGAATCGATACTGAACCTCATTTTATGTAGCTGACATTTAGTTAGACAACCAACGCATACAAGACCTTGAAAATAATTATAAAAATGTAGAAAAATTTATATAAAGCTCCCAAACTGCTTAATGCAAATAAATAAGGATTTTATGTGGGAATATTGTTATTAGATAGTTAATTGCTCACAATATCCCTTTTCTCTCTCTTTTACCTCAAATATTTTCACACCTCGACATTGCCTTCCGTCGATTTTAATTGTAGCTAGTATTAAAATTATTAGCAAAATAAAATTTCAATGTTTTCAAATAACATTAGTAAAAAAATAAGAATTTTGAACTCATTTAGCTTGTATTAATTGATATTTTCTGCAATGTAGAAAATTTTGAGTCCAATTTTGTAGCTATTTGAGCTTTAATTTTAGTATTGATATATCAACTTCATTTACATAAATTAAATAATTTGCATCAAGTTTTATTTTGATCTCAATAACTACTTTTCTACTGGCAATTCTTTGAAGACCTATGTGACACAATATTATGCACGCTGGACACTGCAATTACATTCACCCATGAAGATTAATAACATCACACTATATTTTCAGACTTTCTAAATGATGATGTTTCAAACTGCGACACCATGAAATATTTATTTCTTAAAGAAAATGACGTCACAATATTTACAACTGCAACAACCATTGTTGCGGTGTATGTAATAATGTAAAATATTTTTTTGTAATTTTTCGTTATTTTAATAAACCGGTATGAATTACCAAAGGAGTTAGATATGTATAGTATTTTAGATATTTTTTTTTACTGACGTTTCTTATTAAATCGTCCACCAAAACTCCACTCGTTCGCTCGTACATTATTTTTGTTGGCTTTTTCGAAAAACGCAATTTATTTCCTAATTTAATAAATTCTGCACGAATTCTTCGCAAGTTATGTAGTTTGCAATCTCTAGGGACGAAACATATTTAGCAAAATTGACCACTGATGTAAACTTATGTAATTCTGTACAGTTTTATATGAGGGAACAAATGCTCAACATTGCTTCAAACGACCACCGCATTGCACCGGCATTCTAGTGAAAAACAAAAATGTTCAAATCATATAATTCACTAACATTTACTACCGATAGTGTCTGTGCGATGTCGGTCACATCATTCTACAACAGATTTGCTAGTAAATATTTCTTATGATAATTAAATAAAAAAACCTGATCAGTAACCTTGATTGTGTAAGGCTCACATAATCGCCATTGCTTCTGGTGGCTTTTTCTCAATGCAACTTTCACCTAAGTAGCCCTTGAGTTCAGTGAGTCCAAGGTTTAGCTAGGTGTGTGAATACTGCTGAAAAGGCTTTATTTCTTCAGAAAAAGCAGATTTGAAGCAATGTATATTGTGGCAGTGTTATGCAATTAGGCTGCAGAACGCTAATTAGGGACACCAATAGTTTATGGTTAGTTAAATTAAAATAGTGATAAAGAGAGCCCCCTAGATGATGTTCGGAGTAGCATTTGTATAATTAGACATTGTCGTTTTATAACAAAAATATAAAATGGAGCCATTTGAAACAACAGAAGAACGTGTTGATACGTCGAATCTCCGACAGTTTAGTAGTTATAATGAAATTTTCTATTTTAATATATTATTAAAGCGTAAGCGTAGGGAGGTGTGCTGTGAAAACAAATCTGTAAATATGTCCGATGCGTGGTTTGGATCGTGTATTACTCATTTTTTATTGATATATTATTCCATTTTTAATCTTATTTCTGTGGACTGAGTTCGGAAAAATCAAAAATCCTTAATCAATTTTTCGTATTGAACAAATTATCAGAAATCAGATTGTAAATTATTTTTTTGTTGCTTAGTACCTAATTATTTTTTGTATTGTCAAGTGATGGTAGGCAATTTGTACAGGTTTTGTATGTAATGCGCGTGCGCAGCGCTGCGGCGGTTTGCATAAATTATTTAATTGTAGACGCGGCCTGCCCGCCGCCTAACTGAATTATGCCTAGTTGAATATGAAATGTTTTAAATGTGTTACAGCATTTGAGAATATTTAATGATGTTGTATATAGTTTATTATTTTGTTTTGTAAAACGACATTTTGTACATATACTCGATGTAGTATCGAATACCGTTAATTATTTGCCCACATTGCCGATGTATAATGGAGCACGTTTTAAAGAAACCACTCGTAATATTTTGTACAGTTGTTAAGCGAGATTCGTAGTCGAATGGATTATTTTAAGGATTTCGTTTTTATTGACTTTTTTTTATTGTGAATTTGTCAATTTTTTTAGGGAATTGGGATTGTACTGTACATAGACCTCACCATTTTGTCATATATTAGTTGTAAGCGGTCAAATCTGATGATTGATGTGGAAATCAAATTTTCTAAATGGAGCAATCATTAGAAATTCGTAAAACAAAATTAGTGTAATACTTGATATTAATATAACTTTATAAATAACTGTGAAAATAGGTAATAATAATTATGAATAAAATATTACATATTTAAAAAGCATTGTTTCATTTATCTTCAAAACAGAAGAAAAAATATGAAACAAGCAAGTACCTACTGATAACTTTCTGCCTATCCTTCTGGGAAAAAGAAGTGTGCGATGTCACATAAGTATATATATGATGCTCTATCGACTGACCAGAACTATGGTGGACTGACCAGAGGTGATTACATGACTATGGCCAAGCCAAAAGGAATGCTTACGATTTTAGTAGTCTTGCAGACATAAGTCCACCTAACTCCATACAAGGGTCAGCGCACATCAAACTGCAAAATGCTCGCGTATGGTCGAAAAAAATTTTGACTGCTCGACCATGCAGGCGGTATGGTCGCCCCTCCGTGAGCAAGCTGCGTTGAAAATGCTCTGGTTTGCCAGGGGGCGTGCATAACCATTTTGATGCCAAAATCCGACGTTGGCAGACGTGTTCAATATGGTTGATGGCAGAGGAAGAGGAACATGAAGAATATATAAATAAAATAAGACGTCATGAGATGGGAGAGATGTACCTTAGGGCCTAAAGTACATCTCGCCTAAGGCTTAAGCGAATATGATGATGATGAGCGGATCCTAATTCCTAATCTTAAAATTGGTAGTACAACCCACTGTTTCCTTAAGCTATGTACTGTGCTGTTGTTTTTGTTATGTACTAATAAACTTATTATTATTATCCGCATTTCCATTTTTACATTGTGTAAAAATTTACCAGAGGTGTTCATTTTTATGATTATTAATCGTTAAACTACGAAAAAATTTGAAATTTTAGTTAATTTGCTACGCCTCGCATATAATATAAACACAATACGGCAACACTGGGATACTGAGCGCGGGCGCCGGGCGGCAGGCTCGAGCGCGCTCGCGCATGTAGGACGCTTTCTCAAACACGCATCTTGCAAGCCTGAGCATGGTCGAGCATCAAGTTTGGACGTGTATTTAATTATACAATCTATGGAATTGTCAAAAGATTAAGATGCTCTGCTCTGCCTTTGGTGTGCGCTGACGCTAAAGGTAGCAGCTTATAGCCCACATAAACGACTCCTCTCCCACCCGGCAAAAAGAACATACTTCAAATATGGGCTATAAGTATTGCTCTTAGATATACTTTACATTCATTGGCAACATAAATTAACAGACAGCTCGCTGTCAGCGCGGTTACCGCCCGCCGTCAGACTGCTCGGTGGCCAATGTTAAGTACTCTATATCTACCCTCGACCCATCATAAACATAGTGCGTATGTGGAACGTCTGAAATGGGATCTCATGTCTCGATCTCGATCTCGTGATCTTCATGGGATCCCTCTATCTACACAATCACCTGCAACCTGCATTATTCAAGCAGGCAGCGATCATCTCACAGCTTTTTACTTTGAATCAATCATTCTGCAAACAAACATTGTATCTCGATCTCATTGTTCGATGTCGTCAAAGTCGGATCGAGTGGTTCGCAACCATTCACATGTATTGGGCAAATTGCTATGAATGCTATATCTGAGATGGTTACTAATATTACCGTACATTACATGTGAGCTGCGTGGAGTTGGTGGTTTGTAGTTGATGATGATGAAATAACTGAAACCTGGCCACTACAAAATTTTCTATGGAATCACATGAATTTAAGTAGAAAACTACTGCACCTCGGTAATGCATGGTTTTCTTCAATAAAGTAAAAACAGAACTTTGCTGATGCGAAGAGATAAGATGACCTACGAAGTGTTTCTATTGAAGTTATCCAAAGCAATGCTTAGGACTATTTTGAAGGAATTGTTGTGAGTAGTTTCTGAACGAATAAACCTTCGTCATAATGTCAGTTTGTGTTAATGACATTTGACATTGACCAATGATCATTGACTTTGACAAGTATAAGTTAAAACTAAATTGAAGATCGTACGGTCATTCATGGGTGTATTGTTTTCCATTTGTTCCATAATTTATTTATATTTTTCTCTAAATAAAACTAAGTAAATATGCGTTTTCATCCGTAGTACAAATCTCTTGATCCATACCACAGAAATTTCGACTTGAATACGCAAACAAACTCAAATTTTCCTCTTCTAATGTTCCGTGTTGTATGAATATTTATAAATGAAATGACAATGAAAATAAACGAGAAGAATTTGTGCGCTTTCGCGTCGTCTGCGACGCCGGTGGACCGTGACGGCTGGCTGGACATGAGGGGCGAAGTCAAGAGCTATCAGAAACGATGGTTCGTGTTGAAAGGAAACCTGCTGTTTTATTTCGATAAGAAAGGGGATAAAGAGCCCGTAGGTGTGATCATACTGGAAGGGTGTACAATAGGTAAGGACAAGACTCTCTAATTATTATAATTCTATAAATTAAAATATTACTCCACTATTTATTGTATCATTAACAGACTTTTAGAAATAGTTTCTGATGATGTTCATAACTAATTAGCATCCACATCTCCTCATGTTCTACCTACCACTCCTTTTGCAAGACTTGAATAAGTTGCTTCATTTTAAGTGATTCTGGTAACAAATTATTCTTACTTAAAGCTGTATTGTGATATCAGTATTCACCCCCCTTCGACCTTGTCACTTATCACAAAATCAATCTATTGCTTGTTTGCTTTTGTTCAGTACCATAATATTTAACAGTCCATTAATGTGTGTGCATGTAATATTCCAATCTTTTGTACAATTGATGTAAGTTCAGTAAATAATATTGTAACAATTGACAAGGGAGAATGGAAGAAAGAATATAATCTCATAGTAGAACCTTAAGCCGTAATCCTTCTTATTTCAAAACATTGTAACAATAAAACCTTTTCTTTCATAAAATATCTTTTAATCACCCACAGAGTTAACGGAAGAAGAAGCCTACAGTTTTAAGATATCGTTCCAGTGTGAGGGAGGGCGCACATACTACTTGTGTACCAACTCACAGGCGTCCATGGAGACATGGATGAAGGCCCTTGCCTGTGCTAGTTACGATTATATGAAGCTAATGGTCAATGATCTGCAGAGACAGTTGGATGAGGCTCAAGGTAACTTGGGATATGATTGAATTACTGGATTACAAATTTACCATGATATTAAAGGTTGACTGGTAGAAAAGCATAAAAAATAAGGACTACCATAGTGCGTTCAAGTGCAAAAATCTCAAAAATAGATGTAAACTCCTACTATTTGTCCCAAATAAATTAAAATTTAACAAAACCTTAAAAGACTTGATTTTTCTACTGTGCTTGGTTTTTTAGGTTGTAGATTTCTCAGGGCCTTCCATAAACAACATAATAAGTTGAGTGTCTGTTTAATAACTTATACCACAATTTCCACTCTTGTAATTATAGTACTTCAACGTAGTTAAAGTTGTTCTGCAGTTTGTATATTCTAATTTCAGCGGAGGCAGCAGCCGAAGCCGCTTTGGTGACGATAACTCCGCCTGAGGACGAGCCTGTAGTGCCACCTAGAGGGCAGAGGTACAACCCATTTAACAGAGTCGCTGAAGGAGAAACGAAGGCAGTGCCGGGCAGTCGACATCGTAAGTATTATTCGAATTGATTCCCTTCTATGTTTGCGATATAAACATAGAAGAGAATTGATATGAAAAGTCACACTCTGCCCATTTTTACGAACGTGGCCTAGACAAGCCTAAATATAATCCATTTATGTTACAGTTACAATACAATGTCTTTAGGTGTCGTCTATTGTTCATTGGTGAAATTGGGCACTACTGTTTTGATCTGTTGTTTATTTGTTGAGCAAAATACAACCAAGAAAGAAATGTGCCTCATTTTTATTCTGCCAGCTGATAAAAAAGTCTGTGTGGCTTTGAACACCTGAACCTATGACTGCACAAAGGAGATGGCAAGATAGCTGTAAAGTTGTTGTTCAAACTTCAAACAGTCTTCATACAACAAACTAAATATCGCCTTTATTCGTTTTCAGACAAAGAAAACCTCAGACCAGACCTGCCGCGCAAAAAGGTCCAGTTCCGCGACATTCACACGGCATACGGTCGCAAGATATTAGCTGATAGAAGCGCGTGGCGAGCCAAAGTGACCAAACAGAGAGAAGAGACATCACAGCCCCTTATACAATTGTAGTTAAGTTGGAATTATTATTTATTTAGAGAACAGACACTTGCAGCAGAACAGAAGACAGTTACAAGTTATTTTTAGACTTTCCAATCAAAGATTTGTATTGAGAGATGAAGTTTGCCAAGTGTTTGTGCCAAGGTCATTGTCAACAGAACAGAAAAGTGAACAATTTTGACGCGGTAGGCCGAAACTGACGATTTCAATATTTAATTTCAGTAGCTAAATGAAATAAAACTGCAAATCGGGTTTTTCTCACTGCCATAATCCGCTGGTGGGTCGTAAGTTTTCGAGTCTGACACGCCACCTATATGCTGCCCTGAATATGTTCGGCAGGCCATACGGGCGGCAGGCTCACTGGTCGTTACAGATTCAATAGGTACGTCTGCCGGCGGCCATGCGGGCTTGCTGGAGTTGAAAATTCTAAATGTGGGTGGTATTCAAAACTGCTTGTACCGCGCACCGTTTTTCCTTTAAAACTTTCCTGTTTTGATTAAATCATGATCTCTCAAAGGACCGATTTGTTCGAGTCACCATTGTTTAACTATTGTGTCTACTTCGTGGACGGATCAAGGGTTATTAGATTTAACATTATTCCGATGTGACATCTATTATTTGTGTTTCTAGATGCGTTATTACTTCTAACTTGATTGCCATATAGGTTTTCTGGTTTGGAACAAAAATACAATGAGCATGAGAATATTCTCTGGGTCACAGATGGGGGGATATATTATTAAGTTTGTTAAAATACTTAGAATAGAAGTACTTACGCTTATTTAGTTGTATTGTTATATCGATTTGTGTTTGCAATAATTAATAATTACACAATTTAGTGTGTGAAAAAACAGTGGTAAAGCACTTACCAGGTACTATCGAGGACACTCCCGCTTGATCACCACTAAGCTAATTTTTGCTTGCACTTACAACATAGAAACACTCTCTAGCCCCGCCCCGTTGTCTTGGTATAGAAATAATGAAAGAAAAGGTACCGATCGGCAAGCGCACTGACAACGCACTCCAAACGAAAGTTATTGTTATTTTGCGCGCCAAAGTTGACGCTTTCTAATAGGCTTAAAATTTAAGGGGGCGTGTCTCGGCGCCTCCGCATGATTTAAGCGAAAAATAAATTAACTGATCAGGCGGAAAAGACCACGACTGTACCTGGTAAGTGCGTTACCACTTTTTCCATTACCACGTGCTTTGCCGCTTTAACCACTTTTGCCATTTTTGACAACAATTCCGTGGAAAAGTTAAACTTCAATAATATGTATGAAATTATTTAAATGTCACTTTAGTCAAATAGACTTTGTGACGTGCAAGCTACAGCTGGTCAAGCAATTACAACGTCCACTATACAATGCTAAGTATTGTCAGAAAATACCTATTTCCTAATTTTTTATTAATTGGAATAGTTCATAAAAAAATACAAAAAAACAAAGCAATAAAAGCATATTTTTATGTAAAAGCAAATTGTAGTAAGTAGTGTAGACCTAGACAGTATTACTAAGAACAAAGTTTATTCCCAAAATATACACTGGCCAACAAATAAACCGGGCCACCCGCTTCCTTAGAACGTTGATTAAATTTTCTCAAAAAGTATAAAACTTACAAGTCTTACAATTAGACAAAAGTTACATAGAAGTATTTCACAAATCTTCTTCCAAACTGCAGGACATTTTGTCGGCAGTTTGGCAATACAGGGTGTAAACAACCTCATCACGAAGCCGTCAACCAATTCTATACATCAAATTAAGTAACTTTATAACTTTACGCAAAAAATATTGCTGGGAAACTACTTTTTTTTGGGGTGAAAAATCATGTTTTGTGGTAGAAATCAATGTAACGCACTTAAAACATTGTGCTGATGGATGGATTGAATAGTACGGGGGTCGTGGAGGTGTTTAAAGTAAAAATCTTTCAATAAAAACTTGTATTAAAAAAAGTTAGAACTTTGACCCCCAATATCTCCGTAACTAGAAGGTTCCCAGGTATGGTGTACGTAGAACAAAAAAATGATCGCAATAACGGGGAGAACAAGTGGCTTTTGGCTTCGTTAAGAGGTTTTTTTGCACCCTTTATAATACCATGTAGCTTTTTGTAACCTTAAATTATATTAATCAGTTAAGGCCCGTTTTCTATAACTTACTTATGTATAACTGTCAGTTAATATGCCACGTCTCGGCTATCGGAGTTTCTATAAAAAAAATAGCTTGAAATATTATCCTATCCGCGTCACCTACCTGTCACTTGATTCATAGAAAAATCAAAGAAAGCTTTTCTGTGACGTTTAGTTTCTATCGGCCCGTAAGCTAAATGTCAGACAGAGATAGCAACCTACCGATACCTGTGAGTTAGTTATTGAAAATGGCCGTAATCAACTCAGCCTATCAAACTCGTAACTTGAGTACGTATGAAGGAGTTTTGTTAGCTGATTGTATTTAACCGCGTATAGCTCTCTTTTTTTTTTAAAAAAAAAAGAAAATTCTTCGAATATCAATCTCTTTCCACAGTAGTGTCTAGGCTTTTTGCCTGATTTGTGTGTGCTAAGGTACGTGTGAGGAGCTGAAATACGAACGAATCGAATTGACTACTATACTTTAATTTCGTTTTACAATGAGTACACGTATGCAGATTATAAGATTACAAATTTACAAGTTCTGGAGTTCGTCGTCGCTCGCGACCTGCGCGCGAGCTTTTATACCCTCAGCCATGTGGAGTAGGGGCACCGGTCTGGTCCCCCCGCACCCCGCGGGGGTGGGCGTTAACAGTAGGTTTCTCTATTTTTCCTAAAACTATCAATGAAATAAATCTTGAGCCTAGTCAAGGACTCTGTAAGGACCAGTAATAGAATTTATAAAGATGTATTTTTGTATGTAAAGCTACAACGATCGGTCTGTGTTAAGACAAAAATGAGTTAAGTTCACCTTAACTCATTTTTGTCTTAATAGTCCATAGCCCGCGAAGTTAATCCCCATTTCAAGTTCTTTTAAAAAAAAAAAAAAGACTTGCCCCACAGGCCACACTAGGAATTTCTCCCGTAACGTGGGTGCGTTTACAAACATTTAAAATAACACACACAAACAGCCATTCGATAAATATTTCATGAAAAAGTCATTAAATGGGGTTACATGAACTTGGAGGGTTGTATTGATGATTTTAATGATTGAAAAATTGAATTATTGTTTGATTTGAATAATTGTGTAACTAACTACGTGTTACGTTCGCGAATTATATTTTCATCAACATGACCTACAAATTTGACCTACAAAAAACGCAAGAAAATTTGAATTTCGTAGGCGACTGCAAATCTATAGTTGGTGCCAGTTAAGATCGCAATAGCGGTCATTGCCTTTTCCTTTATCTCTTCCTACGAAACAAATCAAATGAACCATGTATCGTTAAGTTAAGAACTTTAATAAATGTAGGTGGGTCAATGACCGCTTTTGCGATCTTAACTGGCGCCAACTATAGCAGCAGTCGCAGAGTCCAAATATCAGAACGCAACGATCCGACTGGCTTCTTAAAGTGCTGCATGGTGCTTACGGAGCTTGAAGGCCATGTGCAGGAGGGTGCTCTTAGTGAGTACGGTTGGCGCAGTGGCTGAGCTGGCTGCAGCGTTGGGTGTCGCGGTTTCGATTAATACGGAACTAATATTTGTATGGCCTACAGGTAGTTGTTCCGGGTCTGGCTGTTTGTGTATGTGAGTTTAAATGTTTATAAACCCACGATACAGGACATATACCTAGTGTTGGGCGACGATTTCTTTTTTTAAAAAGAAGAAAAATTTAAAACGTTTCTGCAATTGTCTGTGGCGCTGTGGGAATGGCTTGAATTTAGTAATAGACAATTCAAAAAAAACACGCGTCTATAGGACCATGCAGCACTATAACATAAAAAAAACGCTGTTGCACCTGTTCCCGTTTCAATGGAATCACATGGAAAATGGTCGATGCATTCTGTGATTCACCGGTGCAGTTTGGTCGTTTTGGAAAATTGTACCCTGAAGGTTACAAATTGGATTAATTTAATTATTGGTGATTATGGATTTGTCAGACATTTAAAAGACCTGTTATAACGAAAATAATGTTTAGTTTGTGTTGTACGACATTTATCACAATGTAGGCTATGATTATTTTTAAGTAAGTACCTAATATGTGGCAGATTTTGAACTTTTATACATGTCAGTGTTGTATTAGGACTTGTAAGGGATAATACACACAGATACGATACGACATCGTGTCGTGGAAATCTGCGACATACACGGTAAAAAATTCTCGACACATCTTAGAAAATATTATTTCTTTCCATCATTTGCGTAGGATTGCATCGTTAGTTTACACGACACGCAATTCTTAACGATGCACGTCGTAGATTTCCACTACGCAACCTTTAATCGGTATACGATAGAATGCCGCTATTTGAAACATTTCGTCGTGTTAATATTTTTACGAGAACTTGTTCAAAATCTGCCATGTCACCGACGCTTATTTTTTATTGAAATATTGTAAACTGCTTGCCTCTATGTAGTATTTTTGTTGTTTGGAAATTGTAATACATTGGAAAATATCTATGTATTGTATGATACTGATTCATTAAAGTGAACAACAAGCATTATTCTTTTCTTTTTCTTTGTGACATTCACTCGAAAAGTCGATGTTTTTTATTTATTATGAATTCTTTTAAAAATCTGCTATGGTACGTTGAACATTTTTCAAAATTCTAAACTTTTTTATTAAAATTATTTGTATACTTGGGGCAGGCTTGGTCCATCTCCTTTGTAGTGTTTGAAACTCAGTAATAACACAATTAAGAATTACGTATCCTAGGGTTTGTCGTCAAAGAAATGAACTATTCTGACCTAACCTAACTTACGCGAGGGTGTAATTGTCGAAAATTTCAGTTTTTATTGCATTTCACCTTACTCAGCGTGCTACAGGCAAAAGAGTAAACCAACGGGATAAATGTGTTCAATAAAACAACAATATTTTTGTATTATGTAAGTTTACTGTTCATTTTATAATATGTTATTATAAACACAACGTCAACTAGTGCAGCCGACGGCCTAGCTATGTCAACACACATTCAAACAAGGGAACGAAACATAATATATGAACATATTCCGCCGCCGACCGCTACAAAAGCCAAGTAACACATAAGTTAATTTATTATAGCCGTGAAGAATTACGTTTATATTGTCATCTACTCTTGTATTACTTACAATGCATACTATAGTTTTGGTATAACATTTTTATCCCACTAGATAACATTGAGCAATTTATTCCTTTTATAAATTATGTATATATGTATACAATTTTTCGTGACATGTTATATAATAGGTACATAAAACTATCCGCTAGTTAGTGTTCAACTATACACAACAATGTGATGGTGCGCTGGAAGACGTTCAATGCCCAGGGTCGAGGAGAATGGTAACAGTGACACGCTAACGTGGAGCCCAAAAGTCAAAATTAACGCAAATTATATATTTTATTTTCGTAAACATGTTAATATTAAGATATAAAGTATATAAATATGCCTCTATACTAACCGTTCATAACATTTACTTTCCGAAAACTTACAAAATTCGAACACCAAACATTTTTTTAAGATTTCATTATCATTTTCTCTAATACTGGATAGTAAATGCCATGAAACGATTAAAAACACTTTAGTAATAAATTCTAGACACACATACAAATAAGTCCACGCTTTCAAAACACGGTTACAATGCATGAAGTCGCGCTGGAGACGCAACTACCCGGCTTTAGTACTATCTTAGAGAGACTTTGTAAGATGAAGAGTAAGAGAGTAAACCTAAGCTCAGAATAAATACAAAATAAACATAATAAATAGAACAATAAATAAAACAGTTAGGTTCGAGACCTCAAGAGGAAGAAACTTTAAATTAACTGTCCGATAATTGCGTCCCCAATGCTTGCAAAACACATTAAATACAAAGAAATATTTGGTAACAACGTCTTAAAGATTAACATACAGAAAAAAACAAACAATGAGGATACAATCGTTAGTATTTACATTAAGTATATAATTTACACAAGTCACATCACTAACCGAATCGACTAAAACTACAACTTAGAAAATTAGTACATTATATACCGTTCTCAAAGATTATATACAATTGTGTGGTGGGAGTAAAAAGGTCTGGCCACTTGTTTTTTTTTATGGTAGAAAGTGTATTTGGTCTTAACATATTAAATAATAATTTAAAAAAAAAACATTAGTACATTGATAACATACAGTCCCTATACGTCGGTTAATTTATTCATTTTAATTTCATAACTTAGTATTGATTGATGTTTTAGTTAAACAAATTGGCTTTTAAATTAGATATATTTGTTGGATATATGCTATTAAGCTTTCAAACAAAATACTAATCTACTGGTTATATACTTGTCTCAAAACCTATCCACATGTGGTTATATATCTGCGTATATATGTGGTGGGGTGCAAGCGAGTGGCCAGGTGCGTGCGTGGTGGGTGTGCGACGTACTGTCGCGGGCGCTCGGCTGTTACAGCTCGAAGCGCTTCTTGCGCTCGGCGACCAAGCCCACGAGCGGGCCGAGCGCTGGACGCCCGCTCGCTGAGCAGCGCTTCGGTGTCTTTAGTTCTAGAAAGATACAAAATCAATCATGAATATAATACCAAACATCATTTTAGTTCACCTTTATTAAAGTTATAATTTCGAATTTCACTTTCACACACCGCTAAATATTCTGTAAGTACAGACCCTTCCATTAAAAACATTAATCAGGCAATACGCGCCCGTTTTTAATTTTAAAGCAACTCACTTGTATTTTACTCAATTTACTTCTTGGTTTTGGTATACAAGTACCTGCTAACTTTTAGTTCTGATACTTTGAACTTAAGTCCCAGTATGTTAAAGCTCATATTTACCTGGACGGGTGAGAGCTGCAGGTTTCTCGTGCTCTCTGTCTTGGCGTACTGTATCTTGGCCGCGCGCGCCGGCCTCGCCGCCTCCATCAGGGGACTCGTCCGGGACGACTTCGTCTATAATATACATTATATTAAGTTACTATATTATATTTTGCATCAATATATAGGGTGTTAGTTTAAAAGAGGGACATAATTTAAGAGTGTGAAATATTCACCAAAAACAAATGAACTATTGGGTCCAACCATGAAATATGAAGAGAAAAATCTACTGTCACATTTTGTCGAGTTATGCGAACAAAAATGTATGGAGCAGCTGATTGTTTTTTTATACGATTTCATAATTGTTCCTATAGTTAAAGTTATTTATTTTTATGAGTATTTCCCTCGTTTAACCTAGAGCCTTGTGTAGAATATAGAATCTTAATAAAAATGTGTCAAAGTTATGGGGTTTGTGTTTATTATTGTTAGGCGTCCAAAAAGCAATTCATTTGTCTCTGGATGTGAAGTTATTAGGCTGCGTAAGCTTTTTGTTAAGAGTTAAAGTAAAGTGGAGTGTGCAAAAAACACAAAAATACGTATTTTTGTTGAAATTAGAACTGACACAAAATTATTTACAATCTCATTTCCTTTTGTAGTGACCAATATTAAAAGCTATGTTTATCAGGTAACGTTGTCTGGTTTTTCTAGTAGGTAGGTATAGGACAAACATCAAACACCGCAAAGCTGATAAATATTGAGAAATAGTCGATTATTGGACTAAAAGCACCTTTAGCAACGAAGTATCTTAATTCTAATCGCTATAACCCATTATTAGTTTCATCATCCGCTTAGTATTTTCCCAACTATGTGGGGTCGACTTCCAGTCAATCAGATGCAGCTGAACACCAGTATTTTACATGGAGCGACTGCCTATCTGACTTCCACAACCCAGTTAGTATTAGGTAGTATCGCTGGGTAAGACTGGTTGTCAGATTTCAGAAAAAAAAACAATCTTTTATTTTTAAATGACTATCATTGGTTGTTACGAGTATTCTGAAGCCCGAAAGTAAACTAACTAAAAAACTAACCAGTCTTTCCAAGGGGTATCGCGCTACCCGGTAACTTGATATCCCAAGGTAAGACTAAGATACCAGAATAACGGGCTGTGGAGGTCAGAGAGGCAGACATTCCATGTTAAATACTGGTATTCAGTTACGTCTGGTTAGACTGCAAGTGACCCCAGTTTAATAGGAAAAAGGCTAGATAGATGATGGGGTTTATTTTCTGGAATAAAAAGAATACAGGTGATTTAACCCAAAAACCGACCATTTCCCCCTGCACCAACCCCACAGCGCCATAGCGGTCGTGTGATACCTGTGTGGCCGCCCCAGGTGCAGGCGCCCGCCAGGGTGCGCAGCTGGCTCCACAGCGGCGCCGCCCGCCCATGCTGTTAGTGCCCCATACAATGTACCGTTACGCCAGGTTGCTTACATACGATACAGCTACGGCTTGGACCATGGAAATTGGAGATGTTTGTTGGCGTGTGATTTATGTATATGCGATAACTAAACCCAAATGGTGGACGAGTCGATGAAACTAGGGGTTGAAATACTCCCTAATGGTTGTCGTGGAGGTGGCCAATAGGCCCTACATAAATACGAAATAGTTCCGTCAGTCACAAATACGAATTTCAAAATACCGATTTTCATAATTCCGAATGGTTTAAAATTCCTAATTTATAACAACACCGATTTATCATTCATCCTATTTTATAATTCCAAAATTTCAATATTCTTAACGTTTATAATTACTATTCTTAAAATACCGAGTTTCAATAGATCGAATAACAAAAAGTCCGACATTAGTCAGTCAAACATTGGGTCGAGAAATTTTAGTGTGAATCTATGTCATCTCCAATTTGCATGCTTCAAGAAATGTGAAATATTTCTACATGTGATCGCGCGAATTGAGCCAATGAAGGGGTAAGTGAATGGTTAAATAAACATGAAAATAAATTAATTTATTGGTTTCTAAGGTCAATTATTTTATATAACTATTATAACTCTAAAAAAATACAATAATCAACGAATTTGACAAACCGGAAAGGATTTAAAATACCTACTTTGGTCTAACCTAGATCTAACAATATAACAGGTAAATGTTTTAATTTCTCAATTGTAAGTAACAAATAAAATAAAGCTCAATTTGTGCGATCCATGACATTTGGTTTAATCATAATTTCTTCAAGAATTTAAGGTCTAACGCTACACAACTGAGCTATTTCAAGAATTATAAATTGCAGGTAATTTATTTACAAATAGTATATTACGACACCAAGAAAGTAACATACTTGAAAAAAATAGCAAGGAAGAAAAAAAAAAAGAATATTTAAAGTGTCGCACGATACAAGACAGGACAATTTAAAATTTAAAACTACAACTTATTATACTCCATATTCGAACGGTGAAATAACTGTAAAGTGCGATGTATGGTCATGCAAGCGTGTGGCCTGTGCCTCATGGTCAAATGAAGAGAAGCTAGCATAGGCTGTACAAGCGTGTACCGTGGTATCGGTGTGTTTAGAATTAAAAAAAGTAGCGAGTTATGTTGACGTACCGAGCCAGTCTCCTCGATGAGTTGGGAGAGAGTAGACGCTTCTGAGTTCTTCATTTCATTGGCTTCCGATATTAGGTGGGCGCGAAGTTGCTTGTTTCTGAAATTAATTAAAAAAAACTTCTAAGCTAAAGAAAATAAGTGTACGTTAAGTGTGAAATAAGCTGGACTGGACCAAATTAATTTTTATAAGAATTTTAACAACTAACCAACAAACCAAAAGAAGAAGAGTTTTGTACTAAACTTTAATCAAAACTGTCTTTGCCTGCGCATTGAAAACATGCCACACAATTTTAATACAACCTTGGATTACAATGGTACAGTAAAGCTCATCATCTGCCTAGCCTTTTCCCAACTATGTTGGGGTCGGCTTCCAGTCTACTCGGATGCAGCTGAATACCAGTATTTTACATGGAGCGACTGCCTATCTGACCTCCACAACCCAGTTAGTACTGGGTAATACGATACCATTACCCCTTGGTAAGACTGGTTGTCTGACTTTTTGGGCCACTGACAACCTGTAACGACTGTCAAAGATCTACAAATGACAGCCGGGACCAACAGCTTAACGTGCTTTCAGAGGCACGGAGGAAACTCAGTATGTAAGGGTTGTGTGGGTGGTCACCCATCCACAGACCAACCTAGGTAAGCACGGCTTAACCTAAAGATCGACCCGAGCGGCTGTTATTATTTAGCCGCAAGCTCCTCTAAACCTCATGGAGCTATTTTGATCCCCCTACATATAGTATGCTGTCAGCAGCATACGTACCTGGCATCCAGCTGCATGATGTGGTTATGCGCCTGCGCCAGCTGCGCGGTCGCAGTCGCCAGCCTCTCCTCCAAGGCCGCCGACTCCACGCACTTCACCGAGTACTTCTCGGAGAGGGAGAGAATCTCCCGTTTGATTTCCTCCATCTCTTGCCTGGAAAGATTACTAAAAGACTTTACTATTTGGGGAACGGTTTTATGAAGTATTTGTATGGAAGGGGAGTCATACATACATCGGTATGTGGTGAATATTTGGACCCATAGCTTCGTCGTCGTGGTTTTCGACTCTGATACAATAAGAGAAGTTTGGGTGAATTTGTTGTTTTAATTCATTAAATAAAAAACAAAGAAATCATTAGGGCTACATTACAAATGTTATTATTTACTCAGAAACACACAGACACATTTTTTGTTAGTATTTTATTTATTTCATTCATATTAAAATATTATTTTTAAAGGTAGTTTAGCTGTTAAATAACTCCTGGAATATGGGCCTCGACATTTAATTTCTCCAGAAAAATCTGAAACATTTTACAAATTACATGCGACACTAGAACTACGCAAAATATGTTTTTACTTATGAGAAATTTTCTGGTTTGTGAAGTTTATTACTATAAGGAATAAGAGAAGCTTTATAGGTGATTTCTGAGCGACATCGTGCAAGGGTTGCAACTTACTGGTGCCTGGAGCTGAGCTGCGAGAGCTCCCCGCCGTGCGCGCCGCGGCTGAGGAACTCGGCCTTGAACTTGTCCACCTCGCGCCGCACCTCGCTCTCGTGCGCCTTGCGCATGGCGTCCAGCGCCGCCAGCGTGGCGCGCGTCTCCTCCGCCAGGGCCTGCTCCTTGTCCAGCCTGCGGGAGGAGATACGAGATGTTACAACATGCTGACAGTTTACTAATAGTGGCTGCACGGGTCTATGTTCAAGGTTAAGTTACGCGATGTGGTTCCGAGCACATTCCGTGGAAAGTGCTTTTATTCAGTGTTAGTACTCAGTAGTTCTTTAACAGATGTTACAGAAGTGAGTAGTCACTAGTCAGCCTTGAGTCCGAAAGGCTGACAACCACTCTTATCAAAAGAGTGGCCCCAGTATCCCCTCAGAACAGTACCCCCGTACCGTGGTACTCAGTAACTGGATCCTAACGGCTGCATTTGGTTAGATTGGAAGGCGTTAAGATGGCTAAAATAAGGCTGTCGGTGCAGGTGATGATGACATAGCCATGCTATTGTAACTGTGAGCCAGTGGTCAGGTTACCTGAGCTGTTCCCGTTCGGCGCGATGCTTGTCCTCCATCTCGCGCACGATGCGGCGATGCGAGGACTCCATGGCCAGCAGTCCCTTCTCGCACAGCGCGCGCAGCTGCTCGATCTCCTGCTGGTAGCGCGCGCGCAGACCGTCGCCGTGCGTGTCCGCGGCCACGGCGCTCTGGGCAACAAGGGAAGGTAAGCTGCTAGTGTCGTACTTGTTACGGCTTCTCAAAGTGACCATACCACTAAAAGTGTCGTCAGTAACAAATTTAAACAAAAGTATGTTTTTCAAAAAATTCATTCGGTTTGGGATGCCCCTTTGAGCAAGGGTAAAGATGAAGTTCTATGTATTTTTATGCGACACGGGAGAAATATTTCGACAATGTTCTACTAACCTGATACGCGGCTCGCAAGTTCTCCAGCTGCGCGGAGTACTCGGAATCGAGAGCGGCCAGGCGGCGCTGCAGTGTGCGCGTGCGCTCGCGCAGGGCCGCGCGCTCGCGCTCGTGCTGCGTCTGCAGCTGTGCGCGTGCGCGTCGTGCTGCGGCCAGCGCGTGCGCCTGCTGTGCTAGTGCGCACTCACCGCGCGCGCGCTCCTCGTGCAGTCTGAAGGAAACAAGAGGACGGTTAGTGGAACTGTTGCTAATGTTCTTTTGCTATAAAATGTTGTAATTGTCAGAACCACGTATCTCACCTGTCCAACGCGTCCTGCAGCTGCTTGCAGTGCTGGCACGGTACCAGCGCTTGCAGAGCTTCCACACGGCGGCGCAGCGCGGCGATGCGATCGATCGCGCTGGCACCGGGGGGCGCGGCCTCGGGCGTGGCCTCGCGACTGTCCCGCCCCGCCCCGCACCCCTCCCCTCGCGCGCACAGCTGCCGCGCCACCTCGGCTACGGCCGCCTCCACCCGCTCGAGGCTCTCGCCGATCTTCATCGAGTCTTCACTGTTACCCGAACAGTCACTGGAGAAGAGCGCTCGGCACTCGGTCGAGAATCGTTGGAACAGGTACACGAACTCCGCCTCCTGCTTAGGGTCGGCCTCCAGCGAGGACACGGCGTCCTCGGCGGAGCGGCGCGGGCCGGGCGCGCGCGGGGAGGAGGCGCGGTACGTGCCGTCCAGCACGGCCACCCGCGCGTCCACCAGCGCGCGCTGGGCCAGCGCCTCGGCCAGCTGGGCCAGCAGCGCGCGCGAGTCCAGGCCGGGCGAGGCCTCGCGCGGGCGCCGCTCGCAGGCCAGGCAGGCGCGGTAGCGCACGGCGATGTCCTTGACGGCGGCGTCCATCTCGCAGCGCAGGTGGTCGTGCGCGGCCTGCCACCACAGCTCCAGGTCGGCGCGGTCCTGCGCGGTCAGCGTGAGGCGCGAGCGGCGCGCCAGCTCCAGGCGCTGGTCGCACGAGGCGGCGGCGCGGGCCAGGGCGCGGGTGACCTCGGCCTGCACCAGCTCGGCGCCCAGGGCGTCCCGCGCGGCGGCCCAGGCCTCCCGCACTCGGGCTGCCTCGAGGTTGGAGCGCTGCCTCTCGATGTCGCCGTCGGCCGGCGCCGCGTAGCTAAGAGTTTCGCATGCGAGTGCGGAACATAGCTCAGCTAGCTTCTCGCTCTTATACCGGTCGACCGCTTCGGCCACCTCACGCTGTGATGCTTTCACCGCCTCGAGGTCAGCTCCGTGGATGATGAGCTCGGAGCGGCGTCGCTCGCGCGACTCCTGGGAGCCGTTGACGATGTCGATCTTCCTCGTCAGGATCATGGCGAGGTAGTCCAGCGAGCTCCGGGTGCCGGCGCCGCTCCTGCTGCTCTCGCCATTGATCTTACGTTTGAGGTTATCTATTAGTTGACTAGTTTCGATAATTTCAGACTTTATCAATCGCGCGAAGAATCTGCTGCCGTTTGAGGACTCGAGCGCTTCCTGTATCCTGCCGACGAGGACTGCTTCATACGCCAGTTTCTCTGCTAGTATCTCTAAGCTCTTCCTCTGCGTTAGCTCGCCCGCTTCATACAACTCCGCCTTCCTCCTCGATATCTCCAAGAGTTTTGTTCTCAGTTGTTCTTCGAGTTGTACAACCACCTGGGCGACGCTGTCGTTTACGTCTTCTTCGTTAGTGTTTTGATTCTGGTCACAATCAACGACGCACTTGTCGAAGCACTCCTGCAGCCTCTTGCTGACGTCCATCAGGCACTTCTCCATCGATTTAAGGCTGTATTTCTTTTCGAGACTCGGTGAGGGTGATCTTCGAGACTTTGCCGCTCGCATCGCACTCATTTGGCAGAGGCACTCGTTCACCTTATTTCTAGAGTGGATGACCACGTTCTCTAGGCTCTGTAGCCTCTCTAGGAGATGCCTCTGCGACTGTGTGCCGATGCTGGGAGCCTCAGGGCTCTCATTCAAGGGTGGACTTTCAACGGATCTGGTTGCCTGACTCAAAGACTCGCAGGAGTTTGTGAGGTCCTTGCGGTTCTCCAAGGCGGAGGCTACTTTGGTTTCTAGCGAACTCAATCGTACCAGCATCTTCATGGGCTCGGAGCTGGTGGCACTATCGAGAGACTTCCTCCTCAGACGAGCGGCGAGGCGTTTCATCCGTTTTTCGTCAGAAGTGTTCTCCGATTTGGACGTTTTTTCTTTGGCAGGAGACGCACTTTTGGAGGGAGAATTTATCGTTGGGACCGGTTCGCCGGATTCGAGCATTGTGATTTTGTTTTCGAGCTCTGTCAATTTCTCTTCTACTTCTTTACCTAGAGTGAAGGACTCTCTGCCTTTTAAGGACAGACTGCGTCTCTTCTCTCTAGATTCAGTTTTTTGGATTTTGTGTTTAAGTGTTCTAACTTGTTTGTCTGAAGCAGTTAATTTCTGCGTCAGGTCGAGTATGCGTGCCGCCATCAGGTCTATCTCTGATCGGCTGCACTGCTCTCTTAGCTTCATCTCATTTCTTAATTTCAAGTTGGTGATTTCGAGCTCATCGTACATATTATGAGAGTCACGCAGTTCCTTCTTCATCGCTTTTATTTCTTGAATAGCCTTCAAGAATCGATCTCTCAGCTCAGCGTACTCCTCTATTAACCTCTCTTTTTCCATCGATTCTAAGTTGATATCTTCGTTCAAGTTCGTAAGATCGCTTAGCGAACCTATACTCTTTCTCTTCTCCTTGGTGGGTAACGCAGATTCAACAAGTGATCTTCCTTCTAGATCTCTTATCCTGGTGTATAAACTATCACTTTCTTTGACACTCTTCAACAGTTTCTCATTGAGTTCGTTGACTTCTCGCTGTAACTGTGCTATCGTCTCCTGCGCCGAAGCTAGCTGCCTCGTCAGTAACTCGCAATGTTCAGTTGATTCTTTCAAGAAATTCTGCGTTTCCGTCAACTTGCTCTCCCAAAGACTTTTATCTTGGTTATATAGTTCTTTTATCGCATCTAAGTTTTCAGCCTCTTTTGTTCTTACTGACAGTTCTTCTTCTTTTTTCTGTAGCGTTGTAACTAGTTCTTCCATTTTCTTTTCTTGCAAAGCAGCCTCTGTTTTTAGTTTTTGTAGCCTTGTGATCTCGGCTTCAGCCGCTCCGACGTCGTTAAGCGCAAGTTTCAACTGTTTCCTTAGATCGTCTATTTCGATAGATTGTTTGTCGATAGTCGATACGTAGCTACGTTTTCTCGCTTCGACGGGTTTCTCGTTTTCATCAACCTCGTCGACGGTGCGTTCTTTTTCTTTGGTAGAATCAATTTCGTCTCGGTCACCTTTAGGGGTATCTGCTCGCGGTGGTGCTTGATGGGAGGTTCTGATGCGGACCTTTTCTTTGACTTTGGATATCGGAGTCCTTGTAAGGAGTGGAGATGGGGGTGGTTGAGGTCCCAAGTCTCCCCAGTCAGCGCTATCTCTCCGGCCACCTTCGGAAGCCGTTCGGTATTCTTCGTCGGATGAGAATGGTGCTGATCTGCCTGTGATAGGTGTGATGGGTGTTACAGGTGATGTTGAGGATTCTGAAGCTTGGTCAACGGCATCCTCTCGTAATATCAGTGATAGTGGTCCTGTGTCGGCTAGGCCAGCGGTTTTTCTCATGGCTGACACCCAGTTTGCTCTAATACCTGCGGTGACCGCCGACAGGACTATATGTTTCCCATCCCAAGTCTGTGAAACAAAACGCAATTCATTAGAGACATGACAAACTGGAGCCGCCGAAAAACCAACGATTTTATTATAGGTATAACGTACCTCAGTCTCAAAGGCATATCCATTAGTACACGTGGGGAGTTCCACCACCCTTGAAATCCCACTCAAATCTATAACTCCATCCATTAGTCCGCGATGTTCTGCATGAGGATCCCGGAAGTACAGTAAGGCTGCTCCTCGAAGCACAAACCAGTGACGAGACCAACCCCCTGGCCCTCGTCTCTGCAGCCACCCTGCTCTTGCGTGGAGTAGTCTTTCAGCAGGCAGTTCTACCCTGCCTCCTTCGCCGCTCTCTGTTTGTTCCACTGCGTCTGTAGGCTCGCTACCGTCGCTTGCTGAGCTGGAGCTTGCCTCTTCTGGTGGGGCGCCACCGTCTGGTGAGCCACGTGCCTAGAAAGAAGATGACATTATAAATATCTGTTACAAAAAAGGCAACTTTACAGTTTTCAGGTGTTACTTTAAGGAAAGCCATGATAACATAACATAACTTCAAGCCTGTAATTCCCGAAGGGGAAGTAGGAAAGGTAGAAGTGTGCCTAATAGTCCAGATGACTGAGTGGTAATTAAATTGTTATCCTCGAAGAACTTATTTAAGTTTAATTTTTTTTTATCAAAGGATTAATTGCGATTTTACGCCACCATATTTAAATACTGAAACTATATTTTATCAAAAGTTCCTCCCTGAAGATAAAGCAGAATAACTTACCGGCAATCGATCTGGTGGGGGCAGTCTTGTAGGTCTCTCAAGTGTGGGTGGTAGCGCACGCCGGGATCTTGGTCTGGTGAGGGATGCTGCGATGTCACGGAGCTGTTCGTCATACTGCTGGTGCTGGTGCTGGAGAAGCGGCGAGCGAACTCCGACAGTGGCTGGAGAACAAATGGAACGGTTAAACATTATAATGATAGTAGTAGATAGAAAGAAAATTAAGTGGTTTCTCCACAGTGAAGATTCTTGACAAGGTTCTTGTATACAACATGTAACATAATTAACGCGCATCCTGAAATTAGTTTGTTTAGAATCGTTTACTGAATCGATTTCTATAATTCTTAATATAGGTAATTTTTTATCCCAAAAATAATTAAAGCTACGTAATTTATAGTCACACTACCCCTGTATAGTCCAAACAAACTGAAATGGACCGTAACTCAAGGCAATAAGACTTTAAAAAGTGCAGTTTTATTTGTATTAATACAAATTCCGCCATTCAATACAAAATAAAGAAAAATGAACCTTATTTAAAGTGAGTTAAAATCGTTACAAATACAGTTAGGTAAACTTAGCGATTCAACCGCACGCACACACTAAACAGGCACTCGTTAAAGGACACAATAGATTAACCAACAAAATACAAAATATGTCATACTTGTTTTCGATCCCTTTCTCGTGCAAATTAAAAACGTGGGATAGAGCGAGATAGCCACCATGACACCGGGCGGCGCGGGCGATCAAAGCTAACTTAAATAAATGTAAACAATATTTAGTCCCGCGCGCCCTTCCGTGGAGTGTATGCAAATAGTTTTTCGCGCGCGATGTCTTTCCAATAATTGACACAAAATGTTCAGTGAAATGGTGACTAATGGTGAGGACTGTGGCACGGTGTGGTGTGGTGATAATGTGGTTCATCCTGGCAGAACATTCAAGTCAACCAAAGGTATGGTACAAGAGTAGACCGCAGGGTAGGACGATGTTAGATGCTACTCAGTGGTTTCTTGGACACGGAACGTTCCGTCCGAACACAGCCATCGACAGAGGAGCCGATTGGCGTACACGTACTCGTTTTCAAAACGAAATATGGGATTAATTCGATGAGAATCCCCAATCAGCTGATTTGACGACTTTTTTGTGGGGGCGTATTAAATCGTTAGTTTATTTTAGTGCGACAACAAGTGCCAAGGATCTAAAAAATAGGATAGTGAATGCTTTTGATAAAAAATGACGAAGTGCTTTCTAAATTAAAACATCAATTAAAAAAACAGGCATTAAAATGTATTGAAGTTGAGTCGAGCGACGACGTTAACAGCTGTCTCGAACGCGAGCGAATACCTACTAGGCTAGCAAGACTCACACAGTCGCATACGTAGGTATGAGATCTACGTATGCGACTGTGTGCGTTCGTTGATTTGTACTGTGACTACAACATTCTTCCGGAATTAGGTAAACTAATTTATTAAATAATCATTGCTTACACATGTTTAATTAAAAATTGAGTGCATGTATTATGATTATAACATAATAAACTAATTGGGGTGTCTGAGGGTATGCGTTAATTACGTTACATGTTGTATAATACAACGGCCTAAAGATGGCAGGATACTGCTAACGAAGGACTACGTCGCTGTCGAACTGAAAGATTGTAATGAGCGGAGTTGATTGCAGCACTATAATTATTTCTGCGGATGACGTTGGAGGACTACAAGCAACAAAATAGATCAAGGGTTCTTGCTCAAACGTACCATCGTCAGTAACAGGTGGCGTGGTCGGCTCTGCCCATGTATCCCTGCGCCGAGACCTGGCCTTCTCCTCTCCGTTGATCTTATCCCGGGTCGGGGGGGAAGCTGACGATACTGGCTGGTCTGTGTATACTGAAACAAAAGAAAGCAGGTCAGATATTTTGTTCGTGCGTTTAGGTGGCGCAAATTGGTGGTCAAATAAAAATATTAGAAGAAATGAGAAAATGCCCTGGGTAGACGATAGATCTGACAATATCATTTAAGCGCCAAAAGAAGAATGCAGCAGTATAGAAGAATATTCAGTAGGTTACGACGGTGACGGTGTTACTGATGGTAATTATTGCTCTCGAAGTCTTGATTTTTATTAACTTGCAATTAGAGGATTCATATTTACAAGTCTTGCTAAATGATTATACATGGCGAAAAAAAAAAACCTTTTTTTTATAAACATATTAAAAATCTATACAATACTAGCTGATGCCCGCGGCTTCGCCCGCGTGGATGTCGGTTATCACGACCAAAGGTAAAGCTCCCAGACGCCTTATTTTTTTCCGACATCTCCAACAAATATCATTATATTTTAGCCAATGTATACAAAAACTTGACAACCTTCTAAAACCTTCCTCGAGAACCACTCTATCCATTGGTGAAAGCAGCATGAAAATTGGTGCATTAGTTTTTGAGTTCATCGCGAACAGATAGACAGACGCGGCGGACGACTTTGTTTTATAATATGTAGTGATTTATCTCTCAACATAAAACCCCGCCTATTTTGAGCCATCTCATTCGATAAATGAACTGGTTGACCTACAACCACACACGTCCTAACGAGGAGATCGCATGTACGGAACCCAATAAAACTACGATGAGCTTTAAAATACGTGCGCCCTTTCAGCGACGAGTATTTACGATGTTCGGAGGGTAAGCAGGCCTATAAGGCAAAAGAATATAATTATTTTATGACGTAAGGGGACATCATTCAATTTTTTATGACCTGGTTTTAATTATTTTTTTAGTGTTTCCAGATTTGTTCTGCTAAGGATGAAAGGAGGTTTGCCTGCATCTAATAATGGTCTCGCATATACTTTTAAGATGTCATAGCAGAAACCTGTACCTGGCCACTGCTTCCGAAGTTTTCGAAAATACTTATCCCTTTTATGGAGATGTTTCGATGTGGAACACAAAATTAAAGCTCTGCGCAGATCAAATATAACTATAATAGCAATCTCTTTAAAAAATGATAAACTGAGTCAGTTAGTGGAAATGTTTGATGACGTAGGTTTAGCCTAAATTATACTTGAATACGATGACACATTGGGAATTTCGTGAACTAAGTGCTCATAAGCGTCTTAGAATCAGGACAAAAAATTTGGGCTACCTATTTTCGCACAGTGAGTCAATCAACTTGCAATGATTGAAAGATGGCTTAACAGGCAAATCTAAATGAATATAATAGTTAACCACTAATGATAACAAACTCTTCGCCTGCAGCTTAATCATGATCCATTTAAAGAATACAGATAATAATAAGTCTCCATAAAGAGGATGAAGTATAAACTTTTATGCACAAGCGCCGACAAACGCGCGCTTCACGCCATCTTGTTTATTTTGTCAATTAATATTATTAATTGGGAGCCGAAGCGGTTGTAATGGGCTGCAGTTGATATTATTTTATTTATTTATGAAGTTAAATGATATTGAATAAATGCATGTAATAAAATGTTAAACGAAATTTTATGGCAAAGGTTAACAATTTCCAACACCTGTGCCTTTCAAAAAAAGATTTACAGTATTACAATAATAGACACATTACATTACTCGTATAATATACCATAAAACACTTTACTGGTTAAAGTCATAAATAAAACTCCAACAAAAAAGCTATAAACATTGACAAATAACAATAATACAAAATTTAAAATCACCCTTTTTTTAATAGAATGCTATGGGTCACAAAATAGCGGAATGGCAACGTGTCACGTTAATCATAAATAGGTACAGAAAAGATTTACAATTGAAAAAAGTGCGAAGTTTAATAAATATGAATGAAGCTGGTGGTGGACAGGCGGGTGTAAATCATCGACACCCACTGCGCGCGCGCATCGCATTGTGCTGGCCGCGAGCCGTGAGCCGTGGGGCGACGAGCGCGCTTTGAAACGGGAATGGGGACTTTATGTAATATGTGCACTCTTCTGCATTGCAAACAGGGCTTTTATAAAGTGTGTCTACCCTGCTAGAAGATAAGATGTGCTATTCGTATAAGATACAAGATAAATATTCTTAAAAATAAAGGTTATTTTATTATTGTAAATTTCACATAAATATAAGGTGGAAGGGACACTGACGTTCACACGTTTACCAGTAGGTACCACATATTCCATACTGATCAGTCTCCAAACCCCCAAACTGTTTTTTATATACAGGGTGTTAAAGTAGTCGCGTGCCATAGCTTAGAGGTGAGTTCAGTATCGATAAAGGAACCCGAAAAAAATAAAATATAAAAAAAATATTGAAGATCAACCTAATTTAGTACCTACTTACTTCAAATAGGAATATAAAATAATTTTAATTCTAAACGATTGCTATTTTAAGTTAGTAGCACGCGACTACTTTAACACCCTGTATAACCGTTTGGCGAAAAATTTGGGGGGCTGAAGAAAGAAGTTTTAGCGTCGGTGTTACATCCTGTATTTAAAAGTTCAATTTATAAAAACAGGTTTCATAAAAGATAAAACATATTTCATTATTATGACGTCTTTTTATTTTCTGATATTCTCAGTATGGCGCTGTTTTGGTACTCACCTGAAATTAGTGTAATATTTTCATTTCAAGCATCTACATTACATAATATTAAGTCCGTACATACTTATAGCTGTTATATTATTACATAAATTGCGTAAATTACTGTTTTTAAATGCCTGTTTCTTTATCAATACTAGTGAAAGTTGTTGACAAATAATGTAATTAAGAATGATACTTTTTTAAACCTGATATGTAAGACTTTTAATTAATTTGATGGTTTATTTCAAACTCGATATTTCTTGATTAATTTGTTATTTTTTTTTAAATGGTCTAATTTAAAATCGGAAACAGATGCACTATATTTTTCAGTATTGTATAACAGTCATATTTATTATTTAATAGTCTTTGAAAACTTACAAACCTAAATTAACTATCTAAATTGACTTTCAAATCATTCCACTGTTACTTAGACACGAAAAATATAATACTTACTTAGGAAAGTCTAAGTAATAAGTATTTCAGATTATGATCTATGAGTGATTTATCTCAAAATAGGAACGAAAATTATCCCCCCCAAAGAAAAAGGCAATTAATGACCACATTTCTTTATGTAATTTCAATGAAACATCATTACGGCTAAAAAGTACGTACATTTTAAGTCTAGCAAAAAAATATAGGAGCCAGAAAATCCATTAGTTAGGGTCGTTGACCCCCGTTAGACTTGTGCTCATGTGATCTGCTGAACTGACTGACAGCTTTCTGAGAAGATGCATGGAATTACCGGCGTTTTTTGTTAGTGTATGGTCATAGGGTGATATTAAGATAGTGTTATGGGATTCAATAAGGCATGCAGGAGTATCTTAAGTTTCTTTCTTGAATCTTGGCTTGAAATGGGAGGAACTGGTCATATTGAGGTTTAACTAAGTATAAATCATGATCTGTCAAATGAAGAATTTGGTCGAGACGCCATTGTTTAACTATTGTGTCTACTTCGTGGACAGTTCATGGGATAACATGGTTATTTTGAGATAGCATAGACACCAGGGTTGCCAAGCCATATTAACACAGATTATAGTATTTTTTCGACAGGTAGAGATGATTAACTAATTATTAAGAACGTTAAACAATCTTATGTAAATTTTCTTCAGAACTTATCATTCAATTGTCACCAACCCATCAGCTATATTCATGTTTGCTAATTGGCTAATGTCAATTTTATCATTAACAGGATGTTACAGTCACCGCCAATCTGAAGTAACTAGCATTACTTTACGACGCAGCCATAATATGTAAATAAAAACCACAAATATTATGGAACGAGACAAGACAAGTCCTCTACATAGATTGGGCCCTCAGGCTAACTAAATACCTATGTCTGGTTGGTCTATACACCAAGTGTAGGGTTACCAATCTGAATGATGAAAAGTCCTGACTTAGGGAAGCGCAAGGTTAGCCCGAAAAATTCAAATTTTCTTGCGTGTGTTGCAATTTGCAGGTCAGTGGCCGGTTGTATGTTGTATGTACTTACACAATTATAATCATTAAAATCCTGAATAAAACCCTCTTAAAGTTCATTTAATCCCATTGAATGACTATTTCATGATTAAGTCATTCAATGGAATTAAATGATACTTTTAATAAACTTCTGTCGGTAAGGTCGAATGGGGCTAAAAGTCGAACATGTCCGGACAAAAACGGACGGATGGAGACCCTAAGTGCGTGGAAATTGTGGTTTTGTAAGAAGTAACGTGGTCCATGTAAATGTAACATGGAGATGTAGAAAAAAGTCTACCAGTTGGCTTGTTCTTATAATAATTATAGATATTTTGTGTCTTTTTAAATCAAGTAAAATTAACACGTCGTCAGTTTAAATGAAAATAATTCTAGAGGAAAAAGTACCTATCCATTGACAAGTAGCGATCTCAGGGCAATTTTCTTGAAAGCTTGTTTCTGAGCTAACTAGTCGTTTTTGTTGCTTGAGCTTCTTTTAATCACTTGAACTAACCAAAGACAGACTGTTTTTCATACAATGTCGCATTCTCAAAGGTAAGGTGAAGAAATCAGCTTTAGACTAGTTTTTTTTTCAGTTTCTTAACAAAATACATAACAACGTATTAGAATATTCTCAACACTACGCATTGCTAAAATCCGTACCTACTTTCCGTCAAACGCTTTGATGATTCCGTTTGCGCACAGCGGGACCTCATTCTGTCGCCGCCACGCTCCGCGGCGCGCGCGCACCACAACTCAACGAAAGTGAAACAAAACCGCACTTTTCCTTTAATGAACAGAATACTAAACACATTTTGGTACTTAAGAAAAAACATGTGTTTTTAGATTGCCGTCTTTTGGCAAGAAAGAATCACATCTAGATACTACCGTGTTCACTGACGTGACGGTGTGCCGTTTTTCACCCTTATGCCCTAAGTGATAGGGTTGAAAAGTGGTGGTTTTACATAGCCTTGTAGTCTATCGTAGAATAAAATAAAATTATTCTCTGATTTTCAGAAATGTCACCTACCAATTCTTGTCTCTGCATCACTAAAAGGTTCACTGGTAGAAAATGCCTATGGAATTAAGTCCGCCTCTGTACTTTGTGCTTATAGTGTTAAATAAATAAATAAACTCGGTAGTACGTCACTCAGTAACCGGGTTGTGATCAGATTAGCAGCTGCACCATGAAAAATACTGGTATTCAGCTGCCAATTCCAGTAAAACTGGAAGCCGAGTCCAATACAGTTGGGAAAAAGCTAGACAGTTTTAGTTGAGAATAGAACGCTACTGAATTCGAAACATTTATTATAATAGAAAAGAGATCAACGGTCAGTCTCATTGTAGAAAATTGATTCCACCAATCATTACGTACAGTCGTGGTCTTTTCCGCCTGATCAGTTTAATTTTTTTTCGCTTAAATCATGCGGAGGCGCCGAGTCCTTAAAGCCCCCTTAAAGTTTAGGCCTATTAGGAAAGTGTCACCTTAGACCAAACTCTCGTTTGGCGTGTGTCGTTTGTGCGCTCGGCCGATCGGTATCTTTTAATTCATTATTTCTATACAAAGTCAACGGAGCGGGGCTAGAGAGCGTTTCTATGTAGTAAGTGCAAGCAAAAATTAGCTTAGTGGTGATCAGGCGGGAGTGTCCTCGATAGTACAAGGGCGTTGGTAGCCGCGCTACAGTTTATACTTTTGCAGCTACCATCGTTTTACCTGTTTACCTATTGTCTTGTGTTATTGTTCCGAAATAAACTTTTTTTATTTTTTATTCTTTTTACAACATATTTTTAAATTTTTAAATATTCCAAATATAAAAACAATAGATATATAAAAACATTTAAAAATATAAAAATAGTAGCCAAGTGTTAAATTACGGAGTGCAAATGTTCAAAGTATCGTATAATGGGCACCACAATAACATTATTATTTTACTTGACAGTTCCCTATTACAAGAACCAACATTTACGATTCATAGAAACATTACAGGATTGTTTTGAAGCGTTAATTTTCATTTATTTCCAGAGTATGGTTATTTTACTAGCGATAAATTAAACTCTACGATAGCGGAACTATTAATAAAGTTACTACTATGTTTTGATTTGATGCAGTACTAAACGAATGAGTTAGTGCATTTGGTTTATTTACGTTAACTTTTTTCAAGGAGGTTGAGTCTCGTTTTTGGCAGAATAAGAGACTTTCTATGCGAAATATTAAAAAAAAAACATGACATATACATAGATATACGGTTGACTGGTAGAGAATGCCTTGTGGCATTAAGTCCGCCTATGTACATGTACATGAAGTTTAAATAAATATACACTGTTCGAAAATTAAACGCAGTCACCGACCATAACTTCAACGTCTTTGCTTTTTCAGATAGAGGTTTGTTGGTTCAATAGTGCTTATTATCGTCGTCGAAGTTCTAAAACGCCGTAACTAAATTATTGGCGGTTTTCATATTTTGATTATTGATGCCGTTTGCTTGAGAATCGAAAGACGCGGTGTTTCAACCAATCACAGAAACAAGCAACATTTCTATCTAATTTGACATAAACAAAAAATATAAAATGGTATTGTACCATTACCTAAGTATAATCATGCATTTTTTTTCATTCTCCTGTAAAGTGACTATTATGACTTCAACGATACTATGCTAATTTTAACCGATAGACATTCCATACAGACAATAACACAATAAATAACCAAGCACTAATATAATTTTACAAGATTTCGAAACACAGGGAGTACTCGTACATTCAGCATCAATACCAACCGACGGCAAATAATAAAACAACATTAATTTATGATGTTAACATTTAACTTATCAGCAATCACGTTTACAAATTATAGTTAGTTTACTAAATATGGAAACAACAATTTGTTATTGGAACCCGTTATTTTGTAAATTACTGTCTATAATATCTAATATTTGCTTAAAAAGGTGTGTTAGTATGAATGGCTGGGGGCCACGGCAGACATATTGCGTCGTAGTAGTGTACGTGGTGGCAAGTTGCTGCCTCGTCTCAGAATCTTATTGACCCTTCTCGTACCTGTTGTAATTGACATTTACTACGTTGTTGGTACCTAGTTACCTACCCACTTGAAATACGCTAGGTACGTAGTAAGTGGCGTTATTTGAATACCTCTTAAGACGACCTTCAAACAGCCATGGACAAACCTTTGTTTTTCGAAATCTGATCAATAATTTTGACATAGGTACTATTATTGGGTATACCATAAAACTATCAACAGTAGGCTTAGCCAAGTTGACAATCTACAATCGTTAACGCTAATATATATAACTACCCAGATATATGGGACTCATTTCAACGTTAAGTCACGTGGTCGAAACAAACGAATAGAAAATTTTAAGTTCAGTCAAAACTGTAAGTTGGCTACGATTTATATGGGATGTAGCAATCACGATTGTAGAATCGAATACATTTTATTCTATCATCTTAACCGATGTAAACTTATCTACGAAGTTTTTTTTGCTTGTTTTGACCACGTAACTTAACGTTTACGATTGTAGAAAGAGAATCGATACGAATCGTTTGTAACTTGGCTAGGCCTGCAGTTCATTAAAAAAAAAAAATAGCAGTATTGTAAAACAAGTACCAGTATTAAGGAAAAAATATATACACCAGTAATTTGAAGACTGCTAATTTCTACACTGCGATAACAATCCCATACATACCACATTACTTTCCCAGACATGAAAATGTAAAGCAATTAATATAAATTACAAAGATACACAGCAATGTGGTGCAGATACAGAAAATACGATGAAAACACCAACATTATAGTACGATGGAGTTTCTAAATAACATTATCACAATCTGTAATTAGAGGGTGCGCTTGACCGCCGTTAGATCAGTAATTAGGATCGCGAGCGCACGCACCGGGCTGCGTAGGCGCACCACACATAAATATGGGCGGGGACTGTGACCATAGAGATACAGGCAGAGAGACCACTTTTGATTATGTGTGATAAGACAACAAAGATTGGATTAGACGAAAGTAAGAGCAAACAAATTATTAAGAGTACGCTGCAATTTTGTTTTCTGTTCAACATTACATAGTGGATCACCTGCCTTTTGTAGAACTGGACATGTTTTTAAGAGAAATGATGTAGGCAGAGCAAGAATACGGAAAGTCCTGCAGTATGATGGACAACAAAACAAAAAATGGAGCGTCTGCAAACATCGGGAAGCGAATACCACGGTAACTGCAGCTATGCAAGAGAATATGCCAAACCTGTATGGTCTGCGACTCAAAGACAAAGTTCCATATGAGCACTTTCCACATACCTAACAGAGTATAAGTATAAAGGGTGTAAAAAAAGACTCTTAACGAAGCCGAAAGGCACTTGTTCTCCCCGTCCGTCATTGTGATCATTTTTTTGTTCTAGCTAGACCATACCTGGGAACCTTCTGGTTACGGAGATATTGGGGGTCAAAGTTACAACTTTTTCACATGTTTTTAATGTAAGATTTTACACCTTTACGACTCCCGTACTAATCGATTTTTCATCCCAAAAAATTTTCATTTCCCAGCAATTTTTTTGCCTAAGGACCTGTGGTAAGGACACGGAATGCAGTAGAGAATGCTTGGTTGACGGCTTCGTGAAGAGTCTGTTTGCACCCTGTATTTTTCATGAATTCAAGTTTCATATCGTTTTCAATGGTCAGTAAAAGCGTTCCTTCTGAACTTATACCGTTGTGTACCGGCCTTGCTCCTAGGTCGCACTAAGTATTGTTTATATTTGTTTCAAGCAATGATATATTCGCATTGTGATTGCAATTGTTTGTGCAGTGGGCTGGATTTATAGACGTGTTAATAAACTTATGGATATTAGTTATTAGTATTTTTTTATCTTGTCACATAAATATGTCATGCAATGATTGTTGTTTGGGTTTTGATGCCAAGGATTTGGCGGTAGTTCAGTTATGTGGACGAATAAATTGGATATTATTACGTTCGTATGTCGTTAATAAAAGTTTATTGCAGTGTCATAAGATGGCCCGAATTCGCCAGACATTCTGCGAATACTAATTTTATGTGGCGTATCTGATCGTGTTTAACGATTGTATGCTATATGCATTTGACGCTTGTCCACGCTGTCTTTGATAGACTTCAGTATTAGTATCTATGAGCCTATAAAGTGACATTGTATCAGCATGACGATGATGGGAAGCCAAAAATGTTTTAGATTGAAATTGAATACCGAAAAGTTATTTTCAATAACAAAAGCGTTGTAGATCTACGCAACGCTAAGAAAAGCGATTAGGAAAGGCATTTTCTACCGACAAATGAATAAACATAGAACGGAATTTGCAAAACTTATCTACCTGAAAAAATACCACCACTTATCTATATCTTACCTTATCTTGGTGGTGAAAATAATTACGTAACGCAATTTTTGCAGATTATTGACCCCCTCCCCCATAGTAAAACGTTACGTAACCACCAAGTGACCGTTTTACCTAAAAGTCACAATTATGTGGCGTAAAGTAGGTACCGGAAAGTCGCTAAAATACCTTTGTTATTCTGAAGGGTTAAAAAAAAACAATGTTACGTAACACGTAATTCAAACCCCCGCTCCCGCCCCTGTAACGCATCGTAACGTTTTACAAGACCCCCCCCATCCCCCCAAATTCTTTACGTATAGGTACTTGAACGCTCCCTAACAGGAAATCTTTAACAGATTTCATTTAAAGCAAATAACCTCTAACCAAGAATATAATTGAACCAACAAATAGAATCCTCTGCATCATTGTCACACAAAGTTGGTCAGCAACTTTGTCCCGACTGGTCAGCCGAGTGCTTAGTCACCCTACCTGGTACTCAAGCCTATCTAGTTGGTGAAATAAGTAGCGACATCAATTTACTAAGTAACATATTCACGCCTGTCGATGTCAGTTGGGACTGGCTGCCTAGCCTAGGCAGGGCTTCCGATGGGATATTTATCGTAACGGTGCTAGATTTAATTGGCACTAAGCCCCCGTTCCGGTGTGGGATGTGAATCATAGTCTTTAATGGGCGTTGGAGCAAGGGTTAGGCGGCAGCGTGGAGATGAGCTTGAGAAACGAAGATGAGGACGAAAACCTGGTATGAGATGCGTCTCAAGTTACAACAAACTGTCAAATTGTCTCATTCGATTTTGAACTTAGCCATCAACATTTTATGGTTTAAAATTGGAGAAATTTTACAGTTCGTGGTAACTTACCGTACATACAAGATGTAAGCAGGTTTTTAAAACGAAATTTCGCTTTGCTAGTCATCAGAAAGCTCATGAAAGACAAGAAAATAAGTCACCAGATACAGTGAACTTATATTTTGGATCAGTGACAAAGCGGCATGGCTAAAGTTTGAAAAGTGAGTACTTAATGGCTAATCCGTTCAAAACGATAATTCCGGGAAAAAATATGAAATTTGTAAAGAAAAGTTACGTGGAAACCATGTTCCAGAACCAACTATTCGTAGATATGTGACATTTACCAACCCGTGTGGTAGATTACAGCCCGCTCGCTCGACCCTCTCAGAAGGCAGCCTGTGTCCCAGCAGTGGGAACATTCAAGGCTGCTGGTGCCAGTGTGCCACTCAGCCGCTGTCGCTTAATACTCAAAACAGCACCACTAAAAGGTTACACCATCTCCTCGATCCTACAGTTTCTAATTAGGTCTAACGCATCGTCGCCGGACATTGAGATTTATGGTCAGTCTGCGCAGCACTGACCGGGTCTGCGCGGGCGCACCTGCTCTCGCGCATACAACTGGTATTTAGTGGCAGATAACGGCAGGGCCACAATGGATGGATGGTAATGGTGGACAAAAGTGGGCATTTGTTTTGGTGTGTCAGTGGTGGATTGTAGCGTTCCTTATCGTTTGTTTATGGGCGTGGGGTCCCGCGATGATAAAGTAGGTAGTGACAATTGGAATACCAAGAGCCGCCATGGTTTAGTAACGTCAAGAAACTAGTCTTATTCTGACTAATCGGCTTCCGCCAAATTGTGTCATTTTAATATATATTTGTTACTGCCAATTTAAGAATACATGTCGACCAGATGTTTTGAAGCTTTTGTCATTTTTAGTACAGTAAACAAAACAAAAATTCGAAATACTTTAAAAACGATTACGTTTCTTAGGCATTGTCTAATTTCTATAAATATTATCTCGTTAATAAGGTACGCACCTCTGAGTTTTCGGTTTCGTGTGAGTATTGTATAATTCATTCATCACTTGATTCGGTGAAGGAAAACATCGTGACGAAACTAACATGTCTGAGAGATATTTGATTTTCAGCGGTAGTGAGGCTGCCTTACGTTCTTAGGGTCCCGGGATCGAATTTCGGTTGGAGCAAATGTTTGTGTGATGAGCATGGACATTTGTTTCCGAGTCATGGATTTTTAATATTTATAATAAGTATGTATTTACAAACAAAAAGTATTTATGTAGTATATCAACTATCTGGTGTCCACGACACAAGCCTCGTTGCTTAGTGTGGCATTAGATGGCGCTGTGTGTTAATGTCCAGCGATATTTATTTATTTATTTTTCGACGGCATGTAAAGCCAAGTCAGAGAGCCATGGGCGTCATAAAAACTCTGACACCAGGTAAGGCACTAACCATACGAACTACTACTACTAACATTCGAAAATTAGTATTATAATCAACTTAGGGTCATCTACCTACTCTCCTGCACGAAAGTCTGACAACAAGTCTTACCCAGGAGTATCGTATTACCAAGCAATGTTGTGGAGGTCAGATATCTATCTACTGGATACCAGTGACTATCTCTGACTATCTGGATACTAGTCACTGGTATCTAGTTGTATTCGAGTAGTCCGGCCCTAACATGATGATGAATTCTTACCTTTGGTATCGATGGGGGCTGGTGCGGCCAAACTGGGGATCTCGGGCTGCGGCGGCTGCACCCTGGGGCCGGGCCAGGTGGTGGTGCCTCCGGAGCAGTACCGGGGCCTGGTGGCCTGGCACCCGTCCGCTACGTCGCGGAGAGTGGACGCGTCCGCTGAGTATTCTGGAATGATGTGGGATGGATGAAGTCTTTTGTAAAACTTAGGATAAAGAGTGTCTATTGCACCTTGAAGGTGTGGGAGTAACTGGTGGCAAGTTGTTAGAAATGTACCTCCCGCATCCCCAACCAGCAGGGTTATTACGTATCTTTCTGATTTTGGAGGATTCGGTGGAGGATAGTTGCCGGGTAGATAATTCACGACACATTTTTTTATTTTTTTTTTATTTGGATTGTATGAAGGAGTAAGTCCCGGATTCGAATTGTCTTTTTTTGACCGGCTCGAGATTTCGTTTTCCCACTCTCTAGCTTTTACTGTCTAAACCCCCTCGCCTCTCCCATTGGCTCATCGTTCTGACAGCGCGCGGATGCGTTCAGAAACGCCACATGATATCCAGTGACTATCAAGCTTCGGTTGTACAGCGAACCGTTTGATGACAACCGTGAATGTCATGATATTGGTATTACGTATCACACGGAGTGTCAGGGTCATACATAATACTAACCTAACCTTTTGACCGTTTATTGATGAACACTGAGCCCAGTTATTATCATTTCGAGCTGTCAACAGAGATACGTAATAGCCCTACTGGAGTACCTACAGGGGTGCCACTCTCTGTCTAAAACATGCCTAACTAGCTGTTGGTTTGAGGAAATTTTAAATAATGTGTTTCTACCAACCTCAGACCAAATAAAAAACCAAGACACAACGCTGCGAACAATAAAGTGAAGCCGGTTTCGTAAACATGTGTGCATTTTTTGAGCTTATGGGACTTTTGTGTTGCAATTTTGTTTAGTTATC